>OU426959.1:24447500-25930000 GCA_911387765.1 Pyrgus malvae
ACAGCCATTTTTCGACTTTATAAATTCAAATCGGGCCATTGGTGTATCTAAGTTTTTAAATTGAACACAATTATAAACAGAATGATCAGCGTTATTACAAAAGACACAGCGCCTAGAATGCGTTGCATGACTATTATTATTAGCAATGAATGACTTATGTACTGATCGCGATGGATACGTAGATGCTTTATTTATTTTCACTGCAGGGTCCGACGATCGATTCGAACTCGACTGATTTGTGTTTGAGCGTTCTAAAATTTTAACTCGATCTCGAATAAATAAATTTAACTTATCAAAAGAAGGTATGTCTTCGTTACGAACAGACGACTCAAAAGCCTGAATAGTATGCGAATCAATTTTTCTTAAAGCGCAATGTAAGAAAATGAAATCGGCAAGATCTTTGAAATTTAATTGTTTTAAAGCTAAAACGGAAGCTGAATATTTTTCAATGAATGAATCGAGACTGCCGGCCGTATCACTACAGCTCTTAGCATCTAAAATATTATTTAAGTAATGCGTTCCTAATGATCGCTTGTCTTGATATTTATTCACTAAATTATCCCATAAAATTTTATAAGTGTCGCCCGTAGGTACAATACCTGCGGTGACCTTGAGAGCGCCGTGTGTCAATTTACCCACTAAATATTGCACGCGCTGCGAGTCAGTCAGATCACTGTTGTTATGTATGTTAGATTTAAAAGATTCATAGAACTTCGGCCAATTCTCCATTTTCCCGTCAAAGTAAGGCAATTCAATCGGTGGCAATTTAATGTTACATTTTGACTGAAAATTATCATTAGAATCTTCACATTTGGAGACATTTGATCGCGAAGCTTGAACAATATAATTCCTAACACGCTTTACTTTAAGGTATAAATCATCAAACGCATCCAAACATTGATAATCAATCTTAAATTTCGAATCCATCGATACTTGAATTTCGTATATTTCATCGAGGTATGTTTCGAACTGAATACGCATTTCGTCGATGATTTCAGACTTAACCATGAAATTCTCATTGCTTCTAGACGAAAAATCAGAAATATTTGATGCTAATTTATATAATTCACTCATACGAGCGTATAATCGCTCCTTCTTGGCGGTAAGTCGAGCTAAATTATTGTGAGCGGTCGCCATCTTATTACTGATGTAAAAAAGGTTATGCAAATATTATGCAATGTAATTTTTACTATAAATATGAATTTAAGGTTGCAAAAAACAGCTGGATATTATTAATCCAAGCTTAAATCCAAAATATTACGTAAAATGGGACAAAAAAAATAACAGAAAACATACGTAGGTATGTTCAATTTGCGTATATTACGCAGAGAATTATTTATAATTAATTAAATTAAAGCTGGATGACATTCATCCGAGCTCTGAAGGACCAGAAATGGATGGGCGGGCGCGCAATTATGACCCAAGCCCACTGTTGGGAAAGTTAACACTCCCAATTAGGTACCAGCATAATGCCAGTACAATGTTAATCAAAAGATTACTCACCGGAATTCTTGAATCGAAGCCACCTCTCCTATATACAGTCACAGGATCCTGGACGTTCTTCCAGACTGCAGTCTGCCGCTTCAAGGATCCGCTTGTAGTCTTGATGGGTTTTAGATTAGTACTTAAGAATATTGTCGAACATAACCAAAGAACGTTAGTCGACGTGAGTACCGTACGTATGCAACCGCGCCGCCATACTGGCGCAGGCGCAGATAATATTCCATTTTTATTTTTTTTCTAATCATAGACAAGAGGCCTATGCATTTCTTCTCCTTCATCCAATATGAAAGGAGTTCGGTAAACTGCGAATCAGAAACCGATAAGCACTCCTGAAAACACTATGCTGGCAAGCTAGCAATAATTGAGAGTGTTTTATATAGATATTAAACCTATGAAAAATGAAAGTAACATTATAATAACAAATCGCCTAACCAATAATAATGTGTATTTTGTTTAATTTAACTCCAAAGAGAATATTACTTTTAACGCGGGCCTTCGCCAAGTGTAAAATGTTTTCTTAAATTAGGTCGGTTAACTCTAAATTAAAAAAATCGAAAATTTCTAAAATTACTAGCGCCCACACCAGGATTACCTGTGTCGCGGGTTCCATGGACACACAAAAAACAGAAACACAAACACCTACGCCTCCCATAGAAATTTAAACTTATCATTCTTTCTGCCACGCCGGGAATCCGGCAGTCTGGCATGGTAACCATTGGACACGGGTCGTCCGTTATAAATACGAGTACGTTATAAAGGATTTTCCCATGGGAATGAGATATTTTATCCGGGTAAAAAGTAACCTATGACACTCTCCAGCTTCCTAGCTATTACCACGCACAAAAATTATTCATTAAGGTCATTCTCCCGCAAATTGAAAGAAGGACAAACAAACAAACCCACTTTCACATCTATTATTTTAGTACCGATACTAGCAAAACCTTTTCAACGTTCACTGCTGGGCACGGGTCTCAAAACTTAATTAAAATTAAAAACTTTGTACTTCATTTAAACCTTTTTAACGCGGGTGAAATCGCGGGGCTCAGCTACTTTAATACAAAGCGTCAAATCTGCCCGTCTACCTCGATTGGGAAGGGAGAAAATTTTCATATCCCCGCTTGAGAGTTGGAGAAAATAAATTAAAGTTCTTACGTTGCCCGCAACACACGGCGACGTGCGCCTGATTTATTGTTTAATTTGCCCGCATTTTTTGCCGAGCGCGGCTATCATAGCCACGGACTGAATTTTTTAGCTACATTTTAGTGTTTTGCCACGTCTAAGCTGTTTGGGAACGTGGACTTATGTGACGTATTTAAATTTTGCGCCAAGCTTTCAAAGTTTTAAAGCATATTTTTTTGATGTTTGTGAACAAACATAAACTAAACTTATGTCACTTCAAATCACAAAGAAATCTACCGTGATTTTGCTGAATAGCATGACGATATAATAATATTTTCAAGTATGTATAGTCCTTGTAGCTTCGGGATTAAGGACGGAGCTACGGTATCCCCTGCCTAATCGTAAGAGGCGACTAAAAAGAGGCTTCCGGGATTGCGGGTGGCGAGAGTGGGAGCTAGATCCGTCCAGCCAGCGGTCCCGAGAAGGACGGCGGTGTGTGAGTGGCCGCATGCCGCCGTAAGCATCAGAAGGTGCAGGAGGAGAGCATATCTGCCCGAAGATGGGCCTTGGGCGCCGTGCGTGGAGGTCACCGGTGCGTTCCACTGGAGATCCTGGAGTTCTCCCCAACCGCAGGGGAAGTTCACCGGGGGGGTTTGGTGCGGTACAAATCCCACATTATCCGTAATCCTGTCCCAAGGTGCCAGGTACCTTATTAGGGGGGGGGGAGGAGTTGGACCTTCATTCTTCACCCGATACAAAAAAAGTCCAGCACAGAAATATTACTTTATAATTATGGCTTTAGTTTTTGAATAATAATGCGTCAAATGCGTAGAATTCTGTATTATTAGCTGTATAATATGAACGTATGTATCTAATGACATATCTATAGCGTGCAACATATAACGGCATAGAGCTAAGATTGTAAGCTATAAAAGCATAATATTGTCAGTGTTACATGAGAAGTTAAACAAAAAATAAATTTGTGCAACAAAAACCCTCCAAATTTAAATGTGCCTGATATTCCTATTTCCCTATTGTAATGTTACTGAACGCCTAATGATTAAAAGTTTTAATTAAGATGCCTGCGCTCTTCCCTGAGCTCTGAAATTCATCATCGCTGTTGAAACGTATCTAAACATTTGTAATACCTTTATTAATGGTAGTGCTTTCTTATTGCAACGATTTTTTTCTCACTGCTGGGCCCGTGCCTATCCCCATTATTGGAAAGGCCTGGAACTTACTCCACCATGCTGCTCCAATAGTGGCCAACCAGCTGACGGATGTTTTCAAACTGCCCATAAAGCTCCCGACAAGGTTTACCAATTGTTATGTATCGATAATTCTTCCCTCTCATCTCCTCCTCCTCATCTTCCCTCGATTGGGAAGGGAGAAAATTTTCATATCCCCGCTTGAGAGTTGGAGAAAATAAATTAAAGTTCTTACGTTGCCCGCAACACACGGCGACGTGCGCCTGATTTATTGTTTAATTTGCCCGCATTTTTTGCCGAGCGCGGCTATCATAGCCACGGACTGAATTTTTTAGCTACATTTTAGTGTTTTGCCACGTCTAAGCTGTTTGGGAACGTGGACTTATGTGACGTATTTAAATTTTGCGCCAAGCTTTCAAAGTTTTAAAGCATATTTTTTTGATGTTTGTGAACAAACATAAACTAAACTTATGTCACTTCAAATCACAAAGAAATCTACCGTGATTTTGCTGAATAGCATGACGATATAATAATATTTTCAAGTATGTATAGTCCTTGTAGCTTCGGGATTAAGGACGGAGCTACGGTATCCCCTGCCTAATCGTAAGAGGCGACTAAAAAGAGGCTTCCGGGATTGCGGGTGGCGAGAGTGGGAGCTAGATCCGTCCAGCCAGCGGTCCCGAGAAGGACGGCGGTGTGTGAGTGGCCGCATGCCGCCGTAAGCATCAGAAGGTGCAGGAGGAGAGCATATCTGCCCGAAGATGGGCCTTGGGCGCCGTGCGTGGAGGTCACCGGTGCGTTCCACTGGAGATCCTGGAGTTCTCCCCAACCGCAGGGGAAGTTCACCGGGGGGGTTTGGTGCGGTACAAATCCCACATTATCCGTAATCCTGTCCCAAGGTGCCAGGTACCTTATTAGGGGGGGGGGAGGAGTTGGACCTTCATTCTTCACCCGATACAAAAAAAGTCCAGCACAGAAATATTACTTTATAATTATGGCTTTAGTTTTTGAATAATAATGCGTCAAATGCGTAGAATTCTGTATTATTAGCTGTATAATATGAACGTATGTATCTAATGACATATCTATAGCGTGTAACATATAACGGCATAGAGCTAAGATTGTAAGCTATAAAACATCGATATAAAAAGTAGGTAGATGCAAGGTTCCCATACAAACTTGAGTCAAAAGGTGGCCCCGCGTAAAAACGTACTTATTATAGATGTTTACAAGTATTCTAAACAAAAAAATGTTTTAAGGTATCTTACTTTTTATCTATTTTAAACCTTATGTTACTAACATAAGTAAGACTATAAGTCCATGTTAAATTGTTACTTATCACCTTCTGGTTCGATGTTTATAATACGGCAATAAAATTTTACGACTTTAGACTTACGAAATAGGAGTTTATTGAGAAATGAAACCAAAAGCATTACAATAAAGCACAAATTCGTTTACAAGATTAATTTACCGCCATATTTACACCACTTGGAACATAGACAGTGGAGTGGAGTTTCTTTTTTATTTATTTAAAATTCTAATGCGAGCAGACAACAGAAAATTTTTAGAATCTATAAACATTATATTTTATGAAATGAACACAGTGATCATAATACGCATGTGTGTGTTAGGGTCCCGGTTTCTATTCCCAGCAAAGATTTAGGTACCTTGATACAAAAATATATTAAATAATTGCCTTTTCAATCTGTGTTTGATTTCAGCGGTTTTTAGTTTCCCGGCATAATAAGGACGTAATGTATGTCAATATATTTTTCAATAACAGCCTTTAACAGCTCGATCTTATGGCCAAAGTTTGTTCCTTGACAGTGTTCAATTATAT
Organism: Pyrgus malvae; assembly: GCA_911387765.1. Classification (NCBI taxonomy): domain Eukaryota; kingdom Metazoa; phylum Arthropoda; class Insecta; order Lepidoptera; family Hesperiidae; genus Pyrgus; species Pyrgus malvae. The sequence continues at coordinate 24,453,171 of OU426959.1, forward strand.
CTCCAAATACATTTTTTAAAATGAAATGCACATTTTTTTATACATTCACCAGTGTGTAGAAATTTCCTAACAACATATTCTCTTTTTTCATATATTAAATACACATCTTCTGATGCATAACATAATCCGCCTAAATCTTTAATATCTATCAATATATGGAACCGTAGTTTTTGTTTAGCTAGCAAACAGTTTTTACAATATTCACATTTTACATCTATACATATGTAAATAAAATTGAAGTGTCTGTTTGTAATATTAAAATAACCGCCTTTTACTACATGCATATGAATGTTTATACACTACATATACCAAAATATATTTTTTTACAATTTTTGTCTGTCTGATTCCCGTCTATCCGTCTGTTTGTTCCCACTAATCTCTGAAACGGCTGGACCAATATTGACGGGATTTTCTGTGGCAGGTAGCTGATGTAATAAGGTGTAACTTAGGCTACTTTTATTTTTGGAAAATCTAAAACTAAAGTCCACGCGAATGAAGTCGCGTTTGGCTGCTATTATTTATACGCTTCTCCCACCTACGAATCATTTCAATTAGGACATATGAAATCTGCGGAGTATATGAATGAAATTTATTATGTCCGCCGTGGGTTTTAAGACACTTCCACTTTTCTTTTTGAATTTCATTTTTCGGAAAACTAAAATAACAATACGCCTTTTTTAAATACAAGACAAATGGCGACTCCATTACTGACTTTGTTCTCTAGCGCATCAGACGTGCGACACGTCCGTGGCGGTTTAGCAAATGAAAGCGAAAGAAGGCATATCGCTGCCGTTATGCCTTCTTTTGCCGGTGCCACTTTTATGCGGCGACTGTGAATCTACCTACTTTTTATATCGATGCTATAAAAGCATAATATTGTCAGTGTTACATGAGAAGTTAAACAAAAAATAAATTTGTGCAACAAAAACCCTCCAAATTTAAATGTGCCTGATATTCCTATTTCCCTATTGTAATGTTACTGAACGCCTAATGATTAAAAGTTTTAATTAAGATGCCTGCGCTCTTCCCCGAGCTCTGAAATTCATCATCGCTGTTGAAACGTATCTAAACATTTGTAATACCTTTATTAATGGTAGTGCTTTCTTATTGCAACGATTTTTTTCTCACTGCTGGGCCCGTGCCTATCCCCATTATTGGAAAGGCCTGGAACTTACTCCACCATGCTGCTCCAATAGTGGCCAACCAGCTGACGGATGTTTTCAAACCGCCCATAAAGCTCCCGACAAGGTTTACCAATTGTTATGTATCGATAATAATCGAGATCGAGAGCTTAATGTGCTCTCTGAAGCATGGAAATGCGCATGAAATCTGCCACTATGATGAGTAATGCACTCATCGTATACCCCACCGCGCCCTTTTGGCATAGCTGCATATTTATGTGAAACGGGTGACCTCTTGATATTAGTAATGAATGCCTCAACAAAAAAGAACTTATGAAAATAAGTTTTTAAATAAACCGATTGGAATATCTTGTGAAAAAAATACGAAGTTTATTTTTACGAATGAAAAAGTTTATGCCTAAACAAATTTGAATAATCTCTAGCATGAATAATTCTACCACGGATCTCAGGGTTAAGGCCATAGTTTTTAACATAGCCATGGGTCTTGCCCGTATGGTGGCGTTTTTAATTACCAAATGAGTTACAGGGTTTATTTCTACTATTAAAGTTATAAATAAATAAATATAAATATCTTTGGACAATACACCCAACACCACCTGATTCCAAACTAAGCAGAGCTTGTACTATGGTAATCAGAAAGCAGGTAAACATAATTATATAATTCTAAATACATACATTAATAGATAAATTAACACCCAGACACAGAACAAATAGTCATGTTCATCACACAAATATTTGTCCTGAGTGGGAATCGAACCCACGACCTCACGCTTCGCAGTCGGCTCATCACCCACTACGCCACGGAGGCTGTCAAATTTTACAGTTATTGTCAAGTTGTACAGTTATTCAACTACTTAACAAATATATATACTGTCGATCCTATTATGACAACTGTACTAGCAATGGAAAATAAGCAATTTGTTAGAAAAAACTCGCCGAGAATATCCGGCGTTTCCGTTGAAATACTGTTGTAAATGTTGAACGATTAAAAGTTTTAAATTAAAAATACCAGATCTCTTCCCCAAGCTCCCAAATTCATCATCGCCGTAAACGTAACCCAATATTTATAAGCCTACCCGCACAAAAAGTAAAAGTTTTCGTCAAGATTAATCACGCTTGGACGTTTTGGGATTACAGAGAGTTAGGAGTATGAAATTTACGGCCTAATTAGTTTGTATATGTTTTAAACGAAAATTTCACAATCATTTTCGTCCGTTTGACGTAATTCGATTTCCAACGAGGCAGAAATTTGATTGATTAATTTAAATTTCTGATGCCAGTCTGGGTGTTTGTCTTACTGTCTTTCTGTGTATCCATGGTACCCACGACACAGGGTATGTTTACCGCACTGTGGGGCTATGAGTGTAATTTTCATTTTTTAATTTAATTTTTATCCTTTATTCTGCTGAAATTTGAAGATATGATATGTATGTCTTAAAACATAATTTATTTAATTATTTGGCATCCAGGTTTGTATCTGTGTTTATATTTACCAAAGGCGTGTCACTTGCGGCTTACCCCTGCTATTAAATTTAATATCTTTCAAGAAATAACAAAACTGTCAATATACTAGCGATAACTACATTCAACAGCAAACAAACTTCGTTAGTTAAACACCGCCAAAAATTTCCGGTTTTCCCGTTAAAACGACGTAGTGAATGTTGAATGATTAAAAGTTTTAATTAAAACATTCCAGCACTTCTCCTTGAGCTCTGAAATTCATCATCACCGTGGAAACGTAACCGAACATTTATTAAGCCTACCCTCACGGAATGTATAAGTTTTCATGATTAATCACGCTCGGACGTTTTGGGATTTGCGAGAAAAGCTCATTGACGTTAAGTTTCATGGTCAATTAGGTGATATTACAGTCTTAATTGAGCGTTTATATTTGACTTTTTATTTAAAACGAGGTGGGTTTTTTTTCTACTACTAGCAAATGTTTATGCGTCCTATGCTAGGAATGGAAACGCGCATGAAATTTTGTCACTCGCGGTCACCCATATCACACTCGACGGTGTCCGTTTTTCTTTTCTACGTCGATCACTTCTACGCCAGCCGTCGGACCATGCGTGCTTTTAGAGTTCTTCTTTACTATGGGCTTAACTTTTGAAAGATCCCAATTACCTGTCTTGTACGACATACAAAGTATGTCATAGCTTAATTCTGTCTGTCTCAACGAGCGAGCTACGCTATTACTAGGCAAACAATAAGTAACCTAAATATTTTGCTTCTCAGTGTAAAAAGTACTCAATACAAAAATGTCAAGAACAAACGTACAACTATTTCTTTAAGATAGCGAACATGCTTAAGTGGTTTTGTTGCTGTAAGGGCCTAAAGTATTTTGAGATTATGAATCTTTCGCTAGGCAAACGTGATTTATCTAAGATCAAAGATTTCATGTTGTTTTGCTGTTATATCTAAATAGGTAAATGCAACTTTAACACTAAGTAGATAACCTAGTTTATTTGGAATTTTAATATTATCCATTATTTTTCGAAGGCGTGATATGCACTAATCTATACTTGACAAGCATAGTGGAATATAACCTAAATTCCTCTCATGTCCAAGACCAGCAGTGGGACGCAAAAGTAAACTAAATAATTTATTGTAAGTGAGGAATAATATGTTTTTTTTATCCCAATGCAAACCATGTTCATGCCCACTGGCACTGTTGTGGATATCCAGAGCTTACACAACGCTACTTCAGGGCGAAATTCATCTTCCGATAGGACATTTATAGAGGCCGTATAGAGGTTTTTCATCATGAGTATTCTGTCACTATCTTTTTAACGGTGTATATCATACTCTTATGGACCAGAAGTGGATTTGAGTTTTTTTAAATAACACCGATACGCACTAACATAGAATTTATTAAAATAATCACAGTAATGGTTTCTAATTAAATAACACCAAACGATTATTACGCAATTACACTGATCAAATAAAAAAACGACAAGAGAACAAAAGTATCACTACGACACGAAAGTACTAGGTCCGTCGCATCCGAACGTCTGAAGCAAAAAAATCCCAGGCATCGTCGACGCTTGTTTTTAAAGGGTAGCGTGGCGCTAGTGTTGCGTGGTAGGGGGTTGTGGTGAGAATACTTTATTACCTATAGTAGATTAAGAATTATTTAATTTGACAATATAACCGGTATCAACGAAATACGTAGTACTCGTAGATCGATTACTGAAGCCTGACGCATGCAACACAGATTATGTGAGTTTGTATTGTATGTGAAGCACATTTTACACAAGGCACGTGCATTAGGCGTGACGCTGACAATCGCAATCAATATGTAATTGGTACAGTATCTCTAATCACACAGTAATTAGCCTGTAGATATAGTGCATCTTGCCCTCCCATAACATGTAGTAGTCACTATGCCTGTGATCTGTTAGTCAAAAATATTATTCAATACATGTAAATCCACGCATTTAGTCTACATTATATGTATTAATGTTCAGATAGACTTGCACCAACAGAAATTGTATGTACTTTATGTACCTTAAATTATACTTTATTTTTACATTGTGTCACATTATATAGGAATATCTGCCTTTTGCTTTAGTTTGCACTGTGTTGCAAAAGTCAGTGTCTTCCCTAGATAATGTTAAGATATTACCCTTATAACCTAGGTACTTGTACCTAGGTAATAAAAATGGGGTAGATGGCTGATTGTGACTGTGTGACTTTCATTTATAAAATAATGATATAGATTTTTTACTGTCCCATATTTTCAAATAAAAAATAATATTATTTATTATATTATAATATAAAAGAGATAAAGCTACAAACTTACTGAGACTATTATCTACTGATATAGGCAAGTGGCCCCACAACCCTGTGTTACCCTCTCTGTTTAATTAATGTTCAATTGCTTCAATTGAACAAATTTTTTTTGTAGCTATCCCTATTATTGCATACTTAAGGTACTCACAAACTTATTTTTTTTAATTGCACTTAAAATTTACAAGTTAAACGTGCTTTCATGCTTCTGAAAAAAAGGACTCATAACTTTTTATTTTATAATACAATATAACTTAATTAGGCCGTAAATTTTACACTAATAACTCTCTTGAATCCCCAAAACGTCCGAGCGTGATTAATCTTGACGAAAACTTTTACTTTTTGTGCGGGTAGGCTTAATAAATTTTGAGTTACGTTTACGGCGATGATGAATTTGGGAGCTCGGGAGAGAGTGCTGGTATTTTTCAATTAAAACTTTTAATCCTTAGAGGTTCACTACAGCATTAGTATGGGAACGGCGGGATTTTTTGTTGGATTGGTAGTTCAATATTTTTCCCAAGTGTTAAGTGGTAAATAAATAATAATTAGATGGCCCGTGTGGCGCAATGGTTACCACACCGGACTGCCGATTGGAGGTTCGATTCCTGGGGAGGTAGAAATTTGAATGATGAATTTAAATTTCAGTTTCCGGTCTGGGTGCTCATGTTTCTGTCTTTGTGTATGTCCATGGTACCCACAACATAGTCAATATTCTCTGCTGTGGGGCTAATAACCCATTTATTGCATAATTTAATTACTTTGTAGTTTAAATACTAAAAAAATCCCTTTAAAAATTAAAATACATTAAAAATTAGATTGACAATTGAATGTCAAATTATAGGTCTAATTAAGACTTAAAAATACAATAGTAAATCACATGTCAAAAATTTTAAGCAACAAAATACCTAACACAATATTACAAAATAATTAATTAAAGATAGTAACTGTTCGTATATAGAGACATTATTATCTCTACTTGTGCTCAAAATGATTAGACCCGAAAGTCGTGCGCAACCAATTTAAGTGTTATGTAATACCTCTATATCTTCGTCTATAAAATTAAATGATATATGGTATATATTTGGTACGAATTCGCCGTACGCTCGCAACTTAGCAACATTACGTTCGTTTGCTCCGAAGTTATTTTAAAGTTAAAGTGGTCTAAAGTGCATCAACCGTAGTAAAACTTATATCATTGTGTGACGTGTATATTAACGCATATATTGACGTTTATTCGAAGTAAATTGGAGTGAAAGCACCGGAGATATTAAGCAATTTCTATTCAAAATTTAATAACGAACGGTTTCTTCCCTGACCTACGACAACCCGCAGCGAGCGCGTCGACGCTGACCGTGCTAGGTGAGTCATCTGTTCCCTGCACTATACTCGCCGAACTAGTCGCTATTGCTACTGCTTAGAGGCCGCTTTAGCCAATCAGAGTGCCAAGCGCTTTAGCGCTCTATTGCAATATGAACTGCGCCGCTTGCTACTGTGCGATACTTGACTCTGACGATGGTTTGCAATGCACGCTCAGTGACTGTCGTAAAACTTACCATATTCTTTGCACTGGCGGCAAAAAGCTCACGGATATAGGCACTGGTACATGGGTCTGTCCTGAATGTTGCTGCGCAAATAAAAAAGGTGGGGACAATAGCTCGACACCAGTTGGCACCTCAAAGAAACAACGCGACCCAAATGTTACGCACCGCAAGAAAGTAGCTATTGTTAATACTGAAACCCATGAAGTTTCTCCCGAACTATCGGACGAACTGGGCTCCCTCCGAGCGGAAATGGTGGCCTTGAAAGGTCAGCTTAGTCACGCCATATCCCTTTTATCTAAGTATGAGCAAAAGTTCGAGAGCTATGCTGCCCACATCGAAGCCCTTCATGAAAAGCTCAATAAGTGTCCAGTTTGTACTAAAAATGAAGATACTATTATACACTGCAGCCCACAAACCCGTGAATTATCACCTGTAATCCTGCAATCACCTGAGGGTGCAGCAGCGACGTCAGTATGGAAAGAAAATATTCTGGTTAGTCCGCTATCTCCAGTAAGCAAAAAACATACAGCAAAACTAATTAAAACCAAGCACACTAACCCAAACGCCAACACCCAACGCTTGCATGATCCGGCTGGGCAACTTACATCCAAACCAGCCAAAGACTTAACAGATGATGATGTTGTACACACAGCTGGACTTGCGCTAGTTACACCCAACATGAATAGTGGCAACCAAAAACGAGTCGACTCAAAGAAAAGTAATAGGCCTGTCTCTCTGTCCGGCACCGCTGGTCCTGAAGTAACGTCACTAAAAGCAGTCGAGCCCTGTAAATACATACATCTATGGAACATGGCCTCCAATGCTGATGAGATACGTCAGTACCTTTGCCAATTATGCCCTATCGGAACATGTACAGTAGTGGAGCTGAACCCTAGAGGAAATTACAAGTCATATAAGTTGGGTGTCCCTGTTGCATATTTCGAAACCTGCTTATCCACAAAAGTATGGCCGATTAACGCTAGGTTAAAGAAATGGGTAAGTTACAAAAAACCAGTGGAGTTACAAAGAACTGCCAATAACCGAGAGCCCTTTCGGAACCAGGCTGCCTTGTAAGCCGACTACGTTAACAGCTGGCCAGAATAAACGTTTTCGTACCGGTACACTCAATTTCTTCTACCAAAACGTCCGAGGCCTGAAAACAAAACTAAGGATATGGCGTAACAACATTGGCATATCAATACATAACATAATTGCAGTTACAGAAACCTTTCTAGATGACTCTGTTGAGGACGGTGAGCTTATCAGTGGAGATTGGAACATTCTACGCCGGGATAGGCTAACTGCTTGTGGAGGAGTCTTATTAGCAGCGCGATCACCTATTACGTTGCGACGACGGCGGGAACTTGAGACGAGTAACGGAGAAGACCTCTGGGCGAGTTTCACCTGGCATGGTCACACAATATTTGTGTGCGTAATATATATGAAACCAAGTGCTACAGATAGTGATTTTATTAATTGGTTCACAAAAGTTGAAAGCTTTATACATTTACTGTGCGGCCAAGTAATAATATTGGGTGATCTAAACCTTAAAAGTGCTACTGTAAATATTAATAATTATTATTGTTACTTTACGTCCTTTTGTAGTTTGCGTGAGATGAATGTAGTGCCTAATTTGTATGGAGGTATGTTAGATGTGGTATTGCTCCAGGATAGCGAAAATACACACAAAGTTACTGTGGACGCCACGGATGGGATAGTTCCACCTGATGCGTACCACCCACCACTAGATATTCAAATAGAATTAAACTTACCTATTGAATCTGATTACATTGCTCCAAGTAATATTGACCCAGCAAAAGACTGGAATTTTAAGAAGTTAGATTATGAACTATTCTCTAACTTGCTATCAGATGTTACATGGTGCGGTGTCCTGAAATCGCAAGATGTACACAGTGCATGTCAAAATTTCTATAATATTATCTACCAAATTTTTGATAATTGTATGCCTAAAAAGTCGAGAAACTTGAGCTCCAATAGGCGATATCCAGTCTGGTTTACGAAAGACATTATTCAGGACTGCAAACGCAAATTAAAATTACACACAGCTTGGAAGCGTTCAAATTCAGATGACGATTATAGAAAATTTTCCGATCTAAGAGCTGACCTTAAATATCGCACCAATCTTGCCTTCGGTGAATATATAAATTCCGTAGAAAACTGTATCAAAGTGAACCCCTTTAAATTTTGGCAACATCTTTCGGCTATGAGGTCCAAGGGTGGTTTTCAACCCTCTATCCAGTACCAAGGTACCGTATTTCATGGACCAGAAGCAGCGGAGGCGTTCGCTGAGTATTTTTCAAGTGTTTTCTTAGCTGACTCCCCGACACTGGACGTAGACGATGCGGTAGTATTAGATACTTACTGTAACAGTCGCATCATTAACTTGACGAAAATCGCTCCCGCAGACGTTATTGTTGCAATAAACAAGCTGAAGCCCCACAGTGCTATTGGTCCAGACAAATTACCACCTAATATAATAAAAAGCTCAAAGAAATCACTTAGTATTCCGCTTTGCCACATATTCAATCTTGCATTGAGAAGCGGAATTTATCCTGCTGAATGGAAAGTTTCTAGAGTAACTCCAATACCTAAAGGCCCAAATAGATCTCTGGTCGAAGAATATAGACCAGTTGCAATTCTATCCTCACCCGCAAAAGTTTTCGAGAATGTACTGCATAATTACATCTACTCTCAAGTGTCTGGGTACCTTTGTAACGAGCAGCATGGATTTAGGTGTAAAAGGTCGGTGGACAGCAATCTTTTAACTCTGGTCGAATACATCTCCGTGCGCCTAGACAAAGGGTGTCAAGTGGACGTCTTGTACTTTGACTTCCGGAAAGCGTTTGATAGGGTCAATAATGATATCTTGCTTGTAAAGCTTGCCAACATCGGTTTCGCTCCCAGTCTTCTGCGATTACTTGCTGACTACCTTCGCGATCGGCAACAATACGTCAGGCTTGGTATATACGAGTCCCAACCCTATCATACGCGCTCCGGAGTAAGTCAGGGCTCAATTCTTGGTCCATTGTTATTTCTGTTGATGGTGAATGATCTACCAAATGTCATCAAACACTCCAAATGCTTACTATATGCAGACGACTTGAAGGTTTATCGTGAGATAAAGTCAGTGTCTGATTGCATTGATCTGCAAAGAGATGTCGACGCAGTTCACAAGTGGAGTGTCGACAACAAAATGGAATTTAACCACCAGAAATGTTCCGTGATGACATTTGGGCGGAAGAGGCATCCCATCAACTTCGATTATCAAATCGACAGTCAAATAATCAGTCGAACTAACTCCGTAAAGGATCTCGGGGTGATATTTGATCCCAAGCTGTCGTTTCACGACCACGTAATGACACTGGCTAAGGAGTCGCATAGACGACTAGGATTCGTCCTCCGGAGCATGAAAGATTTTCAACGCTCTGACGTCATTCGTGTGGTATTTAATGCTCTGGTTCGATCAAAACTAGAAACTAGCGCCTGCGTCTGGAACCCATACGAGAAAACATATGCGCTAATCCTTGAAAAAATTCAAAAAATATTTTTAAGGTATCTTTATAAAAGAGTGAATGGTTATTATCCATACCTTTACCCTACTAAATTCCTCTTAGGCTCTTTAGGTTACAATTCCTTGGAAGTCAGAAGGCAATACCAACAAATGGTCACAGCATGCAAAATTTTACATTCTAAGATCGACGCCTCAGACTTAAATGACGAGCTATGTCGCTTATTCGTACCAAATAATTATCGGCGGGGTCGCCGGCACAAATTGTTCGCTTTGCACCCTTCGCGAACGGTCGCGCGCTCTCATTCGCCGATTCCTCGTACGCTTAGAGCGTTTAACGCTCTGCTGGAGACTTACCCTGAGTGTGATTTATTTGCGGATGGATGGAAGGAAATATTGTCGGTATGCTTGAAGTTCTGTGAGCGAGAAGTATGATTGTGATGTCCTTTAATTAATGTAATTGGTTTGTACCGTATTAATTAAAGTAAAATAAATAAATAAATAAAATAAATAAATATTTGTGGATGTTATATTAGTTCTAAGCGTTTTATTTAGGAAACATAAAATGCAAAACGTCTTTATTTTTAACCAAAAGAATTACTTTCAAACGGCTTATTTCGTTACTTTCTTCAACTTTCAACTTTCTTAAAAATGTCTTAGCAAATTTTATCCAAGTATTTTGTAGCAAATTCACCGTTTTGATATTAAAATATACCTTACCCTTTTCGTCTAAAAAGTGCAAAATAAGAGCGTTTAAAACTTAGCTAAAGTGAATATATTGTTTGTAAGTTGGTAAGCGTGTGAAGTTTTAAGTTATAGGAGTTTTAAACAAGGAAATAAATTGTTGCTGGTTTCTTAAAGGAGCTCTTTTTTAAAAACTAATATAGAAAGTTGGTTGGACTATTATTTTCCGCGTTTATTGATTTTAGAAAAGTTACAAACCTACTAATTTTTTTTTATATAAAACTAGTGGTCGGGCCCAACTCCGCCCGGGTGCAGACGTTGTCCTGCCTTAAAAATATTGAAAGAGGATTTGTTTTTAATATATATTGTTTGTAACATTATATAATATCTTAAAGAGATATAATGTTACTGACAAACAAAAATATAAAACTAATAATGACATACGAACTGTCCTGTTATTCTGACTGTGTCAAAGTTTAGAACAACACGGCACGAAATACAATTAATGTTTGACAGGTAGGAACAATTTATATGGGAAAACTACTTAAAAATAAAAAAATAAACATTAAAAATACTTTTTTCTAGTGGACGAAATTGTGAATCTAAAACATTCTCGAATCCCCTTGAATAGACACAAACAATTTCATCATAATCCGTCCAGTCGTTTAGGAGGAATTCAGTGACACACACACGCACACAAGAAATATGTGTGTGTATATTAAGATATTTTAAAAATAAATAATAAATAAATATCTTTGGACAATTCACTCAACGCCATCTGATTCCAAACTAAGCAGAGCTTGTACCATGGCAATCAGAAAGCTGATAAACATACTTATATAATTCTAAATACATACATAAATAGATAAATTAACACCCAGACTCAGGACAAATAGTCATGTTGATCACACAAATATTTGTCCTGGGTGGGAATCAAACCCACGACCTCACGCTTCGCAGTCGGCTCATCACCCACTACGCCGCGAAGGCTGTCAAATATATCACAACTCTACATTTTGGTTAAAATTAGTTTAGGAAAAAGTGTTTTATTCTACCAAACATCTGGAGATAAATGGCCGCTGCAACCCACGAATACCTCATGCAAGTAAGTCTGTCCATGCTGAGGTCGTATGCGGTTGCGCTGAAACTTCGAAGGTTGACAGTCGCCTCATGTAAGTAATTCCGACAACAACAACTTCTGCCCATTATGGTCCCATAGCCATACTGTTATCTCAAATATATATGTACTTTTTGTTATACATAGTTTTAGTATTACTCACATTTGTGAGCAGTTGGAAGTGGGTTTATAGTGTCTCATACGATCAGCTGTCACATGTGCCCATTATGGACCATACTGTTATCACAATATATTGTACTTTTTTAAAAAGGGTGCTGCTGGGAATTTTTTTCCGCCGCCTTTTTTCTCTCAGCTCAACATCTAGCCCAAACGGGCACCTAAAGATGATGACCGGGAAAAAATTACATTCATTAAGCGAATATTTTGTATTTATTTATTTATTTATTATTTGGAACCACCTTAATCTAGGGGTTACAAGGTAGACTTAATGCCTAATGGCATTCTCTGCCAGTCAACCCTGGGTGTTGGAGAGAATTTTAGGTAGGCGGACGAAGAACAGTGACATTAAGCACGAAAACTGATATTTTATTTTATTGCCAGAAATTAGCACATAAAAATATAATTAATAGATATATATACATATATAATACACAACAACATACATAAATATACATATATACACACATACATACATATATATATATATATATATATATATATATATATATATAAGTATATACATATCTTGTATTCCTAATATGAAATATATATTTTTGATTTGATTTGATTTTCAAAGAAAACACAGTGTGCTCCGTGTAGATACATAAATAAAAAAATAACTTATTTATTTTATTCTAGTAGGCAGAGTAGTAATTAAAGGGATTTAACCTAATTTCTAACGAACCTAACAAGCAACATTCGATCCCATTAAGTTAAATAGGTACTTGTTTTTTCTAATTTTATGGATGAATATAATGTACTTTCAAAAATACATCAAATAGAAAATGGAGGTGTAGTCACGCTTAACTAAATACTCATACACAATATACCAAACCACTAGTATACGTAAAGTAGTTTGTCCTGTCCTGTTCGTCCATCCTCATGCAAGTCAATGAAGCAGCCCGAGGGACACAGTCCGCTGCAACGAGCTTACGTTTACTTTGCTCACAGTTTTCATTATATTGTTGTATCTGTATGTCGTCGTTATAGCCCTGCGGCTGACGTAGAATTTCGTTGAATGAATGAATGAATGAATGTTCAACCATCTTTTGATATACCAAATTATAGAATGATATTAAAAACTCAACATGAACCCTATACCAAACTTCGTCAAAGACGAAAAACAAGTACATAGTTGCCCGAAACCTTACTATTATTTGGGCGTAAAAGGAATTCAAACTTCTGTCTATCTATCAAACTATAATACCGTTATCCCATAACACTAAATTCATATTAGTTTATAAGCCCCTCTTCACATAAACATACGAAAAGTTGTCTGAACAAAGCTGGAACTGTGCTCATGAAATTCAATGAACGCCTTCCAACACGCTGTGAATACGCCTTTACGTAAAAGTGATATTTTGTTAGGTACTTCGAAAGATTTTTGTTTTATAGATTTCACTCAAAAGTATTCGGATGTATTAGTTCCACAGACTTAGGATATATATTATGCTTAGTCTGGTGGCGATTTTGTGTAATAGAAAGAAACAAATAACGTGGATCTGTCCAGCTATATTGTTTGGACCTTTGGGTTAAGATTATTAGCAGAACAGCATGTTTTAACCACGGGTAAGAAAAGATTATTTATAAATAATGCATAGTATATCTATAGTATAGCTGACTGTAACCCTTTTTACGTCCCACATCTGGGCACGGGTGGGGGTAGCTTACTATACTACGCTGCTCCAATTGGAGATGCGGGTTAGTGGCCAACTATACTATTGTAGCGACCTTCCGCTACTCATCAACAGATGGCGCCACGGGTATTCCTGAATCACGCTATCGAAGTTTTCGGAATATCCTACCCTATATACAAGCTCCGAATTGAGTCAGTTGGAGCGCGGCCGCTCCCCGGGCATGATCACCTCGCCCGGCGGGAGATCTCCCTTTGCCAAACTATAATATATATGGTGGCCAACTATACTCGAAATCGATCCATCTAGTTTTCATTTTCAGAAATTGTCGTTTTATCCGTATTTTTAGCAATAGTAAACTGAAAATATGACTCTTCCTGACATCTATCGGAGAGTATTAATAATGTTGTGACGTAGATAGAACACTGTCAAACGTCATCCGCAAGTCCGCCGTTCAAAAAAGTGACAATGTCGTTTTGAAAGACCTCTAGAATTTCGTCGAATCGAATGAAAAACTTCCTTGGCTTAACGGTTACGTAGGCTGACTGCGGAGCTAGAGACCCGGCTTCAACCTCAATGAAACATATTGCTATTTTTTTTTTGACAATCTTTATTTTAATTGGAAGCTATTTCAGATGACATTGTCAAGTAACACTAATCCAATGAGTTTTTTGATTGAAATTAAACCAAGAAAATCAATCGTTCTTATCCGAGCAACGCTTACCCGGGTACTATTCTGTAAATCTGCGTAAACCTAGTATGTTTGTCCTTCTTTCAAGATGGAGTTTTAAGAATGAAAACCAGAAGCAGAATATTTAAGTCACCATTTATTTCACAAAACCTTTATACAATTTAAAAGTAACGATTTAAGGTTTCTAATCAACATTTCCTTATACAACCACAATTACATAATAATTAAGCACAAATACAGAATTTCAGTACGCAATCGGGCAGAGTTACTGCCCTTGACACGATCACAACACTAATAATCCCTCCTTAGAGGAGGCCTCGCTTTTATAGGCGTTTTCTCCTACTTCGTCACATTTTTTATTCAACTACCGACGTTTATTCCTAACACCGCCTCTCCTGACATCCTGGCGTCCGCGCCAGGCGGTGAAGGTCTTTCAATGCCATTGCACGTGCACTGAAGGAGCGCCCGGTGCCACCCAGAAGCACACCAGAGCGCCACGCATCATACAGTGGCGGAGGCAGCAGTCTTCGAACGCATGATGACATCACAAAGATTAGCTTCTGCAAATGAGAACAAACCAAACTAAACACCAAACTTAAAGATCGGCCTGTCGTCTGAAGCAAATTTTGAAATTTTAAGTTTTTTTTAAATAAATCTAGCAACTAGGCTTTGAATCATAAAGCATGAGATGTTCTAGACTTAACTGCAATTTATAACAGGCGCTTTTAGATAAATTCAATTCAATTTATTTAAAGTCAGACATAGTCCATTAATAGTAAGCATCTTATAGCCTATGTTAGTAACCAAATTAAATTCAAAAATTACAAATATAATATATAATAATAAGAATATATATAATAAGAATTAAACTTATGAGATATTTCATAAAAGTTTTAGGATAGTAATTAAAACTAAGCTTCAGAATTAAAAGGATTAAAACAAAAATAGTAATGGCACTATGGAATGAAAGGTAAAAGAACACAGTAAAATAAAAAAAAATAAAAAATTGGCTATAAATAGAATAATTAACATGTGAAATAAGCATTTAAGTACACATTATCATTAGCATGTCATTAAACTCCTTGTTCTGTGAAATTATATTTATGCTTGGAGATAGTTAGGGGGCTGGATTTATGATAATATATATTTTTTTAACGTATCTTCACTAACGAATTAGGAACCCTGTAATGTTAGATGTTAAGCTTAGATTGTAATAAATAAATATGCTACTTACCGCGGTAAAAATAATAATAATAATAATAATAATAATTTATTTATTGTTACTCACAAAGATGGTACAATGGTACAAATTTAACATATATAAATGTAAAATTCACAACCTTACTTTGTGAGAACCTGGTACCTGAAATGGGTTAATAAAAAAACCTGTGTTACAAGAAAACATCTTATTCTCATAGATATCGAAGTTTTAAAGTAGCTTTTTAACTTTAAAAGCATACCTAAGGTATAGTTTGCCGCTATGACCATAAAAAATATAAAATCTATCACCAAGTTGAAGCCAAACCGAATCGTCTGTTATAAAATATGCTGCAACCCTTTTTGCGTCCCACTGCTGGGCTCGGGTCTCCCTACTGTTGGAGCTTACACCGTTGCTCCTTGCAACCCGCATTGGATCAACGTTGTAAGTTGCCGGTTGATGTATTTAGAACCTACTTAAACAAAACTGTACATTAACGCATAGTTATAACTTTTTATGTGACCATTATATTTATGGCATAATGATTATTGTGTACTCTTCAAATTTATAGGCTCAGAATAAAATTTAGGATCTAAAATTTAATGCCTTTTAAACAGCGGGCCATTAAAGCAGATATGTTAAGTTATCTCCATTTCGAAGTCTCTCGGGCTCTTCTGTTTATTATTCTTTTAGGGCCTATCTGGTTCATGGTCTGCGGAGGGTTTTAATGTAAGAGGTTTTTATGTAAATTGGGTTTTGAGTAAAGATATCCTTACTAAGGTATCCTTACTAAGAAATGTTGTAATATGTATTAAACTATTGTTATATTTTGTCTTGTTCTGAAGCATTCGAAATAACGCATGGAAATACAAAATGTAACACGTGTTTTTGGCGGGACATTCAGAGAAGTATTGCTTTATTTTCATTTTTGTTGAGTTATATCGGAAAAAGACATAGATTTAGCATATACTATGGAAAAGGCTAATGGTTTTTTGACAGGTAAATTACAGTGCACGAGTGTTGTGTAATAAAATAACAGTGTACACTCCACCTGACTCTTCTTGTATATTGTCTTGAATATTTGAAGAATGAAAACATATTGAATTTCATAGTAGGAATACAAAACATTTACTTTATCAATGACATTTTTTCCCGGTCTGACTGATTTACTGATGACTCTTAAAGTATATTATTATATCCTGACGTTAGTGTTGGTGGGTCAAATAAATGCAAATGAAAGTACCATCTGTCACGGATAATGAAGTTAGATTAAGCGAATTGATTCATGATCCATTGTGACGTCATCAATCCGCCGCCATTTTGAATCTCGACGCCCAACGTTGATTGGATGGAACCAATTGCGTTTGACAGTTTGAATTTCGTTTTGTTTGCCCTTTTTCATTTATTTACTGATGGAATATGCAATTTTGTACGGTATGCATGAAGTTTACCGACATTCAATTACAAACTAATGGGATTATAGTGATGGGTAGCAATTTATCTCATATTGGCAAGTTCCTAGTATCTGAATTATACTTTGTATTATTCAATAATAATACAAGCTATAATTTAATACAATTAATATTTTTTTATGCGAAGCGTGCATGGCTCGGCGGCTAGCGTAGAACGCAAGCGGTCTATGCAGCTAAGCCAAACGGGTGTGCTCGGGTACGAGATGGGTGACCGCTAGTGTCAAAAAAATTCAATCGCGTTTCCGTGCTTCGTAGAGCACGTTAAGCCGTCGGTCCGGGTTGTTGTCGAGAGATAACAGTCGCTAAACCTTGTTGGAGGCCTTATGGGCGGTTTGAAAACATCCGATAGCGGGTTGGCCACTAACTCACATGTCCACCGACCCGCATTGGAGCAGCGTGGTAGAAAAAGGGTTGGCCAGTTAAACTAACAAGAGACGGCCTTCAGGACGCATCCGAGCCGCTCCATTAGCTTGCGATAGTTAATTTATGATTTTTCTTCGCGTTAAATTAACACATCCCAAAGCAAGACAAAACATATCATAACTATAAAAGAGAATCATTTATAAAGATGTAGATAGTCAGGGCCATCATTAATGCGACTATGAATCCATATCGACATAAATCGTTGTTCGTAGATTTTTCCGCGGCGATTACATAGAAGCGGTATGGCGGCGCATATTTCATCTAGCCGGCGTCGATACCCGGATGAAATATGATCGCGAGCGCCAGCAGTGGTTGGAACTTTGAATGGCATATAAGAAGTATTTTTTATGCATCGCTTTTTGACGTGACAACGTCTAGTAAATCGATAAACGCCGGGTGCACGCACGAAAAATAATGATTCATTGTACGTTACGCTCATTGTAACGTTTCGTTGAGGCGTGAGCTTTAGGCTTGCGCCGCATCTGCCGCGCCGGGTTTCGTCGACTGTTTATACAGTGAAGTGAAAAGTTAATGTGGCTTTCATTGTTTTATTCTGACGTTGTCACGTTAATCTATCGTCCGTAAACCGACTTTACAGACAAACAATTTTTTACAGCCTAATTTTAGTTATTTTATTTATTTTGCTGTTTTCATTTCCTTGTTCCATGTACGTACGATTTTTTTAGTAATAAAATCGTTATATTAATAGTATTTTTACGTTTAATTACCAACAGTGCAGCGCGAATGGCCGGTAGCTGGCGTACCTATAACGCGAGTTCTAGTGACAAAAAATGTATGCGCGTTTCCGTGCTTCGGATTGCACGTTAAGCCGTCGGTCCCGGTTATTAACGACAGATAACCGAAGATAAACCTTGTCGGAGGACTTATCTAACCCGCATCTCCACCAACCCGCATTGGAGTAGCTCCAAGCCTCTCAAACAATGAGGAGAGACCCGTGCTTAGCAGTGGGACGTAAAAAGGGTTGCAGCCACAGCACTTACGTTCACAATGGTAGCCACAATAGGATGCCCTATCTCTGCCTCGTCTCCTCTCCTCGCCTGAAATCGAACCTGAAATTTCCGAACGACTGTCCGCGATGGTATCTGTAGCGCCCAACGTGTCCTTAATATAATACATGAATTATGTTTTACCGACTCGGAATTTCCACGTTTTTCAACGTTTCAATATTTTATGATAATTAGATTAATATGTTATTCAGTTTTTGGGTCCATTTATTGAAAAACCTGACCTTTTTTAGTATGTTTTTTAGCTATGTGATGAGCACACCTGTAGCCGATTAGACCATTTGCTCACAAAGTATTTGTGTGAAAATATATTGATAGAATAAAAATAAGGGTTTATTTTTTTTAAATGAGGAAGTGCTTTACAAAGTTATTTTTTATAACATTTACATCACATATAAAGTCACATTAGTTAAGTTGGTAGTAACAGCAGGGTGCGAAAACTACTATTTATTTATCTAAACTAAATTAGGTACTTTAAGTATTTAAATCTACATTATTATATTTTTAATAACTAGTGATTCGCGATCGACGTCAGACCGGAATGTCTGTGCACTTGCGGGCCTCTTCTTTATCATGCGCCGCCGTAGTACTGTGTCAGCAAAGCCGAAACAACGTATTCAGAATTCGTCCCATTTTGAGTTTTTAAAACGACGCTGTGTTGAAACACTTTAATTTAATATTTTTTAGATTTTCCGCTCCAATGACCTCTAAAAATTGTGATTGTGAATATTCTTCCAAGGTAGGTAATATAGGACAGGATGATTTCATTTCCTCTTAAAAATATTATATCTTTATAATTATTCGCAAATGTATCAAAGGCCGAAGCCAGGCCATATTTCAACCAGGCATCGACGACCGGGTAAGATGAAAAATGCACTATAGCTCTTCAGTGTTATCGTTGCGGAAAGATCTGTCGTTACCGCGGCTATTATCGATACTGGATTCGTTGTAAATTTTCATAAAAAAATTTTTCTTAAAAGTAAATAAACAAGCAGCATCAATAAATAAGGTTGTAGTTTAATTTTTTTACATATACTTTATAATAGGAATTGGAACAAAAAATAAAGTAAAAATCCAGGCATCGCCGCGTCGCTGTCTTGTATTGGTAACATTATTATTAACATATTCGAGGCTTTGCTTACACAGGAGTCAGGACTACGCGGCGGCGCGGCGCATGATAAAGAAGAGGCCCGCAAGTGCACAGACATTCCGGTCTGACATCGATCGCGAATCACTAGTTATTAAAAATATAATAATGTAGATTTAAATACTTAAAGTACCTAATTTAGTTTAGATAAATAAATAATAGTTTTCATTTCGCACCCTGCTGCGACTACCAACTTAACTAATGTGACTTTATATGCGATGTTAACGTTATAATAAATAAGGGATTGTGTAAAGCAACTCCTCATTTTAATATTAATATGCTTTTTCACCAACTAAAAATAAACCCTTATTTTTATTCTATCAATATATTTTCACACAAATACTTTGTGAGCAAATGGTCTAATCGGCTACAGGTGTGCTCATCACATAGATAAAAAACATTCCTACTGAAAAAGTTCATACTTTTCAATAAATGGACCCAAAATTTACACAACTGGATAACATATTAATCTTATTTTCGTAAAAATATTGAAACGTTGAAAAACTTGAACAATCAGAGTCGGTAAAACATAATTCATGTAGGTACGTTGGGCGCCACAGATACCGTCGCGGGAATTTGTTCGAAAATTTCAGGTTCGATTTCAGGCGAGGAGAGGAGAGGAGGCAGATATAGGGCCTCCTATTGTGGCTATTATTGTGAGCGTAACTGCTGTGGCTGCAACCCTTTTTGCGTCCAATGCTAGGCACGTGTCTCTCCTCATTATTTGGGAGGCCTGGAGCTGCTCCAATGCGGGTGGGTGGAGATGCGGGTTAGATAAGGCCTCTTCTACTGATGGCTTAACGTGCACTCCGAAGAACGGAAATGCGCATTTTTTTTGTCACTACTTTGTAGAATTAGCGTTATATGCCAGCCACCGGGACATTCGCATTGCACTGTTGGTAATTAATAATAATAATCCCTACTTAATATTATAAATTCGAAAGTAATTCCCTCTGTCTGTTTGCTACGCTTTCTACGCAGATAGAGTGGGCCTTGGGAAAGGACATAGGATAGTTTTTATCTTACAGGAACCAATAAAACCGGTTCACGCAGGCGAAGCCGCTGGCGGTAGGCTAGTACTGTTATAATAACGCTTTTATTAGTAAAAAAAAACGTACGTACATGGTACAGGTAAATGATAACAGCAAAATAAATGCAATAACAGAAATTAGGCTGTAAAAAAATTGGTTGTCTGTAAAGTCGGTTTACGGACGATAGTGTAACGTGACAACGTCATAATAAAACAATGAATACGGCTCAAGCCTAAAGCTCATGCCTCAACGTAACGTTACGATGAACATAACGTTACAATGAGCGTAATGTTACAATGAACAATTCTTTTTCGTGCGTGCACCCGGCGTTTATCGATTTACTAGATGTTGTCACGTCAATTCAATTCAATTCAATTCAATTTATTTGCAAGAACATAGTGTACATATATAGGTCTTAATATAACAATCTTTCCTTATGTCCTACCCGTTCGGGTGTGCAAAATAATTATTTAAAATTTACAATATTTTAATTTCTATGTCAAAATCAATGTTAGATTAACAAAAATTATAGATATATTGATAGTCAAAAAGCGATGCATAAAAAAATACTTCTTATATGCCATTCAAAGTTCCAACCACTGCTGGCGCTCGCGATCATATTTCATCCGGGTATCGACGCCGGCTAGATGAAATATGCGCCGCCATACCGCTTCTATGTAATCGCCGCGGAAAAATCTACGTACAACGATTTATGTCGATATGGATTCATACTCGCATTAATGATGGCCCTGACTATCTACATCTTTATAAATGATTCTCTTTTATAGTTATGATATGTTTTGTCTTGCTTTGGGATGTGTTAATTTGAACGCGAAGAAAAATCATAAATTAACTATCGAAAGCGGCTCAAATGCGTCCTGGAGGCCTTCTCTTGTTAGTTTAACTGGCCAACCCATTTTCCACCACGCTGCTCCAATGCGGGTTGGTGGAGATGTGAGTTAGTAGCAAACCCGCTCTCGGATGTTTTCAAACGGGCGGTTTGATAAGGCCTCCGACAAGGTTTAACGACTGTTATCTATCGGCAGCAACCGGGACCGACGGCTTAGCGTGCCTTACTTAAATTTACAATGAATCCAGTATCGATAAAAGCCGCGGTAACGACAGATCTTTCCGCAACGATAACACTGAAGAGCTATAGTGCATTTTTCATCTTACCCGGTCGTCGATGCCCGGTTGAAATATGGCCTGGCTTCGGCCTTTGATACAGTTGCGAATAATTATAAAAGATATAATATTTTTAAGAGGAAATGAAATCATCCTGTCCTTGGAAGAATATTCACAATCACAATTTTTAGAGGTCATTGGAGCGGAAAATCTAAAAAATATTAAATTAAAGTGTTTCAACACAGCGTCGTTTTAAAAACTCAAAATGGGATGAATTCTGAATACGTTGTTAATTGACACTAATTTTGCTTGCCCATTTTGCGACTTTATTTTGTTTTCAATTATGACAAATTTAACAATATTCTCTTTCTTGCTTAATAAGTGTAAATTAAGAAAAAAACAACAAACAGCGGGTAGCCGCTGGATTCAGAAGGCGCAGGACCGGTAGGAGTGGCGAACGTAAGGGGAGGCCAACGTCCGGCGGTGGACTAGGATTTGAACCCAGATCCTCGACGTCGGTGTCCAGGTTTAATTTTAAATAACACATACTGTTGTGTGTGTTATTTAAAATTAAAAAAAGTACTTAGTTGTGTAAGTAAAAGGTGAAATTCATAGTCCATTTCAGCGGCACCACAAACAGCCGCAAATCGACGGAGCCCACCGTTTAGACGTAGGCAATTTGAATTTTAACTGAACACTCCCTTGCACCGGAAGCGAATTCCGGTCGGCGGTTTTATAACTGACTCTGTACTTTATGTATTTTGGGTCAGGAGGTGAAGATACATAGATACGAGTATAAGAAATGTTCAAGAAGTAAACATTTTACTTTTCGTTATATACAAAATGGGGAAGCTCTTCAGGTATTCGTGCTCGACCTTTAAATGCAAATATCGGAATCTATACACAAGAAATATACCAGGAATACGAATAATTAAAACGATTCTTTAAATTCAAGTCACTGAAAACCAGCAGTCGTGGTTTATACCGCGACACAGGCTGAGTGTGGTCCTATTCCATCTTGTGGTTCTGCAGCGTTTTGTCTTTTTATTTCATTTTTTTTATTGTTTGATGTACATAGTAAGATGTTACTTTTACCGTGTTAATATTTGTCTATTTTTATTTTTATTTTTATTTTATCATATTACTATTATTATCTTTTGTTATTATGCTGTATCACTAGATGAATAAACATTTTCTTTCTTTCTTAAAAATACGTAGTATAAAACAGTTTACCTGAACAAGATTTAATGCGATAGTCACAGATAGTTAATTGATTTTTATGAATACTGACTCATTAGTTTACATACGCTTTACAGTTGAGTAGTCATTGAAATATCCGTCGTTAGCAACATCTAATCTAGTTGTTATCGGGGGGACCTTCAAATAGTACCCAGCACCTTGTGAGAGGATACTGGGTTATGTGGGGTTTGTACCGCACTAAAACCCCCTCGGTGGCCAGCCTCTGCGCTTGGGGAGGACTCCAGGATCTCCATTGGAACGCACCGTATTCTCCACGCGCGGCGCCCCAGAACGGGCCCATCTTCGGGAGAGCAGATGTGCTCTTCTGCACCTTCGGGTGTTCAGGGCGGCATGCGGCCACGCACACACCGCCGTCCCTCCCGGGGCTGCGGGCTGAGTGGGTCAAGCTCCCGCTCTCACCGTCCGCTACCCCAGAAGCCCCCTTTTAGTCGCCTCTTACGATTAGGCAGGGGACACCGTAGCTCTATTCTTAATCTCGAAGCTACAGGGACTATGTTGATACCTAAATGTATCTATGTTTAAATGTTGCCGGCCAAACACACATGTGGCAACCGTCAACCTTCGGAGTAGCAACACATCTACATATGACCACAGGCATACTGCCTTACTTAGGCTAGCTTGAGGTTGTGTGGTTATCCATGGGCTGCAGCAATAATTCAACACCGCGGGGCCTATATCTCGTCTGCTTTTCCATTCAAATAAAAAAACGATTGTCTATAAAGTCGGTTTACGGACGATAGTTTAACGTGACAACGTCATAAAAAAACAATGAAAACCACATTAACTTTCCACTTCACTTTATAAACAGTTGACGAACAGCGCAAACCGAACGCTCAACCCTCAACGTAAAATTACAATCAGCGAAACGTTTATTTACTGAATTAGAACGGGTACAGAGCCCAGTTACAATGTTACGTTACAAAAAGCGTAACATTACAATGAGTAACGTTACAATGCGTGCTTGCATTCATCGATTTAAGATGTTGTCACGTCAAAAGTTAAAGAAAGATCTACAACAAGGATAGAGTGTCGTATGCAGTTTCGTTGACAAGTAAATAATTTAGTAAGTATTACATATTATTCAAAATATAATTGTTTCGATTTTTTAACTTACTTCAACTAAGTCATTGCCCCGTATATTTAGCATGCTAAAATTCTTAGTCTATTTCAGAGGCACTACAAACGACCGCAAATCGACGGAGCCCACCGCTTAGGTAGCCAATTTGAATTTTAACTGAACACTCCCTTGCACCGGAAGCGAATTCCGGTCGGCGGTTTTATAACTGACTCTGTACTTTATGTATTTTGGGTCAGAAGATTGAAGATACGTAGGTATAAGCTATAAGATATTTTAAACAAGAAATTTTTTAATAACATTTAAGTTAAATGAAGCAGAACTCCTAGAGCAATGTTTTGCTTCGCTTGCAAAGTGATTTTTTATGGTTCCGTACCCCAAGGGAGTCAACGGGACCCTATTACTAAACCTTCGCTGTCCGTCCGTCTGTACGTCCGTCTATCTGTCATCAAGCTGTATCTCATGAATCGTGATTGCTTTTCTCACAGATGATGTATTCATATTTTACACAAATTATAACATCAAATACTAAAAATAGAATAACATAAAGATTTAAGGGGGCTCCCAAACAATAAACGTGATTTTTATAGATAATTTCAAGGAACCCTTCGTGCGTATGTTGTCCGACCCGCACTTGGCCGGTTTTGATGGATTTAATAATTAACATTATTCAATTTCTTTATCGAATTTACTGCTACGTTATTGTCATTATTTCATCGGCCTATAAAATGATCCATCTATATGTCTTAAAAGATTTTCTTCAATCTCAATACTCAGTTTCGAAAAATTCAAATATACAACAAAAGAGAATCGGTAACTAGTTGAGTCCCCAAGCGGTATTTCATCTTACGTCGATAGCCTGCGTAAAATATGACCGGAGAAATACCGGTAGCGGTGTATCCAGGTGGGATTTTATAAATAATCGGTAAAAGTCTAGTGTTAAATAGAAAACTTTCATATAGTTTGCAAATAAATTAACCGTCCATCCATTCACTTACCAGCCTTTTAAAGTCCACTGCTGGATATGGGCCTCCCCTAATGTTCGCCGCTCCGTCCGGTCCTGCACCCTTGGAATACAGCGGTTTCCCGCTATCTTCTTCAGATCGTCAGTCCACCTGGTTGGAGGGCGGCCTGTGCTCCTTTTGCCAAGACGTGGTCGCCATTCAAAGGTCCCCAACCTTTCTTTCCATTTTCTTATAAGGCCTGCGTATTGTCACTTCAGCTTGCAGATTTTGAGAACTATGTATGTCGGTAAACTTCATTCATCGTTACGGATTCTGTCGCGTAGAGAAATACCAAGCATAGCCCTCTCCAGCGCTCGCTGAGCAACCTTGAGCCTGTGGAAAAGGCAAACTGTAAATATTTCATTCAATCTTTAGGCCCCTAAATAAACAAACGCACCACACCATCTTTAATTATTATTCTGGGATGCAAAAATACCTATTTTTTATTTTTGGAAGCCTTGTGGTTCTATATGAAATCTATCTATACAGCTAAGTGAAAAAGACGTGAACGCAAGTAAGATGGGCGACAGATATTGATAAAATTTCATGCACGATTCCGTGTTTTGGTGTGAAGAGCCTACACATCAGCACAGTGTAGATTATAAAGTCCCTATTAAACACAGATAGAAAGAAACCAAATTGTTAGAAGAAAATTGGCCACATGAATTTTAGCACAAAATGCTAACGACAAAAAACGCAAGCTAGTGCGATTTATGTTGACATAGGATTTAGTGTTCGTCTCTGACGTGCGGTTTTCTAGCGATCGATCGTTTTTGTTTTGCGTCGATCTAAATGTCAGATTTTTCACGGCCCTGTGGAACTTAGGGCCTCTTTCACCATCTCCAAGTAAAGTATTGATTAGTTACGTTCCAAGTAAAATTTAAATTTATTGGCAAGTAAAAGCTATGAGTACGGATCAGTTTATCATATGATTAGTGCTACATGAACTGCGGGAAATTGAAATTGAAGTTACGGGAGACTTTAACCGACAATAAGCGTACTTGTCACTTTACTTGAATGTGGTGAAAGAGGCCCTTAGAGTATTTGATATTTAATACCCTTACCCTTTAGTTGGTTTTTATACCTGTAAAAAGAATTTTAATATTCAAAGGTAGACCACAAATCTATTTGTTTAATCTAGGTTTAGGTTTAATTCATTTATTCTCAATAAAGACATACATCACTTACTTGAGAACAATACATATAAATAGTTTACAAAAATCATCCGTTACTAACATTAAACAAATATAGTTGTTAGTATTTTTCCATGACATGTTGTGCAAGTTTTGTTTTAAATACATGTAGTGAAGCAATTTTTTTTTAAATCTGAAGGTAGTTTGTTAAAAAGCTGTGCTACTTCGTAGTTAATTGTTTTCCTACCGTAATTTGTTCTTATCTTCGGCAATACTAAAAAACTCGCTCGACGCGTGCATCGTAATCTGCTTGAGTCTGCCTATATTTACCTTGTTATTGTACTATTTTATGTCGCAGTATTGTAATGAACTATCGAAGTGTTCTATTAACCACAAAGAAAGTGTCTCTGTTAGATAAGAGTAATATATTGCAGCAGCCCATATAAATGTTTATATTTATAAAATCTTTAACAAGTTTCGAGTCTTGACTGAGGCCAGACTTAAGTGTGACCAGTAGCCGCAATTTTTACCATAGTATATGTCGACATCCAGGTAGAAATACGTGTATAGTTGGTACAGTCATGCATCACAAATCAAAGCATCTTTTGTAAACTATTTTTAAAACTTCTTGTTATTTGCTAGCTGGGCACGGGTCTCTCCCCATTATTAGGAAGGCCTGGAGCTTACTCCACCACGCTGCTCCAATGCGGGTTGGTGGAGATGCGGGTTAGTGGCCATCCCGTTGTCGGATGTTTTCAAACCGCCCATAAGGCCTCCGACAAGGTTTAACGACTGTTATCTATCGACAACAACCGGAACCGACAGCTTAACATGCCCTCAGAAGCACGGAAACGCGCATGAATTTTTTTTACCACTAGCGGTCACCCATCTCACACCCGACCGCGCCCGTTTGGTTTAGTTGCACAGATCGTTTGCGTTCTACGCTAACCGCCGGGCCATGCGCGCTTCTTGTTATTTACAGTCTGCGAATTAAATAACAATGAAACTTCAACGATTCCGTTATTCCGTTTCGTTGTTACCCGTATACACTGCAACATACTAGCATGTGCTTTTAATAGTGTGACAAATTACACCCGTCTCAATCCTACATCGACTACTACTGCTTAATCTGTTTACATAATTCCACCTCCAATCTACCAATGCATTATTATCTATGTAAGAGTACACTTGACTAAAATTTTAGCACATGCTTTCAAAATGTGATGAATTACTCCCGATACGATTCGTCAATCATGCTTCGACATACATTGTAGTGTTCCGTAGATTTCGCGATAACATTGAAGCGCTATGAGCGGTGCATATTTCATCTTAACCGGCCGTCGATAGCCGGATGAAATACGACCGGGTGAATGCCAGGGGCTATGAAACTGGACGGGAACTTCGAATGTATCGGTTGGTTAAGACCCGATATTACCATATTAAAATTAACAATTGTTTTTTTTAACACTGCATGCTTAAAGACAATTAAATTTCATAAAATGTAAATTACAGATACTGGCTATATACACAAATATTTGACGAGAACTTTAATACAGTGAGAATATTTACACCCGACCCGATTCGTCAGTCCTGCATCAACAAACATTGTACTCTTCCATAGATCCCGCGATAACATTGAAGCGCTATGGGCCGCGCATATTTCATCTTAGCCGGCCGTCGATAGCCAGGTGAAATACGACCGGGTGAACGCCGGCAGCGGTGTAATTCGTCCGGGCGGGGAACTTCGAATACACACGAACATACGACAAATACGACTGCGGGTTTCACCCCGCTTCAATATTTTTGTAAACTTTGTAAAAAGTATTTTGGTGGTAAAATTTTATGATTTCCCCGGGAAAGTACCATCGTTCAACCACTCCTGCCATGAATTAATTTTATTGTGTTCCAATGGAAAAATGCAGTTGCCAGCCACTTACACGAGGCGACCATCAGCCTCAGGAGTAGCAGCCTCCGAGTGCATACGACCTCAAACAAGGTCTTGTTTGCTTGAGGTCGTGTGTAGATGTTCATGGGCTGCGGCGACCACTTAACAATTTATAACAATGTGATACTGAATTTGTTGTTGAAAAATTGAATTTAAATATCAAATTCAATTACAAAAGAAAGCAAAAATAATATTATAATTTGCATAAATATGGGTAGGTTGTTTAAAAAATTTTATATAGCATTTTAAGCTTAATGTTCAATCATCTTAATTTTATTATGCGTTAGGATTGATATATTTAACTGAGTTGATACTATTAACACATATTCATACGGCTAATTCAGTTTATAAGTACAGCCTCCGTGGCGTAGTTGGTGATAAGCCGACTTCGAAGCGCGAGGTCGTGGATTCGATTCCCACCCAAAACAAATATTTGTGTGATGAACATGACTATTTGTTCTGTGTCTGGGTGTTAATTTATCTATTTAAGTATATACTTAGAACTATATAAGTATGTTTATCAGCTTTCGACACTACCATACCATAGTACAAGCTCTGCTTAGTTTGGAATCAGATGTTGTTGTGTGAACTATAAAAAAGTACATCGGCTTACTGCTAACCACAGGAGTAGATAAACGACCAGAGTGAAAGCATAAGAATAAATAATAATTACATAGAACGGAATCTCCTTTGACCGGGTGGAAAACGCCGCTATTTTTATACCTACTTCCCCCTTCACCTCGTTACGCCCCTCTGTCGCCCAGGCGTGTTGACAGGGTTGTCAACTGTTAATACTGCTTTTTTATAGATAATATAGGTAGCTAAAATATAAGTTTTCCTTTACTTAAAAATCATTATTTTAGTTTAGTATTACAAAGTATGAGAATTATAAATACTTACCTACACTATAAATACCTGCTCATGAATAATAAATTATTATGAGTACCATACCAAATGAAGCCATTTAAGTAAGTATT
Organism: Pyrgus malvae; assembly: GCA_911387765.1. Taxonomy (NCBI): domain Eukaryota; kingdom Metazoa; phylum Arthropoda; class Insecta; order Lepidoptera; family Hesperiidae; genus Pyrgus; species Pyrgus malvae. The sequence continues at coordinate 24,482,296 of OU426959.1, forward strand.
ACTTACCTACATAGGTGTAAGTACTTACGTATTACATATTAAGTATAACGTGCGTGCGCCAGTGCCGCGGCGCCGCAATCGCGAGGCAAAACAATCGAGAAAGGTTCAATGACCGATGGCGGGGGCTATTAAAAAATATTTTGGCGACATGTTAAAATGCTGTAGTTATCTAAAATTTTTTTTTATAATTGAGTGAAAGTGAAACAATTGGCTACACAAAAAGAACTGGTCACATCCTTTTGATAAATTAGGTACGGAAAAGGAATAATATTTAAAAAAATATTACTTATCTCGCATCATCTTTGGGCAAACTAAAAAAACTTAAGTTTGGCATTGTTTTAGAATTGTTTGTACAACCAAACACACCACATTAACTTGGCGCCGTTATTGTAATTGACGCGCCCGTCCGAGACAGCCCGTCTTCAGTAGTCGGTTTAGCCGAAATTAAAGTGTAGGCTAATATCGTGACCTTGAGCCCGTTTTGAGCGGGAGTTTCCGTTCTACGTAGTATTATTTATTCTTATGGTGAAAGCTTCATACAACCGCGCGAATCGGTTGCACTACTACAAGCACGCGGAGCATGTGTGCGTGACCACTGGCCGCTTGTCGCGTACGCGGCGAGACTGGAAAAAACCGGTTTACGTTGGCACAGCCAGTTGACAATCTCAGGGTTTGTGCGACGTACGTTTTTTGTTTTATTTAATTTTGCAAGTTTGAATATTTACTTAATATAAAAATGTGGTATTTTATTGATAACAATGGTTGTTTACTGTACTGTTTGTATGAATAATACTAGAAAAAATAAAAATATATCATACTTTAACTATCCCAAGGAGTACCTACAATAGGTAAGTAAATATTCTGCTAACTAAAGTTTTTCGGTTCATTAGGTCTGATTTTATAAAAAGCTGCAATTTCAGGCGGATTTTTTTTGGGTCATTACTGTGAGAATATACTGAGATTGCCAAACAAAGAAGAAAAAAATATATACTACAGGAGCTTTAGTTTTTAACACGCTTTTATTAACTTGACCTGTAGGTACGTATATATGTAACGGAATCTGTTAACTTCATTTTCACTTACTTCTAGGAGTCTGATTAACTTGAAAATTTGCAGGGGTCAAGAGCCGATGACAATGCAATAATATGAGAATAAAAATTCATCTAAAAATTAAAAATAAATAATGTAGTTTAAAAAACTAAAAAACACGCTTTTGTGAAAATACGAACTAAAAAGTAAAAAAATAAGAAGAAAATGTGTTTTACTGTAAGAAAAGCGTGGTCACCATGCAGTGTCAATAGTATCTTTAAAACCACCCCCACAAAAGCGTGTTTTTTAGTTTTTTAAACTACAATATTTATTACAATTAACTTTTAAAACATTATTTTACTACTTAACATTGGTAGGAAAGGTATTAGGTAAGTCTCAGTCAGAACAACAAAAATTTAACTCTCTATGAAAATTATTTAAAAAATTTGTACATTGCTGGAATACGAACATGAGGCGAACGAAATCTGAGGCATCAAAGTTAAATTATTTACAGCGATTTGCAGCTTAACACTGAGTTTATTAGGGTTCATAGGTTTAATTTCTAATAGGCATAATGCCTAACTGACTAACTGCCTTTTTATTCGAAAATTATTTGAGGATAACAAAACAAAAACCAAATTTAGAATAACTCAAAAATATGCAAGATACGAGAGTTTCGAGTCAAACATTAGACAAAGACACAAACAGAGAGAGCAATACATGATCGTGACATCACCTGCCTGTATTACAGTACAAAATATAAGTTGAATATCTAACGCGTCGTTTTGCTTAAAAGGGATAGACAATAATTTTTAATACATTATAACTCCGTTGTTTCTATACGAACATTCATTTTCGAGTTTATGTGACAGTAAGAAAACTTTCTTTTACTAGATTTCGGTCCGCGGTTCAGTCCGCATATGTCCCTCCTACTATCTCCATACATAAATCAGCACACCTAGCACCGTAGCATTTCACGATGTGAAAAAAGGATAAACAAACATACTTTCTCATATAATATATCATGGATTTTATTCATAAAACCATTTAATATAAGTCAAACACCCAATTGTTCCAAAAACAATAAAGCATCACCAATTCTTTAATAATTTTGTAAGCACTCTCGAAGCCCTCGAAATGCAGAAGAAAGCATAAAATAAAAACAAAGGACCGACCACAAAAAGTAAAGGAAATTTCCCACAAAATTGTACGAGTCTTTGTGCCCTCATTGATCCATTGAACAATAATAACGGTATTGTAATTCAATTACGGTCCCGAGTTCGATTCCCGGAGCCAATTATGTGGAGGACAACGGCTCGATTGGCAAGCTCCACCCTTCAGTAAATGAAAAGCTTTCAAATTCTAATGAAAAAACTCCAATTTCAGCACAATAATAGAATTCAGTCTTGCTTCCAACGTTTCTGTTATTAATATTGCTATTGGAACTTTTAGTTTTTAGAGTTTTTTCTTAGGTTTATATTTTTTGTTGTGTTATTAGCGTTTTTGGTGATAAAAGTCTTAAATTAATTAAAACATTTTAAAATTACAGTTGGTGGAGCAGCGAAGGCCGAGTGGTAAAAAACCGCGGTCTTCGACGCGATCGATCCCGGGTTCAAATCCTCGGCGCGCACCTCTGACAAAGAAATTTGTAATGTGCGCATTTATCGCTGCTCCACGGTGATGGAAAATATCGTGATATTTCATTGATTACGATGTTATCCATCGCCGTGCATGCCTGAGAGAAATTCATTAGGTATTTCTCAAAAGCATGACGTCCAGCAATCCCCACTTGGCCAGCGTGGAGGACTATGGCCTTAAACCCTCTCACGTGTGATAAGGACACCTGTGCCCAGCAGTGGGACCTAAAAAAGGTTGAAAAAAAATTACAGTTTAAAATTTGAGCTACCGGCGTCCTTAAGAGGCCGTATACGAAATTTTGTCGATTTCGCTGATTTACCTGATTTAATACATGAGATTTTAAAATATTATACAAAATTGAGTTCAATTGCGTCAAAAACTAAACAATACCATAAAAGCGTCTTCTACATGGGACCAAAAATATATTGTTCTGGTTTTTATTTCTAACAATATAATAATTTACCGGAATCCCTCAAATCCAAAACAAATTGTGATTTCAAACGAGCACTTAAAACGTTCTTATATACAAAAGCGTACTATTCGGTTTCTGAATTTCTAGACGATGACAATTAAGTTCGTGAGGGATTACGGAACTAAAAACCTGGGAGGATTTTTTCCGCCGGCTTTTTTTCCTCTCAGCGTATAAAAACCCAGTGAATTGGGTGCCCAAAGCCGACGACGTGGGAAAAACACCGTCTAAATAAATTCATAACTACTAAATAAAAAAACGCAAAATATGAATAATAAATAAATAACATGGTTTGTCAACATAATAAATAAATTTGTTATTTAGATTTAAGTCAATTAGTTATATAGATAGATTTAAGTATATTTTGATTTCTTTAATATAAAAATAGTTTTTTTTTATTTCTTTAAAAATATTTGCATACCTTACTGAGGTAAATATGGCGGATTTTAAATATATAAAACAACTTCTGTAATACCCATATTTGCACAAATAAATCATTTTTCTTTTCTTTCTTTTCTATAGTATTTTCATTCATTTCATTCATTTTTTCAAAGACAAAGAACTTTATTTGCACAAATATGGGTGTTTACAAAAGTTGTTAATACATATTTAGTTCGCCATATTTACCTTCATGAGGTATGCAAATATTACAAAGATAAAAGAATAACTAAATAATAACACAATTTATAAAAATGTACATTATCAATTTTATTTTTATTTTATCCCATATTGCGCATTTTAAAATTTTTTTTTTAATTTTATTTCTTCAAGTATGTATTTATTTAGTTGTTTGTTTATTTAATTATGTATTTATTCATATTTATTTGTACTTCGGATCGAATCCGATCGTCCGTCATGCACAATTATAACTGATCATTTCAAAAATAATCTAATACATTAGTCACTTTTTTAGCTTGCGTCAAGAGTTATAGGTTACTTAGATTTTTTAATGCCAAATTTTCATTAATAATTTGATTTTTTTCAGGAAACGGATTGATTATGAATTGAAGTGTATTTATGTATAATCAATGGAATGAAAGATTATTCCATCATGCCGATCGATCAAATGCAATTTCTGACCCATATTCTCTCAAAATTGACTAAGTTCAATGATTTTTACTTTTTTTTATGAGAGTGGCAAAATGTGACTAATTTACTGCATATGCGATTACTTAATATAGATTATTATTGAAATGATCAGTAATATTGTGCAATAAAACTTATGGAAATACTGTTACGACTTTGAGTACCGATATCTCGTAAACAAAGCGCCGTTTAGCAAAACCCCAAAAACGCATAAACAGGTATTAGGTCTACTATCGAACAGTGAAGAAAGTTCTCGAAAAATCAGTCATAAGAAAAACATCGATTTCTACGAGTAAACAAATTCGGGATCCGCGGCGAGTACGTACCTATATATAGCGTACATGTATTGGTTGTTTACATCGCGAGCCGCGGCTATTGTTTGACTGTACATAGTGTGTAATAATAACTAATAACATAAAAGAAGGTTCGGGACGGACCTATTGTATTTGGTGGTTCGGGAAATTTCTGGAGAACCATGGGCAGCCGTATATAAGGCACGCGCCGAGCCGCGACCGGGCAGATCGCCGGATCAGCGGGACGCCGAGCACCACCACGCCAGTTGGAGGTAATGCCGGACAGCAGGTACCGTGTCAGCCTAAGTCTAGGTACCCTCCGCTGATAGTGGAGAAACTCCCGTCCTGGGCGAAGCACTTCCGGATCCTGAAGGACCGGCTGGGCCGCGCGCCTAACGCCCGTCCCTTTGGTCAGGGGGTGCGTTTCTCGTCCAAGGACGATAGGGAGTTCAGGCTGGTACAGTCGTACCTGACCAGCCTGGAGCGAACCGAGAAAATATCTTGGTTTTGCTACTCCCTACCAGCGGAGCGCAGCCTCCGCGTGGCGATCCGAGGATTGCCCGCGGATACAGAACCGCAGGAGCTGGAGGCCGAGCTTCGCGACTTGGGCTTCGTTCCCGAGTATGTGCGTGCCATCCGGGCCAGGGGCGGCCGGCCCGGTTGCATCTTCTACGCAATACTCAAGCGGACGGAGAACCTCATCCCGGCCATCTATCAGGTGACCGAACTCCTGTGCATGCCCGGGGTGAAGGTTGAAGCCTGGCGCGGAAAGAAGGGACCGGCGCAGTGTCACCGGTGCCAGAAATTCCGCCACAGTTCGCACAATTGCCACAGGCAGCAAGCGTGCGTGCGCTGCGGCGAGGAACACGCCGCTCGTCAGTGCCCACGACCACGGGAGGTGCCCGCCACTTGTGCGAACTGCGGCGGAGAACACCCCGCCAATTACACGTCGTGCCCCGTGTTTAAGCGCGAGGCGCGCAATAAACACGCGGGCACGGTGGCGCTATCGGCGCCTAAGGCACCCACTACACGAACGCCATCAGCCGGTCCCAAGCCGCAGGCCGCGAGTGAGAACGTAGGCTCACTCATGGCCCCGGCCAACGACCCGCCGAAACGCGGGACCTCCAGTACGAGCCGGGGGAAAAAGAAGAAGAAGCAGGGCAAAGGTAAGACTAAGAAGTCTACCCCTCCTGCTCCTCCCGCAGCAGCAGCCGCAAAGGCCCCCGAGGCAGCCCCTAAAAAGGCGCCCGAGGGCCCCAAGAAAAAAGCTGTTAAGCAGTCTGTCAGCCGCGGCACCGAAGGCGGCTGCTGAACAAGGCGACCTGAAGTGGTGCGCCATTAAGATTCTGCGGGAGGTCTTCGTCGCCATCGACGAAGGCCGCGATGCCCTGCCAGCTATCCTTGGCGGCTTAGCTAAGATCGCATCATACCCTGATGGATCTTAAGCCGCTAAGGGTAGTTTTTTGGAATGCCCGCGGTCTTCGTAGCAAGGCCGCCCTCTTCCGGCTTCTCCTGCGGGAGCAAGATGTCGACGTGGCGCTGGTCTGCGAGACACTCTTATCCCCGTCGGACCTCATTCAGATTCCGGGATACTACATCTACAGGAAGGACGAAATTTCGGACACAGGCGTCACCTATCGCGGGTTGGTAGTGCTTGTTCGCAGGAACGTCGTCCATCAGCCGCTTCCGGTTCTGCAGTTGGGCAGTATGTACGCGCTGGGCGTGGAACTATGCTGCCACAACTACACCTTGCAGCTGCACGCGGTGTACCGGCCTCCCGGTGGCACTCTGTCGTTGGGTGATGTCCATGCTTTGCTGGACTCACCCCACGCCACGATTGCCGCGGGAGACTGGAACTGTAAACACCCCGGCTGGAACAGCCTGTCCTCCTGCAGAAACGGCAGGAAGCTATTCGACGACGCCGAGAGTCACGGGTACTCGGTTAGTGGCCCAGACACACCAACGATTATCCCGGACAACAGGGCTCACAGCCCCGATGTCCTGGATATCGCTGTACACCGTGGCCTCCACTGCCAACCACACCTGGAGTCCCTGCAGGACAGCATGGGGTCCGACCATGTTCCTGTTCTGCTCGTCCTCCACCAAGACCCAACGAGAGTCTCGCCGCCCAGACCACGCCGGCAGGTCGACTGGAACAAGTTCCACGACCAGCTGGAGACCACCACGCCGACTCGCCCCGTCAACTCCGCAGATGACGTTGACCAGCTTGCGGTCGACATCACTGCCAGCATTCGGGACGCCTTGGACGCTTCCACTACGGAGAAGGAAGCCGTGGACAGGCTCCCGCCTGTCCCCTTTAACATCCGGAAGCTCCTTACGCGGAAGAGGCGTCTCCGTAAGAGCTGGCAGCAATCTCGATATCCCCAGCTGAAGAAACAGCTCAACGACATCGCGGAGCGGATCAAGGTAGAGTTGGACGCGCATGCGAACGAGAGCTGGGAAAGTCGTATCGACGAAGCTCATGACGACTGGCCGGCGATTCATCGACTGTGCCGGTCGTTCAAGAGCACCCCAGCCCCCGTTCGCCCGCTTCTCCACTCGGATGGTACGCCGAGATACCGGGCGGAAGATCGCGCAGAGATCTTCGCCGAACACTTAGAACGCCAGTTCCGGCCGAACCCGACTGACCAGACAGAGCACGTGGGGGAGCGCCTATAGCTCCGGACGAAGACCCAGTGGTCTTTTCCCCGAGCATGGTCCAGCGTGCTATTGAAAGGACAAAAGCCAAGAAGGCTCCCGGCGCAGATGGCATTACCAACGCCGCGCTCCGCCACCTCCCGCGAAGGACGGTTGGAGCGATTGCTCGCCTATTTAACGGCATTCTGCGCACGGGCAAATTCCCGCACATATGGAAAATTGGGCACGTCATTATGTTGCCCAAGCAGGGGAAAAATATACTGCAGCCCTCGAGCTATAGGCCGATCACCTTGCTGCCCACGTTGTCGAAGGTGTTTGAGTCGTTGTTGCTCAAACACCTCGTACCTCACATCACGCCTCGTCCTGAGCAGTTCGGATTCCGCCCGGAACACAGCACGACTCTCCAGTTGTCGAGGGTACTGCATCACGTCACCGCGGCCCTTAATAAAAAGGAACGCGCGTGTGCAGTATTCCTCGACATGGAGAAGGCGTTCGACCGTGTTTGGCACGACGGCTTGCTGTACAAGTTACTGCAGTCGTCGGCGCCCCGGCGTATCATCAGAGTGATCTCCAGCTTCTTGCAGGACAGGAGCTTTAGGGTGTTGGTAGACGGGGCTCTATCGAGCGAACGTCGCATAGAGGCCGGTGTCCCACAAGGGAGCTGTCTGTCCCCGGCCTGCTATTCCTGCTACACCGATGACATCCCGGCGCCTGAGGAGGCGCTGCTAGCATTATATGCAGACGATGCCGCCTACGTCACAACGTCTATAAAATCGGCTCACGCGGTCGTCAAGATGCAGCGTGTATTAAATGCGCTCCCCGAATGGCTTGCCAAATGGAGGTTGTCGGTGAACGTGGGTAAGACGCAGGCCGTCAGGATAGGCGGCTTCTCACAAAAAGATCCCACCCTGAAGCCCCTAGGACAAGAAATCACATGGTCCACCCAGGCTAAATACCTAGGTGTGACCATAGACCACAGGCTGACCATGGTGCCACATGTCCGCAGTATCTCCACACAGGCGAGGGCGGCTGCTGCCGTACTGCGTCCTGTGCTCAGCTCGAGTCTCCCTCTGAAGGCCAGAGTGGCCATTTACAAGAGCTACGTCCGCCCCCGCCTCACGTACGCGGCGCCGGCCTGGTTCGCCCTCACCAGTGAAGCGCAGCGCAAGCGCTTGCGCTCTGTGCAAAGCGCGACACTGAGGAGGGTGGCCAACGCGCCGCGTTACGTGAGGAACACCACCATCCAGAGGGACCTTCGGGTTGAGTCACTGGATGGGTTCGTCAGCAGCCTCGCCCAAAGGATGTTCGCGCGCTCCGACGCGTCGCTCCTCGCGCATCTGCGCGAGCTGGCGCCGTTGCACGCGCGCCCGCCTGACCATCGTCCCCTCCCGCGCGACCTGCTCGCGCAGGAGTAGTCGCGGGAGGCGTTCGCCGTGCAGCCACTTTAAGAAGAAGCCCAAGACACCAAGACTCCAGGCTGTCCAGAAGAAAGTGTGGGAGAGGAAAAAAAAAAATTATATACATAATTAATTTAAAAAAAAAGAGTATATATATTAGTTTATACATGAAAAAAAAACTATTTATATGTATCATTAAAAAAAAAAAAAACCTCCTAGACCGGACACTGGACAGCCTCCGACACATCAGCCCCAGGACTACCTGATGACAAGAATGAAGACCACAACACAACAAACAAGAAGACCACGACAGGGACCACCCGGTCCCCCCCCCAATGACCGGGACCATATTCATGGCAGGGGCAGGCCCGAAACATGTGCCCCGAGCCCCTTGCGGGGCTCGCGGAGATAACCCCCGGAGTCGACCGGGCAGTTTATTTCCGGAAGTGAAACCGAAGCGATCTCTACCAAGCGACAAGGAAGAATTATTTCGACGACTCAAGCGAAGATATTGGACTATAGTGATTGTGCATTGTGATTCGGACTCTGTTAAGTGGATTTTTGTGGAAGCTGACAATAAACGTCTTCTACGTGTCAAACGGCATTTTCATTACCCATAGCGCGTAACAATACTGTATTTTTAACAGCAAAATGTCATTATTATGTAAAAACAGCTAAATCAGCGAAATCGACAAAATTTTGTATACGGCCTCTTAATGTTGCTAGAGATCTGTAAATGAAAGATAGGCTTAACCTTACTGGATAAATCGACTATACAAAATATTTTTTTAAACTTGAGCCAGAAAAACATTTCTGCTTTATAATATTAGTCTCATAAAATTATTTGTTATTACTATAGGTAATTAATTGTTAAATCTACGACGACTACCTTCGTAACGCAATGGTTACCATACCATACATTCGGTTACCATGCAGGACTGCATGTCGTGCAGGGTCCCGGGCTCGATTCCCGGCGAAATAGAATTTTCAATGATGAGTTTAAATTTCTGTACTCGGTCTGGGTGTTTGTGTTTCTGTCTTTGCGTGTGTCCATGGTACCCACGACACAGGGTATATCTACCCTACTGTGGGGCTATGAGTGTGAAGCGTTTTTTTTAATCAACCTTCAAGGTACCAGCGCAAGCAAACCACAGGTAAGACTTAGGTTGTGCGTGGATGTCCGTGGACTGTTTGGCATGGCCTGCATGCCCGTCTGTTTCTCCATCAATCAAATAAAAAAGTGTATTTTTGTAATGTTTAAAAGTATTTCGCTCAAAGGCTTAGCCGCTATTCAACGGGGAAATGCCGCCAGCGTCTTAGGCGCCATGCCGAACACGGACATTTTAATGAAGTTTATGTATAAATTTATTGTTTTATTTTTGTAATTACATACCTTTTTTGTACAGTTGTTATTATTATTGTATATAGTTAAGTCTTTTCAAAATGTAAATTGTTTGTGATGTTAAAATGAATTAGGTGAAACTTTTTGGAAGTAGCCAAACTAATTTAATTCACCATAAACTGTCGTAGCAATACTTGGCTTTCGGAAACTCTAAGTCGTAAGCTCGATCTAATTTTACACATAATATAAATAAACCTAAACTTTTCAAATAAAATCAAATGTTCTGTCTTCTTACTTTGATACGACTTCCAAACTACACTGAACTACAAATATAGTACTTGACTTCAGGAATAATAAAAGTTTCTTGTAAAACATAATTCAGTATGTTTTTTTAAATAAAATATAAGAATTTTTAGGGGTTCATTTAATTCTGACTACACTAAGATAGAACAAAATTATCATTTAATATTCAAAAGTCAGTCGAGCTGCGATGGACGATTGGTAAAATTGGTAAAAACCGCGGTCTTCGACGCGACCGATCCCGGGTTCAAATCTTCGGCGCGTACCTCTGACAAAGAAATTTGTAATGTGCGCATTTATCGCTGCTCCACGGTGATAGAAAATATCATGATATTTAATTGATTATGATGTTCTCCAGCGCCGTGCATGCCTGAGAGAAATTCATAATTTTTCCAAAGCATGACGTCCACCAATCCACACTTGACCAGCGTGGTGGACTATGGCCTAAATTCCTCTCACTCGTGAGAAGAGACCTGTGCCCAGCAGTGGGACATGGACATGCCGAGTCAAAATATATCATCATACCTTATGTGAGGATTGAAAAAATTCCGACAGTGGGTTACCGATCCGAATAGGCACAACGTGGCGAAGTAAGCTCCAGGCCTTCGCAATAATAGAAAGAGACCCGTACTCGGACAGAGACGCAATAAAAAAGATTGCAGCCAACTGGATAACCTGTTTTATAGTCGATTAAAACCTGCATTTAATCGCCAATTCTATAACCAGATATGTTTTTCTAATCAAGATATCTCGTTCGTAAGCGAAGTGTTTTGCGCTTCGAAAACGTCAAACGAGCAATTTTCGGGCTATTTCGACTGCATAAAACTTTATGCTCTGCCGCAGGCCTTCGTCCAGTATTACCTGATCTCTAAACTTGTATGGAGTTCCTAAAAATGTTGTGGGCATTTTAGAATGGAGAGGGGAAACGGAGGTTTGATTGTCCTGGTTTTTAAAGAGCGTTGTAACTGTTAATTTCCAAGAATAGCCGAAACCTTTCCTCTTAACGAGCGGTGGTCATTAAACAGTGGTTAACAGCCCCCGGAAGCGCTCTGACCTCGAGGTGTTCGAGTTATCAGCAATTAGTCGTACCTAATGAACGTTGGCGAGCTTTTTTGAAAATTACTGCCGGCTGCGTGCCTCGATAGTGTTATTAAAACTAAAAAAAATGGTTAGACGTTAAAGTATTTATTTTCTGTACATTTATCTTTTGTAGGAGGTTCTCAAGTTGATGCGTATATTTTTTATGTGTCACCATAACTTTTTAGAGAGTAGTCTCATTTTGATAATTCTTTCTTTGTTCGATTTTTTTTTATAAATAAACCTAACAATAAGGCAGACGGGCGGCGCGGTGTTAAGCGATCACCATCGTCTATGAACACGGGCAACCCTAGGGGAGCCGCCCGAGCATTGCCGGCTTTGGAGGAGATCTTTTTTTACAGCTTTCTTGAAAAACCCCATGTTATAGTCCCCTGGGAATGCCTCAGCTGGAAGGTTGTCCCATAACCTACAAGTCCGTGGTAAAAAGGAGCGTGCAAAGCGGACTGTGGAGGACCGCCACGAGTCCAGATGATGCCGGTGGAACTTTAACCTTCGTCTGGTGGTATAATCATGGAATGGTGATGTAGGCATCAATTTGAAGAGTTCCTCGGAGCACTCACCATAGTAAAGTCGGTAGAACACGCAGAGCGAGCCTATGTCTCTTCGTAAGCTAAGCGGTTCTAGCCTGTCAGTCAATCTTGGGTCGTTGACGATTCGGACTGCGCGTTTTTCAACGGAGTCAAATGGGTGTAGCTGGTAACTTATACTCCCGAGGCGGTCCAACTGTCACCAAGTCAAAATCTGATGATGGGATCCTAGAAAAATCGAGGAGAATACTGAAATTTTATAGATACGCCCAGTATATTATTAAATATTTACGAAAGTAAAACAGATATTTGTGTAGAGTTATGATCATCGTATATCGCTGAGCTGATTAAGAAAATCCACTTCACAACGGTTATGAGTTTTGAGCAAATACTTTCAAAAATTTATACGTTCCGATAGATCGATAGTAATGTCCTTCAGGCTATTAGGTTAAAATGATTATAAAAGGTAAATCTTATTGAAGTTTGAAAGTTAGGTGTAAAGCTTTTCAATTATTCTTGAACAATACAGAATTATTAAATTAAAAGTACTACTATAATACTGTAACGCTGACTGCAAGCCCACCACCATGCTCGGTGGTTCGAGCCGCGGCGCCGAGTAGGTAAAATTAAATGCAGCGAGAGTAAAAAACACGCTACCGCTTGGTCACAGAGTGGCGCGTACCACCGAGCATAGCGGGTGTCGCCAGAATGTAATGACTTGGCATATGATACGTTTTCTTTGTAGTGGTAATGACTTAAAACTATTTTGCACTAACCCATTGATTCAGAACGAAAGTTATGCCATTTAACTAAGGGTCCGACTCCACAATAGTTTTAAGTCATTACCGAGCAAGAAAAAGTATCATAATATATGCCAAGGATCACATTAAATAGTTTATTATTTTCTACTTTTCAGTATTATCAGCGGTTTATTTCTTGTTAATTTCATATCTGTATATAATGCTCTTGGCTAGAACCCATTTTTCGTCTTACTGCTGAACACAAGTTACACAAGTCTCTCCCCTTTATTGGGGAGGCCTGGAGCTTCCTCCACGACGCTGCTCCAATGCGAGTTGATACTCGTTTAATGAACTTAAATCTTTTCATGGTCATCGGTTATAGGTGCGCTTTTGCCCCATCTTTTGTGTTGAGATGACAGAAGAGAATGAGAAAAAACTACAAATCAGCACTCATTTGAACAAGCGCGGTCGATAAAATTAATAGAATCAGGCGTTACTTTGCGGAACTCCATTGTTATAAAGTTAGGTAAAAACTACTTTGCAACAATCCGCAACCAGAACGTATGATGGTGTATACTATTGCATGAAAAAAGTATACACCATCATACGTTCTGATTGCGGATATTAGTTTTTACCTAACTTTATAGGCGCGGTCGAGTATAAGATAGGTGATCGGTAACTTTATGTGCATTTTCATGTTTCGTATGCGTACGTTGAGTATCCCAATCCCGGTTGTTGGTAATATATTATTTGTTTACCGACTTCCAAAAGGAGGAGGTACTGTATTCGGCTGTATGTATTTTTATTGTTTCAGTTGGCTGCAACCCTTTTTGCGTCCCACTGTTGGGCACGGGTCTCTCCCCATTATTGGGGAGGCCTGGAGCTTACTCCACCACGCTGCTCCAATGCGGGTTGGTGGAGATGTGGGTTAGTGGCCAACCCGCTGTCGGATGTTTTTAAACCGCCCATAAGGCCTCCGACAAGGTTTAACGACTGTTATCTATCGACGACAACCGGGACCGACGGCTTAACGTGCCCTCCGAAGCACGGAAACGCGCATGAATTTTTTTGCCACTAGCGGTCATTGCACCCATCTCACACCCGACCGCGCCCGTTTTGCTTAGTTGCATAGATCGCTAGCATTCTACGCTAAGCGCCGGGCCATGCGCGCTTCTTGTTATTATTATTGTTTCAGTTACCTACTTTAAAAGAACCAACGAGAAAATTGTATTCGTGTAATGAGAAAAAGAATAAAAAAGTGTCCTATTATTGCCGTTATTTGTATCTTTATTCTACTTTATACCATGTATATTAATAAGTTTATTTGTCATTCCAACAAGTAAATATTTGTAACTGTAGCTTATGTCACGGTTCCAACAGTCCCGTATATTCCTGGAATATGCAGCGTTTCAATTGTCATGGAGGCTTAAGCGGAAGCATCGTATTCAGTACAAGCTAACGTTTTGTGAGAATTACAGTATGGAAGTCAAATGGATATCGTATTTGCCAAAACCGAAATTCATCAGAGACTAACGGAATATTGTTAGCACTTCCGCAGTGTTCTATCAAAAAATAATGACGGTCTATATAACACAATGGTTACTGTGTGAGATTTTTTAATTGACTTCAGAAAAGGAGGAGGTTTATCAATTCGACTGTATATTATATGTTTTTTATGTTTGTTCGCGGATAACTTCGTCGTTTATGGACCAATTTTGATGATCCTTTTTTTGTTCGAAAGCTTATACTTCCAAAGTGGTCCCATTGTCACCAAGTCAAGATCTGATGATGGCATCCCAGGGAAATCGAGAGGAACTTTCAAATTTTATAGTAACACATATTGATTTTCTTATACTTTCTGAACCAAAATTGATATTTGTGCGTAGTAACTATCGTCTCATGTTGCTGAGCTGATGATGGAAGGTACTACGATGGTTAGGATTCGAGAGAAAATTATTTCGATAAATGTTTTTTTTGTTCATAAACTTATGCTCCCGAGGTGGTCCAACTGTCACCAAGTCAAAATCTGATGATGGGATACGAGGGAAATCGAGGGGAACTCTCAAATTTTATAGGCACACATAATGTGGAAATATCGCCAATTTTATTATGCTTCAACAATACAGATTAATTAAAATAAAGGTACTAAAAAGAGTGAAATTATATAACTTTTTAACAAAAAAAAACCCCGCCTTCAAACGGTAAAAAATTATATTGTTTAGTACCTACTTCGCATTTGATACTTTTCCTTGGTAATGGTAGTGACTCTTAAAACTATTTTGGAGTCGGGCCCTTAGTAAAATAGAGTACCTTTCGCTCTGAATGGGCACCGACTCCAAAACAGTTTGAAGAGTTTAATTACTATCATTAGCAAAGAAAAGTATAAAATGCGAAGTACTGAACAATATTATTTTTTACCGTTTGAAGGCGGTTTTTTTTAAAGTTATATACTTGATGTTAGTCCTGGGTTCGATGTCCATCAGGGCAGTTACGTAAATAAGCTTTAAAATTTTAGTTTCGGTAATTAGTTTTGGCGACGCGTTAAAATGCAAGATTTTTTACCATTACGGCACCGGACACTCATTATAATTTGGCAAGACTGGAGCTAACTTTACTTTGCTCCAATTCATGTTGCTGTAATACGTATCATTAGTGCAACCTAATATAATGCGCATTTATTGCTGCTCCACGGTGATGGAAAATATCGTGATATATAATTGATTACGATGTTCTCCATCGCCGTGCATGCCTGAGAGAAATTCATTATTTCTCGAAAGCATGACGTCCACCAATCCGCACTTGGCCAGCGTGGTGGACTATGGCCTAAATCCCTCTCACTTGTGAGAAGGAGACCTGTGCCCAGCAGTGAAACATAAAAAAAGGTTGAAAAAAATATAAGAAAAAAAGAAAAATATTTTATTTCAATATAGTTACAACCATTTAGTTTAAAACACATTAACAATCACATAATATTACAATGTTGATTAACAATTAGAGAAAAATTAAATTACCTAAATATTTTTCTGATAGGAAAGTGGTGTGAAACATCTTTTTAATTTTTTTAAAGATTTTCCCCCATTTAACTACGACTTCATCAATTCCTGAAACTCCATCACGTTCCACAAAATGTTACCCGATTAACTCAATAACACAACTTGTAACCGAATGAAATATTAAATTTCTACCTGCAAAATTTGTCCTATTTTAAATTCCGGATGCGTTCCATTTTTCAAATTCTATATTCCTGTACAGCGCCCTCTCGTGGGAAATCTCGACTGTCAGATTACGGCGGACAGGTCGGCGCGGTGAGGTGCAACAATTTGTTATCGTGGCTGTAAATCTCAATTATTATTTCATTTCTGGTATAGATAAATGGGTTATGAACGGAATATATTTAATTGTTAGTAAATCATCATTATAACCAACCCTTTTATGGTTCTAATGATAGATGAAACAAGAGAGATTTAATCCCATAGTCGTTAGTATCTTAAAGACAAAATTTCTACATTTAACACAACGACATTTGGATTTATTAAGATAATCACATTAAAATAAATTTTAGTATACGACGACAATTACATTCAATATTCTTTATTGTAGTACTAACTTCAAATGTGCGAGAGATGTCTTCCATACTAGTGGTGTTATAAATTCGAAAAAACTCTGTCTGTTATGGTTTCCGGCTTAAACTACTGAACCAATTTTAATGAAATTTGGAACACAGATAGAGGACGTAGGATGTTTTTTATCTTACGGGAACCTATGAAACGGGTCTAAGCATTCAAAGCCGCTGGAGGAAAGCTAGTAAGATATATTATGTACAAGGTTACAGGTTAAGTCGACCTAGAACCTATATGGGGTTGCTGCTACAGAAACTAAATTAATGTCTGTCGTTTTCAATGTAATACGTAAATAAAAAAGAAAATGGCTTGCACTCCGGCAGTGCCGGCAGAAGTGAAAACTTGAACATTAACGTTGCGCATTTTTGATATTTTGGAATGGTTAGGGAATAATTCCGCACGAATTGCTTATATTATCAGTATTATTTTTCATCCAGTATTTTCAGTAAACCTACTGAAAATACTAGATGAAAACCTTCATCTAGTATTTTTATAAAGTACTCACTCATTTTCTTTCACAATTTCTTCGTTACTTTTTTCATTAATAGATACACTTTGTTCAATGTCCATATTTTAAATACTTGATATAAACGAATTTTTCAAGTATAGACAGTCGAGCCATCATCAGCTGTCACCCCTCCGTCTTACGAATATTCGATCAGGCCACGTCTCCTGACGCGAGTTTAACATTTTCTACCCATCCCAAAAAAGTGCACAACGCCGCTAATGAAGTTTTCATTTCAAAAATATTATTACCTTCTCATTACTCAGCTAGCGCAATAAAAACATATAGTGAAATTGTAACTTAAATTAGTATATTGAACAAAACATTTTTGATTTTGATGTGATTTAAGAAAGTCCAGAAAGTGAGTAGGTAATGTTATAACTTGCTCCACCAGCGTCCTACCGAACAGATATCTCGTACATAAAGCTCGCTCGTAAAGCTACCCACTATCTGTGCGATTACACGGAACACACACGTCATGTTTCCCTGCGCGGCCCTTAGGGAGACACATTTACACAGTTATTTTATACAGTTTCAGGACAAAATCATAATAAATTACCATTTAGTTACAAGATTTTTTTTCTACTTAGTACGTATCTTTCTATATGTTTCATTACGTTACATAATTTGGAAAGAATATCGTGAGGTTCGTGAATGATTTCAGGAGAGTAAAGGAAAACAAACTAATATAGGTAAATTGATAATAAGGGTATGTTTATTTGTTCTTCCGTTTATCTGTTTGTCTTTTAGAATGTGTGTCTGTTTGTATGTCTAATAAAAAGATAAAAATCCTGTTCCTATAAAAATCCGCTACGAAACGTTCAATAATCTATAAAAAAAGATCACTACGGCCGTGAATGAACGAATGAATGAATGAATGATTTTTTTTATTTGTTTAAGCATGCGAACCTATTTGGCCATAAAAATACGTAATTAGTTTAATGAAGTTCAGTAAGTTCGTATTTTATTTTTGTTTTTTTGCCAACGTGGTGTTAAGTGGTCGCTCCAGCCCATGGACATCTACATACAACCTCAAGCAAGCATAGGTAAGTATTGTCTGATGTCGTATGCAGTTGCGCTGCTACTCCGGACTCCGGTGGTCGCCTCATATAAGTGTGGCCGGCAACTGCACTTTTCCACCGAAACACAACAGAATTGGTTCACGGCAGAAGTGGGTGCAGCGGTGGTACTTCCCCGGGTGAACGATAATAGTTCTACCACCTACCAGACTGTTGTAAAAACGATTACAAAAATTCGGTCGGCCAGCGTCCTACCGAACAGTTATCTCGTACATAAATCTCGCTCGTAAAGCTATCCACTATCTTTGCGATTACACGGAACACACTCGTCATGTTTCCCAGCGCGGCCCTTAGAGAGACATATTAACACAGTTATTTCATACAGTTTCAGGACAAAACCATAATAAATTACCATTAAGTTACAAGATTTTTCTATGTGTGTCATTAAGCTACATAATTTAGAAAGAAAATCGTGAGGTTCGTGAATGATTTCAGGAGAGTAAAGAAAGACAAACTAAACTAGTGAAATTGATAATAAGGGTCCGTTTGTTTGTTCTTCCGTTTATCTATTCGTATTTTAGAATGTGTGTCTGTTCGTCTGTGTATCCAAGTATGAAACAAAAATAAAAACATAATAATCCAGTTGCTATAAAAATTCGCTACGAAACTTGTTAGTTCAATAATCTATAAAAAGGATCACTACGGCCATGACTGAATGAATGAATGAGTGAGTGAATGCATGAATTTATTTTATTTTGGGAACATATTTGGCCATAATAAAAATACGTAATTAGTTTAATGAAGTTCAGTAAGTTTATAGAAAAGATTACAAAAACTCGGTTGGCCAGTGTCCTAAAGAACAGTTATATCGTATATAAAGCTCGCTCATAAAGTTGCCCACTATCTATGCGATTACATGGAAACACATACGTCCTCGCAGCCCTTAGGGAGACAGATTTTATACAGTTTCAGGACAAAAGTATGGAAATTATTTGTACAAAATCTCTGTATCTAGATACCATCAACTAGCAAATGTACACTCTAGGTGGTTTTTTCCGTATAAATGTTATTAAATTACATCATCGGACTAACTTTTTTAAATTACATAATAATTAAAAAAAAGCTAGGCCGATTTTGTATAGAACAAAGGATAATGATAAAATTAGTAATGGTCGTTATCATCTACACACACGATGCACGAGTTCAAAATGAGTTGATTATCAGAATCCCGAGTAGCAGCGTAACTGCTGCTATTGCTGCGATCTCAGCCAAGATGTGAGCTTGCTTTCAAATTTCAATGGGTTGCTAGAACACGTCACTTGGTAAGGTCGCTACAGTCAATGGACATCAAAGCGTATAAGTACGTAGGAAGTTGCACTCAAGTTGCGCAGGTCTGGCTAGAAATTTCATAAAGTTAGGTAAAAACTACTTTGCAACAATCCGCAATCAGAACGTATGATGGTGTATACTTTCTCCATGCAATAGCACCTCTCTCCCTCCCACATAGGACACATGCACATGCAACAACAAAAAGTATACACCAACATACGTACCACCACCAACACGTGTTTCGCCCCAAAACAGAGCATTATCAGGGTTATTGACTCTACAACGGTTACCCGCAAAGTGACTTTGCTTTGACGTGTTGGTGGTGGTACGTATGTTGGTGTATACTTTTTGTTGTTGCATGTGCATGTGTCCTATGTGGGAGGGAGGGAGGTGCTATTGCATGGAGAAAGTATACACCATCATACGTTCTGATTGCGGATTGTTGCAAAGTAGTTTTTACCTAACTTTATAACAATGGAGTTCCGCAAAGTAACGCCTGATTCTATTAATTTTCTAGAAATTTCACTTTAATCGCAATAGAATTGCTTCAAGGTACAAATGGGTGCAGAGGTGATACTTCCAAGATCGAATCGTGCAAATTGTATTAATGGTTACCTACTATACTACGCACCTCGTGACCGGATTGCTTAATTTTTAACGTGACAACGACTAATATTTCGATGAAAGCCGGCTGCATGCACGAAAAAGGATGACTCATTGTAACTTTACGCTTACACATAAAGGTTTATGCTTGTAACGTTACGTTGAGGCTTGAGTGAAAAGTTAATGTGGTTTTTATTGTTTTGTTATGACGTTGTCACGTTAAACTATCGTCCGTAAACTGACTTTACAGACAAAATTTTTTTTATTTAAAAATAAAAATAGGTGACATTAACGTCCGTATTAGCGTCAGTTTTCGTCAGTGTCCCAGTACTCGTCATTCATAGCAAAAATGTAACTATTGGCCGTTTTTATATGGAATGACGAGCAGTAAAAATCAAATCCTGTAAAAATCAAACACTCATGTTCAGCGATGAACTAGGCAAAAACATGGGTGCCAGATTATATAAAAAGATTGGCCAGAATATATGTAATTTTAGCATGCCCGGGGCTACAATGACAGAAATAATGGATAAGGTAATTTTAGGCAAATATGACCCCACTACCACTTTAATTTTATTATTTGGTAGACGGGGAAAAGTTCGGCAAAACCAATTTACCAATTATATTAAAAAACTACAAGACCTTAAAGTCAAAAAAATTATCTTATTTACAATTCCTTATGTTAAGGAGGATTATAATGAAAATAAATTAAGACATCAATTAAATATACATATGTATAATTTAATTGGCAATCATAACAAATGTATTAATTTAGAATGCTCTGATCATAATTATAATAATAATGACATATTTAATTTGATTGACATCAATAAAATATTTAAAAATAATTTGATTTTGACATTGGATAGATTTCATCTATCAAATTTTATTTATAAACAGATAGCTGCCCTGCTATCATATTATTTAAACCTAGACTCGGCTATAAACTTAGCTATAAAAACTTCTGCTTCTATTGAGCAGATTAATGTATCGACATGTAGTAATACTTGTAGTAATACTGCATTGAAATGTTTAAATCATTTCCAAAATAATTTAAATTAAATGATGAGACAACAGAGACATCAATCTCTAGCAACTGTATAAATACGTGTATATGCCCTCTATCAAGTAATATAATAAGAAATAATAAATGTCTAAACTTGGTGCATCAAAATATCCAAGGTCTGCTATCCAAAGAACTAGAATTAGAATTATTTTTAAAGGAATACAATATTAATATTATGTGTATTACAGAACATTGGTTGAAAGATTACCAACTTGTTTTTAACTTTGATAAGCACCAAGTCGCAAGTTCGTTCAGTAGGCAGACAGCCTTACGTGGTGGCTCGTTAATTTTTGTAAGTAAGGACCTAAAGTTTAAGGTTCGTCAAGACATCGTGAGCCTTTCTATTGAACGAACTATAGAAATAGCCTGTGTGGAGTTATTAAATTGTATTATTGTTTGTATTTATAGACCTCCAAATTCTTTGTATGATACTTTTGAGTCAGTTTTAGAACAATTATTGGATAAATTGTGCAACAATACTAAAAAGAAGAAGGACATAGTTGTTTGTGGTGATTTTAATATAAATATATTGGAGGATTCAGCAATAAGCAAAAAGTTTTTGTCCGTCTTAAAATGCTGTAATCTTACTAACGTGTTTTCACAACCAACTAGGATTACACAATCCACAGCTACTTGTATAGATAATATTTTTACAGAAGGGTCACCAGCGCAATCTATGATAATAAACAACTTAAGCTCTGATCATTGTGGCCAATTAGTTTGCTTTAATTACAGGATGGACAGACAGGTTAGTAAGAGCAAGGTGGTCGTTCCAGTGACTAAAAAACGCATGGAGAGATTTAGATGTGCTATTGAAAATGGGTTTCGTATTCCAGCCCATAAAAATGTAAATAAACATTATGGGGCATTATGTTCTCATATACACAAAATATATAAGACTGTCTTTACATCAAAAACAATCTCTCCTAAAAACTGTAAATCATTCAGTGATTGGGCGACTTTAGGGATACATAAAAGTAGACAAAAATTATATGATCTCTATGAAGAGAGATCGTATAATCGAGACGAGTCCTTTTGTGCACACGTTAGAAATTATTCAAAATTGTTTAAGCAAGTATGTATCGCGGCCAAGTCATTGCATATTGGTAACCAAATTAAATCTAGTAAGAATAAAATTAAAACGACTTGGAACATTATTAACGCCGAGACTGGAAGAGTCAATGACCGTTGTCGTGTCTATAAACTTATTATGGACGGTACCGTCATTGAATCAGACGAACTTGTAGCAAAAACATTTGAAAAATACTTTGCTGACATTCCAGTATCGACGACTAAATCACTTAGGTCTTCCCCTGAAGCCGCCGAATCATTGCTTAAGAAAAATGTAAGCGAATGCAAATGTAAGTTTATATTCAGGCCCGTAGACGCTAAACACATTGTAAAGATATTTAAGACCTTAGAAATTAAGAACACTACTGATCTTTGGGGTATCTCTGTAAAAATACTTAGTTCAATAATTGACTTAATAGCACCCCACTTAGCTATAATATTCAATAACTGTATTAAGAGTGGTGACTTTCCTGATCTAATGAAACATAGTAAAGTGATACCTTTATTTAAGTCGGGCAATACTTCAGATCCCTCCAACTTTAGACCAATTTCAATTCTGCCCTCCATTAGTAAAATCTTTGAGAAAATAATTTTAGAACAACTTCTAAAACACTTTACAAATAATAGACTTATTCATAAAAATCAATTCGGTTTTACGAGGGGTCGCTCAACCACAGATGCCGGAGTAGAGCTTTTTAAGACCATAGTAGATGCTTGGGAGGGGTCACGGGATGCTTTAGGTGTCTTTTGTGACCTATCTAAGGCATTTGACTGTGTGCACCATGAAACATTAATCAGGAAACTCAATCACTATGGCATCAAAGAAACCGCGCTCAAGCTTCTGGAGTCTTATTTGAGTGATAGGATCCAGAGGGTTGAAGTGAACGATAAAATGTCAAACGGGTCTGTAGTTCATTTGGGGGTCCCACAGGGCTCAGTACTCGGCCCGTTCCTATTTTTAATATATATTAACGATCTGCCATATATGGTGGAGAATAATCACGAGATAGTATTGTTTGCAGATGATACTTCCTTAATTTTCAAAACTAATAGACAAACTGATGATTATGACGATGTGAACAATGCTCTCTCTGAGGTGGTAAATTGGTTTAATGTAAATAACTTAGTACTCAATAACAAAAAGACCAATTGTATTAAGTTTTCACCACCTAATGTTAAAGAAAATGTTGTAAAACCTCAATTGAATGGCGAGGAAATGAGCTTTGTTGATGAAGCTGTATTTCTTGGATTAACTGTTGATTCTAGGCTTCAATGGGGACCCCATATCTCTCGGTTAGCGAATAGACTAAGTTCTGCCGTCTTTGCGATTAAAAAAATAAGATCACTTACAGATGTCGATACAGCCAGATTGGTCTATTTTAGTTATTTCCATAGTATAATGTCGTATGGTATTTTACTGTGGGGAAATGCAGCTAATGTCGACACAATATTTATTTTGCAGAAGAGGGCTATTCGCGCAATATATAAATTAAATTCTAGAGAATCACTGAGAGAAAAATTTAAGGAGACTAATATACTAACATTTGCATCGCAATATATTTATGAAAATATAATGTATGTTCGAAAAAACAAACATGAATTTATGACCTTTTTGGATCTACATAGTTCGAACTGTGTTTCGACAAGGAATGGCCACAAACTTGCATTCCCCAAGTGTAGGCTCCGCAAAAAGAGCCACTCTTTTATCGGGATGTCGATCAGAATATACAATACAATCCCGGAAAATGTTCAATCCCTTCCTTTTCACAGATTTAAAAAAAAAGTCAAACAAGTCCTGTGCCGCAAGGCTTTTTACGATCTTAAGGACTATTTAATTGATAAAAAAGCTTGGGATTGAGGTGTAGTCCCACAAGGCTGTTTCTATAACTGATGTAATAGACTTAAATGAATTAAATTGCCATGTTAGCAGATGGCTGTGGGACGACATTGACACATGCGGTAGCTGTCACGTATGTTCCTTATCGGCCCATAGCTACTCTGTAAGAAAGTTAGCTATTGTATACCCCATATTTTAAAACAGGGCTGAAGTTTTTCTCCGTCTGCTCTTTTCTTCAGCTCAGCATTGCCTAAGCGCACCCAGAGCAGACAGAACAAAAAATAACGTTCACTAAGAGTTTGTAAAGGAACCGTACAGTGAATAAAGAATATTTCATTTCATTTCATTTCATTTCATATTTCATTTCATTTCATTTCATTTCAGTAGTACGCCGAAGACATCCATGTCTGTCACTGTCATAAATAAGGTAAATGTCCACGTTTACCTTATTTATCATTTCCATTATGCCTTATTTACACATATTTTGTCGCTCTTTATACGACAGTACCTAACTACAAACGGAGCGGTTGTCTTGACTCATATCTTTAATAACATCTTCTGTTGGCGTCACGTGCAAGCGCTCTAAATGCTAAAATATTAATTGTATAAATTCCTTGTAATAATACAACTTTCTCAGATTTACGACATACGCACTCGTGCCGTTCTGAAACTCCGATATGGCTTACTATGGAGATTTTACCGTTTAAAATGTTTTGATTAAGGTTGGGTTTGAATTAGCTTTGAAAAAGTCTACTTTAGGTACCTACAAACCCAAAGTTCAAGCAAAGGTCAAAACTAGGGTTAGTCATTAAATCTAAAAGAGACTTTGAGATTTGTGCAAAACGACTAATGTATTCTATTGAAAACTAGTAGAAATAGAGACCTAGTTCTGAAAAGGTCTTCTTTAATTTTATGGCCAGATCTACATTACATGCGCGTGGTAAGTGATATTTTTATCCATTTTGACAACTATCAGGCATCCATTAATCTTTTGTACAGGCTGGGTAATCTAAAAGACAACGATCAAACAAAGCATACTTATTTAAGTAAAATATTTTAGGATTCTAAATCAAAATTTTAAATGGCATAAAAAATTATAGGAAGACTAACTTGAAGTAATTAGAGCATTATACTGATAAACTAAAGTACAACTTTCAGTTGAAACCACCATAACCTCAATTTTTTTATTTGGAATTGTTGAGGATACAGAATATGTATTTATATTTTCTCGTGGGTACATAAAACATTTTGTCCTCAAAGTAACTGTTGCCAAAAAATTGGATAAGTACTTCGTTTATCAATCGGATTCAATACATTTTGACGACCATCAACGCCTACTCCATAGGCATCAATCTATGTTTTTCTGCACACTCGACAATTTAAAACCAAGCAGAATACAGTAGAATATAGAAGTATATTTAATGTTAGATTGTCTGTGTTTAATGTTAGATCAAAAGTGGGTTGATAGTGTCTCACACGATCAGCTGTCACGTGTGCCCATTATAGACCCATAGCCATTCTGTTATCTCAAATATATAATGTACTTTTTTTAAAAGAGTGCTGCTGGGGGTTTTTTCCGCCGCCTTTTTTCTCTCAGCTCAACATCTAGCCCAAACGGCACCTAAAAGCGATGACCGCGAAAAAATTACATTCATTAAAATATTTTTCGTATGACATGCATTGAAACAGCGAGTTTTGATCTCTGTTTTGCCAGTCGAAATAAGACAATTTCAAACCAATTCGCATTGGTTTGAAATTGTGAGTGTGTCAGTCAGACCCGGCACCTTCATTTATTTATTAGTTACGTCTTTATTTCAAGTCTGTCAGAATCGCATTGACAACTATCGTCAAATTATTCTCAAAAGATATTACTGCGTTATTTGTCTGAAATAGTCTTACTTCGACTGGCTACAGAAATCAAAACTTGTTGTTTCATTACATGTGATATGTGATATATAAAATACAGTGTGTGGCACGGGATGAAACACGATTTCAGACCAGGGCGATGACAGCCCAGCACACAATATACTATTGTATTACTAATATGAAATAAATATTTTTTCTTTCTTCTTTCTTCTTTCTTGTGCTAGGATTTGAAATCGAAATTCTGAATAGCATGCAACAGTTTAAGGAAACTAACTTAAAGTCGTTACACCATTACACTGATAAACCAAAGTATTTCCATTTCAGACTAAACAACGTTAGTATATTTTATATATGTTAGAGGATATTCGAGGCCACAGAATATTTATATTTTCTCGTGCTGACATAAAAACACTTTCTTCCTCAAACTAAGTGTCGTCAGGAAATTGGCCGCTTCGTTTATCAACGCGGTGATCGAGTGGTGAGATTGCGAGATGAAACACGATCTCAAGTGCCAATGCCAAGGTTGTCGTCGTAAAATGCTTTCTGACATGTTTATTTTACGGTATAGAAAGATCCACGTACAAGATTATGCTTTTAAAATTAAAGGTGAAGGTATTCAAGTTACATCATACAGTTGTAATCAGTCAAGTGTTCATCCATTACATCGATTACTACGTCCATAATAAAAACAAAAACCTTTTTTTCCTCAACATTGCAGTTTAAAGAAAAAGGACTGCACTAAGCTTTTTTGCTGCAAAAAAAGTGCAATACTCATTTTTAGTGCATCCTGATTGCTGAAACTTTTTGTTTTTAATATTTTAATAATACAATTCTTGCTGTAAAGGACACTTAGAATTAATAAAACAAGGATAAGAAAAAAGAAAAAAGAAATTAACAGGGCGGTTCAGTTAGAAATTTTCACCACTGCACCTATTTCAGTCACGATGTAGTGAAATAATTGAAGCCCGACTTTACTTGGTGACTATCACCTCCACGACCACGTCACAACTGGTGATGACCACGTCTCGGCAAAAGGAGTACAGGCCACCCTCCAACCAGGTGAACTGACGACCTAAAGAAGACAGCGGGAAGCCGCTGAATTCAGAAGGCGCAGGACCGGGAGTAATGGCGAACGTTAGGGGAGGCCTATGTCCAGCAGTGGACTACAAAAGGCTGAAAAGAAGTAGAAGACTATCACCTTCGGAGTTGGCGCAACTGCATACGACCTCAGGGAAGACTCAGGCTTGCTTGAGATCTCCGAGTGCTGCACCAATTAACACCACGTAGCTTGTCTACTACTTCATTTAAATAAAAGAATAAATAAATAATAAATAACGATACACACTCATAGCCCCACACTAGGATTCCCTGTGTAGTAGGTATCATGGATACACACATAGACAGAAAAACAAACACCCAGACTAAGTACAGAAATTAAAACTCATCATTTCAATTTCTGTCTGAAATCGAACCCGGGACCCTCCGATCGGCAGTTCGGCATGGTAGCCATTTCGCCACACGGGTCGTCAAAAAGAAAATTAGGTACTTTGTATTGATGCCTCGAATTTTCATTGCTCTATCATATTAAACTTCCTTCGCACAATGTAGCCACTCGCCGCTAATAAACGCGCGTCCAATTTCCTGACGGCCTCACTTCGTTTCCAGATTGTATTTTTTATGGCCGCGAGAAAATGTGGCGGGATTTCGGAAATTTCTTTCGCACCTTACCGATACTTGGATATGATTCATGTAGGTATCGTAGGTTACGAGTGTACCTTAACTTCATGTAAAGATTTGTTCTGGGCTGTTCTTGGTTTTATCTAAAGGGGTAAGTAGCGTAACGTACATATATTAATAATAAATTGTATATTATTAAGTCCATACCGAAATTGAAAAACCTAATGCAACATAGCTCTACTTTATATCGATGAAAATATGTGATAGTAATATTAAGTCTGTGAAGCGTCAGTTTGTTGAAAACAAGTTAATAAGTACGTCTACAACCACCATTGAGAATGATTTTACTATGTTACTTTAGGATGCTGCCAAGTGTAGGAACTTTTATATTATTTTAGGTACATGGACTATAAGTCTATGGAAAAAAATTGGTGACAAAACTTCTGAAGTTATTTTTGATTACGAATAACGTAAATTATTATCAATCTTATTGCAAAAACTTCTCGCCGCTGGGCACTATAAATTTAGTAACCTCATAATTTTATTATTGTCATATTTTATTATTTCTTGTATACATTCTGACTACTCACTCACTCGCCGCTAATAAATGCGCGTTCAATTTCCTGACGACCTCACTTCGCTTCCAGATTGTATTTTTATGGCCTCGAGAAAATGTTGACGGATTTCGGAAACTTCTTTAGCACCTTACCGATACTTTTATATGATTTATGTATGCTTTCAAAATGTTACCAATAACGAGTTGTGTATTCAATCAGCAGTTAGAGCACCGCTTTTAGGAACGATTTACAATTTACACTGTGACTCCAATCGAGAGCCTCCTGCTCAACACACCGGCGAGGTGACCAATCCGCCATACGGGTCCGTAATAAATCAAGCAATAATTTGTGTAGCTTTTTGATTCTAGGGTATCAATAGAACTGAGATCTTCTTCTTCTTCTAATTACGTGTGTTACAACAAAAAAAAATGGTTGTAGGTCAACCTTTTATGAACAACTAGCGGCCGCCCGCGACTTCGTCCGCGTGAACTTTGGTATGAAATTTTTCCCGAATTTTCTTTACTATAAACCTCACGCAGCCCGAGACCTTTCCAACGAATGCAAAACCATGGAAATCGGTTCGTGCGTTCCGGAGTTATAGCGTCAGGAAGGAAAACCCGACTTATTTTTATATAGTAGATATGACATACGACCAAATATGACGTTGGACAGACGTTAGAAGTCTTTATAACCTGAAGCGATTATAACAACTGATTTGAACACAGTTTCTCAACTTCTTTTTCTTCTACAATTTCTCATACCTATAAAAATGTTTTTGAGATACATTGTTAATATTACTCTGTATATTTTCGTTATTGTCGCAACGAGCCTCTTCTTCAACGCTCGGATCCGGCAACAGCTTCCAATTTCCTAAAGGCCTGCGTCAAATCCCCAAGAATATGTTTTTATGACTTCGAAAAAATATGCTCAGAATTCCGAAATCTCATAAATAAATAAATAAACGTTACACACTCATAGCCACACAGTAAGGTAATTAATACCCTGTGTCGTGGGTACCATGGACTCTCTTTCTTGCGTTCTGTGCCATGGACACATACAAAGACAGGAACACAAACACCCAGACCGAGAACAGAAATTTAAACTCATCATTCAAATCTCCGGGAATCGAACCCGGGACCCCTCGATTGGCAGTCCGGCATGGTAACCATTGCGCCACGCGGGTCGTCAACGTATCATAGCACCTTACTATTAGCGGACGATTTTATTTCATTGCCATGCCCAGGTTTGGTTTGATGACAAGGGTGAGGAGTTTTACGTTTATTTATTTTATTTATTTATTTATTTATTCTTTATGTACCTACCTAAACTAGGTGTACAAAGGTGGACTTAATGCTATGAGCATTCTCTGCCAGTCAACCTTTATGTAGTGAGAAAAGCAGCGAATGGTGGTTTATTTCAGTATAAGAGAAAAACAGCAAACAAAAGACGAATAACTATGTATATAATGGATAAACACTATACATACATACATAATAAATAAATATATACATATATAAATACATATATAATATATAAAAATATAAGTATATATAATAATATAGATACAACTATACAAAACATGTATAATTTCAGAAAGCTGCATATTATTAAGACATGTAAAGATAAGAATTAGATGATAAAAAAAAGTAAAAAAAAAAAAAAGAAAGAGGAAAAAGAATTAGGTATGAAAAAAAAAAACTTTATACAGTTTAGCTATTATGTCCCTGGCTGCTTTAGAAGAAACAAATGTTTGCGTACATTATTTTTAAATGTCAATTTGCTAGCTGGTTTTCGAAGATCATCAGGAATCAGTTTATTGAACGGGAGTACACATTGGGGATATTTTGGCCGCTATTCCACCGGCTTAACTAGGATTGGAGTTTCTCCAGCGTTGACGCTGCGTTAACGTGACGTTGACGTTGTAAGTCTCCTTAATTACCACAAGAATTCACGATGCGAATTCACAACGTCATGGTCGCATCAACGCAACGTCAACGTGGCGTTTTATATTAGTCTACATCAACGTGACGTTTGCGCAGCGGCAACGTTGAAGCAACGACAACGCTAATAAAACATCAATGCGATAGCGGGCAGCGGGCTTGGTAAATAGGTTAAGTGAAAATAGGTAATAGGAATTTCAGTCTAATTTAGAAACTGTTTATTTCATGTAATTCAATAAATTACTAAGAAATGAAATGAAATGAAAATAATTTATTTGAACAAATATGGGTATTACAAAAGTTGTTTTATGTACATTTATTAGTTCGCCATATTTACCACAGCGAGGTATGCAAATGTGGAGGACAGAATTAAAACGTAAGTTAGCAGTAAGTATAACTAAAATTACTTATAACGAATTTTGTGAGAATTTCGTGTTGATTCATAGACAAAGACAAAGACATTTATTTGCACAAATATGGGTGTTTACAAAGTTGTTTATATATATTTAGTTCGCCATAATTTACCTTCATGAGGTATGCAAATATACAATGATAAAAATATAAAAGGAAAAAACTAAACTATAATACAATTACGAAATGTACATTTACATCTATTTTACTATTATTTTTATTTGTCCCATATTGCGCCTTTTATAAATTAAAATTAAAGTAGTAATTTATTTATATTTCGGATCGGTTCCTATCGTCAGCTTTGGGTACCCATATCACAGGGTGTTTGTACACTGAGAGGAAAAAAAGCCGGCGGAAAAAAAAACCTCCCAGGTTTTTATGGAATTCCTTTATGCCGATAAAATTCACTCGCCTTTTTTAGTAAATACGTTTTAAGTCCTTTTTTTAATTCGTTGCCTGTTTTAATTTTGAGGAATTCCGGTAGACCGTTATATATTTTTGGTATTCATATAATCATCATCGTAGAAAACTTGTCTTCTTAACTGAAGTTCAAGTCATATATAAAACTTTACTGATTTTTTAGAAATGAAAACCAGAAGCAGAATATTTAGATCACCATTTAATTCACAAAGCCTTTGATACAATTTACAGGTAACGATTTAAGGGTTCTAATTAACATTTCCTTATACAACAACAATTTTAAATAATAAGTAAGCACAAATACACAATTTCAGTACGCAAACGGACAGAGTTACTGCCCCTACTAGTATCAACGTTATAATGAATGCTCCATAGAGGAGGGCTCGCTTTTATAGGCGTTTCCCCTACAAGGTCACAATTTTTATTCAACTACCGACGTTGATTCCCAACACGGCCTCTCCTGACAACCTGGCGTCCCCGCCAGGCGGTGAAGATCCTTCAATGTATTACACGTCTGTAGCAGTGCACTGAAAGCTCTGAGCGCCAGAAGCCTTCCAGAAGCACACCAGAGCGCCACGCACCTTCGAACGCATGATGACATCATAAAGATTAGATTCTGCAAATGAGAACAAACCAAGCTAAATACCAAACTTAAAGATAGACATGTAGTCTGAAGCACTTTAATATTTCAAGTTTCTTTGTAATAAACCTGGCAATTAGGTTTTGAATCAAAGCATGAGGTGTTCTAGTGACAAGTGCAATTTTAACAAGTGCTTCGAGATAAGAATTAAGCTTATGAGAAATTGCATTAAAGTTTTGGGACAGTCATTAAAACTAAGCTTCAGAATTAAAAGATTTTAAACAAAAATAGTAGTGGAACTATGAAGCGAAAGGTAGAACACAGTAAAATAAATAAAATAAATGACTATAAATAGAACAATTTTTTTTCAATGAATGTACTAGTAGCGCCATCTAGTTCAAAAGTTTAAAATAGTGTACACATATTATTATATCACCGAGCTCCTTTTAACCACGATTACATCCGGCCGTCCTGCTCACACGTTCGTCCTCGATCGTGTATGGTCTGATGGAAGAACTACAAAATAAAGCAAGTCCTGTTAAAACCTTATATTTTTCTTAAATTTTTATGACTTCTTACAATACCGGCTTGCATGTGAACTTGAGTGGCCCAAACTGTTAACAAACACGGCTTGACCTAGGTGATGTTCGTATAAAATCACACTAGTCGTGTATCACCGCATTGCAATCTGTAACAACAGTGTTCATCACGGATTTCTGTTAACAATAACACGGCTTTAACTAGATAATGTTTATATAGGATCACACTAGTCTTGTATCACCGCATTGTAATCTGTAACAACAGTGTTCATCACGGATTTCTGTTAACAATAACACGGCTTTAACTAGATGTTTATATAGGATCACTACTAGTGTATCACCGCATTTCATTCTGTAAAAACAGTGTTCACAGATTTCTGCTGTACATATTATATGGTTCATAGGCACTCTTTTAAATGCGCAGCCGATATTGCAGAGAATGTATTAGTTAGACCATTAATAAGTGTTGAAAGGCAATCGTTTCAAACACTTAACTATATACATTAAAAAAAATTACGAATCAGGTTTCATTTCATGATGATTTCAAAAATGACATGTAAACAAAATTAATAAATCTATACTAATATTTTTTTTCAATGTTTGAAATGAATAAACTCAAAAACTACTGTTCTGATTTTAAAATCTCTTTCACCATTTCTAAGTTACATTCACCCTGAGTAACAGGCTACTTTTTACTGCGGGAAAATGCTTCGTTCCTACGTGAAAACGGGTAATAGGGTCAACGCGGTTGAAGCAACTGGCTAAACGCCTATGATTTTAATACAGCAATGAAGCCTGGAATAGTACATAGGCTATTTTTATCCTATGGGGAGCCATTAAACGGGTCCACGCGGGTGAAGCCGCTGGCGGAAGGCTAGTATGTGCATAAATTAGGACAAACGTACTTCGAAGTACTTTTAGGCCCAATAAAACTAACAAAAATTTATCAATATAGAGAAAAAAAAAACTGTTGGGTCATATAGGGTGTAGAATATAAAAATGAAGTTACCAGTAAAGCCCCCGGGGTTACAGAGCTCGCGGGTTGTATGCTAGCATTTTTCTTAATATTTTCAACTTGCTGTCAATAGTACACAGTGTGTTACACTTTGTTACAAATGTTAATAGCACCATGGTAAAAGCGTGCTTAAACCAGTAGAATGTTTTATTACAAGTTCAGCCAATATCGTCACGCTGTCATCACTAGTAATACCCAGGCATTACACTGTCTTGGCCAACAGACGACACAGTCATCTACCAAAAATAAAAATTCGATAGCAGACATAATGACAAGTTTAGTATCACGCGAGAAAAAAAAACTTATTTGCACATTGAAACACAAGCGTAACATTAAGCAAATGAAATTTTATGAACAAACTTATACCTATAGGAAAATAATTTGTTATTACGAAAAGATTTATGCAACTCACTGTCGGTTCACTATTGCTACCAGCTAGAATAACAATGTGCACAGTCAGAACTGACCAAATCACATGTCCTCGTGTTCTCCCGTAGTAAAGGTACACAGGTTGAAGCTCGGCCTACCTGACATTACTCTGCTACAACTTACAAAACCGCTTCTGATTAAATCTTTACTAATCGCAGTCAGTAACAAATGTTGAAATTGGTCAGCGACAAAGGTATGTAGGTAGTCGAAAAAAAAAACTCCCTGTACCTATTTCATCCGAAAATGGTTTAGCATTTTGTGCGTTAACAAAATGATTAACAAAGTAGGTAGGTAGTCAAAAAAGAATAGTATCCAGTATACACTTTATCTGTAAATGCACTAGACATCAATTAAATCTGACAAACAAAACGGTTATATCACATTATACCGTTGGTTTATAATTGAGCTTGCTTATTGTCACTTATTTACCTTAAAAATTCATTAACCATAATAAGTAAGTAATAGGTAAAGAGCAACAGCTTTCTTTTTAGTACTGTTATTCTTGGTTGTCAACACTGCTTCAACCACTGATCTAGAGTGTGATGTTTAAGCTTCCATCACCCATTCTCAACTTGCTTCCTTCATTAGAGGAAGAAGTCTGAAAACTCAAGAAAAATCTCAAGGTTTTGTCCCATGTTACTTGAATAAAAATTGATAGATACTCGTAACTCTCAGCCAACAACTTTGATAGTTAATTATACGAATACTCATAGCATATGCAATCTATATAAAATATCAACGGTCACTTTTAACTTTAAGATTGTATTCGGTTATGCAAGTTTGCCAAAATTTACTTTTGGTACAGACCAACCAATTCAATTTTTAAAGTAAAGATTAAACGTCTTTGTTTAATGTCTTACATTTGTAGGTATTCAGAAAAATATCAGATACCAAGTTTATAAATTGACTTCTTGCTTTGAAATGACTACAAACATACTACAAATATTCAAAAACACTGTTTCACGGAAATAATTGCGTGCACTCTTAATTTGGAAATATTTAACAAAAATGTTGCCATTAATTACTCCCCAGTGACGGTACTGTACTCGTTGGGTACAAATAAATTCTTTTGAAAAAGTAACCGACTGTAAGAACTAGGTCATTTTCTTCATACATAAATTGATCTCAAAAGCAAAGGATAAGCAGAGTATTTTTAAAGTAACAAAAAAAAATGCTTTTTCACTTGGATTCGCAAAACTAATAAGTAACAAATGAAGCATTAAAATTTTATCATGGATACGTCTCGTCGAATCTTCGATACAGAATGCTACTCTGGGAAAACTACAGATTTCAATAAAGCGTTTATAGCACAAAATATATAGCGCTACAGCTAATACCACTCCATTACCAAGCTGCGAGCGAGCCTCTCTTTAAAAGGTTTAAAATATTAAGTGTGCCCTGTCTGTACATATATGAAGCCCGTTTATTTGTAAATACACAACTTTTTATTTACAAGGAAAGATGAATATTGTAAATTTCTTATTTGTTTTCCTGATAAGACTATTGGTGCCTGCCGATGACCTATAAGGTCAAAAATTGCTACCACATGTGCGTCAAAATTAACAATAAATTACCGACAAATATTTAAAGCTTCACTAATTTATGGGTGAACAGAAATTCGATACTTATCGACATAAATTATAAAATTATACGAAAAATTACATATATTTGCATAAATAATAATAAAATCTATGACAACTAAATAAGCAAATGTCCTTGTAATGAAAATTAATTGAAATACCTAATTTAATATGAAACATAAAACTATACCACATTAGAGCCAATAAATATTTTCTTAAAAGAATTTTTTTTTACTTACGGTTTCTGACCTTACCCAACGTTTTCAAATACGAGTATAAGTCTCACTCAAATCAATTACTTCGAGTTATCATTATCACTAAACTGGTACAGATTGCTTAATCGATACACGAAGAATGTAAAAAAAAACCGTGCGTACTGATTTCTGCATTTGTTCAGGATGCAACGTTAAATGTGGGAGGCGAGGAGATCCCACTTCTGATTTTAGAAATGAAAACCAGAAGCAGAATATTTAGATCACCATTTAATTCACAAAGCCTTTGATACAATTTACAGGTAACGATTTAAGGGTTCTAATTAACATTTCCTTATACAACACCAATTTTAAATAATAAGTAAGCACAAATACACAATTTCAGTACGCAAACGGACAGAGTTACTGCCCCTACTAGTATCAACGTTATAATGAATGCTCCATAGAGGAGGGCTCGCTTTTATAGGCGTTTCCCCTACAAGGTCACAATTTTTATTCAACTACCGACGTTGATTCCCAACAGATTTGACTAGATAGGCCTATTTTTTTATGCAGACCTATATATACGATTTTTTAAAGGTTATCCATATCTTTCTTATTATTTAGCTGAAAAAGTGTGTCTGTTGACCACGTTTACCAGTGGCGACTATCACCAAAATTTATTTACTAGAATATGACAACTATTATATTATTATTTCATTTACTTATCATATCACGGAGCCGTTTCTGCAACCCTCGAATTCGCCGACAACTTCCAATTTCCTGAAGGCCTATGTGAAAGCGTACCGATATGTTTTTATGACTTCGAGAAAATATATTTAGAGTTTCGAAATCTCTCCGGACCTTACTATTAGCGGACGAATATACATATTTCATTGCACTGACCCAGGTTCGGTTTGATGACAAGGGTAAGGTGTTTTACGTTTATTGAACGGAAGCACACATTGGGGACATTTTATATCAGCTGTTCCGAGCACAGGTGGACTTGGTAAATAGGAATTTAGCGAAAACGGGTCAAAGGAATTGTGAGAGATATACGGTAGAAGTGAAATTTCACACTGTTTTATTTATTTGCATCTGAGTTCGGAGACTTCTGGGAATAGCTTGTTGGTCTAAAACCATTATCGTCATTAAAAGTAAAAGTAAAAGATGCATCATATCACATTATCTTTAACCTTCAGAAAAAAATATGAGTTCTTCTGTAGTGTGATAGCACGCACGTAAATAGTTCAATGCTAAAATCATGCGGAAGTACGCCTAATTCGGGAGGCGCTGCAAAGTCACGTAATCACGTCCATTGATTAACATCCGTTCTTTCACGTACATCATCTGTATATAAGGCTAGAGATATTGTTATTAAGGGACAACCATCATTGTATTAAGATCATATTAAGAAGTTTATTGTATATATGTACAGTGATAATAAAACATTCAAGATGTAGTCTTTGAATATCATTGTCTACACCCCTCGCGGGACTACCCTCCCGTACACTCCCGGCGACTACACTCATCGTCACCAACCCACAGACGGTGACATCATCACATGGCGACCCTGCCAGGATAACTTCCGTTAGTGAAAAGTTTAACTTCCGTTAGTGAAAAGATAAACAACCCTTTACCAATGCCTACGGTAAAGAAGCGTAAGCCACTTGGGCTGTATTAAAAATCTTTTTGTAACTTTTAGATTGCAATTAGGTACAGCAGTGGTTGAGTAAGGTGTCTGTGTTAAAATTATGTATGGAGTTGGGATGATGATGTAAATGTTATTTTTGGAAGAAAGGGAATCATACGGTTCATAAGGTTTCACATGCGAATGGACTGATCACCCAAGAGCGATGAAATTCTTATAAACCCTATATTCTATGGTGATTGAATAGATGTAATTCGGAAAGGTATAAGAGTGATTATTTGAACGGTACACACTGAATGAAAGGTACTTTAGGGACCAGATTCCTTCAGATTATCAAGGTGCGGACGAGTTTCCCCTTTTGAATACTGTTGGAGACCAATAGAGTCTTAAATTTATGGCCCTATGAAAATATGATGAAAATGGTACAAAGGGGCAAATCCTTCAATCGATCATGGTGCGACCGAGGTCCTCTGTGAGATTAGTTGGAGTCCAAAAGAGGCTTAAAATATGAACCCCCAAATAATAAGGTTGTGCGCACAACCCAAATGGCACAAAGTTGTCCATTTATAAATATTTATATGAAGTCGACTATAAATAAATGTTATATTATGTACCATTATAAAATGAAAAATGAATTAAAATAAGCCGGCGCCGAGCGAATATTATGTTTACAAAGTACCTATGTAACTCTGTAAGTATAGTGTGATGTGATGAAGTAAGTGTACCGATTATACTGTGATTGTTTTATGAAGTTTATGACGAGCAAAGATTTTGAATGAGAAAGCTCGGATATCATGAAGTGTATATTATTGAAACGTTGTTGACCGAATGGTAATGGTGAAAAAAATTGTGGTTTGATGGAAAAAATAATTATTGAGTTAAAATAAATAAACAGACACAATAACCTTTATATTATTATGTTGATATATTAAGAGGTCCTTACACTCTACGAGTATATAGTATAGGCATTAGGGAAATGTACGGAAATGAATATGGGGAGTCATTTTCTCTATATTTCGCCAAGTAGTTTTTCACAGGAGAATATAATTATGGCAACATCATTAAAGTAACAAAAGCATAAAAATGTTTTTCTCATGAAGAAATGTGCAACATTAGATTTGGATGAATAAAAAGATTTAAGTAGCGTAAATGTAATAATTAGGGACAATACTATAAAATCATAATTTCAATTTATGCATCCTTTATTCTGCTCTAGCTATTTATGAAATAAGGGGACATCAAATTAAATTATTTTGTTCATATGCATTTAAATAATGACACAATTATGTACGGGAAATAATTAAGCTAGCAAATAGGTGTTTTATTAACGAAAGTATGTAATGTAATTGAGTAATCAGCAATGAATTGTTTGAGATAATTCGAAGGTATTCTATGCAAAAGAAAACGGTGTCCGTAATGACGAGAGCACAGGTTAGACGTTTAGAAAACTCGGATATTCAGAATAAAGACTCTGCGGTTCGTAGGACGGGCCATCCTAAGATCGTGTAAGTTCTCAAGAAGCAAACAAATGACATTGAAGTACTTCTATTTGAGTGGACAAAGTTGTTACGTAAAAAGAGTTGTGAAAAAATATTATCAATAGCGCGCAATGTAATGTATTTGTCAGGAAATTCGAGTATTTATCGAGTTGTCGAAAGATATAGTTACTTTTTGTATTGAAAAAGGCATAAAAGAAGTAGTGTTTGTTTTGGAGAATCGTTATAACGTATGTCTTTTAAGACTTTTAGGTGTGTTGTTGTTAATCAACGATGTTAATTAAAGCAGTCATGTATGTATAACATAAAGAATTATTGATTGTTTGTATGGAGATGAACCTTCACATATTGTTGTACTAAAGGGTGATTCACCGACTGTAAA
Source organism: Pyrgus malvae (assembly GCA_911387765.1). NCBI lineage: Eukaryota > Metazoa > Arthropoda > Insecta > Lepidoptera > Hesperiidae > Pyrgus > Pyrgus malvae. The sequence goes on from OU426959.1 coordinate 24,520,657, forward strand.
TATTAAATTTAAGAATAAAATAGATATAGTCCATATGAATAGAAACCTGGCTTCATACTTTATTCCACTTTGATACAAATTATACTTAGGTGTACGTTATAATCAGAATTATAGTATACTAATAGCTTGTGATAGAATAATTAATAATTATGTATTGTAATGAAATGTAGTTTGTTTAAATCAGTAGTGATACGCCTACCCTATTTACGACTAAGTCATCTTGAATTATCTTACAAATTTATGTGTAAAAAAAAAACTATTCTTAATCGCCGAAATTGAAGCACCCGTGTCTATCAACCATTATAGATATAGTTTATTAGTTTGTAAGAGTGTATAAAGCTTGTTACAGTGATGTAGTGTGATATTTTGTTACAAAAAAGAAAAACCTATGTTATTCTTTTTTTCCTCTAGGAAAGGTGATGTAGTGTGATAGCACGCACGTAAATAGTTCAATGCTAAAATCATGCGGAAGTACGCCTAATTCGGGAGGCGCTGCAAAGTCACGTAATCACGTCCATTGATTAACATCCGTTCTTTCACGTACATCATCTGTATATAAGGCTAGAGATATTGTTATTAAGGGACAACCATCATTGTATTAAGATCATATTAAGAAGTTTATTGTATATATGTACAGTGATAATAAAACATTCAAGATGTAGTCTTTGAATATCATTGTCTACACCCCTCGCGGGACTACCCTCCCGTACACTCCCGGCGACTACACTCATCGTCACCAACCCACAGACGGTGACATCATCACACTTCCTATTATTATAATGACAAATATCATAACAGGTACAGTACGGTTCACGAAAGATGACCTTGGCACTTGTCTGCGCATGTACACTCATGAAGAAAATATTTAAGACAAAATAATATTTTCATGTTAGGAAACAACAATATAATATTGTAAATGCTAATTACGTCAATAATTTACATTCACCCAATACTTCCAAAGGGACCTAAAAATGCCTTCTGCGCAGTGGTCATCTTTCGTGAATCTATCGGTAATCGGTATAAAGTTATGATTATGGAAATAGTAGTTATAAAGGAATTTTCGGGTTATAATTTATTTATTTCATTGAATAATTTAATTTCACAGGAATATCACCACCCGAACATACTTACCTACATTAAAAAAATGTTTGTATTCAACACGCCTTTACACATTATGACGAACCCGTGTGGCGCATTGGCTACTATGCAGGACTGCCAATCGGAGGGTCCTGGGCTCGACTCCCGGCGAAGCAGAAACTTGAATGTGAGTTTACCTTTTTGTTCTTGGTCTGAGTGTTTGTGTTTCTGTCTTTGTGTGTGTCCATGGTACCCACGACACAAGCTATATCTACCCTACGGTGGGACTATGAGTGTGAAGCGTTATTTATTAATATTGATGTCCAACTAAAAGGAAAGTTATTATTCTTCCCAGCGTTTAAAAATTAGAATTGAGAAACCTTCGCTCTATTTTTAGTTTACCTGAAATATTACAATTTAAAGTTTAATTTCGCCATTCAGTGATGTATTAACGCTCGGGGAGTTCTATTTTCGAACCAGAATGGACATTTCTTTCGAACGAATCCTCGTGGAATCCCAAGAGAGAAATAATTTTCGCGGAGCGTTAGAAATTTCCAATCCCGAACCCATTCTGCGTTGAAAGTACCCGTAATTTGATACAATACAATATTTTCACTTAGTTCCTTGTTGGTGCTTCAGAGCATTTCATAACAATATTTTCACTTAGTTCCTTGTTGGTGCTTCAGAGCATTTAATAAGCGATAAAATTGAATAGATGCAGACGAGTACCTATATTACTGAAATACAAATAATCTTCAACTACTTACCTATTACATATAGTGTGGAAAGAACTAATATGAAGATAAAATACTCTTTTTATAATACAATCGACTTATGAATGGTCCTTTTTTACATTTTCATGGGATTTAATTTAATTTCCATTGTTCAGAATTACTGTTTATGTAGGCAAATGTGTTATGAGTGTTATGACGTATTAATATAATAATTACTTTGTGTATTTACTGTGGGTGTTTGTACACTTATACTTGTGCAAATATGTATAGGTATTTGGTATATATCGTACTTTTTTCGAGAACATACATAAATATTGTAATGATGATTTCGTATATGTACTTATTACGGCAAAAAGAGCTCAGTCAATTATTTCGGCTGTATCTTGGGTTATGTTTGCAATACAGGATTGCTTTGGCCGTCATCCAAAGTATTTATTCGTCCACTTAAACTTTGCATCGAAGACTCCAAATATTGACTTGCAATGGAAAGTTGAGTGGTTCGAATCCATATAGTTCGAATTTAAAGCTCACTGCTGGAGACTGTCCAACTTACCGTCATGAATTGGTAATGATATGTTGATGGAAACGGTTTAGTCGAGTGCTCTGATTCGTTTGCTTTTATGTGTACTACGAACGTTATATTCCGGTCCTTACAACGTCATTTCCATAGACCTTTTCAAAATATACCGTTTAAAAGACTAGCATAAAACGGTCTACCCATTCATCCATCACAAATGAATCACGTCTATAATATAAATGTTTTTATTTTATAGATCCCGCAAAAGGTTTTTCAAATAATTACTTAATTGAATTCTGGATAATGGAATAATGGAATCATATATTTTGTGGACCTGCACCAATTTCTTCCATGAAACAATTCTATCAGTCTCCAAATATGAGTGGGTGTTGATCATTTTCTTATAGAACGAATCGTGAAATGAAATGAAATGAAAATATTTTATTTGTACAAATATGGGTAGCAAAAAAGGTTTTACAAAAATATTTAGATCGCCATATTTACCTCTTAGGGTGTAAATTTTTTATTGTAAAAGTTATATAATTACAAGTTAAATTATAAACTAATTATGTACAGTAAACACTAAAATATACAGTATACTTAAATAATTTTACATTATTATCACTTTAGCTTATCGTGAGTGCAAATTAACAGTGTTAATTATTATCACGACTGTACTCACGTGGTTTTATTCGGGAATGCCCGACTAGCGACAGCGATTATGTAGGTGGTAGAACTATTATGGTTCGCCCGGGGAAGTACCACCGCTGCGCCCACTTCTGCCGTGAACCAATTCTATTGTGTTTCGGTGGAAAAGTGCAGATGCCGGCCACTCTTACATGAGGCGACCACCAGCCTCCAGAGTAGCAGCGCAACTGCATACGACCTCTATGCTTGCTTGAGGTTGTGTGTAGATGTCCATGGGCTGCAGCGACCACTTCATTTCATTTCATTTCATTTTCATTTCATTTCATTTCATTTCATTTCATTTCATTAATACCACGTGGCCTGCATGCTCGTCTGCTACTCCATTCAAATAAAAAAAAGCGACCGTACCAGTCGCGGTGACATCACCAGCGGCGGGAGCTCATGACTAAGGTCCTCTCTCTCGGTTAGGACCGAAACTAATCGAGCATCCCCGAATAAAACCACGTGAGTACAGTCGTGACATTTATATTAACAAGGCTGTTTAGTTTACCATTTAATACTGACTTTAAAAGACTTATACTTTTAAAAGACTAATACGTTTGTTATATAACATATTTTTCACAGATTCATCGGTTTGTCTAAAAGTAGAGGCTGAATCCGTCCCCAAAACGTTTCATGATCGCAACACACGGTTCAATAACGTTTTACGATCGACCCTGCTCGCACTTTTATAGAATTTCCCAAATTAAATGTTTGATGTAAATAAAAACACGATTTTATGGCTACGGCTGTTTGAAAATGGAGTGGCTAGATTTAGAGCAATCTAGTTACCTATATAAAAATGTGAAGCTAAGGTCGCTACGCTTAATTTACAGGCAATGCCACGAAACTTGTTTGCATTAGGATTAATCATTGTAGAGTCTATAATCCTGATAAATGAATGAATTTATTTTATTTGTTAAGTATGCGTACATATTTAATGTTATAACAAGGTTTACCGACATAGACTACCGGATATACTGGCGTACAAATATTTAAATCACATCGCAACGATGGTACGTACGGATTGCCCTGACTTTTTGTATGGGGATAGTTAAAGGACTGGATAGTGACACAGAATATGTCTTTCTGTAGAAAAAAACGGGAAGCCCACACCGGAGCGGTGGCGGTGCGACGGGTGGAAATCTTGTTTTTAGGTAGTTAACAAATTAATATAAATTTAAGGTGATAGATACCGATCGTGAGCCATTCTGAAGCATGTTTATACTCGGCTTACTGCAGTAGCCTTGTGGTCAACAAACTATGTTCTGTTGCAGGTGGTTCAGGTACAAGGTAACTACCGCATTTAAACAGAAAATGTGTTAATCTTATCTTATCTTATAGAACAACGCCGTTAGCCGTCTGTCTTTATCGTAACACATGCACTGATTCATGGGTTTACCTGAAAGTAAAACTTGTGTTTGGCCCCAAAATGTATTATGATCGCAACACATGGTTCAATGTAGATTATCCAAATTAAATGTTCGATGTAAATGAAAAACGATTTAACGGCTTGGGATATTCAAAACTCGAGCCAAAAGAGGATAAAGAGCAATCTAGTTAACGTTTAATCGAGTTGTTATGGACACATACTCGTTTTTTCTTCAGGTTTTCTCCACTTTTCGAGTTCATTGGTTGTAGCTTCGGGATTAAGAATAAAGCTACGGTACACTCTGCCTTAAAGGGGGCTTCCGGGGTTGCGGTCTGTGAGAGTGGGAGCTTGACCCGTCTAACCAGCAGCCCCGAGAAGAACGGCGGTGTGGGCGTGGCCGCATGCCGCTGTGAGCGCCTGAGGGTGCAGGAGAGCGCATCTGCTCTCCCAAAGATGGGACCGTTCTGGAGCGCCGCGCATAGAGGACACTGGTGCGTTCCAATGGAGATCCCGGAGTCCTCCCAAAGCGCAGAGGCAGGCCACCGAAGGGGTTTTAGTGCGGTACAAATCCCACATAACCCGGTATCCTCTCCCACGGTGCTGGGTACCTTTTAAAGGTTTCACCCCCAATACCAAAAAAGGGTTAGAATTTATTATAAGCCGTACCTATTCAAAGAAATAAACGTGACACACTCATAGCCCCACAGTAAGGAAATTAATACTCCGTGTCGTGGGTACCATGGACACATACAAAAACAGGAACAAAAACACCCAGACAGAGAACAGAAATTTAAACTCATCATTCAAATTTCCGTTTCGCCGGGAATCGAACCCGGGACCCCTCGATTGTCAGTCCGGCATAGTAACCATTGTGTCACGCGGGTCGTCATAATGAAGAATAAATAATAATCGTCATAATGAAGAATACTACTGAATAAATTGTGTAAAAGTATAGATACATACTTACAGTTTTGATTAGCAAAAATACCGTTGTCAAAAAGGCAAGAAGGGTCACGCGGCTATTGTGCAATCGAGGGTAATGGAAAAAGGCGCAATGATTGCAAAGAGCCATCTCGATTATTCCGCAAGCTCGACTCAATCAGCCGCCGCTTTCATATAGCTCATCGAAGTGTCATTGGAATGTCGTGAGCAGAGCGGAGGGAGGATACAGCTTTTTATTTGTTGTATTAATGGCAGAAAGGTAGTGTTCTTGCGATCGAACGAAGCGATCTTTTATTTGTGACAGATCATTTCCCATTATTGGGAAGATCTAACTTTAAAACAATACTATCTACACAGCTAAATAAAACTAGTGCATAATTCTTATATCCTGTTGTCTTATTACCCGATTTTCCGTAACAATAAAGCATTTTCCAGCGGTAAAAAGTAGCCTATGTTCATCAGTGATAATATTGGCTTCCAATGGTAAAATATTTTTTCAAATCGGTCCAGTAATTTCGAAGCCTATTCAATACACACAAACAAATTTTTCCTCTTTATAATGAGAGATATAAGATGACATGCTCGCTATTCGTACTCGCTAATAGATGTCAGAAGGATTCATATTTTGTTAGTTATCGCTACTTGTAACTAGATCGATTCATCGCCCCCGAAACTCCCTGCTTACTAAACTTTATATAGGTACATATTATAGATAATGCGATAGCGATGCACGTTTAGACTTTCAGTAATCGACCTTATACTAATGTTCATCCATTATTCTTGATTCATTGTCCTGTAATTCTTCACCCGCCCACTAATACAGTGTCTTAGCGACACATACTTATAAGCTGTAACGGAAACACCGACATTACTCTAAAACTGATCCAGGCCGTTAACAGTGCCGTAAGATAAGGACTTAGTAGAGCGAATAAAGCCGTCAGTCCCCTGGCAAGGAGGTCAGCTTAAATTGGTCCACCCGGGGCACAGATGCGAAATGCTAGGTCTACCCGTTTGTGGTCGACCCTGCCTAAATACGGGACTGACGTTGTAAAGTACCCTGTTTAGTTGGGGTGGAGGTGGAGGGTGAACTGCCATCCTAATGAAAACGAGCACAACTTACAAAAACGAAAAATGGAAAATCTTAATTAGGGCATACAAATACAACCATTTTTATATACATGTAAAAACTATGAAAAGACTGAAATTAATTAAGTTTTTATCAAAAAAAATAATAGAACCGACTTCAAAAATATTGTATAGATATGGTTTTTTAAATAAAAAAAAAATACACTAAATATTTACTTCATTTGATTCAAACGGTCACCAGTATCCTGTTATAACCTTTTTTTTACATAAATGCAATTCAAAGTCGAGGTGTTTCAACACGAATGAACAATAATGGACATAAAAGTGATTTCAATCAGTGATCACGTCACTCTCTTCATCAATCTTAGAATCATCAATTGGACAGAAACAATAAACTCGTTGGGCCTATGCCCGTAGCCAGAGTTAATTTGTATAAACATTATTTGCGACCAATATTTTAATTTTATTGTGATGATAATACCTACCAAATAAATTTTAGCTTTTATTTACATATTTATTATTTTTACTTTTAAATAATATCGTTTAACTTAATATTTTTAAGTCATTTGATTTCATGATATTATAAGATTTTAATAATGTTGGTTGTACCCTTTTTCATCATGACTTTACTGCAGAGGTGTCGTAAGTACAGTCGACGGTTTGTCGAGCTTAAGGTGCAGCATTTGGATCCCGTAAAGTTTCTGTTTATTGGGGAGGGCATTTATTGCATTGAACTTCGGACTGAGGAGTTGTGGTTAGAAGCCAGTTTTGTAAGGCTAGAGGTAATTATAGTGACAGTTTGTTTGAGAAACTTAATTAAAGTTACAGAACTTTTAGGGTGGTTTTATAATGACGCTTACCGTCCGTGCTGGGTGGTAAGCGCGGCCTATAAGCGCGCGTATGACCCGCTCGAAACTATAAACTAATTTAGTGTCGCGTACACTCCTCGCCCGCGCGTGAATGAAAAGCGCGGCTAAATTTTATCAGCGTGGGGCATCCGCGCATGTTTCAATCCAGCAGACGCAAAGCTCGTTGCCCTGCCCGCGACGCTGACCAACCGCGCGGGCGCGTAAAAGTGACTATTAAATCACCCTTAGGTATTTACTTAAGCGAGATGAAAACGAGTGTCCAGTTTTTGAGTGGATAATTCAGTAGGTTTAAGTTTTCTTTGAGTACCTACTCGTATGTTTTGGTAGAATGTACTTTATAAGTATGTTAATTTGAATAAATGTAAAATTGGAGTGAATATTATGAAACTAACTACATTTTTACTTTCAAGAGCCTTTTCATATTTGTGCTAATGAAAGTTTTTGTCTCTGTCTATAGTTTGCAGCCGATGCCAGAAGCCCACGCTTAGATGGCCTTATGAAATATGCATTGTTTTCGAGCTCTGAGTAGGACTGGTAGGACAGCTTGAAACAAACGCGACAGGAAGAACCGGAGACAGTGCAGCTTGCAGTCAACGACATACGGAAACGCATCCTCAGCTCGCGTTAACATAAAGATGTTTTGTGCTGCTGACTGCTGCTGTTCTGGATTTCTGAAATCGAACATAGTAAGGCCACTTCTTGACAACACGTGCTGGCTTGCCTCGTTGCTTTAAGATTTAAATACATTGTAAAATAAATGTGATTATTTGAGAATCCTAAAACAGTACAGTAAACTTTTGCAAGTACTGAGTTAAACCACCGGTGCACACCTCTGACAAAGAAGTTTGCTATGGTAAGGTGAAGGAAAATTGTAATAATTACGATGATTTCCTCGAGTTACTCATCATTTGTCGGAAGCATGATTCCACCATTCCTAACTTGGCCAGCGTGGTAGAATGCCTACGTTTCCCCCACCCCCAGAAGAAGATCTATACCCAGCTGTGGGACCTACAAAGAGTTGAAATACAACGCAGTAAAACTAGTGTTTCAAACTAAGGCTATAGATAATCTATACTAATACATATTATTAAATAAATTCGAAAGTATCTCTGTCTGTCTGTCTGCTATGCTTTCCCGTTTAAACTACTGAACCAATTTTATTGAAATTTGGAACACAGATAGAGTTGGGAAAGGACATAGGAAGGTTTTTATCCTACGAAAACATTTCAAATGAGTCCACGTGGGTGAAGCCGCTGGCGGAAGGCTCGTTTCGCTATAAAATAAGTTTTCCTGTTAGTAACTACCCACACCAATCTTTTGGATTGGCCACTTTTGGTCGATCGAATAGATAAGCATTGCCCGCATTACAACTAGATGTATCGTTAACTAGATTGCCCTTAATCTTCGATCCGCTCTATTTCTCAACAAATGTACATCTTTTATTTATACACAAACATTTAATTTGGGGAATTGTATAAAAAGTGTAAGTGTGGGCTTTGTAAAACTTTAGTGTGCCGTATAAATTTGCGAACATACGTTTTGGGTTCAAAGGCACACCTTTATTCTTTACATACGAGTAAGTTATGTTATTATGTTCTAAGATATAGAAATTGAAATTCGATTATAAGGACATACAAGGTATTTCATGAGTGTGAGAAACCTTGTATACTATAGGAGTGGAAAATGTTAATGAATTTCAAAAATATTATTATGTGAGCATTAAAAATACAATATGCCAGTAGCCAATATGCTGTAAAGCCGTTATATTGAGTTTCAGCAATACGAACATGAGGCAACTACTAGCCTCCTTAATAGCAGCGCAACTGCGTACAACCTCATGTAAGTTCCAGATCTACTTCAGGTTGTGTGTAGATGTTTATGGATGTAGTTCTGATGTAGTACATCTAGTAGGAACTACATCAGACCCAGCGCCAATAACTTTAAGCGGAGTAAATCTCGAGGAGGTGACGATACCTCCTCATTTAGATATCTTGGGTCTATAATAAGAAATAATAATTGCCTTGAGTCAGAATCTTCCAGGATAGCAACGGCAGCGGCATGCTTCGGTTTGCTTCGCAAGAGGGCTTGGGACTTTGGGGAGCCTATGATCTTTTTCTGCACACAAAAGTCGCTGTGTATGTCCTACCTATCTTGCTATATGCTACTGAGACATAGTGTCATAGACACTAGTCTGTGTATATCTGATTCTCCCTTGTCTATACAAGTCTAGACATATTCCACATGAGGTTTTTAAGATCAATTTTGCATGTGAAGTGGCAGGACCGAGTACCAAACACGGAAATATTACGGAGAACTAAGCTTAGCGGGATAGATGCTATACTTATGGAATCCCAGTTGCGTTGGTGCGGCCACATTGTACGTATGGACGATTCCAGACTCCCAAAAGCAATTTTCGACTTGGAACTGCGAGAGGAGGGCAAACGCAAACCTGGAGGCCAGTTTCTCCGCTATAAAAATATGTTCTCAAATGCCACTTTACCGCCTGTAATTTACGGAGTGACCGCTGGGAAGGTCTGGCGATGCAGAGACAGGAATGGCGCAATACTATCAAACTGGCTACTGCGAATTTAAGCGTCGACTTAAAGATCTCGATAGTAAACGCCTTGCTAAAAAGAACCAGCCTAGACATTCCCATTCCTACACCTATAACGCATCCGGCCAATTGTACTGTTCGCCTTGATATCGGACGTTTAAAACAAAATTTGGGTTCGCGAGTCACTCTCGCGCACACGCACATACTCATTCAATCTAGCCACGTCTACCGTTCACGGACACGTCAAGGAGGATCTTTCATATAAGATCTTTCATGTCCATGGGCTCCAGTGACTATCTAACATCACGTGGCCTGCCTCGTTTGTAAAGCCGTTTAAATTGAACAAAAATAATTTAATTTTTTTTAACTTTTATTTAAATTCCGCCATCTTGGATGTTCCGCCATATTGGATTTAGAATGACGTCACGTTATTTTCGAGTTAATCTCAACAAGCCCTTTCATTTGATACCTATATTGTAGAAGTGCATAAATAACTATTCCGCCATCTTGAACAAAATTTCAGCTCAATCAGTTGAAGATGTCTGCTTCAAAATAAAGAACTTAGCAAGAATCCACCCGAACAAACATACTCGTACATACATACATACAAGTAAAAGCAAGTCTTTGTAAGTCAAATAAAAGCCTTTAAAATAAACATGCTTCAAAGCAAAACATACTAAGTTAGTGTTAAATTATTCTAGTTGCACGTTTGCGGTAATTTCTTGGTAAAGTAAGTTGTTCCTGTTCGTTACTACCCTCACCAATCTTATAGATTGGCCACTTTTAGTCGATCGAATAGAATCAGATAAGCACTGCCCACATTACATCCCAATTTTTCGTTAACTAGATTGCCTTAATCTTCGGTACGACTTATTTACGAGTACTAACATCCGAAGCCATTAAATCTTTTTATTTATTTGGCTGCAACGGGTGTCTCCCCATTATTGGGGAGGCCTGGAGCTCACTCCACCACGCTCCAATGCGGGTTGGTGGAGATGCGGGTTAGTGGCCAACCCGCTGTCGGATCTGCCGCTGTCGGTCTATGCAGTTAAGCCAAACGGGCGCGGTCGGGTGTGAGATGGGTGACCGCTAGTGGCAAAAAAATTCATGCGCGTTTCCGTGCTTCGGAGGGCACGTTAAGCCGTCGGTCTGCGATGTTGTCGATAAGTAACAGTCGTTAAACCTTGTCGGAGGCCCTATGGGTTTATTTATTTACAAACATTTAATTTAGGGAATTGTACAAAAAGTGTAAGTGCGGGCGCCATAAAACTTTATTGTGCCGTGTTTGCGATCATAAAACGTTTTGGGCCCAAACACGCACCTTTTCTTTATTACGAGAGTAGAGGATGCGTGGATGATAGCGTTTTTCTTTAGCTTAGAAAATATAGTTTGAGCAGTATCCGGAATAGTTTCTTACCTAGTTGCACTAAACTTCATTAATAAAGAAATAGTTAAATACTGCTATAGGTATTAACCCATATCTTTTTGCAGGCTGGCGTTTTAATTACTTACTAACAGTTTTCAAGAAGGAAACAACTAGAAAAACTCACCTACTGTTTTTGGAAAAAATCACTTTTGTCAGAAACCTCATTATTTTTGCTTAACCGCTTTATTTAACAACTTTTTTCGGCTAAATCTGATACCCTGTTATCTAACCTTCAACACCAAATCATAAATTAAGATGAACAATCTGAATTTTTATCACATAAGATGTCAAAATCTTCATTATCTCCAATTTTTATTACTTTCTAATTCAGTTAATGAGTTTTACTTATAACCCCACGATAATATAACTCTTTATTTTTTTCTCTTCATGTCTGTTTCCAATCATTGTTATGGATTAGATATAAGTGGAAACTTCACTGATATATGAGTTATCTTTTTTGTTTTATATTTATGTTTGAAATTGTATTGTTTGTTTCCCAAATAAAGATAAAATAAAATAAAAATAAAAAAAACCCGCATTGGAGCAGCGTGGTCGAGTAAGCTCCAGCCCTTCCCAATAATGGGGAGAAAACCGAGCCCAGCAGTGGGTCGCAAAAAGGATTGCAGTCAAACAATCCCACATAACCCGGTATCCTCTCCCAAGGTGTCAGGTACCTTTTGAATGTTTCCCCTCCGATAGCAAAAAAAAGGTTTAATTAAGGATTAAATAAAGGATTAAATAGAATGTTAATTTATTAGCAGGACGTCTGCCCGCAAGATATCTGTGTATCGGATCTTCGCGCGCCATTACACCGTTCCGAGCATATTCATCTATCACGGGAATACGAGTAGTACACAGAGAGCTAAATAGATACCAAAGTGTTCTCCCGACTTTATTCGAAGTTATTTTTATTCTTAGGGGCTAATAATGATGGAGAAGAATCTTACTTTCCGTCCAAGCACACCGGAGCAGAGCACTCTCGCCCTCGCCACCCGCTATCCTGGAAATAGCTTTCCCCTTAGGCTTCTTAGGATCAGGTAGGGATACCGTAGCTCCATTAACCCCGAAACTACAGGGAATAAGCAACTATATATTCTACTCGATGACCCAGTGGCGTAATGGTTACCAAGCCGGACCGCCGATCGGCGAAGCAGAAATTTAAATGATGAGTTTACATTTCTCTCCTCGGTCTAGGTGTTTGTGTTTCTGTCTTTGTATGTGTCCATGGTACTACCCTATGGGTGTGAAACGTTACTATTATTACTTTTAACCCTCAGTTAATCTGGTGCCTAAATATACTCTAATTTATCTGGTGGAGTCCAAGGGACTCTACCAACATTTTTTTGGTTTAAATAAAAACACATTAACAAATAGTAACAAAATTAGGTATTTATTTGAGTATCAATTAATACACTATCAGAATTTTAAATCAGACTTTGGTATTTATAATCACTTAAGTTTTTAAAAATAGAAACAAAATTATCTTCTAAATTTAACTATCAAAAAGTAGTGCCAACTTCTGGCTATCATAAAAAATATAAACTTAAGTATATTTTAACTTTTCACTTATGAATAATAATAACAATATAGTAAAATTTTAGGAAAATTAAAAAAAAGATAAGTTTTTATATAAAAATAAAAAACGTGCAGCTGTTAGTCTCTAGTTGAGGCGACAATGGGTACATTTTTTTCTAGTACAGCTTATACATACGGGCTTTTACAGTTATGACATAAATATACAGTCTTTCTCTTAGGTAAGACGTGAAAGACATAATTATGTGACAATATTTTCTTTGCTTTCTAGGCAATTTGTCATCATCATCTTGTTCTTCGTTCACCAAAGGTACTTTCGCGATGTCAGATATCAACTCGCGCAGCTGACGAGGAAGTCTATCATTGTATAGACGCAATATTACAATAGATTCAGCATCTAGATGATCTAAATTCACTATTTGTCTACTGGACGCCATTTTGTAGCCTAAAAAGAAGAAATTCTATCATAAAACTACAAAAATACAAAGTTATGGAATTAGTAAAAAAGTAACACAAACGCTCTGGTGGAGTCCCGTGGACTCCATGAACGTAATAACTCACCAATAAATGAGCGCACACGCACGTTTTTCCGCTCCCGCACGCCGCGCGCTATTGTAGTAAGGTACTGAGACGCATGAACTTATAAGTGAAATAACAATATTTTTACAACGCTTTGAAAATTCTGTGGAGTCCCTGGGACCTAACAGATCAATTAAGGGTTAATAATATTCACTCCCAGCACTCCGGAGTTCCCTCTCTCACCTTCGCTACTCGCTATCCCAAAAGTAGCTTTCCCCTTTTTAATACCTTCTTACGATCAGGTAGGGGATAACATAGCTCCATTCTTAACCCTGAAGCTACAATAAGCAACTATATATTCACCTACCTCTACCACTACTTACAACGTATCTCGCGGTCAGTCCATATATTATTATGCGCACAATGGTTCTTTTATTGCGGAGATTAATGACAGACTCAGCGGAGCGAGGCACTGCTCGATAACACATCTACGGGGCTGTGTGAACTAATGGTTGGACCTTTTCAAAATATTCCCATTTTTGAGAAAAAATTAAATATTTTGACAAAACAAAACCCATTATTTTATTATATTTATACGTATATGGGCAGCAATATAGTTAGGAGGATTGATATTCGATGGGAAAGGAAGGTCCTAGAATGCCGACCACGTCTCGGCTAAGGATGTACGCGCCGCTCTCCATCTAGGTTAACTGACAGCCTGAAGAAAACAGCTGAAAGCCGCTGGATTCAGTGGGCGCAGGGCCGAACGGAGTGGCAAATGTTAGGGGAAGCCTATGTCCAACAGTGGACTATGAAAGGCTAATGGATGAACTAAAAGCGACAGGTGAATTACTACATCTTCCATTTGCGGTCAGTCCAATATATGAATACAGTGTTTCTTTTATCGCGGAGATTAATGACAGAGTAAGATAATAAAGAGATAACACATCTACGGGACTGTAAAAGCTTGATTTTAGGTCTTGCTTTGGCTTTTTCAAAGTAAATAAAATGAATTCTAGTAGGGGGCTACACTCTCAGAGCCCCGTACTAGAATTCCCGGTGTCATTGGTACCATGGACACACAAAAAGACATGAACATAAACACCCAGACTGAGAATAGAAATTGAAACCTGTGACCCGGGACTGACAGTCCGGCATGGTAACCATTGCGCCACACGGGTCGTCAAAAAAACGGTCATTAACTATGTAGATACCGACTATAAAGTGTAATATAAATATTAGTGCCCGTAAAATTCTCTGCCATTATTTCACCTTCTAATATTTGGAGAGGTATCATTCGTTTTGGTTTTTCACAGGCTGTAATTAAAAACCGCGACAAAGCCTGTATAAATGAATCGGCTGTATAAATATTGCTGGGGATTATTACTTCAAACTTGCGTTGCATACTTAAAACGATCATTGTTTTATTACTTTCAATAGGCATAACACAATTATTTTTATTTCAGACTATAATCTTTATAGATTTTTCGTGGTTTAATGATATAAGAAATAAGATGTAAAGAGCTGAAGTAGACCCCAAATAATAAAGCGTGTTATCATGATAGTCTTGGTAAATTTTTTTTCAATAATGGCATCGCAAACACACATTGTGCACATTGCCAGCGCCAAGTAAAATTTTTACATCACTTCGTAGTCATAGAAAAAATCAGTAAGTCGTCAGTAATCAGTCAATCTAGTCAGTCAGATATTCAAGTGAAGCGATGGTTACTTTACCAGAACGTGTCCGATGGAGTTTTAGAGGCAAGCTGAAAAACGTGTTTTCGCACTGTTGTTTTATTTCACAACACTCGGGCACTTTAATTAACCTATATCAAACAAAAAGCCACCAACTTTATCCGATATAACTCAAAAATACACCAAGAAAATAAAAATAATACAAGAGCACTATGTGTTTTCCTACTTCTACTTGAAACTTGCTTTGCATACTGAAAATTAATTTCACCAGCCCGTAGCAGCATGGCGGCGTAAGCTCCAGGCCTCTCAAATAATGTGGAGAGACCCGTGCGTAGCAATGGGACGTAAAAAGCCAAACCTGTGTCTCTCTCCAGCCCTTTTAAGTTCTCTGTACAGAATCCGGTCAATCCGTAGTACCGTGACGTTAAAGGGCAGACAAAAAAATACACTTTTCAAGCTATATTTAAATCACAGTCATATTGCATAATAAATATCATTGTACCTGAAAATTTATTTAAAACAGGGCTGGAGTTTTCTTCCTAGTCCATATAAGCCTTAGCGCACCCAAAGCGGATGACGGTCAGCCGATGGCCGTACAACAATGAGTACCATCAAGTGTATATTATTACCCAGGATGTTAATAAACTATTTAATTTCATTTCATTTCAATTAATTTCACTTCATTTAATTTCATTTCAAATAATAATTGACATTATCCCCTTTTTAGATACAGTGTAATAAAAATATGTAGTCCCCGTAAAATTTGCAATAGCATAGAATAACATTTGCTAATATTCGGCGAGATGTTCGTTCCACTTTTTCGCAGGCTGTAATTAAGGGGATACCTCTGAAATAAATCGATGCGTGAAAGGCGGGGCTTACACGTATTGCGGAGAGCACCCCCGCTCCAGAGTTCGCATCGACTATGCGCTCTCGCACATTTCTAGAACAGAGTATGAATTGGAATGGATGGAGATTAAAAATATTTTTGTTTTTTGTCATATATTGGACAATTATTTTGTTTACTGACTTCCAAAATGGAGGTCTTTCAATTGTAAGTAATTATTTATAAGTAAGTATGTAATATTATATTAGAATTTTAAGGACTTTTTTATTTTCAAGTGCATTCAAGTAGGTAAAAATTAAATGAAAATTTCAGTGAAATCAGTAATTACTAATTAGTAATCACGTTATATAAGTAAAAACTAATCAGTAATTTTCAAATATGAATTTCTTGCGTGTAGAGTAGCCGAGATCATTTATTTAAACTGAACTACAAATGTGTTTTAAAAACTAGAAACTAAAAACAAACCTATTGGAATTATGAAAAAAACTTTTTTGACGTGATAACGTCTTTAAAATCGTTTTAGTCGGGTGACATGTTCAGAAACTTGTGTCACACCAAAACCTCACGAGCGCGATCGCAGGTATAACGAGAGAGAGACGGACCGATCTCCCGTCTCATCTCGAGCGCTGCCAGTCATTCCGTGAAACTTGTCACGCGGAATCCTCACGAGCGGAGGCTGGCATAGCGTTCGAGTGAGTGGACCGATCTTCCGTCTCTCTCACTCTAGCGGCATACAAACGAATGGAGATTTTCTCGTGCGGACGTTATCACGTAAACATCTCGATCGTAAACCTACTTTACAAACAATTTGCCGTTTTTTTTTTATTTAAAACAGAAAATGAGATTTTCAAATAAATCTTCTTAGTTTTTTTTTCTTTATAATCTATGTAAATAACAATTTGTATGTCAGTAGTACGAATATTATTGAACACTAAAAATATAGAAAGGAATATGCAAATTAAAAACTGTTATTCTAATGAAAATACAGATTATTTTTTAAGTGTGTGATAAGTATTGCATTAAAATAAAATAAAGGTATGCATTATTCATTATTTTTTTTTTAATTTAAATTTAATTTAATTCATTAAACTTAATATATCTATTATAATTTGCCTTTAATTTTACAATTTTCGTCATCGTCACGTATTCGTCATTTGGTCATAACTAATTATATTTATCAAAAACCGGGCCAAGTGAGAGTCGGACTCGTGCACCGAGGGTTCCGTAAAATATTTTTAATACTTAATAATTTTGTGGAAATATAATTTTAATATATGATGTAACTAAAAGCTTATTTAAAGGCTTTCGCAATTTTTCCTTTATCTGTGCTATAAGACGTTGCTTCATACCAAATTTCAAGATTCTTAGTTCACGGGAAGTAGCCAGTAATTATTTAAAAACATATATTATTTGTTTTAACATTGATTAATTTTGATATTTACTACATTCTATACACATTATAATCATGTTCTCCACCAATCCGCAATGGAGCAGCGTGGTGGAGTAAGCTCCAGGCCTCCCCAACAATGGGGAGATACCCGCGCCCCACAGTGGGACAAAAAGGGTTGCAGCCATACATTATAATATAATGCATGTAGATCAAGGTATATCATCAAACCATTTTATATTTTAATACCTACTTTAAAAACAAAATACTTTTCATATTTTTCGCAATTGAAGATCACGGCATATCCAAATTTAAAAACAAATGCGACTCCATAGAACTCTGTTTTAATGATCGGATAGTTTTAAAAATACTATGTGATCGTATTTACCTATACCACTGTTAGACTGGATCAGATTTAAGCAATTTTACATTAACAGTGGTCTTAAAATAAATAAACTTAAGTAATTTGTTAATTATATCGCAGAACAAAACGATTTTGGGATCTAGGCACGCCAAACACAGGTCCAACGCTGGCAAAGGCCGCAGCTTACTGACTGGCGGAAACAAACAAGGAAGAGGCTATTACTTTCCATGCGTAATAAGAGACAAAAAAATTTGCGAGCGCGGCATAAGTAAACGACGTAAGCGCCAGCATGAAAAAAAGTGATTCGTGTTGTAAATAATAAACCAAATAAAAAAGTTTTCTTGTAAATTTTTAATTTATTGTTAGACTAATCAATTAATAGAAATTCGCTTGTCAGTAAAGTTTCGTTCACTAGATATGTTAAAATTAAACATTTGGAAGACCATACTTTGAGATTTTTTTCTATCGAGGCAACTTAAAGCAATCGTGTTTTTGCTCTTGTCAATTAATACACTAAATGCTCAATAAATATATATAAATTAATCGAAATTATTGCTTACGTATGTTACAAAAAATATACGAGAAACAAACAGGAATTTCTCAGAGGTATCC
Source organism: Pyrgus malvae (assembly GCA_911387765.1). Taxonomy (NCBI): domain Eukaryota; kingdom Metazoa; phylum Arthropoda; class Insecta; order Lepidoptera; family Hesperiidae; genus Pyrgus; species Pyrgus malvae. The sequence goes on from OU426959.1 coordinate 24,538,878, forward strand.
CCTTAAAAACCTCGTTGGCAAAGCCTACTGTAATGAGTTTTGTAAACAATCTACGGTCTCAATCTTTTTGGGGATTTCTTCTTGAACATGCTTTGCATACTGAAAAAGAATTTCTTTTTTGATTGGATTTTAAAGGAGCATTAATAATTGTTGTTCATTCTGTCTTTAAGCACTATTCAACGAATCAATATTATCTCTTTATTATCAACGAAGCGCGCATGGCCTGGCGGGTGGCGTAGAACGCAAACGATTTATGCAACTAAGCCGAACGGGCGCGGTCAGTTGTCAGATGGGTGACCGCTAGAGGCAAAAAAAATTCATGGGCGTTTCCGAGCTTCGGAGGACACGTTAAGCCGTCGGTCCCAGTTGCTGTGGATATATAGATAACAGTCATTAAACCTTGTCGGAGGCCTTATGGGCGGTTTGAAAACATCCGACAGCGGTTTGGCCACTAACCCATATCTCCACCAACCTGCACTGGAACAGCGTGGTGGAGTAAGCTCCAGGCCTCCCCAGTAATGGGGAGAGACCCGTGCCCAGCAGTGGGACGAAAGAAGGTTTGCAGCTAATCACTTTTACTATCGTGCCCAGCGATTTCACTGCCGTTTAAAAAGTTATTACTAAGTTATCAAAACTAACAATGGCAAAAAAACGTGTGTACTACCACCGAAACCAGCATGATCGAGAAAAAAACCTTTTTCCTTTTCCCATAGAGCATTGTAAATGAAAAATAATGTCACCATAGCAATAAGTATAATGGAAAAAGAAAATAATGGATGACAGTATCGTAAGCCTCTGAAACATTATACAAATACGGACCATGACTTGCAATGACCTGTAGGATATACGAGCGGTAAAGACCTTAGAGCAACAAAATATAATAAAGCAGTCTTAACGTAGTATTTATATCTCAACCTAACTCATTTAATCAAAGTTTTACTCTCTCTCTCTCTCTGTAATTATTTTTAGGACTTTTTTACTAGTCCTATCTCAAATTGTTAACTTTTTACTATGTATTTTTTAATTGCAATAAACTATTCATATTTTTAAATCCAGTCATCTCTTTCATTTAATTCCAACCATGATATGGTAATCTGGAAGCCCTGGATTTCAAATCAAAGAACAGTTTTTAACATGCTTTTTGTAGGTGGTAGAACTATTATCGTTCGCCCGGGGGAGTACCTCTTCTGCCGTGAACCAATTCTATTGTGTTTCGGTGGAAAGGTGCAGTTGCCGTCCACACTTCATGAGGCGACCACCAACCTTCAGAGTAGCAGCGCAACTATATACGGCCTCAGACAAGACTTACCTTTGCTTGCTTGAGCTTATATGGCTTTAAATATATATAAATTTAAAATTATATAAATTTATGGCAATAAATAAAAAAAAATGTAGATGTCCATGAGCTGCAGCGACCACTGAACACCACGTGGCCTGCATGCTCGTCTGCTACTCCAATCAAATAAAAAAAATGCTAGTGATAGCTTTCATAGCGTCTCCATCTTGAGTGTCATTCGTTGCTCCGTGGTTGAAGATTAACACAATGAATACTCTCGGAGGCTGTGTAATGACGCGTGTAGACCGATACAACAATACTGTCCGGTCATGGTTAATTCAAGATACGGGACTTTTGTGACTACATCGACATTCAAAAGTATAGAATATGTAGATACTCTGCCCACTTAAACATTAAAAAGTGAGAGTAAATCAAATTAGAAACAAAAATTAAAATGACTTCTAAAAGTAAAAAAACGTTGACTTAAGACTATAGTTACAGGTAGAATGTAACATGGGGTACATTCTGAACAATATCGACTTAAATATTACTGTACTGTAAGTACTTGACTTTTTGATATCGGTTTTAAGTTTTGACAATTTTAATAAATTTCGCACGTTTTAATGTTTGTACGGGATTGATATTTTATTGCTTAAACACTATTTTTAGGAATAAAACTAGAAGCGGAATATTTTAATCATAATTTAATTCACAAAGCCTTTTATGCAATTTAATGTTTCTTATTAACATTTGATTTGAACAAATGACTCCACTTTGTATCTGCATTGTCTTTAAAGAAAAATAATTGAAAGCTTTCAGTACCTCTGCTCTGCCCATAATAGAGGATTACGTTCTTCCGAAAACCTTAGCATTTTACTTCCGCCTCATAATAGTGTATTTTTTCATCCATCACTCCTTCACAGTTAAAGCTATACAGATCTGGAACGCCCTACCCGAAAATATCAGAAAGGCTCCTAACAAATTGTCTTTCAAAAAATTGGTCCAGGAGTATTTGTTGAGTATCCCTGGCTGCAACCCTTTTTGCGTCCCACTGCAGGGCACGGGTCTCTCCCCATTATTGGGGAGGCCTGGAGCTTACTCCACCACGCTGCTCCAATGCGGGTTGGTGGAGATGCGGGTTAGTGGCCAACCCGCTGTCGGATGTTTTCAAACCGCCCATAAGGCCTCCGACTAGGTTTAACGACTGTTATCTATCGACAACAACCGGGACCGACGGCTTAACGTGCCCTCCGAAGCACGGAAACGCGCATGAATTTTTTTGCCACTAGCGGTCACCCATCTCACACCTGACCGCGCCCGTTTTGCTCAGCTGCATAGATAGCTTGCGTTCTACGCTAGCCGCCAGGCCATGCGCGCTTCAGTATCCCTACTACCACTTAATATTGTGTTAAGAGTATGTATATTATTATGTATGTATGTATGTTATAGTATATGTATGTATTTATATATATACTGAAAAAGCATATAAGTATGTATGTATTATTTTAAGTTTATTATAAATTCAAAACCATTATTTTTCTAATAGACTGTTGATTTTTAAAGCCTACCTCGCATTTTAATCATCACCCAGGGTCGACTGATAGACAATACTAATGGGTATTAAGTTTTTAACTCTTAATTTAAGGTGTTTCACATAAATAAATAAATACAATAAATAATTATTCTGTTCGTATGTTCGTTACAAGGTTGGAATTTTGTCTCCTTCTCTTCATTTCCAATGAACAGAGAATCATCAAAATCTACTCTCTACAATGTTATAGTAAATTTAATAAAAGAAAGTATACCTACGCGACGAAACAAAATCCCCTTCATTTTTGGAAAAAAGAACGGTAAAAAGATCCGCTTAAATATCGCCTCCAGCTTGAGTAAAATTTTGTAAGCTAATAAAGCTGCTTAGAAAGTTTGGGAACGCTTCGGGTGCTCTGTAATGGCAGACGAGTTCAGAATTAATTTATTAATATCTAATAGCCGTTTTTACCCTTATTCTTCTTATTATAAAAATAAAGTGTATTTTTTAGATTCTTTACTAATGTTGTATTAAAAACACGATAGCGTGACGGGAATTCAAATTGTATTTAAAGCCCAAAAAAGTGCATTCGCGCAATATGTCAATTACAACAGGTTGCGTGCCTTTATAAGATTTAATAGTAGGTATAGATTTTTTTGACTAAAACAAATACAGTTATTTGCTCAAATGTGGCTGTTTTCAAACAGTGCTTTTATACATTTCGTTCGCCATATTTACCTTCATTGTGTATGCAAATATGGTAATAATGAAAAACCTAACTAATTTCAAATATTGAAATATTATATTTATATTATTATTATCATTATTTGGACCCATACTGCGCCTATTTATTGATTTATTTTTATTTATTTACTAGTGGACCCCGCAGACGTTGTCCTGCCTTAAAAGTAATAAAAGAGGATTTGTTTTCTTATTATCTTAAAGAGACTTCATGTTACTATCAAACAAAAATATAAAACAAATAATGACATACGAACTGTCCTGTTATTCTGAATGTGTCAAAGTTTAGAACGGCACGGCACGAAATACAAACGTTTGACAGATAGGAACAATTTATATGGGAGAACTACTTATAAATAAAAAAAATAATTAATAAACATTTCCAGTGGCCCAAATTGTGAATCTAAACCATCCTCGAATCCATTTGAATACGCACAAAAAATTCATTAAAATCTGTCCAGCCGTTAAGGAGGAGTTCAGTGACATACACACTCACAGAAGAATTACATATATTAAGATTTTACTTTTTGGATCGGATCCGGTCGTCGACTATGGGTTTGCAGGGTTTTTATACACTTAGAGGAAAAAAGGCCGACGGAAAAAAATCTAAAAACCTGGGTTTTTAGGGCATTTCTTTTTCATTTCAGTTTAAAAATCAGTAACCGAGTAATACGCCTTTTTCAGAAATACGTTTTAAGTTCTTTTTTAAACTCGTTGCCCGCTTTTATTTTGAGGAATTCCGGTAGGTTGTTGTATATTTTTGGAGCCATGCAAAATACACTGTTATGATACTTGTTTTAGAAGCTATTGAACACAATTTATTGTTATGTCTTTTTGATATAAGGGTTTCATATTTAGAGATCTTAAATGTATAAAGAAGGGAGCGTCATTATTTTTACATTTTGAAAGTGCCTACAAGTATCTTGTTGGAAATATTTTTTGCCAGGCACGGATCTTTCTTTCAGATTTGAATATGTTTAGGCCGTAGTCCTCCAATACGCTGGCCAAGTGTGGATTTTTAAAAATGGCGTAAGCTCGAAAACTTCGGTTCCTTAGGCATGAACGGTTGAAAAATGTAAGGCAATATTACATTGCTTTACACTGTGGAACAAACGACAAATACTCAATAATTTTTTTAAATCATAGGTTGGTGTGTGCCATGATTTGTTTTAATATTGTAAAGCAATTGTTAAACAAGTTGATATTACACCAACAAAAACAAAGACAAAGACATTTATTTGCACAAATATCGGTGTGTACAAAAGTGTTTTTATACATTTGGTTCGCCATTCACAGAATTATTAAAAAAAACAAAAATATTTATTTCATATTAGGAATACAAAATATTCCCTTAATGAATGTCATTTTTGATGCCTAATAGCTGGTTCAGCCAAAGGCCAAACCGGTGTGATGGTGTCCAGGAGAAAAAGTGGACTGTATATTTTGTTGTAGGGTTCGACACCACCACGAGGAAAGCTCACTGGTTCTTTCCGTTTGAATCGTCGTCTTTTAGCCAAATATAGAAAAAGGCACTCAACCGCGAACAATGCCGACCACTCTCTAGTGGCTCACGACACCTCGTACCACGTTGCACCACGCTTTGATGAAGAAAATCAGTATAACTTCAGCGGACAATGATTTCGCGTGCTGGCTCGTATGACATCCGTAGTACAACAACCGCCGTCAACAGCGGTAAGAAAACGAAAAGTGTCATCTCGACCCGATAGAGGGCGCGAGCGTAGATTGCAGCCAACAATTGCCGCAAACTCGTACCCATTCCATATTGACAAAAAGACGAGCACGCGAATTAATTGATACATAAGAAAAAAAAATATAAAATCCACGTAACTGGCGTTACCATTTCCCCCCGGCCTTGAAAGGCTTGCCTTTCGAAACATATTACGCAATTGCATACAACAATATTAAAGTATCATTATACAATAAAAAACTAACTAACTTAACTTATGGCTAACCTATAACAACAGTTTTATAGATTAGCGAACCTTATTGCGTAGGGAGGGGACATAACTTAACAACTGGGCGCTGGTAAGTCCCAGTTTTCGTTTTTACCAAAGCGACACGCACTATACCATCTTTACCCGGAAGGGGTTTCACTATCACACCTAAAGGCCAGTGCATAGGCATGACAGAATCTTGCATTAAAATTACGACATCTCCTTCTCGAATAGGTTGAGATGGAGTGTTCCACTTCCGACGTGCTTGTAAACTATGTAAATATTCATCACGCCATCGCTTCCAAAAAGATTGTACTATTTTATCCATCAATTCGTGTCTTTTTAGAAGATGGTCAACAGTTTTACCAGCATCATTAGCAGGTAAGTATTTTAAAGTAATTACATTGAGAAAATGCGCTGGCGTCAATGCCGTAGGCTCTGTAGGATCAGAACTAAGCGTGTACAACGGGCGAGAGTTAACTAGAGCTTCAATCTGTGCCAAAACAGTAAGTAATTCTTCATAGGAAAGAATTTGTGCTCCAACAGTTCTAAACAAGTGGGTTTTCACGACTTTAACAACACTTTCCCAACTACCCCCATGATGTGGAGCGCTAGGACAAATCATTTGCCACGTAATGCGATTTTCAGCTAGCTCCTTTTCCCAATGCTCTTTATATTCCGTAGATAAAAATTTATGCAATTCCCGCAAGTAAGATTTGGCTCCTACAAAGTTGGTGCCATTATCCGAATGAACAACTTTGACAGGTCCACGTCGCGACAGAAAACGTTTGAACGCAGCAAGGAAACTAGCGGTACTTAAATCAGTAGCAAGCTCAATGTGAACTGCCCGAGTTGTAAGGCATGTAAAAATACACAAGTAAGCCTTTTGGCTTTTGACTCCTCTACGTCTTTGAGGAGTGTATAAAAGAGGTCCTGCATAGTCACAACCAGTGTGTGTAAATGCCTTATCAACAGGATTAACTCTAAACGAAGGCAGATCTGACATCATAGGAAATGTAGGACGTGGTTTCGTCCGAAAACAAGCATTACATTGTCTTATACGCTGACGAATAATACGCCTAGCTGCTATAATCCAATAACGATTTCTCAACAAGGACAGTAGTGTTTCAGGACCAGCATGACAATTGGTACGGTGATAATGGTCAATAAGAAGTTCAACAATATGATCGCGACGAGGCAACAATATTTGATGCTTAAAATCATAACTTTCACTTGAGTTAGCCAAACGACCACCTACGCGAATAATACCGTTGTCCATAAACGATTTTAATTGTTTAAGATTATCTGAAACCGATCTACCAGCATTGAGATCGTTAATTTCTTGAAAAAAGCATACTTGTTGCAGGACACGAATAATAAAATTTTCAGAAAAATCTAGGTCTATACCAGTGATAGGACCTCTATCCAATTTCTTAAGGAATTTCAAAATGTAAGCAACACTGCGAATATATTTGTTCCAAGAAGAAAATTTATTCGACATTAGGTAAATAATATTTTCGTTGGCAGTATTTGTAGCAACAAAGCTAACTGATTTAGCCTCAGGCAACGATTCTGATTCAGCTACACCAACAAATGGTTGGACAGGCCAAAACTTTTTAGGTTGGCTTGCCCAAGGAGGACCCTTAAACCAAAGGGGATGGTCTACCAACCGTGCAGGCGTTAAACCTCGTGACAGACAATCACTGGGATTTTCGGTTCCCTTAATATAATAAAAATTATTACTATCTAGACATTCATGTATCTTAGAAACACGGTTGGCAACAAAGGTTTGCCAACGGTAAGGTTCAGAATGAATCCAACTTAATGCTACAACAGAATCAGAAAATGCCAATATAGATTGAATGTGACATCTAGGCGAGTAATTATTTAAAATCTTTTGAATGAGCTGAGCCAACAACAATGCGGCACACAACTCTAACCTAGCTAAGGATATGACCTTCAGCGGCGCAACCTTAGACTTAGCAGAAATTAAAATAATTGAATGCCTGATGTCAGATTTAGCTACACAAGCATAGACTATAGCACCGTATGCCTTTTCACTTGCATCAGCAAACCCAAGTATTGTTAAAGAACAATTTTTAACTACACCAATGTGACGTGGAAATTTCAGTTGTGATATTAAAGAGAGTTCCCTTTGGAACTGATTCCATTTACGTACAATTTGTTTCGGGGGAACCTCATCCCATTCAATTTTAGCAATCCATAAATCCTTAATTAACAATTTCGCAAAAAGTATTATCGGTGCCACAAGACCTAACACATCAAATAATCGAGCGACACAAGACAATATGTGACGCTTAGTGCAAGGACGCTCATCAGGCGTAACTGTAAAACAAAATATATCCTCGGCAGGGTACCATCGAAGACCAAGAATTTTGAGAGTTGTATCTTCATTAAAAGATACACTCTGAGATAAGCGACATTCTTCAGGTATTTTTTCCAACACGTTCATAGAATTAGAAGACCATTTTGCTAGCTGAAATCCCCCGGCCATGAACATATCAATCAATTCATGGACGGCGACATTGGCCGTGTCCTCATCAATAACAGAACAGGCAATATCGTCCATGTAAATATCACGAGAAGCTATCTCTTTTGCGACCGGAAACCTATCGCCTTCATCAGCTATAAGCTGTCGCACGGTACGAAGTGCCAAAAATGGACTACACCTTAGACCAAAAGCAACACGGTTATATTGATAAGTACAGATGGGCTGTTCCGCACTAGACCGGTATAAAATTCGCTGAAAACAACGGTCTGTTTCACGTACCTTTATAGCTAAATACATCTGACTTACATCACCAGATATTGCAACAGGAAACAAACGAAGGTTTAAAAGGATGCAAAAGAGATCAGTTTGTAAACTGGGTCCAGCAAGTAAAACGTCATTTAAAGAGACGCCGGTATCCGTAGCACTACTGGCGTCCAACACAACTCTCAGCTTAGTTGTGGTTTTATCCTCACGCACAACAGCGTGGTGAGGGATATAGTAAGCGTCTTCATTTGGTTTACTTTCAATCTCAGATAAATAATTTTTATCAATATGTTCACGAATAACAGCATCATACATACATTTTAAGTTAGAATTGAATTTAAACTTACGCTCTAAATTTAAATAGCGACGCATTGCCGAATTATAAGAATTCCCTAACTGGTTGGGATTTGATTTAAATGGAAGAGCCACCTCGTAGCGACCACTACCATCGCGTCTTACAGTAGACTTATAAATTTCCTCAGCTCGCTTTTCATCGAGACTCAAAGGAGACGTGCTACCAAGATCCTCCAGCTCCCAGAATTTTTTAATAAGATTGTTTACTTCATATGTCGCACAAAAAGACAAAGAAGACGAATCCAAGCTTTCAACTGGTGCATTACCAAGAACTATGTACCCTAATACGGTCTCAATGGCATTTGGTAGACCTGGTTTGTTGATCACCTTGCCAGGTAATAACAAGTCAGCAAATAACTCCACACCAATGAGGAGGTCTACTTCAGATGGTCTACCCCAAAATTCATCAGCTAGTGTAAGGTGCTCAAACCCTGTTATCTGTTTCATATCAATAGTGCAGGTTGGTAGTCTAGATGTGATGTTATCTAAGACCAAAGCATTGATACAAAACACTTTGTCACGCTGTGCTTGAGAACGAAACTTAAAATCAACACTACCTCTAACGGGTTGCTTAGAGCCACCTATACCCCTAACAGAAGCCGCTAAACCCCGATCAATAGATAAATCTAGCATTCGTACACATCTAGTAGTAATGTAATGTTTCTGGGACCCAGGGTCGGGCAACGTATGCGTACGTCCTTCCCATTTCGACCCACCGCTAACACAATTGCGGTTCCGAGAATCTCAGTAGTGGGATATTGTTTTCGATTCACGGCTGACATTGTGCATAATGACACCTGATTATCCCTCATAGAAACATTTGAATTATTTTTAGAAGAATGAGAACTATTCACACCATCAATGTGCGTTTGAGAATCACCCACCACAGCACCAGCGGCTGGGGGCAGTAAATTGTCGATATGAAGCAGAGTGTGATGCTTTTTACTACACTTGCGGCAAGAAAACTTTGATTGACACTTTGAAGCCCAATGTGATGAACCAAGACAATTAGAACACCAATTATTATCTTTCACAAATTTGTATCTATCATCGCGAGACATCTTTAAAAACTTGTCACAAACAGACACCTGAGAATGAGAGTTACTCTTACAAAGGGGACATTTATTATTTAAGTTTTTCACGGGTTGAGTAGTAACATGCGAATGACTTGCGCGCGATTGAGATAGATGAATATTATTATTAGAAGTACTCTTTGATGAAAATAATCGCGGTCCCGACGCGCGATTTAATATTTTTGCTTGCTCACGCACAAAGGAAACAAACACATCATAGCTAGGCATGCCTTTCTGATAACGAATAGACATTTCAAAGTTTTTGGCAGTTTCGGAGTCTAATAACTTAAGACCCAAATGAACAAAAATAAACTCACTCAAATCATCAATTTGTAACTGCTTTAAACCTGATATAGTTGCGGAAAATTTATCAATAAAATTTTCTAAGTTTTGAGCTGACACGGAACTAACCGGTTTCATTGATAACAGCTGATTAAGGTATGTTGTGCCCAGTGCACGCTTATCATAGTATTTAGTTTTTAATGTTTCCCAAACAGAAAGATAATTCTCTGCTGATGGTACAACACCAGCACATATTGACCTGGCCTTGCCAGTCAAGTGACTAAACAAATATGTAATGAACTTTATCGGAATTAGTTAACTTCGGATTATCGTGTATCATACGCTTAAACGTTTCATAAAGAAAGGAAAATTTTGTATTTCACCATCAAAGGTCGGTAACTCAATCCTAGAAATTTTAATGCAATCACTATTTTGTACTGCTGAAAACCTTTGTTCGGATTGTTCACAAGCTGGCTTAACACATTTGTCTAATGCCAATTTTATTTCACAATACAAGTCTTCAAATGAATCCAAGGTGGAAAAGTTAATAGCAAAGTCTGGGTTTTCACTCAATTGTAATAAATTAATTTTGTCCACGATTTGCCTATACTCATTTCGCAACTGATCAATAATATGTGCTTTACTCAAAAATTGTTTTTTAATTGTTTCATTCCTTTCAATATTTGGGATCATGTTAAATATTCCTTGCACTCGGGAAAAGTACTGAGCACGCTGTGCTTCACATAACAATAACTTTCTGCTTACATCCGACATGTTTATAATATAAGAAGATACCGATACGATAAATAAACAAAGTTACCTTTACGTATGCAAGTTAAAAATGCAACTATTAAAAGTCATACGCTCACGGGAGCAATAACCTTGACCTTCAACTATGTAATGTACGAACCGATTTATACCTGCTGTATTCCGTCAGGATTAACTTTACAAAAAAATGGTACATCAATTAACCGCGTGATTATATTGTATAAGTATTTCCTATCTAAATCTCAAATTTGTAATATCACGACACTGATGCACAATTTGCAAATAAACTGTGACGTTAATTACGATTCCTCTGTAAGAACTAACAGGGCGCGAAGATAAATACTAATTTAGGCACTAAAACAATGCAATGTACTAACGTATGTTACTTACATGCAATATGGTGAATTCCGAGCAGTTTACGAAAAACACAGATGAATGTCACTACACATCACAATATTATTATAGAACGACACACTCAATCCCGAACTACCTAAACATGAATATCACTTAGCCATGTTTAAAACACGTAAATGAAATGTATTAACCTTACGACTAGTTAACACCGGAGATGGGGGTAGTGCGGTAAGCGCGTAGTGATACGTGTACGACGGAACTTTATGACCAACGCAATAAGGTTCAGGTTCGCAAGAAAATTTATATAGAATAATGATGATGCAACTTCGTAACGAATCAATCGACAAATTAGGTTTATAAAACCTAAACCAATACAGGCTCGTACGGACCAACACAAATGGTTCAGCCAAAGGCCAAACCGGTGTGATGGTGTCCAGGAGAAAAAGTGGACTGTATATTTTGTTGTAGGGTTCGACACCACCACGAGGAAAGCTCACTGGTTCTGTCCGTTTGAATCGTCGTCTTTTAGCCAAATATAGAAAAAGGCACTCACCCGCGAACAATGCCGACCACTCTCTAGTGGCTCACGACACCTCGTACCACGTTGCACCACGCTTTGATGAAGAAAATCAGTATAGGTAACTTCAGCGGACAATGATTTCGCGTGCCGGCTCGTATGACATCCGTAGTACAACAACCGCCGTCAACAGCGGTAAGAAAACGAAAAGTGTCATCTCGACCCGATAGAGGGCGCGAGCGTAGATTGCAGCCAACAATTGCCGCAAACTCGTACCCATTCCATATTGACAAAAAGACGAGCACGCGAATTAATTGATACAAGAAAAAAAATATAAAATCCACGTAACTGGCGTTACCAATAGCCCTAATCTGAACACCAGTTTGGCACAATGGTTATCAAAGGTTCCGGATTCGATTCCTAGCGAATCAGTGTTTGAAATAATAAGTTTCAAATTTGTTTTCTCTGTATAAGTGTTAGTTTTCAATTCTAACGACGACCCGCCTGGCGCAATGGTTACCATGCCGGACTGCCAATCGAGGGGTCCCGGGTTCGATTCCCGGCGAAACAGAAATTTAAATGATGAGTTTAAATTTCTGTTCTCGGTCTGGGTGTTTGTGTTCATGTCTTTCTATGTTTATCCATGGTACCCACAACACAGGGTATTAATTAACTTACTATGGGGCTATGAGTGTTTAACGTTTATTTATTTAAGTGTGTTCATGGTACCTACGACATAGTGCATCCTGGTGTTGGGTTATAAGTGTAGGATCGATATAATATACTTTTTTATAATCTCCTATTCATTGTGTTCAAATCCCAAAGCCATTAAATCTTTTTATTCATTCACATTAAACATTTAATTTGGGGAATTCACAAAAAGTGTAAGTGTTGGCTCGGGTATCGTAAAATTTTATAGTGCCGTATGCTACAATCATAAAATAGTTTGGGTCCAAACACATACCTACTCGGCGAACTGATGAATCAGTTTTTTCTTTGCTATCTTGAAATAGTTTTTTGTTTTCTATTTCTGATATGACGACCCGTGTGACGCAACTGACGCAACAATGTAACATTCAAACTATCTTTGTAACCTTATTCAACAAATAAATATGATTATTAGAGATGTACCGACTAGTCGGCCATATTTATAGTCGGTGACTAGTCGGCGACTAGTCGGCTGAGACCGCCGATTAGTCGGCCCATTTTTTACTCGTATCAATGTGCCCTAAATCATCTCACCAATGGCAACACTAATACCTATTGACCTAGAATCTTCATATGACCACTGTACAACAAAACTTTTCTCAGTAATTTGCTGGTTTTTTTTTAGATAAACTGATTTCTGAAGTACCTGGTAAAGACAACGTTAGACTTGTTAGGAGTTCCAATTGTGACAGCGACGTACTCGAGGACGAATTATCTTCATTTGCTGAACTACTTTTAATTGCAGAACATAGTTGAGGCATCAGTTGTGGATGTTTATATTTAATATGATTGGTCAAGCTCATAGTATTTGCCGTTTTGCCCTGACCACCACGAGAAATAACTGCTTGGCACTGATTACACTTCACTTTCTTGCCTACTTCTCCCTCAAAATCATCAAAGAAAGACCAAATATGAGATTTTATATTAAACAAAAACAGTTTCCGACAAGATTGCTGCACTTCGGGCGCCGCGCGCCAATTACGCACGAGCCGACTTACGATTATTGCCGATATCACCCGAATTCCACCGAAAGTAACTATCCGCCTCGCCGACTAGTCGGCCATTTTACAGCCGATTAGTCGGCCAAGTCATAGTCGGCCAAAGTCATAGTCGGCCCATCTCTAATGATTATGATTATGATTAACTACTCGGCGAACTGATGAATGAGTATTACGTTTCTTTGCTATTCTGAAATAAATAGTGATTTTTTTGTTTTCTACCGACGGGACCCGAAGGCCTGTATTAACGAAGGCCTCCAAAAATACTTAACAACTGCTATCTATCCGTAATAACCAGGGCGGACAGCTTAAATAGCTTTTAGCTTTCTATCTGACGCACGAAACCGCGCATAAAATACCACTACCCACTACCCATCTCACACTCAACTGCACCCGTTTCGCTTTGCTACTTTAATCGCTTGCTTCGCTTACTTGCTTGCTTTTTTGCATTGCATGTATTGCATAGCAATGTAGTTATTGCAATCAATATTTTAGTCCAAATTAAAATTGTAGGTATGTTTTTATTCTTAGATCAATAGGTAATAAGTTCTATCCAAAAATTTTGTTGAAATTTCCATTTTAATGCATCGTTTTTCTCCGGTCACTCGATATTAGAGAGGTCTCCATTTCACCCTCAGCCCACCCCTCCCCGTTTTTTACGAAGTCGCAAAAACTCAACGATAAACAAGCCGGCCCAAACGTAATGTCTTTTTTGTTGGAACACGCGCTTTTTGCGATTTTCTGAAAAACTCCAAGATTTTGTGTGAGCTACATTAGGAGACGGGATATTAAAATCCTCTGCTATAATTTCGTTTTTGTTTTAAATGTCTCTACTATAGGTACTAAGTTTGGAATTTATGAATTTTGTTTCCTGAATTTTCGGAGTCTAACATAATATAGGCAGAAAACTTGTACGTTTCATCCAGTAATGTATTACGATTAAACTCTTTCCTACTGTGTTAATAAGGTCTATCATTTTCTTTGGATTTAGCCTAGGTTTAAAAAAAACGCTTTTGACACTGGTTTTAGAAGATATACGATATATTTTGCATTCTCAACTATTTATGAAGTTTTAAGTATTAAAAATAGACTGACCAAGACGTGTCGTTCCCATGGTTAGACTTAAAAGAAACTGCGGTGTAAAATTAAATTAAATTTAATGAGAATTACCTATTTTCATACCTACCTCATACACAGAAACGTGAAAATAAGTCCAGCTTTTTCCAAGGAGTCCCAAGGAGATATAGGTATATTATGAGAGTAGGTTTCCACCCGCGTCTCCGCCTGCGTGGACTACACGTCTTTAAAAAAATAGGTTAATCCGCACCGCTGCGACTTTAAATGAAATGAAATGAAATATTCTTTATTCACTGTACGGTTCCTTTACAAACTCTTAATGAACGTTATTTTTTTTTGTTCTGTCTGCTCTTTTTTTTTTTTTTTTTTTTTTTTTATAAATAAACCTAACAATAAGGCAGACGGGCCGCGTGATGTTAAGCGATCACCGTCGCCTATGGACACGGGCAACCCTAGGGGAGCCGCCCAAGCATTGCCGGCTTTGAAGGAGAGCTTTTTTTACAGCTTTCTTGAAGAACCCCATGTTATAGTCCACTGGGAATGCCTCAGCTGGAAGGTTGTCCCATAACCTACACGTCCGTGGTAAAAAGGAGCGTGCAAAGCGGACTGTGGAGGACCGCCACGAGTCCAGATGGTGCCGGTGGAACTTTAACCTTCGTCTGGTGGTATAATCATGGAATGGTGATGTAGGCATCAATTTGAAAAGTTCTTCGGAGCACTCACCATAGTAAAGTCGGTAGAACACGCAGAGCGAGCCTATGTCTCTTCGCAAGCTAAGCGGTTCTAGCCTGTCAGTCAATCTTGGGTCGTTGACGATTCGGACTGCGCGCTTTTCAACGGAGTCAAATGGGTGTAGCTGGTACTTCGGTGCTCCTGCCCAGAGATGGGAGCAGTACTCCATGTGGGGTCTGACCTGGGCCTTATACAGCGTCAGGAGTTGCCCCGCAGTGAAGTACTGCCTCGCTCTGTTGAGGACACCAAGCTTTTTTGATGCCAATTTGGCTTTGTACTCCAAATGACTCCGGTACTGCACTTTACTCGTAATGTCAACTCCTAAGATACCGACACTTTCACCGATGGTGAGCGCGGTGCCCTTGAACTGGGGCGCTATAACAAATGGGGCTTTTTTAGCGGTGCTCTGGTGCTCTAAGTGCTCTAGCTCTGGGTGCGCTAAGGCAATGCTGAGCTGAAGAAAAGAGCAGACGGAGAAAGATTTCAGCCCTGTTTTAAAATATGGGGTAGGTATACAATAGCTAACTTTCTTACAGAGTAGCTATGGGCCGATAAGGAACATACGTGACAGCTAACGCCTGTGTCAATGTCGTCCCACAGCCACCTGCTAACATAGGCAGTTTAGATCATAATAAGCCTTGCGGCACAGGACTTGCTTGACTTTTTTTTTAAATCTGTGAAAAGGAAGGGATTGAACATTTTCCGGGATTGTATTGTATATTCTGATCGACATCCCGATAAAAGAGTAGCTCTTTTTGCGGAGCCTACACTTGGGGAATGCAAGTTTGTGGCCATTCCTTGTCGAAACACAGTTCGAACTATGTAGATCCAAAAAGGTCATAAATTCGTGTATGTTTCTACGAACATACATTATATTTTCATAAATATATTGCGATGCAAATGTTAGTATATTAGTCTCCTTAAATTTTTCTCTCAGTGATTCTCTAGAATTTAATTTATAGATTGCGCGAATAGCCCTCTTCTGCAAAATAAATATTATGTCGACATTATCTGCATTTCTCCACAGTAAAATACCATACGACATGATATTATGGAAATAACTAAAATAGACCAGTCTGGCTGACGGCAGAGTTTAGTCTATTCGCTAACCGAGAGATATGGGGTCCCCATTGAAGCCTAGAATCAACAGTTAATCCAAGAATTAAAGAAGGGTAAACAAAGAAACAAATAAACAAATATACTTTATTACAATATTATTATGGATTCTGAAAGTATAGCTACAACGAAGTAATTAAACAAAAGACGTAAACAGTTGGTCGGATCAACTTAGATGCAAGATTCGGAGAAAAATCATTAGGCCAAAGATACGGCGTATAAATCATTAGGTATTATCATAAATAAATATTCAGAGGAGTCCGTATTAAATTTCATCCTAACTGTGGTTACTTGGCTGTTATCCAAAGGCCACGATTGCTTAGTGAACGGATCCACAGTGTCTAGATGTGACCATCGTGTATATTTAGACTTTAAACTAAAGCGGTTCCACGTACATTAACTCTTTTTATATCCCGTTGCTGAGCACGGATCTCTTCCCATTATTGGAGGCCTGGAGGTTACTCCAAAATTCTCCATAAAATGGAGGTGAGACCAGTGCTCAGCAGTAGGACACATTCAGACCTAAATTAAAGCAATTCCACGTATATTAACTCTTTTTACATGGGTCTCTCTCCATTATTGGAGAGGCCTGGAGATTACTCCAAAATTCCCCATAAAATGGGCGACCTGTGCTCAGCAGTAGGACACAAAAAAATATGACCCGTGTGGCGCAACAGTTAGCATGCCGGACTGCCAATCGGGGTTCCCGGGTTTGATTCCCGGAGAAGCAGAGATTTTAATGATGAGTTTCAGTTTCTGGATTCGACTGGGTGATTGTGTTCATTCAGTGATGTGTGTGTCCATGGTACCCACGACACAGGGTATCTACCGTAATGTGTTGATTACGGTTGATACCCTGTGAGTGTTAAACGTGTAAACGTTATGAGTGTGAGTATGAAACTGTTGCAGCCAAGTGAAATTTAACTTTGGGCAGGTTCCACAGTTCTTTTTCATGTTTTCTTCAGAGGGCTTGATTGAGCGAGTGGCATTTGAACTTACTCGTTATGCTTTTTGTGTGTGTATCTGTCATGTTTTCACGAGTAAACTACTGAAGTAATTTAATAAAATTTAGTTTTTGAGTAAACCTTGGGGAAGGACATAGGATGGTATAAAATAGGCTTAAAGGGGATGAAAAATAGGATGAAAATTTGTGTGAAGTGTTGTTTACTTCCTTAATAGGAGTTTTTGGCATTTCGACCTACATGAGAAATAAATTTAAAGGAGATAAAATTTGGTATGGTTCGTATTCATAACCGAATTCCACAGAGGCGAAGCTAGTTAATAAATATATCACAGTTCAACAGTTTTATTGTGCTTTATGTACCACTAGCCTACCGCCAGCGAATTCGCCAGCGTGAACCCGTTTAATGGGTCCCCTATCATGGGTAGCCAATGTGCTATTCCAGGCTTCATTGCTATATTAAAATCATAGGCTAACCTACCCTATTACCCATTTTCACGTAGAAATGAAGCATTTTCCCGCGGTAAAATGTATCTTATGTTACTCAAGGTGAATGTAGCTTTCTAAAGGTGAAAGAACTGTTGAAATCGAAACAGTAGTTTTTGAGTTTATTCATTACAAACATACAAAAATACAAATCTTTCCTCTTTATAATATTAGTATAGGTTGAAATTCACAAATATCCACTTTTCATAAAAACTTCTAGTCCTTCTACATCCGCAAGCTGACTATGCAAAATTTGCTCCAATGTTTCTCCGCGCTCATACTATCCATTTTCTATCCATTAAGGATCCTTGATTCTTCTCCGATTGTTTGTCAGTGGTTCGCTTCCTGTTTTTAAGTGAAACCCCCAACTTTTTGCTGCGAACTGATTTTATCTCTAACTTGCAAGTTCCATCGTTTTGTTTTCTTTAGAGGCTCCGCGTCAGTGGAATTTTGTTAAAACTATCATGTTTATGCCTTTTGATGTTTTTGTGATGTCATTGCTCTTTTTTTATATTATTGATACCTGTAACATCAATGACTGTTACAACCTTGAATCGTCTGCAACTACATACTATCACGCAGGTGAAAAAACTATAGTCCCTGTAGCTTCGGGATTAAGAATAGAGCTACGGTATGCTTGATCGTAAGAGGCGACTAAAAGAGGGCTTTCGGGGTTGCGGACGGTAAGAGTGGGAGATTCACTGGTCCAGCCAGCAGCCAGCAGCAGGGGGGACGGCGGTGTGTGCGTGGCCGCATGCCGCCGTGAACACCTGAAGGTGCTGGAGAGCACATCTACTCTCCCGAAGATGGGTCCGTTCTGGGGCGCCGCGCGTGGAGGATACCGGTGCATTCCAATGGAGATCCCGGAGTCCTCACAAGCGCAGCAGGTTTTAGTGTGGTCAAATCCCACATAACCCGGTAACCTTTCCCAAGATGCTGGGTACCTTTTGAAGGTTTCCCCCCGATACCAAAAAAAGGTGGAAAAACTATAAATAAGTACATTTGACCCACAAACTTATGACATTATTTTTATTTTATTGCTTTGACAATTGCTATTAATTTCAATTTGAATTTAAAATTTTATTATTTTTTATTTATGACTATGCTTATTATTAATCTAAGATTTATTTATTTGACTATTAATATAAACTACACAATGTGCATAGATATAAAAGTTTAGATCTATAGTAATATTTACCAATAAATCACTTATGACTTATGACGTATTCTGCTCTCAATCCAATGAAATCTACCCCAATTAAGTTTGTCTTATCCCAGGCTAACATAAACAGTCACGGTCGGGTGTGAGATGGGTGACCGCTAGTGGCAAAAAAATCGTGTACGTATGCGTGCTTCAGTGGGCACGATAAGCCGTCGGCCCCGGTTGTTATCGTTAATGTTACTACCATTCATTGAACATTATCGGAGGCCTTATGGGCGGTTTGAAAACATTCGACAGCTTCTTCACCACTAACCCGCATTGGAGCAGCGCGGCGGAGTAAACTCCAGGCCTCCCCAAAAATGGGCCCGTGCCCAGCAGTGGGTTGCAAAAAGGGGTGTGGTCAACCATAGTTTAAATGTAATATAACATACTTATAACTTAAATTACTTGACAACAGCGCCATCCCCTCATGAGTAGTTCGTTACGCAAACTGAACGTAGCAATCTCATTAATTTCCCGAGTAAGTGATATACAAAGCAGGGTAACGTACTCATCCTTTATTTTACATGAAATATAAACTTATATGAATTCCCTTCTAAGATGAAAGGAGCAAAATATTAACACGAGATACATAATTACGTTGTTACGCAGGCCCGGATCAAAACATAGTAAGCGTTTGAAACAAAATTCTGCAAAAACGCAAAACTTAAGAAAACGCAACGCTCTAGGAGTATTAATGTTAAGATAACCTTTTGAACTTTATTGGATAGGTATTTGTTTAATTAATATCGAAAGGATTTTGTCTAAAAATAATTTACATTTTATATTAGTTACCAACTTTGAAAATTAGAAGACTTGGGCTGAAATCCAATAAAAAGCCTCGGCCAAAACGCGGGAAATTTTGCTATGTTTTGAATTTGTGTGTATTTTATTTTATAATAATTCTGCTGTGAATTCTTTGGTGTCTTAGTGGTAAGGTGTCCTTGTCGGCTAGACTTATACATGGCGCCCATCAGTGCATACGACGTTATATACGACTTACCCATGCTTGCTTGGTTGGCCGGTCTGATCGTCTATTACTCCATAAAAAAAATAAAAAAAAATAAGAAAAAGTATCTTACTGTATTTCAGTACGCGGCAGGCGGGCTGAAGTAATAACGCGAATACGGCTCCGTGTCACAATTACGCGTATAATTTCCTTCATCAAGCTGCGAATGGGACTAGAATGCGGGACCTCGTGATGGAGTCGAGCACCTGGATTCCGATTTATTGCTCCGTAAAGCTCGCTGTTAATGCACAGACAGGATTGATGTTTCTAATCGCGTCTAGACGAAATTTGAATTTAGTAGCTAGAGTTTTAATTTTCATAATATGCTGAGCGTAGACGAAATATTACAGTACTCGTTGTAGACCGTAGTATTGTACTTTAAATTTAAAATAACTTTTAAACAATGTTAGTTAAAAAATAAAGTTTAAAGAGAACCTAACATATTTTTGTGTTCGCAGCCTCATCTACGCTATTATCTTCCGTAATGCTATTACATTTTATACAGATCCATACAAAAATATCTCCTATAGACACCTATGTAAATTGTATTTATTCACATATTTGATCCAATCTCATTAAAAATATAGGCAAAATCTATGCCTATCGCATAAAAGTATACATTTCTGCAACATTAAACGAACAAGGATTACATTTCGTATATTTGATCCAATCTTATTAAAATATCGGCAGACTATATATTGCATAAAGGGATACATTTAGCAATATATTAAAAATAATGGATCAGCAGTGCATTCGTCTTTTACATTAGCTGTTTTAATAGTATTCGATTCAAAGGAATAAATAAAATCTCGTTTCCTACTCCAGACGCATACAATTTCTTGAAACTTCTTTTATTTTTGTATATGATACACTGAATACATGTACGGAGCTTTACAACAGAGGTTTTCTCGGAAAATTGAAAATTTAAGACGTGCGATCGTCTCTTGAACAGCAGCCTTTTAAAACAGCAGCTAATTATAACGAGTCGTGCCGGTTAATCGCAATCGCAGACGTGACGCTTTGTCTCAACTGACAGAACAATGTGCGGCTCCCATTCACGGCCGGTCTTTTGTTAGTCGTCTAATTTATGGCACCTTTGGTTCAGAGGTATGGAAGTTTCGTTTGACTTCGTGAAATACGTTCCTATTCCATCTTGAGTTTGAGTACGTTCCTTGAATTAAGGGAGGTTTATTAGCTTAAATAATGAGATGCTTATTTCTCTTAGGCAGTCTGGGAAAGTTAGACTTTAGAAGTTTTCTTTAGTCGTTCTTGAATTATTGCTTTTACTGTGATACCTAGGGATCAGGCTGAAACTGATGTTGCGTTAGAAAATCTTTTTAATTTTTGATTTAATTTAATTTTTGATGTGTAACAACTAATTTAGTTCGTAATACCGAATTTCGGCGTATCTATGACGTACATAATAAACACTATATACTGAGCAACATCGATATTGTCTACAGTTCCCATTCAATATCTAGAAAGTCGTTTCCTTTGACCGCTGACCACGAGCTACCTCCTACCACCACGACTGGACAGATATGATTCAGAAACCTGTATAGCGCCAACAAAGTCATTTTATTAAAGTCTACAACTCTACACGAATACAAGGGATAGAGAGAGAGATAACCTAAGCGTCCCACTGCTGGGTTATCTCTCGCGATAAGGCTAGGCGCTTAATCCAATACGGTGGTTTGTGGTTGGTTGAGATATAGGCAAGTGGCCAACTTGCCATCGATATTTTCTATCCGCACATAGGGCCCCTTGTATGTTTAATGACATAAAGCGGGACCGTAGCTTAACTTGTCCTCAAAAACATGGTAATTTTGCCACTAACGTTCACCTAGTATACTTGCGTTCTGCTACAGACACAGAGAAAAGAAAAATGGCTACATATACATGTTATTCTTGCTTTCATAAAAATATTTTATGTCTAAAATTTAATTTTTCGCTTGTTCCTCACCAAACGGTTCGGTCAAATCCCAATCCCAAAATCCCAAAACGGTGGGTCAAACCACAATAATCCTTATATCACGACCGGACCACATCTAATATAAAAATATTCTGCCGCAGTTTTAGTGTTTACACTCCTCCGAAATGGCTTGACCGATTTTAATGAAACTTAATATGTATATTTAGTGGGTATGAGAATAGCTTTATATCTAATTTTTATACCCCTAAGTGTTAAGGGTGAACCAGCCCAAAAAAATTGTTTCATTTTTTGGTGTTTTTTTTTGTTATTTTTTTATGGTTTGGCATTAAAAAATACATACAGCCCTTAATTTTCACCCTTCTACCACCAACCCCTATTTTTAATAGCCACTAATAGAACTATAAAAAGATATGATTTATTTTAACTATTTATTTGATTGCTGTTATCTTTCTAAGACATCACAAATCCTCTAGGTTTGAACTACGTGATATGTCATTTACGACTCTTATTTCGGCAGAAAACTCG
The DNA here is from genome assembly GCA_911387765.1 of Pyrgus malvae. Lineage (NCBI taxonomy): Eukaryota > Metazoa > Arthropoda > Insecta > Lepidoptera > Hesperiidae > Pyrgus > Pyrgus malvae. The sequence goes on from OU426959.1 coordinate 24,561,248, forward strand.
CAAAAATTTACGACTTTCAATTGCAGAACCAACTTACCTGATGATCCCATCGTTGCGATGAAATAGGTGTCATAAAATGGGTACTGTGTTCAAGGTTTGGTTAAAGATTTACAGATTTAAGTATGACATGACGAAATATTAGTAATAATAATAATAATAATACCATCTGATTCCAAACTAAGCAGAGCTTGTATTATGGTAATCAGAAAGCTCCATGTCCACCAGTCCGCACTTGGCCAGCCTAAATCCCTCTCACTTGTGAGGAGACCAGTGCCCAGCAGTGGGACATAAAAAAAGGTTGAAAAAAATAATAAAAATAAACAGAAAGCTGATAAACATACTTATGTATTTCTAAATACATACTTATATATATATTATATATATAAATTAACACTCAATAACAAATAATCATGTTCATCACACAAATATTTGTCCTGGGTGGGAATCGAACCCATGACTTCACGCTTCGCAGTCGGCTCATCACCCACTACGCCACGGAGGCTGTCATATTTCAATAATAAAGAGGTCATAGTTCAATGATAAAGAGGATTGACAACCGATGTGGATAAAAGCTCCTCGAAAGGCAACCACGTCTCGGCAAAAAGAGGACAGGCCGCCCTCCAGGTGGAGCAGGATCCGACCTAGCGAATTTTAGAGATGGCCTATGTCCAACAGTGGACTTTAAAGGCTGATGGATGGAAAGCTGAATATCTTTAGTATACCACATACAGCCTAGTGGCTGAAGAAATATAGATAAGTGAAAAAGGCGATTTTGTAATAAAATATTAAAATGTTTTCTTTCTTTTAGTATAAGAAATCGAGAGTGTAACTTAACATGACTATTTACTACCAGCCGGCACTACTTACGTGCGTAGTTGATGATGCTCAAGTATCATATTTTTTATCTTCATACATATAGGTACTTTCAAACTTAGGTAGCAAAAAGAGGTTCAAATAGTCCGTACAGTCAGCTGTCCTCTAAGAAATTGTCTACTAATTTAATATATTTCATAAGTACCGAAAAAGGAAAACATAGCATACTAAAGTACATCTCATTAAGTTTGTTAAGTATTTTTTGAATTGTTTTGGTTTCCTCCTGCAAAATGTGCTCTTCCTCAAAATAATATGTGCTGTTGTTTCAGAACAAATAAAAAAGATGTAACTCAGCGAACAAGGTAAGGCCGATTTTGTTCACAGGCTGAACTAGCGGTCATAATTACTTCATTATTCTCATCATCGTATTTATAAATGTTACTTTTTTACAACACAGTTCGGCATTTTTCTTGAGAGTTTTGAGTTTTGGCTATGTTTTACTCGATGTTCCGCGATATTTGATGGCCAAAGCAAGGTTTACTTTCGTTGTGTTAGAACAATGATATTGTATATAAAACAAGAAGCAGTATTATGTCATAAGCGCGCGCGCTGTGAAGATTCAAATAGGTCCCAATTGGGACGTCTTGTATCGAACGCTGCCGAACGCGGAGGTCGATTGTGCCTCTTTGTCGCTCGTTCCACGCTCTCGCTTGCACTTCAAGTCTTAAATGGAACGCCTCAGAGCGAGGTAACGCCGCATGAGTCATGTTTTTCGAGCGTGCAGCCGGCTCCATCGAATTATAAGACGTTGTCACGTCGAAACGTAAATTACTATGAACGTAACATATCTCTAGTTTAAAATATCATTGGCTTATAAAGTGTATGAACACGGCGAAGTGCAGTTTTAACCGACCTTACTTCGTTGTTTGCAAAATTTTATATTTACTTTTTTATTTAATCTAAACCCGTTCAGTAACGGATCTGAGTTATGAATAGATACATAATTATTATGTTTTTTTACCTCTACCTTTTTTTTAACCTGGAATCTAGTTTTGGTTTTTACATGAGAATGGAAAAATCGTAGAAATTTCTGAAGGAAAACAATACTTATATAAACTTAAGTAACATTTTATCCCAACCAGAATACCTACTAACTATTGCTAACCCAAACCTTCATTCGTGGCAGTATAAGGGTACCAGCAACCACTACACAGCATTGGCAACCAATTCACACACTTTGAATTTCAAATACTACCCACAATTTTATTTCACTTCTACCTTAGTTGCAATAAGGACTTAAAATAAATTTACTTGTTATCGAAGAATGGACCTTCTTTTAAAGTGCGAGGGCTTAGATTAGTTTAAGGCTATTTTATTTCGGTAACAATGTATTGCTTACAACATAAAGATTTTCAAGTAAAAGGAAGAAGATTTAATTTTCGTTGAAAGTTAGCATTATTCTTTCTGCAAGGTTTTATTAACGCTTGAACACTGGAAAATATTGAAGTACCTAAATCATTTTCACACTCATAGTCCCACAGAAAGGTAGGTATTCCCTAAGTCGTGGGTACCATGGACACACACAAATACCCAGGCCGAGCACAGGAACTGAAACTCATCATTTCAATTTCCGTTTCGCCGGGAATCGAATTCGGGACCCCCGATTGGCAGTCCGGCATGGTAGCCGTTGCGCCACACGGTTAGCATCTAAAAAAAAACATTACGCGTGAATATTGGTACTCATTGTTTTCTCAATTGTTTTCTTCCTATTTTAAGGAGGTTTCATAAATTTGGCTTATGTTACTCAGGGTGAATGTACCTTTCTAAGGGTGAAAGATTTTTTTTAAATCGGAACAGTCGTTTTTGAGTTTATTCATTACAAACATACAAAAATACAAATCTTCCTCTTTATAATATTAGTATATATATGATACGTATAGATTATTTCCATAAACTCCTTGAATCATCATGTTATCAATTTGGAATCGAGAAATTCAATATAAATCTGAAATTACTACGGTCAAACGTTTAATTAACGCTATAATTGGATCACTGTAAACTCAAAAACCAAATATTAGCTGAGAAGGATTATTCAACTTATGAAAAAAGTACCCAAAGAAATCATTAGTGGAAGAGATATAACATTGAATACTTTAACAGCGAGCAATCCTCTAAGAGCCACCTCTCCGCTCTCCTGTTAAATATTTAAGAGCTACATAGACTCACATAAAATCTAGTTTTAGTGCAGATATTAGTAAGCAGAACCGAAATAAAGCTCGGGGGTTTATTTTATGAAGTTGAACGTTACTTTAGGTATTATTATAGCGTAAAACAATGCTCTCCGTTTATTCTTCTGAGTATTTTTGTATTTTGTTTATCTTTTTAAAGGCTTTGAGAAACTTGCTTCAGAGTGTCGTTTAAGGATATTAATGTAAATGAACTTTTGTTTGTAAAAGACTTCAAATAAGGAAGTCATCGATTCGATGTTTATGTACGTAAATTGTTAATGTAATATTGTTAGAATTACACAGTTGTTGGATAATAATATAATATACAGTTTCTTAACAAGTGCTGTCGGGTATACTTAGAAATCAGTCTAAGTTTAATTAAAAATGGGTTCAGAAGATATTAAGATAAGGAAATCCATGTACATATTTGTAGAAGCATAATATAGGTACACTAGGTACCTATATTTCCACCACCACACAGTTAGGAGGACTGACAACCGGTGGGGAAGAAAGGTCCTCGAATGGCGACCACGTCTCGGCAAAAGGAGCACAGGCCGCCCTCCAACAAGGTGGACCGACGACCTGAAGAAGATAGCGGGAAACCGCTGGATTCAGAGGGCGCAGGACCGGACGGAGTGGCGAACATTAGGGGAGGCCTATGTCCAGCAGTGGAATGTAAAAGGCTGATGGATGGATGGATGGATAGGTACCTATATTATTTAGAATTTTGTTCCTTCTTGATTGACAATAGTTCGAAGTCGGTTTAGTTTATTAAATTATATTTATGGTTTAATATTTTCTTTTTTAAATCCTTTGCCTACGGGAGCCTAGGGAGCTAGGATTGAGTGACCATAACTACCTTTTTAAAATGATGAAAATCAAAGGAAAAGAAAGAAAAGAAAATGTTATATTTATTTCGGATAGGAAAGTAAATGTGAATTATAAAAATATAACAGAAATATTTGAAATCTTTCCTATAATGTCCTTTCAATTTTTTTTTATTTCGCTCGCTAAAAGTCACCTCACAATAATTCAAAATTCGGTTGTTTAGTTTGTCTTTGTGTTTATGTCACGAAAAATTGGCTGCAACCCTTTTTGCATCCCACTGCTGGGCACGGGTCTCTCCCACTTATTGGGGAGGCCTGAAGCTTACTCCACCACGCTGCTCCAATCCAATGTGAGTTGGTGGAAACGAAAACGAAAAATTAAATAAGCATTATTTATTTATTTATAGACACATCAACAGCATTGCATACATTATTACAATTCAGAACTTACATTAACAAATGCACTGGTATGCATGCCAGTTACAGGTGTGTACAGCATTCTTTAAAATGACATGTTAACGATACCCACCCCCATGCAACATGGTTACTATCTTACTATTGTGACTACATAATACTTTCTGTAAACGGGACAAACGTTTATGTAATCTGTGGTGCATGAACGAAGACTTGTGGCGCCATCTAGGATAAAAAGGAGGAAGCTTTTAGCGTGCGTCGCAATAAATCTTGTTTAAAAAAACCAAATCAAAAATAAACCGGATTGTTTGTCTTTTTCTGAACTTTCTTTTATATTACATATTCAATCTTGTTACTTTTTAAAATGACAAATAAAAACATTTTAACAAAATAATTAATATAAGAGTTCGATGGGTTTTTACATACGGAACACAATGTTGTTCAATACAACTGATTTCATTTTATGAATTAACCGCGTTCATGGACGAGTAATATTGCTACACTCGTTATTTTTCGCTAATTTAAAAAGCAGTAGAAGTACAGAAAACATTAATTAAACTAATAAACAATTTCCGCTAAAATTAAAAAGCTTTCAAGCCTTTTATCTCTATAAATAAACATTGAAAAAGAAGCCTTCTGAGAAAATTAAATTTAGTCGACAAAAACACGCCGATGTACGAAAACATTTTTGCCTCAAAATTTTTGTGCTCTGCTAATTAATAAGATAAATATTATTTTTTGTTGGTGGTAGAACTTTAATTGTTCGACCAGAAGTGCCACCACTGTACCCACTTCTGTCGTCAATCAATTCTATTGCGTTTTTTGGAAAGGCGCAGTTGCCGGCCATACTTATATCAGGCGACAAGGCGGGCAAAACTATTTTATTTGTCATTCACATCTTACCAGAGCTTAAGGGTTATTTAGCTAGTTCATAAGTAGTAAAGCTGATATTAGACCCAGTTGTATCAAATCCGCCTTGTATAAATACTGCAGCTTGGGCTAAGGTTAAATCATCAGATAATTCTGAAAAATATTGTACTTTTGGTATTGAAAGGTTATTCAAAGCGTATTGTAAGCTTGCTTGAGGTTGTGTGTTGATGACCCTGGGCAGCGGTCACTCACTAGACTCCACGTACTCGTCTTCTATTCCATTCAAATATAAAAAATTAACCGTATACGTATACTATGAGTATTTATAATAAATTATCAAGATAACAACTCATATTGGATAATACTATTTTTTGAATTTTAAATCCTGGAATCCTCGACGCGCACTTCTGACAAAGAAAATTTGTAATGTGCGAATTTATCGCTGCTCGATGGAAAATATCGTTTTCCATCGCCGTGCACGCCTGAGAGAAATCATTATTTCTCGAAAGCATGATGTCCACCAATCCGCACTTGGCCAGCGTGGTGGACAATGTTCTAAATTCCTTTCACCTGTGAGAGGGGACCTGTACCCATAATTTATGTCCAGTGAGTGATAAATAAAAAAATTGAAAAAAAGTGGTCATGCCAGAGTATTTGTATACTTCATCTATTTTGATTTGATTAAAAAATAAGTACTAAGAAGACTATGAGTATGATGCGTTAATTATTATTGTTATTATTATTCGACGCCCATATTTATTGAAAATTTAGTACACCATTAAAATGTTAAATCATGATAAAATGGTTTTATATTTGTTGGATGGGCGGGCGCGCAATTATGACCCAAGCCCACTGTTGGGATAGTACAACACAATCAATTATTGTAACCAACATAATATAATCAAAAGCTTACTTACGGAATTCTTGAATCGAAGCCACCTCTCCTATATCCAATCACAGGATCCTGGACGTTCTTCCAGACTGCAGTCTGCCGCTTCAAGGTTCCGCTTGTAGTTTTTGATGGTTTTTAGATTAGTACTTAAGAATATTGTCGAACATAACCAAAGAACGCTAGTCGACGTGAGTACCGTACGTATGCAACCGCCGCCATACTGGCAAGGCGTAGATAATATTCTATTTTTATTTTTTTCTAATCATAGACAAAGATTATGGCCTATGATACTGTTCTCCTTCATCCAATATGAAAGGAGTTCGGTAAACTGCGAATCAGAAACCGATAAGCACTCCTGAAAACATTATGCCGGCAAGCTAGCAATAATTGAGTGTTTTATATAAGTAGATATTAAACCTATGAAAAAATGAAAGTAACATGATAATAACAAATCGCCTAACCATTTGTGTTTGTTGTAAAGTTTTGTGTAATCATTATTAATAATTAATTAAAATAAAGTGATATGTAACATTTTATCCTACAACAATGACTTATTTTACTCCATTTTCGTGTTGGCACTCACAAAGGATGTACCACAACATTGTGCACCCATTTTCAAGAATCCTCCTGATTTGAAATTTAAAGCGAGGAAACCGATTTAATGTCCGCAAGGTATTATTCTAGCGTTCGTTTCGGTGTTATTTGAATAATTTTCAGATCCTATCTAGGTTTGATTATTACCTTCGTATCATTTATATTCTTCAATTTTCCGGGAATACACTACCTGTTTATTCTGTGAATATACGACAGCAAAACATAAATTCTTTTCTTTAGTATATGAAGAGTTTGGGCGGGAAGTCTGAAGGGACAAGTGGTGCTCTTGTTTTATTTTCATTTTCTTGGTGTATTTTTCAGTTATATCGGATAAAGTTGATGGCATTTTGTTCGATATAGGTTAATGACAGTGCACGAGTGTTGTGAAATAAAATAATAGAGCGAAAATATGCTTTTTCGGCTTGCTTCCAAAACTCCATCGGACACGTTCTGGTAAAGTAGCCATCACTTTACTTGAACATCTGACTGACTAGATTAACTGATACCTGACGACTTACTGTTTTTTTCTATGACTACTAAGTGATGCAAATACATGACGCTGGCAATATGCACAGAGTTTGCGATGCCATTACCTATTAAAAATAAAAAATTCTGTAGTATATTAAAATTTTATTACAAAACAAATTAATTTATTTCAGATATGCGATTTCATTTTTAATATCACTATACATAAATATTTTCATCTCATAAATTAATTATATTCTCTATTGATTGATATTGAATTATAATAAAATATTTTATTAAATGAATTTATAATATTAGTAGGGATAGTTCAATATCTATTTAAAATGTTAATTCGGCTTCATAACAGAATTAATAGAGTATTTAATGTATTCATTTATTTATAATTTTATTCATAAATCATTATTCTGAAGTTGTTTTATGACTATTTACAATAACAAAACCCATATTTCTTATTTAAATTTAACGTGAAAAAGAAACAAGGAAAAGGTATTTGATTCCAAATTCAATAAAGACTGAAGAAATGTTTTTCATTAAAATCGAACAACTTTACAATTCAAATAATGAAGTCTCTTGGAGCGGAGCTTTAAAACCTGTAAAAACTGGTCAAAAGCGGTTAAAATAAATAAAATACATCTTAACACTTCAGCCGCCGGTGAATAGAAAGGGGTCACTGAGACCCCTAAGTGGATTTGCTTCGTTTAAGGCGGCGGCTCCGCGAGGAAATGGACGGAATTACACGGAGTATTTCTTAAACGTAAAGAGAAAATAACATGTAAATTCGTTTAAAATTTGCTTTTTCTTGCTTTCACGAGCTTGAAAACCACGTAATCGAGTGGTCACTGAAGAACATGGAAATCTACACACAACCAGGATCGTATTAAGATTAGCGCATGCAAACCGGTATTCGATAATCGGTAATTTATCGATAATCGTCTCATATTTTACAGCGATAATTATCGAAAATTTTGATAAAAAATACCGATAAACGATAAATTAATAAAAAAAAATCCAATGACCCATCATCGCTCCCGCGAGCGAGACATGTTTTGAAATTCGCGCGAGTGTGAGTTTGTGTTTCGGGATTCCCGAGTATATTCCGTTTCCGGGAATCGAGATTGTTTTTGGAAACTTCCCAGGGATTCCCAGGAATCGGGAATTAAAACATTTTGTTAAAATTGGTGTCTGGCTTCAATATTTTAAAGAAAAAGACAGCCTTAAGAAACCAGTATTATAATTATTTACGTTTATTTAATTACAGTTTCTTTTAATACCAGTTTTGTTTCAAAACTTCTTTTTGGTTTACAATCATTGAGATCATTATAATTAAGATTCGACAAAGAAGCAAATAGCCAAGGCGAAGTTTAGACACGTCTGCAGAATTGGCCAGCGTCTATCAAGCTACCCTTGCGGGAGTCGAGCTTTTTGGTCGCTTGCCAAGGCTGTCGAAGGTAACTTCTGTCGGTCGTCTCTACCATCTTTACGCAAACCGGACGATACTCTGGCTCACACGGCAAAAGGGAAAGCCGATCTCCTGGGTACCCTGTTTGCCTCAAACTCGATTCTGGACGACAGAGGTGCCACACCGCTGACCATCAAGCAGTGTGAGAGCTCGATGAAGGACGTGCGTTTCACTCAAAAGGCCGTCAGACGAGCTCTGCTAACCCTCGATGTCAAGAAGTCGAGCGGGCCGGATGATATCCCCGCGATCGTATTAAAGACGTGCGCTTCCGAGTTGGCTCCCGTCTTAACGCGCCTATTCTCGCTTTCCTACATCACTAGTAAAGTACCGTCTTCGTGGAAGGTAGCCCTAGTACACCCAATACCGAAAAAGGGTGACCGCAGTGACCCGTCCAATTACAGGCCCATTGCGATAACCTCCCTGCTCTCTAAGGTGATGGAGCGTGTTATAAACACGCAGCTCCTTAGGTATCTTGAGAAGCACCGGTTGATCAGCGATCGTCAGTATGGCTTTCGCCAGGGCCGGTCGGCCGGTGATCTCTTGGTATACCTCACACACCGATGGGCTGAAGCCGTCGAGGGCAACGGGGAGGCTCTGGCAGTCAGCCTGGATATTGCAAAGGCCTTTGACCGGGTCTGGCACAGGGCCCTTCTCGCGAAGCTTCCATCTTACGGTCTTCCCCTGAGGCTATGTAAATGGGTGGCAAAGTTTCTGTCTGAGCGGCAGATTAAGGTCGTTGTTGACGGATGCTGCTCAGATATGAAGCCCATTAACGCCGGTGTTCCCCAAAGCTCAGTACTGTCTCCTACACTATTCATTCTGCATATCAATGACATGCTGCAACAATCACGCAGTATACATTGCTATGCAGATGATAGTACGGTGGACACACTATACACCTGTCGAGCCAATACCTCTCGGTCACAAGTGGAGGAAAGCAGAATCAAACTTGTGTCTGAAGTCGAGAACTCTCTGGAGCGGGTCTCGGAATGGGGTCGACTTAACCTTGTCGAGTTTAACCTCACGAAGACACAAGTTTGCGCGTTTACCGCTAAAAAACCCATTTGTTATAGCGCCCAAGTTCCAGGGTACCGCGCTCACCTGAAGCTGAAAGTGTTGGTATCTTGGGAGTTGACATTACGTGTACAGTGCAGTACAAGATTGACTGACAGGCTAGAACCGCTCAGCTTGCGAAGAACCATAGGCTCGCTCTGCGTGTTCTACCGACTTTACTATGGTGAGTGCTCCGAGGAACTTTTCAAACTCATGCCTACATCACCATTCCATGATTATACCACCAGGCGAAGGTTAAACTTCCACCGGCACCATCTGGACTCGTGGCGGTCCTCCACAGTCCGCTTTGCACGCTCCTTTTTACCACGGACGTGCAGGTTATGGGACAACCTTCCAGCTGAGGCATTCCCAGTGGACTATAACATGGGGTTCTTCAAGAAAGCTGTAAAAAGAGCTCTCCTCCAAAGCCGGCAATGCTCGGGTGGCTCCCCTGGGGTTGCCCGTGTCCATAGGCGACGGTGATCGCTTAACACCACGCGGCCCGTCAGCCTTTTTGTTCGGTTTACATATAAAAAAAAAGTAAAAAATCTTTGTTTAACCGCACTAGTGGGGAAGTCGGTATTCGTACTTTTTTATGAGCATTTATTATTGCCGCGTGCAATTCGTCTGCAAATAATTTGGCCTTGGCGTGCCAAATGATTCAATCGGACGATGCCACAAATATTATTAATTCCCGGGATTCCCGACCCTCTTTTCCCGGGATCGGGAATGAAAATATTCCTGGGAACAGTATCCCGAGACCGAAACCCTAGTGTGAGTTCATTGCTCCCTGGCTTCCGAACGAGAGCGCGCCGCATCGTCAAGAATAAAAATCCAACTAAAAAATTTAAAAATAAATAATGTAGTTTAAGAAACTAAAAAGCACGCTTTTGTGAAAATACGAACTAAAAAGTAAAAATAAAAATAAATAAAAAATAATAAAATAAAATAAAAATAATAAGAAAATGTATTTTACTGTAAAAACAAAGCGTGGGGTGCATGGTGTCAATAGTATCTTAAAAACCACTCCACGCTTTATTTACAGTAAAATACATTTTCTTCTTATTTTTAACTTTTTAGTTCGTATTTTCACAAAAGCGTGTTTTTTAGTTCTTTTAACTACATTATTTATTTGTTTCACAGGAAAATTTTTATGTTTTGTTTTCAAATAAATGTTTTAAATAAAACTTGATTTGTTATTTTAATTTGTAGTTTTAGTTCATATAAAACCACAGTTTAACGTAAAACAATATCCTTGTAGAAATAATGTCGATTTTTAGGAAATTTAAGAGTCTTATATAAATGTTGAACAAAGAATTCAAGTATTTTTCTTGTTATAATAACGTAATACAAAACCGGAAATTATCGGTTTTTATCGACAAAAAAATCGATAAAAATCGGAGTATCGTTTATCGAAAAATTTCGATAATTGCACGCACTAATTAAGATACGCTGCTACTTGGAAGGCCAATATCTAATACTAATATATAAAGCTGAAGAGTTTGTTTGTTTGAACGCGCTAATCTCAGGAACTACTGGATCGAATAGAAAACAATATTTTTATGTTGGATAATCCATTTATCGAGGAAGGCTTAAGGCTATATAACATTATGCTATGGCTAATACCAAATTTCACGCGGATGAAGTCGCGGGCGGCTGCTAGTATAATGTAAGTCTGGTTAGTAAACGCACTTGTCCATGAAAACACAATTTATTTTATTTATTTATTAGATAACAAACATAAATAATAAAAATATTTTTCTTTCATAAACATTGAATCAAAAATTTTATACTTGATTATTTATGTGCAGAGGGCCTCCCAAAACTGGGTTTTATTACCTACCGGATTACTCCCCGCACAAAGCTCCGCCAGGACCGTCAGATAGGAGATGTAAAATCCCCTCGAACCTTTGAAGAATCGTGTTGCGACTGGCCCGGACAGCTCTTTTCAAAGTCGCAGTTTTCTTGCGCAGACGTGAAAGTCATTTGTGAAGTTCCGCGCAAACAATTCAGAGGCACTGTAGAATCCGGGCAATCCGGGCAAATATAATTCTAAAAACATTGTAATATAGGATGCGCAGGCCTGCACTTTTAAGTATAGTTGACCCATAGATTCGCTGTTAAAGCTCTGACAGAAAGCTTTAAAAGTGTTATTTTAACCTGGTCAGAGCATCGGGCGAATCTACGAACGAACATAATGTTTCCTCTAATGGAGAGTGCTTTACGCTCCCTCTCAATGTTCACATTGTATTTCAGGTCTTCGGTGAAAAAATGACCAAGGTGTTTAAATTGGTGCACCCTACGCACCGCTCTTCAGTGAACCACAATAATTATTTCACTGCAGAAATGTGTGCACCGGCGCTAGTACTTAAGAAAGAAAGAAAAATATTTGTCTCATATTAGGAATCCAAAATATTCGCTTAATGAATGTAATTTTTCCCGGTCATCGCATTTAGGTGCCCGTTTGGGCTAGATGTTGAGCTGAGAGAAAAAAGGCGGCGGAAAATCTACCACCAGCACTCTTTAAAGAAAACTAAATTTATATATTCAAACTCAAACATTTTTATTTGTGAATAAGGTAAAAAAATCGGTGGAATAGTAATAATAAAGTGCTCTTATCCTGCCACGAAAGTGGCTTACAAACATATTATATAGATTTGCCAATTGCCATTTGTGAAATGGTATGATTAAATTATCATAATATTTTATAAAATATAAATAAATACCTGTGAAATTTACATTACAAAAAAAGTCAAAATTATAGTAAAAATTAAAAACAATGTCAAATCATCATAGTCGTAATAATAAAAAAAAATACAAAATGTCATAACTGTCATAATAAAAACATGGATCAATAATAATAAGGACTAATTTCTATTTGTCAGTTAGATAAGCGTTTAGGCTATAGTAGCATTTGTTGATTAAATATAAAGTAAATTTGACTTTAAACACTTTTAAATCTTTGATATTGCGTATTTCTTTTGGAATTTTGTTGTAAATGGCTAGAACAATACCGAAGAAACTTTGACGAAATAAGTATGTTTTAGCACCAGGCACTGACAGTGTGTCCTGCATGCGAGCTCTTTGCCGATACTCAAAGAGATGAGGATTACTTTTTATAAATATGGCACACTCCAGTATGAATAAACATGGGAATGTTAGTTCTTTAGTTTTACGAAGTGTCGCCTGCATGAATCTTGTTGCCTTAAATTAAATTAAATATATTTGAGATAACGAATGGCTATGGGTCGATAATGGACACACGTGACAGCTGATCGTGTGAGAGACTAACTGCTGATATCACTTAGAGTCAAGCCTTGAAAGGTCTACCTATTAAAATTTTGCCTTTACAAAAGAATGTGAGTACTATTCTTTTGTAACCCTCATTAACCTAAAGTAGTGAACTGTGGCTTGAATCCTTCACATTTCCTAATGAAGATGCCCGTTAGTAGGACTTTAAAAGAATTTTAAAAATGTTTGTGGTCGTTCTGCGTTACATTTATGTAATGGGGACTGTTATTATAATCCACTTTTATAATTGACGATTACGTTTCTATATACTTACTCGTAGAAAAGCTGTGCTTTGAGGCGAACCCGGCAGACGTTGTCCTGTCTTAATGTATTAGAAATAAAATAATATTGCGACTATAAATTGAGATGTCATTGTAAGCTATCCTATCTTTCAAGTTTGATCAAACTGCACATGGTGTGCAAATTTTATTAAAATCGGTTAAGTAGTTTAGGAATCCATCGCGGACAAACAACGTGACACGTAATTTATAAGATTATAATTAAGATACCACAAACCCATTTTTGTCACAGTGATTACGGGACGATAGCTGTACATAAAAAAACGTTAAAGCCTCATTTTGAAGAGTTCCAGACGTAGGAGAAAAATAAACATTTGGTTTTAATTAATGAAAAACAACAATTTTATTTTCCATATAATTGTTACGACCTGTCAAATATTTGGTTCCTTCTGGTACCCAAAGCTGACGATCAGATCCGATCCGAAATATAAATAAATAAATAATTTAATCTAAAAAAGAAACACCATTTTTGAGCAAATAAAAGTCTTTATCTCTTGATGTGCTTCAAAAGCGTGTTTAATATATGTTACGGTAAATCTGATTAATTGAAAATTATTAATTTAACCACATGTTTTGGTAAATGTGAATAAACGATCGAAATTTATTACTTTTAGTAGTAATTATTAATAATTCACGACACATATTGGTAAAAGTTATAAAATAAATAAAAACCCAATGTTTTTTGACCAGCAGGTATTTATTTATAATATTAAACACATAATGAATTTTGCGTACTGATCGTGTATAGTTTGTATCGCGGATGCTCGCGGCGCGTGTTCGTTGCAAACTATACTACACCACTTACTTACACTTGATATGATTTGATTCAGTAAAATATGGAATTATTTTTAAAATTTATGCGCTGTTTAGTTATTTACAATAGTTAGTGGGTGCGAGGGGGGAGTGGGAGGGAGGTCTGGCTCCGTGATATCTCTGGCGCTGCGGGAAGACCACTCCCTCCGCCCCAGCGTTTTGGCTTTGGCCTTCGGCGACCAGCCTCAGCCGCTACGGCTCTCTTGATGCCTGCGCTTTCCTACGGCGGGTGGGGAGTGGTCTCCCTCCGCGCCTCCGGTTTTTTATATACACTCTAGGGGTAGTATAGACAAGACCACGTGGAAAGTGGGGTACTCTAATTCGGTTTTGAGTATTTTTCGGGTAGTACGTATGCGTACTGGCGCTATATATTATGGTTTACCTACGTCACTACGAAGTTAATAATTATCTATTATTATTAATAATTACCGAAAGTCGAGGTTAAACACCGCCCCGCCCCGCAACCCTTGGCCACTTATTACATTTATCACTACTAGGGTTAAATTATTAATAAAAACCGACAAATGTGATTAATTTATCACTTTAACCTCGACTTTCGGTAATTATTAATAATAATAGATAATTATTAATAATCTTCAATTATTCACTCTTACCGTAACATATATAATATATGTATTTAGTTATATTTATTCTTTTGTGTTAACGTAGCCAAAAAGATTTTAAACGACTACTAAGTTCCACAGCACATAATAAGGACCCATCTTTTGATCATTTATAACAAGGAGCCCTTTAAGCTGTTACCTCCAGTATAATTAGGGTTCCGTTCGTAATCAACGCATCGTAAAGGATTCTAGTGTCCCATTGTTACTGTAACTGTTCCGTCGCCACAAATCATTTCCGACTAACAAAGTACTTGACAAATTACTTCGCGATTTACCCTTTATAGTCAGAAATGAGTAAGCTGGCGGATACATTGAGAGCTCATTAAAATTTTAATTAGATTTATTTTAATTAGGTTTTATTTTTTAGTTTAATTAGGTTTGCAATGAGAATGAGTTGAAAATATATCTGAAATCTATTGGTTATTAATATTTTTTATAAATTATATACCTCAATTGAATATTTAAAAAATGAAAAAAAAATAACTAGAGTCCCTGGAGTAACCTGGGACGATTTTATTATGGATATTCAACATACATTACTCTCACTTTGCTGGCGTGGTGGACTGGACTGAATTCTAATCCCACTGAGAGGAGACCTATGCCTAGCAGTGGAACATTAAAAACTAAAGATGAAAAAGAATGTTTTAATATAGATTTTCGTATATCAAATATCTCAAATCGATTTTTCACTTTGAGTTACCTCCTTCTTAGAAATGTGTTTAAAAATGCATTTCGCATGAATAAAACGAAAAATTCTTAACACAATAAATTTGTTACAAAGAAAGCCCTCAAAATGTTTGAATTTACAGGCCGACGCGTACCGTACATAGTTCTGAATGACAGCGGGAAAAGCGGAGTTAGATTTATGTGATCGAATTAGGAGAATCAAGAGGATTAGGGGAAGTCTGTGTCAGGAATAGTCGTTCAAATATGGCGGATGTATGAATAAATGTTATTTCATAAACCGTGGATGGAAGGATGGATGTATCATTTGCCCGTGAGCCTACTATACCACCAACCTTACAATACTTGTTAGTATTTATCTACAGTTATTAGCGCCCTGGCCTTTCATGTGTTTTAATGGAATGAATTTATTGTCTATCTCATTCAGCCGCTGTGACATTAAATTTATGGCGGGATTTCGTTTACGTCTCTTCTCAGTTTGTTTGGCTTTGATTGCGGTTGTATTGCCTTAAGTGGTTATTTGGTTGGAAGTGCTGTAATAAAAAGGCCTTTTTACTCTACTTAGGAGAGCATAGTATATATTTCCTTAAAGCTTTAGTGTTTTATTTAAAACAATATTATACGCGGGGCATTTACCCGCATTAGGATCATAAAGAACGACGGCATTCAAGCGATCTAGGTAGCTGAACGGAGCAAGTGTAAGATGGGAGACCGCTGGTGGGAAAAGGGAACTTGCATGATGTTTTCTATTTATCAATCGATCCCTATGACCAAGTGCTCATAATGGAGCACCTCAACCACATCGATTGGAGCACCCCAAAGGATAAAAAAATGAGCAAAAGTTAAGCCTCAACTAAAAAAATTACTAAAGTTTTCATATTTCACATTTCCATATTGTTTAGTGTTAAAAAAACTTTGTAATTATTTGCAATTTTCTAATTGAAATATAAAACATTTTACTTTAAAATAAAATTTATGTATATTCCCTAACATCAGGCGCGTTTTCAATAGATAGCAGTCCTAAAGTCCCTGTAGCTTCGGGATTAAAATAGAGATACGGTATCCCCTGCCTGATCATAAGATGCGACTAAAAGGGGGCTTGCGAGGTTGCGGACGGTGAGAGTGGGACGACCCGTCCAGCCAGCGGCCCCGGGAAGGATGGCGGTGTGGGCGTGGCCGTATGCCACCGTGAGCGCCTGAGGGTGCAGAAGAGCGCATCTGCTCTCTCGAAGATGGGCCCGTTCTGGGGCGCGGCGCGTAGAGAACACCAGTGCAAAAGATTAACCTGACCGGTGCGTTCCACCCCAAGTCCAGAGGCAGGCCACTGAGAGGGTTTCAGTGCGAAAATCTATATAACCCGGTATCCTCTCTCAAGGTGCTGAGTACATTTTAAAGGTCCCCTTTCCCATCACCAACAAAAAAAGATAGCAGCAACAGCAAAAAAAGTCTTATGGACGGTTCGAATACTTCCAACAGCGAGTTTGCTACTAAGTACCTAGTGTCCTTAACAACTAGCACAGAAGCAGGGTGGAGCAACGAAATTATGGGAAGAACCTGCTGATGCTAAGCACGGCATCCTGGTCTTTTCAAACAGCCGGTAAGGTCACAACGTTTAACGATTTCTATTCTTTTATTCTTTATTCACTGTACGGTTCCTTTACAAACTCTTAGTGAACGTTATTTTTTTTGTTCTGTCTGCTCTGGGTGCGCTTAGGCAATGCTGAGCTGAAGAAAAGAGCAGACGGAGAAAAACTTCAGCCCTGTTTTAAAATATGGGGTACACAATAGCTAACTTTCTTACAGAGTAGCTATGGGCAGATAAGGAACATACGTGACAGCTACCGCATGTGTCAATGTCGTCCCACAGCTATCTGTTAACATTGGCAGTTTGATTGATTTAAATCTATTACATCAGTTATAGAAACAGCCTTGTGGGAATACAGCTCAATCCCAAGCTTTTTTATCAATTAAATAGTCCTTAAGATCGTAATAAGCCTTGCGGCACAGGACTTGTTTGACTTTTTTTTAAATCTGTGCAAAGGAAGGGATTGAACACTTTCCGGGATTTTATTATATATTCTGATCAACATCCCGATAAAAGAGTGGCTCTTTTTGCGGAGCTTACACTTGGGGAATGCAAGTTTGTGGCCATTCCTTGTCGAAACACAGTTCGAACTATGTAAATCCAAAAAAGTCATAAATTCGTGTTTATTTTTAAGAACATACATTATACGATTCGTTACATTAGACGATTCTATCAGAGTGCATGCGCTGTTGTGAAATGAGTGCGTGATGTATGAATGGTATGATGACATATTTTTTTTCATATTATTATTGTTATTCATTCATTTGCCTAGTTGACATTATATTGTAATTAATTAATACCTTTTTTTTAAGTATAATTTTAATATATTTTGATTATTATGACTATAATTCTATCTATAATTAATTGTAAATAAGTAATTAAGTTTATGTTTGTTACCTAATATTCGTAATTCATTGTTCATTAGTGTAATTGGAGCAATCCGTACTAAATGAATAAAAAAAAAAATTCATAAATATATTGCGATGCAAATGTTAGTATATTCGTTTCCTTAAATTTTTCTCTCACAGACTCTCTAGAATTTAATTTATAAATTGCGCGAATAGCCCTCTTCTGCAAAATAAATATTGTGTCGATATTAGCAGCATTTCCCCACAGTAAAATACCATACATACAAACATACGACATTATACTATGGAAATAACTAAAATAGACCAGTCTAGCTGTATCGACATTTGTAAGTGATCTTATTTTTTTATTGCAAAGACGGCAGAACTTAGTCTATTCGCTAACCGAGAGATATGGGGTCCCCATTGAAGCCTAGAATCTACAGTTAACCCAAGAAATACAGCTTCATCAACAAAGCTCATTTCCTCGCCATTCAATTGTGGTTTTACAATAATTTCTTTAACATTAGGTGGTGAAAACTTAATATAATTGGTCTTTTTATTATTGAGTAGTAAGTTATTTACATTAAACCAATTTACCACCTCAGAGAGAGCATTGTTCACATCGTCATAATCATCAGTTTGTCTGTTAGTTTTGAAAATTAAGGAAGTATCATCTGCAAACACTACTATCTCGTGATTATTCTCCACCATATATGGCAGATCGTTAATATATATTAAAAATAAGAAGGGGCCGAGGATTGAGCCCTGTGGGACCCCCAAATGAACTACAGACCCGTTTGACCTTTTACCGTTGACTTCAACCTTCTGGATCCTATCACTCAGATAAGACTCCAGAAGCCTGAGCGCGGTTTCTTTGATGCCATAGTGATTGAGTTTCCTGATTAATGTTTCATGGTGTACACAGTCAAATGCCTTAGATAAGTCACAAAAGACACCCAAAGCATCCCGTGACATCTCCCAAGCATCCACTATGGTCTTAAAAAGCTCTACACCGGCATCTGTGGTTGATCGACCCCTCGTAAAACCGAATTGATTTTTATGTATAAGTCTATTATTAGTAAAGTGTTTTAGAAGTTGTTCTAAAATTATTTTCTCAAAGATTTTACTAATGGAGGGCAGAATTGAAATAGGTCTAAAGTTGGAGGGATCTGAAGTACTGCCCGACTTAAATAAAGGTATCACTTTACTATGTTTCATTAGATCAGGAAAGTCACCACTTTTAATACAGTTATTGAATATTATAGCTAAGTGGGGTGCTATTAAGTCAATTATTGAACTAAGAATTTTTACAGAGATACCCCAAAGATCAGTAGTGTTCTTAATTTCTAAAGTCTTAAATATCTTTACAATATCTTTAGCGTCTACGGGCCTGAATGTAAACTTACATTTGCATTCGCTTACATTTTTCTTAAGCAATGATTCGGCGGCTTCAGGGGAAGACCTAAGCGATTTAGTTGTTGAGACTGGAATGTCAGCAAAGTATTTTTCAAATGTTTTTGCTACAAGTTCGTCTGATTCAATGACGGTACCATCCATAATAAGTTTATAGACACGACGACGGTATTGATCGATAGCAACCGGGACCGACGGCGGTCTTTGCTATTTACCTAATATCCTTAAGAGACTTCCATCAAGTCTATAACGTTCGGGGCAAGAACCTGAAGGAATCGCTCTAACTTGATAAACTTCAGGAGTTCTGTCGAAGTAGTTGAGACTGCGAAATATTGAACATCTCCGTAGTTCGGGACTGAATTAGCTGTCCTTAAACTTCTACCATACTTCGAACTCAAATCTTAATCAGTTTTGTGTATGATATTTTACTATGTCTTGGAATGTGGGCTACTCCCACATATTTACTATATGTACATAAGTTTATATTTACACTGACACAGCAACACACATATAATATTATATTTATGTTTATTACTTATTGCACACATACATATATACATACATACACATATACTCACATACAACATACACATACACACCTGGTGTGTCTTCGCAAGTCCGAGCGGAACCCGGGCGCCGCGCCGGCGGATGCCAACCTTCTTCTAACATCTCGGCCATCCCGAGCCGACGTCACAGCGCCCGGCGGCCCGGCGCCCGGCGCACACGCATTCCATCGATTCACTCTCGGCTCGGACTTGCCGCCCCCCGCCAGTCGGCTACTAACCTTCTCGCGCGAAGCCCGTGTCGCTTGTACGCCTGACACCGCGTTCCGATGCCTACGCTCGATCGCGATTAATATATAACTGTCTGTTGTGTGATCCTAAAGACAATATTAGTGTTAAGACTTTTTCTATCGCTTATTTCACTCTTTCTCCTTCTTTTATTAATGGTAATGACTTTTCTTCTTGTGTGTGTAAAACTGTACCTGTGTATAATGACTGTGTTTCTCTGTGTTTTGGATTAAAGTGTTCTACGCCATCCGGACGTTTCTTTCATAGCTTTCATATTTATATCTAGTTAGGACATTAAGACAGATACTTTATTAGTTAGGTACATAGACAATAGTTAAAAGTGATACTTGCTTTCTTCGCCACACACACCGCTACTCGCTTACCATAGGAAAATTGATGATTAAAGGATTGTTTTATAGGTATGCCTTGGGCCCTCGAAACATAAAAGTAAGGGTGATTGACGGCCCGTTTGGCGACTGCCAATCGGAGGGTCCCGAGTTCGATTCCCGGCAAGTCAGAAATTTGAATGATGAGTTTTTTTCTGTTCTCGGTTTTGGTGTTTGTGTTTCTGTCTTTGTGAGTGTCCATGGTACCCACGACACAGGGAATCCTAGTGTGGGGCTATGAGTGTAGCGTTTGTTATTAAAAATATATTATTAATATAATAATATAGAAATAGACGTTTCACACTCATAGCTCCAAAGTAGGGTAGATATACCCTATGTCGTGGGTACTATGAACACACAAAAAGACGGATACATAAGGACCGGGAACAGAAATTTAAAGTCATAATTCAAATTTCTACCTCGCCGGGAATCGAACCCGGGACCCTTCGATTGGCAGTCCGGTATGGTAACCAATGCGCCACACGGGTCGTTAAAATTTGTATGGAAGCAATGAATAGGTGAACTATTTACATCATCCAACGGGGTACTTCACGATTTGGAGTTTTGGAAAAATCAAACCTAATTGGTTTAAAAAAAGTACCTAAGTGTAGGCCAAAAGTGGGATTTGTGCTACATTGTTATCAACATCTTATCAATATGACTGTGTATGCAATGATTCTTTTTAATATGTAAGATTTTTTTAGGTGGTAGAACTATTATGGTTCGCCCGGGGAAGTACCACCGCTGCAGCCACTTCTGCCGTGAATTCTATTGTTTTTCGGTGGAAAGGTCGCAGTTACCGGCCACACTTACATAATGCGACCACCAGCCTCTGGAGTAGCAGCGGAACTGCATATGACTCAGACAAGACTTACCTATCAAGCATAGGTAAGTCTTGGTAGACTTACTACTAGGTAGATGCTTGCTTGAGGTTGTATATAGGTGTCCATGGGCTGCAGCGACCACTTAACACCACGAGACCTGCATGCTCGTCTGCAACTCCATTCAAATAAAATAAAAATACGAGTAAAACTGAGGGGCATGGCTAGTATTATACATGTACGTTTTATAACTAACCTTTTGGTTAGCTTTCATGATGCGAAAAATGTTGTCAAAATATTGAAGGAAATCAAATAAAACTTAGCACAAGTTATTGAATATAAATTATATAGTACGTCGTGTATAAATTACTTCCGTCAAGACCATAACTTCCAGAGAGGACAAGAGCTGAAGCAATCGCTCTAACTTGCTAAACTAGAGTTTCTGTCGAAGAAGTTAGGACTGCCAACTATTGAATATCTCCGTAGTTCGAGATTGAATTGACTAATCAAAACATAAAGTTTCCTTTTAACGACCCGTGTGGTGCAAAGATCACCATGCCGTTAAAATTCCGTTTTCGATAAGAGTGTTTGTGTTCCTGTCGTTATGTGTGTCCAAGGTACCCATGACACAGCAGATCTTGTGTATGTTAATAAGTCTGTGTATCGTGTTCAAGCCTTTGGCGCACACCTCAGACAAAAAAGTTGAATAGATTATATTAATATTAAATTAATTGCGACGTTTTCCATAACCGTAATTCATAACTTCTCGACGGCACGATGTCCACCAAACGGCACTTGGAAAGCATCTCGCTTCTGTAAAGAGACCAGTACCCAGCTATTGAAAAAAAAGGTTGGAAAAAAAACAAAACAACTTATATCAAAAGTATGTTATTGAATTTTAAAATGGTATATTTTTAAAATGACGATCTGCGTGGTGCAATGGTTGCCATGCCGGACTGTCAATTGAAATTCCCGGGTTCAATTCCTGGCGAAAGGGAAATTTGAATGATGAGTTTTTTGTGTTCTCAGTCTGGGTGTTTGTGTTTCTGTCTTTGTGTGTATCCATGGTACCTACGACACAAGGTATATGTACGTGGCCGCAACCCTTTTTGCGTCCCACTGCTGGGCACGGGTCTCTCCCCATTATTGGGAAGGCCTGGAGCTTACTCCATCACGCTGCTCCAATGCGGGTTGGTGGAGATGCGGGTTAGTGGGCAACCCGCTGTCGGATGTTTTCAAACCGCCCATAAGGCCTCCGACAAGGTTTAACGACTGTTATCTATCGACAACAACCGGGACCGACGGCTTAACGTGCCCTCCGAAGCACGGAAACGCGCATGAATTTTTTTGCCACTAGCGGTCACCCATCTCACACCCGACCGCGCCCGTTTGGCTTAGTTGCATAGATCGTTTGCGTTCTATGCTAACCGCCGGGCCATGCGCTATATATATGTACTTATGGTATGGTTATTTATTTTTATTAAATTTGTGGATATCCCGAAATACAAAATTATGCAATAATTATTATTCTCCTTACCTTAAACTTGAGTCGTCCAGTCAGCCAAGGACTCAGGGCAACCTTAACGAGAAGGATTTTCAAAGTAAGAAGCTTCAGGGTCATAAAGGCCAGCTGTTCCTCACCTTTTGTAATAACTTTTTAATTATGAACCACATTTCACAGTAATGTCTTCTAGTTTCAGAAACGGTCTTCTTGCCTTTCATATTTACCTTCGACCTTTTGGAGTTAATTTTGTATACAGTTTATGTGGGTTTATTTGAATTTTTCAGCTTTATTTATTTTTATGTTTCTTAAGATAAAAAGTACATCATAAAAATAATTATGATTTTGAGTTAATTGTAGTCGTTCTTGAAAAATCGCAAGTACTGAGCTAAAATAAACATCACTATTGGGATTCCTCTCAATAAGCGCGTAACGTCATCGGCTGCATCGACACGCGGGCCGCGGCACCACTCACCATCGCGACCGCCACCGACCACGTACGATTTTATATTAATAGTGCACCCCACACACGTTGTCCTGTCTTAAATATATTGAAAGAGGATTAGTTTCTTTATCATCTCACAGAGTTTTTATGTTACTGCCAAATAAAAAATATAAAACAAATAGTGACAGATGTATTGTTATTCAGACAATATCAAACTTCTGGACGATGGCGCGAAGAATCAATGTTTGACAGTTACTAACAGAGCGAATCCGGCAGACGTTGTCCTGCCTTAAAATATCAGAAATAAAATAATATTGCGATCATAAATTGAGATGTAACCTATCCTATCTTTGCACACGGTGTGCAAATTTTATTAAAATCGGTAAAGTAGTTTAGGAGTCCATCGCGGATAAACAACGTGACACGTAATTTATATTATTAAGATTAGTACTCTGTTTGACCGGGTGTATCTTAGTTAATTTGATGGTAAATAAACCAGCCTATTGAAATACATTCCACTTTCATGTAAGTCTCAGGACCCTTACAATCACAAAAGTTACAGGTTACAAATCAAGAAATTTCAGGATGCAGTAAACACTTAATGGCTCTTGCAGACATAAGTTTTTTTTGCGGTTTGACTTTTTGGAAGAGGCCTTATGAGGCTACATGGTTTTCTATTCCGCTCTCAATAAAACATCCACGATTTGAATCAAAACGCGAAAAGTATATGCAATTTACTTATTTTTCACATTTTCCTGAAATATGCAAAAAAATAATTCTTCAAACACTAAAGCAAGTAATTAAAACAAAAATCAAACGCAGCTGCAATGTCATAAATCGTCACCAGTGATATTGAAATATACTTGTAATGCGTCAATATTGCCGATAGCCGACTGATTCCCAATTATTTGGAGGGGGGACCCTGAGGGTGGGGGTTGGGATAAATGGTGCCAATATTTTACGAAGGAGGTGAAATAGGGTGCGAGTTTTATATGGAATTTTCTTATTTCTGGCCTTAGATAATAACATTAATATAAGATTAAAATAGATTAGATCTCGATTTCAATTAACAATGATCTGTTTGCGTGAATTGGATTAAATAGTGATAAAGGGGTAAAATATTGGGGTAAGGTTTGTATGGATTTTTTTTACAATTTGTCAATGGGTAATGCAAATTTTGAATTTTTATGGCTGGAAGAAATTGTGGTAGATCGACTGAGCATTACCGCAGCCATTTTTAGTGACAATATTTATTTGTAATTAGGCAAATATCATATAATGTAAACATCCATACTATCGTCAGTTTTGTCAGTACCGGGATACTCGTCATTCATAGAAAAAGTGTAACTTTGGCCGTTTTTCTATGAAATGACTATATTCTGTCGACTTTATATGTTTACCTTACAAGTTCTTAGGTTTATGTTAATAATCTGCATGATCATTTCGGCAGACCACTAAAAAATTTGAGTGGTAAAATGAGAATAGATTCCCTAGCAAAGACACATTGGGAAGTGATTGAAATTTCTTAGTGTCATGGAAATACAGTGCTTATCAGTATCACATACACATAATTATGTTATGTTCTATTAATAAGTAATAACGTCATGTTGAGATTAAACAGCGTAAAGTATATTTTTTATACTTAAGTAAAATTAAAAGTAGTAGCTAGGAACACCATAAAATACAAAAATTAAAATATCAATTCATAAACTGAACAGCAAGCTGCCACTCGAATTAATTTAAAAATGTCACGCTATTTCATATCGCAGCTTGAAAACGCATTCGTCATCGGATCCAGCTGTTGATTTCAAACTATACTTCTCACGCGTCAATATTTCCGAAAGTTGAATGATTCCCAATTAGTGGGAGTTGTTGGTTTTGAGTAGTTATTGGTGAATCCGCGGTGAAGAATAATAGTGAGGATCATTCATAGTGAGATAGTACGTGAGATATGATTGCACTAGTCCCGGTTGTTTCTCTCATTAGTTTCACACTGATAGCCCCACAATAGGATATACCCTATGTCTATGAGCTAAGATAACCCTGCCTGATCATAAGAGGCGACTAAAAGTAGGCTTTCGGGTTGGATAACGGCAATAAATTAAGGGCGCTCCCAAAATTTGATATTTTTATGTACTAATGGATTATATAATATTATTATTGTACTAAGTAATGAATTATATTTTTATTGTACTAAGTAATGAAGCGCGCATGGCTTGCGGCTAGCGTAGAACGCAAGCGGTCTATGCAGCTAAGGCAAACGGGCGCGGTCGGGTGTGAGATGGGTGACCCCTAGTGGCAAAAAATTACATGCGCGTTTCTGTGCTTCTGAGGGCACGTTAAACCTTTGGTCCTGGTTGTCGTCGATAGATAACAGTCGTTAAACCTTGTCGGAGGCCTTATGGGCGGTTTGAAAACATCCGACTGCGGGTTGGCGACTAACCTGCATCTCCACCAACCCGCATTGGAGCAGGGTGGAGGCGTAGGCTCCAGGCCTCCCAAATAAGGGGGAGAGACCCGTGCCCAGCAGTTGGACGCAAAAAAGGGTTGCAGCCAAGGAATGGATATCAAAATTTAATTTTTGTTTCTTTGAACCTTTATCTTTGTCTTCTCTTACCGGATTAGAAGATTTTTATTGGATACTTTTTATTTCCCAAATTTTTGTTTTTGTGACATTTCACTATTAAAAATGATGAAATAATAATAACATTATGAAATTTTGATAGTTGTGTAGAAAATTTAAACATTGTACACAGGTCCGATATTGGTATAATTTTAACTATTGTTTATTGTTCTTATGATAAACGAAAAAAAGGTTTGCAAGGTTATTATTTCGATTCATAAATAAAGTCCCGAGACAAGTACGTATGAAAATTGACTATTATGCAAGGCAAAGTATGTGAGTGACCGAGTGACGGCGGGTTGGTGGGCAGAGCTAGTGACGAATATTTTGTCGGGTGCTACCTCTTAAACTTCCAAACACTAAAAAAAAGTTTGAAACAAATCTCAGCACCAGCTGACATCCGAATTAATTTCGAAACGTAGCGCTGCTTCACATCACACTTTGAAAACGAATTCGTCGCCAAATCCAATTGATTGATGTTGAAATATTCTTGTATTACGTCAATATTTCCGACACACGACTGATTTCCAATTAATTGGAAAGGGCGGGTACCCTCGGGTAAAAACGATTGTTGTAACGATAAATTGCAAATATGATTATGGTTCGTACGTTCAGTCCCTTTAGCTTCGGGATTAAGAATAGAGCTACGGTATTCCCCGCCTGATCCTAAATTCCGGGGTTCTGCTCTCCTAAAGATGGGCCCGTTCCATGGCGCCGCGCGTGGAGGAGAACGGCGCGATCCACTGGAGATCCCGGAGTCATCCTCAAGCGCCTCGGTAGCCAGAGCCAGGCTACCTGCCTCTGCGCTTGGGCTTAGTATCCGGTATCTTCTCCCAGGGTGCCGGGTACCTTTAGAAGGTTTCCTCACGATAAAAGAAGGTGGTAGAACCAGTGGCGGCTGGTGACATTTTTCGATGGGGGTTCACAAAAAAAAAACCCCGTTGCCATCCAAGCAGATTCACCACCACTGTCGGTGTAATAAAAGATACACTGTATTGTTACATTTTTAACACAAACTGTCGCGCATAAACTATTTCTTTAAATATTCATTTAAAAGAAAAACTACGAAATAACTGACTAAGACGACGACACGTTTGTTTGTATACATAAGCACGGCAACATCGCATAAGCAGATTGAGCCCACGGTTTGGCAACGTCGCGCGTGAGCGGCGCTCCAGATTATGTTAATTTCTCATACGAAATCTTTTGTTTCACGCGTCGGCCTGTGTCGATGTTTCTCTTTCGCACTCATTGAATACAATGCTAGGAATCGTACTAAACTTCGCTCCATAGGAGCGCAATCGCTGGCGCTACACTCGTTACAACTTTACGCTAAATGTAGGTACGCAAAGATATAGGTAATAATTAATATAACATATTTTGTATAGGTATAGTAGAATATAATGAATGTAATGTAAGGAAGGATAGTAGGTATACTATGTATTATGAAGGGACATAGAATACCTATGTAATTTTCTTGGGAGTGCACTGCACCAGCGCTCTTTAGGACGAGCCGCCTCTGGGTAGAACGTTCAACTGGGGAAGAACTTGAACAATGATATTGTGTTTCGTTAGAGAGTTAAGGTTGCCGACCAGACTTGCACAAGGCGGTAAGCCAGGTTTTTTAAGAAGACTCAAGTTTGCTGTACGTTGTGTGTGCTCAGTGCTAATCTGTTTTTTTTAAAATACAGCATTAAACAATGATTTTCGCAAGTCTTCGATTTAGATTAACTTTAACAGAAATAACGACCTAGTCTCACATCAATATGACCTAAGTAATCTGTGTTTAGAACAAATTCTTAGTCAGAAATGACCGCCATAATTTACAAGTAAAACATTTTGCTATAAACTTATTTTTATGGAGCAATGCAATTAAGCTATAGAAGAATAGTATGCATCCAAAATTTTTTATGTCCTTTTTGTTATGTCCCACTACAGGGAACAGGTCTCCTCCTCACAAGTGAGAGGGATTTAGGCCATAGTCCACCACGCTGGCCAAGTGCGGATTGGTGGACGTCATGCTTTCGAGAAATTATAAATTTCTCTGAGAACATCGCAATAAAGCATCCACATTATTGCACTAGAGTTGAGATTCGTACATTCACTATTTTATTTATACTAATTTTTAATCTTTAGTTAGCTTTACTAATACCTGTCTGGGAAGCTAAATGTACTAATTATTTCATACAAAATCCTTTTCAATATCCGCGAATGAACTATTCAAATACCATCCATTCATAAATCCCGGAAAATAAAACCTTTCTAGCTGATTAACATTAAGCTGCGAATCGGTATAAATGGCGGATGAAACGCCATTACTTCAAACTTTCTGTCAAACGCCAATAGTAATATTTCACCGTTAATACGACTTTTTGCGAACTCCAACGAAACGAGTTGGAGGAAATTTTCCAGTTTTAAAAAATATAACCAGCGGAAGTTCGTCACAGATGCGTCCCGCGGCTCGGCGTGAAATATGGCGGTTCTGGCCCATAGTTTTATATTAAATTTTCGTGATTCGCAGACGGAGAACCTCTCGAAGTAGTTGAGATTTCAGCAGATAGGGATATCTCGGGCAGCAATTTAATATGACAGAGCTGATGCACAGCTCGTCATATTTTAGTTTCAGTATTGCTTGCCCATAAAAAACTATACTTATATTAAAATCGTGAATTTTTTATACGTTCTATGTACCAAAGGAAGAAAGTGACACAAGCAAACATTTGTTTACAAAAAATAGGGATCATTTAGAAAATTGCAATAATAATTGACGACCCGTGTGGCGTAATGGTTACCATGCCGTGCTGCCGATCGGAGAGTTCGATTCGCGCGAAGCAGAAATTTGAACGATGTGTTTAAAATTTCTGTTCTCGGTCTGGGTGTTTGTGTTTCCGTCTTTGTGTTTAATAAACTAAGGCTTATTATGTTCAAGGAAATTGCTACTTAAATTATTTAAACCGGACGTTTCGTTTGACAATTACGACGAAAAATTAAGATACCTAAGTATCATGTTAGAGTAACGAACATTCCAATCATTTGAAGACTTACAAGTGAAATTTAAAAAAAATCCTTAGTGAGGCTATTTAATAGCGGCCGATGTTTCCTGTTGTAACGTTTTTCAAAAATCAAGTCCAAAAGGGGTATATTAAGGGGTATATATATTAAGGTTTGGGTGCAAATATGGTTTTAGAAAAACCATCGGATAATGACTGTAACTCTCGCTGTGTCTCTCCCTAAGAGGAGAGTACTAAAGTTTACTCCAATACACTGCTACAATGCGGATTGATGGAGATGTAGGGTAGTGGCCTACCCGCTGTCAAATGTTTTCAAACCGCCAATATTCTCCGGAGGATATTCAGTATTTTTGTTTGATTTATAATAATAATTAGCTATACATAACTCTATAAAAGATTAAGTGGTTTTAACTTAGATAAATTCGGTACTATACACGAGCACCGCTTATCTCATCTGAAGTGTGAAATAGTGTACAGAATATTGCTTCCTTCTTTGGCATAAAACCATTTGATAAGACCATCAAAACCAGATTCTTAAGAGCACTTTTGATTTTGAAAATTAGGTACAAAACTTAAAGCCAAATCGGTGTATTCCAAGAATGACTAGTGATAAAACTGGCATTGTACCTATATATCGGAAAAAAATACTTTCACTGCTCCTATATTAAAAGAGAATAATTACATTTCTGTATCGGTAAAAGGACATTATTTGGTTGTCACACAAACGAGTACTTACTTTACTAATAATACAAAATGTTAAAGTATGTTTGTTTGTGCTTCTTTCACTTCTCAACGGTGCTACGGATTCAGCAGATTTTTTATCCAAGTGGTGAGTATGCAGATAGTTGCAGTAGCTAGAGAATGGCATAGGCATTACCCAGCAAAAACATCTCATTCCTACGGTAAATAATAGTACCACGAGCGTTGTTCGGAAAACAACAACAATTTTTTCAGATCGTCATAGGTATTACCACGAAGGTAGAGCTGGGGATAAAAAGCTAGTAGATGTTTATCCTTTTTCTAATTGAATAAAACGTGTAAAAACATGATACAGTTGAAGATAAAGTGGTTTTGGCTGAGATGAATTGAATAGGTGGTTTAATGTAAACAATTTACTATTTAATAATAAAAAAACTAATTGTATAAGATTTTCACCCCCAAATGTAAAGAAAGAAAATGTAAATCCTCAATTAAATGGTGAGGATCTTGCCATTGTTGAAGAAGCTTCTTTTCTTGGAATCACAATAGACTCCAAATTACAGTGGGGACCCCACATCTCTCAGTTAGCGAATAGACTTAGTTCTGCAGTTTTTGCAATAAAGAAAATTCGTTCCCTCACAGACATTGCAACAGCCAGATTAGTTTATTTCAGTTATTTCCATAGTTTAATGTCATATGGCATTTTACTGTGGGGTAATGCGGCTGATATTGATTCAATCTTTATTTTGCAGAAAAGGGCTATTCGCGCAATTTATAACATGGGTGCTAGAGAATCTCTCAGAGAAAAATTTAAAGAGATAGATATTCTTACATTTGCTTCGCAATATATTTACGAAAACATCATATAATGAACGTAAAATTTACTACTATATTGGACTTACATAGTCCTAATTGTGTTTCAACTAGGAACGGCCACAAGCTGGCATTTCCGAAATGCCGGCTTCATAAAAAAAGTCACTCTTTTATTGGGATGTCCATCAGGATATATAATAAAATCCCAATAAAGATTCAATCCCTGCCTTTAAAACCTTTTAAGAAGGCAGTCAAACAAGTCCCGTGCCGTAAGGCTTATTATAACACTAAGGACTATCTTAATGATAAAGGAGCGTGGGAATGAATCTCGCTCACTCAAGGCTATTTCTTCATAGATTGTATTAGTTTTAGTAATTACTCGCATCTGTGAGCAGGTGGAAGTGGGTTGATGGTGTCTCACGCGATCAGCTGTCACGTGTGACCATTATCGACCCATAGCCATTCTGTTATCTCAAATATATTATTATGTACTGTTTATATTTTTTAAAAGAGTGCTGGGAGTTTTTTTCCGCCGCCTTTTTTCTCTCAGCTCAACATCTAGCCCAAACGGGCACTTAAAGGCGATGACCGGGAAAAAATGACATTAATTAAGCGAATATTTTGTATTCCTAATAAGAAATAAATATTTTTTTTTTGTGAGGGATTACGGAACGAAAAACCTGGGACCTTTTTTTTCCGCCGGCTTTTTTTCCTCTCAGCGTATAAAAACCCAATGAATTGGGTGCTCAAAGCCGACGACGTGGGAAAAACACCGTCTAAGTAAATTCATAACTACTAAATAAAAAAAACGCAAAATATGGGATAAATAAATAAATAACATGGTTTGTCAACATAACAAATAAATTTGTTATTTAGATTTAAGTCAATTAGTTATATAGATAGATTTAAGTATATTTTGATTTCTTTAATATAAAATAGTATTTTTTATTTCTTTAAATATATTTGCATACCTTACTGAGGTAAATATGGCGGATTTTAAATATATAAAACAACATCTGTAATACCCATATTTGCGCAAATAAATCATTTTTCTTTCTTTCTTTCTTTCTTTCTTTCTTTCTTTCAAAATACTGTACACGAGGAGCGGTTACTGTGATTCCCAACTTCGTAACCGAGTTAACAACTTTTCAATGGCGAATTTATTTTCGCTTCATCTGGTGTGAAGTATGAAATAGTGTGCAGAATATTACTAGTAAAAGTTAGTAGATGTTTATCCTTTTTCTAACTCATTGAATAAAACGTGTAATAAGATGATTCAGTTGAAGATAAAGTGGTTTTAGTTGAGATAGATTGGGTACTGTACGTGAGGAGCAGTTACTATGATTCCCAACTTCGTAACCGAGTTAGCAACTTTTCAATGGCAAATTTATTTTGCTTCATCTAGTCTAAAGTGTGAAATAGTGTGCAGAATATTGCTAGTAAAATCATTAGCTTTGAAGACTTGAGAAAAAGGATAAACATCTAGTAAGATGTTTATCCTTTTTCTAACTCATTGAATAAAACGTGTAATGAGATGATTCAGTTGAAGATAAAGTGGTTTTAGCTGAGATAAATTGGGTGCTGTACACGAGGAGCGGTTACTGTGATTCCCAACTTCGTAACCGAGTTAACAAGTTTTCAATGGCGAATTTATTTTCGCTTCATCTGGTCTAAAGCGTGAAATAGTGTGCAGAATATCGCTTCCCGATTTAATTAAAAAAAATTTTAGAGCATTATTTTAAGTTACATAAATATTAACTATATATTTTATTTTGTTAAAAAAATTACTCCTTCATATTTAACGTGCAATTCGAGCTCGAAGTCAAAGTCGTGTTGGATTCCCGGAGAAGTAGAGATCGAAATGACGAATTCGTTTTCTGTTATTAGTCTCATTTTTAATAGTATTATTTATTTAATTTAGAGGGCAGACGTTCTCTTGAAGAGTTTTTATGTTACCGTCAAACAAAATATGTAATACAAATAACGACATAATTATGAACTGTTCTGTAATATTAATAAATTTACGTGGGACAAACAGTTTACATGGGAAAATTAACTTCGTTGTATTACTATTTATTTCGAATTTTTTTTCGTAACTATGGTTTCATCTTTTGTTTGTTTTTGATGCGTGTTCAGTCGCGAAACGTCAACATTTGACATTTTTCGATGTAAAAAGTAGCGCGCGTATAATCGCGTACCGAAACGACCGTATACGCGCGTAAAAATACACTGGTGTGAAATCGCACTTATTTCTCGTTTGATTTACCGTTTAAATCTTCCCCATACTTAAATGAAATTTCAAGACCAAAATTAGCCATATCAGTCCAGCTTCTCTAGAGTTTTAGCCAGACTAACGAACAACAATTATTTATTTTTATACATAGAGAATATTGATTTATGTTAATTGGATACTACTTTCCATGCCAGCCAGTATTGTATACCAACTATCTGAATAACTCGTAGAATTACCACTCTGCAGAGCACTTAGAGCAAGTCGTGAGTATGTCCGGCAAAGCGGCGTCCATATTGATGAGGCTCGTGGCGCTAATAGCTTTGTGTACACAGCTATTGCATCGCGCTCGAGTGGGCTTGTGGCTCGATAGGTAGGTACGCTTGTGACGATATTTAAGGCATGTATGTATTTTTATTTACATGATAAGATATTCATCTAATAGTACCTTTAAATGAGCAATTCTTGTATATAAATAATTATACCCTGTATTGTGGGTACTATGGACAAACACAAAGACAGAAACATGAACACTCAGACCAATAATATAAATTTTAAACCTATCATTCAAATTATCTGCTTCTCCCAAATAGAGTCGGAATCAAACCCGGGACCCTTCGATGGGTGCCGTCGTAGTCCAGCATGGTAATCATAGTACTTAGTTCCGACAAACATTAAATTTTACATGAAATAAGTTTCGATGGTGAGAAATCGATCTAGCTAGGATGCATTTTTAGAAAATATCGTTTTATCCATTGATGTTCTATTTTGACTACGTCAAAGTATATATAAAAATCTACGGTTTTATCAGTGTTATCAGCGATAATTATCTTCTTCTTAAACATAAAAATATGACAAATATGACTCTTCACGACAACTATTGACAATTAGAATGTAAGTAATACTGTTATTATTTTTAATTCGGAGCTACTTCAGTAGATGGCGTTGTTAACGAAAACTAAGCCAAATATTATCTGAAGATAATTGATTATTTTTATCCGAGCTCGGTCATCCGGGTATAAAAATATAATGAAACAGTTTATCTTTCTACTTATAGAAGAAGTTTATTAAACAAATACTAAACTTGAATTGCTGAATTGCATATAGCTTTAAATTGACTAGGATACGCATCTGGCGCGGCTTACTGCTCCGAAAGCTGCAGTGACACGCGGATTACATACTCGTACTTGCATGTAGACACTGCAGTGTAGGCAAGCGATTTAGCTGTCTCTTAGAAGATGAGCTTTAAGCCTTTTAAATAACCATAAATATTAAAAGATTAATTATCTAAATTCATAGTACATATATAGATTAATTATCTATATAAAGGGTAAATGTAAATGTAAGTACCCCTGCGTCGTGGGTATCATGGACACACACAAAGGCAGAAACACAAACACCCAGACCGACAACAGGAATTTAAAGTCATCATTCAAATTTATATTTCGTATTATTAGTATTATTTATAGGTACTGAGAATCTAGGAAACTTCGATAGCGTGATTCAGGATACGTCTTCTGATTGGCCAGTCCAGTATGACACGTGTGACGAAGTACTCTATTGATTCAATGTTCGCTGTTCGTATATTCTAGTAGCAGATTCCACAGTTCATGGAAAAGCGTAACTAATTATAATTATCATCGTCACATATTATGTGAGTTCAAGTATTTTTATTTTCCAAGCGGCGTCGCGTCGGGGGATCGCTAAGTGAGAAAAACAGGTGTAGTCACAGATTGCAACAAAAGAATTTACTCCGAAAAATTCGCAAAATCGACTCAACCGTTAACGTCGTCTGCCCTCACGTTTAGCGGTCCCCCAACGCGACGACGCTTGGAAAATAAAAATACTTGAACTCACATAATATGTGACGATGATAATTATAATAGGTTTAAAATATTATTTGTTAGTTTTTAGAGTTTATTTTTTTGGTCGGGGGGTTTTTAAATTTATAACTTTAATTTTTATTTTAAGCATTTTAAACGGAACTGATCTATTGCACATAAGTAACAAGGAACCACAGTTGAAAAGGCTGTAGTATATTTGGGCAAAAAAACTTTTGCAAAAGGCCAAGCCTACGTGGCTTTAAGCCGCGTAAAAAGTTTAGATGGGGTCGCTATATGCGATCTCGACCAAAGGAAGCTGTTTAACAATACTCATGACAAACTGGCTCTGGGAGAATTGCACAGATTGAGAAACAATAAATATTAAACTTTGGCCCTTCTAGATTTTCAGCAAAAATATAAATCGGTTTATCCGTTTCATTCTGGCATTCCAGGGTTTCATCCACCACATCTCATTTCCAGCATCAGGTCCTCGTCAATTAAAAACATGAAGAGAACTAGTCAAGGCAAATTCAACGAGCCCAAACTCGATGGGTTTACTAAAAGGTAGACCAGGGTTACGTCTCCTACCTTCGAGCCCTATCATCAGACCAGCTCAGAGATTCCAGATTTCTAGCATCAGGTCCTCGTCAATTAGAAACATAAAGAGAACTAGTTAAGACAAATCCAACGAGCCCAAACTCGATGGGTTTACTAAAAGGCAGTCCAGGGTTACGTCTTCTATCTTCGAGCCCTAACAGCAGACCAGCTCAGTGGTTCCCGAAGACATTAGTGTTTCAAATGTCAGATCCCACATATGCTTGCAAGT
Organism: Pyrgus malvae; assembly: GCA_911387765.1. Classification (NCBI taxonomy): domain Eukaryota; kingdom Metazoa; phylum Arthropoda; class Insecta; order Lepidoptera; family Hesperiidae; genus Pyrgus; species Pyrgus malvae. Next base: position 24,596,409 of record OU426959.1, read on the forward strand.
AAACTGAGCGTGTAACATTCCTATCACACCTAACAAACGACCTGATGACCTTGAAGACCTGAACCGATTTCCACCAAACATAGCTAAGAATAAGAACACTCTCGACTGATATACCTTTCAATAAAAAAAACCGCATTAAAATCGGATCACCCGTTTGGGAGCTACGATGCCACAAACAGACACGGACACATACACATTTACATACACACACAGACACGTCAAACTTATAACACCCCGTCGTTTTTGCGTCAGGGGTTAAAAATAACACAAGCAATTAATCAATTCAGCTAATCCACCAATCGACAGAAGTCTTGGATAATATCTAATTAATTCATCTGTTAATACAGGAATCCATTATTCGTATGAATAATTCATTCATCAAGCCGTTCAATCAATCAGTCATTCGCTCATCGAATCATGAAATTATTAAATTTGTTTCTAATCCAACACACATTCCAATTTCGAGAGATTGGGATTCTACAGATGTTACCTGTTAGGATCTGAAATCGTAGGTATTCCGAAACCAGTATTGGATTTCGTTCTGAAATAGATACTTGAATCTTAGAGTAAGTACCTATAATTATTATTATGTAAGTAAAATTACGTAAACGAGCTGAGTAGCGATGGCCTAGAGGTAAATACCTCCGACACGGAGATACCGAGTCCTAACTCCGACGCTCATCTATGACAAATAAATTTATTATGTGCGTATTTATTACTGCTCCACGGTGAGGGAAAACATTGTGATTTTTTATTTATAGCAAGACATAAAGAATTTTTTTAATGGCTTTAAATGGCAAAGCGGCCAAATCGTCTCGTAAAACCTCACACAAAAAATCAGCACAAATAAAATAAAATTGACACTTAAAACAAATCAACTTTTTCTTAATCTCAGCATCCTGGTCTCGTCCGAAATGGGACAGGCCAGAACGCTGCTTAAATAGCCAATACATGGAAATATTGTGCTTCCGAAGTAGATCTAAGCGATTGGTTCCGAACGCATTCCAATAAAACACGAGTGACATCTTCAACTACACCACAATCATTGCAGTTTGGCGATGGGACTTTCTTCATTAAAAATGCAACCTGTGTCGTGGGTACCATGGAAACATACAAAGACAGAAACACAAACACCCAGACCGAGAACAGAAATTTAAACTCATCATCCAAATTTCGAAAACCGCGAAACGCTGGGAATAAAACCCTCCAATTGGCAGTTCGGCATTGCGCCACACACAGAGTTCATATGAATAGCGTTCAATACCGAGAGAAAACCTGCATCCAGCAAGCTTTCATATTAGGAATACTTACAAAATATTCGCTTAATGAATGTATATTTTTCCTGGTCATCGGCTTTAGGTGCCCGTATGGGCTAGATGTTGAGCTGAGAGAAAGTAAGACTGTTATCTCAAATATATTATTATGTACTTTTTTTTTAAAGTGCTGGGAGTTTTTTTCCGCCGCCTTTTTTCTCTCAGCTCAACATCTAGCCCATACGGGCACCTAAAGGCGATGGGTTGATAATGGTCATACGTGACAGCTGATCGTGTGAGACACTATCAATCCACTTCCACCTGCTCACAGATGCGAGTAATTACTAAAACTAATACATTCTATGAAGAAATAGCCTTGTGTGAGCGAGATTCATTCCAACGCTCCTTTATCATTAAGATAGTCCTTAGTGTTATAATAAGCCTTTCGGCACAGGACTTGCTTGACTGCCTTCTTAAAAGGTTTTAAAGCCAAGGATTGAATCTTTATTGGGATTTTATTATATATCCTGATGGACATCCCAATAAAAGAATGACTTTTTTGTATGAAGCCGGTATTTCGGAAATGCCAGCTTGTGGCCGTTCCTAGTTGAGACACAATTAGGACTATGCAAAACCAATATGGTAGTGAATTTTTTTTTGTTTTTACGTACATATTTGATGTTTTCGTAAATATATTGCGAAGCAAATGTTAAAATATCTATCTCTTTAAAGTTTTCTCTGAGAGATACTCTAGCACCTATGTTGCAAAATAAAGATTGAATCAATACCAGCCGCATTACCCCACAGTAAAATGCCAGGATGATTACACTCAACATAATCTTGTACCTAAGATGATGAAGAAGGTTCAAGATTGTGAAGAGTATGATACTCTTTCCATCTCTAATGTTCTCCTAAACAAAGAAAAGCATTGCATTTCGAGCACTTCACTGAAGTTTCTTCCCTGCGTTTTGCTGCTGCGCAGCGCAAGCAATGGTTTCGTAGGAAAGTAACTCGTTTATGTTCGTCAGCTGGCACTTGGATGGTAAAGTGATTGCTTTGTTGGTCCAATCTTACCTCTCCCTCAGTTAAAGTGTGCACTGAGGGCGCGCTGACCTGATATTTTTCCAGTAGGCCCTCTGCTAATTTCATCCGAAACTCTCTCTCATCATTTTGAAAGAAGGATTCCTCCTGTATATCAAAAAGGCGTTTAAAATACTAGTATTCAGTAGTCTTTTAAACACCTTGTGATACCATTTGGAACCTCGTTTTCGTTCGATCAGATACATAGAGAGTTTCTGGTCCTTTAAATCTACACCCCCATGTAAGAGTTGTAATCTTTAATGGCACACGGTTAAAAAATATTTACGCCGGCTCCTCTACTCGGAACCATGTCCTCCCTGTGGTAAGTTGAAATGGCCGTTACATAATTAACATCTTTCCAGCAGACCAAGGATACGTCCCCGCAATGCCGGAATAATGCTGATCCCCGCTGCAACGATTTCTCTTTTAATATTTTAATATCTAACGTCACATTTTTCCTGTTCCGATTCATCGTACCAATAACATCAGTGTCCCTACTTTTTTAAAATCTGGTTAATGGTAACTGGTTATACCAGTTATCCACAACCAAAGTATGCCCTAAGTCTTGGAACTCATTCATGAGCTCAAGAACTACCTTGGCGGTAGGATTTTCGAACCCATGAATGGGTCCCTGGACAAAACTAGAATCTTTGCCAGCATAAAGTATAATTTTAATTGGTAACCTGTCCCTGCTTCGCACAATTCATATGACTTGATGCCAAAGCGGGCCGCCTTCGATCGTATGCACTGTACCCAGCTAAGACGACCCTTCCAGAGAAGCAGGGACTCATCCAAATTCAAAAATTCATTGGGTTTATAAAATTCGTAAAATTTATTATTACAATGTTTAACTATTGGTGCGATTTTTGCAATTTTTTTGTCGTACGTTAATTCGTAATTTGGCATCGTGTCATTGTCAACAAAATTCAGAAATCTAATTAACAGCATGAACCTGTCCCTCGACATAAGCTTTCTAAATTTGAAAATTTCCAACAGACCTGTGGTCCAGTAGTCTTTAACTTTAGTACGATAACTAAATGTCAGTAACATAATGATCGCCCAAAGCCTGTAAATCTCAGGAGCATCGGTTTCCGTCTAATTCATAAGGTTTTTGGGCGGAACCCGTTGCTCTGCTGCTATTTCAAGCATTTGACGGGCATATCGATTAGTTTCTTCCACTATAGTGTTAATTATGTCTCCCCCCCCTCAAAATATTCGAAAATATCTACAGGGTTCAGGGAAATCTGGGTAGGGCCAGGAGATCCCTTAACTCAGTTTTCTAGCCAGAGAACGTCGAAAAGTCCACTGACCATGAAAACTGAGATGCATTGCCATCACCTCCACCCAAATTCCCTTGGACCTCTTCCTCTGCCTTTTCCATCAAGTTCCATCTGAATAATTTCAGAACGTAAATTGTTGACGATTTGCCTCATGCTCTCAACGTTGTAGGTTTCGCTTTCCACAGCTTCTCCGACATCCGCCATAAATTCATGCATAGCGTCATCTTCGCCTTCACTCTCTTCAATGTCGCAGCCGGAGTCTGCAATGGCCGCTTCAATTTCCGCCGTAGTCAGCGGTCGTCTTGATCGCCCAAAATCAAGCGATCGCTGACTACGACGGCGTTTCAAGGACGGAGACGAAGAAGAAGAAGAAGGGCCCGGAGTGGGGGATGCCATCAGCGGAGTACGGATTGGTCTCCAAGGGACTACTCCTCTGGAACACTGCTGCAGCAGCACAGCATCCGGCTGCAGATTTATGCTGCCCCCCGGGGTAACTGAAACTTGGAACCCAGGCTCCAAATTTGGGTTCTGGACATCTTCTGGTGATTGCGGGCGGGAACTCGGTGAATTTTCTAAAACGAAATTTACGACATCTAAAACCAATAGGTAAAACTTTTACCTAGACCAAATAAAACTGTATTTATTTATTTTCAATTATAGGATATCGATACTTTGAAAACTCTATTGATAAAATATTTATTCATCAATTGCTGCGTAAAAAATGTTTCTACAAGCAATAATCACTACCGATAAATTCAAAATTATCGATATTTATAATCGATTGCATATATCGATACCTACTACAGCATCATTACTAGTAAAATCAAGTCACCTAATAATTGAAGAGAAAAAAATATACTCGAGTACGAAAAAAATAAAATTATCGATATTTATAATCGGTTACATATATCGATACTACAGCAGCACTACTGGAAAAATTTATTCACCTAAAATATACTCAACTACGAAAAAATTAAAATTATCGATATTTATAATCGATTACATATACCTATTGATGCTACAATCTAATCACCTAAAATATGTTGAGTAAAAAATATAGGTACTAACCTAGGTAGTTCATAGCTGAACATAAAATCTCAATAAATAATTATCTTCTCCAATCTTTAAATCAAAACAAACACGTCCTTCAAAACAGTAGGTAAAAAGAACACCCTTGTTCAATAGCCGGAGCAATTCACGCACACACATAAACGTCATGTTTGGCATGTGTGCGTGCGTCTTGCGAACTTTTTGCGGTTTGCCTACAATATTTGAATTTTATTGGGAAAGTATCTTTCTAAATACAAAATATATTTTGTAAAATCTAACTTCTTTCGTTAATTTGCTGTAAGTTTGAGTTAAAACTAGGATAAAATAATAAAGCAATAAAATAGAAAAAAAAATCATGAAAAATGGATAGTAGGAAAAATTATACGGACTTTTTTTTGTATTCGAATTATTCAAAAACTAATGCATGGATTAGTGTACGGTTTTTTGTAAATGTTTAAAAAATGTATAAATTGATAACTTACCATTTTTTAACTTTTATGTAGGATTTCACAAAAAACACACTAAAAAGGTACTCGTACGTCGACAGCGCAGGAGAGCCGAAATCGCATGGTGGTCACATGAATGAGTATTGTTTTAGTAGACTGGCAATCATATAAGTGGATAGTTTGTTTCTTTCTCATTCATTTGACATACGATATAAACCATTCTGATATTATTTGTTTAAATTAAAAGGTCTAAACTAGAACAACATAGTCTTGTCGTACCGGTACGACAGCCGGCCTTGACGGAGATTTTTTTTTGTCGTACCGGTACGACAGCCGGCCCTCAGAGGTCAGCATCCTGGTCTCGTCCGAAATGGGACAGGCCAGAACGCTGCTTAAATAGCCAATACATGGAAATATTGTGCTTCCGAAGTAGATCTAAGCGATTGGTTCCGAACGCATTCCAACAAAACACGAGTGACATCTTCAACTACACCACAATCATTGCAGTTTGGCGATGGGACTTTCTTCATTAAAAATGCAACCTGTGTCGTGGGTACCATGGAAACATACAAAGACAGAAACACAAATACCCAGACCGAGAACAGAAATTTAAACTCATCATGCAAATTTCGAAAACCGCGAAACGCTGGGAATAAAACCCGGGACCCTCCAATTGGCAGTTCGGCATAGTAACCATTGCGCCACACACAGAGTTCATATGAATAGCGTTCAATACCGAGAGAAAACCTGCATCCAGCAAACTTTCATATTAGGAATACAAAATATTCGCTTAATGAATGTATTTTTTCCTGGTCATCGCTTTTAGGTGCCCGTATGGGCTAGATGTTGAGCTGAGAGAAAGTAAGACTGTTATCTCAAATATATTATTATGTACTTTTTTTTAAAGTGCTGGGAGTTTTTTTCCGCCGCCTTTTTTCTCTCAGCTCAACATCTAGCCCATACGGGCACCTAAAGGCGATGGGTTGATAATGGTCATACGTGACAGCTGATCGTGTGAGACACTATCAACCCACTTCCACCTGCTCACAGATGCGAGTAATTACTAAAACTAATACATTCTATGAAGAAATAGCCTTGTGTGAGCGAGATTCATTCCAACGCTCCTTTATCATTAAGATAGTCCTTAGTGTTATAATAAGCCTTTCGGCACAGGACTTGCTTGACTGCCTTCTTAAAAGGGTTTAAAGCCAAGGATTGAATCTTTATTGGGATTTTATTATATATCCTGATGGACATCCCAATAAAAGAATGACTTTTTTTATGAAGCCGGTATTTCGGAAATGCCAGCTTGTGGCCGTTCCTAGTGGAGACACAATTAGGACTATGCAAAACCAATATGGTAGTGAATTTTTTTTTGTTTTTACGTACATATATGATGTTTTCGTAAATATATTGCGAAGCAAATGTTAAAATATCTATATCTTTAAATTTTTCTCTGAGAGATTCTCTAGCACCTATGTTGCAAAATAAAGATTGAATCAATACCAGCCGCATTACCCCACAGTAAAATGCCAGGATGATTACACTCAACATAATCTTGTACCTAAGATGATGAAGAAGGTTCAAGATTGTGAAGAGTATGATACTCTTTCCATCTCTAATGATCTCCTAAACAAAGAAAAGCATTGCATTTCGAGCACTTCACTGAAGTTTCTTTCCTGCGTTTTGCTGCTGCGCAGCGCACGCAACGGTTTCGTAGGAAAGTAACTCGTTTATGTTCGTCAGCTGGCACTTGGATGGGAAAGTGATTGCTTTGTTGGTCTAATCTTACCTCTCCCTCAGTCAAAGTGTGCACTGAAGGCGCGCTGACCTGATATTTTTCCAGTAGGCCCTCTGCTAATTTCATCCGAAACTCTCTATGTGTCATCAATTTGAAAGAAGGATTCCTCCTGTATATCAAAAAGGCGTTTAAAATACTAGTATTCAGTAGTCTTCTAAACACCTTGTGATACCATTTGGAACCTCGTTTTCGTTCGATCAGATACATAGAGAGTTTCTGGTCCTTTAAATCTATACTCCCCCATGTAAGAGTTGTAATCTTTCATGGCACACGGTTTTAAAATATTTACGCCGGCTCCTCTACTCGGAACCATGTCCTCCCTGTGGTAAGTTGAAATGGCCGTTACTTATTTAACATCTTTCCAGCAGACCAAGGATACGTCTCCGCAATGCCGGAATAATGCTGATCCCCGCTGCAACGATTTCTCTTTTAATATTTTAATATCTAACGTCACATTTTTCCTGTTCCGATTCATCGTACCAATAACATCAGTGTCCCTACTTTTTTTTAATCTGGTTAATGGTAACTGGTTATACCAGTTATCCACAACCAAAGTATGCCCTAAGTCTAGGAACTCATTCATGAGCTCAAGAACTACCTTGGCGGTAGGATTTTCGAACCCATGAATGGGTCCCTGGACAAAACTAGAATCTATAAAGTATAAATTTTAATTGGTAACCTGTCCCTGCTTCGCACAATTCAAATGACTTGATGCCAAAGCAGGCCGCCTTCGATCGTATGCACTGTACCCAGCTAAGACGACCCTTCCAGAGAGGCAGGGACTCATCCGAACTCAAAAATTCATTGGGTTTATAAAATTCGTAAAATTTATTATTACAATGTTTAACTATTGGTGCGATTTTTTCAATTTTTTTGTCGTACGTTAATTCGTAATTTGGCATCGTGTCATTGTCAACATAATGCAGAAATCTAATTAGCAGCATGAACCTGTCCCTCGACATAAGCTTTCTAAATTTGAACATTTCCAACAGACCTGTGGTCCAGTAGTCTTTAACTTTAGTACGATAACTAAATGTCATTAACATAATGATCGCCAAAAGCCTGTAAATCTCAGGAGCATCGGTTTCCGTCCAATTCATAAGGTTTTTGGGCGGAACCCGTTGCTATTTCAAGCATTTGGGGGGCATATCGATTACTTTCTTCCACTAGTGTTAATTATGTCTCCTCCCCCAAAAATATTCGAAAATATCTACAGGGTCCAGGGAAATCTGGGTAGGGCCAGGAGATCCCTTAAACTCAGTTTTCTGGCCAGAGGACGTCGAAAAGTCTTCTGACCATGAAAACTGAAATGAATTGCCGTCACCTCCACCCAAATTCCCTTGGACCTCTTCCTCTGCCTCTTCCATCAAGTTCCATCTGAATAATTTCAGAACGTAAATTGTTGACGATTTGCCTCATGCTCTCAACGTTGTAGGTTTCGCTTTCCACAGCTTCTCCGACATCCGCCATAAATTCATGCATAGCGTCATCTTCGCCTTCACTCTCTTCAATGTCGCAGCCGGAGTCTGCAATGGCCGCTTCAATTTCCGCCGTAGTCAGCGGTCGTCTTGATCGCCCAAAATCAAGCGATCGCTGACTACGACGGCGTTTCAAGGACGGAGACGAAGAAGAAGAAGAAGGGCCCGGAGTGGGGGATGCCATCAGCGGAGTACGGATTGGTCTCCAAGGGACTAGTCCTCTGGAACACTGCTGCAGCAGCACAGCGTCCGGCTGCAGATTTATGCTGCCCCCCGGAGTAACTGAAACTTGGAACCCAGGCACCAAATTTGGGTTCTGGACATCTTCTGGTGATTGCGGACGGGAACTCGGTGAATTTTCTAAAACCAAATTTACGACATCTAAAACCAATAGGTAAAACTTTTACCTAGACCAAATAAAACTGTATTTATTTATTTTCGATTATAGGATATCGACACTTTGAAAATTCTATTGATAAAATATTTATTCATCAATTGCTGCGTAAAAAATGTTTCTACAAACAATAATCACTACCGATAAATTCAAAATTATCGATATTTATAATCGATTGCATATATCGATACCTACTACAGCATCATTACTAGTAAAATCAAATCACCTAGTAATTGAAGAGTAAAAAATATACTCAAGTACGAAAAAACTAAAATTATCGATATTTATAATCGGTTACATATATCGATACTACAGTAGCACTACTGGAAAAATCTAATCACCTAATAATTGCAGTGTAAAAAATATACTCAACTACGATAAAACTTAAAGTATCGATATTTATAACCGATTACATATATCGATACTACAGCAGCACTACTGGAAAAATTTATTCACCTAAAATATACTCAACTACGAAAAAATTAAAATTATCGATATTTATAATCGATTACATATACCTATTGATGCTACAATCTAATCACCTAAAATATGCTGAGTAAAAAATATAGGTACTAACCTAGGTAGTTCATAGCTGAACATAAAATCTAAATAAATAATTATCTTCTTCAGTCTTCAAATCAAAACAAACACTTCCTACAAAACAGTAGATAAAAAGAACACCCTTGTTCAATAGCCGGAGCAATTCTTGGCATGTGTGCGTGCGTCTTACGAACTTTTTGCGGTTTGCCTACAATATTTGAATTTTATTGGGAAAGTATCTTTCTAAATACAAAATATGTTTTGTAAAATCTAACTTCTTTCGTTAATTTGCTGTAAGTTTGAGTTAAAACTAGGATAAAATAATAAAGCAATAAAATAGAAAAAAAATCATGAAAAATGGATAGTAGGAAAAATTATACGGACTTTTTTTGTATTCGAATTATTCAAAAACTAATGCATGGATTAGTGTACCGTTTTTTGTAAATGTAAAAAAAATGTATAAAGAATTGATAACTTACCATTTTTTAACTTTTATGTAGGATTTCACAAAAAACACACTGAAAAGGTACTCGTACGTCGACAGCGCAGGAGAGCCGAAATCGCATGGTGGTCACATGAATGAGTATTGTTTTAGTAGACTGGCAATCATATGAGTGGATATGTTGTTTCTTTCTCATTCATTTGACATACGATATAAACCATTCTGATATTATTTGTTTAAATTAAAAGGTCTCAACTAGAACAACATAGTCTTGTCGTACCGGTACGACAGCCGGCCTTGACGGAGATTTTTTTTTATCGTACCGGTACGACAGCCGGCCCTCAGAGGTCAGCATCCTGGTCTCGTCCGAAATGGGACAGGCCAGAACGCTGCTTATATAGCCAATACATGGAAATATTGTGCTTCCGAAGTAGATCTAAGCGATTGGTTCCGAACGCATTCCAATAAAACACGAGTGACATCTTCAACTACACCACAATCATTGCAGTTTGGCGATGGGACTTTCTTCATTAAAAATGCAACCTGTGTCGTGGGTACCATGGAAACATACAAAGACAGAAACACAAACACCCAGACCGAGAACAGAAATTTAAACTCATCTTCCAAATTTCCGTTTCGCTGGGAATAGAACTCGGGACCCTCCGATTGGCGGTTTGGCATTGTAACCATTACGCCACACACACAGTGCATATGAATAGCTTGGTAAATACTTCTTAAATTTCGTTCAATACCGAGAGAAAACCTGCATCCAGTAAGGGTTGAAAAAATGTCGTAACCAAACCAGTTTATATACAAGACCTTTACTGTTAAACTGCGACTATCTATTACTAAAACTCCACACTAATCCAACACCAAATACAAAATTGTAAATACAATCAGCCTGCCGGAAAAAAAAGTCTAAGGAAACATGTGAAAACGTCTTAACATAATTCTTAATGGCAACTGAAGTCTCGTAAAACTCGCACCTGGCTGAAATTCCCAGAAAGAACAATAGTTACAGTTCCTTACGGCCTAAAGCCTCCTTGTTCCAGTAAATCTCTTTAGACCCCCACTGTAAGGGTTGTTTACCCTTTTCGCTAAAGGGAATGTAAATAGTTTCTGTTGTTCTTACACACAATTGTGTAAATCCTGTCTAAATTATGGGGTTACGAAAACCATGCTAGGTTTACAATCGTTCCCTTTTGTATAATTTAAGTACTATTTATTATAGCGATGAAGCAATTTTGTTACAATGCGGTGGAAAGGTGCAGTTTCCAAAAATACTTGCATAAACTTATGATGGCCTTCAGAGTAGCAGCGCCACTCTCAGAGTAGCGCGTTAAGGTCATACCCTCATCCAACACTCGTGACTATAAAATACCTAAGAGCTACCTACAATGTATATGATTTCAAAACAAACTCGGGTCCTTTTTAGTTTGATGCAGACACCAGTGATAATATAAAACACTTTTAAACAGTTTGAATAGCGCGGTGTCAATATCCTAAGTTCCTTTCAATTCCGAGAGACAACCTACACGGAGTAGTGGGACATTAAAATGGTTGAAGAAAATTCGTAATATTACCAGGAAATCCAGCTTACGTCCAAGGTCTTTACTATAAGGCTCATAGATATTTAAGTATTTAACGTCAAATACAGTAAATAAAGACATAATTCCAAAAAAAGACGAAAGAAACCTGTCTATGGCTTAACAAAATTCGCACCTGGCCCGATTTTCCCAGAAATAACAATAGTGACAGTTCCTTATGGCCCAAAGCCTCCATTTCTCCTTTTTTCAGTAAATCTCCTCAGACCCTCACTGTAAGGATTGTTTACCCCTTTTTCCTAAAGGGAATGGTAAATAGTTTCTGTTCTTCTTACAAACAATTGCGTAGTACTTGTCTGAGTGATGGGGCTAAAATACAATATCATGGTAACTTGTGTATTTGTAAGACCATAATAGGCTTAAAAATGTTATCTTTTGTGTTATTTAAATGCTTCCCGTTTTAGCCTTGAAACAGGTTTATTGTAATTAAGTGGTAAGGTGCGATTGATAAAAAAATTTTCATAAGCAAAAAAAAAAAAAAACTATGTCGTGTGTGTTTTTTTTCGGTTTAAAGAACGTTATTCTCTTACAAAACATAGTTTCGTTTATAATGAGATAAAATAACTTTCTTCATGTCAATAACAATAATTTGCCTCTGGAGCACGTTACATTGAAGCAAAACAGTTGATAATTATTTTACTATGCAGAGACAATATAAAAATTACGATAATATTAATTAGATTAAAGTAAAATAATTACAATTAGTGCAATGTCAATACGAATTAGGGTAAATTAATGTCTATCAAATACAAGAAAATTATACATTACAATTACGTTGTTAATAGATGTTTTTTTAACTTATTTTGTACGCATTTGTATTTTTACAACTTTTTATATGGTTTTGCTTGCAAGAAAACAGGTTATATACTCGATACAAAGACTTTTTTTGTATCGAGTACATAACCTGTTTGCTTGATTAATATTATAATATATCCAAAATTCTAAATCAGCTGTTGTAATCAAACAATAACACTGGTAGTTTCTGAATGTTGTTATTGTGTAAAGTTATTTAAAAGACAAACATTTGTTCTGAATACAACGGTGCTGTAATAAGGAACATCTTACGTACCTACTGTGCTTGTTTAACGAAATTGGAATTTGACTTAAGATAGTTTGATAAGTTTATGTTTACAGTTCATTTCGTAAAGTTTTAATCAAATTTTCATCTGCTGTTTGCCACTACTTTTATCATATTTCCACAGATAATAATATGAGAAGTTATCAACTTTTTTATTGTGAAAGATGGTGGGTAGAATATGGTTCTACCTGGAAAGTATCACCACTGTTCTTATTTCTGCCGGAAGCAATTATATTGTATTAAGTTGCAAAGTTGCGGTTGCTGGCCAAATAGTACACAGACATGAGGCGATTATCAGCCTCAGGAGTAGCAATACAACTGAATACGATCTCTCAGGCTTGCCTGTTGAACGTGTTGTGCTTTTGAGTAATATTGGGTAACTTTCTGGCTTGAATGGGTATAGAAATTAGAATTTAAGCAAAAATATGAAGAAACTAGCTTTCCGTCTGTGGCTTTGCATACGTGGACCCGTTTTATGGGTCCTCGTAGGATAAAAAATATATATATTTATATCTCTAACTTTTTTCCATCCATTTGAAATATAACGTAAAACGATATTGCCATATTAAGATCATAGGCGTATAGTCAGCTGCTTCGACCGCTTGGACCTGTTTTATAGGTTAACGTAGGATAAAAACTATTTTATGTCCTTTCCCAAGATCCACTCTACATGTGTTCCAAATTTCATGCTAATTGGTTCAGTGGTTTAAGCGGGAAAGCGTAACAAACAGACTAACGGACAGAGCTACTTTCGAATATTTGCATACCTCATGAAGGTAAATATGGAACCAAATGAATAAAAACAACTTTTGTAAACACCCATATTTGTGCAAATAAAAGTATTTGTCTTTGAATTTATAAATTACTAGCGAACCAGGCAGACGTTGTCCTGCCATCAAGTATCAGAACTAATCTTAAATTTAAGATATGAGCTATCCTATCTTTCAAGTTGGATCAAACTACACACGGTGTGCAAATTTTATTAAAATCGGTTAAGTAGTTTAGGAGTCCATGGCGGATAAACAACGTGACACGTAATTTATATGGCTGCAACCCTTTTTGCGTCCCACTGCTGGGCACGGGTCTCTCCCACTTATTAGGGAAGCCTGGAGCTTACTCCAATGCGTGTTGGTGGAGATGCGGGTTAGTGGCCAACCCACTGTCGGATGTTTTCAAACCGCCCATAAAGCCTCCGACAAGGTTTGACGACTGTTATCTATCGACAACAACCGGGACCGACGGCTTAACGTGCCCTCCGAAGCACGGAAACGCGCATGAAATTTTTTGCCACTAGCGGTCACCCATCTCACACCCGACCGCGCCCGTTTGGCTCTGCTGCATAGTTCGCTTGCGTTCTACGCTAGCCGCCAGGCCATGCGCGCTTCACACGTAATTTATATATATATTAAGATTATGGATAGATGCACCATATCATACACATAGTAACGACCAGGTTGACATTTGACGACTATTCGCTTCAAGGTATCAGCACAACTGCTTACAAACTCTTATTAGACTTAGGTCTATTTGAGGTTGAGTTATACCACTTTACACCATGTGACCAGAATGCTCATTTACTTATCATCTACCGTTTAAATAGAAAAATGACTCCAAATTAAACCCTAGACAGTTTAACTTTTACGACCAAATCTATGAGAAATGTCACAAAATTTCTTGGAAATAGAATGGAAATGACGACCATAAACGCTGTCTCCATGTATAATCCATGGACGATAAAAATGAAGAGGCTGTTAATATAAATGAGCTATCTGCCGAACGCAGTAATGGCCAACTCAGGATCTAATGACTGTCATATTTACGGAACGAAAACATTGGCGACTAAATATTGTAGACGTCAAATGTAGGTAGTAGATATGTAGGTACTAAAACTTATTTACTGGAAAAGGCATATTACTCGGTCACTGATTTTTTAAACGAAAAAGCGGCATAAAGGAATTCCATAAGCACCTGGTTTTCCTCTCAGTGTACAAAACAGGGTTTTTGTGTAATAAAGCCGAAGATCGGATCCGATCCGAAAAAAATAAATAAATAAATAAGTTAATTAAAAGGCGCAATATGGGTACGAATAATGATAAAAATAATATAAATATAATACAATAAATAAATCTTCAATGTACATTTTTATATTTGTTATTAGTTAAGTTTTTAATTATTGTAAATATGGCGAACCAAATGTATAAAAACACCTTTTGTAAACACCTATATTTGTGCAAATACATGTCTTTGTCTTTGTAAACCTAATCAGGAACTATTAATAATATCGCAGCAGCGATGGCCGAGTGGTATAAGACCGCGGTTTCCGACGCGACCGATACCAGGTTCAAATCCTCGGCGCGCACCTCTGAAAAATAATTTTGTAATGTGCGCATTTATCGCTGCTTCATGGTAATGAAAATATCCTGATACTAAATTGATTTAGATGTTCTCCATCGCCGTGCATGCCTGAGAGTTTAAAATTTCTCTAAGGCATGACGTCCACCAATCCGTACTTGGCCAGCATGGTTGACTATGGCCTAAATCCTTCTTACATGTAAGAAGAGACCTGCGCCCAGCAGTGGGACATAAAAAGAGGTTGGAAATATAATAATATCTATATCGAGGACCGATGGCCGAGCTAGCGAAACTAAGGATACGTTACGCTAGAGCTGGAAAAAGCATAATAGAAATAAAGCAGTTACATAAATTTTTTCTAAGCCGATTACTTTAAAAATTTACGATAATAACAAAAACATAGGTACAAAGAGATGACATAATTATATGGCTGGAGTATTTTTTCGAAACTCCAGTAGAGTTTCTTCGTATTTACAAAATTTACGTGATGCAGCTTAATTCTTGTTTAATAACGATGGCAACAGTGGACAACCGCTCTCAGACAATGTGAGGGTGCGGTGTGCGGTCTGCCGCAGCTGAGCTGAACTGTTGTGTGGATATTGTTTGATTTACTTTTGTCCTAGTTCTTGCTGAAGTTCTTTCTGTCCACATTGTAATTGCAAAGAAAGACATACAAATTCCTAATTTACATTCTGAACCCGAAACAAAGAGTCCACATGGCATATTTTTACATTGCCACATGGGTCTGCAAATCTCTTAACAAAATGTATCTTCAGCATGAAACCAAAATTCCCTCTGGGAAAAGCTAAATGAATCACTATATTGCAATACAACCTTTTTTTAAATATTCAAATTACAGAGTAAAAGACGACCCACAGAAGCAGTTATAATTAGAGATTAATTTATCTTTGATTTATAGTCCAGCGGCTAGTTTAGAACGCAAGCGGTCTATGCAGCAGACGGGTGACAGTTAGTGGCAAAAAATTACATGCGCATTCTGTGCTTCGGAGGGCACGTTAAGCCTTCGGTGCCGGCTATTGTCGATAGATAACAGTCGTTAAACCTTGTCGGAGGGCTCATGGGCGGCTTAACTTCCGACAACAGGTTTGCCACCAACCCGCATTGGAGCTGAGACGTGGAGCAAGCTCCAGCTTCTCCAATAATAGGGAGAGACCCGTGCCCAGCAGTGGGACGCAAAAAGGGTTGTAGCTAATTTAGCTTTATTTGCAAAAGGTTCTCTTGCTCACTCAAAATGTTAGTTCATGCAACTTATTTAATGTTTAGTCTCGATGTCGACAGTGAAAAAGAGCCCTAAGGCAACTGTTCTCTTGTGAGTGTGCGGTGTGCGGTCTGCCACCGCTGAGCTGAACTGCTCTGTGGACATTGTTTCATTTACTTTTGTACTAGTTCTTACGGAAATTTAGGTAAAATATCTTCTCTGCTAGACACTCAGACCTACAAAAGTAGATAATAATAGCAGTTGCGTCATATAGTTTGGCATGACTAAATAACTTCTTTTACCGAAAATATAGATAGATATAAGGTAAGAATCATAAATATAAATAAAAAAATACTAGGTAACTAGAAATAATATTCTTAGAATTGAAAAATGAAAAACGGAATTTTTATCATGCTCCTTTAATTTTTTTTAATTTATTAAAAAATGGCACTGAATAAGTGAATAAAAAATAATTTAAACCTGAGGTTATTACTTTTTTTAACAATATCATTAGTAACTGTATATTTTTAAGTGAAGTATAAGAATTTACAATGCATACAAAGTACAGAAGTTTAAATAAAAAATCTACAATCATAAAATGATACATAGTAAATCTTGCTGTCAACATCGAAACAAAGCTGTTTTATAAACAAAATGACCTACAATTCCGCTCTGAAGACTTTCTAAAATTTTCAATCACCAACCAATCCAGGCCAATACTGCCGTTTGGAAAGACTTCGTTTTATTTTGGAAATTACCAATCGGTACAAATATGAGGCGAGGAGAACAAAGCGAACGATGCGCTGAAAATGGAATCGAAATGTCGTTGTTGACTATACCTAGTGCAGTGCAGGAAAAGTATAATCTCAAGAATGGTTTTGGAATGAGTATATACACAAAGATAACAATAAACTGCTTACCTCAGTAACTAACTCTAATTAAGAAAATACAAAACGTCATTTTTGCTTTACGGCAGTCGAGTAATAATACAAAATAATACCTAAACAATCCACATAGGTGGGCTGATGGTCTAAAAAGACAGTGGGAAGCCGCTATGTTTAAACGGCGCAGCACCTGATTGTTTGCCGAGCTTTAGGGGAGGCCTTCGTCCAGCTATGAAAGGTTGATTGGATGAATGTATAGATGAATTCAAATAGCCCTAATTATCTAACTATTTACAAGTATAACGTTAATTTATAAGGCACCTCTACCTGCAGATTATATGACCCTTTTTAGGAGATTTAGATGAGTCTACCATAGGCCAACAGGGCCTGAATCCTCGTATGCTACTTCCTTTATAAAACATCCATCCACCTAACTCACCAAAAAAATTTATCTTTTTAAATATTTTTGGAAAAGGTATATTCTTTTTGCACGCCAATACACACTGAGTAAAACCGCGAGGCTTTTTAGGCTTTTGGACAGCTATCGGCCGATTGCGATTGTCAAATGGTCGTCGGACGCTCGTTTACATTTCCATTTGACGTTACTTTTTCGTGTGACGTCATTTTCTGTGACGCTGCAACTTTTCTATTAATTTCGTAAGCCGTTTATTTTGAAGAATAAAATCTTTCTGTTCGCATCGATTTCAATTCTTGCGAAATTCTAATAGTTGGCGTTAGTAGTATGACAATATTTTCTATCTAATGAATACAAAATTCTTACTTTAATTTTAAATGGTTATATATATTATTTTTTTAATGTTTAACATATTTAGATGTGAATTTAAATTACGATTGTATAGCCATAAGTGTGATAGTTTTTAACAGATTTCAATCAAAAAGAAGGAGGTACTCAGTTCAACTTTATGTTTTTGTTTATTTTTCCAAAATTTCTACTGGGCGAACAGATTTTGATGATTCTTTTTTATATTATTATATTATAAATATTGATTAATATTTAAGATTTCAAACATTTACCTAAAGTTTGATAAATAGGTCAAAATATCTAAATCTCTAAATCTAAACTATGTTACTAAGACGGACCCAAACGGTTGTAAATTACTAAGTACATGTAACAACCACATTTCTGAATTTACTTCGAAACTATTAAACTTGGGACTGTCTTGTCTTGAGTGGATCTGTTACTATAGTTTTAAACTAGACTATGACATGTATATCTTGAGCGGAAATTTAAGTTGTTTTTCATAATAAAACTAAGAAAGTAACATATCTTTAAACAAACTTGTAGGAACATTCTACTTTTTCTTTCTTAATTAAATTTTTCAGCCACGCTTAGCTTCTTACAAAATTAAATTACAAAAACAAATAATGAAAAAATAATTTTCAAACAAACAACACGTCAATAACTACGCCTTTCAACTCTCATAATAATGGGAATACAAATAAAAACAATTTTTACTCAACAAAAATCTTTAAGACCAAAGCGTGGCTTATCTTAGATTATTCACAATTGATCCGCCCACAACAAAAGTCCCAAAAATTGATTCCGCCCAGGATTCTGGATCTCTCGAGAGCAACAAATCCATAAAGCCGTTGTTTTAAACAAGCATCTGGAGCAAAGAGAGCGAAGATCCCACAATATGTCAGATTTGCCGCTCATAAGACGATTGAGCGGTATCCCTTCCCGATACGGATTCCCTTGGAATGTCAACTGAAATATAAATTGTTACAGATGGGAAGGCTGGCTTTTCGACTCGTTGTTGGTTTGGATTAAAGAAATGGTAGAAGATATAGCGATGAGCGATTACCAGCTGTGCGGATATTCGCTTTAAAGCTCTGTTTTACATTTTTATTTTTAGATAGAGTAGCAGATGAGGAATGAATGATGAGAGCCGTTAAAAATACGTCTCAAGGATTTTACATAATAAGATATTTATCTAAGCTTGGAGTCAACCTTTTTTTGGTATCGGGGGGGGGGGGGGGGGGGGGCATTCAAAAGGTACCCAGCACCGTGGGAGAGGATACCAGGTTATGTGGGATTTGCATCGCACTAAAACCACCTCGGTGGCCTGCCTCAGCGCTTGGAGAGGACTCCAGGATCTCCAGTGGAACGCATCGGTGTCCTCCACGCTCGGTGCCCTGGAACGAGCCCATCTACGGGAGAACAGATGATCTACACAGTAAGCATTTGCAAATGCCGGTGGCAGGTGACTCCACTCTTTTCAGTGAATGAAAGTAGGGTAAGTCATTCACAGCTGTTATGTTAGTCATTCGAACTGACAACATCACATTTTTTACTTTAGTAAGGCTGCTTGATACCTTATTTATGCATACAGCCAGAAAAATTTGCAAAAAAATTTCTAAAAACCTTAGAATAAGTACGCTAAAAAATTTATTCTCGTTTAGTTTCTGTTTCCAAATAAATGCAAAATTATTTTACATATGCAATTCTAATAAGTCTTTGGTTGGCCAATAGTATACATTTAAATAAAATCGGATTTAGACTGGACCTGGCCTTCCATTGGGGACCACAAAAATGACCTAGAGGATTCCCATAATGTCACGGACTGGGGAGTACTGAACCTGCGACGGTAAAACCAGAGGGGCATAACCACCCACGACTTTCTCTCGTGCTTTTGTTTTTTTAAATAAATTTGTGTAAACAGGATTGTTTTTCTAAATTCCTCACTGTACACCGTATCAACTAAAATATTTTAAAATAGCTTTTCGCCCTCAATGAGACACTGTACAAGATTTTGCTGACTTTCCGACATCGGATTGAAATGTTAATTCTCTTTCGACGGTTCTCGAGCCATGAATTATATGAATGTGACTTTGTTGTGACTGTTCGTTGACGCTCAGAGAAAAGTTTATGCCCGTTTCATGGCACATTAACATTTTGCAATGTGTGTATAACGGAGAACTTGTTGTGGCTTCATTTTTGAGGTATTATTATGCGGCTATCTAGCACAAAAATATCTTAAGTTTTATAGCACCACACGTATGAGCCTTTTAATTATACTTCAGACATAAATTCATTTAGATCCATTAAGATAGAATCTTTAAAGTAAATTAAATTACAATCTGACGACCCGCCTGACGTAATGGTTACCATGCCGGACTGCCGATTGGAGGAGAAATTTGAATGATGAAATTAAACCAATTCTCGGTCTGGGTGTTTGTGTTTTTGTCTCTGTGTCGTACTGTGGGTACCATGGACACGGTACCCACGACACAGGGTATATCTATCATACTGTGGGGCTATGAGTGTGAAACGTTATTTATTTATTTATGTGCTCGTATAAAGGTGACTCAAGCAGAATAAAAGCAGTTTATTCAATTCCTTAGACATACGAGCATGCAAGCCACATGGTATTATGTGGTTGCTGCAGCTGCAGACTATTGCTGTCTTCTATCATGGACCATAAGCATACAACCTTAAGCAAGTCTGAGTTTTCTCTGAGGTCATTACCAGGTGCGCTGCTACTCCAGACCGATGGTCGCCTCATGGAAGCGCTAACGACACTTTTCCACCAAATCACCGTAGAATTATTGCTTCATTGTTGTAATCCGTACAGCGTTAGTACTTTTTTTGGTCAAAATATGAATGTTTTACCTATAAAAAGACGTACTTTGCTAAAAGGCTATCTTGGAACTTTTATAACCTAAAAGAATTATGTAAATGTCAGAACTTCAATTACTTCAAGTCTTCCTTTTCAGGAATAAATTATGCGCTTCAAAAAAAATTTCAATCTTCTTTTGTATATCCGATAGAATGCAGATTCATGCAAAGCAGTTTATTAATATTATCGACGAAGGAGAATATCGGCCGGGTAAGTATTAAGCTAGGATTGGAAGAGCTTTTTTATCCGGGATATTATTCAACAAGTTTAGAAGACTGGGACGTATTAATCTGTAGTATTATTGAACTTTTTGCGCATGGCCCGAACGGCTAGCGTAGAATGCAAGCGATCTGTGCAGCTAAACCAAACGGGGGTGGTCGGGTATGAGATGGGTAACCGCTGGTGGCAAAAAAAAATCATGCGCGTTTCCGTGCTTCGGAGGTCACGTTAATCCGTCGTTCTCAGTTGTTATCGACAGATAACAGTCGTTAAACCTTATCGGAGGCCTTATGGGCTGTTTGAAAACTTTCGACAGCGGGATGGCCAATAACCTGCATCTACAGCAACCCAAACCCAGCAGTGGTCCGCAAGGGTTGCAGCCAATTTAAGCCAAGCCATTATAGATCTTTTAATAGGCTTTTAGTATTAGCATTGTTTTTGAGCCCGTATTTTGTTACAGGCGGACTGACGACCTGAAGAAGACAGCGGGAAGCCACTGGATTGTGTGTAGGTGTCCGCAGCTGCAGCGACTACTTAGAATCACATGCCTGCATGCTCATCTGCTACTTACACATCAAAAACCGGCCAAGTGCGAGCCGGACTCGTCCACCGAGGATTCCGTAAAATATTTTTAATATATGACGTAACTAAAAATTAACAATTTTCGCAATTTTTCCTTTATCTGCGCTATAAGATGCTGCTTCGTAACAAATTTCAAGATTCTGAGTTCATGGGAAGTACCCTGTAGGTGTAGATTCCCTTGTGAGTGTCGAAAATTTGCGAAAATTAGCGGCATAAACGGCTGTATCTTTTGATTGCGCTGGCTTAGAAGTTTGTTTCTTTGGTAGTTCAAAGGGAGAGTAGACCTGAGTATTTGATATAAATTTCAGCTTGATACCTCCACGCGTTTCTGAGAAAAAGTTTCTTGATAGACAGACGGACGGACAACAAAGGGATCCTATAATGGTTCCGTTGTTTTCGAGGTACGGATTCCTAAAAAACTGAGCCCTGTACGTAAATGAGTTATTCCATAGAATGCATGTTAGCAAGTTATGACACTAATAGCAGGATGTATGAAGACGGCGTCGCAGCGTAACTGTTACTCTCAGTTATGTCCGGTGGTGGAGGGAGGCACCATAGTGACAGGAGGAAAGGTTAATTTCTTAGAATTCTTCATGTATTGCTTTAATATAGAGTTAAAGCCACCATAATCTTTTGTTAGGTATGAATTATATTGTTCTTATGAAGCGTGTTATGCCGCCTACAAAAATCTCTGTTTCGCCCAAAGGTAGACTGGCAGAGAATGCTTTTAGCATTAAGTCCGCCTTTTATACCATTTTGTTAAGTGGTGTAATAAAGTTTTAAATAAATAAATAAATAAAGCCGCTCCAATTTATGTGTTTAAAATATGACATGTTTTTTTATATATAATGTACTTTTATCTCTTGTTCTAATTAAACGAAAAATAGAAAAGTTGTTTTTTCGTTACATTTATGGTATGATGGTAATTAATATTTTCAAACGATGATACTAAAAGTAAAAATAAAAATTGCGAATATTTTTTCTTAGATTATTGTAATAATCTATACATATAATAAATCTGTAACAAGTCGGTTTCTGTACATTGAAGATATTTGAAAAAAATTGTCACTAGGGCTATTTATTAGCGTAATAGAACCCAAAACAATGATTTTTAGAATTATTGTCTGTTTGTCTGTTTATCTGTTTGTCTGTTTATCTGTTCGTTTGTGCGCGCTAATCTCAGGAACGGCTTAACGTAGAAGGATACGGTTTTCACTGATGTATTGGTATTTTTTTGGATTAACATTTAGGGTTTGTTTTATTTAAATCGGTTAACAAACAAAAAAGTTACGTCAATTTCAAGAATTGAATTAAAGACTGAAGCGACCATTACCGATACAAACTAAATAGCTGCATCCTTTTAACGTCTCGCTCCTCTCCTGGGCTTCCCATTATTGGGGAGGCCTGGAGATTAGTTAACCACGCTGCTCCAATGCGGGTTTTTAAATTTAAGTGTGTAACTTTTGTAAGAGAATAAATTTAATGCGAGCGGTCACACCACAAGTTTCGATAATTACTAACATCTCTTAATATTCTGATAGCAAGTTTTCAATCACTTATCCTAGATTTCATCTCTAAATATTTAAAAAAACCATACATATCACCACATATTCAAAGAAATCCTCAATACAAAATTAATGTACAAAACCTTAACAAAACGAGGCTACTGCCGACATCTATATTCATATTCAGAACTATTTAGTGATCTGTTGCAAATTCGGTATATCGACAATTTAGTTTACACGCTATACGATAGATGTCATTGTTACGCAATAACGCTATTACAAAGTGGATTGGTGGAGATTATTTCAAATAATTAATTACGAGTATATTTACTTAATAAAATATCTAATAAAAAAATTAACAACTTAGAGACCTTTGGAACTGGCGCTGACTGACAATGAGTACAATTCATTGTGGTAGAGCATTATGGAGGCGCGGCGCGGTGGTTACATCCACATATTATTGGTATCGAACTTATTTAATAGACAATAATAATTATAGACTCGCGCAGGCGCGGTCCCAGTGGGGGGGTCATAGGGGACATGACCCCCCCCCCCCCAAAATCCCTCACTCATGCGTAGATGGAAGGCGAAACAAGCCAATTTGAGACACCTCTTCCCCCAAATTTCTTAGTGACCCCCCACCAAAATTTCTTGGCGCCCCCCCCCCCCCCAATTGAAGGCTGCGACCGCGCCTGGACTCGCGTGGCGCAATGGTTACCATGCCGGACTGCCAATCGAAGGGTCTCGAGTTTGATTCCCGGCGAAGCAGAAATTTGAATGATGAGTTTAATTTTCTGTTCTCGGTTTAAGTGTTTGTATTTCTGTCTCTGTGTGTCTCATGGTACCCATTACACAGTGTATATTTACCGTACTCTGGGGCTATCAGTGTGAAACGTAAAAAAAATCAAAGTGTTCTACCGACTTTACTATGCTGAGTGATCTTTTCAAAATGATAGCTCTGTCACCATATCATGATTACACCACCAGTCGAAGGTTAAAGTTCCACAGGCCGCTTTGCACGCTCCTTTTGATGTTTGAACGGATGTTTAAGTTATGGGACAACCTTCCAGCTGAGGCATTTCCAGTGGACTTTGACATAGGGTTCTTCAAGAAAGCTGTAAAGAAAGCTCTTCTTGAAAGCCGGCAGTGCTCGGGTGGCTCCGCTGGGGTTGCCCGTTTCCATAGGCGACAGTGATCGCTTAACCACGCGGCCTTTCTGCCTCTTTGTTCGGTTTGCTTATAAAAAAAGTGATTTCGAATAAACGAATAACCAATTGCCGAGGCACTAATAAAAAAAAATATTGAAATGAGCAGACGTTTTCAGTGGTTAATTTAATAAGAGCTATTACATACATACGCAGTACTGGCACTGGTGTTACACTAATATGATAAAGCGTCACGGCAGCAGCACGGCATGGTGGTCACGCCCAGATTAATATTAGTAATCGATATATTTATTTCTGATGCTGTGTGAAGGGTTGTTAATAGAACTAATTGACTCTTAATCACGTAGGGCCTGATCCTCTCACGCTGCTCCAATTCAGGTTGATGACGTCTTCATTGTTAGTGGCCTAACTGCTGTCGCAAGTTTTATTCGCTATCGCTCGAAAGACCTTCATTAAGTATGAACGACAGTATGTTAACGACAATTGCAACCAACGTGTAAGCAACCAAGAATTTGACTCCCAACTACTAACCACGCCTGACATAGCGTAGACATTTCACCACCTTTCTGCAATATATTTAAGTCACATAATGATAATGAATCTATGCATTATTTGCAGCACAAATTATTTAATTATAATGATACTTTCCGCGGGCACAGCAGTACTATCTAAACACTTTAAAAACATGCTATTATAATACGTTTAATTTGTAAAGAGAAACTGATGATAACGACTGAAAAGTCGGTATTATAAGAGGAGTACAGTAAGAATTGTAAGGACTCAGGAAGAATGTATCTACTCAACATAATAATATGAACTTTTGTATCATAAGTATTTTCATAAAAGGTAACAATAATCCAAGGGACAGTGGAGGGCAAGCGGTCACGAACGAAATTGCAACCTCATCAGCCACGACCACTCTGTCAAGAGTGAACGACTAAGGAGGAGGAGGAACAAATAATCCAAGCCTAATCAAGCCTTTTGTACAAGTCTATCTACGCGGACGACGTCGCGGGCACAGCTAGTATAATAATATTCGCTAATTGACCGCTTTGTCTATACATATAATAAATCTGTAACAAGTCGGTTTCTGTACATTGAAGATATTTGAAAAAAATTGTCACTAGGGCTATTTATTAGCGTAATAGAACCCAAAACAATGATTTTTAGAATTATTGTCTGTTTGTCTGTTTATCTGTTTGTCTGTTTATCTGTTCGTTTGTGCGCGCTAATCTCAGGAACGGCTTAACGTAGAAGGATACGGTTTTCACTGATGTATTGGTATTTTTTTGGATTAACATTTAGGGTTTGTTTTATTTAAATCGGTTAACAAACAAAAAAGTTACGTCAATTTCAAGAATTGAATTAAAGACTGAAGCGACCATTACCGATACAAACTAAATAGCTGCATCCTTTTAACGTCTCGCTCCTCTCCTGGGCTTCCCATTATTGGGGAGGCCTGGAGATTAGTTAACCACGCTGCTCCAATGCGGGTTTTTAAATTTAAGTGTGTAACTTTTGTAAGAGAATAAATTTAATGCGAGCGGTCACACCACAAGTTTCGATAATTACTAACATCTCTTAATATTCTGATAGCAAGTTTTCAATCACTTATCCTAGATTTCATCTCTAAATATTTAAAAAAACCATACATATCACCACATATTCAAAGAAATCCTCAATACAAAATTAATGTACAAAACCTTAACAAAACGAGGCTACTGCCGACATCTATATTCATATTCAGAACTATTTAGTGATCTGTTGCAAATTCGGTATATCGACAATTTAGTTTACACGCTATACGATAGATGTCATTGTTACGCAATAACGCTATTACAAAGTGGATTGGTGGAGATTATTTCAAATAATTAATTACGAGTATATTTACTTAATAAAATATCTAATAAAAAAATTAACAACTTAGAGACCTTTGGAACTGGCGCTGACTGACAATGAGTACAATTCATTGTGGTAGAGCATTATGGAGGCGCGGCGCGGTGGTTACATCCACATATTATTGGTATCGAACTTATTTAATAGACAATAATAATTATAGACTCGCGCAGGCGCGGTCCCAGTGGGGGGGTCATAGGGGACATGACCCCCCCCCCCCCCCCCCAAAATCCCTCACTCATGCGTAGATGGAAGGCGAAACAAGCCAATTTGAGACACCTCTTCCCCCAAATTTCTTAGTGACCCCCCACCAAAATTTCTTGGCGCCCCCCCCCCCCCCAATTGAAGGCTGCGACCGCGCCTGGACTCGCGTGGCGCAATGGTTACCATGCCGGACTGCCAATCGAAGGGTCTCGAGTTTGATTCCCGGCGAAGCAGAAATTTGAATGATGAGTTTAATTTTCTGTTCTCGGTTTAAGTGTTTGTATTTCTGTCTCTGTGTGTCTCATGGTACCCATTACACAGTGTATATTTACCGTACTCTGGGGCTATCAGTGTGAAACGTAAAAAAAATCAAAGTGTTCTACCGACTTTACTATGCTGAGTGATCTTTTCAAAATGATAGCTCTGTCACCATATCATGATTACACCACCAGTCGAAGGTTAAAGTTCCACAGGCCGCTTTGCACGCTCCTTTTGATGTTTGAACGGATGTTTAAGTTATGGGACAACCTTCCAGCTGAGGCATTTCCAGTGGACTTTGACATAGGGTTCTTCAAGAAAGCTGTAAAGAAAGCTCTTCTTGAAAGCCGGCAGTGCTCGGGTGGCTCCGCTGGGGTTGCCCGTTTCCATAGGCGACAGTGATCGCTTAACCACGCGGCCTTTCTGCCTCTTTGTTCGGTTTGCTTATAAAAAAAGTGATTTCGAATAAACGAATAACCAATTGCCGAGGCACTAATAAAAAAAAATATTGAAATGAGCAGACGTTTTCAGTGGTTAATTTAATAAGAGCTATTACATACATACGCAGTACTGGCACTGGTGTTACACTAATATGATAAAGCGTCACGGCAGCAGCACGGCATGGTGGTCACGCCCAGATTAATATTAGTAATCGATATATTTATTTCTGATGCTGTGTGAAGGGTTGTTAATAGAACTAATTGACTCTTAATCACGTAGGGCCTGATCCTCTCACGCTGCTCCAATTCAGGTTGATGACGTCTTCATTGTTAGTGGCCTAACTGCTGTCGCAAGTTTTATTCGCTATCGCTCGAAAGACCTTCATTAAGTATGAACGACAGTATGTTAACGACAATTGCAACCAACGTGTAAGCAACCAAGAATTTGACTCCCAACTACTAACCACGCCTGACATAGCGTAGACATTTCACCACCTTTCTGCAATATATTTAAGTCACATAATGATAATGAATCTATGCATTATTTGCAGCACAAATTATTTAATTATAATGATACTTTCCGCGGGCACAGCAGTACTATCTAAACACTTTAAAAACATGCTATTATAATACGTTTAATTTGTAAAGAGAAACTGATGATAACGACTGAAAAGTCGGTATTATAAGAGGAGTACAGTAAGAATTGTAAGGACTCAGGAAGAATGTATCTACTCAACATAATAATATGAACTTTTGTATCATAAGTATTTTCATAAAAGGTAACAATAATCCAAGGGACAGTGGAGGGCAAGCGGTCACGAACGAAATTGCAACCTCATCAGCCACGACCACTCTGTCAAGAGTGAACGACTAAGGAGGAGGAGGAACAAATAATCCAAGCCTAATCAAGCCTTTTGTACAAGTCTATCTACGCGGACGACGTCGCGGGCACAGCTAGTATAATAATATTCGCTAATTGACCGCTTTGACGACCTGTGTGGAACTCCCTCATCATCAAACTGCTGATCAACAGGTCGTGGGTTCGATAAGCCAGACAGAAATTTGAATGATGAGTTTAAATGTCTGTTATCAGTCTGAGTATTTGTGTTACTGTCTTTGTGTACCTATGGCACCCACGACACTGGGAATCCTATCTTCTATTAAACATTTTTTGTAAACTATGATTTACCTAGATGAATCTGCAAGTATTGCATTTTCGGATATTTAAATTTTAATTCCAATTTTCAAACATATCCGCTAACTATCCAACACTATAACCTCCCCACACTTCCAGAATTGAGTGCGACACAAGACGCGGTCGTAATAACGGCAAATTGCCGTCAAATTGTCGGCGGTCGAACCAATTTGCTGGTCGCAGTAACTCGCGCTTTGTCTCCAGATATTAACTGTCGCTTGCCTTCATTTAACTATGTTTGAACTCTCATATGGAACTGGATTGTTAGTTAGCAGATTGAAGCGCGCATGGCCCGGCGGTTAGCGTAAAACGCAAACGATCTATGCAACTAAGCGAAACGGGCGCGGTCGGCTGTGAGATGGGTGACCGCTAGTGGCAAAAAATTTCATGCGCGTTTCCGTGCTTCGGAGGGCACGTTAAGCCGTCGGTCCCGGTTGTTGTCGATAGATAACAGTCGTTAAACCTTGTCGGAGGCCTTATGGGCGGTTTGAAAACATTCGACAGCGGGTTGGCCACTAACCCGCATCTCCACCAACCCGCATTGGAGCAGCGTGGTGGAGTAAGCTCCAGGCCTCCCCAATAATGGGGAGAGACCCGTGCCCAGCAGTGGGACGCAAAAAGGGTTGCAGCCAAGCCATTAATTAAAAAACGTATTTAAAACATGTTTGTACCACTTGTAGGTTGTAGAACTATTATGGTTCACCCGGGGAAGTACCACCGCTGCATCCACTTCTGCCGTGAACCAATTCTATTGTGTTTCGGTGGAAAGGTGCAGTTGCCGGCCACACTTACATGAGGCGACCACCAGCCTCCGGTGTAGCAGCGCAACTGCATACGACCTCAGACAAAACTAACCTATGCTTGCTTGAGGTTGTATGTAGATGTCCATAGGCTGCAGCGACCACTTAACGTGGCCTGCATGCTCGTCTGCTACTCCATTCAAAAAAATAAAAATAAAAATAAATGTTTTTATTTCAATGCGCTTAAAAAATTTCTAGGTGCATCGTATTGCTCAAGCTAAGCCCAAATTATTTAATACACATATTTGTATCGGATAATATAATGTTATACAAAAATATGCTCACAATTATGTAAAATTATGGCGGCCATCTTGGATTTAAATTTATACACGAAAAAAATCCAAGGAATTTATAGCCTCCTTCTTTTTTTGAAGTCGTTTAAAAATGACATTCTAGATATATACAGATAGAGTTTTATTACATTTTAAAGAAATAAACACAGAATAATAACTAATTACCGATGAGCATGTAGGCTCATGGGCATCACACGGCATGGACACACAACCTCGAGGAAGCTATAGTCTTGCTTAAGGTTCTAGAGGCTGATTTGCCTTTTGTAAATTTAACCGCCATCCTGACCTTTCTACCGAAACTTAGAACAAATAAATTAAGTTCAAATATTTTTATAGTAAAACAGTAATTTTATCCGATACAAAATCGTCTTTATTTTTGTTTATAGGCCGCATTCTTGAACAATAAGTCAGTTGATTAGATCCAAACAAATCGCTCGTAATTTTAGTCGAAGCTTCCTCGTCATCATAATAATTCCTTAATGGCCTAAATTGAGGAAGAGGCGCAATTAAGTAACGGAAAAAATATTATTTTGGCATTTGAGCCAAAACAAACTCGTATCGAATTCAAGCCAAGAGGAAAAAGTGCCCTTTAGTAGTCATTTGTTTATCCTAATGTTTTGAATCACCCCTAACGTCCGAAAAAGTTGGACGACAATCAAAATTAATCAATTTAACTATCTTAAAAATAGGTACGTTTAAAAATAATCCTTCTGTTGCGGTGCGATACATACAGAAATGATGAGTTCGCACCTCAGATGAAATGTGTACGTGTGTACGACGACGCAAGCGGCAAATAAAGTGAAAAATAGAATTCGCCACACGCGTCATCCTGAGACTGGTCAATCAGACATATCTTCAAAGAATCTGACCTTTTCCTTCACACTTCAGTCATAGTCTGACACTAGGATTCTCTGTGTGTACGAGGTTAAGGGGATGTAGTTCGAGGTTACCACGATCACCCAAACATAAAACAGAGATACAAACGCCGAGACCGAGATGTGTTCTCTCATTCTCATTCTTCTTAGTTATTATTCAAAAGCATACCTCTTTGGAAATCCAACCTATCCTGGGTTGGATCGTCCTTCCAGGGCCCTTGTAGAGACACGTTTTTTCGTCGTAAGAATCTAAGGTTTATTGGGCAGGCGTAGGAACACAGTGGGAGCTTGTTGACGATCGCGGCGGAGTTACGGCACGGCGCCGTCGGCCGCCGCCGCCGTGAGCATCGTGCTATTTGTGCTTGTCCCTCGGTGTGCCCAGTGCACAGTGAATTAACCGTAGATTCTGATCAGTATTGTACGGCGTTTTATGAGAGCGTGTAAACGGTGACGGGTATTTTCACGTTTTCGTGGCGGTTTCTGTATAGGTACCGATTTACTTTTACGAGTAAAATAAAATGAACAAGACAGGATTCCTTATAACACTAGTTCAATTCATTCATAACTTATAAAATTAGTTCAAGAAATATTTCTTGTAATCTTACTATTATTATTATTATTTGAGTTGGTGGGGAAGGGTACAACCCTAAGGCCACTGCGACCAGTAAATGATCTATAGTAGCCTAGCCCCGCGTTTATATCTGATTCCCAAGGCCGACGGTTGTTAGGAACCGTACGATGCGCTTGGGATCTTGAAGTTTGACATCTTCCGATGTGACTAGGCTGCCGCCCAGTATCCGACTTCTGTTATGTGCGAGTGCGACACAGTCGCAGAGGATGTGGACACCCGATTCCTCATCACCATTGCAGAATCTTCAATTAGCAATGTAATCTTACTATTGTTATTTTATCAAATTTCATTTTATGCAATCTAAAATAATTGTAAAACTTGACGTCAGCTATTCCAGCTAATTCTGGGTGTGAAATGCGCCAAATTCATCGCTTTTTACTGAAATTGGATGTACGCTCTTCCTTTTTGAGTTATCTTTATAGTAAGTTATAAGTAAGCTTAGTAGGAAGCTAATATTCTTTTGGTTCTTATAAGAATTATTAATGGTGAGGAGCTTGCACTTTTTTTATACAAACTTATTATTTAATAACAGATTTGGAAGTTTTCCACCTGAATAATATCGCGTGTAAAATTAAATATTTTAGTCGATAGAAAGAAAGAAAGAAAAGATATTTATTTCATATTAGGAATACAAAATATTCGCTTAATGAAGGTCATTTTTTCCCGGTCATCGCCATTAAGTGCCCGTTTGGGCTAGATGTTGAGCTGAGAGAAAAAAGGCGACGGAAAAAAACTCCCAGCACTCTTTAAAAAAAAAGTACATAATAATAATTATATTTGAGATAACAGAATGGCTATGGGTTGATAATGGTCACACGTGACAGCTGATCGTGTGAGACACCATCAACCTACTTCCACCTGCTCCCAGATGCGAGTAATTACTAAAACTAATACAATCTATGAAGAAATATCCTTTTGTGAGCGAGATTCATTCCCACGCTCCTTTACTGATACTTTTCTTATAAAAGTATACTCGTAATTAATAAATTCATTTTCCCAATATTTGCTCTTATTCATTTTGTCTATATTTTATTATTACATGCGATTTGAATATTTCTGAGATTGCGAATTCAATTTCTTTCCGTACTCTAGCGAGTACATTTGTATTTATTGTTAAATGTTGGATTGTGAACGAAGTTACCGTTTCTAAGTATAAAATATGTAAATATAGGAATAAATAATATTTCTTTCAAATTTAGACACATGGAAACAAGTAATTTATGTGTAAAACTCTTCGTTTAATTTTTGTTAGTCGGAGTTTGTTGAAGGCCTTATGTGTCATTTGAAAAAATCCGACGATGGGTTGGCTACAAATTTTGGTTGGGTGGGCATCAAGATCTGTGCCCAGAAATGGAAGACAAAACCTGGAATCTCAATGTAGGTTGGAATCATCATAATCATTCTTTATTGCATCATGCTTACATTTACATACAAGTTGTTACATTTCATAGGATAGGTTATAGCATGAAGCCTTGTAAGGGTGTAGCGATTTCTTTACATCATAATACTATACAAGGTGTGATAAACTAATTTTAATTGACAGTACTATTATTTTAAAGTAAATTACTTATACCTATTTTTAAACAAAAAATTAAATAAAATGAAATTAGCAGCAAAAATCTGAGAGTTTATAAGTAAACAGTAACTGACTTTACATCCTACCATCTAAAAATATCCGAAATCAAAACCAGTCTACGAGCCGTACTAATATTACTCTTCTTTCTTCCTTAATTCCAGATATTGTGTATTCAATTTTATACTGCGCTGGAGGGAGTCAATATTAGTTTGTATTGCCAAAGGGCATCTATTAAGCTAAGGAACCGTTTAGAAACCAAATAGAAATAACAATACTAGAGCAATTATAATCGATTTATTTTGAAAATTGTAAAAAAACTAATTTTATTTATTTGTATCGTATAGACTATGTGAGCAATTTTTATATAGGAGTGTTGCAGAAAAAATAATTATTATGAAACATGAACGAAACACTGATTAAAATCGACTACGATACTAATAAATCTCGTAGCACGACTACAGCGGCAACGGTCTATCGACTAACGACAGCGTATCCGTCAAAGGTCATCTTACTCTTGACGGCGCCCGTTCTGAGGCCTTAGTGTAAGTGTGCACACGCGAAAACGTTACTATCGCGTTTGCGTTAAGAATTTGATTATCGACCTTATTCCTTTCAGGTTAAGATCTATCTGTCCAATTTTAACTCTGACGCAGTAGTAACGTTTGCGCGTTTAATAACTCACACTAAGGGCTCTGTTTACTATGTTAGCTATGTCACTGAGATATTGACAATTTTACTGTCCTTATACGATACGTACATCCGCTGGATAAAAATAGCGCGGGACCGGGCGGAGTGGCGAGTATTATTAAAAAACCTATATTCAGGAGCGGACTTCTAAAGGCTAAAAGTTACATATTCCTTATCTTAAAGCAATATAATCCACGTTCCTGTATAATAATTAACTTTGCCATAAATTTCAAATTAATTTAGTACGCCTACAATATTACACAAAGAGTGGAATATTCCCGAGATTGTGTATTCGATTTCCTCTCGCGCTGGAGCGAGCACATATTTGTATTTATTGCCAAAGGGGAAAATTTGAACGAAGCCGCCGTTTTTGAATACAGGAAAAAATGTACATGTAAGGGTAAATTGTATTTTTATTTTCAATTTTGGTGATAGACAACAAGTGCTGGTATATATCGTACTTCTAGGTATATGCATAATTTTCATTTCCAAAATTGTCCGTAAGTTTTTCCCGCATTTGAAGCACATGGCGTGACGACTGGCGTCGAATGCAAGCGTGGCAAACGGCCGTGATCGGATGGGTAACCGCTAAAAGCCAAAACTAACCTTTTTTTTTGGTATCGGGGGGGAACCTTCAAAAGTATCCAGCATCTTGGGAGAAGATACCGGGTAATGTGGGATTTGACCTCACTAAAACCCCCTCTTTGAACTGCCTCTGCACTTGGGGAGGACTCCGGGATCTCCCGTGGAACGCACCGGTGTCCTCCATTCGATGTATGCATGCAGGCATGCGGCCACGCACACCCCGCCGTCCTTCCCGGGGCTGCTGGCTGGATGGGTCGAGCTCCCGCCCGCAGCCCCGGAAGCCCCCTTTTAGTCGCCTCTTACGATCAGGCAGGGGATACCGTAGCTCTATTCTTAATCCAGAAGCTACAGGCCCTAGCCAAAACTGACCATACTTAACTTAACTTACTTAACTGTCAGATTCCCTGTGGAAAACGCAGTATGTAAACATCCGATAACGTGTCGGCCACTAACTTGAATCTCTACTAACCTGCATTGAAGCAACGTGATGGAATAAGCTCCAGGCCTCCCCAGTAATAAGGAAAGAACCATGCCCAACAGTGGGATGGTAAAAGGGGCTGGCTTTGCTACTAGGCTGAGGCTGGTAATGTAAGTCTCAAACTTGGACTTTTTTTCAACCTTTTTTATATCCCACTGCTGGGCACATGTCTCACACTTGAGAGGGATTTAGGCCATAGTCAACTAAGTTGGCTAAGTGCGGATTGGTGGACACAAATTATGAATTTCTCTCAGGCATGTACGGCGATGGTAACGTAATCAATTAAATATTACGATATTTTCCATCACCGTGGAGCAGCGATAAATGCACACATTACAAATTTTTTTGTCAGAGGTATGCGTGGAGGATTTGAATCCTCAGGATCGGTATCTGTCGCGTAGAAGACCGCGGTCTTTCACCACTAATCCATTGCGGCTCCTCGTGCCACTCGGGCTTGCTTGTATGTATGTAAATGTCCACTGCAGTATCCACTTAATACGTGCTACTATGCTCCTCCATTAAAGTGAGAGGAATTTACTGCCTAAAGGACAGTTTTATCGTTGCTTCCCCATAAAATCAGGTGTGCGCTTACACATTTAGTGCATCGAGTCAGGGATGAACGAGAGTAGCGCAGCTGCCGTATAATGCAGTAGATAACGCAGAATTATGCCCCTTACCAAATGCACCACTATATAGGGTTGTGATGTGGACAACTTGAATGAATGTCGATATTAAAACGGTATTACTCAATAAATTTATAATTTATTTATTTATTTTACATAGTACTCTTTAAAACATTGTAGATAGTTCCAATTCGTTTTTAAAGAGACGTAATATATTTACCTGTCGTGCTGCGTAGTTCGGCAAGTGGTGTATCAAATATTTCAATGCTCGGATCCAACTCGTATGCCACCAAGACATTGAGCAAAGGGAGCACTCTTATCAGGGGAGACCCGCGTGTCGCAATGGTTACTATGGCGAACTGCCAATCGAGGGGTCCCGGGTTCGATTCTCGGCGAAATAGTAATTTGAATGATGAGTTTAAATTTCGTTCTCGGTCTGGGTGTTTGTGTTTCTGTCTTTGTATGTGTCCATGGTACCCACGACACAGGGTATACAGACCCTACGTGGGGCTATGAGTGTGAAGCGTTATTTATTTATTCATTCATAGCAGCTCATGACGCTCCGCCGTCGAACATCGACAAAGTTGTCCGTGGCGTTTAGTGAGATAAGTTCTAGCACTGACGGGCTAAAAGTTGATCCTCTAATCAGCTGAACGAATATTACAATTAAAGAAATGTCTCGCCTTTATTCTAAAGTGTTGTACCCCAACATACCCAGAAAAAAATACTAGGATATAAATTACGGTATATTAAATATATTTGAATTTTCTCTTGGAGCTCTTTCAATATCCATTAGATTAAAATTCTTAATATTTTAAATATTTTTTTCATAAAACCTTGCTCATGAGTCTAGTTTGCTGTACCTTTTCGTATAAAAATAATAATTAAAGTCGTAAAAACATATTCTTTCAGCCAATATAGTAAAAAAATACTAGTACTAAGGAAAAAGTACGGGATTTAAAGTGCATATTAATTTCACAGATGGCTGTGCAATAAGTAAAAACGTTACTTCTATTTTTAAAAACTATTTTTAGGTTTTTGCGATCAGTTTATATTTTATTTGATAATATTTTCAAAGGCCGGAAAATGACGTACCACAGTCTTATTTTAGCAGCAAACCTCTATTAGATTTTGTTAAAAGTTGACAAAGGAACACTATTATATCGATATATTCCCGTTCCTCAGAATAGAAGACCAGTTTAACATAATCTATTAGCCAGTAGTTTACGTTCACAGGCACTAGCGATAACGCTGTGACCAACAGTGGCCAGTACCTACTAATAGTTTTGGTTTTAGCATCCTATTGTAAAGTAGATTATGCATAATATTATCAAAAGTATATTATATCAGGTTTCACTAGTTTTTTTTAAAGTACGCTTCACACTCATAGCCCCACAGTAGGGTAGATATACCCTGTGTCGTGAGTACCATGGACACACATAAAGACAGAAACACAAACACACAGACCGAGAACAGAAATTTAAACTCATCATTCAAATTTCTGTTTCGCCGGGAATCGAACCCGGGACTCTTCGATTGGCAGTCCAACATGGTAACCTTTGCGCCACGCAGGTCGTCAAACCTATGAATTTATACGAGCAATACTTAAAAAAAAATTACGAATGTTTATTAACTTCCCATTCAGTGTCTAAATACAGTTTCTTGTCGGTGATGATAACACTCATGATGATCATCGATCATGCAAATTTTCTTCTCTCATTTCAACCCCTTCCATGCTAAACAATGTAACATGAAATCCGCATAAAAGACTGACTAATCACATTAATGGTCTCTGAAGCCTGCAGTACGTATTTACAGGTTGTATAACTCGCAAATTCGAACGGAATAGTAGGTACTACCACTACACCCACTTCCGCTTTGAAGCAATTCTATTGTATTTCGATGGAAAGGTGCAGTTGCCAAACTAATATGAGGCTCTCATCATACACTGGAAAAGCAGAGACTCAGGCTTAAAGCCTGCACCAGATATGCGCGGCCTGCGGTGTGTGTGCTCGCGCAGCCGGCATGCGGCAGCGCGGCCAGGACGTGGCCAGTTGCAATTTTTTACAACAAGCCGCGCGGCCAATTGTTGTATTTGAACATAATGGCGTCGACGATCGATAGAAGATTAAACTACAGTTTTAATAGATACTGTCACCGATTTTTATTTTATCTGAGGATAATGTACAGCATTATCTAGAGTTGTATGATACAGCTCACGCCAATTATAAAAAATATTCGAATCAAAAATATTAATATCTCATGAACCCATATTTCTGTACGCCTGAAAGAGGTATAAAGAAAAATATATATAGATATATTTTTCTTTTTATTATTTTTTATAAAAGCTAAGCTTGCTCTTCCAAGTAACTTTGACGTCTGTACATGACGAAGAATGGGCAGCGAATGGCGCTGCAAGCTGTGGCCGCGACCGCGGTAGGCCGCTACCGCAGTCCGCACGTATCTGTTGCAGGCTTAAGGTGCCCACTGCCCATGAGCTAACGTCACCATTCAAACATTTTCACTATGTGTTAAATTGTCACTACTGAAGGCTTGTCTACTATTCCATTATATAAAAAATGTGAGAAAACGATATTTAATCACCGAATAATAAACCGAATATTTACACGTGTATTTCAACCGAGTAAACGAGCTAGTTAGTACCAACCAAATTATATCATGACTAAATGACTCTATTACATTATTTTGTAGCACATTTGCCTTTATGGTCGGTTATTTCGGCACTAATATATGGCCATGTGTCGTTCCGAAGTATTTATGAGTGCGGTTCAATTTATTTATTTTACGTAACGCTCTAACTTTATAATTGCATTAGGCAACCAGAACATTAAATCAGAGCCCTCCCGAACATAAAGTATCGTGTTTAAATACATTTGCGTAATTTTATGCGAATCCGTAATAGATGGCGCTGTTTGTTTATTTCTAATTGCGCATAATTAAGGTTGGTAATGAAGTATAATTGGGTAAATTGAAAATTATGCCAGTTGCCTTACTCGCTGGCGATACAAGCCAACCGCAAAGTTTTTAACAAGAGTTTTGGAGGGAACATAATGAAGGCGTGTCGTACTCTCCATTTTATTGATATTTTATTAATTTTAAAGA
The DNA here is from genome assembly GCA_911387765.1 of Pyrgus malvae. Lineage (NCBI taxonomy): Eukaryota > Metazoa > Arthropoda > Insecta > Lepidoptera > Hesperiidae > Pyrgus > Pyrgus malvae. The sequence continues at coordinate 24,634,087 of OU426959.1, forward strand.
ATAAATTTAGTGGCAATTGTACGATCTAAGTCAATAGGCCTGTCAATCTGCCTATGTATTGCAGAACGCACAAGATTTCGAATCATTTTTTTTAATGTGACTAAAAAGTTCTATAAAACTAGGTAGTTCTCGGAAATAGTCAACGGAATATATACATAGTGACTGATTGATTATATTAGCGATCGAATTACTGACTATTACTTAAACCTGTGTCAACAAAAGAATCAAAAATTGCTCCTTAATAATATGTTCAATGTAATCACGACAATCAGAAATAAAACCATTAGAATTTACATTTCGTTGACTACATACTGGTACTGTGGCTACGTAACACGGGTCTGCGATCTCTAAAATTAGTTTTTCGTTCCTTTAACTAATGATTGCACAGATATTACTTACCTAATTATAAAGATCTACAACTATTTTATATTTGTGACGCAACTATAACATTATTCTAAATAAATGGGAACAATGATCGAGAAACAAACATCCGCAATCAATGTTCAGAAAGCGCCATGTAAGCCGCAACCCTCTTCACCCCAGCGTCAACCCTTCATCTCCGCTAACTCACTGTTTTTCTACTTTTCTTCTCTCTACCCTCATTATTTGCATGACAAACATTATTTCACTTGTACCATACTTAGGATGAAAATAAAACTGTAACAACGGAATAGAAATTTTCGCTAAAATACTTATGTTACTTTTCTTCCAAATATATTTATGGCCGCAGCCGCGCAGACATTCATTCTCTTACGTTTGGGAGTGTAAGTAAGATTCCTCGTTAAGTCTTAATTTATAGTTTACTACCGGCCACCCGCGACTTCATCAGCGTGGACTTTATTATTTTGCCCCTAAAGCCTTCCTCAATAAATGGACTATTGAACACAAAAATATTTTTTTCAATTCAAACCAGTAGTTCCTAATATAGACTCGTTCAAACAAACGAACAAACAAACAAGCAAACTCTTCAGCTTTATGTTATTAGTACCTAGATTGTTTGTTTGATTTGTTTGATTGTACCTCACTTGTTTTCAGATTCTTGATGATGGTATTTAGTTCTAGTTCTAGTTGTATTATTAAAACTATTTTTTAATGAATTATAAATTATTGAGAATTAAAAAGCTATATTTAATTATGTTTTCTTTTTATGATATATAGCCATCATGGGTTCTTAGTTTAAATTCTGACCCGCACCACTGATCAATAAAATTGGTAATAGCGTATCTACTGCAGCTTCGTGGTAAAAAAAATACAGCAACATTTCTCTGCAATCGTTCGCGCTCAAAAGTCTCATGTCTACCAACCTGCACTTGACCGGGCGTGGTGGACTACTACGACCTCAATACGGCTTGATTCTCAAGTGGCGTAATGAAAGGTTTGAAAAGATTGTACTATAAATGTACGATGACCAATGTGGCGTAACGCTTACCATGCCGGACTTCCAATCCCGAGTTCGGATCCCGGTGAAGCGCAGATTGAAAATGGATTGGAATGATGAGTTTCAGTTTCTGTTATCAGTTTGGGTATTTATGTTCATGTTTTTGTGTGTGCCCACTGTACCCACGAAACAGGATATATCTATCCCTGTGGGGCTATGAGTGAAACGTTGAAAAACTAAATGATCGTCTAGAAATTGAATTTAAATAAATCCAACAGCGAAATTTTTTATTTGACAAACACGGGACGGTATGTTTATAAGGGTCAGGCTTGTGACCTCGAGCTCAGGACCTCAATTAGGGAACTTCCTGTTGACGGAAGTTGGGCATCTCGGAACGTCTCGGACGGAGCTGGCAATGAATTAGATAGTTCGGAGAAGACTAAGTCGCGCTTATGGTGTTATCTAAATGCTGACATTTTGCAAACGAACAGTCCCTTGACCTTATAAAATTAATAGAATCAGGCGTTACTTTGCGGAACTCCACTGTTATAAAGTTAGGTAATAACTACTTTGCAACAATCCGCAACCACAACGTATGATGGTGTATACCTTTTTCATGCAATAGCACCTCCCTCCCTCCTACATAGGACACATGCACATGCAACAACAAAAAGTATACACCAACGTATGCACCACTACCAACACGTGTTTCACCTCACCTCGCCGGGTCACCCGCAAAGTGTGCGGGTGACCGTCGTAGAGTAATGAAAAAGGTATACACCATCATACGTTCTGGTTGCGGATTGTTGCAAAGTAGTTTTTATCTAACTTTATAGTCCCTTGACCTGAAATAGTTCTAACGTATAAAAACTTTAGATTTGTTTAAATTGGTAAATGTGAATTAACAACCCGCATTGGATCAGCGTGGTGGAGTAAGCTCAAGGCCTCCTTGTGCTCTTGTTTTATTTTCATGTTCTTGGTATATCTTTGAGTAATTGTAATTGGGATTTAGAAGACGCAGTGGTATAAAGCCACGTACTCATAAACATACAACTAATCAATTCATTCGAGCAGTGATTGTGGAGCGGTTAAGACCGTGGTTTCCGACACGGAAATACCGAGTTCAAACCCTCGGCGAGCATCTTTGGCAAAATAGTTTGTTATGTGCGTATTTTCCGCTGCTCCAAAAATATGATTTTTAGAATTCCGGTGTCACTTTCTCAAGTAGGTATTTGGAAGAAGTGTTGTAATAAATAATAAATCACTACATATTTTAAAACAAATTCGCTTCCCACCGCTTTCCTGCGTCCCAATGTATGCTTAGATCTTTAAAACTACCCAACGGATTTTGTAGCGGTTTTTTTTTAAATATATAAAGTAATTCCTGAGAAAGGTTTAGGTGTATAATTGATTATGCTTTTATGTAACTAGATTAAAACATAACGATTTCTGTCACAAATCTTGCCTACTGGGAGAGTTATATTCTCTTGCGCCGCGTTAACCAGCGGAGAAACATTAAAGTGATGTTCTAGAGAATTGTAGATATATAAATTTGCTATACAAAAGTCCGCATTAGTGTACTCTATCTCTTACGGTTGACTTACAATAACTACTTTTATGTGTAAAATATTAATGAAAAATACTTATCACGTTATCTCGAAGCTGTTTTATTCTGTTCAGTATTAATCCTAATCTAAATAAAAACATTAATTAGCTTCGTCAATTAAGATTAAAATTGTACAAAATGTAATTAAATAAATACTTTAGAAGATGATATTTTGTTTTACCAAAAATCATCACATCCCCCGGCGCGTATTCTCATCGCGCGTCTATTTTTTGCCTTTAGTACTTAAATGGGTATTTGTAAAGTAGATTTTAATGTATATGGCTCGAGCGAAGCTGCGCCGGGTCGCTAGTATATGCTATATAAAATTTATTCAAATAAAAATGTTTTGAACTCCTGAAACTTTGTTTACATTTTTTATCTCGTCTCCTTAGCCTTACTATAGTTAGGAAATACTACCACAATGCAACCGAACATTTTTCTACAGCATACAATGCGGCGTACGTTATGCAAATCAATCTTCATAATGTATATAAATTATTTATTTTTTTGTCTTTTGTTGTATTTATTTGTTTGTCCGCGATGGACTCCTAAACGTCTTAACCGATTTTAATAAAATTTGCAAACCGTGTGCAGTTTGATCCAATTTGAAAGATAGGATAGCTTATATGTCAATTTATAGTCGCAATATTAATTTATTTCTTATGCTTTCAGGCAGGATAACGTCTGCCGGCTTCACTAGTATAATATAAAGTTATGTAAGTAGCGACATCGCCCGCGTGGACCCATTTTATAGGGAGATAAAAAATACCCTATGTGCTATTCCAGGCTATATCTCGTAACTTTCTTCCATCCATTTGAAATACGACGTGAGACGTATATTGTTATACTTTAATCATAGGTGTTGCTTCATAGCATACATAGCCAGTTGCTTCAACCGTGTTGAACCTATTACCGTTTTCCCGTAGTAATGAAGCATTTTCCCGCGATAAAAAGTAGCCTGTTTATCAGGGATAATGTCGGTAAAGGTAAAAAAAAATTCAAATCGGTCTAGTAATTTTGGAGCCTATTCAATACAGAAAAACAAACACACAATTAAATCTTTCATCTTTATAATAAATTTAATAAAATAAATAAATAACGTATCACACTCATAGCCCCACAGTAGGATAGTTATACCCTGTGTGGTGGGTGCCATGGACACATACAAAGACAGAAACGCAAACACCCAGCCCGAGAACAGAAATTTTAAACTCATCATTCAAATTTATGCTTCGCCGGGAATCGAACCCGGGACCCTCAGATCGGCAGTCTGGCATGGTAACCATCAAGCCCCGCGTGTCGTCAAATATAATATTAGTGTAAATTTCGCTAGCAACCAGCAAAGGCCCGTGCGTCCTCACAACCATACGATAATATTATAATCATTTCATTCAATGCTTAAATTTCAAGCAACATATCCTTTTTATAACTATTAAGTGTTTTATAACTACGTTGTACAACCACTAGAAAAATAATAGTGACGAATTGTAATCCTCTTTACTTTTCTTAAATTATGTTTCATCTTATTATTAGTAAGTACAGAAATTATTTCAAAATTCACCTAACTGAAATATCTAATTCGCTAGGTGTGACGGATTGTTAATGGGGGTCAGGTTGAAAACTCCGAGTTCGGGACCTCAATTAGAGAACTTCACGTAGAAGCGTCCCGGACGGAATTGGGAACGGATTAGATAGTTCCGATTGTGAGGCTTATGGCATTATCTACGTTTTGTCACTTTGCCAGGGGATGGAACCGCGTCGATTGTTTTATCTTATGTATTAGAACAGTTTTGGCTGCAACCCTTTTTGCATCCCACTGCTGGGTACGAGTCTCTCCCCCTTATTGGGGAGGCCTGGAGCTTACTCCACCACGCTACTCCAGTGCGGGTTGGTGGAGATGCGGGTTAGTGGCCAACCCGCTGTCGAATGTGTTTAAACCGCCCATAGGTTAAACTCCGACAAGGTTAAACGACTGTTATCTAACGACAACAACCGAGACCCGGGCTTGACGTGCCCTCCGAAGCACGGAAACTCGCATGAAATTATTTGCCACTAGCGGTCACCCATCTCACACTCGACCGCACCCGTTTGGCTTAGCAGCATAGACTGCTTGCGTTCTACTCCAGCCGCCGAGCTATGCGCGCTCCATGCATTCTGGCATTATCTACGTTTTGTCAATTTGCCAGGGGTACCGCGTCGATTGTTTCAAGTTATATATTAGAACATTTATAACGCTGTAAGAATAAATAACGCCATACTCTCATAGACCCACACTGTGTGTGTATTTGGGTATCGTGGACACACACTATGGTATGAACACAAACACCCAAACCAAGAACTAAAAATGAAACTAATCATTCGTCATTGCGTCACAGAGGTAGATGCTTAAATAATTTATCGTAAAATTGTTAATCAAAATTCCATTACGTCTAGTACTAAAGAGTTGTTAGTAAAGTAAAGTAATTAAAAATCATTTCTTTGCTCTTACATTATGGTCTTATTATCTAAAGGTGCCTGCTTTGTACATAAAGTTTCTGCCTAAGACCCTTTTTTTTAAGAGCCTGGTGCCTGAAGTAGGTTTAGAAAAACCTGAGTTACAGGTCACCAGTGCCCCTCCGCGGTAGTACTGGTAGTATTTATCAGTGTCTTATTTTTTAACTATGGGACTTTTTAATTTTCACTTTTTGGGCGAGTTCTGCAAACATAATTACATACATAAAAAAAACGACGCAAAACATTCGAAATTAATTGAAACTGCCTTCTATTTTTTAATGTTCGTCAAATTGCTTCAGAAACTAAATCAAAAGGGTAATTTCAAATCTGGAAAAATGGGAAAGATTCTTAAAAATAACTGTGTTGGAGCGCTTGAACTCTGGACCTCAGTAAACAACCTCCTGTTGACAAAAGTCGGGCGTCCCGGAACGTCCCGGAAGTTGGAAAAGGATTAGATAGTTCAATGATGGCTACATCACGGTATTGTGAGGCTTATGACTTTTTCAATATTTTGACACTTTGAAATAGAATAGTCCCTTCTAAAATTGATAAACTTAAATTTTTAATTCATTTGTATGGATCTATTGACCGTTACATTTACCAAAGTGTATTATTGAATTTTGAACAATCCAAAATATAAATTTATATATAATTAAACAAAAGTATAAATATTAATATATGATATATATCTCTTGCGTTTGTGTGTATGTCACTGAACTCCTCCTGAACGGATTATGATGAAATTGTTTGTGTGTGTTCATTTAAAGGGATTTGAGAATGGCTTAGATTCAAAATTTGGTCCACTGGTATATGTTTTTTTATAAGTAGTTTTCCCATAATATAAATTGTTCCTCCTACCTGTCAAACGTTTGTATTTCGTGTTGTGTCATTCTAATCCGTACAGCGTCAAAATTTACAGCTATGACGCCCGTCAGAGGAGTGGCCTTTACGGGCGAATCCCTCGTCCCAACGTGCATGCACAATATGCCTTCTAGTTATACAACTAGTGTGTCTGTGTCAGTGTTGACGGTGCATTGAAATTGACATATTTAGAAATGTATGCGTCTGTAGCGATGAAAGAATATTTGTGAATGTGTGACAAAATTAAAATGTGTGCGTTCTTTCCCCGCACCAGATTTGGCACAAAAATTATGTATCGAAGCGAGGCGCTATGCCGTATCTCCTGAAGGGTGAGTCAGTACCTTTGTTGTTCTAAGTTCTATTCTTTTTTTTCAATTATGGCATCGCAAACTCTGCATATTACCAGCGTCAAGTATAATTTTTACATCACTTTTTTTGCCAGTTTCGGTGAAACTGGACGAGTAATAATAGGTAAAGTCAGTAAGTCGCCAGTAATTATTCAGTCAAGTCAGTCAGACATTCAAGTAAAGCGATGGCTTCTTTACAAGAACGTGACCTATGGAATTTTGGAGGCAAGCCAAAAAATCATATTTTCGCACTGTTATTTTAATTCACAACACTCGTGCACTGTAATTAACCTATATCGAACTAAATGCCATCAAATTCATCCGATATTACTCAAAATACACCAAGACAGTAAAAATAAAACAAGAGCACAATATGACTTTTTCGACTTCCGCCAAAACTCTCGTTCTACTCTTGACACAGTCAGAATATTACAGGACAGTTCGTATATCACTATTTTTTATATTTTTGTTTGACAGTAACATGAAATCTCTTTAAAAAATTAAAAAAAAACAAATCCTTTTTCAATACTTTTAAGGCAGGACAACGTCTGCACCCGGGTGGAGCTGGGACGGACCACTAGTAATATAAATTTCGACGTATCATTTACTAGCTATATCCCATGGTTTCACCAGCTGTAGCCCGTACTGCTTACTAGCATACTAATATCATAAATGTGAAAGAGTGTTTGTTTATTTGTCCTTTTTTAACGTTGTTATGCGATGTTACGTTATGATCATTGTGTGTAGTGATGGTTAGGAGGTAGGAGAGTGATAAAGGTAAATTTTACAGCGGTAAACTCCTATTTCTATCTCTGAGGCAGGCGCGGTTACAGCCTTTTTATTTGGGGGAGCGGGGAGGAGGGGGGTCCATCTACAAATTTCACGAAAAGAAAAGGAAAAGAAAGGTCACTAAAAGATTTAGGGGGAAAAGGTGTCCCAGATTGGCTTGTTTCGCCTTCCATCGACGCATGAATAATGGATTTTGGGAGGGGGGAGTCATGTCCCCTATGACCCTTGGACCGCGCCTGCTCTGACGCAGATGAAACGAAGCACAGTCAGTCTTATTCATAATTCATAATTCATTTATTGCTTCAAATATGGTTAACAAATAAGATGACAGTAAAATAATGATAAAAGTTCATACATATTTGGCCGAATCGGGCATGCAATGTCAACATAATGATTATAATAATATATTAGTCATTTATGCACAAATTATTATTCTACAAAACAAATTATTAAATAATCTTTCTTAAATGTCAATGTTTATACAATTAATACAATAATAAATAATAATTAAATCTTATAGCTCCAATACAATTATGTCAAAATTTACCTACTATTACATTGATTATATCGCTCATCTAAAACTACAATGACGTAATTGCAATTTGACACTTTTTCAGGACAAGCATTTAAAAGTTTGAAGCTAAGAATATTAAGAATGTTGATTATAAAGCGTAATTTATGTTATTATTAGCATACATTGGTTTATTGGTGATAATAAAATATAAAAATAGGTAATGAAAGCTTATTAAAATCCATATTAAATTAGAAATTTAAAAAACCTGAGCCCCATTTGTGACAATTTTTAAGATAAAATAATCTAACAATACAATTATGACATATAGTTATACTGCGCAGATAGGAAAAAACGTGAAAACAAACTATTAAAGTACGCATTAAGAGTTTTATTGAGAAAAAATAATATTATCACTAATATTATTTGTAAATTATAAATTTGATTCAAATTTAGTACAAAGGTCTTAGAGAAACTTTTTACTTAATTTGAATACGAATTTTGTAGGGTAAATTACCTATATTACAAAAATACTTTTACAAAAATAAACTAATGTAGTTCAACAAAAGGAATCAAAATATTAGGTAATCTTAAAGAACCATACAATAAATCTTTGTAATAATAATAAGGTAACAGTTATAAAACAATTTCACATTGTAATACTAAAAAAATTATTTCTTACGCACACAAAAATAATTAGATAACTTATCTGTCTATGGCATAGTCCATACTTAATATTATAAATTCGAAAGTAACTCTGTCTGTCTGCTACGCTTTCCCGCTTAAACTACTGAACCAATTTTAATGAAATTTGAAACACAGATAGAGTGAACCTTGGCAAAGGACATAGGATGGTTTTTATCCTACGGGAACCTTTAAAACGGGTTCACGCGGGCGAAGCCGCTGGCGGAAGGCTAGTATATTATATTTTACTTCTGAGAAACTTAAGAATTTTTTAAAATCAACAATAGTCACTATCGAACGATCTCACGTTTAACTTAATCAGTCTTCTTACTGTTTTTACGAAAGTTAGTCTAGTTAAAAAAGAGAATTATAAAATGGCTCATAATACTTTGGTACAATATTCGATTTAATTAGAAGAAGTAAATCATCTTTTTTACGTACTGAAATAGGAATTTTGCTATTATACGCTTTTTTTAGGACTATTGCTGTAGGCTGACTTATTTTATTGCGTCTAGTAGAAATAGTAGTTGGTGAATATGCAAGGTGAGATGAGGAAGAAGACCTGCTGGACATGGGGGACACAACATTTTGAGAACGACATTGAGGTGGCTGATATTCTTCACCACTGTCATCTGCTGAAAAGTCTAAGTTAGCAGCTCGTTCCTCGTTTGACTCCGTATGAGGATTGTTTCCTTTATCTGTAATTAAAAGTAAAAAAATCTTATTATCTAAGTGAAAAGGATCTTAAATCATTATGTAGGTATTTGTTAAAGTACTACGCACCAGAAAGGAATGCAGTAATTATAATATTGGGTAATTCCAGAATTTGAACGTTTCCGTTTTATAATACGACATTGGACTGGTTTTTATCTGCAATAATATTTTTTAAGGTGACAATATTACGTAAAATTCGCTTACGTCTATGGCTGACATCTCAAAAACATGTTTATGTTTCATTGATTCTTCAGTAACTGCAATATGCGGAATTGACGCAGGTTCTTCGTCTTTTTCGTCAATATGAATATCCTACTTTATACCTAGGTTCTGGTTCGATATGTTGATGAATTGCAACAAACCTGTAGATAAAGAAATACGAGAGTTCATATTTCAATTTCACAATGTAATTTCTTACCTTTTAATTCCGTTTCAGTATTTATATTTTCACCGGTAACTATATTCTGGGAAAATGGGGAAGGTACATGTACCTTGACACTTTTTTTTTTTTTTTCAATTATGGCATCGCAAACTCTGTGCATACTGCCAGCGTCAAGTATAACTTTTGTATCACGTTTTTGCCAGTTTCGGTGAAACTGGACGAGTAATAATAGGTAAAGTTAGTAAGTCATCAGTAAACAGTCAGTCTAGTCAGTCCAACATTCAAGTAAAGCGATGGCTACTTTACCAGAACGTGTCCGATGGAATTTTGGAGGCAAGCAGAAAAAACATATTTTAGCACTGTTATTCTATTTCACAAACACTCGTGCACTGTAATTAACCTATATCAAACAAAATGCCATCAAATTTATCCGATATAACTCAAAAATACACCAAGAAAATGAAAATAAAACAAGAGCACAACATGTCTTTTTCGACTTCCCGCCAAAACTCTACATGTACCTTTCTGACCAACTTTACAATCTGTTTCATTCTATTTAACCTTTGCAATTTCCTGACCTGAAACAATAACTTAAACCTTAACCTTAACCTTAGGAAACATAATTTACTACTAGGTATTCGTATACCTAATATAAAAGTTGTGTATAAAATACATGAAAACACAAATTACAAAAGAAAGACTTCGGCCCAAAGGTACTGCTTATTTCTCTAAGAAATTTCTTCCAGCGCACCTGTTGGATAAGTTACCGAGAGGTAGATATGTGCGTACATTAACTTACATAGAAAAATAACTTCTACATAATTTTACATAGATACACCTACATAACACTATACAAAAAATATATATTATTATAAGAACCTGTATCTTTAAACCAAAATTAACTTGAAAATATAAACTATTATCAGAGTAACAATGGTATAATTGCTCAATTGCGTCATTGTAACAACAAATAAAAAGAAAATGAGAAACATTATTGGCTTAATAAAGACACGATATTCTATGATGTCGTTAATTCCCATATTATAAAAAGAATAATATTTAACGTATTTGGTGAAACAACGACATTATTGACAATTGCGTCGTTATTTCCGCTATCAAAATAATAATGTTTAGCATATTTGGTTAAACAACGACATAATTGACATTTGCGTCGTCATTTCCCCTATTAATAGAAAAATATTTGTCATAACTTACATTTGCGTCACTGTAGGTCCAGACAGGTTTGCACTCTATAGTGGCTCCCCGCACGACTGTCACATACGCCAATTTTTCTCCGAGTTAAAGCTTAAATTTTAACCGATTCCATAACGACATTCGTACCCTCTATCGATAAATTTTAGAAGTATAATTGTGTCGTTTTTTTCTTAGATAGAATACCCAACAACGGTAAATATGACATCAGAATGTCAATTTCGATATTTTTACAATTACGTCGTTGTAGTTTTGGATGAGCGATATGTCAGCCCATTTACATTGAAAGAAATCTCCAATATTATAGAAACAATGTCGCATTAACAAATCAAACAATTGTTTCCTAAATGATGCTATAGTCACATCTTTGATGTGTTGAGGTAAATGGTTATAAATGCGAACACACATGCAATAACAATTTCGTTTATAAAGACCAGTTTTTACCTATCCTCAATTATAAGTTTCTTTGGTCCTCTGGACCTATGACTGGTTGCAAATTTTTCAATATTTTTCTTTACAAAATTGGCTATTTCATAAATGTACACGCATGGCAGAGGCAGTATCCTAAATTTTTTAAATAGCGGGTGACATGATTCCCAGGGTGCTGCCCCCACGATCGCTCTCACGCATTTTTTCTGTGCAATAAACGCGTTATTACTATTAGTCGAGTTACCCCATATAATCACACCATAACGTAAACTGGAAGCAACGTAAGAATGATATGCCATAAGTGCGATATTATGATCTACTACTTTGCCTAAACGTCGAAGAACATATACAAATTTATTGATGTTGGAGCAAACATTATCTATGTGAGACTTCCAGTTGCAGTATTGGTCAACTTCAATGCCAAGAAATCTTGTGGAGTTTACAGAAACAATGGGCTCGTCTTTGTATTGAATATTTAGCTGAGGTGGTTTTGCGCCTTGGTTAAGGAAGTACATGCTTTTTGTTTTTGATAAATTGACAGTAAGATTGTTGTTTTTTAGCCACTCTATCACTGAAGTAACCGCGGAAGTAACATCATTATTATGATTTTCCTTATCTTTACTTGTTACACTTACAGATATATCGTCTGCAAAGAGGACACACTTATGTTTAATAGCATTGGGCAAGTATTGGTTTAGAGTCCGATGCAGTCACAAAAACTAATTGTATTCAGCACAATACTTTATTAAATCACTTAAAAAGTTGTTGTTTGCGTTCAAAAGTCTTTTCAGTTTTAGTCTTCTCAATCACAAATATTACTGTGGATAACACTTGCATTGGAAGATCAATAGTTAATGAGTCACTTTATATCACTTTTGCACAATAAAAACGGGATGTAATTAGTTTATTTATTTTTGTTTACAGAGCTTATTTAGAAAGATGTTTACACTTTAGTGGCGCCTTAAATATGACAAATCTTTAAGATAAAGTCGAATCCTTACAATTGTACCAGTAAACATAAGCAATTATGTACGCCACGCAACGCACGAGATGCAAACAGCAGCTGCCGGAAGGGAAAAACTGTTTACCAACAGAAAGAGTAAGTAAATAGGGAATTTACGTGCGGAAAATAATTGATTTCTTTCTTATAGTCAGAGTTACATAAGTTCGTGTAGGATGTATACTTACGTAGTTGTCAAACGTTTATTTCATGTACTTTATCTAAAGCGATTTAGAAGGATTTGCTCATGCATAGGTTTTGGTAAATAAATAGATAGAGGGCAGTTAGCGAACCCGTCAGTACCAGACCTGCTATCGTTATAGGTATGTATGTCCCAGACAAGTAACTATGTTGTAGCTCGACGTCGGAAGCTGTTTGCAGTACCACAGAACAGACTTCTTAGTGTGAACAAGTCTCCTATGATGCGAGCACTGACCTTGCTCAATGGTTGAGTGTCATGGGATCCAAGTGTTGATATAATCTGCACATCACTGGCTAAAGTTCGCAGCTCGGTAGGAGCATACTCGTACATATATTGCAAAGCTATAAAACAAATTGGAGGTATGTTTTATTGCTTTATTAATATTAAATAAATAAATAAATTTTAATGACCTAAAATTAAATGTTAGCATCAGTTTGGTCAAGTGGGTCAGCTCTAGTGTAATCAAAAGATCAGGGTTCGAGTCTATCCCGGGCGCGCATCTTCAATCCATCCCCTATGTATAGGTAACAACTAGGACTGGCAGATTAACATGCCCTCCGAAGCATGAAATTTGCCAGTAGCGGTCACCCATTTTGTACATAACACCGATGTTCTGCGCTAGCCTGAGCCACCGGGCCATTCAGACTTCTCAAATATTACAGCGCTTTAGAAGCGCGCATGGCCCGGCGGCGAGCGTAGAACGGAAGCGATCTACGCAGCTAAGCCAAACGGGCGCGGTCGGGTGTGAGATGGGTGACCACTAGTGGCAAAAATTTCATGCGCGTTTCCGTGCTTCGGAGGGCACGTTAAGCCATCGGTCCCGGTTGTTGTCGATAGATAACAGTCGTTAAACCTTGTCGGAGGCCTTATGGGCGGTTTGAAAACATCCGACAGCGGGTTGGCCACTAACCCGCATCTCCACCAACCCGCATTGGAGCAACGTGATGGAGTAAGCTCCAGGCCTTCCCAATAAGTGGGAGAGACCCGTGCCCAGCAGTGGGACGCAAAAAAAAGAGTTGTAGCCAAATATTACAACGCAACTAGCTCTTCCTTCCCTTCCTTGGATTTTATCCAAAATCGAATCCTAATAAGCAATATAAGCCTTAGAAAAATACATTAATATACGGTACGCAACGCACAAGGTATGCAAATATCGGCGGGTAGGGAAACAACGGGTTAGCAACAGAAGGGGTAAATACTCGCAGGAGAGATTTACTTCGTGCGTGGAATAATTGATTCGTAATAGGACTCGTGTACAGCGCTGCTTTTAAGGAGCGATTTATAGGTAAACTTGAAAAAAAATCACTAAGTTTTATAGAAATAGACGCAGCGATAGGAATCGTGAATAGGACTTTCATGATTCTATCGCTGCAACTATGAGTATTTCTACCTTGAAGTAATGACGCAATATCATTACTTCAAGGTAGAAATACTACTTTTGTGAAAAGCTGCGTCCACTGTCAGATTTACACTAAGCGAGCTCCAGAGTACCAACGTCACAACATAAACCTGAGGCAAGACTCAAAAAGTCAAAATATTTATTTGATAATACGTAATAATGAGGAATACAAAATATTCGCTTACTTAGTTAATGTAATTTTTCCCGGTCATCGCTTTTAACGAGGTTACGTCACATTTTGTAGTTTTAAATGCGCGTTGCCGAAAAAATCTGAATACTTATTTATATATGTTGACGTGTTATTTTATAATCATTTATTTTCATTTTCTTCGTTAGATGTGAAGTTGTCATATTTGATTTGATAGCAGCACATTGTTGACAACCTGTGAAGTAATGGTTACCAAGCCGGACTGTTAATCGAGGGCCCTGGGTTCGGTTCCTTGAGACAGAAATATGAACGATGAGTTTTTTCTGTTCTCGGTCTGTCTGGGTGTTTGTGACTTTGTCAGTGTCCATGGTATCCACGAAACAGGGAACCCTAGTGTGGGCCTATGAGTGTGAAGGCGTTCATTTTATTATTCTTATTACGTAAAACATGCCTGGCTGAAAAAACGTGATGTACACGGGCCCTTACAATCGGAATACGTACATACTTGTTGAAGGCTGAATTGATGTTTACGAACTCTTGTAATATGATTAGAAGAATTATTTGTATTTTCCTTTTGTTGAGGCACGTTTTATCTGCTCAACATAAATGTATATAATTATAAAATGTACCTTCACGTACATCAGAATGAGAATATTTGTCGTATGAGAATTTGCTTATATTATTATATTACATTATTCACGTGAGCAGCGATGGCAGAGTGATAAAAAACCGTGGTCTTTGACGCGACCGATTCAGGGTTCATATGCTCGGCGCGTACCTCTGACAAAAAAATGTAATGTGCGCATTTATCGCTCCTTCACGGTGATGGAAAATACCGTGATATTTATTGACTACGATGTCCTCCATCGCCGTGCATGCCTGAGAGAAATTCATTATTTCTAGAAAGCATGACGTCCATCCATCCGCACTTGGCCAGTAACCAGACATCACGAATAATGTTGGCTGCAACCCCTTTATTGCGAGCCTCTGCTGGGCACGGATCTCAATACATGATTGGGGAGGCCTCAATACAAAGAGCAGTCTATTGTACCTGAAGCTTACTCCACTATGCTACTCTAAAGCGAGTTCCTCAAGAATTGGAAAATAATCTGGACACATCAAAGCATGCTTGTTGTTTTTAACATACGATAGATTTTAAATAAGTTAATGATAAAATATAGTACAAGTATAACACATCTAATTTTAACTTACTCACTTTCAATAATACAGCCTCCGTGGCGTAGTGTGTGATGAGCCGACTGCGAAGCGTGAGGTCGTGGGTTCGATTCCCACCCAGGACAAATGTTTGTGTGATGAACATGACTATTTGTTCCGTATCTGGGTGTTAATTTATCTATTTAAGTATATATTTAGAATTATATAAATATGTTTATCAGCTTTCTGATTACCATAGTACAAGCTCTGCTTAGTTTGGAATCAGATGGTGTTGTGTGAATTGTCCAAAGATATTTATTTATTATTATTAATGTGCGGTAATCGCACTAGATATAGAGTGGACTGTATGTAATATGTATGTACCTATGTGTAGGAGATATGTTCAAGTTCTTGCTGCTTTGATAAATAATTCTAAACCACCAACCTTAACCTCCAAGTCGATCTGCAGCTGGTGAGTGCGCACGGCGCACTTTTATTGTTTGTCCGGCACGGCCGATGGGTCTTGAACACTATCTTGATACTCTTGATAGAGAGCGCACGGCGTTCTTCTCTTATTGCTCGGCACGGCCGATGGGTCACGATAGGAGAATAGAAGACTTCAGCACGGCTGAATATTATTTAGTGCACGGCACCATGGTCTTCGTAATACACCATCTTTTTTACGATTGACGTTGGATGTCAATGTCGATGGAATTCTTTTTATAATTACTTATCAGCCAGTTGCAAGGATTGAATAATTAATAAAACTGTGATACCGTAATAAAATTGTATTACCATTATAATGACATTTCAATCCTTAGAGTGATTCAGCTCAAACAATGTGTATAATGCAAACAGTGGGGAAAGAGGCGGAAAAAGTAGAAAAACTGAGAGGCGAACACGGGATTTATTTTGTGCGTTGGATGAAGGTTGATGCTGGGTGTAAAGTAGGTCTGACTGAACATTGATTGCGGATTTTTGTTCTGATTTATAAAGTATAATATTTCAGGCACAATATTGATGCCAGTAGAGGTGGATCTTTAACATTATATTGACAGCAACAATCTAATAAACAAGCTTAGGCTAACTAATCTCCACAAACTGACCCACATCTGAACATAATCTACTAAATACGGTAATGGGAACAAAGCAAATCGTTAGTGCTGTACTCGCCGCTCCCCGGGTGCCCCAAAAGTGTGAATTTATGGCGTTTGATTAATGAATATGCCCAGAATCAGTAAATAATTTCTTACATTTGAATTATTTATTACTAGTTCGCTTAGTGCTTTGAGACTAGTTATATAGCTTTTATGTACTGTTTTGAATATTTAATTAATGGTTCCTTGAATCTCGGAGAGTTGTCCATCACGTCTTTTGGTAAAAAAAAAATATTTTCCTTTTTTTGTAGATAGGTACGAGTAGGTTATGTATTTAATGTAACAGTTGTGAAAGCTACTATTAAAGTAATCCATGTTTTAAAGGGAAAATTCTTCCTGAAAAAATGATGCAACATTTCACACACATACAACTTCGGGCTTTATGTAACATTGCTGAACTTCGTAGATTATATTTTACATTTGCCTGTTGATAGTTGTAATTTAGTAATCACGCAAAGACTAATAATTACAAAGTGACCTAAATCCGAACATATATAATCTATTCAATACGCTAATGCGAACAAAGCAAAGCAAATCGTTAGTGCTGTTACCGCCGCTCCCCGGGTGCCCCAAAAGCGGCGTTGGATTAATGAATGTGCCCAGGAACGATAAATAATTTCTAACACTTGAATTATTTATTGCGAGTTCGCTTAGTCCTTTGCCAGTACTTTCATTTAATTACATTGATAGTAAATACTGTTTTGAATATTAAGTTAATATTTTCTAGAGTCTGAGGCTTTGTACATCACATATTTTTTCTTATATTTTGATTTATTTTCTTTTTAATTCTATTATTCTAACAAAAATTGCCAAAAGTCTGATAAGTAAAGAGCTTGATTTATTTTCTTTCTTCCCTCATTATTTGCATGACAAACATTATTTCGCTTGTACAATATTCATGATTCATGACGTAAGTAAATGTAACGAAGACGAAAAAATTGTTCGCCAAATTAATGTTAATGGTATAAATAATGGTACCTATTGATAAGTTACAAACCTTTAACGTATTCCTACTCCTAAGTAGGAAGATCTGTTCCTACTGATTGGGAGATACATTATAAATATGTACATAATAATATGAATAGCCAGTAGAGGTGGAGATTATCATTTCTACACTATCTCTTCCAAGAGCAGTCTATTTATTTATTTATTTATTTGTATCACCATAAAATAAGGGTTACAGGGTAAGACTTAATGCCTAATGACATTCTCTGCCAGTCAACCCTGGGTGATGGTGAGAACTTACGGCAGGCAGGAAATGTGTAATTAAAAAGTTATTTGTATAAAAATAATGAAAAGAAATAAATAGTTATATACATACATACATAATACATACATTCATACATATATACATATATACATACAAAGCATACAATAAATATACAACTATTAATGCCAAAAAGGTAACAGACCTGATGCCTACTTATAATGTCTCATTGTTACTTGCTAACAGATGTTTACGTATCAACTCCTTAAAATGTAGACTATATTCGCGCCTTTCTGATAGTTTCCGGCAGGGTCTAATCCATTAAAAATGTTTTTAGTTACTATTAAATTTATCGATAACGGCCATAATTAGTCACTTAATACGTCATAAAATTCAGTAAGTTTTTAGCCCTTCAAACACAGATAAAATAATATTAAAATAATATAGAGAATTTTAGGGTCTACAAAGTTAGGCAATGCTAGATTCGGTTGGCAGTTTATAAGAAGTACTCAAGATTTTTTTCTTCTGTATAAAGAATGATTACTTACTTTGAAGCCACTATAATTTTCTCAACTAAATACAATAATATAAAAGCCTCAACACGTATTCGATATAATTAAAATTTATCTTTCCAAAATGTAATAGTAAATAAAATTTAAATCCTGAGTTTTTTATCTAAATACTTATTGTAGTGTGTTGTATGTAATAAAATATGTACCTTTTTAAAAATTCTTAGTTTTTTCCGCAATAACAGTGTGAGTCTATCTGTAAAGACTTCAGGCTCCAATATTGGACGTTCGGATTGAAATCTTATCTCTAAATAGGTAGGCGCACTCGGAATAATGGGATGGATGAAATGAAATGAAATGAAAATACTTTATTGTTGACTGTTTACATACATACAGTTAGATGTTTAAAATTATTATAAGAGTTTAAACAGTCTACCATGCTCTGGCATACGATATTATATTACTAATTAAAATTAATGTAGCTAGGTAGTTACGTAGTAAAATAGTTTTATTTTAAGATCCGCTAAGAATATACTTAACGGATCATCGGCTTTTGATGCCTACCCACCACTGGGTCAATGAGAGAAAAAAAGCCACTATACTACTATACTACTACTACTAATATACCACTATGGACTAAAGGTGAGCTGTTTTGGCTTAAACATTTCCTGAATTAAGTATGTCATATTGATATATATTTTAGCCTGGCGGCTAGCGTAGAACGCAAGCGATCTATGCAGCTGAGCCAAACGGGCACGGTCGGGTGTGAGATGGGTGACCGCTAGTAGCAAAAAATTTCATGCGCGTTTCCGTGCTTCGGAGGGCACGTTAAGCCGTCGGTCCCGGTTGTTGTCGATAGATAACAGTCGTCAAACCTTGTCGGAGGCCTTATGGGCGGTTTGAAAACATCCGACAGCGGGTTGGCCACTAACCCGCATCTCCACCAACCCGCATTGGAGCAGCGTGGTGGAGTAAGCTCCAAGCCTCCCCAATAAGGGGAAGAGACCCGTGCCCAGTAGTGGGACGCAAAAAGGGTTGCAGCCATTGATATATTTACGTTTTAAAAGCTCTTTTAAATTAGAGCAAATGTAAACTAAAGCACTACGGCCACGAAGATTATCCATTTGGAGTAGTGCTATCTGGTAAATTAGATGCGATACTGCACCTGCGCTTATTTCGGTAACTATTTTTAGTTTTTCCTCCGTCCTCCGCTGTATAAAGCTTAAAAATGAATAAATAATTAATATAAAGTTTTTAATACAAAGGTTTTTCTTAAATAAAAAGTTTTGTTTTACTATAAGGTATCTGATGACCCGTGTGGCGTAATGGTTACCATGCCCAACTGCTAATCGGAGGGCCCGGTTCGATTCCAGGAATTTCAATGATGAGTTTAAATTTCTGTTCTCGTTGGTTTTTCTGTCTTTGTTGTCGTTGTTGTTGTTGGTGTTTCTGTCTTTGTGTGTGTCCATGGTACAGTCACGAGCAATAATATAATGTAATGTATGTACATAGCCACGTTTTCTAAAATACCTTAACTTGTACCTATCTAGAAATAAGTGAACGACAATTCGTTCTAAATTAACTAACCATTAAACGATGTCAAAATAAGGTATATATGTACGTTTATTCCACATTAATATAATCGAAACAAAATCATAAATAAATTCACACTTCGAATATCTTTTTTAACTATCCATGACAATTTCTATAATATGTATACAAATGTACACATGTAATACATTGTCATGACTACTGTGACGTACAGCACAAGAATCGGTATGTGTTGCTCGGTTGACTACCAACGAACAATAGATAGGGTAGTCAAGAGACTACCTGCTTTTTTTAGATAAGCGAGTTGTGAGTTTGGAATCTACCCTCGACACCACAGCTACATTAAAATGATATTGGAAGTGTATACTTACTTTTGCAGTTTTTGTAACTTTAGTAGTTATTTTAGTTAACAATTTAGAACGAATTGTCGTTCACTTCTTTCTAGATTAGTACAAGTTAAGATATTTTAGAAAACATCACAATGTATATATATTATAGCTCGTGACTGTACCCACAACACACGGTACCTATATTTACCCTACTGTGGGGCGATGAGTGTGAAACGTTATTTATTATTAATTTATTTGTAATTATCCACGAGAAAACAAGAGTTTCTTTCTCAGTTACATCAGAATGATAATTTTAGAAACTTAAGGGAAGAAAATTAGTGCAAAGTAAAATTTTAAAGTGAATAAAATTACACTTCAGACTCATAGCGCTACAGTCATGTCAAGTCAGTCAAGACATGGACACGAACACCCAGAACGAGAACAGAAACTAAAACTCATCATTCCAATTAATTCTGCTTCGCCTGGAATCGAACCCAGAACCCTTGATTGGCGGTCCGGCATAGTAACTATCGCCCAAATATAATACTCGTAACATAGAATAACAAGAACAATAGACAATTTGTTAATGATGAGAATTTAAAATAATAATAAGGAAAGCATTGCATTGGTTTGTTTTAGGCCATTATTTTTAATCATACTGAAAATGTATTAAATAAAAAACACCTAACACCAATAAAAAAGATAATAGCTGAGATAGATTTATTCTATTATCTCTATCACTTAATTTGTAGTCGGTGCCCATTCGCAATGATCTGTCAATGTTTTAAAGACGTTTGACGAACGTGATGTAATGGTTACCATGCCGGACTGCTGATCGGATTGTCCCAGGTTCGATTCCTGGCGAAACAGAAATTTGAATGAAGAGTTCAAAACTTCTGTTCTCGGTCTTTGTGTGTGTCCATGGCACCCACGAAACAGGGTATATCTACTACCCTACTGTTTGGCTATCAGTGTAAAAGTTTTAAAAAAGGTTTTTTATATATGTATTATATACGTATATATACATTAAGGCCAAAGCACTACTGTTACGTAGATTATTCATTCAGACTAGTGCTATCCGATAAATTAGACACGAAACTGCACCTGAGCCTCTTGTGGTAACTTACACGAAAATTAATAAATAAAACGTTTGAATAACCGGTTCCAGAAAAACACAAGAGTTTCTCTCATCCACTGTTTTTTTTATGTTTGTATTTTATGTAGTGCATTGTTGTACTCACCTTTATCAATACAATACAAATTATCTTTATTGTACACCATTAATAATTGAAATACATATTTACATATCATATACATATAAACACATGTACAACAGGCCATCTTATCGCTAAAACAGCGTACTCTTCCAGACAACCTTGTATAGTTAGTAAAGTTATTTTGTAGCGATATAGAAATTTATTTTATTTGATAGGCTACCTGATTCGTCCGTATAACGTATATAAGAAACATGCGCGCAGAAAATTAGTGGATGAAAACAAATGTATTGATTTTCATAGCTCTATTTTATATTTAATAAATATTGTATAAAATGTAAAAATGCTAAAAATAATATTGATTCCTTTTTGCTGAGATAAGTATATAAAATTATTGTAAGGTATAATAGAAATTGCTAAATAGAATATAAAATAAAGCCTTTATTTTAAATAAGGTAATAAACAGGTAATTTGATTTATATTACTCCATTTACGTAAATTATCCATTCGTATAAGCACTATCCGGTAAATTAGAGGCGATACTGCACCTGAGCTCATTGTGGAAACGACATAGCTTTTAAAGCCGCAGCGTTGACACTAAGGCTGGTTTCACACCATCGTATTATACGCGCGTATAGCGAAGAGCATGTTTGCGCATATAAGCGAACTTTTGTTACATAATCTGTTACCCGTCCGAGCATCGAAATGGTTAAAGTGACGTAGTAAGCCATGATAGATGCTATAGTATAGCGGTTCGAAAACGCAAGTAAAGATCCCGTTTGGTTATTTGAAATGAGCCTTCAACTGATGATTTTAGAGTACCGTAACCGTTACTAAATACTTTTAAATAGGCAACAAGTATGTATCAAGTCTCCACCAACCCGCATTGGAGCAGCATGGTTGAGTAAGCTCCAGGCCTCTCCAATAAGGAGGATAGACCCGTGCCCAGCAGAGGGGCGTAAAAAGGGTTGCAGCCAGGTATCAAGTGGAAGCATCTGGATAAACAAAATGTTTCTTACGTCGACGCAGGGACACGCATATTCTTCTACATATTTCAAAAGTCAAATATATACTGGTAACTTGTATTCGACACAAGACAGATAAGTATCTATGTTTACAAGTAGTGTCTATGTTGTTTGTAATTTTGGAGCATTGAAAACGGAGCTGTCAATAGTCCATTCGGATATACACTATCCGGTAAATCACCACCTGATGAGCACCTGAGCTCATTGTGGATAGGACACAGGGTATCGCAGCGTCGATACTAAATGGAGGGCCACAGAACTAGTGTCCCTCTATAGATGGCTTATTCTCTACTAGCGTCAGAAACGAGGCCATAAAATTTCGATTTTACGGTTCGCCCGCAGGCCCGCAGCGTCTTGAATTTCGGAAGAAAATCAGAAGGGAATAAAATAGTTACTTTAAACAAGCAATCTAAACAACTATGCTAGCATAAAATAAGTTGAGTGAAAAGTGAGCACAATAGAAATTAGGAAGATATGTATGTATCGTACAAAAATATATCTTACGTATTTCAGAACTTAAAATGGAAGTGGCAGGTCACATAGCACGTATGACAGATGGAAGATGGACTAAGACAGTCACAGTATGGAAAGGTCCGCATGGCAAAAGAGTCAGGGGAAGACCCACAGGACGCCGGACTGACGACATACTAAAAGTCACAGGACAAAATTGGGTGGAATTAGCAAAGAACAGAGAAAGTTGGAGACAGTTGGAGGAGGCCTATACCCGAGACGGGGCCTTGACTTAATATTTTATGTATTTTATAAACTTTTTTTTTTATCTCTTTTGTAAAAGTCAGGGATCAATAAAGGCTTATTATTATTATTATTATTTCTGACCCTCATATTAAATGCTGTTAATTTGACGCTTGTGTCGGCTCGCTCAAAGCAAGTATCATTAAAGTTTCGATTTGCAACTCAGAGTCGTGGAAGTTTTGTGCTGGTTGGAGGAAGATTTCAGTATCACTTACAGTATCTATCCGAGGTGGACTGAATGGTTCTAATGGAATGCACTGGTGTTCTCCGAGGGCGGTGCCCCCTAAGAACTCATTATAGAAAAATCACGGTCTGTAGGAAGCATTTTCTGGGATCGCTGACGGGATAAAACTGCCTGTAATATATTTTCTATAAATATTACCCCATTCATACTTAAAATCTTTAAGACAAGTCTCAAGTTTATTGTATCGTTTTAATGTACCGATATGAAAATTTTAGTGTTCAAAATGAACCGACATGAAAATTTTAGTGTCCACAGACATGTTTATCAAAAAGTAATAAATTAATTCAGAAACAACTTCCCAAGAAGGGTCCGAGTTACAAATGAAAATAATTCTAATTGAATTAAATAAAATCTGTGTCCAAAATTAATGGGACAGAAATAATTCCATTTCATAAGAAGATTTAGGTACACTCCGCTTCCCCGACCTACTTTCATAAATACAGCTAATTTGAAACTTCCTCTTAAATAAATATAACGTCAGGGACTGTGTTATAGTGAATGAGTTTTGTTATAATAATCACTGATGTGTTCCTAAAGAATTTTGGTATGTTTTTTACTTTTGTCGGTTAAATGACATTGTTCTAAAATTCAAAAATCAGTTTTTTATCGATTTTTGCAATACAGCTCATATTACATTAAATTAACATCAATGTTGTCGCGGTTATCGGCTCTAGGCGCCCTTATGGGTGATGATATGAGTCGAGTGAAAAGAGCCGGAGGAGAAAAACTCTCATCACCACTCTTTTGAATGCCATTTGTTATATAAACGTCAGTGATAGTATTGCTATTTATATCTATTTTTTTTTCAACCTTTTTATGTCCCACTTCTGGGCACAGGTCTCCTCTCATAAGTGAGAGGGATTTAAGCCATAGTCCAAAAAGCTGGCCAAGTGCGGATTGGTGGACGTCATGCTTTCGAGAAATTTATGAATTTCTCTCAGGCATGTACGGCGATGGAGAATATCGTAATTAATTAAATATCACGATTTTTCCATCACCGTGGAACAGCTATAAATGCGCACATTAAAAATTTCTTTGTCAGAGGTGCGCGCCAAGGATTTGAACCTGGTGTCGGTCGCGTCAAAGACCGCGGTTATTTACCACTCGGCCATCGCTGCTCATCTATTTATACTGGCTCGTAACGTTAGTTTGTTTCTTTTTAGAATAACTGAAACCAAATTCAGGCATCTAAGTGTTTGGGGTGGGCCATCTATATCACTTATGGGGATGAAAAATAGATAAAAAACCTATTCTCAGACCTTCCAAGTGTGAATTTAAAATTGCATAAAAAGCGGTTCAGCTGTTTCGGAGGAGTATGGTAACAAGCACTGTGACACGAAATTTTCATATGTATAGATTGTACGACGTACGTATTTATCGGTGCTCCACAGTTATAGTCCAGGGTCGATAATTTTTAAAACCAAAAAAAAATCATAATAGGATGAAACCCATTAGAAAAGGAGGGAAATATGATAAAAATGAAAGGAAAAATAATTTACGGGCGATCTGAGGTTGGGAAGGGGATGGGGGTGAGTTTTTAAGGGTAAAAAACGGTTTTTCTCGATTTCCGGCAAAACTAAAAGTCCTATCGAAAAAAGTCAAATGGAAAAGTTGTAGATAATAAAAAGATCTAAAACTTTTGTATCTACACTTTTTTCACATAACCTCAAAATTTATGTGAAAAATTCAAAAAACCAAGTTTTTGGTTTTTTATTTTTATCTTTTACAAAAAAAAATATTTTTTAACGAAATTTTGTGAAAACTTACCTTTTTATGTCCCAAATACGCTGTAATTTATTTAATTAAAAATATTTATTTTTTCACCTTATTTTGAATTAATATCGAAAAAACACCCTAATTTTCAATCGAAAATTCACCCGTCAAAATATCAGCTTTTTTCAAAAAGTTGGTGTGGTTTCTGTTCGTTGGAATCTCTACTTTCCGATGGTAAAAAAAAATGTTACTATGGTAAATCTTCTCAGAAAATGCAAAAATTCAAAATGTCAAAATGTATAAATAATATATTATAAATCTATAAAAAAGTATAAAATATATATGAAAATCGGCCAAAAGTTTGTTTTATTAGAAATATATTTACGATATATATTTTATATATTTTTTATAGATTTTAAATATATTTTTTATAGATTTTGAAATATATTTTTTTTCATGGGATTAACTAAATTTGTTTGTGCAAAATTAAGGAGATAATTATTTTTTTTATCTTGTACTAAAATATCATTTAATTTCAATCTTTAGGTTATGTTAAGTTAAGCATACTATTTTTTAAAGAAAATATTACGATTTTTATGGTTGAGTTGATTGATACAGATAAAAATAGAGATAGTATTTACCTTCCTATGCAGATTCGAAAAGTTTTATTGTTTTTTTAAGTAAACTTATCACAATTATCTTCAAGAAACTCAGTGCCAGATTAGTCGTCCCGGTACTACGAAGAAACAGAGATTAATCTGAGAATAAATTCTTTATTTGTCGAGTAAAATTATTTATTATTACCTCCTTATAGTAAATAATACTTATAATTAAGTTATTTAAAATTGTACCTATAAATTAAAACAAATGGAGGCGTGCACGTGTATTTTTATAAACGATGTTGTATACTGTACTGTATTTCGAATACTGGTTAGGCTAGCGGTTGTAACAGCTGCTACGAAATATATAGTATATAATAGTAGGTATGTATGTAGTAAGACCCAGACCCGCCTAGCCCCTTCCCCACTTCTCCACGAAATACCTTTTGATGGGCTACAATTTTTCGTAGGTCACTCAGGTATATCTACTCAGGTATATATAATTTATCTCAAAATAGTTATAAATAAGCATCTACGCATATAATTTAAAGAAAATTAGACAACTTTCTCCAAATATTGTAGATGTCTTATTAAATATTAATTTAATTAACTTATTTGTTTGTTAATTATAGTAGTATATTTTTATTTTCAATTTTTTTGTTATCAACGTCACATGTAATCTAACGTTTTTCGAGTAATTAAAGTCTAAATTTGAATAAATAGCTCAAAATTATTTATAATAATTAAAAAAAATTTTCAAATTCAAGTTTTTTTTTAATTTTTGCGTTTTCTGAGAAGATTTACCATAGTAACATATATTTTTTTTTCACCATCGGAAAGTAGAGATTTCAACGAACAGAAACCACACCAACTTTTTGAAAAAAGCTGATATTTTGACGGGTGAATTTTCGATTGAAAATTAGGGTGTTTTTTCGATATTAATTCAAAATAAGGTGAAAAAATAAATATTTTTAATTAAATGAATTACAGCGTATTTGGGACATAAAAAGGTAAGTTTTCACAAAATTTCGTTAAAAAATAATTTTTTTTGTAAAAGATAAAAATAAAAAACCAAAAACTTGGTTTTTTGAATTTTTCACATAAATTTTGAGGTTATGTGAAAAAAGTTTAAATACAAAAGTTTTAGATCTTTTTATTATCTACAACTTTTCCATTTGACTTTTTTCGATAGGACTTTTAGTTTTGCCGGAAATCGAGAAAAACCGTTTTTTACCCTTAAAAACTCACCCCCATCCCCTTCCCAACCTCAGATCGCCCGTAAATTATTTTTCCTTTCATTTTTATCATATTTCCCTCCTTTTCTAATGGGTTTCATTCTATTATAAATTTTTTTCACTTTTCATTATTTTTAAAGGCTTCTACCCTGGACTATTAGGGAAAATATTGAAATATGTATTATTGTATAACTCGAACGCATAATCCACCAATCAGCAGTTGGCAGGATGTGTCTGGAGTCCCTCTCAATTTCTATATAAATTAAAAAGATGGCCAAATTTTTATGCCTATAAAAATTTACCCATGTAAAAAGCTCTTCTTTATTCATAGAATAATTTATTTTAACTTTTTAAAATCATTAACTGAATGTATCTTTGTTAATATTCTTGTGAAATAATCTTAATGAATTCGAAGAATTCGGTGTAAATAGATTTTAATGAGATATTCCAAGAAGTATTGGACGTTTGAATTCATCATTTTGTTTTGTGTTTAGTTTTTATCGCCTTGATGTTTATTTATGTCTAAACGAAGGCCTTCTCAGAATTTTATTGAGAGATTCTCATAAAAACATGCTTGCTTACTACTGGCAGTCTGTGGAAGAGAAACCAAATTGCTGAATAGGTTATGAAAATTATAGAAAGAAAGAAAAGAAAGAAAGATAAAATATTTATTTCATATTAGGAATACAAAATATTAGCATTATAAATATAATTTCTTCCCGGTCATCGCCTTTAAGCTGAGAGGAAAAAAGTCGGAGGAAAAAAACTCCCAGCAGCACTCTTTTAAAAAAAAGTACATTATATATTTGAGATAACGGAATGGCTATAGGTCTATAATGGGCACACGTGACAGCTGATCGTGTGAGACACTATCAACCCACCTCCATCTGCTCACAGATGCGAGTAATTATTAAAACTAATACATTCTATGAAGAAACAGCCTTGTGTGAGCAAGATTCATTCCTACGCTCCTTTTGTAATTATTGAAATATCTAATTATTATTTATATATAATTATTTGAAAGGGGGTTTTTCTTTTAAATATCCCATTCTCCTCTCTGAAAAGAAATAAGGCCTTAACACAATATGCCTAAGCCCACGAAACCATATTGGAGCAGCGCGGTGAAGTAAGCCCCAGGTTTCTTTGGAGAGGCTCGTGCCCAGCAGTGTGACACAAGAAGGGCTGCGGCGAATTATACATGGACAAAAACTCATTGGTGATTGGTGGTACACATGATATGTATTAAAAAGTAGAAGAGAAGAATACTTGGTATTAAACAAATTTTTAATACATTTTAATTACTTACTTTTCAGTAACATAAATACAATTTTTCCAATCCAATCCAATAGGCATAAATATTATGATTTAAGTAGGTATTAAAATCGTCAGTGAAAAAGCGAAGTAAAGAACACGTAATATATATATATATATTTAAACGTTACACACTCATAGCCCCACAGTAAGGTAATTGAAACCCTGTGTCGTGGGTACCATGGGCACATATAAAGATAGGAACACAAACACCCACACCGACAAAAGAAATTTAAACTCATCATTCAAACTGTTTCGCCGGGAATCGGACCCTTCGATTGACAGTCCGGCATGGTAACCATTGTGCCACGCAGGTCGTATAGCTGACAATCTTAATAATGATGACATAATATGCCGCTTCCCCCAGCGAGTAAAATAGTTTGTCATCAACAATACGTATAACTATGAAGGAGGCAACCACTTATCAACGTACCTACATTGCTAACTGATATTAACGACAACGAACTTTCATGTAGTTTAGTGCTTAGTACCTAGTTACTGAACTTTATAAATTACAGGTTAAATGGAAATCTTGAATATTTCACTGAATAAAAGGGTTTTTATATATTAGGTCTTTACACGAAATTGCCGTTCAGTATCAAAAAAGTGAAACAAGTTTTTTAATGAAATTGTTATTTAATAAATCAAAGTATGCGCCATTGTTATCGAACACTTCCGACATTTTTAGGCAGCTCATTGTTACTTTTGGAAAATAAAAACACCTATATATATTTTTTATTTATTCACGCTGTTTTTTTTTTCAGACAAGGTGATTTTATTTACTATATGTTACTAAATACTTAAATTAACATAAAATAATACTATATATATATATATATATATATATATATATAGTCGTGGTCAACTAATTAGGGACATTCAAGATAGTGAAGAACAATAACCGGTTATGTACATATAAATATAAAACCCTGTTGATTTCTCAGTAAATAATTATTTGCATGATTTGGTCCGATTATTATGTTATAAATGGCTGTAAATAAAAAATTAAAAAAATAGAAAAAAGTGTTTAATATCAAAGGTTAACCATGTATTCAATTAAAGGTACAAATCTATAGCTGGACATTTAATTAAGAACAGTAAATCAAAATGAAAAATAGTGTTAAAGAAAACTAATAATCTGCAATATTTTAATTTCTTTAACAACTCCATTTTATTACGGGTAAAATCAGTACCCAGTAGCAAAACCTTTGTTTGTAATTACCGCTTGACACCGATGTGGCATAGACATTATCAGTTTCTGACATATTTCGGCAGGAATGTTTACCCATGCCTCACAAAAAGCTTCATTAAGTTCATCTAAAGTTGTGGTACGATAAGTGGCAACTTTTTTCTTGAGATGGTGTCAAAGGTACTCGATTGGATTGAGGTCCGGGCTATTTGCTGGCCAATCTAGCACTGATACCGACTGACTGTTAAGAAACGACTTGACTGAACTAAAAACGAAAATATGTTTCGGGTCGTTATCATGCTGAAAAGTCCATATAATAGGGAGATGTTCCTCAGCATAGGGAAGCATAGTTTCCTCTAATATTGCCTTGTATTGATGTTGGTCTAAGTTACCCTGAACTTTCCTCACAGGTCCCACTCCACGTCCAGAAAATGAACCCCACATTTTAATGTTTCCTCCGCCATGTTTAATCTGCTTTTTTGTAAATCTTGGATTTATTTCCGCTTTTACAGGACGCCGAACATATTGCCTTCCATCTGAAGAAATCAAATTAACCTTGGTCTCGTCAGAGAATAATAGTACCAAAAGTATTGGCATTGGGCGTAGGTCCAATGTCCATATTTACGTGCAAACGCCAAACGTGCATTTCTATGTTCTTTCTTCAACAACGGTACCTTGCGAGCCACTCTTCCAAACAACCCTGCTTCTACCAGACGTCGTCGAACGGTCCTCGCTGATATACTGGCTCTTTCGTCTGCCCCAAACACTTCGTGTTTAATTAAAACAGAGCCTAGAAACGGATCTTTCTTAGCTAACCTGGTTATCATTCTATCTTCTTGCGGAGTTGTTTTTCTCGATCTTTTTTTTCTGGGCACATTTAAAGCTGTGTTGTTGCGCCTGAAATGTTGCACTGCATTGCATACCATAGTTTTTGAACAATTTAAATATTCTGCTATCCTTCGGTATGACCAACCACGCTCAACAAACTTCATGATAATTTTTCGTAGTGTTGCATCGCAACTTTTATTTTTGCCCATTGTTCTTCAATCTCAACACTTAAAATTAAAAATCAAGATTGCCGCCAAAACTACCACGAAACAGTAGGAGAAGAAATAAATAAATATTGAAATTCAGATTTTGAAAATAGAACGCAATATCTCAGTGTCCCTAATTATATGGCCAGCCAGCATTCTTTGAACAAATAGCACTGTGATAATCTATCTGCTATA
Source organism: Pyrgus malvae (assembly GCA_911387765.1). Lineage (NCBI taxonomy): Eukaryota > Metazoa > Arthropoda > Insecta > Lepidoptera > Hesperiidae > Pyrgus > Pyrgus malvae. The sequence goes on from OU426959.1 coordinate 24,664,662, forward strand.
CTGTAAAGAGGTTTAATGTTTAAGAAGTTGTTATTGTTTGTATAATCGGGCACGTAAATGAATAATTATACTTACATGTAAGAGATATGGAATATTGTTTAGACTGGTTGGAAAATAAAAAATAAATTCATAATTTGGTTTAACTAGAGAGTGTCCCTAATTAGTTGGCCACGACTGTATATATATATAGTAATACAAAAGATATATGCCATCCAATAAACCATCCTGCGGCATAGTTCCCAGAACGCTGGCAGCATTACCTCGCTGAACTGCTAAGCTAATTCTTTGTGCAAGGTAGCTGCCAGCTCTCTGGTCACCTGAAGCGAGGATGAGCTTGGTCGACATGTCTCTCATGAAACCTTTCATGTCAGCCGACCATGGACCCATAGTTTCTATTGCAAGCGCCACGAATTCATAATTTATAGCTATCGATGAATATTTGCGGCGCTTCAAAAACTGGGCATGATCGGCTGCGGCCCCAGCCTCCTTGCAGGTGTTACTTAAATAGGATAGGGCCAGAGTGTCAACTATTGTGACATCCCAAACTAAGGCACGACCAACACGCCATGGCACCAGTGTTGCTCAATCGGGTCTCTTGCCATCATCTCTATACATACCAACTGGTTCTAGTGAAGCTGGTATAGAGACGGTGGCAAGAGACCTGCGGATCAAATCATTAATCGTGCCATGACGGTATAGTCGGCCAGCGCTCCTTGAACAAGAAAGGCCATGGCGACCAAAACCATCCACATTGCGGCCGCAGGAGCAATGATGAGGCTCACAAACTTTGGAACCTACGCGAAGACCAACTGATATTCTTAATGTTGATGCATCTAATAAAGTTCCTAAATTTCGAGAAGGTAACGCGTGCAACCAGTGGCCAGAGTCCGTTTCAGATACAGCAAGCAGCCTCGCTCGGTCCACGCTGTCAGTACAAACATCTAGGAGACAAGCATAGGTATCCTTGACACCAGGCAAGTCCCAGAAACGCTGATTAGATGTTTTATCATCGAGAATAGTTTCACTCGGGAACGTAGCCCTCCAGTCCTCCACAGCTTCATCCAAGTTCGCCACCCGAACATCAGCTTCATTTATGTTTAATATACTGCTGATGAGAGACAGCAAACTATGGGTAGAAGCCAAAAAGGCCGGGAGCGCTACACTTGCACTAGTGCGAATACCTAACCCTCTAAATTTAATCGGAAGGCTAGCTTGTCGCCAAGCTCTATCATCGAAATTTAAATTTAAAATTTTGGACACACTAGCTCTCAAAGTTTCGTCTAAATCTTGTAATGCCAAAGGGAATTTCCAAACCGGACAGCAGCGGAACAAGTACAGATATTTTGGTGCGAAAAGGCAAAGGCGAAGAATGTAGGTAGCTATGTGTGGCTCAATTTCGAAAAGACGACCAGACATATTTTTAAAATATTCTAATTTAGAATTTAAAAAGGTAGTAACTGCATCTTCAAACAAAGGTGCTCCTAAGAGAGTCAAGTTTTTTTTAGATTTAATCGAAATATCGTGGTTATGGCCCTAATTTTTTGTATTATATCGTCATTTTCTTTGGTTGAAATATGGTTTGGTATAAAAATTTCGCATTTGGCAGAATTTATTGTTAAACCAATGGAACCAAAATTTTCAACAAGAAATTTAAAGTCTTCCAAAACTGTTGATGCATAACCACCTATAGAGCCATCATCAAGATACCATATGTTCAATTTTGAATTTAGTTTTGTAATAATTGGATTGATAGCCAAACTAAAAATCAGTGGTCCAAGAGGGTCGCCTTGCTGACATCCCACGGAAGAATCAATGTTGAAATTACCATACATTAATTTAGAAGGAGTACCATAACACTGCCAAACATAATCCAAAATTTCAGGTACTTCTTTTTGAATTTCTGCTAAAATGGTACTCCTATGGACCGAATTAAAAGCATTTTTGATATCTAATTTTAAAAATACATTATAATCTTTTGAATTTAAAAAAGTTCGAGCTGCATGGACTGCTGCTTCACAACCTCCTTTGACTCCAAAACCCAGCTGCCTTGGTTTCAAAATATTCCCTAGTCTAGAACGAAACTCACGGCAGCAAAGTTTGGAAGCCAATCTCCGTAAGGTACTACCAACCGCAATTGGACGAATGCCTCCATCTTTTTTTTTAATGCTATAAGGTTTGCACCGTATAGGACAGGTGTTATTTCTTTCGGAACCTTACCGCCCAGCATTAAATTCAAAAGTGCAGTTAGCTCTTTAATTAGGCGCATCCCAGCATCACCAACCAAAGGACTAGTGAGATCTTTTAAGTGTTGAGGAGAAATGCCATCAAGACCACTAGCGGAACCGTTGGGAAAGGAATTGATGGCCAGCCTAACAGACTTCTCACTGACCGTTAGCTGAGGATGCTGGGTGGTAGTAGGAGGATTTAGAAGCTGAGAGACAGGATCTGCCGAGGGATGTTTTTCTTTCAGTGCTACTAATGTATCTTGAGATAATGTAGCTAAGCAGTCATCCGAAAAAAGTAATTTGGCTGCCCCTTTAACATCCCCATTGTTAATTTTATTTTCTATTAGATTATTTATATTTAAAGTTTTATAATTAGAAAAGGAATTGGTGCTGTATTTATTATTGTTGGTAATTGTATTTGCAGAATTAGAATTGTTTTCTTTAATGACTTTAGTAATATTTTGCCTTTGCGAGCTGTTTCTATTATCTATATGTAATAATAATTATAACTTATTCACGCTGTTTAATTGTACTGACAACAACAACTTGAACATAGTTATCGGTTTAGCAACTAACTTCAGACTGTTGCATTATTCTGTCGGTGTGCGCGCGCATCATAAAAAATTCACTCTATTCATTTTTCTTAATCGCGCCAAAAGAAGTATAACTTCAAAAATCCTGGGAGCGAGAGTCTATGAACTGTTTGACTGCAAAAAGTCATCCAAATTTTAAAAAAATGGTAATTGGTTGGGGCAAGATCTGGAGAGTATGGTTAGTGTCACAGCTCCACTAACTTGGCAATCGTGTAAGGACCTAATTATTATGTAAGATTTTTTTTCTTAAAACAGAAATCAATTTAAATATGGGCTTAAATGAATGAATTGAATGAATTTGGACTTAAAGAAACGGAGATCGTGTGCAAACAAAATATAATCACGATCTCTGTACGGTAATGTAACTCACAGTGGTATACAATATGGTTTCTCTCGCAGAAGGTCCCTATTGGGGGTGTGTGAAGAAAACTCCTTTTTGGTTTCTTCCCGTTTATTTCTTCTTAATTTTCTTCCTTACTTTTCTTCCTTATTTTTATTTTCTTCCGAATCCGAATACAAAAAATCACAATCCTAATCACCTTAAGTACTATTTTGAGGTGTCACAATAGCAAGGGGTTCAATGAGTTGCCGACCAATCGCGTGGCACTATGTCTATCCCGTTCTTACCTATAGGTCTGTCTCTCTCTACCTATCTCGTTCTAACTTATAGGTCTATCTCTTTCTATACCTATCTCTTTCTATCATATAGGTTTGTCTCTTTCTATTGCGACACTGCTCTAACCTACGTTTTTATCTTATTCTACAGTAAATTAGGGAACTTTTATTTACATTTTACCTAATTAACTTATTCTAATATGTTAAAATATTAACTTATATACTATCGACTTATTGCTAAGTTGTCGCCGTCCGTAACATTCTCCCCCCGGCGTAGACTCCTCGAAGCCTCTTCCACTTGAAGGACGGCGAGTTTTGTCGTAGGCCTCCGGAACACGCCTCCTTTAGTGCGAACATCTGCTGATCTGATGACGCCGTCCGGTCCCGGATGCACTCGCTCGATGATTCCTCTTGGCCAGGTGTTACGGGGCAGCGTGTCGTCGACCACTATTACTAGATCGCCTTCTCGTAGTCGGGCAGCCTCGGCGTTTACTTGTCCCCGTGGAATGAGCGTGGGTAAGTATTCCTTTATCCATCGTTGCCAAAACTGGTCCGCTAGCGCTTGCGATTTCTTCCAGATATGACGGTCCGCCTCTTCGCATGCTCCAGTTCGTGGTAGTCCTGTCGATGAACCGATGAGAAAATGATTGGGTGTCAAAGCTTCTTGATCGTCGGGATCCACGGAGACGTGCGTAAGTGGTCGTGCGTTCACGCTGTATTCTGCCTCGGCGATTAGTGTCTGCAGCACTTCCTCTTTCGGTGACTTTTCCTTGAGCGTTGTGCTTAGTGCCGCTTTTACCGACCGCACTAGACGCTCCCAAGCTCCCCCCATATGCGGCGCCCCTGGTGGTATAAAACGCCAGTCCGTGTTGTACTGCAGGCTGTAATTCCGTAGTTCAGGAATCCAGTTCTTGTAAGTGTTTCTGAGCTCGACGTCCGCTCCTCTGAAGTTCGTTGCGTTGTCGGAGTATATGACACGTGGCCATCCTCTTCTGGCAGCCATTCTTCTTAACGCCATTACTTGTGAGACTTCCACGTGATCGTCGTATGCAATTCTCCAGTACGCCACCGTTGCGTAGGCTTGCTCACTCGCGTCGACGAATACGTGGAGCTCGATGTATGCTTCCGGTGTCGCCTTCAGACTGTAGCAACGAGGTATCGCTAGCGCTGAGACGTCTGAGAGTCGCTTCATCCATCCATCGAATAGATCGGCTTCTTCTTGTGGCAACTCTTGATCCCATTCGATTTTCTTGAGCCACAGTTGTTGTAGTATTATTTTCCCAATAATTGTGTATTGGCTTATGAGGCCCAATGGGTCGTACACTGACATCACCGCGCTTAGAGTTTCGCGTTTAGTCGGCGCTCTCAGCCGCAGCCTGACTTCATCGGGAACTCTCTTGATGTCTGTGTTGAATGTGAGCACGTCGGAGTTCGGGTCCCATCGGAGTCCTAGTGTTTTTCCTTCTGATGCGCCGCTAGCTTCACGTGCGTATTCTTCGACTTCTTTTCGTCCGGGATGTTGTCTAGAACTCTCTTGTTGTTTGAGTTCCAACCTCTCAAATTGAAGCCTGCTTGTTCATGGATGTAGATTACTTCTTTTATCATTCTGATAGCTTCATCTTCTGTCTGGAAACTATCCAAGTAATCGTCCATATAATGTCGCTCCTTGATTGCCGCAGATGCTTCCGGAAATTCTTGTTCGTAGTCGGCGGCATTACGATTCCTTACACTATGAGCAAGGTACGGCGAACTGCTGGCTCCGAATATCATTGAAGTCATCTTGAATTTCTTCGGCGAATCCGTAGGCTTGTCTCGCCATAGGAACATTTGCGCGGGCTGGTCCTCGGTCCTTATCTTGACTCTCAGGAACATCTCTTCGATATCTGCCGTTACCGCGATTACTTTCTCTCTGAATCCGAAGAGTATCTTCGTTAAGGATGCCAGTAGATCGGGTCCTTCTAGAAGGAAGTCGTTGAGGCATACCCCATTCACTTTCGCTGCAGCGTCGAATACCATTCTTACTTTACCCGGCTTGTTGTGGTTCGTGACGGCGAAGTGAGGTAGAAACCATTTAACATTGCTGTTCTTCTCGCTTCCATCGCACGGCGTCGCGTAGCCTTTTTCTAACAGGTTATCGACTTGCGCTGTGTATTCTTTCTTGAATGCGGGCTCCTTGTTCATCCTCTTCTCCAGTGTGTGTAGTCTCTTCAGGGCAGATTCGTAGCTCTCAGGGAAAACTAGGTTGTCCATCTTCCATGGTAGACCCACTTCGAAGTATCCGTTCTTCCTCTTGACGGTTGCTTCGAAAATATCGTTGGCTCTCTTTTCATACTTGTTGACCTTCTCTTTGGTTGATACGCCAAGCGAATCCACGTTGAAATGTGACTCGACGAGTTTTTGAAGTTGAATGTCGCTTGTGCATATGTGAAGTACGGCTGCTTCGTCTTGTACGATCATTTTTCTTGGGACTGATCCATGTAGCACCCATCCTAGCTTCGTCCACGATGCGGCTGGCTCGTTTCTTCTGCCGGCGCGTAGTTGCCTTGATATTATCAGATGCCAGTTGTCAGCTCCTATGAGTATGCGAGGTTTCGTTTCTCCCGCGCAGATCTTCGCTTGTACGCCCCGTAAGTGTGCATACCGTCCTAAGTCACGTGGCACGCGTTGTTGATGCAGCTGTAGTCCTTTTATCGTACGAGCAGTCACGTCGTATGCTTCGTGTTCGCGTAGACCCCTGATTTGAATCTTGACTGTCTTGCTGTCAATTCTTCTTTGTTCATTGATGCCTCTAATGTTCAAAGGCTGTGTCGATCCGCCGTCGGTGAGTTGGTTCGCTAATTCTTCATCTATTAGCGTCACCGTGGATCCTTCGTCCAGAAGAGCATGGGTGATTACCTCCCCCCGTGGACCGCTGAGTTTCACTTTGCAGGTCTTGAGCAGTACTGAAGTAGGTGTCTTCTTCGTTATGACGTTCATTACCGCTGCCTCTGTTTCGTCTTCTTCGCAGTCGTCTGGAGTGCTCACCGTAGTCGTAGTCTCTGCTGCCCTTTCTTTGTGAAGTATTGCATGATGTCGATATGTGCACCCGCGGACTCCACAAGCCTTAGCTTTGCAGCTGAATCGGTTGTGCTTCCGCTTCATACATTTGAAGCACATCTTGTTTTCTTTAGCCCACTTCCAACGGTCGTCGGTGTCGAGTGCTTTGAGCTTCGAGCAATCTGGAGTGTAGTGTCCTCCTGACTGACACATGAAGCATCTTCTTTCTTCCTGTGCGCTTTCTTCTGCGGTGTACACGCCTCTAGTAGCCACCCTCTTTGGAGCTACTTCCTTCTTGACGGGTACCGGAGCGCTTCGTCTCGTTGTGTGAGTGTATCGCAGCATTAGATCCGCTTCAGCCAGTAAAAATTTTGATAGGACGATCATTTCGCTTTCTTCGACGATGCGGTGTTCGTTAGCAGCAGCGAACTCTGCCCACTTGGTGATGAGGTGAGGAGTCAACTTCTCAGTTACGTCGCGGACCAATAGTGGATTCTGCAGATAGCCCCTTATGTCTACGCTCTTGATTGTGTAGACTATATTCTGCACCTTGACTGCGAAATCGTACAAGTCGGTACTTGCATTTCCTATTTTCGGCAGTTTCTTGAGATCTTCCATAGCCCGGTCGACGATATAATCTGGACGTCCATATTTTAATTCCAGCGTGCGCATGATGACATCTGGGTTGGATGCTGTGAACAGCTGTGAGAGTACTGTTTCCCTTGCTTCACCTTTGAGGCTGTTTCTCAAGCGTAGAAGGTTTTCCGTCGGCGAAAACTTGAAAATTCTTGTAGAGTCTTCCATGGCGGCTTTAAATGGAAGCCACTCGGCGATAGTACCCGTGAAGACAGGAAGCTCTGCTGTTTGGCGCGGCGGTGGTCTTGTCGTAAGCATCTTCTCCAAAGTATCCGCTAGTCGTTGAATGCCTTGGTACTTGGAGCTCTCCCCTTGTTGTTTACTAGTGGGAGGGCGGTCCACTTGTGGCTCTTCTCGGTATTTGGAGGTTGACGGCCGTTGTTCTGCGATGCTTCTATCGACCCAGTCTTGTACCCTTTCTTGACACGCGTTGGCTGCGTATTCGGATTCGGCTTCGATTGCTGACATCTCGGCGGCTAGTCGCGACTTAACTAGCTTCGCTTTCATTTTCAATCGTTGTTCTTCCAGTTCCGCGAGTTCTTTTTCCGCTTCGTATTGAGCCATCTTTAACCGCGCGTCGGTGCTTCTTCTTGACGTGTTAGTGCGAGCGGTAAGTGCCGGTGACGTAGGTTTTCGTATAGGCGATGTAGCTTCACGTCTTGCCGGTGTAATGGCCGGTTGTGCAGGTGGCCCCATGGTAGACATCCCCGTTGATGCCTCTGTTGCGGTTTCTCTCACTGGCCGTGGAGGTGAGCGATGCAACCTTCTCCCTTGGGGTATTTCTCCTGCAGCGGTCGATGGCGATTGCGGTGGGTCTTCGTATATGTGGTGCAGTAGCGGCCCCGATACACCCTTAGTAATGTGGGATGCTTCTGCCTCGCTGAACCCCAACTCGGAACGAAGACGGCTTCTGGTATTCATGACGATTGATTTATTGCAGATTCTCTTCTGAACCGTAGCGTGGATCCGCTTCTGAATCCACCGGAGCGCAGATTCGCTTCTGAATCCCTGGAGCGCAGATTTTCTTCTAAATCCGCCGTAGCGCAGATTCGCCTGTGAATTCGTAGCGTAAATTCGCTTCTGAATCTACCGGAGCGCAGATTCCTTTCAGAATCCCCGTAGCGTAGATTCGCCTGTGAATTCCTCGTAGCGCTTCTTCTTCCTGGATTCTCCACCATCCGACGACGAAGGACCAAACTATTGGGGGTGTGTGAAGAAAACTCCTTTTTGGTTTCTTCCCGTTTATTTCTTCTTAATTTTCTTCCTTACTTTTCTTCCTTATTTTTATTTTCTTCCGAATCCGAATACAAAAAATCACAATCCTAATCACCTTAAGTACTATTTTGAGGTGTCACAATAGCAAGGGGTTCAATGAGTTGCCGACCAATCGCGTGGCACTATGTCTATCCCGTTCTTACCTATAGGTCTGTCTCTCTCTACCTATCTCGTTCTAACTTATAGGTCTATCTCTTTCTATACCTATCTCTTTCTATCATATAGGTTTGTCTCTTTCTATTGCGACACTGCTCTAACCTACGTTTTTATCTTATTCTACAGTAAATTAGGGAACTTTTATTTACATTTTACCTAATTAACTTATTCTAATATGTTAAAATATTAACTTATATACTATCGACTTATTGCTAAGTTGTCGCCGTCCGTAACAGTCCCGGTTAAAAATTCTAATAGTTTTAGCACGCATATTGGCGTGGCTAAGAAAAGTGCGTACGTAGTTATCGATGCCTCACAGGAAGGCAAAAGTTAAATTATTTATTTACGAAGTTTAACTTCACCGTCAATGCCTAAGAGTCGTACAAACAATTCACAAAATCATGTTCGTGTACCAACTCACACTTTGACAGGGTGGTGGACTATGACAGAAATTCCTTTCAGTTAAAGTACATGTGATAGTAGTGAGATATTAAATATTGCTTCATATTATACTGGTGTAATATAACGACCTTTAACACATCTAAATTCTATAAGTAACTATCTTAATTACGATGACATAATATTCCAATTCTTCCAGTGAGTAAAATAGTTTGCCAACAACATTATATCGTAACTATGAAGGAGGCAACCGCTTGTCATCGTACGTGAATAACTGATATTAACGGCGACCAAATTTAATGTAGTTCGGTGCTAAATAGTTACTGAATTTCATAAATGGCAGGTTATATAGATTGTTATTAGTAGGTAATTAGCGCAGAACGTAAGCTATCTATGTAGCTAAACCATATGGATCCGGTCAAGTGTTAGATAGGTGACAGTTTCATTCGCATTTGCGTTTTGTTCCGCCAGCTTTTTTTCATCTCAGCGTACAAAAACTCATCATGGTGGGTGCCCAAAGCTGATGACGGTGAACCACGTACGGTTCAATTAAAATAAAATAAATTTGTACAAAAAGCAAAAAAAAAATGGTTAAATTTAATTCAAGTAACTAAAGTGACAATTGGCTGCAACCCTTTTTGCGTCCCACTGCTGGGCACGGGTCTCTCCCCCTTATTGGGGAGGCCTGGAGCTTACTCCACCACGCTGCTCCAATGCGGGTTGGTGGAGATGCGGGTTAGTGGCCAACCCGCTGTCGGATGTTTTCAAACCGCCCATAAGGCCTCCGACAAGGTTTGACGATTGTTATCTATCGACAACAACCAGGACCGACGGCTTAACGTGCCTTCCGAAGCACGGAAACGCGCATGAAATTTTTTGCCTCTAGCGGTCACCCATCTCACACCCGACCGCGCCCGTTTGGCTCAGCTGCATAGATCGCTTGCGTTCTACGCTAGCCGCCAGGCCATGCGCGCTTCGAGTGAAAGTGAAAGTGACAATAATGTAGAATTATTTAAGTCTATTGTATTTTAGTGCATGCGTGCGTGCGTATTTTAGTGATTATTGTAAATAATTAGTTTATAATTTTATTTAATTTTCACTTGTAATATATAACTTTTAAAGTAAAATTTGTACACCCTAAAGGGTAAATATGGCGGACTAAATATTTTTGTAAAACCTTTTTTGTTACCTGTATTTGTGCAAATAAAATATTTTCTTTTCTGTTCTCCTACCTTCAGAGGGATCGTCAAACCATCGATCTCGATTACTATCGATAGACAACAGTCGTTAAACCTTGTCGGTGTCTTTATCGGCGGTTTGGTAACATCCGATTGTGGGTTAGCCACTATCCTGCATCTCCATCAACCTGCATTGGAGTGGAGCAGCGTGCTGTAGTACCTAAGTAGTTTTTAAGTTAAGTATTATGTTACTCAGGGGCCATAAGTAGGACTAGTAGTACGATTTTATATTGATCTAACTTTCTTGGAAGTCTTGCAGTTATAGTGTCATGTTTCTTTTTATTTGAATCGAGTAGCAGACGAGCATGCAAGCCACGGGGTGTTAGTCCCTGTAGCTTCGGGATTAAGAATAGAGCTACGGTATCCCCTGCCTGATAGTAAGAGGCGACTAAAAGGGGACTTCCGGGGTTGTGGACAGGGAGAGTGGGAGCTCGATTCGTTCAGCCAGCAGCCCCGGGAAGGACGACGGTGTGTGCGTGGCCACATGCCGTCGTAAACATCGGAAGGTGCAGGAGAGCACATCTACTCTCCGAAGATGGGTCCATTCTGGGCTCCGCTCGTGAAGGACACCGGTGCGTTCCATCGGAGATCCCGGAGTCCTCCCAAAACGCAGAGGCAGGTCACCGAGGGGGTTTTAGTGCGGTCATATCCCACATAACCCGGTATCCTCTCCCAAGGTGCCTGGTATAGGATAGGTAAGCATAGGTAAGTCTTGTCTGAGTTCGCATGCAGTTGTGCTGCTATTCCGAAGGCTGGTGGTCGCCTCATGTAAGTGTGGCCGGCAACTGCACCTTACCACCGAAACAAAAAAAAATGGTTCACGGCAGTAGTGGGTGCAAAGGTACTTCCCCGGGCGAACCATAATAGTTCCACCACCTACATTATAGTCCGAAAGTTCTACAAACATTTATGTAACAAACATAATATTTTCCTGCACCATAAAACACAACTCTCCTCCGAAGAACTTCTAAACGCTTGTCAGTTAACAGAAGTTGCGCTGTTCGCAGCTGCTTACCAACTGCGCTAACTTTGCCGACGGCATAGTAGAAACTACATCAGTGGAGCAAATACGTATAAAATAAGGCATAAAATTTAAAGACAAAGACAAATTTAATAAATCAAACACAGAGACCCAGACAGAGGTAGATGCATATATTTTTATCAAAACTTGTTCAATGGCAGCCTTGAAATATCTACACATAATTTTAAGCAACCCTAAGTCTGGCTTAAGGTCAATTACGCTGCTCCTCCAGATGTCGCGCCTTTGTAAGTCTGGTGGGCAACCGCAACTTTCCATCGAAACGCAGACAGACACAATTACAAAAAGAAACACTTCAAAGCAGAAACAACTATAGTGGAAGTACTTCTCTGGTCGAACCATGAAGGTTCTATTAATTCCAATAATATCGTAACTAATTAAAAGTAGTTGGCTGGCTACAACCCTTTTTTGCGTCGCAATGCTGGGCACGGGTCACTCCCCTTTATTATTGGGGAGGCCTGGAGCTTACTCCACCACGCTGCTCCAATGCGGGTTGGTGGAGATGCGGGTTAGTGGCCAACCCGCTGTCGGATGTTTTCAAACCGCCCATAAGGCCTCCGACAAGGTTTAACGACAGATATCTATCGACAACAACCAGGACCGACGGATTTACGTGTCCTCCAATGCACGGAAACGCGCATAAAATTTTTGCTACTGGCGGTCACCCATCTCACAACTGACCGCGCCCGTTTGGATTAACTGCGTAGATCGCTTGTGTTCTTCGCTAGCCGCCGAGCCATACCTACGCGTTTTTATTATCTATTCTCTATCTAATTGAAAGTAGATACGTTTTAACTAATAAGTAATGAGGATCAGTAAAGTTATAGCAAATTCAATCAAACTACAACACACTTTATTCTATATGACATAAGAATGATATATCTTTTTGAATTATCAAAATCGGTCCATAACTTACGAAGATATTAAGTAATAAAGTTGTGCCGTTCCTCCCGCCAAAAAGTACACGTGTGACGTCACAATTACCGAACCGAGCGCAGTCGGCATACGATTCGACGAGACGGATGTTTGAGATTCGAGTGTAAAGTGTAGTTCGAATGTAATTTTGTAATAAAAGTATAAAACTTACCTTAATACTTAATATTAGTGCTAATAAAGTAGAAGTTTTGTACAAGCTCAATCAGATAAACGTCCGAAATACCTATATAGGTACCTACCTACTCGTACATATTGTACTGATCTATTAGAGAAATTCACGTATTTTTAGCGTTTTTGAAACTAGTTGAGACTTAAAATCACTCATCTCTTTTTAATTTTGATTACCTACCCACGGAAGGTTGTGGAAATAAAACTTTATAAAAGAAACGAAAGCATTTTTATTTTTACACTTTTAGGCTAGATCATAATAAAAATAAAGTATTACCTTATACATAACAAAAAATCCTGTAAATTAACTAAACCACAGGCTATCGTTACAATATTATCCAAAAAATATTCATACATACCTCACACCTATATTTTTTTATCGAGACGAGACCCGTGACGGTGACGACCGATCCGTGTGGCGTAATGGTTACCATACCGATTGGAGAGCCCGGGGTTCTATTCCCGGCGTGGCAGAAATTTGAATGTTGAGTTTATATTTCTGTTCTCGGTTTGGGTGTTTCGTTTTTCTGTCTTTGTATGTGTCCATGTGAAAACGACCTCTGCACCTGGCTACATACAACACCAGGACACTGAGGACCGACGAAAAGATACATGGGCTGGAAGCAGAGATAGATAAGTTACGCTGGAGTATCATAGGATTATCTGAAGTCCGAAGAGAGGGGGAGGACACGGTAATCCTTAAATCCGGTAACTTATTCTATCACCGGGAGGGCGAACATCTGTCCCAAGGTGGTGTCGGCTTTCTCGTCCACAGGTCCCTCGTCAACAATGTGACGAAAGTCGAATGTGTTTGCAAGGGCAAGGGTACCTTATACTCAGAATATCAAAACGGTATTCGCTGAAGGTCATACAGGTATATGCGCCGACGGCGACACACCCAGACGATGAGGTTGAGGCTATGTATGAGGACGTAAGTAGAGCCATACATGCCTCTAAGACTCATTTCACGGTGGTGGTCCCCCATGGATTTCAATGCAAGACTGGGCACGCGAGACGGCGACGAGCAGAAAGTAGGGCTCTTTGGATTTGGTCAACGAAACCACCGAGGCCACTTGCTTGCTAACTTCTTGGAGAAGGAGAACCTCTTCATGATGAACTCCTTCTTCAAGAAGAATCCTCATCGCAAGTGGACTTGGATAAGTCCCAACGGTTCCACGAAAAGCGAGATAGCAGACAAACGGCACATATTTAATGTCTCCGTGATCAACAGGTATGGTACGAGGCACATTAAATATCAACATCAAACTGGAACGGTCATGCCTAATGAAGTCTACGCTCCGACCAACGCCTGTCCAAATCCAGGGTTCCGAGAACTTTCAGCTTGACTTGCGAAATCGTTTCGCAGGCCTAGAAAAATGCGAGTCTGTGGACGAATACCACACCAGGATGGTACAAACCGTCCACGAGGTAGTGTCCAAGTTCTTTAAGGCACCCTCCAGTAGCAGACCCCAAGTGCTCTCTGAACATACTCTCGGTCTTATAAAGGAAAGGCGTGAACTATGCGTTCGGTCCCCGTCTTCAATGTCGAAGTTGAGCCGCCTGGGCTCAACAAACAGATCTCTTGCTGCAGACGACGCGATCTGCGTGCTCACAACACACAGTGTGTCAAACACACTATTGAGCGCAACCAAGGCACAAAAGTGTACACAAGAGATCTGAGTGTAGGGCAAAGCCAGTTAATGTGATTGAGGACGGAGTCTGGCGCTGTAGTTTCGTCTAAGCCTGAAGTTCAGAGAGAAATTGAGAGGTACTACGGACGGTTGTACAGCTCCTCAAAAGCTCCCGTTACCGATGTGGTAAACGATAAGAGAGCCAAATTGACCCGACACTATACCGAAGATATCACGGACGTCAGCCTGTACGAAATTAGAAGGGCCCTTAATCAGCTTAAAACAACAAAGCACCGGGAGATGACGGTATCACATCAGAGCTGCTGAAGACTGGATGGAAACCCCTCCAAGTGGCGCTCCAAAAACTGTTCGATACAGTCATCAGTAGCGGAACTGTCCCGGAGGCGTGGAGCGGAAGCGTGGTGGTTTTGTTCTTCAAAAAGGGTGACAGAGCCCTTTTGAAGAACTATAGACCCATCGCGCTTCTGAGCCACGTCTATAAGCTGTTTTCAAGGGTTCTTACTAATAGTAGTGCGCGCAGGCTAGACGACTTCTAGCCTCCCGAACAAGCCGGATTCCGAAAAGGCTATAGTACCATGGACCACATACACACGCTGCGACAGGTTATACAAAAGAGTATAATCTGCCGCTATGTATTGCGTATGTGGACTATGAGAAAGCCTTCGATTCTATCGAGACCTGGGCGGTGCTAGAGTCTCTCCAGCGATGCCAGATTGACTATCGGTACATCGAGGTGTTGAAGTGTTTGTACAAAGCCGCAACTATGACAGTCCGAGTCCACGACGCACGAAGCACTGGACCTATTCCATTGCAGCGTGGAGTACGACAAGGGGATGTTATATCCCCGAAGCTGTTTACCGCTGCACTGGAAGACGTGTTCAAGCTGATGGAGTGGAACGGACTGGGTATTAACATCAATGGCGAACACCTCACATACCTTCGATTTGCCGATGATATAGTAATCTTGGCGGAGAACCTGGAAGAGCTCAGCACTATGCTAGGTGACCTCCATAGCGCCTCACAAAGGGTGGGTCTTAAGATGAACATGGACAAGACGAAGATCATGTCTAACGTCCATGTCACACCTATACCGGTCGTTGTTGATGGCGCTTCTCTCGAAGTTGTCGACGAGTACATATACCTAGGACAAGCTATTTGTATGGGTAAGTCCAGCTTCGAGAGAGCGGTAACTCGTAGAATCCAACTCGGTTGGGCAGCGTTCGGGAAATTACAAAGTGTCTTCTTCGTCCAGAATACCTCAGTGCCTGAAGTCGAAAGTTTTCGAGCAGTGTGTGAGTACAGGCCGCCCTCCAACCAGGTGGACTTATGACCTGAAGAAGACAGCGGGTAGTCGCTGGATTCAGAAGGCCCAGGACCGGGAGGAGTGGCGAACATTAGGGGAGGCCTATGTCCAGCAGTGGACTATAAAAGGCTGATGGATGGATGGTATGTGTCCATGGTACCCACGATACACCCGACCGTTGATCGGCAGTCCGATGGTAACCATTGCATCACACGGGGTCGTCTAATATAATACCTAGTTCCGAAGTCCATAAAGGGATCCACCGGGAGTGTCCGGGAGGGCCCAAGGTGGTTTCTCGTTCACAGATCTCATGAACACAACGTTACACAAGTCGTAAGCGTAATGTATTTTTTATTCATAATATCAAAACGGTATTCATTGACACTGATTCACTAGACAGCCATATTTTTTTTATTTGAATGGAGTAGCAGACGAGCATGCAGGCCACGTTGTGTTATGTGGTCGCTTCAGCTCATGGACATCTACATACAACCTCTAGCAAGCATAGGTAAGTCTTGTCTGAGGTCGTATGCAGTTACGCTGCTACTCCGGAGGCTGGTGTCGCCTCATGCAAGTGTAGCCGGCAACTGCACCTTTCCACCGAAACATAATAGTTCTACCACCGACAAATATATTTAGTGAGTATAATCTATGGGGAAGAAAGGTCATCGAATGGCGACCACGTCTCGGCAAAATGAGCACAAGCCGCCTTCCAAGCAGTTGGACTGATTACCTGAAGAAGACAGGGGGAAGCCGCTGGATTCAGAGGGCGCAGGACCGGTCGGACGTAGTGACGAATATTAAGAAGCCTATGTACAGCAGTGGGCTAAAGTACATTAAAATAATCTTTACAACAGTGTCTTGTAGTCTGGGTAGAGGCATAAGAATAAATAATTATTGTTATTAGGGTAGAGGCTGTAGTTTTATCATCTCTTTTTACAACAGAAACAATTTTTTTACGAAGTTTTGGGTCTCTCGGCACGTTAACAAATATTTTTCTGGCATTTTAACGATCGTATTTTTAAATTTGACACTATACAATATTAATACATAGTTGAAAATGTGAATTAGATACCAATCGGACACTTATTTGTTTTTAAAGTCAAAATTAACCACACAAAACACTGCGCGCCTAACCGCTGCTAAAGGCTAACGGTAATTGTGACGTCACAGCTATCGCGGCGGCCCTCAATGTATTTTCGTTAGTAATTTGGTCATAACTTCGTAAATTTTTGTCGTAGAACAAAAAAATTTGCACTGTATGTTAAGGATTTCATAGCTCTACAAATCTGCATTCTCAACTAAATACGTGACTGATCCTCATTACTGACTTTGATCGACTTGGTGCCTCTGTCGTAAACATTCTTTGCATTATTTACTCTCACGCGACGCTTTGATGTACAATACTTCGAAATATGGAACACAATCGATAGTTCTAGATTAATACAACTTGGTAAGTCGGTTATCTGTTGGGGTACTCTCAGCTCGTTGTTAACTGAATTGTTTGTTGGGAGTATTATAAATTTTAATGGTATGGATAGGAATCATGTAATGTGCTACCTATTCATGCAAGATTTAAGTTTTTTATTAATTACTAACGGTTTATTACTTACGCAATATATTTACTTCTTTTACGCTAAAATAATTTTTGAAGGTTGCTCAATTACGTGGTTTCAATACTTACTGATGTGTGGAATTACGGACTAGAGGCTAACCTCAAATCGTATGTCTACAAACCAACAAAATCACGGAGTACCCGCATGGCTGCAACCCTTTTTGGGTCCCACTGCTGGGCACGGATCTCTCCTCATTATTGTAGAGAACTAGAGCTTACTCCATCACGCTGCTCTAACGCGGGTTGGTGGATACTAATTATCCTCCAACTAGAAAAAAATATTCTAAAAACGATGCGTACACCACTAATGTTAATCGTTCATATGTAGATAAAAATATCCTAAAAGCGATATGTACTATAAAGTGATATGTTAGGATATCTTGAAAGATGGATCCCGCGTCTCGCGTCATGGCGGTAATTCTTCACGGTCAGCTTGAGCTAGGGCCTGTATATGTCATTGCTGATAGGGTGTGCTGATAAGCCACCATCAATATGGGTTTGGAAGATAGAAATGTTTATTTGCGTTGGGAATGAATAAAGGAATCTCCTTGCTGGTTTCATGAGATAAAAGAACTGTACACCTTGTAATGAGTAAGCTGAGTGCCATGTAAACATAGCTTCTCAGATGTTCTCAGGTTTCAAAACCGATTGTTACAAAACAGATTTATTTTTAGTTTAAGAATGGCTCGGCGGCTAGCGTAGAACGCAAGCGGTCTATGCAGCTAAGCTAAACGAGCGTGCTGGGGTATGAGATGGGTGGCCGCTAGAGGCAAAAAAATTCATCCGAGTTTCTGTGCTTCGGAGGGTACGTTAGATAACAGTCGTTAAACCTTGTTAGAGGTCTTATAGGCGGTTTGAAAACATTCGACAGCGGGTTGGCCACTAACCCGCATCTCCACCAACCCGCATTGGAACAGCGTGGTGGAGTAAGCTCCAAAAGCCTCCCTAATAAGAGGGTGAGACCCGTGCCTAGCAGTGGGACGCAAAAAGGGTTGCAGCCAGCCAGCCAGCCCATAGAAGTAAAAAAATTACTAAGTAATTGCTTAAGAATTAGTATTGTCTATAAATACAGAAATTAGTATCTACTAATGTCTTTATGATTTTTTCGTACAAATCATTGTATAAGCTATGTGTTCGTTGTACAAAGTAATGTCAGAGAAGTATCAGTTCTGCATCCTCCTGCAACTCACTTCACGGCAATTCGTCAAAGTCGGCTTGAGTTATGGCCTGCGTATGTCATCTGAATGGATACGTTGCTGATAATCTATCATCAATAAGAGTTTGGAAGAAAAGGAAATTACATATGTGTAGATTAGGCGTACGCGCGTATGGTTTTTTGCAGCGCAGCAGTTGGGTGCGTGTAAGCGCGTATGCCGAGAAGATTACATATCCGCAGATGGTCTAAAATCGCTTTAAACGTCCAGTGAGGGCTCTGAGTAGTACAACAGTCTATATAGCCTTCATCATCATAAACCCAAAATGTGTAGTAATAAACGATACACACTCATAGCCCCACAGTAAGGTAATTAATACCCTGAGTCGTGGGTACCATGAACACATACAAAGACAGAGACACAAACACCCAGACCGGGAACAGAAATTCAAACTCATCATTCAAATTTCTGTTTCGCCGGAAATCTAACCCGGGACCCCTAGATAGGCAGTCCGGCATGGTAGCTTCACTGAGCTTCACAAAAAATCATGGGGTAATAAGGCCGAAGGGGCTTATTCGATCGAATAACATGCATTGTCTCTTTGTAAGATTCCCGGATACCGTTTGAAGGTTTAACCCAAATATAAACTAAATTACAATGAGTACGATAAGAGTACAAGTACAGAGGGTCTACTGTAAGCACAGCTGTCCAAAGTATCGTGTATTTACGATCAGTTTGTAAGAGATTGACGTATAAATAAACTATAATGGGCATGATGACAGATTTTTAAATACCTTTCCTTATTGTAGGTCCTACACGTCTCCTAGTTTCGAAAAAAAGTTTATTTCAGCAATAAACTCAACTTTTAACGTAAATTAATGTATTTTCTGCTATGTAATTTGAATTAAGCGCGAAAACGCTCGTAGGTGTCATGGCGTCGGCTTGCTCGTCAAACTTCAAGCAACACGATGACAATAACTGAGACGTGACGTCATTCCTTTTGATTGGCGTTTCAGATAACATGGCCGATTGCTGTATTTAATACTTTTATTTTATTGAAACTCTTATTAATCTTAATTTTTATATTAAAACGGGATCATATTTTAGAACTTTTTTAGCATATATTTTTCTGTAAAACCGTTTATTCTCTGATTCTTTAATAGTGTCATCATGCCTATTATACATATAGTCATGAAATGTTAAAAATATGATCGAAAAAACGTGTATGCGAATCTTTGGATCGCCGTACTTTGAGTATATAGGTATATTTGTTAGATTTTTACAATTTCAATTTCATCTGCTCACGTATGTTAAGACCGTACTCATATTATATATATTATTTCCCGTCGAAAACGATTTATAAACATAAAAAATACTAAAGTATATAAGAAGTTCCTTCAAAGAGGAACAATAAATAACAATGAAAATATCTAACCGTTAGTAAACTCTATAATGAATTTTCAATCACAAAATAAATTGAACAAACACCAAAGTAAAATAATCTGTGTCCCCGACGAGTTTGTTAAGGGACCGTTTGGGCAGTACATTACTCGGCACAAAAGAGATTCGTCTGTTTATGTAGTCGTGGTACTTTGTATCAAGCGACACGACCTAATTATGGTGTATGACAAAATAAACCTTTTTTTATCTTTACTCTATACTAATAAATAAAATTGCAGTGACTGTTTGTGATATTAATATAACCGCTTTTTACTACATGCATTATGAATTTTGATACGGTACACATACCAAAATAACATTTTTTACAATTTTTGTCTGTTTGCCTGCCTGCCTGCCTGCCTGTCTGTCTGTCTATCTGTCTGTCTGTTTGTTCCGGCTAATCTCTGAAACGGCTGGACTGATTTTGACGAGACTTTCACTGGCAGGTAGCTGTTGTATTAAGGAGTAACATAAGCAACTTTAATTTTGTATGTCTGTCTGTTTATTCCGGCTAATCCCTGAAACCGCTGGACTGATTTTGACGGGACTTTCACGCGCAGGTATCTAATGTAATAAGGAGTAACTCAGGCTACTTTTATTTTGTCGGTCTGTTTATCTGTCTGTCTGTTTGTTCCGGATAATCTTTGAAACGGCTGGACCGATTTTGACGGGACTTTTACAGGCAGCGAGTTCACTCGCTTTACTTGAACATCTGTCTGACTAGACAGACTGATTACTGATGACTTACTTATTTTTTCTGTGACTAAAAAGTGATGCAAAAAATTATACTTGACGCTGGCAATAAACACAGAATTTGCGATGCCATTATTGAAAAAAAAAACGGCAAATTGTTTGTAAAGTAGGTTTACGATCGAGATGTTTACGTGATAACGTCCGCACGAGAAAATCTCCATTCGTTTGTATGCCGCTAGAGTGAGAGAGACGGAAGATCGGTCCACTCACTCGAACGCTATGCCAGCCTCCGCTCGTGAGGATTCCGCGTGACAAGTTTCACGGAATGACTGGCAGCGCTCGAGATGAGACGGGAGATCGGTCCGTCTCTCTCTCGTTATACCTGCGATCGCGCTCGTGAGATTTTGGTGTGACACAAGTTTCTGAACATGTCACCCGACTAAAACGATTTTAAAGACGTTATCACGTCAAAAAATAGTTCAATAAATGTAACTTTTCAAAAATCATAAAATAATTAACATCAGAAATTATTGTGGCAGTGGAATTTTGTGGAATTATCTTATTAATCGTACCGTATAAAGGTCCTTAAGACAGAATACTTATTATTTCGCGCCGAGTGACAAATGGCGAGGAGATAAGCCGTTCGTGTTTTCGGGATCCTGTGACGTCATCCCTCGCATTATGTGATAAATTACGTATTTACTTTTCATGTTAAAGGCCTATGTAAGTAACAATATTACGCGGGTGTTTTTTTGTTGTAATATGGTGTTTTTTGTTGCATGCATCAAATTTGCATAAAATTTATTTTTAATGTTTTAAAGCGTTTTTAATATATATTATGATGCTAACTAAATATATTAGGAGTGTGGAATCTGCATGCGTTTAAATAGTACTAACATATAATATTTAATTTTACGCTTTCATTAAACGGAATACTTTTATTTAATATTAACGTATTTAAGTGCTTCTTGACGTCCAGGGAAGGTTTAAACACTTTAAAAGGAGAAAAAATATGCAAAAATTGCGAAATTAATAGTAAAACAATTTATGTTATTTTCCTATATAACTGTCATTATTGGTTTGGCGCTATCGTCCAGAAGTTTGACATAGTCTAAATAACAATTTATCTGTCACTATTTGTTTTATATTTTTTATTTTACAACTAGCCTTTCGCCAGCGGCTTCACCCGCGTGTACGCGTTTAATGGGCCCCCTTAAGATAAAACGATATATTGCTAAATACTCGTATAAAACATAGGCGTTTAGCCAGTTGCTTCAACCGAGTTAAGCCTATTGTCCGTTTTCTATTGTTTGTTATCCGTAAGAATAAAACATTTTCCCACAATAAAAAGTAGTCTATGTTACTCAATGTGTGAATGTAGCTTTCTAATGATAAAAGGATTTTTGAAATCGGGACAGTAGTCTTTGAATTTATTCATTACAAACATACAAACAAAAATACTAATCTTTCCTCTTTATAATATTAGTATAGATAACATAAACACTCTTTGAGATTATAAAGAAACTGAACCTCTTTCAATACTTTTAAGGCAGGACAACGTCTGCGGGGTCCACTAGTAGGTAAATAAATACTTATCGACATCCCCTTAAAATAACAATAAACTTTGTTCAATAGCTTCTAAAACAAGATAATATCTGTCTTTTGTATGGGACCAAAAATATACTTACAATAACCTACCGGGATTCCTCAAAATAAAAGCATGCAATGAGTTAAAAAAGTAACTTAAAACGTATTTACTGGAAAAGCCGTATTACTCGATCACTGATTTTTCAAACCATGAAACGGCATAAAGAAATTCCATAAAAACCAGGGAGGTATTTTTCCGCCGGCTTTTTTTCCTCTCAGTGTACAAAATCCATGCAATATGGGTTACCATATTTGGGTTACCAAAGCCGACGATCTTATCCGATCCGAAAAAATAATAATAATAAATAAATAAAATTATTCAATTAAAAGGCTCAATACTTTTGGGTACAAATAATGATAAAAATAATATAATAAATAAAACTCTATATATACATCTTTATATTTGTAATTAGTTAAGTTTTAAGTTATTGTAATATTGCATACCTCATGAAGGTAAATATGGTGACCAAATTTATGTATAAAAACACCTTTTGTAAACACCCATATTTGTGCAAATCAAAGTCTTTGTCTTTGAATTGTTATAATAGAAAGTAAAGTAAAAGTAAAGCCTGATCATTAATCTCGTACACTAGCTTACATAAGTGCTACTCTACACAATGGAAAGATATTTCTTTGACAGATTCAGTATAAGCAAATAAATAACAAAGGTTTGACTCAGTTTGGAGGCCTCCATCGCGACGGCAATAAATTGTTTGTAACAGGAACGTCAAAAATCGACAAACATTTTTCTATCAGATTATGAATGACGGTAAATATGTAAGGTATCCTTGATAGAAACGACACTATCTTTACTATACGACGCCAAACACACCGCCCGCGAAGGTCTAAGTCCTGCAGTGGAGCAAGCGGTCTAAAAATCTGGAGTTCAGTACTCCTTACCATACCAGTGGTAATACCGACCAGTCTTTATACATATAAATGTCACTTGCAGATGCTGTAGATGTATTTTATTTATTTATTTCACAATTTGATGTAGTTCGAATCTTTGAAAAATTAAATTCTATCACTATGGATGGAGCCATGCACAATCTAAGAAAAAGATAAAATACTGCATCCTTTTAATGATTTAAGAGAATTTAATAATTTTTACCTTTATTTTCCCAGCTATTTGAGGATTAAAATAGATTTTAAATTAATTTACGGATGTCAACTAAATGTTTTATTGAATTTTATGATGTGTTAAGGCATTATCGCTACCAACCCGTATTGGAGCAGCGTGGTGGAGTAAGATCCAGGTTTCCCCAACAACAAAGGGGAGACCCGTGCCCAGCAGTAGGATGCAAAAAAGGGTTGCTGCCAAGGCATTATACACGAAAAGCAGCCACTAATATAAGAGATATATTAGAGGCTATATAGAAGAGCTTATATTTTTATATTCGTCGTGTATCAAATTATAAGGAATACGCTAGTCTCGTACTAATTTAATACGAGTCAATTCAAAATTCGTGTGGGGAACTATCATTACTGCACCTATTTAATTTTTTAACTCGATCTTTACCATGCGTTTCGCTGGAAAGCTGCGGTTGCCAGATAAATTTATATGAATGAGCCCTAGGAATATGCAGATCAACATGCAAGTCACTTGTTAAATTTCCAAATAAATATAATAGAACTAGCTGTGGCCCGCGGTGTCACCCGCATTAGAAAGGATCACGAGCATGAAGTGAATAATTATTCTTCACAGATTTCTTGAGTTAAAATTGAAACCCAAACTTTAATTTCTTTTCTTTTCTTGAAATGAAATGAAATAAATTTATTTGCAATAAATTTATTTGCCATCATTCAATATCATTCCAGGATATTTTAGATACAAATTAATCTGAAAGTTGTGTGCTTATATGTCAGATCATAAAAACTCCCACTAATAAGTAGAAAGCTACTTCTTCTTTTTATCTTTTCTTACGCAGATCATTTTTATTTATTTACCAGTACTCTCTATTCCAATTTTTATGATGCTAAGTCCAGAAATGAGAGAGTTCCATAAGAATTACCCTCCTATTTCACCCTTAGGTGTTGAATATCTAAATATCTTTTCATTATGCTCACTTACATCATAAATGAAACCCCTGTACCAAATATCAAGTTTCTAAGTATAGTTGTTTTGGTTGTGCGTCGATATGTTACGGGTAATGCAAGAAGATGGAGTAAACCTAGCTTTATCCGGGTAGTCTTAGTATTACCCAGTCTTTTGGGTAATATCCGAATAATAAGTAAAATAACTTTTGATTCGGCATTTACCCATACTCACCTAGGTCTACACCATGTCTAAACCTATTATTACCCAACTTTGACTGGGTAATGTTAGGTGTTGAACTAATTACCTATGTAGTTTGTTCACTTACATGAGAACAATTAATCTATTAAATACATTATCCTGTAGTCCGGTGAGGGTAGAACAAAAAAACTTCTGCGTTGATCGTTTAAGACACGAGTTCATTACTTGTTTTGGGTGGTGGTCCAAGTCAAGAGTTAGCGACATGTATCAAAAATGTTTTTTTATTGACGTGACAACGTCTTAGATTAGGTTGCGGCTGGGAGTCACTTATGAAAAAGAGTAACGCTCGGTAACGTAACGATGAGTCACCGAACGAGAGAGAGGCCCGCCGAAGTTTACATGTACAATGTTTTAGTAAACAAAATATATTTCTATAGTTAAAATTTGTGTTATTTTCATTCAATTCCTTGTTCCTATTGTGCAATTTAATTATATTCATATCAATAAAAAAGACGTTGTCACGTAAAATCTTCGCCCGTAAAACCGACTTTACAGGCAACCATATTTTATTTTATTTTTATGTTTTATTTTGTATATTAAAGATAGTATGAACTATCGTTAAAAATATAATTGAAAAGTTGTAAAAATAGTTTGAAAATAACTATTCACCTTTTTTAATTATTTTTACATAAAATGAATTATTCTAGCTTACCAGCTTGCTTACAAATAGGTTAAATGGTGTCGCTGACATTTTTAAATCTAATAAAGACTTCTAAGATTGACTTTTTTTAGGATATTGTATCAACGTGTCACCCAGCGCAGCGAAGAAAGAGGCGCAGCGGTGATTTACTTTGTTTCCTGTGGTAATGAGATATTTTTCCGCGCTAAAAATTAGCCTTCGTCCTTTCTCATAACGTAACTTCAACTTAGTTGTTCATAATCACACTAGCGCATCCAGAGGGGGCTACGAGATTTAGGTCAAAAAAAATTTGGATTCACCCTTGACAACACGAGTATACGGTAAGCATAAGCCACTAATCGTCCCCCCCCCCAATTCCTCCCGCTTCAACAAATTTGTCACCGTACCTGCCATAAACTCTAGTCAAGCCCCCCCCATCCCCCAAACTGAAATTCTAGCTCAGCCACTGCATAATCTTAATCTTTATTGGACCTATTTTTGGGTGACAATAGGTTATAATACTTAGAAAAAATAAATAAGAGCTCCAAAAATACATATGTCCTCAAATGCATGAAATGAAATGAAATGAAATGAAATGAAATGAAATGAAATGAAATGAAAATGAAATGAAATGAAATGAAATGAAATGAAAATACTTTATTGTTGACTGTTTACACACATAAAATAAGATGTTTAAAATTATAATTGGAGTTTTAAACAGTCTACCATGTTCTGGCATACAATATTATTAATTAAAATTAACTAAAAAAATATTTTGTTTTAAGATCCGATAAGAATAATCTTAACGGATCATCGGCTTTTGATGCCTACCCACCGCTGGGTCAATGAGAGAAAAAAAGCCGGCGGAAAAAAAACTCTCAGGCATTGTTTACAGTTACACTTATTTTATAATGTATTTTACGCGGAAGCTCCCCAAACTATTTTTATTGCACGTATTACGATGTCTTATCTTCAAAAAATTCGTTTATATTGTAATATGCTTTTTTTATAAGCCAATGTTTTAATTGTTTTTTAAATTTAGTATTTGGTAACTGTTTTATATCTATGGGTAATTTATTATATATTCTAATAGCAAATATGTATGTACTATTTCTGAAAATCTGACATTTTACTCGAGGTAAATACAAAGCGTCAATATCTTTTAGTCTCGTGGGCACATCTCTTATGCGCATGTTTATTTGCTTTTCAAACAAGTTTTTATTATTAAAAACGAAAGTACAAATCTCTAATATATATATTCCAGTTAATGTAAGGAATTTCTTTTCTGAAAATAGTGAGCGAATAGATTCGTCACCCGCTTTACCATACAATATTCTGAGACTACGTTTTTGCAATATAAATGTTCTACTAACATTAACAGAATTTCCCCAGTATATAATACCATATGTTAGAAGGGGGTAAATATTGGCATAGTAAAAACTTTTAGCTACTTCAAGAGTTGACGCATCTACTAATACTGAAAGAGCATAACAATTAGCCGATATTTTATTATTAATTTTATCAATATGACTTTTCCAATTTAAGTGGGTATCTAAGGAAACCCCTAAGAAATTCGTTTGCTCTACTTCTTCTATTTCAACTGCATTTAAATGAATATTTAGGTTTTCTAAGTTCTGTTTATAATTTTTAAATTGCATTATTTTAGTTTTATTTAAGTTGACCTTCAGGTTCAGTGTGTCTAGCCATGTTTTTATAGTTACTAGTGTACTTCTTATTTCATTCCTATAATCCTCAGCTGAAATGTTTTCATTGTAAAATAAAATTGTTGCATCATCAGCGAACATAACACATGGATATTTTGCTATAGTGGGTAGTTCATTTATATACATTAAAAATAATAATGGACCAAGAACACTACCCTGAGGAACACCTATTTTACAAATCTCGAATTTAGATTGAACCTCTTCTAACGTATTGTTCGATTTATTAAATGTTGTAAGTACCGTCGATTGTTTCCTATCATTAAGGTAAGATTGTAATAGCTTATAAGCGATACCTCGAACACCAATTCTTTCCAACTGTCTTAGAAGTATGTTATGCACGACACAGTCAAACGCCATGGTCATATCGACAAACAGAGCGGCGCATTTTACTTTATTATTAATATGTGTCCAAACTTGAGAAAGCATCCTGTATATAGCACAAGAGGTAGATCTATTTTGCCTAAATCCAAATTGAAAATCACTTAATATTTCATTTCTTTTCATGTAACTAACCAGTCTGCAAAAGATTACTTTCTCGAAAATTTTTGAGAATAAAATCTTTTTGTTCAAAAAGTAACAATAAAATGTAAAACTTACTTTTCGAAATTTTGTTACGTGAATTAGGACACTAACGTGACGAATCTTCACGTGTAAATTTATTTCAGTCCGATTTAACCTCTTATAGCTGCGCTTAGGTTCACTTGTCCACCATGCTGGCCAGTGCTGACATGAAGCACACAACTTTCAGCTGAATTTGTATCTAAAACATCTTAGAATGATATTGAATGCATGGTAATTCTGCCGAAAGGAAACGAGCAATTCTAATATCTATACTAATATATAAAGCCCAAGAGTTTGTTTGTTTTTTTTTTATGTTTGTTTTTCTTTTTAGTGTTTGTTTGTTTAAACGCGCTAATATCAACTATTGGTTCGAATAGAAAAATTATTTTTGTGTTGAATAGTCAATTTATTGGAGAAGGCTATAGGCTATATAACATCATGCTTTGACTAATAACAAAGTCTACGCAGACGAAGTCGCGGGCAGCCGCTAGTATAAATATATAATTTGAATCTCGGAAACGGCTGCCAAGATTTTCATGAAATTTAGTATGGATGGGTTAGCAATGTTATTTTTAAGGAAACATTCAGTTCGGTTCTCTAGGCACTTTTGAATAAATTAGATAATTTTTGCCGAAATATTATTTAGTATGTACCTAAACTAACTATTGTTTAGTCACTAAATAAAAACCACAAACGTATTAATAGAGAAAATATCAACTGAAACTATATTTAAAAACTAGAGCGTAAAGTCAGGATTCAAATTGCGATAATTCGTTTAAAGTTCGGCTTCCGGCGCCAGAATAATTGGATTCACGTAAACGGATAATCGCTTCATTCTGATCCGGTTTTAAAAATTTTAACGCAAGCTGTTAGAGAATTAAATTTAATGTAACTATAGCATGGGAGAATATTAATTTCAATATTATGAGAGATGTGTTTTAAGTTCTATATCATCTACAATCAAATTGTCTTTTAATTCTTAGTGTTTTATTTCATTAGTCATGCGTCTCTCTCCATATCTAGAAAGACCCAGAGCTTACTTCAACTGGCTGCTTCAGTGTGCTTTGATGAAAATGCGGGCTAGTAGTCAGTCCGCTGTCGGAAGTTTTACAGACGCCTTATCGGAGGTCGTACACCTTTTAAGTTCTATACCTATCATCTAAAATCAAATTGTTTTTTAATTCTTAGTCTTTTATTTCATTAGTCATGCGTCTCTCTCCATATCTAGAAATACCCAGAGCTTACTTCAACTGGCTGCTTCAGTGTGCTTTGATGAAAATGCGGGCTAGGATTCAGTCCGCTGTCGCAAGTTTTACAGCCGCCTTATCGGAGGTCGTACACCTTTTAAGTTCTATATCATCTACGATCAAATTGTCTTTCAATTCTTAGTGTTTTATTTTATTAGTCTAGAAAGACCCAGAGCTTACTTCAACTGGCTGCTTCAGTGTGCTTTGATGATAATGCGGGCTAGGAATCAGTCCGCTGTCAGAAGTTTTACAGCCGCCTTCTCGGAGGTTTTAACCCTTTTAGCGTCCAACTGCTGGGCATGGGTCTCTCCCAATTATTGGGTAGGCCTGGAGCTTACTCCACCACGCTGTTCCAATGCGGGTTGGTGGAGATTGCGGGTTGGTGCAGATAAGGCTTAATGACGACAATCTATCTACCTGGAACTACGACTCAGCGTGCCCTCAAATCACAAACACGTCCATGGTACTTATTTGTTAATAGCGGTCACCCATCTTACATTGGACCACACACGATTCGCTTAGCTGCATAGATCATTTTGTTCTGTAGCAACCGCAAGATAAATCAAGTCCAAGGATAATCAATCTATAAAAAGTGACTACAAAAATACGTTTTTAAAAATGAGAGCGAAATAATCAGAATCAAATTGCAATAATTCGTTTAAAGTTCGATTTCCGGCACGTGGAATCAGAATGGTTAAGCGATTGATTCTGATCCGAATTTTGAATGACCTTTCTTTGTGACACCAGTTACATTTGAATTGTTAGAAAAACGCTAATTATATTTATTATATACTGCAACCATAGATTTTTTATATATGTTATAGTCAAAACTCATAGCCGGTCAAAACCACTTTTGACTGCAAAAATCAGTCAATAATGGTTTTGACCAACGCCTTCAGTTAAAAACAGTTCTGACTGATTTTTGCAGTCAAAAGTGGTTTTGACCGATGCCTTTAGTTAAAAACAGTTTTGACAGTAGAATTAAAACCAATTCGCCTCCGGCTTTTTATATACACTCTAGGGGTAGTACAGACAAGACCACGTGGATAGAGGGGTGCTCTGATTCGGTTTGGATATTATTCAAATATAAATAATTATAGTGAAAATGAAGCACAATGAACTATATTTCATCTATTTTATTCACATATTTTATGATCAAATACTTTTACCTAATATTTTTTGCAGTCGAACGTAGTTTTGACCAAGGGAATCGGTCAAAACCACTTTTGACTGCAAAAATCAGTCAGAACTATTTTTAACTGAGGGCGTTGGTCAAAACCACTTTTGCCTGATTTTTGCAGTCAAAAGTGGTTTTGACCGGCTATAAGTTTTGACTGTGACATATATACTATAATATGACGTAGTCAAAGTCATAATAAATCTATGACTGCAACAATTTATTTTAATTGAATTTAGCATCTTCGTTCTACGATAATGCCGTAGGGACTTATAGGACCTAATACGACTTATAGGATTATATGGAAGGTATTCTGTTTGTTTGAGACAAATTTGCGTTCAGTTATATAACGATGTTGTGTTACTAAAGTCTTTATCTTTTTAGATCAAAATAATTTTTAATATTAATAGTTAGTACAAATCCGCACTTGGCCAGCCTGGCGGGTTATTCGTTTGAATCTTCTGAGAGGAAAGCTGAACCGGACTGTGCCCAGCAATAAAAAGATTGAAAAAAATAATGAGAATAAAACCATTTTCTCTTCATTCTTTTTCGTACATATTTTTCTTCTTCATAATTACATTTTAAAAGAAATCTATGATTTACCTTCATTAAAATTATCGCTAAGTTCAAAAAATAAGCGCACCCACAAATTCGTATATAAAATCTCGAGCACGAGGTAGTAATAAATAAAAATAAAATTTCAAAGTTAAGCAACGGAACTGAAGCGGCGCTCAAAGCCGTCACTCTATTAAATTATTCCGTTTCGTCGAGTCAAAATGGCGGATCGTAATGTTGCTAGTATTCAAAAGAGTCGCCGGTTAAAGAGTGTTTTTTGCGCTTTTTCCTGCGGTCAAGTGTTCCCCTTTTCATGTTTGGACAAACTGTTAAGCTTTGCGACGTTTTTTCGACTTGGATTCTCGTTTTTGCACAATTGGTGTCCTTTTATCGACTTATTAGGCTTTTCGTTGGTTTTTCCTGAAAAATCGCAGGCATTTTGTCAGGAATTTTTACCGTGAAATTTGAGAAATGTGTCAGAAAAAAGGAAGTTACAATTTTTTTGAGTACCTCTGCACCCACTTCTGGCTTAAATAGATTTTATCATATTCCAGTGGAAATGTGCAGTTGCCAGCCAGACTTATATGAGGCGACCATCAGCCTCCGAAGTAGCATCGCAACTACATACGAACACAGACAAGAATTGCTGAGGACTACGCTTGCTTGAGGTTGTTTGTAGATGTCCATCGTCTGCTGCGATCACTTAATATCACGTGACCTGCATGCTCTTCTGCTGCTTAAAATAAAAATCAGTACAGATAAAAGAGAACAATTATAGATATATAACAATTAATTTTCGACAGCAATATTTTTATACAATATGACCCATTGAAAACAAGTAAGTCATTCTTTTTTAGAACAGAGAACCAAGAATTACATACCCCAAATCCTCAAGAAACCATAATCGTCCCGTGATATATGGCAATGAAACAACAATAAAAAGACAAAGCCTCCTCCCCAAGCACCTCAATACTCGTAAATACTGATCTCGATTATTGTCCCAGAACACATTGTTTAACATAACGCGTTTATTCGAAAGCAATAAAGCATCGGAAAAACATCGCATTTGCAACAATTTATGCTCAGGCGCGATTTACTACAGCGAGATACGCGTGAGTTATGAGTTATGAGTTGCGAGTGGTGTGATGTTGCAGTCTGTTTATGTTCAGAGTTACAATCGTCTGGTCACCGAATGGACTAGCCACCACGCTGACCCATTTTTTGTCGACCCGTTTTCTTTAGCCATTTATTTGGCCTTCTCAGCGGCAGGGCACATAATTATAATTTTTTCAAGAAGATAAGAAGCTTTTGGATATAAACAGAGAGTTTTGCAAATAGGTCACCTATCCCACACCCGACTGCACCAGTTTTGCTTAGCTTCGTAGACCGTAATCCATTCAAAGACAAAGACTTTGCACATTTGCACAAATATGGTTGTTTACAAAAGTTATTTATATATATTTAGTTCGCCATAAGTATTTACCTTCTTAAAAGGAAGCGCTAGCGCCGTATTCCCATACAAATGTATTCTCCTATTTTCTCCCTGGATAATGCTTCTAGAGGAATGATTTTTGTCACAATATGCTAAATCTGCTAAAGCTATGCCCCTATGTTTTGTTTTTTTTTTTCAATCAACTAATTATATCAGAAAATATGACTCTTCAAAAATCGTAGAAAATGCCCTAATACAACAACTGCAAAACAAATTTGAAAGGTTTTTACGACCAAATAAAAACAGGGGCATAAACTTACTCTATTTCTTGATATATGTGAAAAAAATATTTAATAAAAACAATTTTGAAGGAGGGAAGAGGAGAATACGAAACCTCGATTTAGTAAGAAAGTTTGTAGGTATAATCGGTCTGAGCTGCATCTGTCCCTATCGCACGCGGCGGATAGCGCAGGGCGCAGCGCGATAGCAATAGTTATTCCAAAATCCCTATTTTTGCAATTCGGCTGAACCCGCGTTTCCTCTTAAGGTATGCAAAAAATAAAAAGATAAAAATATAAAAGAGAAAAACTTAAATATGGGTAACATAATTACATCAATGTACATTTACAAATATTTCATTATACATTTTTTGTGCCATATTGCGTCTTATATAAATTAAAAATTATTTATTTATTTATATTTCGATTCGGATCCGATCTTCGACCTTTGTGTACCCATATCACAGGTTGCTTAACTTTTCACACTGAGAGAAAAAAACCGGCGGAAAAAAACCCGTTTATGCCGTTTTATCGTTTATGAAATCAGTGACTGAGAACCTAATATGCCTTTTTCAGTAAATACGTTTTAAGTTCTTTTTAAACTTGTTACCCGTTTTAATTTTGAGGAATTCCGTTAGACCGTTATATATTTTTGGTCCCACGCAAAAGACACTGTTATGATATTGTTTTGTTTTAGAAGCTATTGAACATAATTTACTGTTATATCTTTTTGATTTAAGGGTTTCATATTAAGATATTTCTGTTTTGACCATTAAAGAGATCGCGTAAATGTATAAGAAAGGGACGTCATTATTTTTAAATTATAAAATTGGACTACAAGGTATCGTTTGTTTTAATTGACATATTATAAATTCAAAAGTAACTCTGTATGTCTGTTCTGCTTTCCCGCTTAAAGTACCGAACCAATTTTAATGAAATTTAGAACTCAGATAGAGTGGACTTTGAGAAAGAACATAGAATGGTTTTTATCCTACAGGAACCCATAAAACGGGTCCACGTGGGCAAAGTCGCTGGCGAAAGGCTAGTTAAGTTATGATAATGATAATGACGGTTATCAGTATTTAGTGCGCACTTCAAATGATGCCTGCTCTATGTTGTTGTTTGCTGCACTCAAAATAAAATTGATTTAAAAAAGCGAAATATTTTGCACACAAGAATTACATTCTATCCCTGAAATAAAACATTGTGGTCTGTCCCGCGTCGTACGGATATTGGTGTTAAATATAATCCGCTCGATTGTCTCGTGGTCGCACTGAAAGCGGATTTAATTGCGGTTGGAAAGAGAAAAAGTATTATTGGACGACAAGGCTTGGAAAATAAAAGGGTTAACGTTAGGAATGTAAGAGGACTATTTATACTGGGGTTTCGGTCTTTGTGTCGTCATATAAACACTATCACTATATATAATATTGTATGTAAACTTAATCCCTGAGAGTTTGTTTTCCTCCGGCTTTTTTTCTCTCATTGACCCAGTGGTGGGTAGGCATTAAAGCCGAAGATCCATTAAAATTAAATTTAACGGATTCTTAAAACTTTAAAATAAATTTAAAATTTAAAATTTAAATTTAGTTATAATTGTAATTAATTTAGTAAATAAATAACTGTAGGTTAATTTAGTGACTATTGGATGCCTGAATAAGGTACACTGTTTAAATACTTATATATATAATAAATTTTTTTGTAACAGTCATCAATAAACGTTTTTAATTTCATTTCATTTCATCTTCTATATCTACATAATAAAGTGTAAAATGATATTTTCTGAACATTAAAGACTAGCTGTACCCGCGGTTTCACACGCGTTAGAAAGGATAATTAGCATGAAGTGATATGTATAGTGTTGGCGCGGCAACACCGCCACACAACCGTACATCGACAATCGTACTTGCTCTATGTTAAAACTGTCATGTGTCAAAAACGTCAATCCCTATCTTGTCATTGAAATAAAAACCAAGGAAAGAAGTGGTGCGTCTAATTTACCTACCTAATTAAAAATAAGAAAAAAGAAATCCAAGTTCTCTAACCGAACAAGTGGCGACCTAGACAGAACTGCAATCATCGGATTGGGTCTTCAAATTGAAGAAATCATCGGCTGAAATCTGAACGAGCATCGCAAGCATCGGCGCCGCACCACGAACGGACCACGTGCCACGTGCTCCGTGTCCCGCATGCCGGCCAGCCTACCTATCGAATCGAGTGAGCCCGTTCCTTTCTATATCCTAGTTGTTCCCCTTTATTTTGTGCAATTAGGGAAAGCTAGTTCCGTTTTAAAAATTATATTCGCTGACGAACAGTTCAACAATTTATTCAAAGTACCACTTCTACGTTCATACGCCAAATTACCTACCTAATCTGATTACCTAATTAAGTTTAACCTACATAACTAGCCTAAATAACTAGCCTATCTTTCATATCCAAATATTATTACAGAAATAAAATCTAAATCCAATACTTACCTACTTCTCGTTTGCAAAGAATTACCTACCTAGTCATAACGTTAAAGCAATAGTTCCCGCCCGTATAACCTATGTACATGAACAATCATTCAGTTGTTTAGTTGTGCAATATTATCAATTCCAGCGAACAAAACGTCTTGAAATTGTATCGGCTGTGCGGCGCAGTGACATCGAGCGCTATTGTCTGCACTTTCGAGCCGGCCGAATAGCAAACCGGTTTCCCGAGCAGCTGATTGACCGGCGAAGCAAGGAGCGTATCGTATGCCGCTAGTATCTATACTTAATTACATTAAATTTTACGCGCAAACAATCTCGATAACTTTTAAGTACCTATCTCCATCATGCCTTTCGATGATTCTGAACCAGAAGATAAACTTAAGTTGCTTATAATTAAACGTAGTTCTATCAAGGGGCGATTAACTAAATTTAAAAATTATTTAGACACAGTTACTTCATGTGAAAAAATTACACCTGTAGATATAAACAAAGTAGAACTGAAGTTATCGAGATTGCAAGCCCTTTGTACAGAATTCGATGAGCTGCAAAGTCAAATAGAGATTTTAAATCATTCTTGTCAATCTGAGGAATTGACCATTCGTGATGGAATTGAACATGAGTTCGATACATTCATTTCCATTGCTCAGCATTTAGTGCAATCAAATTCACCTTCCAAAGACAATGAAAATGCCTCTTGTGCGTCTTCTAGCCACTGTCATCACGATAATTATGATGTCTTGGGATTTCGATTGCCAATTATAAAAATAAATAATTTTGATGGCACCTATTTTAAGTGGCTAGAATTTAAGGAAACTTATACATCATTAATCCACGATAACAGTAAAATACAAAACATACACAAGTTCCATTACTTAAGTTCCTATTTGGAAGGTGAGGCCGCAAGGGTTATTTCTAATTTAGAAGTTACAGACTCTAATTATTCCGAGGCATGGGAACTCCTATGCAAACGTTACGACAATAAAAGGCAACTGATCAACAATCACTTAAAAGCTCTATTTACTATTGAAGTTGTTCGTGAAACTGATAAATCGCTTCGGTTTATTGTTGATCATGTAACTAAGAATTTGCGAGCTCTTCGAACGCTGGGCTTACCCACAAAAAAATGGGATGCTGTTATTATTTATATGGTCACGGCGAAGTTAGACAACAATACTTGTTTTAAATGGGAAGAACACCGTAACACACTGCCTGAAATTCCCTCTTTAGATGATTTTTTCGATTTCCTTAAAAACCGTGCTGATGTATTGGAGACGGTCAACAGACAAAGGCATGATAAGACTAAAACCCTGCCTAATGTTCCTCCGGCTAAATCTCACAGCAAGTCGTTTGCAATCACAACAAAACAAGCTATCCCTTCCGCTGCTAAGTCATATCCTGATTGTATTGTTTGCCAAGGTAGACACCGTATCTATGAATGCCCTACATTTAAAGCTAAGACTAATGAAGATAGGGTAGCATTGGTGGCTTCACTTAATTTATGTGAGAATTGCTTAAGAGTGGGTCATAAGGTTCAGGCCTGTAGGCTGCCTGGTACTTGCCGATCATGCAGACAAAAACACAACACTTTAATACATCCTATGAATAATTGTACTGACATTGATCCAACACCGACCCGAACATTAACTACTATCACTACCCCTGATGTCTTGTTGTGTACAGCCAAGGTCCAATTGAAAAATCCAGTATCTGGTAAAGCTATAACAGTACGAGCTTTATTAGACAGCGGCAGCCAGACATCCTTCATTACTGAGAAAGTTCAATCAAAATTAAACCTAAAGGCTGAAGTATTAAATCTCTCTGTAGTTGGGCTGTCTGATACCCATTTGACTAATAATACAAAACGCTGTGAATTAACCCTTCAATCTCTCAATGATAGTTCCTATATTTATAACATTTCCTGTTTGGTTGTACCAGTAATTGCTAAAAAATTACCTAAGGTTACCTTGGATGTTAGTCAATATAATTTATCTCAATTTGATCTAGCTGACCCCAGCTTCTACGAGCCTTCCTCCATAGATATGCTTATCGGTGCTGACCTCTTTTGGGATCTAATAGGGCCTAATCAGCACTCACTAGGTAAGCATTGTCCTATCTTAAGAAGCTCCAAATTGGGGTGGCTCATTGCAGGTCCTTTTCCTACATTACTCAAAAGGCCAAACCAAAATAAAAAACAATTAACACATTGCAACTTTTTATTTAATGAAACTAATTTTTCACAAATTAATGACGAGCTTAAAAAATTCTGGGAACTTGAAAATATCCCACAGGAAATTAAGCCCTATACTATTGAAGAAAAGTTTTGTGAACAACATTACTTAGTTAATACTTACCGGGACAATAATGGTCGTTTCTGTGTAGGTCTCCCGCTACGCGACGATAAAGACTGCTTAGGCGACTCCTATTCACTAGCTAAGAAGAGGTTCCTAAGTCTAGAATCCCGGTTCAGGAAACAACCTGACCTAAAGGAATCATACAGTAAATTTATTCAAGAATATGCTGATTTGGGCCATCTTAGTTTATCACCAATTCAGAATCCGCCTATGTCTTATTTTCTTCCCCACCATCCAGTGCTGAGAACACAGAGTGAGTCGACTAAGCTTCGCGTTGTTTTCGACGCCTCGGCTCGTACTACGTCTGGCCTCTCAGTTAACGATCTACAGATGGTAGGCCCCGTTATACAGGATTCATTATTTAATATTCTTTTACGATTTCGCCAATATAAATATATTCTTTCAGGAGACATTGAGAAAATGTTTCGTCAAGTTCTCGTAAGAGAATCTGATAGAGACCTTCAACTCATACTGTGGCGTGACAACGAGCATGAACCCCTTCGTACTTTAAGGTTGAACACAGTCACCTATGGGTTTTCAAGTGCTAGCTTCCTCACTACTAGATGCATCTGGCAACTTGGCGATGAATGTAAGGACCCCTCTATTAAAACTATTATTCATAATGATTTTTATTGTGATGATCTGCTTACTGGGGCCAACACCGAAAATGAATTAAAATACATTCAACGTGAAGTGTCAAATGAGCTTTCTAAAGGATGCTTTCATCTTAGGAAATACAGATCGAACCTCCCAAGCCTGTTCAGCCACAGCTCTATGCCAGAAGAAGGTGACCTCATTATAAGTAATTCCACCAGTACGTTAGGCATAGGCTGGTCTCCCACTTCCGACAATCTACATTTCAAGGTAGACTACTCTCATACTCCCATCCTGAGTAAAAGATCTATTCTTTCTTCTACTTTTAAAATATTTGACCCTCTCGGGTTACTTTCCATACGTACAATTAAACCTAAAATAATGCTTCAAACGTTGTGGTCCTTGAAATTGGACTGGGACGAACCAGTACCCAATAATATTGAAAAGAGTTGGTTAAAGTTTACTCGAAATTTAACTTGTCTATCTTCCCTTCAAGTCTCCAGAAGGGTTTTGTTAGACAATCCTGTAAACATAGAAATGCACTCTTTCTGTGATGCTTCTCAGCAAGCTTATGGTGCTTGCATCTATCTTAGATCGACCGACATTCATGGAAATAATTATATTGCCTTATTATGCGCTAAATCGCGGGTCAGTCCTATAAAGCCTCTTACCATTCCCCGCCTCGAGCTTTCTGGTGCGCTTTTAGCAGCTCAACTAAGCTCCTCTGTTACTAAAGCATTACGTTGTCAAATAAATCGTCACGTATTTTGGACAGACTCTAAGGTGGTGTTAGGATGGCTCAAGTCAGGGGGTAAGGCAAAAACATTTGTCTCGAATAGGGTTACTGCGATTTGTGACCTCACTGAAATCAATGACTGGCGTTACGTATCTACTAAAGAAAACCCAGCAGATTTATGCTCACGTGGCATAGACCCCCAATGTGTCAGTGACGCCAAACTTTGGTGGGCAGGCCCCAACTTTCTGAAACAAACAGAGGCCTCATGGCCATCTCCATGTCAGGAAATTATTGATCTCCCTGAAATGAAAAACTTTTCAGTGATGGAGGCGGACGCCCCACCTTTAGAAACTGTCATAGATTTCAACAAATTTTCAACTTTAATAAAACTCCAAAGAATCTTCGCCACAGTACTTAGATTCATTCATAATTCACAGAAACCTCAAAATAAAATAACGGGCACGTTAAACGTAGATGAATTAGATAAATCTTTATATTTACTTATTAAACAAGCACAACATCAATCCTTTCCGACTGAGTTAAAACTAATTTTAAATAAAAAATCATTACCTTCTAAATCTTACTTAATATCTCTCAATCCTTTTATTGATGAACACGGCCTACTCCGCGTTGGTGGTAGGCTCGGCATCTCAAACTATTCATTCGATAAAAGGCACCCTATTTTATTAAATGCCAAGCATAACCTAACAAAATTATTGTTCGAACATGAACATAAAAGGCTTCTACATGCAGGTCCCCAGCAACTACTCGCCACCTTACGTACTCAGTATTGGCCTATAGGAGGCCGCAGCCTAGCTCGAAGGATATCGAATAACTGTTTTACATGCCGACGATTTAGAGGACAAGGCATGACAAATTTAATGGGTGATTTACCAGCGGAACGAGTAGAGCCAGGCTTTCCATTTAGTGTTGTTGCCACTGACTTCGCCGGTCCATTCTATATCACTGATCGTAAGGGACGGGGATGTAAAATAACAAAATGTTACATGTGCATATTTGTATGCTTCAAATACAAATGTGTTCATTTAGAGGCGGTTAGCGAGTTGAGCAAGGACGCATTTATTTTGACTTTAAAAAGATTTATCGCTCGTAGGGGTAAACCAAATTTAATTTACTGCGACAATGGAAGAAACTTCGTTGCTGCCTCCAAGGAATTAAAGGATTTTTTAAAACTGCATAAAGATTCTGTATGTGATTTTGCAGCTCAAAGGAGCATAGATTTTAAATTCTCACCGGCATATGCTCCTCACTTCAATGGTTTGGCTGAGGCGGGCGTTAAGTCAGCTAAATTCCATATTCGAAGGATATTAGGGCAGGCCCATTTAACTTATGAGGAGCTGGCTTCCCTGTTTGCACAAATTGAAGCTATCCTAAATAGCCGACCCCTCAGTCCCCTCAGCTCATCACCACATGATTTCCAACCCCTCACACCGGGCCACTTTCTTATCGGCAGGCCGCTGACATCATTGCCGTCGCCGACCATCGAAGACGCCGGATCCACACACCTCAACCGATTTCGCCGCCTAGAACTATTTCGCCAGCAGTTCTGGCGGCGTTGGTCCCTTGAATATATCTGCGAGCTTCAACAAAGGACTAAATGGCGGACCAAAACCAATAATTTGCAAGTAGGCGATCTTGTTCTAATTAAAGAGGAAGCTCCACCCCTATGCTGGCGGCTAGGAAGGGTCTCCACTTTGTTTCCGGGCCCAGATGGAGTAGCGCGAGTAGCTGACATCACTACAGCAAATGGAGTCGTGCGGAGGGCCCTGAACCGGCTGTGTTTGCTGCCCAGGGACGGAGCTTGAAAGCTTAGAGCTTTCAAGGGCCGGGAAGTTGTTGGCGCGGCAACACCGCCACACAACCGTACATCGACAATCGTACTTGCTCTATGTTAAAACTGTCATGTGTCAAAAACGTCAATCCCTATCTTGTCATTGAAATAAAAACCAAGGAAAGAAGTGGTGCGTCTAATTTACCTACCTAATTAAAAATAAGAAAAAAGAAATCCAAGTTCTCTAACCGAACAATAGATTAATATATATTCCGGTTACACTAGGACCACACCTTGTGACGCGCTAATGCGTGTTGATGGATGCGCGCGACTGACAGCGGACGCGGATCCCGTCAGCGTTGATGTTGGCGGCGATAGCAATAAACCTACGTATTGCAAGTCTAGCGAAGTCAAGTTAAACGTTTTTGCTGATCCTACAAGGTTTTTCTGTTGATCGAATTTTTGTGGGAAATAAATTCAAAAAAATAGTTATACATGATTAAAAATGTGAATAAATAAAACTACTTCTTGTTTTCATAAAATAACTCTAGCGTAATTGTCACAAAATTGTGTTTTATTCATAAAATTAGGTATTG
Source organism: Pyrgus malvae (assembly GCA_911387765.1). Taxonomy (NCBI): domain Eukaryota; kingdom Metazoa; phylum Arthropoda; class Insecta; order Lepidoptera; family Hesperiidae; genus Pyrgus; species Pyrgus malvae. The sequence continues at coordinate 24,704,914 of OU426959.1, forward strand.
TTACATCTGCACTTAATATTATATTATTATAAAGCTGAAGAGTTTCTTTGTTTGAACGCGCTAATCTCAGGAACAGTGGCGGTCCCAGGGGGTCACAGGGGACATGACCCCCACCCCCCAAAATCCATCAGTCATGTGTAGATGGAAAGCGAAACAAGCCAATTTGGGATACCAAATTTCTTAGTGACCCCCCCCATAATTTCTTGGCGACCCCTCCCCCCCAAATTGAAGGCTGCGACCGCGCCTGCTCAGGAACTACTGGTTCGAATTGAAACTTTTTGTGTTGTGTGTTGTGTTGAATCGTCCATTTATTGGGGAAGGATATAACATCATGCTATGACTAATACCAAAGACCACGCGGACGAAGTCGCGGGCGGCCGCTAGTCTAATATAAAAAGACAGTAAAACTTGTATAGTTTGACAGGGAAGTACCATTTCTAGCATAAAATATTTCTATTGTCTTTTGCATTGGCAGTATCAGAGAAAAATTCTGACTTGCTTTATAGTGTAAAGTTTACATAAACAAATATAAATAAATAAATAAATAACGTTTGACACTCATAGCCCCACAGTAAGGTAAATATACCCTGTGTCGTGGATGCCATGGACACACACAGAGACAGATACACAAACACCCAAACCGAGAACAGAAATTTTAAACTCATAATTCAAATTTCTGCTTCGCCGGGAATCGAACCCGGGACTCTCCGATTGGCAGTCCGGCATGGTAACCATTACGCCACGCGGATCGTCTTTACATTGTATATAGATGTCCCAGGCCTGAAATGACCACCGTATACCACGTGGACTGCAAGCTTGTCTGCTGCTAATTAAAAATAAAGAACCTGCCAAGTGCGAGTCGGATTTACGCACGAAGGATTCCGTACCATTATCTATATAAAATCATGTATATTTTATGGGACCTCCCTTAAATCATTATTTTATTTATTTTTATTATTTATTGTTGTAGTGGCAACAGAAATACATCATCTGTGAAAATTTCTAATGTCTAGACGTCACGGTGCATGAAATACAGTCTGATGACAGACAGACGGACAGACAGACGGATGGATAGTGGAGACTTAGAAATATTGTCCCGTTGGCACCCTTCGGAACCCTAAAAAAGACTTGGAAGCCCCTTCAATACCCTTTAAAATGACATGAAAATATATGTAGATGCTAAATCATAGTTATTTGGTCAGCAATATTGTTGTCATCTAAGTAACTCCAATATAAATTTTCAACTCAAGCAAGAGTGAGAGAGAACACAGAAGAACGAATAGGCGATATATTAAGGTAATCGTGTAATTTGTCGCACGGGATTGAAACGATTTGTACCCAGGTGAGTTCCTCTCATTATACCAGCCTACGTTACTGGCAATAACATGTTTTATGTGTAGGGGCTTAAGAGTCAAAGTAGCGTGAAGGAAGAGAAGGTAACGTGATATGTACGCGAAATACGTAGTGGGACGTTTGAATGTTGGGACTTTTAGTGTTCCAGAAATGAAAATAGTTTTATTAAAATCGTATAGTAGTAATGGTTTTACTACGATATTTCTCAATAATATTAGTATTTTTTGTTCATTATTAATGTTTGATGTGGTCTAAAAACAGTTAAGTTTTTTACACTATATTTTTCTTTGAACGGAGTAACAGACGAGCATGCAAGCCACGTGGTGACAAGTGATCGCTGCAGCACATGGACACTTACAACCTCAAGCGAGCAAACGTAAGTCTTGTTTGAGGTCGTATGGAGTTGCGCTACTACTCTGGAGGCTGATGGTCGCCTCATGTGAGTCTGGCCGGCAACAGCAGCTTTTCACTGGAACACAACATAACTTATTCATGGCCGAAATGAGTGCAGCGGTGGTACTTCCCCGTGCGAACCAAAAGTCCATTTAATTTTTTTAATCGATAATAAAATAACTTCACATTTTGGTCATATTATGTACTTACTCTCGTTACGAATAGACTGTCATAAGTTACGAATATCTGATGAACTTTAAAATAATCTCAAATCTTAAATTAAAATCGATTCAATTCAATAAAGAACCGAAGAGTTCCAATAGTTTCATCAAAAGCTCTTCAATATCCGTACAATGAAGTTATTCGGCAAAGATTGGCGCCAGTTCCAGAACTTATGCAATAAAATTGACGAGAAGCGCCCAAACAGTGTTATTGTCTTAAGAAGCTATGGTGGTTTGGCTTGAAATGAAAGAAATAGCGTGAAATAACAAGATTTTTTACAAAGTAGCGTTGTATGTTTTGTTTTGAGGTGGAATCTCGGCCAGATTTACATGAGGCGATCATTCTTACATTCTACAGTCTTCGGTGCAGCAGCCCCTACGACCACAGGCAAGATTTTAGCTTGCTTTAGGTTATGTGAAGATGTCCAAGGACTGCAGTGACCACTTAACTTCAATAATAAAATAATTAAAAAAAAAACTTAATAGCAACTTAATTTGAAGGTGATTTCCACGGAAAAGGAAGGTGATCTTTAACCGACTGAACTGTAATTTTGTTAGCAGGTTTAGTTTGGACAATTTATACTCAGTATGTGTCCACAGTGTCCACCAATCCGCATTAGGCCATCATGGTGGACTAAGGGCTAAATCCTTCTAGGCGATGCCAGTTTTAAATGTTAAGAAGAAATATTGCTATTAGTTTGAATGCAATGACAATCGGCTTCTAGAATAACAAGAAAGTTTCGGTACACTGCACGCACTAAAATTGACTTCGCCTAATCTATTGCATCCGTTAAATATCCCCATTGTTTTATTCTTTTCGCCCGAACCATCAACAAAAAAGTCTTTAGTTTAGGTTATAATGATTTAATTAATATATTTTACCGAATAAAAAAAGCTTTCTTTAATTGCTTTGACGATGTGCGCCGGGTGGCAGGAAGAAATTAGTTGCGTAGAGCCGAAGATCGGGTTCAGTGGCGCACCTTGGGAGAGGCCTATGTCTGATAAAGGCTGAAGTGTGTGTGAGTGTGTGTGTGTGTGAGAGAGAGAGTTTATGTCATTGCAGAACAAGACACTTTTTTCATGCTTGACTGCCAATCGAGATTCGATCCTCAGCGAGACAGTAATTTGTATAATGAGCTCAAATCAACATAATCAACAAATACAAGTTTTTTTACTCAAAAAGTTCGGCCTCTTACTTCTTACACCCTACATCCGCTGTAGCAAGTTGATCAAAGTTTAGAATTTTAATCGTTTTATTCGTGCCTATTCCAACTTCCAACGTGTCACAATAAAGGGGTTCATTATTTCATGGTTAATTTTGTTTGTTTCCTCTTAACTTAAATTGCCCTTGTTCTGGAGAGCCAAATTTTCGAGGTCTTTTCGCTCTTTTATCATAAGTAATTACTTTGCCTTTATTGGAGTTTTCGTAATTAAACTTGGAAATATTTTTTGCTTGATTCCATAATACGAATGTTTCGTTTTACATCTGTAACCGTTTCAAGTCTTTGAACATCGGTAAGTTATTTTCCGGTTAATTTGAATTTATAAATTACGCAAATTAATTTCTACCGTCTTCTGAAAATGTTTTTGTTAAGCCGTTATGTTATACATTTGTTAGTATGTAATGATTTTTAATTGTAACCTATTAAAGGTCTGTCGGCAAAAGGAGTACCGGCCGCCCTCCAACCAGGTGGACTGATGACCTAAAGAAGACGGCGGGAAGCCGCTGGATCCAGAAGGCGCAGGACCGGGAGAAGTGGTGAACCTTAGGGGAGGCCTACGTTCAGCAGTGGACTACGAAAGTCTGAAAAGAAGAAGAAAGTTAGGTGTTCACGGTAGAAGAAATAAATAACGCTTAAAAATATCTCATATAAACTAACCTAAATGCTATATTGATCACAACATTGGTGTGCCATTTAAGAGGTCCTGGATTTGATTCTCAACAGGAAATAATTAAAAACAAATAATTATCTTTGTTGTAACTTTTTATGTCTGAAATCGTATCCAGGGAATCCTATTGTGGGTATATGAGTAAATTGTAATGTATTTTATCCATACGTATAACAATGAGAACAACCCGTATTAAATGTATTATTTGAAGTCATGAGTGTTAATTTTTCTGCTACAATTTTTAAAATATTTATTATATTGCATTTAAATTTATATAGAAAAAATGTAAGCTTCTGGCACTTACAAGAATTTGGTATCATGGCCCATCCATCAAGCTTGTAACACCTCGAGATACTGACGGATGGGACTCAGGTATGCCGTGACATATCATTGCACTACATCATCTGATTTAGTTTTTAGCTACAATAATATGTATTTTGATTTTGCCTGTGGTACATAAACATATAATAGGCAGTATTTGCTGAAAAACTGCCAGTTATGTGTTTATATATATATACAAATTTTGAAACCTTTGCTGTTCTAAAATCTATTCTATAAATTATTTTTAAACGAGGTTTCAACAGTTATTTTGCCCGTTTATATTTTATAGCCATTATCATGTCAAGACTCTTGCAAACCTCCGGTAGTTACCATTAACATAGCATTACAATCTATATTTGACTTAGTAATTCAATTCAATTCATTCATTCATTTGAATTTAGAATACAAAGCCATTCCAAACTTTTTTCTATTTGAAATAACCAGTACTGAAGAACGGCAATTTCATAGGTAAAGACCTATTATTTGCAAGAATACAGAACTTGCAAAACCACGTGATGAAATAATGATTATATTCATAATTATACTATTCGAGGTGCTTCATCTTTGTTTTTTTTTAATTGGATTGAAATTTTTGTAATCTTAATTCATGTTTATTGAACTCTCAGTGTCAGTGTATGATTCTGTTTCACAATCGTTCCGTATTTACTGTGCACTATTCTTTGAAATTCCATTTTTTATATAAATATAAACAAATATTTTCGGACAATTCACACAACACCATCTGATTCCAAACTAAGCAGAGCTTGTACTATGGTCATCAAAAAGCTGATAAACATACCTACTTATATAATTCTAAATACATACTTAAATTGATAAATTAACACCCAGACACAGAAGTCATGTACATCACGCAAATATTTGTTCTGGGTGGGGATTGAACCCACGACCTCACGCTTCGCAGTCGGCTCATCACCCACTACGACATGGAGGCTGTCAAATATAGTTTTAAATTAATTGAAGCTCGCATAGCAAGGCGACTACCGTAGAAGTGCAAGCGATCAGCGGGTTGGCCACTAACCCGATTTCGACCAACCCGCATTGGAGCAGCGTGGTGGAGCAAGCACCAGACCTCCTGGATTTCCCCTATCACCTGGGAGAGACCCGTGTCCAGAAGTGGAACGCAATAAGGATTGATTTTTGCTGTGTTATACAAAGTATACTTTGGCTCTGTTCTTCGGCACTTCGGCACTTTAGGGAATTTGCTGTCATTTTTGATCCATCTATCAACCTTGGAGCAACATCTCGCAATAATGACGGATGAGCCTCAGGTGTGCCATGACGTCACTGCCTGATTTACTTCTTACTGCCGCAAGATAATTTAAGAATAAAAAATAGACGTTTTATTATAATAATTTAGCCTTTGATTTAGACAGAAATTAGCATTAGTAAGCATTGCTAAGCAAAAAAAAAACTCTAAGTTAAACACGTGAACTAGTTTTTGTACTGCAAATAAACTCATCTATAAAATTTTGCAGGTTATGTCCAATTATATTTAATTTTTGGAAAATAATAAAAATGTGTAAATTGTCGACTATTTGGGGAATTTGCTCCTTTTTTGATTCATATCATGCTCGTTGTTATGAACCTCTAAATAATAGGTCTTTACCTATGAAATTTACGTTTTGTATTGAATAAGTGAAAGTACTTATTTTTTTAAACTTTTTTATCTCTGTTATTCAAAGTAATCACCCATGCAATCGACGCATCTTTGCCAACGCATTGGCGATTTATTGCTCTTCTTGTAAAAATCAGCTGAACGAGAGGCAACAAACTCTTCAAAGGCATTCTCTACTGCCTCTCGGGAATTAAATTTATTACCCACTAAAAGGTTGTCTAAATTTTGGAAAAAATAATAGTCCTAAGACCTAATAAATGGATCTCAAGTGCGCTATAACGCTTCACACGCTTCACACTCATAGTTCACGGTAGGGTAGATATACCCTGTGTCGTAGGTGCCATGCACGCACACAAAGGCAACTTGTGTTGATGACACAAAAAACTTTTAAAATTTCTGCTTCCCCGGGAATCGAATCCGGGACCCTCCGATCGGCAGTCTGACATGGTAACCATTACGCTACGTGGGTCGTCATTCTCGGTTACTAAATATATGGCACATACGACATACATATACATACATATACGAAATATATGTCACAGAGCGCCCCACGCTTTTTTCACAATAATACTAGTATTTCTTGTTCATTATTAGTTTCTGGTTACCTATATTTTCACTGTTTTATTTTAGTTTAGTTTGATGTGGTTCAAAAGCATGTTTATTAGTTTTTTATTATTTATTGTTAATTTTTTTTTCAACTTCTCGGAATTACATTAACTCATAAAATTACCTACTATATTGCCACCGACTCTTAATAGGTTTCCAAAGTTTGAATTAAAACTATCCGTTGAAAGTGGATCAAAATCGAGTCCAAAAACAAACAATACAGTTGTAACAGTTTGTAATAAGACAGTTGTAACAGTTTGTAATAAGACAGTTACAAACAAGCTCACAAATATACTGGTAAAGCTAATAAAAGCGTGTTAAATATAGTGACTGAACCTAAGCTTAAACTAGCGTTCATATAGATAATTCCGAATAGCTTAAACCAAACTGCACAGAGGACTAATGCGTGCCCCGTGTCGCCTCCAGCCACTGAGTGTTTGAGGTGCTAAGTGTGGGGTTATTCTTGAATTAAGAATTGCTATAAGTTTTTATGTGTGCGAGCCTTAGCCCATTAGAACAAGGTGCAAATATTAACAGCGTTATTTTTTATATACGTAAATAGTAAACAAACCGACAAGCTTGTTAGCTTAGCTTATCTCTTGAAAGTAACTATAATAAATGCTGGATATAATACTTTTTTTTTCAACCTTTTTTTTTATGTCCCACTGCTGGGCACAGTAGGTCTCCTTCTCACACAATTGAGAGGGATTTAGGCCATAGTCCACCACGCTGGCCAAGTGCGGATTGGTGGACGAAATTATGAATTTCTCTCAGGCATGCACGGCGATGGAGAACATCGTAATTAATGAAATATCACGATATTTTCCGTCACCGTGGAGCAGCGATAAATTCGCACATTACAAATTTCTTTGTCAGAGGTGCGAGCCGAGGATTTGAACCTGGGATCGGTCGCGTCGAAGACCGCGGTTTTTTACCACTGGGCCATCGCTACTCATATAATACTTACATAAATATTACTTTATAAACTGTAAAGATAAAATGTATATTAAGTGATGATAAGATTAACCCACCCCCTTGTAGGTACATTTTATTTACACATTTTTGACGTGATAACGTCTTTAAAATCGTTTTAGTCGGGTGACATGTTCAGAAACTTGTGTCACACCAAAACCTCACGAGCGCGATCGCAGGTATAACGAGAGAGAGACGGACCGATCTCCCGTCTCATCTCGAGCGCTGCCAGTCATTCCGTGAAACTTGTCACGCGGAATCCTCACGAGCGGAGGCTGGCATAGCGTTCGAGTGAGTGGACCGATCTTCCGTCTCTCTCACTCTAGCGGCATACAAACGAATGGAGATTTTCTCGTGCGGACGTTATCACGTAAACATCTCGACCGTAAACCTACTTTACAAACAATTTGCCGTTTTTTATCTACCATTGCTGGGCATAGGTCGGTCTCGGAAGTGATACATGTAGGCCATAGTCCACCACACTAGCAAAATGCGTATTGGTGGACGTCATGCCGTTCGATACCAAAACTTTTCTTATCGTATTCGTATCTCCATGTCAGAGAACGCGATCTATACCGCTCGTTATCCTATCGCTACACATTCACTATCGCTTCGCTTCAATATCGACGAAGCTTTCCAGAATACTCCTGGAAGTGGACATACGACTGATGGAATCGATTTGGATTTCGCATCAGAGCAGCTAAATATGTGCATATCCTAATGTCCTATCTGATGCAAATCTCACAAGATTGGAAGAGGCTTACGGGGCTTGGGTAAGGCCTGAATTGAATAGTTTGGTGCTAAATGGTTTTCGTGGAAGATTGAGATTTCCAGCCGGTCTTACAATATTGCCTGGGAGGTTTATTTCCTCTCAGTGTACAAACATCCTGTAATATGGGTACCTAAAGCCGACGATCGGATCCCATCCGAAATATAATTAAATAATTAATATTATATTAATTTATAAAAGGCGCAATAAGGGACAAATTAAAATAATAATGAAATAGATGTAAATGTACACTTTTGTAATTGTGTTATAATTAAGTTTTTCTCCTTTATGTATTTGAAAAAAGTGCAAATACAAAAGTTGTAGATCTTTTGTATTTAACCTGCAACTTTGCCATTTAACTTTTTTTCATAGAACTTGTAGGTTTTCCGGAAATCGTAACTATAAACCGTTATTTACCCTTAAAAACTCACCCCCTCCCCCTTCCCGATCTCATATCGCGCGTATTTTTTTTCCTTTCATTTATGTTACACACATATTCTCTACCTTTTTCAGTTGGTTTCATCCTACAAAAATTTTTTTCAAATATTATCGACACTGGTCTATAACATGAAAGGCAAATATACGCGCGGTACCCAGCTTGAAAAAAATAGCCCCCCCCCCCCGACCAAGAACCTAACCCCCCCCTCCGAACAAAATTCCCCCCCCCCTGGCCAAGATTTTGCCCCCCCCCCCCTGGCCAAGAACCTGGGTACGCCAATGAGCGGAACTGTCCAGTTGCCGGCAAGACTTGCATGAAATCCAATATCAGCATCTCACACCCTAACGCACTCTTTTCGCCTTGGTTCGTAGATCGCTTGTATTCTACATCAGCTACTGGGCCATACGTGCTTTAACATACGGATCTTTACTCATACAATTATCTACAAATTGCACAGTAAGAAACATGAGCAGCATCAAGGGATAATCCTAAAGACGTTTATGAATATCCGATATCAAATAGATATCGAATAACGAAAACTGTGGAAGGGGCTTTCAGTTAACACCCGCTATGCCAGGGTACGTAACCCTTAGGTTTACACGACTCTCTGTAAACTAGCGGATGATTTATGACCAGCGCTCTAAGTGCACTATTAAAAATCGTAGATAGGTACGACTTTATTGGGGTAGGAAACCAATAAAAGTTTAAATATTTCTCAATACCAAACACTTCTAGGTTTATCAACCATATTGGTATGATTGTATACTTTTGATGGAATGTGTGGAATCCTAAAGTCGTTTATGAATATCCGATATCAAATAAATATCGAATAACGAAAACTGTGGAAGATGCTTTCAGTTAACACCCGCTATGCCAGGGTACGTAACCCTTAGGTTTACAGGACTCTCTGTAAACTAGCGGATGATTTATGACCCGCGCTCTAAGTGCACTATAAAAAATCGTAGATAGGTACGACTTTATTGGGGTAGGAAACCAATAAAAGTTTAAATATTTCTCAATACCAAACACTTCTTGGTTTATCAACCATATTGGTATGATTGTATACTTTAGATTAGATGGAATGTGTGGAATCCTAAAGTCGTTTATGAATATCCGATATCAAATAAATATCGAATATCGAAAATTGTGGAAGAGGCTTTCAGTTAACACCCGCTATGCCAGGGTACGTAAACCTTCGATTTACAGGACTCTCTGTAAACTAGCGGATGATTTATGACCCGCGCTCTAAGTGCACTATAAAAAAATCGTAGATAGGTACGACTTTATTGGGGTAAGAAACCAATAAAATTTTGAATACTCAATACTAAATACTTATTGGTTTATCAACCATTTTATATTGGTATGATTGTATACTTTTGATGGAATGTGTGGGAAAAATTGTTAAGTAATTTCTATATCAATAAATAACAGTAGGATATGTAAAACTGCTATCTTGAGATAATAACCGCAATAGCCTAACGTGACCTTCATAGCACGGAAACGTACATAAAATTTTGCCATTACTAGTCTCCAATCTTACACCTGACCGCGTCCGTGTGCTGCGTAGATCGCTCTCGTGCAATGCTAGTCGCTAGGCTATGCACGCTTCAACATACGTTTTTAAGCCCTACAATTATCTACAAAATGCGCAGTTAGAAACATGAGCAACATCATCCTAAACACGTTTATAAATATCCAATATCAAATAAACATCGAAAACCGAAAATTGTGGAATAGGCTTCCAGTTAACACCCGCTATGGCAGGGGTCGTAAACCTTCGGTTTACACGGCTCGCTGTAAACCGGATGATTTACAAACTCGGTCTGAGTGCACTATAAAAAACGTTTAGTGACAATTACATAGATACGACGTTATTGGGGCACGGACATGCACCAAACGATACAATATAAAATATTTCTCAATCCCTACCAGTTATTGATTGGTTTTGCGTAGAAATCATAGTCGAATTTTGAGGTAGTCGCTAGAAAAATGTTTTGCAATTAGGTACTTATAGTTATCGTGCGGTAAATTTGTGTGATGTCCGGCGTTAGAATAGCACCACTTCCATTCATCCCACGGAAGGACGTAAGAGGCGCATACCACCTACTACGGTCACCAACATGCAGTGCCAGGAGCGATGACTATTGCATAAAAACCCCTAAATTAGGGGAGGCCTACATATATCCAGCAGAGGACTTCTAAAGGCTGATGTATGGATGGATAGCTATCATCAGCGACTATTGTGATATTGTGCTGATGGGACTGCCGTGGATTGGTGCCGATGAGTGCAGCCGCCGGGAGAGTACGGGAGGGTAGTCCCGCGAGGGGTGTAGACAATGATATTCAAAGACTACATCTTGGATGTTTTATTATCACTGTACATATATACAATAAACTTCTTAATATGATCTTAATACAATGATGGTTGTCCCCTAATAACAATATCTCTAGCCTTATATACAGATGATGTACGTGAAAGAACGGATGTTAATCAAGAACGTGATTACGTGACTTTGCAGCGCCTCCCGAATTAGGCGTACTTCCGCATGATTTTAGCATTGAACTATTTACGTGCGTGCTATCACACTACATCACCTTTCCTAGAGGAAAAAAAGAATAACATAGGTTTTTCTTTTTTGTAACAAACTATCACACTACATCACTGTAACAAGCTTTTATACACTCTTACAATCTAATACACTATATGTATCTAGAATGGTTGATAGACACGGGTGTTTAAATTTCAGCGATTAAAAGTAGTTTTTTTTTTTTTTACACATTCGGTTGTAAGATAATTAAAAATGACTTAGTCGTAAATGGAGTAGGCGTATTACTACTAATTTTAACAAACTATTATACTACTTTTCATTACAATATATAATTATTAATTATTCTATCACAACATAATTAGTTTTAACACTATAATTCTGATTATAACTAATAAGTATAATTTGTATCAAAGTGAAATAAAAGTATGAACCCAGATTTCTATTCATATGAACTATATCTATTTTATTCTTAAATTTAATATTTACACTCGGTGAATCACAATAGTTACACTCGGTGTGTACTAAAGGGTACAACAATATGTGAAGTTTCATCTTCATACAAACAATCAATAATTCTTTATGTAATACACGACTGCTTTAATTAACATCGTTGATTAACAACAACACAGCTAAAAGTCTTAAAAGACATACGTTATAACGATTTTCCAAAACAAACACTAGCTACTTCTTTTATGCCTTTTTCAATACAAAAAGTAACTATATCTTTCGACAACTCGATAAATACTCGAATTTCCTGACAAATACAACAACTTTGTCCACTCAAATAGAAGTACTTCAATGTCATTTGTTTGTTTCTTGAGAACTTCCACGATCTTAGGATGGCCCGTCCTACGAACCGCAGAGTCTTTATTCTGAATATCCGAGTTTTCTAAACGTCTAACCTGTGCTCTCGTCATTACGGAAACCGTTTTCTTATGCATAGAATACCTTCGAATTATCTTAAATGATTCATTGCTGATTACTTAATTGCATTACATACTTTCGATAATAAAACACCTATTTGCTAGCTTATTTCCCGTACATAATTGTGCTATTATTTAAATGCATATGAACAAAATAATTTAATTTTATGTCCCCTTATTTCATAAATAGCTAGAGCAGAATAAAGTATGCATAAATTGAAATTATGATTTTATAATATTGTCCCTAAATATTATATTTACGCCACTTAAATCTTTTTATCCATCCAAATCTAATGTTGCACATTTCTTCATGAGAAAAACACTAGTATGCTTTTGTTACTTTAATGATGTTGCCATAATTATATTCTCCTGTGAAAAACTACTTGGCGAAAGATAGAGAAAATGACTCCCCCATTTTCATTTCCATACATTTCCCTCATGCCTATACTATACTCGTAGAGAGTAAGGACCTCTTAATATATCAACATATAAGGTTCTTGTGTCTGTTTATATACTGTTAATTTATTTTAACTCAACAATTACTTTTTCCACCATTACCATTAGGTCAACAACGTTTCAATAATATACACTTCATGATTTCCGAGCTTTCTCATTCAAAATCTTCGCTCGTCATAAACTTCATAAAACAATCACAGTATAATCGGTACACTTACTTCATCACATCACACTATACTTACATAGTGACATAGGTACTTTGTACACATAATATTCGCTCGGCGCCGGCTTATTTAATTCATTTTATAATGGTACATAATATAACATTTATTTATAGTCGACTTCATAAAAATATTTATAAATGGACAACTTTGTGCCATTTGGGTTGTGCGCACAACCTTATTATTTGGGGGTTCATATTTTAAGCCTCTTTTGGACTCCAACTAATCTCACAGAGGACCTCGGTCGCACCATGATCGATTGAAGGATTTGCCCCTTTGTACCATTTTCATCATATTTTCATAGGGCCATGAATTTAAGACTCTATTGGTCTCCAACAGTATTCAAAAGGGGAAACTCGTCCGCACCTTGATAATCTGAAGGAATCTGGTCCCTAAAGTACCTTTCATTCAGTGTGTACCGTTCAAATAATCACTCTTATACCTTTCCGAATTACATGCATTCCATCACCATAGAATATAGGGTTTATAAGAATTTCATCGCTCTTGGGTGATCAGTCCATTCGCATGTGAAACCTTATGAACCATATGATTCCTTTCTTTCAAAATTAACATTTACATCATCATCTCAACTCCATACATAATTTTAACACAGACACCTTACTCGACCACTGCTGTACCTAATTGCAATCTAAAAGTTACAAAAAGATTTTTAATTCAGCCCAAGTGGCTTACGCTTCTTTACCGTAGGCATTGGTAGAGGGTTGTTTATTTTTTTATTTTTTTTTTAACTTCCGTACTTTACCTGAATTTTAATACATTGATTTAAGTAACTACAATAATTTCATTCAAATATCATTTTTCCCTTGTAAATACGTAACGAACGTCGTTTAATTTCTTTCTTGCTAAATCAATTCGATCTTATGTCGCAATTTTTCAATTTCCGCGTGACCAGCAAATTCATGTGGGTTTTGTTTACTATAACAAAGACACGATTTGTTTGTTTACTGAAGTCGTTTTCTAATCATATTCTTGTAACAATATTCTGTCTTTAGATAAGAAAAAATTGACTTTGTAATTTAAATGAATATACCTACAATTTGTTTTTCTTTTTAATCGGACCAAATATAACATAAATTTTTATATGATTTTATGAAAAATATCGAAATAAACATTAATTATAATATTTTAAGTAAGAAAATAAAATAAGAATAAGATTTTAAAAAATACTTCCCATATAACTTACGTTACAACCCAAAAACGTTTATATAATAACTAAATAATTTTTATTTATTTCATAAGCACAACTAATATCAATAAGATTTTAATAGTACACCCTTTATAAATATCTTTCCAACAATACGGAATTTAATAGATGGGTATCTGCCTATCTATTGAATATCTACTGAGATAATAATATTATGTTAATATTCAAATATAGGATTATTAGTAATATGATAGATATCTATAGTATCTATACCTACATGTAATTATAATATTATGTTAATGTATATCAAACAGTATAAACATTTTAAAGTAAACCAAAATGTTGCTTATGATCAAATCTGTATATATATCTAAACATATAATATTGTATAGGGATAGAATAAAATAAACTAAATATTAATATATAAAGATTTTGCAAGAACTCAAATTATTATTGCGTAAAAATATTTAAATGTGCCGTAAAATTCTTGTTTGTTTTTAAAAATGTATACTAAGCGAGTACAAATAAATTAAATAAAATAATCAAGAAAATTGTATAATTCAATAAGTACGTAGATATATATCTCGTATAGTTAATGATCTCGTATAGCTAAAATGACTTGTTTAATGCAAAACCCTCATAAGATAACCTGAATTCGTTGGAACTCAATACCCCGTGTGGTGTGTCGCTGTGTCAGCTAGTTTGAAATTGAACTTTGATTTACGATTTGTTACGAAATAGGATGAAATATTTATGTTTTTCATAGTTTTTCAAAATCATTGACATTCATCTCTATAATCATTTTAATTTTTCCGTAAATATTTCTATTTATTTATTTTAATAAACCCATTTAGCTCGTAGGTATTATGGCAAGATCATTTTACAATGATAAATTAAAGAATTAACTAGAAAATAAATTTTCAAATGTGCCACATTAGACTTGCTATAATGTCAAATTACTGCTATCAGTTTTAAAATACAAAATCAACATTATTAATATTATTCAATTTCGTGACAATTCATTTTATTTAACTATCAAATTGTATTATTAAGTCTTATTTCCCCTGCAATCAATCATGAAATTACATACAATAATTCTCTACATGCAATTTGTTTCTGTTTAAATGGAATAAAATATGAAGGAAAGGAACAGAAAATCTTGGCCTAGCATGCCGATCATCAAATATATGGAACTTATATGTATGTAAAGAAATACATAATAATATCGTATCGTTTGCAAGTTAATACGTGGTGTAAATGTCATTTTACACTAAATCATTTTAATTACTCTATAGTTTGTAGAGTATCACTATAATAAAATACGCTAGACCCAAAACTGATTTGTACTAACTATGAGAATTAGATGCTACGCTTGCATTACTATTGTCCGATGCATGCTCAAACCTACGCTATGTGCATTATTTTCGGGTCACGGCCACTTATGCTACCGGAATGCCATGAATTAGCATTCTGAATTTGCCGATGTGATTCTGTAACAGCTGATTTCATTTGTGAGCAATAAAATCGTGCAAAGTTATTTTTACACCTAGAAATGATTCTAGAGTCCATCATGTAGGCCTAACTAACAATATACTCATTAACATTTTAACTGTATAAATAAAACCTAAGCGAAGAGGAACTTACAGGCAAAAATATTACGGTACTTAATTATGCACACATTATGTAGTTTATACCCATAAACAAGCAAACTAAAATAAATTAACTCTAGTAAACACAAAATACACAGTAATACATTAATGCACTCGGAAAGCTAGACTTCATTAGGCAGCGTTCGCGTTTGATCTCCCTTTTACTGATACGCTGACCAAACGACGGCTTCTAATCCCTCTTGCACAAATAAGTTGCCAGTTCGTAGTACTCGGAGGGACTGCTGGTAAACAGCTCGATAAACTTGCAAGAATAATAATAAAATAGTGGTTACCGACACTTGCTGCTCGTTGTATGATCGTTGCCCCGTTGGAACAGACTGGTGACTGACCATCTGCTTGACCTCTTCCTTTGATGAAGGACCTTCCATCTTCGTTGTCACGCTCTCGTAGGATTTCCAACGCTGTCCAAGTCGCCGGGCCTTGGGTCGCCATGTGGTGATGGGACTGCCGTGGATTGGTGCCGATGAGTGCAGCCGCCGGGAGAGTACGGGAGGGTAGTCCCGCGAGGGGTGTAGACAATGATATTCAAAGACTACATCTTGGATGTTTTATTATCACTGTACATTTATACAATAAACTTCTTAATATGATCTTAATACAATGATGGTTGTCCCCTAATAACAATATCTCTAGCCTTATATACAGATGATGTACGTGAAAGAACGGATGTTAATCAAGAACGTGATTACGTGACTTTGCAGCGCCTCCCGAATTAGGCGTACTTCCGCATGATTTTAGCATTGAACTATTTACGTGCGTGCTATCACACTACAATATAAATGATTAGTAGTACTGTATCAGTATGACTTGTTGTAGTAATTCATTAGATGACTATGAGAATTCACGAGTCTGCGTTTAACAGTCGTACACAGTAAATAAAAGCTTCTTAAAATAATAAAAATAAAACTCATAATAGTTCGTAATCTCGTAATAATATAAACTCGCAACACGTTTTAATAAATTCTTAATAATATTTAACAAAACAGGCAGTTACAAAATTCAGTACCTAACAAAATTCTGTGTTAGTAGATTTAGACTCACTTGATACTTACTGCAATATATCTAACATTTACTGATCATAACAATGTTATAAAAACTAGTCGCCACCGGCATTAACCAATGAATTCAATGAATTTAAAACGCCGTAACCGAGACCACAAAATAAAAGGCGCGTAAAACAAGAAGAAACCTAACCGACAATAAACCGCGGCGACAGCAAAGTCCCAATAATTGCGGAAAGACGACCGTATAATGTAGCTTGAAAAAACCGACCGAGTGCGAGTAGGACTCGAGTACTGAGTGTTCCGCACAAGATTTTGAGTAAAGTATCTTTTTGGCTGTAACCATTTTTGCATAGCACGGGTTTCACTACATAATTGGGGAGGTCTGGAGCTTACTTCACCACGCTGCTTCAATGCGGAAACCTGCATCGCCAAGAAGGTTAGTGGCCAACCCACTCAGGAACTGATTTAAACTTAGGCTCCAAAAAAGTTTTAGTGAATGAGAACAAACGACTTAAGTGCCCTCAAAAACACGAAAATGCCGAATAAATTTGCCACCATAATATTATTCTAGCTTTAAAAATGTACTCACTTATCTTAGCAGTGATATATTTTGTTTGGGACTTGATCGGCATTAGAACCCCCTCTGTCGCGTTTCTCAACACTTAAGGTGAAGGGTGCATCCTGGTGGAATGCACGGGTATCTTAACAGTAAGTACATCTCTTCTATACTTATGCTTGTTGGTTCAAGTTCTCACTCTACTGTTACTCCTATTATACTACCATGCTAGCGAAACAAAGTAAGATATCTTACTCATAGCAGGTATAAAAGTTTAACGGATACGAAATACTAGGGTATTATTATTATATATTAATATTGAATTCAATTCAATTAATTATTATATAAAATATTATATCATATTATTGTTATTATATTCAATTCCTTGTGAAAATATGAGACTGGTCTTTGTTCGTATTGAATTACAAATTTTATATTTTCCCTGTTGAGAGAGAACTTACTTCAAGTTTTAATACAAACTCAGTAGCTTGTTGACTCGAAAAAGTATTAAGATATAAAAAAATACGTAACAGATAATCAGATGGACAACAAAGTCCTATATTTTCACAACAAAGATATAGTAAACTGTACGGATGCATGCTCGTACTGGAGCATAAACCTATACGACTAAAATAATTATTGAAACCAGGGAAAATACACAACAGATAGAGAGACGGGGACGGGGAATACTCTGTGGGTTTTTCATCTTTTGGTTTACAGATCCCTAAAACTGAAAACAAACAGAGTGATCGGGTTCCCCCAGCACGATATTTACTGTACCAACTTCGACCAACTTGTGCTGCAAGTCTTTCTAATTTAATTTTTTCCTCCGCCTCTGGCTACGATACTACGACCAAATCAATGAGCAAAATCTCACCAACCCAAATATCATTTACTGTACACTGCGTGTTTTGTACTAAGCATTTGAGGACATGAATCTTAAAACCGGCAATGAACGTTTCAAATTTAACGTGTTCAGCGCTGCCGAGAAAAGTTGATAGTAACGCAGTCGAAGCACGAAGCGAGAGGATTTGGCGCACGTCTAGTTTGTATTCAGCATTCACCATCCACTATTTATCTGTTAGACATTCAGAGCACGTAATAAATCCGAGTTATTTAATCTACTGCGAGATATCTATGGTGTGTTCTTAGCTATACTTTCTTTATTATTGCCAGAATGGTCGCTTTATTATGTCGTACTTTGTTCTGAACTGCTCGCACTGTTTGGATGCGAAATGTATTGTTAACTGTGTAAGGCCTATTGTCCTCGAATTATTGTGGTTCATGAAAGCGTTTGTTTCATAAATTGAGTATTTTATGAAACAAACGCTTCCATGAATGAACTGTGTATTTGTACGGGTTTTATCAAATACTTGTAAAAGGTATATCTTTAAAATTACTGAACCCCCGATGAGTTCAAATCCAGGCGCACGAATGTTATTTAGTAAATTACTTGTTTTGTGTTTGAGTATTAATTTCTACGTTATAACAGAAATAACGTAATGTTTCCACTTACTCTTAAATGTTCAAATTGATAAAATTTTGTATATATTTTTCTATTTTTTTTCCATTTTTCGTAGCAGAGCTTTTGACGCCACAACGCCTTATAATTCGATGGAGCCGGCTGCACGTACGAACAAACATGACTCATGCGGCGTTACATCGCTCTGAGGCGTTCCATTTAAGGCTTGAAGTGCAAGCGAGAGCGCGGAACGAGCGACAAAGAGGCACAATCGGCCTCCGCGTTCGGCAGCGTTTGACATCTGTCTCTCTCCTACAGTGAGCAATGCGTCCGCGTGGACAGCTGCTATACAATAATACATTTACATGTTTTCGTCAAGTACCTATGAAGTGCAGTGGAAAGTGAATGTGTGTCAATTGTTTATAGCAACAAGTATTTTCATATGACGTTGTCACGTTCAACTATCGTCAGTAAACTGACTCTACAGACAACCGATTTTTTTACTGTAGCTCAGAAACGTCTATCTATAAAAAGCATACTACATGCTTCAAACAAACCTGCCTAAGATTGTGTGAAAATGACCTTGGGCAGTAGCAACCATAAATAAAAACAATAGAAACAAGTATTGTCCTTTTTTTGTGGTTGACCCAAATAATTATGACGGAAGTCGGAAGTCATAACCCTCGGCTAGCAGTCATTATTCATAAGACTTCAAACAAACTATTTGACCAGCAAATGTACCTCATAAATCCACTTATAGTCCAGGGTCGATAATTTTTAAAACCAAAAAAAATCATAATAGGATGAAACCCATTAGAAAAGGAGGGAAATATGATAAAAATGAAAGGAAAAATAATTTACGGGCGATCTGAGGTTGGGAAGGGGATGGGGGTGAGTTTTTAAGGGTAAAAAACGGGTTTTCTCGATTTCCGGCAAAACTAAAAGTCCTATCGAAAAAAGTCAAATGGAAAAGTTGTAGATAATAAAAAGATCTAAAACTTTTGTATTTACACTTTTTTCACATAACCTCAAAATTTATGTGAAAAATTCAAAAAACCAAGTTTTTGGTTTTTTATTTTTATCTTTTACAAAAATTTTTTGTTTTTAACGAAATTTTGTGAAAACTTACCTTTTTATGTCCCAAATACGCTGTAATTTATTTAATTAAAAATATTTATTTTTTCACCTTATTTTGAATTAATATCGAAAAAACAGCCTAATTTTCAATCGAAAATTCACCCGTCAAAATATCAGCTTTTTTCAAAAAGTTGGTGTGGTTTCTGTTCGTTGGAATCTCTACTTTCCGATGGTAAAAAAAAAATATATGTTACTATGGTAAATCTTCTCAGAAAATGCAAAAATTCAATTTTTTTTTTATTGCATACACTTGCTTATCATCTGCCTTATTGCAAATGATACAAACAGATTCATCCATACTGATAATCTGAAAAGACAAAATCGAATTAATAATGTCTTCACTATTTAATCGTGAATAAACTCCCATGAAAAAAAAAATATTAAAGAAATCAATGTCAAAATGTATAAATAATATATTATAAATCTATAAAAAAGTATAAAATATATATGAAAATCGGCCAAAAGTTTGTTTTATTAGAAATATATTTACGATATATATTTTATATATTTTTTATAGATTTTAAATATATTATTTATACATTTTGACATTGATTTCTTTAATATTTTTTTTTTTTCATGGGAGTTTATTCACGATTAAATAGTGAAGACATTATTAATTCGATTTTGTCTTTTCAGATTATCAGTATGGATGAATCTGTTTGTATCATTTGCAATAAGGCAGATGATAAGCAAGTGTATGCAATAAAAAAATTTTTGAATTTTTGCATTTTCTGAGAAGATTTACCATAGTAACATATATTTTTTTTTTTACCATCGGAAAGTAGAGATTCCAACGAACAGAAACCACACCAACTTTTTGAAAAAAGCTGATATTTTGACGGGTGAATTTTCGATTGAAAATTAGGCTGTTTTTTCGATATTAATTCAAAATAAGGTGAAAAAATAAATATTTTTAATTAAATAAATTACAGCGTATTTGGGACATAAAAAGGTAAGTTTTCACAAAATTTCGTTAAAAACAAAAATTTTTTGTAAAAGATAAAAATAAAAAACCAAAAACTTGGTTTTTTGAATTTTTCACATAAATTTTGAGGTTATGTGAAAAAAGTGTAAATACAAAAGTTTTAGATCTTTTTATTATCTACAACTTTTCCATTTGACTTTTTTCGATAGGACTTTTAGTTTTGCCGGAAATCGAGAAAAACCGTTTTTTACCCTTAAAAACTCACCCCCATCCCCTTCCCAACCTCAGATCGCCCGTAAATAATTTTTCTTTCATTTTTATCATATTTCCCTCCTTTTCTAATGGGTTTCATTCTATTATAATTTTTTTTCACTTTTCATTATTTTTAAAGGCTTCTACCCTGGACTATTAACGAAATGCGGGGAATATTCCTTTCCTCCACCCGAAGCATATCCCTAAGGGAAATAAATTACAGATGTTAATCAAATGAATACATTACTCTAACATAAACAGAGGTATTAAAATTTGCTGAGGATATCTCGGACTTCGTGCAATGGAGTGTTCTGTAGTGAAAATTTAAATTAGAGATTAAAGTAAAAATAATTTTAGATAAGTTGGAGCTAATTATTTTAGGCGTGAGTTAGTACAATCATACAGTTCCGTATATAAAAATCTTAACATATGCTTTCGTTGTAAGCCTGCAATGTAAATCTAATCTTAAAGTAATCTAAACTTAATATAAAGCTGAAGAGTTTGTTTGTTTGAAAGCGTTAATCTCAGGAATTACTGGTTCAAATTGAAAATTATTTTTTTGTTGAATAGTTCATTTACTGAGGAGCATTCCTAGAAAGAGGCAAAAACTAAAGTCCTCTCGGACGAAGTTACGGGCAGTCGCTAGTAAAATAGCTAAAGTAAAATTCGTTAAAGCTCCTCTACCTTGAGGTATGACACACAGTAAATAAATTTACAGAGTACAAAAAAAAATTATTACTCTGTAAATGAATTTATAAATAATAAAATGGACTCTACAGAAATCTGACAATATTAAAATTGGGATCTATAAATTTAATCTTATACCTTTAAACGAGCAATTCTTGTATGTATCTAAATATATTTTTTGAATCTCGGAAACGGCTCCAAATATTTTGATGAAATTTAGTACCCTGGATTCGGGGGTGATAAATCGATCCACAAAATTTTTATTGTTGGAAATTTTTAACTGTATAAAAATATTTTCAATGATAATCAATTTAAATATAAACTGAAAATTGCGACTCTTCCTGACATCTATTGGAGAGTATTAATAATATTGTGGCGTAAACGCTGTCAAACGGGGGAGCCCACGAGGCTCATTGTGGATTTCCTCAAGCGTCATCAGGACCTTGTGCTTTTTATAGGTTGGGTGGTTTAAAATATTATATTATTTAATATTATTATATTTTATGACGTTTTGCGTTTAAGCAGTGGAGAGAGATTTTTATTATTTAAAATTCATGGTTCAACGGTAGCGGCGTATTCTAATCTGACTATTTTGACATTCGGAAGTAAGATAAAAAATTATTGTACCTATATAGAAGGTCTTTTTTAATCGTGGCAGTACTCAACAGGAAATGAAATAAAATGAAATATTTATTTGCATAAAACACGGTACATTTTACGATAAAAATCTTACAATATTGTTCATGCGTGTCTTACCGACCTAGTCGGTGGGCAAATATTTATTAATAAATAAGATAAAGTCATCGTGTCTTTAGTGATAACAGTATATCCTTAATCTATAGGTTAAATCATTAATTTACTTTTTTTTAAATTTAAGGATATTAAATGCAATTTCATACCCGAAGGTACATGTCATTTTTTTAAATAATAACAATAATTTAATAACAATAATATTAGATAATAATAGTAATGATAATATTTGCATAATTGAATAAAAATTTATAATTTATTAGCCAGGCGTTTGAGGTGTCCAGCATGACAATATTCTATAAATTCCTTTGTGGAATAAAAACAGTTCTTAATCAATAATTTAAAAATAAAACCTTTGAACCGATTTAATTTTAGATTTTTTTAACCGAGATGGCAGCAAATTATAAATTTTGATGCACATCACAAAGCTGTTTCTCGAATAGCATGCCGTATAAGATAATAGTCTATGCAATTGACCCCGATGCCGATTGAAGAATGTATCATCTTTGGTATCAAATCGATTTTGATTATTTTTGACACATATCAGACTTTCGTAGATGTACATTGATGGCAATGGCGGAAGATTTAGTTTTTTTTTAAATATTGGCTTACAGGAGTCCATAGGTTCCGCACTACTGTTAAATGGCCCTAACACATTTCTTTTGTATAATAAATGCTCTATTGAAGTCAGTTGAATTCCCCCATAAGAGTAATCCGTATCTTAGGACCGAACACACGTATCCGTGATAAGCCATCAATGCTGTTTTTTTTTTGCTACTTTTGAAAGATGGTGTAATGCGTATATGAATTTATTTAGTCTCTGGCATACTATTTCTACATGATTTTTCCAATTTAAATTTAAGTCGATTTCAATGCCAAGAAATTTAGCTATTTTATTTTAGGGTGCAAGGTGTACCCCATATCTTAATCTGACGCGCTAGAGTAAATCCGAAAATCCCCTCTTGGGCTCCGCTACTACCATCCGCCAATCCGACGTTCAAAGAAATGACAACGTCGATTTGAAAGAGCTCTATGAAAATTTCGTTCATTGAATTAAAGCTTCCGTGGTCGAATGGTTGCGTGAGCTGACTGCGGAACTAGAGACCCGGGTTCAAACCTCGATCAAAACCATATTATTATTGTGTCTATTTTTTATTTTTATGAAAATAACTTTTTTTTATTAGGAGCTATTTCAGATGGCTTTGTTAAGTAACACGAAGCAAATGATTGTTTCGTTTTAAACTAAACCAAGAAAATATTTTTTTAGAAAATAAACGATTTAATGTTATCTCATTGTATAAAATCTGGTGCAATAAAGTATTTTTGTATTGTATTGTACATTATATCCGAGCAACGCTCGGGCGTCCAGGTACTTCTAATATAATTTGACATAATTAATTTGTAATGATTAATAATTTATATTTCTATATTGTAAAATGGAAACCACAGACATGTAATAATATTTATTTGCAATTTATTATTAATTGTAAGTAACATGACATTTTATTGTAATTTAACCGAAAGAAGTTGTAATTTAAATTTTTTATTTGTATTTATATTTTGTAAATTGAATGTGAATTTTTAAATATTAATATAACTAAATCAATAAATGTAAAAAATATTGTACACCCTATGGGTAACAACAGCGAACAATAAAATGTTATAAACACCTATGCATGTAACCTGTTGTATGACAGTAAATTACTGAATTAGCTCCTATAAACGCATCTGTCCCCTCGGTATTTTGACGTGTGTTTTTTCTTCATACAAATTCGAACATTCAATATTATATAAATACCTAATATTTTTTGTTTAATGATGTAACGAAATTAATAAGTTTTGCGGCTACTGTAGAACGCCAGCGATCTATGCAGCTAAGCGAAACAGGCGCGGCCGTGTGTCATTGATGACTTCTTGTGATAAATTTCATCTGCAGAAGACGTCTTGTTAAGCCGTCAACTGGAATAACTTAACTGTCATTAGCGGTCTCGTCGACCTAGTTGGCCATTATTTCGAATCTTGTGTTCAGAAACCTGTATTGGAGTAGCAATATTTGTGTAGTAGGATGTGTGGTTGCTGGCCACACCTCACCGACCATTTTCAGAAGGTCAACATCGTAGCGAAAGTAGCAAAACAACTGCCCACAACCTCAGTGGGAAAAATTGAATCAGGGTTTTATGTCACGTATACAGAACCCTACAAAGCAAGATTACAGCGTCGACGTTGAACGTATGACTAATTAATGACTATCGATTTCTTTACTGTTTGTATTTTTATACTGTTTTGTAAGCGCTTTCAATAAATTCTATTGGCGGGCTGGCTGCAACCCTGAATCCCACTGCTAGGCACGGGTCTCTCCTCATTATTGGGAAGGCCAGGAGCTTACCACGCTGCATCAATGCGAGTTGGTGGAGACGCGAGTAAGCGGCCAACCCGCTGTCGGATATTTTCGAACCACCCATAAGGCCTCCGACAAAAAGTGAAATTCTGTGAATATTCGATTCACACGTCACCTATATGGCATATCTGTTGTTACCTTCGATCTTCTTTATTTGTATTTTGTGGGATTTTTGATAGCATGCATAAGAGGACACAGAAAACTGTGCTCACCGTATGTGCTAAGAATTCGTTCAGTGTTTTGTAATAAATAATTCATGATAATTAGTTATCCTCGGTTTTGTCGTTATCGATATAGCAGTGATACTAACATTGTAAATATAAATATCACGGCTGTACTCACGTGGTTTTATTCGGGGATGCCCGACTAGTTATCTAGCCTAGCGACTCTAACTAGCAGTGATACTAGTTAGAGTGAACGTGTAATTTTAAGCGATCTGCCAAATTTTGTTTGTACCGGGCTACCTTTTTGAGAATTGTTCGTTAAAAAGTTTAGTAGAGGGCTTTTACTTAAAAGCTGACAAGTACGACTTCTAAAATAAAGAAACTCTTGAAGTGCCTAAGCAACTTGAAAATTGTCTTATCCATATACTATTTTAGAGGATACTTAAGTGATTTATAGAGTGAAACTTTAACATTTAATATTTAATATTAAGGAAGTTATTTATAGAGAGATATTTAGCACTAGGGCTTTCTATTAAAACCTCGCTTACTTCCGACATAACTAAACTAAGTGAACTATTTAGATCCCATACTAGCTCAAATATGTGTGTTTAATCCGTCAATCAGTCTTCAAAAGTCCACTGCTGGACATGGGTCTCCCCAATGCTTGCTACTTCGTCCTCTGAATACAGCAGCTTCAACCTGTCTTATTCTGGTGGTCATACACCTGGTTGGAGGGCGACCTGTGCTCCTTTCGCCGAGACGTGGTCACTATTTGAGGACCTACCTTCCCAATCGATTGTCGGTCCTCCTAACAATATTGCCTGCACATTGCTACTTTAGTTTGCAGACTTTGATTTTTTTTTATTTGAATGGAGGAGCAGACGAGCATGCAGGCCACGTGGTGTTAAGTGATCGCTGCAGCCCATGGACATCTACATACAACCTCAAGCAAGCATAGGTAAGTCTTGTCTGAGGTCGTATGCAGTTGCGCTGCTACTCCGGAGGCTGGTGGTCGCTTCATGTAAGTGGCAAGTGGCCGGCAACTGCACCTTTCCACCGAAACACAATGGAATTGGTTCACGGCAGAAGTGGGTGCAGCGGTGGTACTTTCCCGGGTGAACGATAATATCTCTACCACCTACGCTCAACATCTAGCCCAAACGGGCACCTAAAGGCGATGACCGGGAAAAAATGACATTCATTAAGCGAATATTTTGTATTCCTAATATGAAATAAGTATTTTTGATTTGATTTGATTACAATGTGATACGATACGGTTGAGTGCGTTTTATGAAAATTACAATAAGCAGATAATATTCTGCTATGATTAATACCCGCAGTCTATAGCTTGTTCTGCACCCTCAAAGACGCGCGTAGACTAAAAGGATAATAATGTTTCGCATAAAACAATTTGATGAGACCACTTTTTTAAAAGAAACTTCGCCCTTCCCTGACACGTCCGCGGAATATTCAATTTGTTTTGACGTGGTGAGATAAAAAATAGACAAATTTCACCCTATGTTAAAAGGGGTTTGATTTTATCTGTTCTTTTACTTTCACGAAAACAAAGTTATCTTCGACTTAACCCTTTTACGTCTCACTGCTGGGCGTGGGCTGCTCTCACCACTATTGGAAGGTCTGGACCCTACTCCACCACGCAGCACTGGCAGTTTAACGTGCCCTATGAAGCACGGTAATCGTGCATGAAATTTGCACTACTAGCGGGTAGCCATCGTACACCAAACCGCGTCCATTTCGATTATATATAGATAAATAAAATTGCTTTCGTTCTACGCCAGCCGTGAAGCTATGAGCGCTTTATATCAAACTTGAACTATATTAGTATTATTATATGATAGAAAGCCGAAGCGCGCATGGCCCGGCGGTGAGCGTAGAATGCAAGCGATCTACGCAGCTAAGCCAAACGGGCGCGGTCGAGTGTGAGATAGGTGACCGCTAGTGGCAAAAATTTCATGCGCGTTTCCGTGCTTCGGAGGGCACGTTAAGCCGTCGGTCCCGGTTGTTGTCGATAGATAACAGTCGTTAAACCTTGTCGGAGGCCTTATGGGTGGTTTGAAAACATCCGACAGCGGGTTGGCCACTAACTCGCATCTCCACCAACCCGCATTGGAGCAGCGTGGTGGAGTAAGCTCCAGGCTTCCCCAATAAGTGGGAGAGACCCGTGCCCAGCAGTGGGACGCAAAAAAGGGTTGCAGCCATATGATAGAAAAGACTTGTTTGTTGTTGATTCAGCACATAACGGAAAAAAACACTAATGAATTTCGGGAAGAAAACATCACGTCATGGCCTCTCTGATATGAAAATCCCGTACCTCGGAATAATCACCTAGTTGTGAAGTAACTCGTTTATAATGAGCAATAACCGGCAAGGATATTGCACTAAAACTAGGAAGGAATTTGTGAGCGGTCAAAGAGTGCTTGAGTTCCAAAAGGCTTGAAAATTTGCAGCAGCTTTCCTGTGATCAACAATTTGCAAAGAAATATTTTGGAGATTAGATCGTAATATAGAGAATGACCAATTGTAGTGATTAAAAAGTTATTCTATATTATATGAAATAATAATAATGCCGTGTGGTTGCCGGCGTTAGAATAGCACCACTCCGATTCTTCCTAGGAGGTCGTAGGAGGCGACCAAGGGACATATTCCAGGAGACGGGCAGCAGCGTCTTCCTGTGTATAACAACATCCACTGCGGTCACCAACCCGCAATGCCAAGCGTGGTGACTATGGCAATAAACCCCCTTATGGCAGTCACAAGTAAACCTCGGCCCCCAGGCCCCGGCGGCCCCGCTATCCCTGGTTACGACAGCGGCCATGGTAACGGCGGGGCAGGGGGTGCTAAGAATCTCCGGCAGAGATTCGGCTGTCACAAAAGAAAACGACCTCTGCACCTGGCAACATACAACACCAGGACACTGAGAACCGACGAGAAGATACATGAGCTGGAAGCAGAGATAGATAAGTTACGCTGGAGTATCATAGGATTATCCGAAGTCCGAAGAGAGGGGGAGGACACGGTAATCCTTAAATCCGGTAACTTATTCTATCACCGGGAGGGCGAACATCTGTCCCAAGGTGGTGTCGGGTTTCTCGTCCACAAGTCCCTCGTCAACAACGTGACGAAAGTCGAAAGTGTGTCAGCAAGGGTAGCGTACCTTATACTCAGAATATCAAAACGGTATTCGCTGAAGGTCATACAGGTATACGCACCGACCGCGACACACCCAGACGATGAGGTTGAGGCTATGTATGAGGACGTCAGTAGAGCCATACATGCCTCTAAGACTCATTTCACGGTGGTGATGGGGGATTTCAGTGCAAGACTGGGCACGCGAGACGGCGACGAGCAGAGAGTAGGGCCCTTTGGGTTTGGACAACGGAACCACCGAGGCCACTTGCTTGCTAACTTCTTGGAGAAGGAGAGCCTCTTTATGATGAACTCCTTCTTCAAGAAGAAGCCACAGCGCAAGTGGACTTGGATAAGCCCTAATGGTTCCACGAAAAGCGAGATAGACTTCATTTTGGCAGACAAACGGCACATATTTAATGATGTCTCCGTGATCAACAGGTTCAAAACCGGAAGTGATCACCGAATGGTACGAGGCACATTAAATATCAACATCAAGCTGGAACGGTCACGCCTGATGAAGTCTACGCTCCGACCAACACCTGTCCAAATTGAGGGCTCCGAGAACTTTCAGCTCGAGTTGCGAAATCGTTTCGCGGGCCTGGAAGAATGCGAGTCTGTGGACGAATACAACACCAGGATGGTACAAACAGTCCACGAGGTAGGGTCCAAGTTCTTTAAGGCCCCCTCCAGTGGTAGACCTCAAGTGCTCTCTGAACACACCCTCGGTCTTATAAAGGAAAGGCGTGAACTATGCATCCGGTCTCCGTCTTCAATGTTGAAATACAGGCAGCTTAATAAACAGATCTCTTGCAGCAGACGACGCGATCTGCGTGCTCATAACACAAAGCGCGTCAAAAACACTATAGAGCGGAACCAAGGCACTAAAGTGTTCTCAAGGGATCTGAGTATTGGGCAAAGCCAGTTGACAAGATTGAAGACGGAGTCTGGCGCTATAGTTTCGTCTAAGCCTGAAGTTCAGAGAGAAATTGAGGGGTACTACGGACGGCTGTACAGCTCCTCAAATGCTCCCGTCACCAATGTGGTGAACGATAAGAGAGCCAAATTGACCCGACACTATACCGAAGATATCCCGGACGTCAGCCTGTTCGAAATTAGAAGGGCCCTAAATCAGCTTAAAAACAACAAAGCACCGGGCGATGACGGTATCACATCTGAGCTGCTGAAAGCTGGAGGGAAACCCCTACTAGTGGCGCTCCAAAAACTGTTCGATACCGTCATCAGTAGCGGAACTGTCCCGGAGGCGTGGAGCAGAAGCGTGGTGGTACTGTTCTACAAAAAGGGCGACAAAGCCCTTTTAAAGAACTATAGACCCATCGCGCTTCTGAGCCACGTCTATAAGCTGTTCTCAAGGGTTCTTACTAATCGCATTGCGCGCAGGTTAGACGACTTCCAGCCTCCCGAACAAGCCGGATTCCGAAAAGGCTATAGTACCATGGACCACATACACACGCTGCGACAGGTTATACAAAAGACCGAAGAGTATAATCTGCCGCTATGTATTGCGTATGTGGACTATGAGAAAGCCTTCGATTCTATCGAGACCTGGGCAGTGCTAGAGTCTCTCCAGCGATGCCAGATTGACTATCGGTACATCGAGGTGTTGAAGTGTTTGTACAAAGCCGCAACCATGACAGTCCGAGTCCACGACGGAAGCACTGGACCTATTCCAGTGCAGCGCGGAGTACGACAAGGGGATGTTATATCCCCGAAGCTGTTTACCGCTGCACTGGAAGACGTGTTCAAGCTGATGGAGTGGAACGGGCTGGGTATTAACATCAATGGCGAACACCTCACACACCTTCGATTTGCCGATGACATAGTAATCTTGGCGGAGAACCTGGAAGAGCTCAGCACTATGCTAGGTGACCTCCATAGCGCCTCACAAAGGGTGGGTCTTAAGATGAACATGGACAAGACGAAGATCATGTCTAACGTCCATGTCACACCTATATCGGTTGTTGTTGATGGCGCTACTCTCGAAGTTGTCGACGAGTACATCTACCTGGGACAAGCGATCCGTATGGTTAAGTCCAACTTCGAGAGAGAGGTAACTCGTAGAATCCAACTCGGTTGGGCAGCGTTCGGGAAATTACAAAGTGTCTTCTCGTCCAGAATACCTCAGTGCCTGAAGTCGAAAGTTTTCGAGCAGTGTGTGTTGCCAGTGATGACCTACGGCGCTGAGACGTGGTCTTTTACAGTTAGCCTTTTCCACAAGCTCAAGGTCGCTCAGCGAGCGATGGAGAGGGCTATGCTTGGTATTTCTCTACGCGACAGAATTCGTAATGATGAAATCCGTAGAAGAACTAAGGTTTTCTTATAGAACGAGTCGTGAGTGTGAACTAACATTGTAAATATAAATATCACGGCTGTACTCACGTGGTTTTATTCGGGGATGCCCGACTAGTTTCGGTCCTAACCGAGGACCTTAGTCATGAGCTCCCGCCGCCGGTCGCGGTGACATCACGGCGGAGACTGTCAGTCTCCGCCGTGATGTCACCGCGACAGGACCGAAACTAGTCGGGCATCCCCGAATAAAACCACGTGAGTACAGCCGTGATATTTATATTTACAAGAACTAAGGTTACCGACATAGCTCTCAAAATCTGCAAGCTGAAGTGGCAATGGGCAGGCCATATAGTTAGGAGGACCGACAACCGATGGGGAAGAAAGGTCCTTGAATGGAGACCACGTCTCGGCAAAAGGAGTACAGGCCGCCCTCCAACCAGGTGGACTGACGACCTGAAGAAGACAGCGGGTAGTCGCTGGATTCAGAAGGCCCAGGACCGGGAGGAGTGGCGAACGTTAGGGGAGGCCTATGTCCAGCAGTGGACAGTAAAAGGCTGATGGATGGATGGATGGATATGAAATAATACAGGGTTTCTTGCATATTTCATCATTTATGATTAACGTGGTTTACTCTATGTATTATGTATGTTTGTATGATACAAGTTCTTACTAGATTATATTTGAAGGTATTTCGCTGAGTCTAGAAATGTAAGCGCATATTTAAGAAAAGCATCGATATCCGGATAATGATGCGTTATCGAAGAAATCGTGGACATAAACATTTGCATGAACTTGACGTTTTAAAGGAGAAAGTTTGAGAATTTCTTTGAGTAACGATAATACATTACAAAATGCATTACAAATTTTAAAATCCGAATAGATACGATACCATCATTTGTGCATTGAATCGATCAATTTTAAAAATAATTAAAATTTTACTTTTAAAAAAGGAATCAAACACAACTTTAGCAATATCTATGTAGTTGTTCCCTGTATCTAACTACTAAGAAAATAAAAGTTCTTTTTGTAGGTACGAATAATTAGATGATGAATTTTTTTTTGGTTAACGTTAGCTGAAATAATTAATCTGTTTCTGACGCTTTTTAGGAAGGAAGGAAAAAACGGAACCCTTATAGGATCACTTTGTTTGACGGGCGGACCGTAAAGTTCTTTTTGTAGGTACGAATATTTAGATGATGAATTTTTGTTTGGTTAACGTTAGCTGAAATAATTAATCTGTTTCTGACGCTTTTTAGGAAGGAAGGAAAAAACGGAACCCTTATAGGATCACTTTGTTTGACGGGCGGACCGTTTGTCTGTCAAGACCCTTTTACTCAGGAACGCGTAAAGGTATCAAGCTGGAATTTATATCAAATACTCTAATCTACTGTCCCTTAGAGCTGTGAAAAAATCAAACTTCTAAGCCAGCGCAATCAAAAGATACAGTCGTTTATGCCGCAAATTTCCGCATATTTTCGACACTCGCAAGGGAATCAAAACCTACAGGGTACTTCCCGTGAACTCAGAACTTTGAAATTCGTTACGAAGGAACGTCTTATAGCACAAATAAAGAAATAATTTCGAAAACCGTAAATTTTTAGCTACATCATATTTTAAAAATATTTTATGGAACCCTCGGTGCGCGAGTCCGACTCGCACTTGGCCGGATTTTAACCTAATTGCAATGATCGTTGCCGACTTACCAACAGTTCAGTTAGATAAGAGATAGTAGATAAGAGTTTAGATACGATGTACAACATACAAAAAAAATAGGTATGGTCAACCATTTCTTGCAGTGAAATTTACATTGTCAATAGGGAATGCCTAGAAAAGGCCAGCGTAACTTACAGCATTAGTAAGCTGAAGCCTAAACAGGCTAGTCACGCACAATCCTGTATCTGACAATCACAACGGGTCGCAACACGTGCTCAAACACAAATTAGCATATACACACGTGCCTGTTGTCTTCACGAGTACAGCTTGCGAAGTACACTACTCTAAGGGTTGATGATTTGGAAAATGTTTTTTTAACAGCTTTGACGTAACATTAACCTTTGAAGAAACATTTAAATTTAAAGGAGCAAAGAACATATTATAATTGTACAGTTTTCTTTTTGCAAACTATGTATTAATTGTATGCCTGAATAAGGTAGACTGTTTAAATACTATTGTAAAATTCAAACACCAATTTTTTTGTAAACAGTCATCAATAAACGTTTTTCATTTCATTTCATTTGTCAACGTTACTTTTTACTGATTTGGATGCGCTTAGGCAAGTTTAATCTGAATATTTAGCTTTAGCTCCTCCATTCCGCTCCGCATTCGCCATTCATTAAACCTATATTACATTGTCAGAATTTCTACCTGGCCATTAGAAATAATGCTTTTTTACCATAAGAATACTCAACATATAAAATTCCCGAGAGCCACATGAGAATCACGTACACGTTGGATTAGAAGTTCTGCCACTCGCCTCGGCCCTGACGAGCGAGTAATGTGATTGTTCGGGACCCGCAATTGATTTCGTGGCGATGCCTGCGGTGGCACGTGACCGCTCACGTCTTTCCTTGTAATGGATTGACAAACTGTTTCATACATGCGAGAGAGAATTTTCAATGAGAGGCTTAGTAAAACTGTACAAAAATTTCTTTACTTACGTTAACGTTAACGGAATTATTGCAAAGTTTGTAGTTTTAAGCTAATTCGGCTTAGCTCAGCAACATGAGATGATAGTGCATAGTAATTTGCACGCCTAAAAGACGCAAATGTGAGATCCCATTTTAATGACTTTGTTACCTGTTGTAAACCACAATTATACAAATAAAAATCGATTCTATTCTATTATATTCTCATGTTGCTGAGCTGTACTACGATGGTTAGGAGTTGAGAGAAAATTCTTTCGAAAAATGTTTTTTTGTTCAAAAACTTATGCTCCCAAAGTGGTCCAACTATCAACAAGTCAAGATCTGATGATGGGATCCGAGGGAAATCAAGGGGAACTCTCAAATTTTATAGGCACACGTATGTGGAAATATTGCCAATTATACTTAAACAATACAGAATATTAAATTAAAGGTAATAAAAAGAGTGAAATTATATAACTTTTTAACAACAACAAACCGCCTGTTTTAGAGTCGGGCCCTAAGTAAAATGGAGTACCTTTCGCGCTGAATGGGCACCGACTCCAAAACAGTTTTAAGAGTCACTAACATTAGCAAGGAAAAGTATCAAATTCGAAGTACTGAACAATATTTTTCTTTACCGTTTGAAGGCGGCTTTTTTCTAAAAAAAGTTATATAATTGAAGTCGAGTGTTAAAATGAAACAGTTAGAAACTCAGCCACAGATCGTACTGTAAGCCGTTAAGGAGTTTCATTGATCATCATATTCAACTACCACAATTACTTGGCCATAACGACGTTACGGTAGGTGACTCAAATATCCAGATAGTCTTTAAAAGATACGGTCGAGTACCATTAATTTGCTCATAAGAATTGAAGAGTTCTGTTATTTTGTCATAGATCCCATAATCAGAACCTAACCAAACTCTTATCAAACTACTTTTGAATGATATCCTTTCCAATAATAAAAAGAATCATCGAAATCAGTTGGCGTGATATTGAGTTATTCGTCCATTTGTAGTGCAACTACCTTAATGCGAATTTAAGACTTATATGGTTTTCTCATGGATGCCATTATCAAAACTGGACCAAATTAAGATTAAAATAGAACCACACAGGAAGCATTAGCTTTTAAATAAAAAAAAAGAATCATCAAAATCTGTTCACCCAGTCGAAAGTTCTGAGGTAACAAACATAAAAAATACAGTCGAATTGATAACCTCCTCCTTTTTTGATTGAAGTCGGTTAAAAAATATACTTGAAGTAACTGTTAAATGTATTATATTGCTTTTGATACGTTTTCAAAATAATTTATTTTTTATTTTTGTGTTAAAGCTGTTGTTATTTATGACCGTGTTAAGTGGTATCAAAAGACAAGAAAGGCCGACGTCAAATATTTCCAATAAAGTCTAGTCAAAACTGAAATAGTGTGTTGGTGTATGAAGGCTGCAGCGGCAGCTAATACTAATGTTCTTAAACAACATCAAATGAAATTACAATTATTTCACTTCATTTTATTTTTAGTTTTGTGGAAAACTCACTACAATTTAAAAAGATTACGTAAAAATTTATAATATTGATTTTTTTCTATAATTAATTTAGCTAACACATTATATTTTTGGTGCCCAACGTGGGACTTCATCCTCAAGCGTTCAGTCACGTAAGACAAGCGCTAAATTCTAAGACGTACTACGAAATGACGAGCGTGTGTTTCGATTGCTCACAACCCGAAATAGATTTCGTGACTGCTTCGGTTAGTACGTGCGGCTGTTAACAGCACTGACAACTCAATGAACAATGTTTGCTATAAACATAAAATAAAATAAATAATGTAGTTTAAAAAACTAAAAAAACACGCTTTTGAGAAAATACGAACTAAAAACTAAAAAAATAAGAAGAAAATGTATATTACTGTAAATAAAGCGTGGGGTGCATGGTGTCAATAGTATCTTAAAAACCACCCCACGCTTTATTTACAGTAATATACATTTTCTTCTTATTTTTTTAGTTTTTAGTTCGTATTTTCTCAAAAGCGTGTTTTTTTAGCTTTTTAAACTACATTATTTATTTTTAATTTTTTAGTTGGATTTTTAAATGGAATAATTTTATCAAATTAGTGTATTGTCATCGGTCCTCAATAAATCTACAAAGTTTGAACGAAATCTGGCCGTTTAAAGTTGGTCAAAATCGCGCCCAAAGAAGTCGGTTACAAACATACAAACATACAGGTGAAGCTAATAAAAAGCGTGTAATAAACATTTCACACTCATAACGCCACAGTAATGTAGATATATGGAACTCTCACATATATGAAACAGTTTGTCGGCTATTACTAGGAAAGGCGTGAGTGGTTACGTGCCACCACAGGCCACAAAATCAATTGGGAGTCCCGAGCAATCGCATTACTCGCTCGTCAGGGCCAACAGGGCCGAAAATCTTCAACGTGTACGTGATTCTTATGAGGCTCTAGGAATTTTATAAGTGAAGTCATTTTAGTGGAATACTACCCTATGTCCCGGTTGTTGTCCATTGATTCCCGCATTGGAGCAGCGTGGTGGAGTAAGCTCCAGGACTCCCCAATAATGGGGAGAGACCCGTGCCCAGCAGTGGGACGTAAAAAGGGCTGCAACGAAGTGGGTCATGAAGAGGCAGTGTGAAAATTACCGGGCCATGGCAGAATAATGTTTGGGAAACACTAGAGCGTTCTACCACCACGTGGTCACGAAAAACCTTCTTTGAGGCAACGCAGATATTAACTACATAAAAAAAATACAATTGAACACAGATATTGTATAAGCGGTCAATCTGTCTTCTGTTCTTAAAAGGGTAGGTCGAAGGCAGTTTATACATTGTTGCAAAACAGTGATCAGATGTATTTTATTTAGGAACAATGCATTATTAAACAACTTAAAAGTAATAATAAAAACTAAAAACTAAAACAATTAACTATAAAAAGTAAACCCCATCTAAAATTTGCACTTGTGGCATTGTGCCCAGAACGCTGGCAGCATTTCCCCTGTGAACTAATAAGCTAATTTTTTGAGAAAAATAGCTGCCAGCCCTCTGGTCACCTGAGGCTAGAATCAGTATGGTCGACATATCTTGCATTTTTGTCTTGCATTGCTTTGTTTTCATGTCAGCCGACCATGGACCCATATTTTCCATCGCTAGCTCCGCAAATTGATAATCCTTGTGATCAGATACAATTAAATTTTAGTCGGTCACTTAAACATCACAATAGTAAGGCCTGGCTTAAAACCACTATCACAAATTGTTTATTCATATCGAAAAAAATGGTAGCGTGGTGGTGGTTTTAAGGCAGGCTATAGTTATTCAACGATTTGTAATTTATTATTTTGGCGTCCAGCATGTGGCCTGGCTCTCTCGAGAGCAGTCACGTAAAACAGACGCTGATTTTAGAGATGGCCTGCTGACCTGACGATGACCTTCTGACGAACCTGTAATGCAATTACTCTGAGCCCAAAATAGATTTCCAGGCTGCATGCAATAGTGCGTGCTTACCTACTGGGGTGCCAATTATGAGTTACCCAATAATATACCTTTAAGTTATAGCATTACTTCAATCAAAGTCATTCCCAAAATTTATCTTACACAACTGTGTATAAAAATTGTTATTACTGTACGATTTGAAAATAAAAGATCTTAAAAAAATTTAACTAGGTACTGCATGGGTACTGACAAAGTGAGATTATTCTGAACTTAAATCTGATTTCGATATGTGTTTGTGCTTGCCCGTTGAACTGAAAATTTTAAGCTAATGCGGAGTGTTGATAAAGTGAATGATTGTCATTATTATGAAATTAAAATGGCTGCAACCTTTTTTACGTCCCACTGCTGAACATGGGTCTCTCCCCATTATTGGGGAGGCCTGGAGCTTACTCCACCACACTGATCCAATGCGGGTTGGTGGAGATGTACTAGTGGCCAACCCGCTGTCGAATGTTTTCAAACCGCCCATAAGACCTCCGAGTTAAACGACTGTTATCTATCGACAGCAACCGGGACCGAAGGCTTAACGTGCCTTCTGAAGCACGGAAACGCGCATGAAAGTTTTTGCCACTAGCGGTCCCCCATCTTATACCCGACCGCGAATGTTTGGCTTAGTCGCATAGATCGCTTGCATTTTACGCTAACCACCGGGCCATGCGCGCTTGAAAAATGAAATGAAAATTACACGAGTTAAAAATAGTTTTCAAATGTTACCCATAGGAGAAACATTAAATTAAAACCAATAATTTATTTCCTCAAAAAAAAATTAATAAGTTTTGACATATTATCCTATATTACTTAAACATGGTTAGCTTTCTGTTTCTTATCAACATCATACACAGACAGATAGATATACAACTATATCGGATTGTCAGCAGCCATAAAAACAGTACATGAACACGTTTTCACAAAATGTAGTTCGATTTATTTCTAATCATACAAGCAGAGTGTACGATGCCTTCAGTTTAATTTCAGGGAAAGTCTCCTAA
Organism: Pyrgus malvae; assembly: GCA_911387765.1. Classification (NCBI taxonomy): domain Eukaryota; kingdom Metazoa; phylum Arthropoda; class Insecta; order Lepidoptera; family Hesperiidae; genus Pyrgus; species Pyrgus malvae. The sequence goes on from OU426959.1 coordinate 24,742,409, forward strand.
CAAGTAATTAACATGAGTTATACAGGTCACACAGGTCGCAGTAATAAAGCAGAAGGTATAAATGAGGCTCCAAGCAAAGGCGCGCTTCAGTGGCGCACAACAACACGACTTGATTTATTTCTTCGGTATTGTCCTATTGTGTCGCTTTTGACTCAATCAGGACCGTATTTTGAACGCATTCGATAGAAAAAGACTAATCGAACGGACGATAAAATTGATCGAAAATATATATGCACTCCACCAACCCGCATTGGAGCAGCGTGGTGGAGTAAGCTCTAGGCTTGCCCAATAATGGGGAGAGACCCGTGCCCAGCAGTGGGACGTAAAAAGGGTTGCAGCCAATATATATCTATGTCTCTGATTTTAAAGGTAATATTAATGAGCCTTTTTAAATTCAAATAGAGAAGCAAACAAACATGCAGGCTACGTATTGGACTAATAAATTTAACTTTCTTATAAGTACTAAATTTATTCTAAAAGTGGATAGGCAAAAGGAGGCTTCGCTTAACATTTCTCATAGTTTTTCTTCATGAGATCTCCTTTTCACTAGCAACTATGTCATAGCCAATACTCATGTTAGTTCACCATTTCCTACTCAAAGTCATGTAAAGTCTGTTATTTCGCATTGGCCTATGAAAAACTTTCAACAAATGTCGTACATAACGAATCAATAAACATTTTTACCTATTCCATGATATCGAAGGTTCTAAAAATCCACCCCTAAGGAATGGGTATTCCGTTCGTTTTCCGTGATTCATTTATCAATCGGCAGCATATATCAAGCATTCACGTCAATTTCGAATGTGTTTATAAACAACAAACAAGTTTCTTCCTTTGTATATCTAACTTTCATACAATTTATATAGACAAAACTCTATCATATAAATATACCAATTTGTGTAGAGATTGGACGAAATGTATGGGAATTTATTGAGAATATTTTTAAGGCACATACCACTAATATAAAGCCAAAGTTTGTTTGAAAACGCTAACTACTGGTTCTAATTTTAAAAAATATATTTGTGTTGAATAGTCTATTTATTGAGGAAGGCTGTAGGCTATATCATATCACGCTATGTGGACGAAACCGCAGGCGGTTACTAATGTATACAACATTAAATTATTAAATACAACAAAATTAAAATATTAAAATCCATCCGTCTATACAACTGAATAGAGTGCAGTCTGAATTTAGATTGGTTCCATTGTTTTATATAGACAGCAGTCGTTAGATCGTCGAATGCCTTGGGCGTGGTTTGACAACATCTGAAAACATCTGGTCCTTATTTCATCACTCGAATAAGAGTAGTACGAGCTAAGGATCTACGATCTTATAGATGTTTTCTCTGCTCTATGAGCAAGATTGAGACTATCTTATTTTATGGAGAGGCACTAGTACTAACCCAAAAGATTGCAGGGTTGTCCTGAAACGATTTTGTTCGTTTCTTTAAGTAACCGACAGCAAAAAATTTAACTAAAAGCCTAGATTTTTTTACTTTGGATCCAGAAACAACTATGTTCTTACATTTAGGTAGATTTAGGGATATGGCTGCAACCCTTTTTGCGTCCCACTGCTGGGCATGGGTCTCTCCCCACTATTGGGGAGGCCTAGAGCTTACTCCACCACGCTGCTCCGATGCGGGTTGGTGGAGATGCGGGTTAGTGGCCAACCCGCTGTCGGATGTTTTTAAACCGCCCATAAGGCCTCCGACAAGGTTTAACGACTATTATCTATCGACAACAACCGGGACCGACGGCTTAACGTGCCCTCCGAAGCACGGAAACGCGCATGAAATTTTTTGCCACTAGCGGTCACCCATCTCACACCCGACCGCACCCGTTTGGCTTAGCTGCATAGATCGCTTGCGTTCTACACTAACCGCAGAGCCATGCGCGCTTCGTTTCTGTTCTTTAGATTTAGGGATAAAATAAATGAAATATTAACGCACAGGGTGGAAATCTCGTTTCTTATTTCATTGTTACCAAAGCGAAGGCGAGGAAACTTTTTGTTATAGGCGTATCGAGTTATAAAGGGTAAATGTTAAAGGGTTGATGTAAACGAACAAACCTCAGGGAAGGTTAAGTTTTGGGAGTATTTGTTGCCAGAAACAGTTGAATACATTCTTTATTCGACTGTGTAGGATATTGTAGAAATTGTTCAGATTTATTATACTTCAACGGGGTTATCTAAATACAAGGTTTTATAATGTTGAGATCACAGAACATAATAGAAGAGGTTAGAATGGAAATGTGGGCGGGGCAGACCTGCCAAGAATTTTGAGCAAACGCTCGTATCTCTACAGAAATACGCGATCGTGCAACGATATGCGTGCCTGTGTGCGTGCTTGGGTGTGATTCGTTCATTTGAAATCGCGTGATAGTGCGGCGCTAAGATTGGCTAGATTTGAAAATGCAAATATGTGTGTAAGCTTTGTATTTATTTAAATTCAGATGTAATGACACGTACATGTACAGATGAAAGACGGGGCTTGATCGGCGACACCAGTTTTCATACGAACGATTTTCATACGAAAGATTCATTTAAGTAGGTGGTAGAACTATACTACTACTTTCACAAATACTAGTATTTTTGTTCATTATGGTTTTAAGGTTATTTTAAATTTATTTTTAATATTCTTTTTCATTTGATGTGCTGTAAAAGCCACACATATTACAAGCTTACCTCATAACGAACCTACTTATATTCTTACTAGCAGCCGCCAGTGACTTCGTTCACGTGGACTGTACATTTTTGTCCCTATAGCCTTCCTCAATAAATGGACCATTCAATACAAAATGAGTTTTTACCGACTTCCAAAAGAAGGAGGTACTGTATTCGGCTGTATGTTTTTTTTTTTATATATATGTTCACCGATTACTCCGCCGTTTGTGGACCGATTTTCAAAATTCTTTTTTTGTTCGTATGCTTATACTCCCGAGGTGGTCCCATTGTCAGCAAATCAGGATCTGATGATGGGATCCCAGGGAAATCGAGGGGAACTCTCAAATTTTATAGCCACACACATTGATTTTCTTATACTTTAAGATACATAAGAGATATGTGTGCATAGTAATCATCATTTCATGTTGCTGAGCTGATGATGGAAGGTACTGCGACGGTTAGGAGTTGAGAGCAAATTCTTTCAATAAATGGGTTTTTGTTCGAAATCTTACATTCCTGAGGTGGTACAGCTGTTACCAAGTCAAAGTCTGATGATGGGATCCCAGAGAAATCGAAGGGAACATACAAATTTATAGCACAACAATTGATTTTCATATTTTTACTAAAACAAAACAGGAATTTGTGTATAAATATCATCATATCATGTTGCTGAGCTGATGATAGAAGGTACTACAATGGTTAGGAGTTGAAAGAAAATTCTTTCAATAAATGTTTTTTTGTTCAAAAACTTATGCTACCGAGGTGGTCCAACTGTCACCAAGTCAAAGCCTGATGATGGAATCCCAGAGAAATCGAGGGAAACATTTAAATTTTATAGCACATCAATTGATTTTTATATTCTTACTAAAGCAAAAAGACATTTGTGTTTAATTACCATCATGTGATATTCCTGAGCTGATGATGGAAGGTACTACGACGGTTAGGAGTTGAGAGCAAATTCTTTCAATAAATGGTTTTTTGTTCGAAATCTTACATTCCTGAGGTGATCCAACTGTCACCATGTCAAAATCTGATTATGTGATACTAGAGAAATCGAGGGAAACACTGAAACTTAATAGGCACACACATTCTTTTAGTCATATTTTTTATCATAATACAAATATTTAGGTATGTCCGGTAGTTATCACCTACCTAATGTTGCTAAGCTGATGATTGAAGGTACAACTCCTCAACGGTTAGGAGCTGAGAGCAAATTCTTTCATTGTACGTTTAGGTGGACTGATAGTAGTATTCTTTCAGGCTATAAGATGGCTATTAGATAAACATGATTATAAAAGGTATCTCTTTAACGTTTAGAAGTTAAGTGAAAAAATTCCAATTATGCTTATGTGTGCAGAATTATTAAAATTACTAAAAAGAGTGAAATAAATTAAGTTTTTAACAAAAAAATAGAACCGACTTCAAACGGTAAAAAATAAAATTGTTCAGTACCTACTTCTTCTTGCTTATGGTAATGACTCTTAAAACTATTTTTGAAGTCGGGCCCTTAGTAAAATGTCCTGTCTTAGTAAATATAGTGTACCTTTCGTTCTGAATGGGCACCGACTCCAATATAGTTTTAACAGTCATTATCATAAGCAAGAAGAAGTAGGTACTGTCCCACTGTCTGTACTGTCGGTGCCCATTTAGTACGAATGGTACGACATTTTAGTAAGGGCCCGACTCCAAAAATAGTTTTAAGAGTCATTACCATAAGCAAGAAGAAGTAGGTACTGAACAATTTTATTTTTTTACCGTTTGAAGTCGGTTCTATTTTTTTGTTAAAAACTTAATTTTTCTATTCAAACAAAGAAATTAACTCTTCAGCTTTATAATTATGAGTGTGGATTATAAAACATAGTTGATTAGTCGTAATAGTTAAATTCTCGTTAAAAGCCGTAATAGTTAGTTTCGTCATTAAGATGGATTAGCTTTGTATATACAAAACATTGACAGAGAATAAACAGTCGGATATGGCTGTGCATTCATGCAATCATTGGGGAGACCTGGAGCTTACTCCACCACGCTGCTCCAATGCGGGTTGGTGGCGATTTAGGTTAGCGGACAACCTGCTGTCGTATATATTCAAATCTTAATCCATACTAATATTATAAATTCAAAAGTAACTCTGTCTGTCTGCTACGCTTTCCCGCTGTAACTACTGAACAAATTTTAATGAAATTTGGAACACAGATAGAGTGGACCTTGAGAAAGGACATAGGATAGTTTTTATCCTACGGGAACCTTTAAACGGGTCCACGTGGGCGAAGTCGCTGGCGGAAGGCTAGTATTATATATTTCTTGTGTGCGTGTGTATGTTACTGAACTCCTCCTAAACGATTGGACGGATAATGATGATTTTTTTGTGTGTATTCAAGGGGATTTAACAATAGTTAAGTACACTGGATTTGATCCTCTGGACAATGTTTTTATTTATAAGCAGTTTTCCCATGTAAATTGTTCCTACCTGTCAAACGTGCTTATTTCGTGTAATGTCGTTCTAAATTTTGACACAGTCAAAATAACAGAACAGTTCGTATGTCATTATTTGTTTTGTTTGACAATAACGTGAAATCACTTTAAGATTATAAAAAAATAAATGCTCTTTCAATATTTTAAGGTATTCGTCCGCACCGTCAGCACCTGGGCGGAGCTGGGCCGGACAACTGGTATATTAATGTAATTTTAAGATTAATTTGTACCCCTCCTGTAAAATCACAAGTCGAAGATGTTATTTGGTCGTTTGGAAGGCTTGCATGGGGACATAGGTCCAACATGAAGAGGCCCTTTTAAGGAACTGTTGTTATGTGGTTACATATAAATTTATTTGTTATTAATTTCATATTATTAAATATAAGACGAAACGTGTTGCGTAACATGCTGAACTGCCAATCGGAGTATAGTTTCCCGCCGAAGCAGTAATTTGAATGAAACTTTAAAATTTCTGTTCTTGTTCTGGGTGTTTATGTTTCACTCTCTCTCTCTCACACTGTGTGTGTGTGTGTGTGTGTGTGTGTGTGTGTGTGTGTGTGTGTGTGAGTGTGTGTGTGTGTGAGTGTGTGTGTGTATGATACCCATGACACAGGGTATATCTACCCTACTATGGCACTTCGAGTGTGAAATGTTATTATTGTAATTAATTAAAATAAAACATACTTAAATAGCCTGTAATAGGATTCTTTCCGTGATCATATTACTAGTATTTTATTCTTTTTTTCTCTCTATGTTATATTACAATGTTAAAGTAAATTCAAACAAGTTAAAAACAATTTTATGTTTTGACGACTTTTGTCTCAAAATAGTGTGATTAATAATGAGTAAAATCATATTAAACATATTATCCTATTGTTAAATCCGTCGTATGAAATTTAATGAGGAACTCGCTCAAACTGGAGTCCGAAGTTTGGCTTTATTTGGCATGCGTCCTTGAGAATAGGGCTGTCAAAAGGAAGGTATCAATAACGAAAAGCTTTATGAAAATAAAATAAAGTAAAAATCTAAGAAAATACTACGTATATATTTCAAATTTTGATACAGCCTAGTTTTTGATTCTATTGGGGCTCCGCGCATGGAGGAAACCGGTGTGGTCCGCTGGAGATGCTCCAAACGTTGAGAAAGGTCACCGAGGGGGTTCAGTGTGGTATGAATGTCATACAACTCGATACTTCTCCCTAAGTGCCGGATATATTTTGAAGGTTTCCTCCTAATAACAAGAAAGGTAAGTAATTCCATTTTTTCGAGTGGATAACTTCACCACTTAATTTTTAGGCTTTCGAACAGAATAACTGAACTTATCATTCAAATTTCTGCTTTGCTAGGGATCGAAACCGGGCGAAATAAATTAAAAAGATATTCGGAAGCAACCCTGTCATGACTAATGTTCCCGAATTATTCATTTGAACGTTAAGCCTGACATGCTTCGCAATGTTACAGATCCTAATTTGGCTTATATTAGTTAAGTTCAATGCCCAACTGGATGTGGATGGAACTCGATGTAAATGGGGCTGCCTGATGAGGTCTCCACGGAGGAATGACTGTAATTGTCTGCGAGACCTTCACTTAACCTTTGTTGTTTCAGTGACCTTCAAGTTATATGGAAACAAGTGATGTGGTATTATGATGTAGAGAAACATTGTTGAGATGTTCAAAATTTCTCAATTCTTGATTTGGTGATAAAACAATTGTAAATTTCAAATAATTACTTTACTTACACACCCGAATGGGTAGGACATAAATAAATATTGTTATATTAAGACCTATGTATGTACATTATGTTCTTGCAAATAAATTGAATTGAATTGAATTGAAACAACTCGTAGCAGTAATAAAACTGCAGATTTTTAATTATTTTCTCAGTTTTATGCATGATTAATTTAGATTATTAGAGGAATAGCTGACATACGAGTAGTTCGACCGAAGAAATACCATGAACGTGACCAATTTAGCTATGAAGTTGTAATGGCTGCAACCCTTTTTGCGTCCTACTGCTGGGCACGGGTCTCTCCCCCTTATTGGAGAGGCCTGGAGCTTACTCCACCACGCTGCTCCAATGCGGGTTGGTAGAGATGCGGGTAAGTGGCCAACCCGCTGTCGGATGTTTTCAAACCGCCCATAAGGCCTCCAACAAGGTTTGACGACTGTTATCTATCGACAACAACCGGGACCGACGGCTTAACGTGCCCTCCGAAGCACGGAAACGCGCATGAATTTTTTTGCCACTAGCGGTCACCCATCTCACACCCGACCGCGCCCGTTTGGCTCAGCTGCATAGATCGCTTGCGTTCTACGCTAGCCGCCAGGCCATGCGCGCTTATAGTTGTAATGATTTAGTTAAAAATTTGGTTGCTGTAACCGAACTTTTACCGAATTACTTCACCAGACTAAGGAAGCGACTATCAAATTCCAAGGCCTCATCAATTTTTTTATAGACTACGGCAACCACTTTTCCGCAACTCTAATATAATAAAATAAAATCATAATTACTTTTGTTACTCTTTTACGCTACTTTTTTCGTATGAAGCAATATATTGTACCTATTAGGATACTTATACAACGTGAAAAGCATTTCAGCATCAATCTCATAGAACATTTCCATTCTCATTCCAAATGTTCATGACCAATAATGTTAACTTCAAATAAGACAGCTAAATTTGAATTTTTCTCCAGCACCGGTGGATGGACGCCAAAAGTCCTATGGTTGCAACCTTTTCTGCATCCCTGCTGGGCACGGGTCTCTCCCGTTTAGGAGGCCGGGAGCTTACTCCACCACGCTGTTCCAATGCGGGTTGGTGGAGATTCGGGTTAGTGGCCAACCTGCTGTCAGATGTTTTCAAACCGCTCATAAGGCCTCCGTCAAGGTTTAACGACTGTTATCTGTCGACAACAACCGGCACCGACGGCTTAACGTGCCCTCCGAAGCACGGAAACGCGCATGAATTTTTTCGCCACTAGCGGTCACCCATCTCACACCTGACCGCTCCCGTTTGGCTTAGTTGCATAGATCGTTTGCGTTCTACGCTAATCGCTGGGCCATGCGCGCTTCATATAATTTTCCATTATAGTAGATTTCATAGTAGATTCATTATTACGTGTGAGGTAATAGCCAAGTAATTTCACTTTCTTCTCTAAAAACTGTCACCCATCTCACAACTATCCCCGCCTGTTACGCTAAGCTGCGTATACCGCCGGTGGATAGACCCCCGAAAAATCATTTACATGCGTAGATTTTGCAATACAATCCCTACTAATTATAAATTCGAAAGTAACTCTGTCTGTCTGTCTGCCTGCTACGCTTTCACGCTTAAACTACTGAATCAATTTCAATGAAATTTGGAATACAGATAGAGTGGACCTTAGGAAAGGACATAGGCTGGTTTTTACCCTACGGGAACCTATAAAACGGGTCCACGCGGGCGAAGCCGCTGGCGGAAGGCTAGTAGATTATAATTATGTGCACCAATCGGCACTTGGCCAGCGTAGTGGACTATGGCTTAAATCCTCACTTGTGAGAGGAGACCTGTGCATGTCCTACATAGAAAGGGTTGAGAAATAGATGATACGGTGTCCTTTATAACGCGTGAGGTACCTACAAAGTAATTTCCCTTCTTTTATCTCTAAACTCATTCACAGTATTAGCGAGTCCGTGAAAGATCTTATCGACGACGCCCTCTGGAGGATAGACTGAGTCGTTTGGTATTCGATTAGAAAGAAGGAACACGTTTCATTGCTGGCGAAAATGATGAGTTAATAAAGCAACGCAATAGTCACATGCCTCCGACCAGCAGCGCAAATTAGGAACTACAGCCGGTCTTACGATCTCAGTACTTTGGCGACCTGCGTGGCGCAATTGTTACCATGCCGGACTGCCAATCGAAGGGTCGCGGGTTCAATTCCAGGCAAAACAGAAATTTGAACGATGAGTTTAAATTTCTGTTCTCCGTCTGGGTGTATGTGTTTCTGTGTGTCCATGAGTGTGAAACGTTATAGGTAGGAAGTTTCTTCTGGGCTGCTCTATGATTATGTGTTCGTGTGTGACCATAGGCTGCGATCAGTTAACACCACTTGGCCTGTTTGATGGCTGCTGCTACAGCTGAGGCCTTAGTGTAAGTGTGCACACGCAAAAACGTTACTATCGCGTTTGCGTTAAGAATTTGATTATCGACCTTATTCCTTTCAGGTTAAGATCTATCTGTCCAATTTTAACTCTGACGCAGTAGTGACGTTTGCGCGTTTACTGACTCACACTAAGGGCTATGCTACCGTTTTAACATCTCACTGCTGGGCACGCCCACCCCGTTGTTCGGGTAGCCTGTAGTATACTCCAGAGTTCCAATGTGGGTTTTTGGAATTGCGGACTAGTGACCCACTGACGGATGTTTTCACACCGTCAATAAGGCTTCCAACATGTTTTAACGTTTGTTATCTATCAGCGCCTTAACATGCCTTCCAAATCACGGAAACTCGAATGAAAGGAGATGTTTCAAAATGTATGGACCTTTGGCCAGGTATTTGTACACCGTATTAATAAATTGCAAATATAGTATAGAGCTGTTTTTTTACTAAGCGTTTTGTAATAAACGACTGAGATTTTTGGTACAAAACAAGAATTTCAAGTCACAATTGCAACACAATATACTAGAAAAACATAATGGCGGTAATATGTCATTTTGACAATTGAAATTATTAATCTGTGACAAACAGTTAACAGTGAAATCAGTTGATCCGCCATATTGAAAATTGTTGAAAATAGTTGATTTAAATTGGTTTTGTACCAAAAAAGTACATGTTTTAACAAATTTAAAGTATTTTTTTCGGAGTCTTGAGTTTTTTCTCGAATTTTTGAGATGTTCTCGGCAATCGCTTGGTCATGCGCGCTCAACTCTATAATTTAAAAAAAATATTTGACAATAATATTCTATAGATTCTATAGACACAAATAATTACCAATTATTATAACAGTAGCAACTATGAGCCCAACAAAATGGAAAATATTTTATTCTCTCTCGGTGAGGCAATTTTGTAATCAACGTTTACATTCGCTTTGTATGTTGATTTTCTAAATTCGGATGCTATCAAGGATGTGATTTCCTGATTCTTTCTTCCGGTAATTTTTCGTTTCGTCGTCTTTATTTAGTCCCAGTGTCTTGTTAAGGTATGAGTTGATTGAGTAATCAAAAAGACAGCATAAAATATGAAATATGAATATTGTGGGGAACGACGACCCGCGTGGCGCAATGGTTACCATGTCAGACTGCCAATCGAGGGGTCCCGGGTTCGATTCCCAGCGAAATAGAAATTTTAATGATGAGTTGAATTTCTGTTTCTGGGTGTTTGTGTTCCTGTCTTTGCATGTGTCCATGGTACCCACACCACAGGGTATAAATTACCTTACAGTGGGGCTATGAGTGTGTAAGGTTTTTTTTTTAAATTTGAAAGTTTCTTGGGCGTATTTTTTAGTTATATCGTATAAAATCGGTTGTTTTTTGATTCTTAGGCAAATAGTATAAGTTAATTACAGTGCCTGCATGTTGTAGATTCAAATAACAGTGGAAAAACACGTTTTTTTAAGTCGCCTCCCTCCTAAATCAAAAACGTTCTGGTATAATAGCCATCGCTTTACTCGGGTATCAGTCTGACTTGTCTCACTGAGTACTAACTCACTGAATTTGACTGTTATTATGGTGCTCCGTTTCAACCAGATGGATAAACATCGAATTCATTTATTCCTTCATTCAGATTCAAATGTGAATAGTGCCTATAGCTTCGGGATTAAGAATAGAGCTACGGTATCCCCTGCCTGATCGTAAGAGGTGACTAAAAGGGGACATCTGGAGTTGTGGGCATTGAGAGTGGGAACTCGATCCGTCCATCCAGCAGCCCCGGGAAGGATGGCGGTGTGTGCGTGGCCGCATGCCGCCGTAAGCATTGGAAGGTGCAGGAGAGCACATATGCTCTCCCAAAGATAGGCCCATTCTGGGGCATCGCGTGGAGGACACTGGTGGGTTCCAGTGGAGATCTCTGAGTCCTACTCAAACGCAGAGACAAGCCACCGAGGGGATTTTAGTGCGGTACATATCCTCTCCGAAGGTGCCGGGTACCTTTTGAAGGTTTCCCCCCGGTACCAAAAAAAAAGTCATGCGCCGCCATTAATAGTTAAAAAAAAATAATTCCGTACTTCTTGAACTTGACTACCAAGTGTTTATTGAATAAAGAGTACTTAATGCAATGACGCACTACCGGTATATTAAAATCAATTGCAATGACTTGTTAAGATATAAAACGAGTGGATTGTTTAAAAAGAACGATGTCACGTTTTGGAATGAAGTTCCTTATCGCGCTTTGCGAAAGAGGGCTAGACATTTTACTACATGCATATGAATGTATACACGATACATGTACCAAAAGGACATTTTTATAATTTTTGTCTGTCTGTCTTTCTGTTTGTTCCGGTTAAACTCGGCAGGTAGCTGATATAATAAGATGTAACTTAGGCTACTTTTATTTAAGAAAAATTGTTAAACTAAAGTCCACGCGGACAAAGTCGCGGGCGGCCGCTAGTAAAATATAAAAATAAAGTATTAATGAGACAGAAAAGCTGTCCTTTTGTATATGCATAAAGATTTTACTGGCACAAAGTCTACAGTACTCATGTATGTAATGACATAGATTTAAATGTATTTTATGACTGTCTCTATCCAGATTTAAACAAATGAAAAAGTCTTATTGCTATCTAACTGAAATCTCCTTCAATCAATGAGCCATGTTTTACAACTTAATTCATTTAATTTTACAAAAGGAAGGCTCCATATTTTTTCAAATATTAATATTTTATATACCTCAGTGATTCATTGTAAAATTGTTAAAGAAATATGATTCTGTATAAAAATGTTAAACTGCTCAAGTGTGCACTAAATGGTATTATTATAGAGTTCAAAGTCCTGTAGCGGAATTTAAAATCTATAGATATTATGTATATATACGAGTTATTTGTGTAATATGAACCAGACTTAAATGCCCTTCTTTGCAAGGTCATCGACTATTGTTTATAAGGTAAGGTATTTGCATTGCGTATCTATTTATTTATGGTTATACCCCCAGATAAAAGCTCTTAATTTTTCTTATTATTCTTATAGTTTAAAACCTATTCTTGTTTTAGTTAATGCAAGTCATGTTGGGAATGAACGGTATGAACGCAATTAACATTATCTCACTGTAACAAGAGAGAGCACTTAACGATAATGTGCAGTTATCTCTTATGAACCCTCCAAATGACAGTTGCTCGCATATAAAATACCACACAATAAGATCTGCTATTATTCTAGATCTATTATTTTACTTGAAGGTGAACTTAGATTCATAAAATGAGTTTTGCTAACAAAGTAGTGCTTGTAACTGGCGCCAGTTCAGGAATTGGAGCAGCAACTGCTATTTTGTTCACTAGAGAGGGAGCAAATGTTGCTATTGTTGGAAGAAATGAAACAAAACTGAAAAATGTGTCAGAAAAATGCGCTAAACACGGCAAGAAGCCACTTGTAATTAAAGCTGATATATCTAATGATAGCGAAGCGTATGCAATAGTGAAGAAAACAATAGATACTTTTGGGAAATTGGATATTTTGGTAAACAACGCGGGCCTAGTCAAATTAGGATCAGTTACAGAGGGTAATATCATGGAAGCATATGATGAAATAATGGCTGTAAACGTAAGAGCTGTGATATACATAACAACTTTAGCAGTGCCTCATCTGCTTAAGACAAAGGGATGTATCGTGAATATTTCTAGTGTAGCTGCATCTTTGGTACCAAGAACGCCCACTTTTACATCATACCATGTTTCTAAAGCAGCTTTGAATCACTTTTCTAAGGCTTTGGCTTTCGAACTTGCTCCGCAGGGAGTGAGAGTCAATACAATTAGTCCTGGACCGGTACTGACCGATATTTTGGAAAATACTGGAGTTGAATTCAAAATATCTGAAACTAAAACACCATTAAGCAGAGTATCTGAGCCTGAAGAGGTCGCAGATTTAATACTATTTCTCTCCAGTGACAAAGCTGTAGCAATCACTGGTTCAGATTATATTACTGACAATGGATACCTACTTCAAAATTAACAAAAAAATCTTCAACAAAATGTATATTTACCAATTGTTGAGTGTAAAACAATTTTTTTGGAAATAAACATTTTTATTATATTTTTGTTTTATTTTGTAGGATAAATATTTGAACCTTTTTTATGTCTCATTGCTGGGCTCAGGTCTCCGCTCACAAGTAAGAGGGATTTAGATCATAGTCCACCACCGTCATAGTCCAAAAGTGCGGATTAGTCTAGGACACCATGCCTTCGAAAAATCATGAGTTCTCTCAGGCATGCGCGGCTATTGAAACCATCGCAGTAAGTAGTAAAACTCCCTTATAATGAAAGTAAAATTCATAAATACATTTTAAACCAAAAGTTTGAGTAAGGTAGGCACTGTATGACTTTCCTGATTTTCGTTATTAGGTATCGATACAAAAGCGATTTGTGAGCGTAAAAAGAATAAGTAAGTAATAGTCATCAATCGTAACTTGTAATGCGTTTTAACATCCGGTGACAAATTCACATAAGGACGTAGTTAAGCAGAAAGGACTCAATCCACACTTTGGCCAAAATTGAGTTAAGCATGCCATCGTACTCGTGAAGTTCGAATCTATAATCCAGTAAAACCCGATTTTTAAAAACGTATTCGGAAACTAGTTTTTTTACTACCGCGACTCAACCCACATGTATGAAGAGCCAACAAAATGTATTTGCTGAATGGATCCAGTCCGCTTGAATTGTTTCTGAGTAATGAATTTTCTTAAGTACATCTCTATGGCCGATAAACCAGAATAAACTCAAACAGTTTGAGTCCTTCCTAAGAATTCGTTTTGATTTGAAATATCACTTAATTAAATAACTGAAATGACTCAAACAACTTGGATCCTTTTTGTGCTATAGGTTTACTGAAACAAAATACCATTTTTCATTATCAGAAAGATTCAAAATACTTGAGGTAATTCAGAGAAATGGGTTTAAATGAACAGTCCATATAAATTGAAGGCTGAGTCGTTAGTAAGGAACAGATTTTATGACATACAAATACGTGAATTGAACTAAAACAACCTAAATGTACTGATACATAATAAATGAATGAATGTTATAAATATACGGCTTAGCTTATTATGATTTTCCCAAGATTTTTTTAAAATGTTTTTTTTGGGCCCAGAAGATGGAAAAGGGCGACCCTCCGGAGATACGCGGGAGGGAGGTGGTAAATGCTCATGCATTCCAACGCAGCCGGCTGTGTTGGATATGTGGGACTCACTATAACCTACGTGCCTTACCCACTAAACACCACCTTGTTGGCTTTGGCCCGGGGGCCTCTAAGCCTTCATCTGATGCGACCTCACTAGCGAGGGCTAAGTGAGGTGCTAGCGGTGCTCCCTAGGGAGCAGCTTAAAATGAAGTAACATTTTATTACATGGATAAGACGAAGATCATGTCTAATGTCCATGTCACACCCATACCGGTCGTTGTTGATGGCGCTACTCTCGAAGTTGTCGATGAGTACATCTACCTGAGACAAGCGATCGGTATGGGTAAGTCCAACTTCGAGAGAGAGGTAACTCGTAGAATCCAACTCGGTTAGGCAGCGTTCGGGAAATTACAAAGTGTCTTCTCGTCCAGAATACCTCAGTGCCTGAAGTCGAAAGTTTTCGAGCAGTGTGTGTTGCCAGTGTACCTACGGCGCTGAGACGTGGTCTTTTACAGCCTTTTCCACAGGCTCAAGGTCGGTCAGCGAGCGATGGAGAGGGCTATGCTTGGTATTTCTCTACGCGACAGAATCCGCAACGATGAAGTCCGTAGACGAACGAAGGTTACCGACATAGCTCTCAAAATCTGCAAGCTGAAGTGCAATGGGCAGGCTATATAGTTAGGAGGACTGACAACCGGTGGGGAAGAAAGGTCCTCGAATGGCGACCACGAAGAGGTGAAGTGGTCAGTTAAATTCGCTTGATACGTTTAATCTCACATTCAATCTTGCTAAAATCAGTGTCATTTGGCAAAAAACAATGGCCGGACTCTTAAGTCCCTATTTAAAAAATATCATTTTAAGATTTGAGTGGCTGTTAAGTATAGTTTTTAAAATTAAGATTATTTTGATGTTTCTATTTTGTCTTTCGCAGCTGTCACTCCAAATTCCAAAGCACTAAATTTTCTACGCCATCCCTCAGATCATTTTTAATGAAACTCATGAGGTACGAGCCAACTTCTTGGGCTCCTCTTCCGGCTTCGCCCTCAACTCAGACATGGCATCATACTTGTTCGTTAGATCGTGAGATCGTTAGCACCATGTCATGAGACATTCAACCGGGTCTGGCACAGGGCCCTTCTCACGAAGCTTCCATCTTACGGTCTTCCCTTGAGGCTATCTAACTGGGTAGCAAGCTTTTTGTCTGAGCAGCAGATTAAGGTCGTTGTTGACGGATGCTGCTCAGATATGAAGTCCATTAACGCCGGTGTTCCCCAAAGCTCAGTGCTGTCTCCTACACTATTCAGTCTGCATATCAATGACATGCTGCAACAATCACGCAGTATACATTGCTATGCAGATGATAGTACGGTGGATGCACTATACTCCTGTCGAACCAATGCCTCTCGGTCGCAAGTGGAGGAAAGCAGAATGAAACTTGTGTCTGAAGTCGAGAACTCTCTGGAGCGGGTCTCGGAATGGGGTCGACTTAACCTGTTGAGTTTAACCTCACGAAGACACAAGTTTGCGCGTTTACCGCTCAAAAAGCCCCATTTGTTATAGCGCCCAAGTTCCAGGGCACCGCGCTCACCGTCGGTGAAAGTGTCGGTATCTTGGGAGTTGACATTAAGAGTAAAATGCAGTACCGGAGTCATTTGGAGTACAAAGCCAAATTGGCATCCAAAAAGCTTGTTGTCCTCAAAAGGGCGAGGCAGTACTTTACTGCGGGGCAACTCCTGACGCTGTATAAAGCCCAGGTCAGACACCACATGGAGTACTGCTCCCATCTCTGGGCAGGAGCACCAAAATACCAGCTACACCCATTTGACGTCATCGTCAATGACCCAAGATTGACTGACAGGCTAGAACCGCTTAGCTTCTGAAGAGACATAGGCTCGCTCTGCGTGTTCTACCGATTTTATAATAAACCCATTTCTCAGCCAAAGCTCGAAGATCTCGGTCTATGTATGATTATAATATACTGTCATAAGTTTTATGACAATCTACAGGGAATTAACAGTATCAATGAGAATATTTATGGATACGGACCATTTCCGGACTTTTGACTTTGAGGATGATGACAGAAATTGATATGCGTGTTCAATTTGGTGTAAATTTTTATATTTGTTTTGTTTTAACAATTTCACCTGTACGTAATTATATTAGTTTCATGTTCAAGGAAAATAAATCTGTGGCTTTTTAATAATTTTGTCTATTGAATTTTTTTTAATAAATTATTTTCCAATCGAAGGGTACTTTTAAGTCCATTCTGAGAAATTAAAAAATAATACCTATCCTTACGATTTTAAGTTAATTTGTAAGGACTCAAGCCACATTTCACTTAATATCTCCAAATCTATTTAAAAATATGTTGTTATCTAAGATTAATATACAAATATACTCTATTCTTTAATTTAAGGGTCAATTAATTTTTAAGAAAAATATTTTTTTCTTTGAGCAATTACAACTGAAACTTCAAACACTCATAACTCAAAAGTGACATTTTGTGGATTGAGTCCTTTCTGTTTAACTACGTCCATAATAGAAAATGCTTTATACTTACAGTAGCAGTATTATAAAAAGCTTAAAATATTTCAGGGACAGTTATTTGATTTTCACTTTTAGGAGCTTACGTTTATTAACATAACTTAAAATTCGAAGTTGTGTTAGATCTACTCAAAGCACAATTTCTTACAACAAGGTTATGTTTTTTCTGCATTTTAAGTATTTTTATTTGTGGTGTTTTAAATAACTAAAATATTTTTTACATCGCGTACGCTGCGAAAACTATTTATCCATACTAATATTATAAATTCGAAAGTAACTCTGTCTGTCTGTCTGTCTGCTACTCTTTCACGCTTAAACTACTGAACCGATTTTGATGAAATTTGGCATAAACAAAGAAAGGACGTTGAGAAAGAACATAGGCTACTTTTTGCCGCGTGAAAATATCTCATTCCCACGGGAAGCAAATGGAATGAATGAAATGCGCCGTGTACTGTTATAAATACACTACATGTTATTACTTACTTCATTGACGTCCATTATCATATTTTATAACTTATATTCTATTGTTTTATTCTTATACTTTACTTTTCCTTTATTATTTCTTTACGAAATTATTTAATTTCGGTGTTTGTTTATCGGGATGGCACGTCAGTGCCCCGCCAAGTCGAGCGCAAAGCAAACACTGCCGTACCATCCTTTACTGGAACCATTTCGCCGCATTTTCAGGCCCCTATTTGAGAACCTCTGGATAAGACTAGAGCGCTGAAATTTTCATCATCCAGTAAGCTATAATCACATACTTAAAATACAAAATTTCAAGTCTGTAGGTTATTTAGTTCCGAAGCTAAGCGAAAGCAAAGTTTCGCATTTACGACACTCACTCACTCATGGATCATCAAAATAGAACTAGTACTTCCCATAAACTCAGAGAGCTGAAATTTGGTACAGAGTTAGGGTTCAATGGCCACATAAAGGGAAAACTATAAAAACTAGGATAACTAGGATTATTTAGTACTCTTGGTCCATCCTTTACTGGAACCATTTCGCCACATTTTCAGGCCCCTATTAGAGAACCTCTGGATAAGACCAGAGAGCTGAAATTTTCATCATCCAGTAAGCTATAAACACATACTTAAAATCCAAAATTTCAAGTCTGTAGGTCATTTAGTTCCGCTGATAAGCGAAAGCAAAGATTCGCATTTTCGTTCGCATTTACGACACTCACCTCACTCATAAAATCAAAATAGAACTAGTACTTCCCATAAACTCAGAGAGCTGAAATTTGGTACAGAGTTAGGGTTTAATGGCCACATAAAGGGAAAACTATAAAAACTAGGATAACTAGGATTATTTAGTACTCTTGGTCCATCCCTTGCTAGAACCATTTCGCCACATTTTCAGGCCCCTATTAGAGAAGCTCTGGATAAGACCAGAGCGCTGAAATTTTCATCATCCAGTAAGCTATAATCACATACTTAAAATCCAAAATTACAAGTCTGTAGGTCATTTAGTTCCGAAGTTAAGCGAAAGCAAAGTTTCGCATTTTCGTTCGCATTTACGACACTCACCTCACTCATAAAATCAAAATAGAACTAGTACTTCCCATAAACTCAGAGAGCTGAAATTTGGTACAGAGTTAGGGTTTAATGGCCACATAAAGGGAAAACTATAAAAACTAGGATAACTAGGATCATTTAGTACTCTTGGTCCATCCTTTACTAGAACCATTTCGCCACATTTTCAGGCCCCTATTAGAGAACCTCTGGATAAGACCAGAGCGCTGAAATTTTCATCATCCAGTAAGCTATAATCACATACTTAAAATCCAAAATTACAAGTCTGTAGGTCATTTAGTTCCGAAGTTAAGCGAAAGCAAAATTTTGTTTATTTAGTTAGATAGTACCTGGGGGCGTCCAGCGTTGCTCGGAATAAAACAATTTATTTACTTGGTTTATTTTTAAGCAAAACATTCATTGACTTAGTGTTACTTTACAAATCCTTTTGAAATACCTAGCTCCCAATAAAAAAAAATGTCACAAAAAATTAAAATTGCAGCTTGCCTACGAGATTTGAACCCGGGTCTCCAGCTCCGTAGTTGGCTTTCGTAACCATTCGACCAAGAAAGCATTAACATTATTCACGAAATTTTTATAGAGGTCTTTCATAATTATCGACATTGTTATTTGTTTGAAGGGTGGATTGTCAAACTTGTATATAAGACCCAGTGTATGAAAATTTTTAAAGCAATCGCAAATAAATGGGACTCGAAGTCACATCCTTTCTTCGACTCCGAGAATAAGTGACCCGAAGTTTTTACGAACCTCAACCCCCTCTCCTCGAGTCCTCCAGGAGGCAGGACAGTAGGTAATTCCTTTGGTAGAAAGTTCATTGATTTTATTATGTAATTATTAATATTAATAATTAACACTTGTCTAATAATAAAGATAAAGAGTTAACGGTATGTTTATAGTTTGTATAGATTGAGTAGGTTCAGTATTATTTTCTTTGAGTTTTTTTTTATTAATATCTAATTTAATCTAGCCTATTGCGTCCCAATGCTGGGCGAATGCCTCCCCTTCTGCTTTTAATACGCATATAAATAAAATTAAAGGAAAACTCTGGATAAGACAAGATTGGCTTTTATACTTATACTTACAAGTATACAAGAAGACACAGTCGAACGATTAACTTTATTCTACTCGAACATTACATAGGTAAATTAAATAAACAAATTACACTAAAATATTAATTTCGCTCATTTGGTCAAAATATAATGCATTGGACTAAGAGTGGCGGTGATAGTGAGGTCGCTAGATGGCGCCTGACTGTATTTTAAAACGCGCTTGCGGCCGCGTTACAATCGACTCGTTTACGACATTCTTCTACTGCGCTTGAAAACGTTTGCTATGGATAAGGAGGGATTATTTGCATTTTGTTGATTTCGCTTATTATTTCGTGAGGTTTGCTAAGGTTTAGGGCATGCATCAATGCGAAATACCTAATCACAAGCCACGCCTCTACCCTGCGGCGGGGTGATGTTCCCATAAACTCGCCATCGCCATCTATCGGTGACTTTAAGTAAAAATAAGTTGATTTCTAAATTACGAGCCAGCGTCACCTAGCGGAACAACGAAGAAGCTCTTATACAACGAAGAAGCTCAAATAACTGTCTTGCAACAATGTCATTTAGTAACAAAATTTTGAACAAATACGTTTAATATATCAGCAACGTACAGTACTTAAACATTGCAAAAAATACGAATGTACAGCTTCGACTGTTCTACGATTGTATACAGTGGGCCTGCGGCTCATATGTAAAATTATAAAGTAAAAAAATCGATACTTAAAATAAATTCACAATTTTGTTCACTTTTTTAATGAATCAGAAACGGAAAAACGTTTTCACTGTAAAAAAAATATTTGTGGTTGAGGACTAATTTTACAAAAACTTTACAAGTGGGAATCGAACCCAGAACACTCCTACGAAATGCACGAGATTTTATTACGAGCTACGCTCACTACTTCACTAAAAGTGAAATAAAGGATCAGTATGGCTACACATTACCTACGTAAGGATTTCTCGTTGTCGTGTCGTTGTCGTTGTAGTGTAATTGTAGGTTTTTATTTATGAAACAAAATTGATTACGGTGTAAAAAAAATAAACACCTAAAGTATATAATGAATCATAGCTTTGTACCTAGGTTACTTACGTACTTTTCTTTTGTTCATGTAGACTTCTTTCGGCCGTAAGAATTTCAAATATTTATGTTTTCAGTCTGTCTTTTTATAAGCTTTTTAATGTAAAAATTATTTGTAATTTTAAAATAGTAAAAAAAAAACAAATTTATATAATATAAAAAACATATGCTACGCTGGGGATCGAACCTGAGTCGTATTGCAAACGTGAGTGAAACAAGACTTCAAAAACTTGACTACAGACGCTACTTTCCAAATCGTGAAATAAGGACCAAGTGTGACTACCGAGTAACCTAAATATTCTTTGCTCATAAATAGATAGCTAGCCTAAAATAAAATATATTACGAAAAAAATTATTGTAAATAGATTATCGATATATCGGGTATTGTTTCTTTTTACTTACCTTTTTTCTTCGTTCATATAAGCTATTTGCTGTCGTTTGAATTGTAAATATTTCCGTTTTGATAATTTATTTTTACTTTTATTTCCCATTTTCTAAACTTTAAAATTACCTAATTCTTACTAAAAATAATAACTTATACCTAATACTTACTTACTAAGAAACAAAATATATTTTCAAAAACTAAACAAAATGAAATAAAATTTGAAATTTTCGTATTTCGCGGGCGATACGGGCATAAAAAGTACGCGTCCATCGTTGACAGTGGTCACGGGTGGTATCATGGTGGGATGGGATGGGAGTGGCGTGGCGAAGAGAAGAGACTGATGGCATGCGTGCTGAATTAACGCCAGCCAGCGCTCGCGAGGAAAAGAAAGCATCATCTTATTTTGAATGTCGCATCCCGGGGCGGGGGGGCGGCGGCGCGCGGCGCGGCTGCTGGCGGGCCCGCCCGCCAGCGTTGCCGATCGTAAAAATCAAAATTCGGTAGAAATAATATGAAAAATCGGTATATTGGAATAAAAATCGGTAGATTTGCATTAAGCCTTTATTTTTACCTGGCTGCGTCAGAAGGAGTCACTGTCAACCTCGTCACTTTTCCACTTTTTGTCCATTTTGTTTATTAAATTACTATCTAATCAGTATTTCCACTTTAATGATTTCCTTTCCCCATGGGTCAATTGAGATTTCCCCTTTTCCGGATTTTTTCCCCTCAAAAATTATTCCGCTTTTTTACAGTAGTAGTAAAAATCTGCTCAACAGTGATTATGAAGTAATAAAATCACCTAGCATAGGTACCACAGCCCCAGCACAGTATAAAAATATGGTATAAGAAATATTTCTTTAAAATAGTAACACTAGTAACACATGTAAAAATTAGTTCCGAAATTTTATCCACGATGCTTTATCCATGATTTCCCCTTTTCAACTCTTTCCCCCTTTTTTCCCCTCTGGACCTTTACTTCTCCTCGAAAGGGAAATTTTCCCTCGTTGTGGAAGCACTGTATCTAATGCAAAGCCGAAACAATTATTTTTACCTATAAGGCATTTTGTGTGCAATTACAAAACCATAGACAAATTGAACTCCTTGTATTTGAACGAAATTTAATAATTAATTTCCTTGTATATATAAATCCCACCAAAACATTCTGTAAAAAACTAGCCAAGTCTCGATGGAGCTGCTTGTTTATCTCTAAAAAGTAATGAAATCTAGAGAAAGTCGTGCCAAGTCTAAGGTTCCTTACTGCGATTTCTTTATTATTATAGTTAACGTTGTGTGACTTGGCCGTTGAACATTCTTTTTGTTTACACGTAATGTTATATCTGTTTTAACTACCTATGTTCATGTACGTACCATGTATGTACCATGTTAAGCGAGATAATAGCCCATACTGGTATTGGTAATTGGACGCTAGTGTCTCATTTTAGGCTGTTGTTGATTGTGCAACACATGCATTCAGTATTGAGAATGCTGACTTCTGCTCACTTCTTTTTGGAGCGTCAAATCGACCACCGATCTAACATAAAATAACACTTGTGTATCCTTCAACGGCCAAGTCACACAACATTAACTATAATAATAAAGAAATCGCAGTAAGGAACCTTAGACTTGGCACGACTTTCTCTAGATTTCATTACTTTTTAGAGATAAACAAGCAGCTCCATCGAGACTTGGCTAGTTTTTTACAGAATTTATATTTTCACGCAGCTATCAAAATTGTCACGTCTGACTTTTATGTTACTTATTTTCTAATTCATTTTAAGGCATTGTATAAAAATCCTTTTAGCCATTCAATATTAAATGAAAAGAAATTTTTATGTTTCTTATTTTATTTCATAGATTAATAAAGTATAGTATTGTCTTTGGCTTATTCATGTTTTTATATCATAATTATTATAAATTGTTATTTTTAAATAATAAATGAATATAATGTTCTTCGAATCTTTATATATATATATATATATATATATATATATATACCTATAAATAAATTGCTGTTCGTTAGTCTCGCTAAAGCTCAAGAACGTCTGAACTGATATGGCTAATATTGGTCTTGAAATATTAGAAGTCCAAGGAAGGTTTAAACGGTGAGAAAATTTGGGAGCATTGTGAAATTAATGGTAAAATAACTAATTTTATTTTCCTATATAAACAGTTAGTAACACTTATTGTCAAACATAGGTTCTTCGCGCCATCGTTCAAAAGTTTGACATTGTCTGAATAACAGTTCATCTGTCACTGTTCATTTTTAATTTTTTATTTGACAGTAACATAAAAACCCTTTGAGATGATAAAGAAACTAATCCTCTTACAGAACTTTTAAGGCAGGACAACGTCTGCGGGATCCACTAGTCATAGAATAAAATAATGACTACGACTTTGCAGAACACATAATTATTTACAAAAAGTGTCGCAACAGCGTAATTATGTTTATCTATTATAAGGTATTATAGTTATGCCAAAATAAGTGTTCTTTTATTTAAAAAATAATAATTCAAAATGCTACCTCTAAAAAAGGCTCTTTATTTTTATTTTGGTTTTAATCCTTATAAAAATAAATTATCTGATATTCAAGACTGCTTCGTGTTTAAATAAAATTTTGAATTATTCAATTCTGACATATCATTCGAAACATATCAGGAGTTTAAGATTGAAAGTATTAGCAAAAAGTTGCGTGGTCGCCACTCACCCTGCTAACCCACCCTAGAGGCAGCACCTTATGCAAT
Organism: Pyrgus malvae; assembly: GCA_911387765.1. NCBI lineage: Eukaryota > Metazoa > Arthropoda > Insecta > Lepidoptera > Hesperiidae > Pyrgus > Pyrgus malvae. The sequence continues at coordinate 24,766,174 of OU426959.1, forward strand.
GTAGGTAGGTATCACTCACGGGCCGTACGGTCTAATTTTAAAAATGAATAAAATAATCTTAATTTCTTTCACTTCATTCTAATAATCCTTTCTTTAAATATATGTAATAAAAACCTAGCATACAGGCATACGGGTCACCTTATGAAATGAAATGAAATATTCTTTATTCACTGTACGGTTCCTTTACAAACTCTTAGTGAACGTTATTTTCTTTTGTTCTGTCTGCTCTGGGTGCGCTTAGGCAATGCTGAGCTGAAGAAAAGAGCAGACGGAGAAAAACTTCAGCCCTGTTTTAAAATATCGGGTATACAATAGCTAACTTTCTTAAAGAGTAGTTATGTGCCGATAAGGAACATACCGCCGACATGCCGAGTGGTCACCGTGACCTATGAACATTTGCTACACCAGAGGAGTCGCCTCTGCGTTGACAGCTTTGTTTTGAAGCACTCTTTTTACGCTTAAGCGGGTACTGTTGTATTTTGTTTAGAATTATAGCATTACTAGCCTTCCGCCAGCGGCTTCGCCCGCGCAGACCCGTTTAATGGGTCCCCGTAGGATGAAAAATAGCCTATGTGCTATTCCAGGCTTCATTGCTATTTATTTATTTATTTATTTAACGATTTTTGTACACAGTAATGTTATAAAGTAAGGAACATTAAATGAAATATGGTACAAAGGTACTGCTTATTCCAACAGAAATTTCTTCCAGCAGACCTGTAACTGGAGAGCTGGATTGCAGTGGTACAGTGTGTGTACGCAATCTAAATACTTAACCTAGAACAAGGTATGAATAAGTACATATAATATAAATATGTATAATAGAATACATAGATACAAATATATACATAGATATATATATAATACAATACAATAATAATATTAATACAATACAATAAATACCAAACAAAAGAACATAAATACCATATAAACTGTAGTAAATATGACATTCTATGTCAAGGAAAGATAGTGGTCCTTGACACGACGCTTGAATACAGATAAAGTTTTGGTTTGACGGATATTAGGTGGTAGTGAATTCCACAGTCTGACCGAGTGGACAGTGAAGGAGCGGGAGTAACAGTGAGTTCTAAAAGACGGATAGTTGAGGAGAGATTTAAGTGGGGCGCGGCAAGGAGCTATGGAAGTTCGTGTGAAGGAAAATCGCTCTCGCAATTAAGGCGGAGCGGTAGGACTACGGAGTATATTAAAAAGTAAACATAGAATCCGAGTGTTTCGGCGAAAACGGATCGGGAGCCACTTGAGATCTTTGCGAAACTGGGAAATATGATCGAATTTACGAATTCCAAAAATGAATCGAATACAGACGTTTTGCAAGCGCTCAAGTTTGTTCAATAGCTCCTCAGTAGCATCCAAGTAGCAGGAGTCAGCGTAGTCAATTATAGGGCAGATAAGCGATTGAACAAGCGAGATTTTAGTTTTTAAAGGTAAAAAGCCTTGGAGACATCTCAGCGAATGCAGAGAGTGGTGAACCTTGCGGCTAACTTCATTTACATGCGCTTTCCAGGAAAGTTGTGTGTCTATTATAATGCCCAAATCCTTTACTGTATCCGTATAGGGGATTGGGACACCGTCAAGGCAAACCGACGATATGTTACGGTAGTCGATTTTATTGCGTGCATAGCGGCTGCCAATGATGATGGCCTGCGATTTAGTTGGAATGATCTGGAGACCATATGACTTAGCCCAGTCACTTATACGCCTCAAGTCGTCATTAACAGCAGCTATAGCTGCCTCTGTTTGAGCTAATGCAAAATGGCTGTAGATTTGTAAGTCGTCTGCGTAGAGATGGAAATTACTTGAAATTACCGATGATATAGAATGAAGCGCGCATGGCCCGGCGGTTAGCGTAGAACGCAAACGATCTATGCAACTAAGCCAAACGGGCGCGGTCGGGTGTGAGATGGGTGACCGCTAGTGGCAAAAAATTTCATGCGCGTTTCCGTACTTCGGAGGGCACGTTAAGCCGTCGGTCCCGGTTGTTGTCGATTGATAACAGTCGTTAAACCTTGTCGGAGGCCTTATGGGCGGTTTGAAAACATCCGACAGCGGGTTGGCCACTAACCCGCATCTCCACCAACCCGCATTGGAGCAGCGTGGTGGAGTAAGCTCCAGGCCTCCCAATAACGGGGAGAGACCCGTGCCCAGCAGTGGGACGCAAAAAGGGTTGCAGCCATAGAATTAATAAACATCGAGAAAAGGAGCGGAGAGAGAACGCCACCCGTGCCTCAGGGTGCGTACATAGGTCACAAGAACGAGAAGAAGTTTCCTCAATACGGACCCGCTGCGAGCGACCTCGAAGATAGGAGTCAAACCACGTGATGGCCGTCGGAGAAATATTCATGGACTGCATAATTCCCTCCAAAATATCAAAATCGACAGAAGAGAAGGCGTTGCTGAAGTCAAGCAACACAAGTAAAGTAAGCTCCTTCTTTTCAATAGCCCAGCGAATGTCGTCAGTTACCTTCAAAAGAGCTGTGACAGTGCTATGACTCGGACGAAATCCTGACTAGAATGGATTTAGAAGAAGGTTGGAAGACAAGAAGGAGAAGACTTGGTTGTGGACAATATGCTCAAGAATTTTGGATAGAAAAAGTAATATGGAAATGGGACGAAAATGGGATGGTATAGAAGGGCTGGAAATTTTAGGCAGAGGAACTATAAGTGCATGTTTCCACGCTGATGGGAATGTGAACTTTTGAAAATAGTTTTATATATTTGAGATAACAGAATGGCTATGGTGAGACACTATATTTTTAAATACATATTTTATCAGCTTCTATAGCTATATAATAATGTTGAAGTACTTTCCTTATCTGTTGAAATAATAATAATAATAATAATTCATTTATTTCAGACCATAACTCCATACACTATGATGTACACTATGTATCTGCAACATAATTTATTTAAGTGTAGGTATTTTATTGGTTCTAATATGTACAAACCAAAAATATTTCATTGGAAATCAATCAAGGGTCCCAGGTTCGATTTCCAGAGTCACACGTTTTCGTGTGTGTATTTGGTACCCACGATACAAAGGATCCAAGTGGAAGCGGAAAACTTTATTATTACTAAACTTTAATCTGAAAACTATTCATGCCTATCAAATTTTATCAATTCACCGTTAATCTACTAACGATCGTTATAAACTCAAATCGAGTCGGGTCGTATTGCTTGTGATTGTATGCATAGTTACAATCCTTTTTGCGTCCCACAGCTGAGCACGGGTCTCTCCCCGATATTGGGGAGGCCTGGAGCTTACTGATCCAGTGTGGCTTGGTGGAGATGCAGGTTAGTGGCCAATCCACTCTCGGATGTTTTCAAGCCGCCCACATGACAATGTTTAGCGACTTCTATATCTCGACAACAACCAGGACCGATGGCTTAACGCACCCTCCGAAGCACGGAAACGCGCATAATTTTTTTTGCCACTAGCGGTCATCCATCTCACACCCAATCATTACGTTTGGCTTAGCTGCATTATACGCTAGCTTCCGGACAATGCGCGCTTCATTGTACACTCACTACTTTTTTACAAACCACCAGTTCACTAGAAAACTCACTCACACTAACAGACATACATACTCATACAAAACTCACTCACTTGTTAGTGATTAAGAAGTTGTAGCATTCCAAGCGTAATCCCAAAGCTTGGGTAGTTACTGAAATCTGGCACTAATTCATATGAAAACCAAACATGCAGATGAAGACTGTTTGTCTGCAAACATCGGTTTCACGACTGTAACTATATGGCACACCGTGTGTCTTCAGTCAGTGGTTTTCAACTTGAAGAGAATTACTTTAATATTTTTTTTATTTTTTAGGTCGTAGAACTTTTATTGTCCAGTCTGGGAAGTACCACCGCTGCACCTACTTTTACCGTGAAGCAATTCTAATTAGTTTTAAGGTGAAAAAGTACAGTTGCTCGCACGACTTACATTTGGCAACCATCAGTCGTCAGAGTAGCAGCGCCACTAGCGGATCCAGGGGCGGAGGAGCCAGGTGGCTCAAGCCCCTAAAAACCATTCTTTTAATCCAAATCCTCAAGCATATTATAAAGTTCCTATAGTACCTAGAATAGTTATTCTTGTTGGTGGAGCCTATGGAGTAATTTTATGACGGGGATATCTGCAAAGTTCTCTAAAGCATATTCTTTGCAGTAGTTGTGGGCAGTCAGTGCAGTGTAGTTTCTGACAAGACAATAATAATATGCTTTGTACAAAAGCCTAGCTGCAACCCTTCTCACTGCTGGGCTTCGATAGTGACAAATTTCAAGTGCGTTTCCATGCTTTGGAGGGCACGTTCAACTTTCCCAGTTGTTAACGATAGATAAGAGTCATTTAACTTTAATAGATGTCTTGTAGGCGGTTTGAAAACATCCGAGAGCGGGTTTGCCATTAACCCGCACCTACATGAACCCTGATTGGAGCAGCGTGGTGGAGTAAGCACCATGCCTCCCCTAATAATGGGAAGAGACCCGTGCCCAGCAGTGGGATGCAAAAAAGGTTGTAACTATGATCCCTAGGCCGAACAATAACCGGAAGTTCAAGAGTTTTTACACTCTGAGAATCACTGAATAAGACGCAGAGTAATTCGGCAAACATTTACCGTTGAAACAGTATGCAGACAGACTGCTTTAAAAAAAAAAAATATTATGATTGGTTCAAAAGACTAGCTAAAAATGCTGAAATTCTTCTCACTGCTGGGCACCACTGGTTGAAAATTTCAAGTGCGTTTCCAATTTGCAATTGCCCCGCTTTTTATCGATAGATAAGAGTCGTTAAACCTTCCTGGAGATCTTGTGGGCGTGTTTGAAAAGTACGACAGTGAGTTTGCTACTAACCCACATCTGCACCAATTTCCATTGGAGCAGCCTGGTGTAGTAAGCTCTGGACCTCCCCAATAATGGGGATAGACTCGCGTCCAGCAATGGGACGACAAGGGTTGCAGGCTTAAATAAAGTATCTAACCCGCATCTTCCTCTTGGAGACGACCCGCGTGACGTAATGGTTACTATGCCGGACTGCTGATCATAGGGTCCTGAGTTCGATTCATCGAGAAATTTGAATGATGAGTTTAAATTTCTGTTCTCGGTCTGGGTGTTTATGTTTCTGTCTTCCTTTATGTCCATATCACTCACGACACAGGGTATAACTAACCTATTGTGGGGCTATGAGAGTGAAACGTATTTTTTTAACACGCTTTTATTAACTTGACCTGTATGTATGTATGTAACGGAATCTTTAAACTTCATTTTCTCTTACTTCTAGGAGTCTGATTAATTTGAAAATTTGCTCAGTGGTCAAAGGCCAATGACAATACAATAATCTCATGACTTTATATTAGAGTCCTTACTGGATCATCAGGATAAAAAAAATATACGAGGGGTGGCTGATAATTTCGTGGCCTAAGGCCCTGTAGCTGTAGCCCGAGATTAAGAATAGAGCTACGGTATCCCCTGCCTGATCGTAAGAGGCGACTAAAAGGGGGCCTCTGGGGATGCGGGCGGTGAGAGTGGGAGCTTGACCCGTCCAGCCAGCAACCCCGGGAGGGACGGCGGTGCATGCGTGGCCGCATGCCGTCATGAACATCTGAATGTGCAGGAGAGCACATCTGCTCTCCCGAAGATGGGCCCGTTCTGGGGCGCCGCGCGTGGAAGACTCCGGTGCGTTCCAATGGAGATCCCGGAGTCCTCACAAACGCAGAGGCAGGCCACCGAAGGGGTTTTAGTGCGGTCAAATCCCTCATAGCCCGGTATCCTCTCCCAAGGTGTCGGGTACCTTTTGAAGGTTTCCCCGATACCTAAAAAAGGTACTTAATGAAAGAAATATAAAGTTTTATATATTTAACACGTCTAAGCGTCTAATTAACTTAAAAATTTGCACAGGGGTCAAGGGCCGATGACAATGCAATAATATGAGAATAAAAATCCAAGTAAAAAATTAAAAATAAATAGGTAATGTAGTTTAAAAAACTAAAAAAAGTAAAGTAAAAAAATAAGAAGAAAATTTTTTTTACTGTAAAAAAAGCGTGGGGTGCATGGTGTTAATAGTGTCTTAAAAACCAACCCACGCTTCTTTTTTGCAGTAAAATACATTTTCTTCTTATTTTTTTTACTTTTTAGGTCGTATTTTCACAAAAGCGTGATTTTTTGGTTTTTTAAACTACATTATTTATTATCTTTGTAAACTGCATTTGAATGCTCTGCATTGAGGCGCTAAAGAGTCAAATTCAAATGTCTTTATTTGAATTTGAATTTGCAGAGTCGCAGGCAAGACACTATGTCGACTTCAGTAATAATTTATTTCAATTGTATTGTACATATCATGCCGACATATATATATATATATATATATATATATATATATATATATATATATATATATATAATATTTTTAACGAGGCTAACTCATATTATGTTATCTGTTCAGACTCAATCAGCTGCCTAAGCTGATGACGATGGGTCAAGTTCAGACTCGATCTTTGGAGACTTGTGGCGCCATCTAAAGAAGAGGTAGAGAAAGCAGGGAGCGTGTCGCCGTGACAGTATTCTCTCGAGCTTGAATAATTTGTGCAATTCAAATGAGTAAACCAGGAGATTTTCACATTGATTTGTCATTTCAGAATGTTATTTTATAATACACAGACAGCCTCCGTGGCGTAGTGGGTGATGAGCCGACTGCGAAGCGTGAGGTCGTGGGTTCGATTCCCACCCAGGGCAAATATTTGTGTGATGAACATGACTATTTGTTCTGTGTCTGGGTGTTAATTTATCTATTTAAGTAGGTATTTAGAATTATATAAGTATGTTTATCAGCTTTCTGATTACCATAGTACAAGCTCTGCTTAGTTTGGAATCAAATGGTGTTGTGTGAATTGTCCAAAGATATTTATTATTATTATTTATATATATAACAAACTTCTAAGCTATCGCAATCAAATATCCGTTTATGCCGCAAATTTCGACACTCGCAAGGGAATCAAAACCTACAGGGCACTTAGCGTGGACTCAGAATTTTAAAATTTGGTACGAAACAACATCTTATAGCACAGATAAAGGAAAAATTGTGAAAACTGTAAATTTTGATTTACTTCATATATTAAAAATATTTTACGGAACCCTTGATGCGCGAGTCCGACTCGCCTCTGGCCGGTTTTTCTTTGTAAAATGAGCATGCCCAACACATGCTCACGTTACTAGTTCGAAAGCTAATCCAAATTTTTTGTCCAAATAACAACCATATAACTTAATTCCTTTGTCGAACCATGCAAGTTCTCTTGCGATATCCTTTTTCAGTAAGGAACCCTGAAAAGAAAACCCAACAGGAACAAAGATTATCAGGTGAACAAAGCTGAACGAAATAAGCTCACACATCACCCGTTTCCGATTCCGCCGGAAGCTCCCCCCTCCTCCCTCGCCCATTGTGAGCGGAGCCTTTGTTTTTGGACAATGCGACGGAAACGCGACTTTAGATCCGAGATACATTTTATTTTTGAATTCGCAGGTGTACGGTATCACGTGGATTACAAACGTTTACTTAGAACTTAGAGCATCAGAGTTACTAACTCGCCCTTCAGTAGAGACGGCATAGCGCCTCGCTTCGACACATAACTTTGGTGCCAAATCTGGTGACGGAGAAGAACTCGCACATTTTAATTTTGTCACACATTCACAAATATTCTTTCATCGCTACAGACGCATACATTTCTAAATATGTCAATTTCAATTAACAACGTCATTTTCTATGCACCGTCAACACTGACACCGGCATACACATAAAATAGTTTTATAACTAGGAGGCACATTGTGCATGGACGTTGGGACGAGGGGTTCGCCCGTAAAGGCCACTCCTCTCTGACTGGTGTCATACCTTGATGCTCTAAGACTTAGAACGCATAAGTAGCGTTTGTCGTTTCAAACTTTTTTGTCTCGCTATAGTATATTTATATAGTGTAGAGATATAGAAAGATAATAATAAAAAATAATGACGCTTTACAATCATAGCTCCTTATTGACATTTTCTTTGACGTGGGTACCATTAACACTAAGAAAATCCATACCTCAAAACAACATGTTTTCTCATCATTATCATCTGTTATCTCAAATACATACATTATGTACTTTTTCTAAAAGAGTGCTGCTGGGAGTTTTTTTCCGCCACCTTTTTTCTCTCAGCTCAACATCTGGCCCAAACAGGCACCTAAAGCCGGGAAAAAATGACATTCATTAAGCGAATATTTTGTATTCCTAATATGAAATATTTTTTTCTCTCTTTCTTCTTCTTTATATTATTATCTTTTCAAACATTTTAACAAGAACAACATTCTGCTTCGTCGGTTTTCGAACCCGAGACCTATGTATTGTGACTTATGGGTTGGTGGTATAAGAACAGTCTGAAATGATAATAAACAACTTTTTATTATTCAATCATTTTTGGGGCGAAATTTTTCTTGTAAATCTTAATGGCTTGATTAACAATAAAACTAAACACGACACTCAAACGTTCCAAGGAAATATTTCTGGTAATTTATTACAAACCACGCATTTGAAGGCAAGGGTCTTTTGACTTGCGTTTGAAGGAACTTTCGAATTGTAACAAAAGTTCCAAACAAATTCGGATTACCTTCGAGGAGGATTAAATTTATTTCTCGACTTAACTTTACACGGGAATAAACTTCTTCGTGTGCATGTTTTTAAGGGTTAAGTTATAAGCAACGTAAATGGTTCAAAATTGGATCCAGTGGAAGTACCGTTTGATATAAAGCTAATAGGTAACTGAGGGGTTAATACATCGGATACATTCAGAAATATCCCTTATAAATTGCAGCAAGAAATTTTTGAAAGCTTTCGAATTGTTGCAAAAGTTCCAAACAAATTCAGATAACCTCCATTAGTCCTGAAGGATTGAATTTATTTCTCGACTAAACTTTACACGGACATAAACTTCTTCGTGCACGTGTCTAAGGGAAGAAGAACTACCAGAAGAAGTATTGTTTGGGGGTTTTTTGAGGGAAGTCCGAGGAGAGTTTTTTTATTATCATTTTCTTGTTGTATTTTTTAGTTATATCGGATAAAGTTGATGGCGCTTTGTTTGAGGTTGGTAGTACGAGTGTTGAGAAATGAAATAATAATACGAAACATTTTTTTGGCTGCCTCCAAAACTCCATAAGATCGGACACTTTCTGGTAAAGTAGCCATCGTTTTACTTGAACATTATGATGATTACTGACGACTTACAGCCTTCGTGGCGTAGTGGGCGATGAGCCGACTGCGAAGCGTGAGGTCGTGGGTTCGGTTCCCACTCAGGACAAATATTTGTGTGATGAACATGACTATTTATTCTGTGTCTGGGTGTTAATTTATCTATTTAAGTATGTATTTAGAATAATATAAGTATGTTTATTAGCTTTCTGATTACCACAGCACAAGTTCTGCTTAGTTTGCAATTAGATGGCGTTGTGTGAATTGTCCAAAGTTATTTATTTATTTATTTTTATGACTACGAAATAATGCAAAAATTATACTTGACGCTGGCAATGTGAACAGAGTTTGAAATGCCATTAACGAAAAAAGTATCGTTTGGTAAGACGGTATGAAAGTAGGAGTGGAGTGATTAAAATAACGGACTAACATGCATGGTGCCGGATTCAGTCAGTACCTATGTACAAATCATAAATTACTTAGTATGACTTTGTACTTGTACTTGGAAGGACCAGGAGCATTTGAATTTGTTGTCATTTAGATCGCTTGTATTCTAATTTTTATGCTTCGAATGCTTATTAATATTTAGTAATATTTAATAATAGCTTATTTCTAGAAGAAAAACATCAAATTCGCAAATCTCGTCCTAAGCCCTCCTACACCTACACACTTAACGAAGCTGGGCAGTTATATTGTAACTTATGTAACCGAACTTTTAAATCAAAGATCGGCTTCAATAGTCACCTTAGAGTGCATGCCAGGCGCTAACAGCGGGTCGCCGTAGACGGATACGTCTTGGAACATTCATTAAATTTTTATGCAAGGCCAGTTAGGGAAAATATCTGGAGATTTCCTTTAGGATGCTATTCTTATAGTTACATTATGCTCATTTGGGGGCTTTTCGTGTCCAATTTATCCTGCATGACCAGTGTGGTGTACTGTATCCGGAACCCTTCCCAAAGCTTCCTAAGCATACTAGCTTTTCGCTCTAGGCTCCGCCTGCCTGGACTACACAATATTCCCCATAACAATAACATATTTTTCCCGGTTAAAAAGTAGCCCATATCAGTTCCCAACTCCCAACTAGCGCGGTCCGGGAGGGGGGGGGGGTCACAGGGGACATGACCCCCCCCCCAAAATCCATCAGTCATGCATAGTTGGAAGATGAAACAAGCCAATTTGGGACACCTCTTCCCCGAAATTTCTTAGTGACCCCCCAAAATTTTTTGGCGACCCCCCCCAAAATTGAAGGCTGCGACCGCGCCTTACTCCCAAACTATCTCCATTCTAAAGAAGTGGTCAATCCATAGCACCGCAGCACGAACACATACTTTTACATTCATATTATTATCGTAGTTTCGATGAATGCACTTAAGTCGTAGTTTTATTATAATTTTGATTAAAATTAAAATTTAAGATTAAGTTGCCGCATTTATGAATAGGCCAATGAATACAAAATAATTTCTAGAAAAATATAAAAAAATCAATGAAATGAAGATGAAAAACATTCATTATCAGAAGCAAACAACAAATCAAACTTTCCGTAGGAAGGCCTATTTCCGGACTCAAGGACGTGGGCGGGCCATAAATAATACAAAATGGCGAATAAATCATGATATTGAATCCGTAAACAGTAGTATTCCACTTGGTTCTAAACAATAACGATCTTGTGGCGCAATGGTTACCACGTCGAACTGCTGTTGGTCCCGGGTTCGGTTCCTGGCGAAGCAGAAATGTTGATGATAATAATAACGTTTCGTTTCACACGCATAGCTTACAGTATGGTAGTTTTATCTATCAGGGTAATAGTAATATCTACAGGGTATTCTGTATCGTGGGTACCATGGACACACACAACGACAGAAACACAAACACCCAGATCAAGAAAAAAAAATTGAAACCGTGACCGTTGTGCCACACGTTACAGGTCGTAAAATTATCAATTTATATTTCTGTTTTCACTCCAAATTCAATTCACGCCAAGTTCAAGTTCTTGTATGTGTTCATGCTACCCACGACACAGAGAATCCTAGTGAAGAGTTATGAGAGTGTAGCGGATTAAAAATCTATACTAATGTGGCTGCAACCCTTTTTGCGTCCCACTGCTGGGCACGGGTCTCTCCCCATAATTATTGGGGAGGCCTGGAGCTTACTCCACCACGCTGCTCCAGTGCGGGTGGAGATGCGGGTTAGTGGCCAACCCGCTTTCGGATGTTTTCAAACCGCCCATAAGGCCTCCGACTAGGTTTAACGACTGTTATCTATCGGCAACAACCGGGACCGACGGCTTAACGTGCTCTCCGAAGCACGGAAACGCGCATGTTTTTTTTTTGCCACTAGCGGTCACCCATCTCACACCCGACCGCGCCCGTTTGGCTCAGCTGCATAGATCGCTTGCGTTCTACGCTAGCCGCCAGGCCATGCGCGCTTCACACTGTATGCACGTATGCACGTATATAAATGTGAATTAAGCGACTGCCCGTACATTAGTCTCCCATAGCGCTTAGGTATACGCGATAGCTTACGCTGGCGTACTGTATACTTAAACTTCACATTATACCCTTTATCTTTTTATATATTATATTATATATATTTTATATAAAATTCTCGTGTCACAATGTTCGTTCCCGTACTCCTCCGAAACGGCTCGACTGATTCTCATGAAATTTTGTGAGCATATCGGGTAGGTCTGAGAATCGGCCAACATCTATTTTTCATCCCCCTAAGTGAAAGGGTGGCCCACCCCAAACATTTGAACGCGGTACGGAGTTCGCGGGCACAGCTAGTAATTAATATAGACTTTTACTGAGGCAACCTTACTGAACTAAAATAAGTGATAAATAGTAGTGTTAAATATTATATACCAAAATTAGTAACTCTTATAACAAATTGATAACTTATATTAAAGCTAACATACAAGGCTGAAGAGATTGTTTATTTGAACCCGCTAATCTCTGGAACTATTGGTTTGAATTGAAAAATTATTTTTGTGTCGAATAATCACGCTACTACTCATGCTACCACTACTAATACCAAAGCCATCCAAAAAAATACTAAAAGTTCTGGAATTGTCAAATATCAGAGCCAACTATTCCGAAATTGACAGAAGTCAAACGAGAACTAGGCATCTCATCTGCGCTGAAGTACGAGTAAGTATGTCGTGTGTAGCCACGCGAGAAATTTCGCGAAGTTTCCAACTGCTTAGCGTGGATGATCCAGAAGTTATCTCTCGATTAAACTATTCTTGGTGTATAAGATACCAAATTTTGTAAATTAGTACTAATTTTTTCAAATATGATCTTAGCAAAGACAGTAAATTCCGTTATAACGTCATGTCACTGCTAGTGGTGACAAAGAAATCATTGACGCATTTTACTTGACAAAGATTATACATATTACTGTTACGTAAATTTATTGTTGCCACCTACTGAAAATTCTCACCATCAGCCAGGGTTGACTGATAGAGAATGCCTCTAGGCATTAAGTCCGCCCCTTGTACAACTTAGATTTCGTTGTAACAATAAAGGATAAATAAATAAAAAAAATAAAAAATAGGTTTCTTATTATTTAAAATATGACTATTTTTACTAAAAACACCTGTGAAGCTTACCGAAAATAACTAAAATCGATAGCTTGCGTATAAACGGATAAACAGATGGTCATATAGATTTTTTCTCCCATCGAGTAAAATAATGAAATAATAATAATAACTCTATTGTGTTTTCGTGGAAAGATGTGGTTGCTTGCTAGACCTACAACATAAGTTATATAGTATTGGGTACGTTATTTTTAGAATCAGGAAATAAATGGAGGATGACGACCTGCGTGGCGCAATGGTTACCTTGCCGGACTGCCAATCGAAGGGTCCCGGGTTCGATTCCCGGCGAAACAGAAATTTGAACGATGAGTTTAAAATTCCGTTCTCGGTCTGGGTGTTAGTGTTTCTGTCTCTATTTTTGTCCATGGTACCCACGACACAGGGTATGTCTACTCTGCTGTGGGTCTATGAGTGTGAAGCATTATAGCTAGTAAGTTTACAACAGAATTGTGAATAAAAAAAATGGATTAAAAGTATTGACTTCAAAAGTTCACGGTTCATCGTGGCTTACAAGATTTATCCTAGGTGAACCTTGAAATATTATTTAAGCTGTTTGGAATTAACAAACTTCAGAGCCAGCGACTCTAAAATTGAGTGAAGTCAAATACGGACTAGACATCTCAAGTTGAAGTTTCGAACAACTTATTCGTAAGAAACCGGAACATACTCGTTTAACTCGATTAAAATAACAGTAGAGCCGTTAGTAACTTGGTTTACTTGGTAACATAGAAGTTTGTTTGTTCATGTGCTTCAGCAGTGGTTTCAAAAGCTTCGCTTATTTATTGTTTTCTTAATAATACGATAGGTCGAGAATCAGATTATGATCTTATAATCTATTTAGCTTATTCGTCTTTCAAATTCTGTATTTAATATATAGAACCTACTATTACGTACGATTTAAATCAGAATATTAATCAGATATTCTCGAATTTAATCAGAATATTAGAACCTGTGGAAGAATAACTTACAATAAGGACATTATGGACTGGTGGACAACATTATAGTTGTTAATAGATTGTTTGGTTTATGCAAGGTAAAAATAAGAAACTAAAATAATTGCAAAATTATATTACCTAACAGATCGAAAATAAATGAATATGCACAAGCTTAAGTAAGATTTAAAATTTGGTTAAGCTTTTTGAAATTGACAAACTTAAAAATGAGTGACTCCATAATTAGCTGAAGTACGACCTAAGCATCTCAAAGTAAAATAATGTAGTTAGTGTGTTGCGAGAATCTTAGCGAAGTTTCCAACTGCTTAGTCGTGAGGTACCGGAAGTTATATTTCCATTAAAATGTCCTTTTAATAAAAGATTATTATTATCATTAGGGTTGGTGGGGAAGGGTACAACCATAAGGCCACTGCGACTAGTAAATTATCTATTGTAGCCTTTTCTTTGGTATCGGGAGAAACCTTCAAAAGGTACCCTGGGAGAGGATACCGGGTTATGTGGGATTTGACCGTACTAACACCCCCTCGGTGGCCTGCCTCTGCGTTTGTTAGGACTCCGGGATCTCCATTGGAACGCACTGGTGTCCTCCAAGCGCGGTGTCCCAGAACGGGCCCATCTTCGGGAGAGCAGATGTGCTCTCCTGCACATTCAAGTGTTTCGTTTCCGTGCTTCGGAGGGCACGTTAAGCCGTCGGTCCCGGTTGCTGTTGATAGAAAACAGTTGTTTAACCTTGTCGGAGGCCTTATAGGCGGTTTGAAAACATCCGACTGCGGGTTGGCCACTAACCACTAACCCGCATTTCCCCCAACCCACATTAGAGCAGCGTAGTGGAAATGTGTTCCCCAATGGTGGAAGGTCTCCCGAATAATGAGGAGAGACCCATTGCTCAGTAGTGGGACGTAAAAAGGGTTGCATTGCAGTAAATTCGATTGTGCAATGCCACTGTTGGTACTGATGTACAAATGATTATATTTTAACTAACGAATATTTCGCGTTTCTAATTTTTATAAATCTAGTGTGTCATCCTATTTTGGTGCAGATTTAAATATTATCTCAGGACATTTTTTTTAAAACGATATTTTTTATTAAAATGCTGTTTTTAGGGTACTTCGTACCTCGAAAAGAAAACGGAACCCTTATCGGATCTTATATAGGATCACTTTGTTGTCCGTCCGTCTGTCTGTTTGCCTGTCAAGACCCTTTTTCTCACGAACATGTGGGGGTATCAAGCTGGAGTTTATATCAAATACTAAGGCTACTGTTCCTTGGAGCTGTGATAAAATCAAACTATTTACTAAGCCAGCACAATCAAAAGATATATCCGATAATGCCGCAAATTTTCAATACTCGCAAGGGAATCAAAACCTACAGGGTACTACAGATAAAGGAAAAGTTGCGAAATCCGTAATATTTTAGTAATAAATTAAAAATATTTTGCGGGACCCTCGCGCCTATGCGGTGCGCGTATCCTACTCGTACTTGGCCGGTTTTTTATATGAATACCTTTATATTTGCCGATATAAAGTACACTAAATTCAAACCTTTATTTAAAATTTACAACTTTAAAACGAGCGAGCCACGTAATTGGTAGAAGTGAAATACGAATTAAATAAATAAATAAATAAATAAATAACGCTTCATATTCATAGCCCCACAGTAGGGTATATATACCCTGTGTCGTGGGTGCCATGGACACACACAAAGACAGAAAGACAAACACCCAGACCGAGAACAGAAATTTAAACTCATCATTCAACTTTCTGTTTCGCCGGGAATCGAACCCAGAACCCTTCGATTGGCAGTCGGGCATAGTAACCGTTGCGCCAAGCGGGTCGTCAAATTAAACAACTCAAGTTTAAATACGAGTATGTATGTCATGTGTAGTCTTACGAACAACTTTGCGGAGTTTCCAACTGCTTAGTCGTAAGGAACCGAAAGTTATATCTCCATTAAAATAACCTTAGCGTTTAAGGTTCTCGTCGTTTCAAACTTGGTCTATTTCTGAAGGAAGTTTGGATAGTAAATCCATTATATTTTGGCGCTGCTGTAGCTGATGTAGGAACGATTGTGTTGGTTGTTCTGAAATTCGAAAATAATAGGACACGCAATACGTTTCGTCGTATGTCAAAAAAAATTATGACAAAAAATCATCAGGTTAGTTTGAAAACTATAATACCTATATCTACAAAATCTCCCATTTATGCTACGTGATAAAAATACTCGAAAAATCCATTTCCATCCACCCATCCATCAGCCTTTTATAGTCCACTGCTGGACATAGGCCTCTCCTAACGTTCGCCACTCCTCCCGGTACTGGGCCTTCTGAATCCAGCGACTACCTGCTGTCTTCTTCAGGTCATCAGTCCACCTGATTGGAGGGCGGCCTGTACTTTTTTGCCGAGACGTGGTTGTCATTCGAGGACCTTTCTTCCCCATCAGTTGTCGGACAATGGCAATGTTGCAATCAATCAATATCAAAAACCCCCAATGGCAGAAATCCATTTACTGAACCACAAAATTATTGCTACAGTTATAATAATAATAACTTTTCACACTCCTAGTCCCACTGTAGGGTAGATATACCCTATGTCGTGGGTTTCATTGACACACACAGAGACAGAAACACAAACACCCAGACCAAGAACAGAAATTTAAACTCATCATTCAAATTTATGCTTCGCCGGGAATCGAACCCGGGACCCTTCGATTGGCAGTCCGCAATGGTAACCATTGCGCCACGCGGGTTGTCATATATATAATTTTCATTATTATCGTCAAAAATCATCAGAAAACGTCTTAAGTCTTCTAAAATAAATTTACATAACACCATTACAAGTGAAGATACATTATTAGTAGTCGTTCAAAATGGTTGGATGCCTTTTGCTAGAAGTTGGACGAAAATTGCTGTATACAAATTATTTTTAAAGTTAGAAAAGCATTAGAATATGAGCTTTAACTTGTAATTACAACGTAAGTACAATTATATTACAAAAAATATGGGTAGATTTGTTGTAATTATCTCAAATTACCATTAAATTACATATGGCTTCTTAAGTAACTGTACCATAATAAAAAATCATAAATTCTAACCCACGGACGATATTGGGGCCGCAAGACGGTCAGGCAAATTAAATCTCTAATTCACTCAAACAGTTCCGGGTCGTCCTTGGACACCACGTGCGCTTTACGAGTGCCGATGGAGACCAATATAACTCCCTAGTTTATCGAGTGGTTCCGTGATGGGCGCTTCACTTGCCCACTTCTTAGATATTTACGACGGAATATTATTACCTACCAAACATTATCGTATAAAATGTTGTCAAGACGAGTGCTTATATCGTTGCTTACTGTGTAAGAAAATGTCAGATCTCAAAAACGTACATAGAACCAAGCTCCGAAATCTACTGACCCCATTATACGTCTACCAGGCTTTTTTGTATCGGCGGAAAACCTTCAAAAGGTACCCAGCATCTTAGGAGAGGATATATGGGATTTGACCGCACTAAAATTCCCTCAGTGACCTGCCTTTGCGCTTGGGGAGGTTTCCGGGATGTCCAGTGGAACGCACCGGTGTCCTACACGCGCGGCGCCCTTAATCGCAGGGCCCATCTTCGGCAGAGCACATTTCTTAGGTTAATGATTTGAAATTAATAATGATGATTGAAATTATTGATTTTATAAGTTAATTGAGGTAATTAAGGTTAAAAACGTGTTATTTCAATTTTGGTAAAGGGAATTTTGCTTTTAATTTCAGTTTCGAACGTTTCAATAATTGTTTTTAAAGGTATACAGCACAGCCGATGCTCGCATGTATTGGATAAAATCTATTTTAGTTAAAGAATATTATTTGATATTATCTAAAAATATATTCCATAACTACAGATTACTTCATAAGTAATTGGTTACAAATTGAGCCAAAAACAAAAATAAATAACATAGTAATGGAAAGAACGAGAAGCTCCAACTAATGGCCAGAAAAATCATACTGAATCTCGATTCACATGATAATAATAACAAATTTGGATCAATAACTATCCCAATATCAACTGAGAGTCCTAATAACGAAAACTTACCTTTAACAGTAAGGCAATATTCTGTCTCCAATCTAAAAACCCCCTTAATCCAATACAATACAGCTGAAAACGCAATGCTTCAAGAATAAAACTACATTATCACTTATGTAGTACAAGCGAAAACTAACTTTATTCTTTTGAAATAGGAGCGAGCGTAGACGTAAATGGATTTTGTTATAGAATTAGACAACGTTTACCGATATGAGAAGTGCATAAAAATGGACTTTATTGACTTGTAATACGGGTTGAGCAAGGTATAAAAGACGTGACAGTTATTGTTTTAGGGTACCAAATAGAGGTTTAGCAAACACTGGTGTTAGCCACTTGGTTCTATGAGCCTGTGACAATAAAAACAGCTCAGTAAAAGTAATACTACAACGGCTTATGTACCTACCTATATCACGGACTGAAATACCTTTTTTGTGTTTATGTATTTGTGTAAGAAATGATTTTATTCTATTTGCATAGGATAAGTAAAGATACAATTAGTTTTTGATCTATTATTTTATGTGTTAAAGATAGACAAAAACTTTTATAAAAGCTGAAAAAAAGTACCAACCTTGAATGCTGAAACGTAAAAGTTCTTGGGGAAAATTATCAATTTTTGTAATGAAGCAGATATAGTGATAGGTCTGTACTCTGTACATGCATCTTAATTATTATTATACATATTTATGTGCTAAGCATTCTTGTTTCAAATGCTCATGTTAAGAGGTCGTACCTATACGAAGTTTTGCCGATTTCGCTGAAATATTACATACCTCCCGATTAATTTAAAACCTAAACGGATTGAAAAAAACGCTGTGTATTGCTATAAACTTCGCATATGCAGTGAATTAGTCACTAATAAGAAATGAGAACAAAAAGTATTAGTAAAAAAACATTGAACTTAGTCTTTAAGAGAAAATAGGCCAGAAATTTTCATTAAATTTGTTAGACATAAATATACTTCAGTTCATAATCAATCTGTTTCCTGAAAAAATATCAAATTATTAATGAAAATTTGGCATTAAAATTCTTTTAAGTAACTTAAAACTCGCATTATAATTCTTGACGCAAACTAAAAAAGTGGCTATGGTATTAGATTGTTATTGAAATGATCACTTATATTGTGCAATGAAACTTATGAAAATACATTTCAACTGCAAAATCTCATGTATCCAATCAGGTAAATCAGTGAAATCGTCAAAATTTCGTATACGGCCTTTTAAATGCAAAAATGTTTTACAATATAACAATGAAAACTAGAGTAAATTGTGACAAAATATTTTAAAATACGATTTATAAATTAAACATTTTAATTTAAATAAAAATGGCTTGACTTCAACGTTTATTTTGACCGAGGTACATTTCCAAAGAATAAAAGCTAAAGTTAATGACAGAAATAGATGTGTTTTTAGTACCTCCGCAGTCGATCCATCCAACTTGGAGGTACCATTTATCCAACAGTTCCTAATCAAAGTTAAATTTAGCTTCAAAACTACACAATCGCAAACAAAGTCTGAGCGAAACTAAAAGTTTACCTATCCACTTGTTTAAAACCACTGTTATCACATTTGCAAGAAAATTTATAATAGAAATAAATACCTAGAATAAATGCTACCATTCACTGACCTGTTATGGTTCACAATATTTTGGATATCTTGAGTATTTTTAAGGTACCTACGCTGTAACTCTTTTTATGTCCCACTGCTGGGCACGGGTCTCTTCCCGTTATTAGGGAGGCCTGGAGCTTACTCCACCACGTTGCTCCAATGCGGGTTGGTGGGTAACGGGTTACTGTCCAACCCGCTGTCGTATGTTTTCTAACCGCCCATAAGGCCTCCGACAAGGTTTAACGTTCGTTATCTATCGACAACAACCAGGAATGACGGCTTAACGTGCCCTCTGAAGCACAGAAACGCGCATGAATTATTTTGC
Source organism: Pyrgus malvae (assembly GCA_911387765.1). Lineage (NCBI taxonomy): Eukaryota > Metazoa > Arthropoda > Insecta > Lepidoptera > Hesperiidae > Pyrgus > Pyrgus malvae. The sequence goes on from OU426959.1 coordinate 24,785,938, forward strand.
CACTAGTGGTCACCCATCACACCCGACCGCGCTCGTTTGGCTTAGTTGCATAGATCGCTTGCGTTCTACGCTAACCGCCGGGCCATGCGTGCTTCTGGCTTCTGGCTTCTGGCTCTTTCGTACTCTTAACCTACGGAACCACAGTTGAGATGCCACTTAATTTTCAACTAGATATTTTTTTATTTAAGAAACTACATTAAAGCGCGCAATACGTAACTGGTCTGAGTAGTTAAGCGAAACGAGCGTGAGATGGGTGAATGCAAATGCAAAAGCGATGACTTTAAGCCGTCGGTTCCTCTATTTATCGACGTATAGTAGTCGGTAATTTTGTTGGAGGCCTTATGGGCTGTATGGAAACTTCAGACAGCGCCGCAGCGGGTTGACCGCTAATTCGCTTACCCACCAACCAATGCAGGTAGCATTGGAGCAGTGTCTTGATGTATGTTCCAGGGCTCCCCAATAATGAAAAAAAAACTCACACCAAGCAGTGGGACGCAAAAATGGGTTGCAGCTATGAACAAAATTGAAACAGAAAGGGAATGTGCAATTTTATGTCAGCGCTTAAATTTACTGCATTACAATGTAAGCGCGGAGTTGTTAAAGTCCGGCTGTAGAACCAGTAAAACTGATGAGCTGTATAATTATGGTATTTTATGTTGCTACTGCGGCAAAATGTAAAAATGTAAAAAGACAGCTCTAAGAGGAATAACGTTGTCTTATCAACTTATCACTTCACTTTATAAACAGTTGATGAACGGCGCAAGCCGAACGTTCAAGCCTCAACGTAACGTACAAGTGCCAATCGTAACATACAATGAGCGTAACGTACAATGAGCGTAATGAGCGTTCATCGATTTACTAGACATTGTCACGTCAAAAAATAATGTGTATATTTATCGCCACTTCCCAGCGGTTGAAAATGTGATATTAAATTAATTATGTTGTTTTCCACCACCGCGCCTAAGAGAGAGATGTCTGAGCGGAACATAATTTCTCGAAGTCATGACCACCAATCCGCACTTGGCCTGTGTGATGGACAATGGTCTAAATCCTTCTTACATATTATTATGAGAGAAGAGTTGTGCCCAGTAGTGGGATGTAAAAAAATTATTTAAAAAGGTTATTTCCTGAATTATGGTAAGTATTTATTAAATTATTTTAATATGTAAGAGTTTATAACTTTTTAGTTTATAACTTCTTAGATTTCAGACAGTTATTTTGTTTACACGCTCGCTCGCTCACTGCGCTCACACCGAAAACTTTGTTAGTATGTGTATAACTGTAGTTCGTGTCACACTGTTTCTTAAGCTGGGAGTTACCGGGAAGCTGTTCCAATTAACTGTAATTACTGCAGGCCCTTCTGTAAAACTTTTCTGGTAATTCACCTTGAAAGTTACTTCGGTGTACGTGTCCGAAGGGCGCAAAAAATGTAAAAGATTCTTAATTGAGCTATCATCTTGGACTGCCACTCATGCCGGGGTATCACAAGGTGGCATTCTTTCTCCTTCACGTTTTTCCCTTTTTATCAACTCCATAACTGTTAATTTATTTTCACTCTACCACCTTTATGCAGATCATATGCAAATTTCAACAATGTCTTTAACTGTGTTAATATGGCTACATTCAACTCCATAAATTATCTCCAAAAAATTCTTGACTGGAGTGAATCTCATAGTCTTAAAGTTAACCCGACCAAAATCCAGGTTATTGTAGTTGGCAGCCAAAGATTAATGGCTAAGATCAATAGGTCTCTAATACAGTAATATATTTTTTTAAATAATATATTTTTTCAGAGATTTTTAAGCAAATATTTATATCGTAGTACATTAATATCCGAAATCTCCAGTGGAACGCAAGGACACCGTTGCGTTTCACCACTGCGTCCACGGGCCCATCTTCGGGAGGATGTGCTCTCCTGAACCTTCTGATGCTTAGCGTGACATGAGACCACGCACACACCGCCGGTCCTTCCCGGGACCGCTGGCTGGACGGATCGAGCTCCTACTCTTATAGCCCACAACCCCGAAAGGTCGGGGGGGATCAGGTCGGGGATACCGATCGAAACAATTATAAGAGAAAATAAAATTACTGTTTTTTATTGATTAAAAAGGTATAATATTAAAATGTTATCTTTCTGCACGTCTACGGTTGGAGCTCTTCAAAATGAGAGCTTAATCGATTTTTTAACGTGCAGCTATCGTCCCGTAATTACTGGGACAAAAATCAGCTTGTGCTATTACATAGGATGTCCTATTTCATGTTCATAAAGCCGCGCTTGGCACGGTCTTTGTTAATCTAAATTAAATACAAAAAGCTCTCCTTCAAAGCCGGCAATGCTCCCCTGGGGTTGCCCGTGTCCATAGGCGACGGTGATCGCTTAACACCACGGGGTCCGTCTGCCTTTTTGTTCGGTTTATCTATAAAAAAACACAACGCGAATAGACGCAACGCAACGCAGCACAACGTGATGCAACACAACACAGCGCAATGCGACACAACATGACGTGACACAATACGACGTAACGCAAGGCAACACAAGCAGTAATCTATTCTACCAGAATATAAAATTTGCTTACTGGTAATACTTACAAAGATTTTATAATCTATTCTAAATTAACATTCTGGGTTAGGGAAACCTGCTCCAGAATATTTTCTAAACTGAATTTCACTTTTCAGCTAAAGCCTTTAAACAATATCTTTCAAATTTAACCTTCATTGAGCTAGTTCGACCTCTGAACCGCTATCTAATAATGTTCCAATAGGGTTCAAGTGTTCCTTACTGAATTGTTCCTGGAATTTATCAATATTCCAGGCTTCCGATATTTAGTAACACGTCTCTTTCATAGTTGAGCAACACGCAGAGGTATTACTATCCAACTATCAACTTACTATCCAAGTTGACTAATTTTGGATAACAGGCTTCAAATGTAGGACGTAATAAAATGTAGGATGTTACGTAATAAAATATCTGGGAGTTACACTCGATCAACACCTTACATGGAAATACCATATAGCATCTATTGGGGATAGAATAAGAAAACTTATATGGGTTTTTAGAAAACTAAGGCGGGTAGCAAACGAAAGAATCTTAATAAATACATACAAGGCACTTGCGCAATCTGTACTAAGTTACTGCATTCCAGTCTGGGGTGGGGCAGCCAAGACTCACTTGTTGTCCTTGGAAAGAGCACAACGTGCCCTCCTCAAAGTTACTTTCAGTAAACCTATTCGCTTTCCTACCTTTGAACTTTATAACTCTTATAAGCTTCTTACCACTCGCCAGTTATATATATCACGTTGTGTTCAAAGAGTACACTGTCAGCTTCCCTATATCTGTAACCAGCTGCACAAACGTAGAAAACCAATGATATGCTCAATCCCCTACTGTAAAACAAAATTCAAAAAACATCAATACGCATGTAAATCAGCATCACTTTATAATAAGCTAAATAGCAGATTAAATATTTACCCTTTAACAAAGAATAAATTGAAAGAAACAGTTATAGATTTTTTGCTTCAACAGGATTACAGTGAAACTGAACTGTTATTAAAACAATAAATTCTATTTTCTAATTGTATCGTACAATAATAATATATCACATCCAAAATATACCTATACTCACACACACGCACAGACACTCGCACAGACACACACACACACGCGCGCGCGCGCGCACACTCTCTCACACACACACACACACACAAACATTCACACACACACTCACACACGCGTCGGTAACAAGTTAGTAGTTCTAAATTTAAAAATACTTATATTATTATGTAAATGTTAACTTATCACTAGGCTTAGACCTATGCTTTATGTATTGATATACTAAGTATGTATTGTTTGCCTTGGTGGATGAGCGGGGTACCCAGTAACACGGGTCACCAACCCAGTACAGGGGCCCTTGCGACTTGTTGTAACTGAACTTGGTATATTGAATAAAACATTTTTGATTTTTTTGATGTTACGTTGTATTATTAGTGGAGAAATGGGTATTATAATATTCATATTTCTGTTTCAAATGGTTTGATGTAAATTAATAATTAAAAGTGTAACTTTCAATTGTTGGGATTGTTGGTTTTAAAGTTAACAAGTAAAGCAAACATTTAATAAAATATCTCAACGTTTTAGCGTAACAAAAAGACGTTTCAGTGTTTTGATCATTCAAGCCTAAATTTGTAAATGTAATTTTTTTAATTGTAATTTATTATGTCCCCTAATAATGTCTTATTTCAATTTATGTTTTTTTTTCTTGGCCTAACATGATGTGTGTCTACGGTTGCGGGTTAAGGTACAGAAATCTTTCTTTTTTATGTATTTGGGGGGCACCCTGGGGGAGGATACCGGGTTATGTGGGATTTGTATCACACTAAATCTTCCTCGGTGGCCTGTTTCTGTGCTTGGGGAGAACTTCAGGATCTCCAGTGGAACGCCCCGGTGTACTCCACGCGCGGCGCCCCGTAGGGGCCCATCTTCGGGAGAGCAAATGTTATCCTCTAATATCCTTTTCAAACAGGAACATTCCCAACAATATTGAAAAATTTAATAGTAAAGCCCTTATACAAAAAAGGCGATAAAAATAATATAGCAAACTATAGGCCGATAACTTTGATTCCCATATTGTCTAAAATATTTGAAAAAGCTATGGCCAATAGGCTTATTAAATACTGCGACAAATTAAATTTGATTAAAAGTGAGCAAAATGGCTTTCGAAAAGGTAAATCGACGACGTTAGCGGCAGTCAACTTAACTCACAATGTAATAAAGCATTTGGACAAGAAAAGGAATGTGATAGGCCTATTTCTAGATATGTCTAAGGCGTTTGACTTTGTTTGCCACTCTAAACTGCTAAACAAACTAGAAACAATCGGCATAAGAGGTCTTAGCCTACAATGGATAGAATCGTACTTAAAAAATAGAAAACAAGTCGTACAAATTAGCAGAGTAGATAGGAATAATGACGTGGTGCTATATTCATCAGAATATAAACATAACGGAAATGGAGTACCACAAGGAAGCGTACTCGGACCGCTCTTATTTCTGTTATATGTTAATGACTTCCCGGAAGTGAAAAAATATCAGTCTATTCTTTTCGCAGATGACATTTCAGTAATCATGACTTCTGACAAAAATATAGACATCAATCAATTTGAAATGAATATTAATAATACAATTAATTCAATCATGGCATGGCTTCATAATAACAATTTAAATATTAATCTTTCCAAAACTAATTATATACAATTTAAAACTAAAAATAAAATAATATCTAAACTTAATGTAAATTACAATGGACAGACATTAAAAGAAGTAGAAAATGTAAAATTTCTGGGATTGATGGTTGACAGCATTATAAACTGGAAAGCTCATGTGGACTTGGTATGCAAAAAGATTAACAGATTTACTTATGTTTTAGCGAGACTAAAGCAAAATGCTACGTTAGACACAGCATTAGCTGCATATCACGGATATGTAGCTTCGCACTTACGTTATGGTCTTTTACTCTGGGGAATGTGCTCCCAAGTAACAAGAGTGTTTCTTATACAAAAAAGATGCATAAGGGCTCTAAGCGGTGCTGCGCCGTATGAATCATGTAGGCCATTATTCCAAAAATTAAATATATTAACTCTGGCAAATATGTATATATTAGAGTCGTGTATATTTGTAAAAACACAGAAACATTTATTTAAAACAGCCGAGCACATATATCCACACAATACTAGGCGTCCGCAAAGATTAGTACATGAAGATCCACCACGTACATCCCTGCTCCAACATAATGCCTATGGCATGTGTATAAAACTTTATAATAAGCTACCAGACGAAATAAAACAATTACCAGACAAATTATTTAAAATAAGGCTAAAACGACTTCTACTACAATTAATTTTTTATAATATAAATGAATATTTAGATCATAAATTTATATAATGTTTTAGTGTTAAGTATTTAATATGTATAGAATGTTCAAAATTAGTAATATTGTTATATTAATTCAAGACATTAGAAACTATTTACCTAATTAATGTTATTATAAATTTGCATGCTATTGACTAGCTGAATATGTAAGCCTAAATTAGACATACCACCTGTTAATATAAGAATAATTTTAACATATTCAATGCAAATAAATAAATAAATATACTACCTAATATATATTGAATTAGCAATTTTAACATCGATCCATGAAATTATGGTCTTAAAAGATCACGGCTAGAATTTTCAGTTGTACAACCGTAACGAAACAGCTAGCCTGTTGTAGGAATGATAGGTAGAATACTCGTTATAATAATTAATTAATAGTACAGATCATGACCTTAATTAGTCTAAAGATTTAGGCATAGTTAATGACTCGCAATAATAGAGGATAATGGAAAGACTTCATTTATGTTTTGGGAAAGAAAATTCAATTGAACGTCAGTTACTACCATCGTATGCAGAGAGATTGTCTGTGATCAATTCTTGGCGAATTATTCATTCAAAATGGAGAAAGTTAAAGGTATTGTCAATTATAAAGTTATTTTCCGAGCTCGAATAGTACGATTTCCTAAATGTATATTTGAAAGGGAAAAACTGTCTGGTCTTTCAATTAGGAAAATATATTTTAAAGAGCTTGTTCAAAATGAAAATGAATATGGAACTGGGGTCGTTGTTAGATATTATTTCCTATGATTTTACGTAGGGTCAGTATTAGATACCTACATTTCAGACATTTGCATTTTTTTCGAATACACAAAAAAATATTGCTGCGAATTTTAAATAACTTCTTTATACTAAACTTTTAACTACTGATGCCGCATTGAAAAACCAGCCAAGTGCAAGTCGGACTAGCGCACTGAGGGTTCCATAAAATATTTCAATATAATGATGTTACTAAAAATTTAAGGTTTTCACAATTTTTCCTATATTTGTGCTATAAGACGTTGCTTCGTACCAAATTTCAAGATTCTGTGTGCACGGGAAGTACCCTGTAGGTTTTGATTCCCTTGCGAGTGTTGCGCTGGCTTAGAAGTTGATTTTTTCACAACTCCAAGGGACAGTGGACCTGAGTATTTGATATAAATTCCAACTTGATACCTCCACGCGTTCCTGAGAAAAAAGGTATTGATAGACAGACAGACAGACGGACGGACAACGAAGTGATCCTATAAGGGTTCGGTTTTTTCCTTTCAAGGTACGGAACCCTAAAATAAACTGTTACTACTGTACTACACCTTTCCAGTTGTAAAATCCATTTGTGATAATTTAGTTATACACAACTATAAACTGTTCATGTCAAAAATATTTACAAATAAATATTCTTAAATTTTCATTGTTAATAAACTTTTTGTGCTTTTAACATACTTATAAAAATCAATCTCCCTAGATGTGCCATTGTAGGTATCGTAATAATAAGGTACATTAATCTTCAAAGCTGTTTATACATTTTACGCATAAATCTTTATAACCGTACGCAAATTGAAGACGCAAAACGTCGGGCGATAACTTTAGTAAATTGTCAAATGTTGCCAATTGCGAGACTGCGCGTAATTGAGTTAGTTAGTTACTCGCAATAATGGATGGTAATGGAGAAACCTCATTTAGGCTTTGGGGCGGAAACTTTAATTGAATGCCAGTTACAATCGTATGCGGAGAGTTAGGCGGTGCTCTATTCTTGGTTACTTAGTGCTTCGAAATGGATGTAGTTTAATATTATGTTAAATAGACTTTCACAATTTCTTCGCACACTTTTTACCTTCACCTCTTTTTCTTTACTCTCGCCAACTTGTAATTCTTTCATACACCGTTCATTCATCCCCGGTCACTACAATCACTCCATCATCATTCAATCATCTTACGTTCCGTTACAATTCACTCTAATTACAAAAAAATCCTACATGTATGTTTTAACTAAGTATATCTCAAAACGGTTGTAACCATTTTTTTGAATAGTCATTAAAAACTGTGTGTTTTATACAGGTAAAGCTAACCTTTATCCGTCAATAAAATTTTACGCATAAATCATCATAACAGTTCGTAAATTGTTTAGGCAGATTGGTGGGCAATAACTAAGCAATAGTCAAATATTGCCTATTGCGAGACCACGGGTAATTGAGTTAGTGAGTAACTCACAATAATGGATGGCAATGGAGATACTCATTTAGGTTTTGGGGCAGAAACTTTAATTGAATGTTAGTTACAATCGTATGCGGAGAGTTAGGCGGTGCTCTTTTCTTGGTGAATAAGAAAATCGGAATGGAGGAAGCTTAATATTATTTTAAATAAAGTAAAGTTAAAATTATGTCTTATTTTTAACTTTTCAACTTTGACAATTTTTAGCACACGTTTCACCTTGGCCTCTTTTTTTTTACTCTTGCTAACTTAGTAATTTCTTTCATACACCGTTCATTCATCCCCGGTCACTCCAGTCACTCCATCATCATACAATCATCTTACATTTCGTTACACTGTATTTTAATTACAAAAAAATCCTACATAATACTTTTTTACCGTATCTTAAAACGGTTGTAATATTTTTTTGAAAAGTCAATGAAAACTGTGTGTTTTTTTAATTATAAAAAATATATTTACTGTGTGTTTATATAGTTAAAACTAAATTTTATTCGACAATAAGATTTTATGCATAAATAATCATAACAGTTCGTAAACTGTTTACGCAAATTGTTGGACAATAACTAAGCAAATGCGACTATGCGAGATCACGCATAATTGAGTTAGTTAGTAACTCGCAATAATGGATGGTAATGGAGAAACCTCATTTATATTTTGGAGCAGAAACTTTAATTGAATGCCAGTTACAATCGTGTGCGGATATTTAGGCGGTGCTCTATTCTTGGTGAATTAGTGGTTCGGAACGGAGGAAGTTTAATGTTATGTTAAATAAAGTAAAGTTAAAATTATGTCTTAATTTTAACTTTTCAACTTTCACAATTTCTTTACACGCCTTTCACCTTCACCTCTTTTTCTTTGCTCTCGCCAACTTAGTAATTCCTTTCATACACCGCTCATTCATCTCCGGACACTCTAATGACTCCATCATTATTAAATCATCTTACGTTCCGTTACACTGTACTCTAATTACAAAAAAAACCTACATGTTTTTTTTAACTATATCTTAAACCAGTTGTACCATTTTTGAATAGTCAATAAAACTATATGTTAATGCGGTTAAAGCTAAACTTTATTCGTCAATAAGATTTTACGCATAAATTATCATTCAGTTCGTAAACTGTTTACGCAAATTCTCGGGCAATAACAAAGCAAATAGTCAAATATTGCCTATTGTGAGACCGCGCATAATTGAGTTAATGAGTGATTCGCAATAATGGATGGTAATGGAGAAACCGGGTCAGGTTTTGGGGCAGAAACTTTAATTGAATGTCAATTACAATCGTATGCAGAGAGTTTGTTGGAGTTGGCGAATTGATCAATTTTTAAGTTTCTGAGGAGACTGTGTAGGTATTTTCGGTATTAATTAACCTAATTCACCTAATACTCGTACCTTTGACAAGTCCTGATTTGTCTTTAAAGGTACAAAATTATTTTATTTTAATTACTTTTTTTTTGTGAGGGAGTTGAGAGGGTTACAGGTCGTATTTAACACGAGCCAAAACCCGATTTCATGTGCTAGTTTAATAGTTGTAAGGAAGGTGTCATGACTTTTATCTTTGTAGTTGTTTGTGTATCGCCTATATCGCCATATTATTGTAGTCGCAAAAATTGTGTAAAATAGTATGAAATAAAAAATATTCTCATCTGTAATTTAATGTAGTTACCTGTGCTACATGTCCATGTAAGATACAATATGCACCCGTCTTGGCAACATTATATATGAAGGTTTTTTTTTTATTTTCTTTTACAGTCACTAATCCCACACATTTATGAAAATGTTAAAACTACGGAATCACTTCTCTCTAACCACTTCATATATTTTCAGAACAAAATATATTGGAAGTCACATCACGAATTCTCAGTGATAACTTTCAGAGAAGCAAACTTCCTGAACTTCTACAAAATCGTATTCGTTGTAAGCGACTATTTTCAAGTTTGAAAGAGCCAACTGTGTGGGGGAGTCGAGAACTGAATCTGGGACATCCGTGGTAACTGCTAATACAGTCTCCGATCGACGCGGGTATAGCGAAAGTTTTAAGCGCTGCAGACCCGAGTTTACTTTTTGCTTTGTAATTAGTTCTAAAACTCTTAATGCTAAATAAAGCTGACTTGCTTGAGCATTATGTCAGTCTAAATTAATCTCATATAATAAATCTTATTATACCAGAAAAGAAGTTTTTTTTAAACAGAAATAATAATATGTAAAACCTTAAAACTAGTACTATATTTTTTTTACTTACCTATTATTTCTGTGATACACCTTAAAATAAGAGTCACAAAGGGTAAAACTTAATGCCAATTGGCATTGTCTACCAGTCTAACGATTTTTACCAGAAGTATAGCAATTTATAGTTTTTATGAGGTAATACAACCTCTTGTGCTTAGGATTGCTTGCGTTCTAAAATATTCTGTGTATATATTTTAGAACGCAAGCAATCCTCACATCTAAGGCGGCCCCTAGACCTACAATAACATTGTACAATATTTTTATTGTACAATAAGATTGAAAGGCGCTCTGAGTCCAAACGATCAATTATATTGCACAATAATACGAACTGGACAATGTTTTCGTGTTCAGTCGGAGAATAGGATTGAACCCGTGTGCACCGTGCGAAGCAACATGTCCGATTAAGGATTTTATAAATTTTGTGACATGTAGGATGTAAATTTTTTAAATGTTATTGTTATATTATTATGCACTACTATTATTAGGGATTTTGTTACATATTCATATTGTTCGGAATATATTGTTAGTTAAAAGTATTTACAGATATTATGTCATAGCAATCAAGGACTCTGGTCATTCCAGAGGAGCTTTTGTAATACAAACAAATAAAAATCAAAATAAAAAACATGTCCGAACAAGATTAAACTGCAGCTGTAGTTTTGTTGCTTGTGGCTAAACTTAAACATTCAAATTCAAAATAATTCAAATACATTTAAGTTAAAAAAATCTCTTATAAATTCACTTTCGTTTTCTTTTGGATTCTCTTTTGTACGTGTACTCCTCGTGACGACCAACCACAGAATGAAAAATATTGCGCAATACTGACCCTACACGATGCAATGAAAAAATATTGTGCAATAAAAATTAAACTCGCTCAAACTTTTGGTCAATCATTGCGTAGTCTTCAATATTAACCCTAAACGGTCAATTATATTGCACAATTCGCAATATTGTGCAATATAATTGACCGTTTAGGGGGCCGCTAAGACAAACAGGCGTGGCTGATAGTAAGATGAGTTACTTCTAGTGGCATATCTGTATTTTTAACCACCGAACCGCCCAGCAGTGAAATCCATTGCAGGATTGCAGCCAATTGAACGATGTCAGGATATTCTTTTGAAACCTTGTCCTCACAATGTAAAACCTTTAGTAATTGCTTTCGCGCTAGAGTAAATACCATCATCCCCTCTTTGAACTGCGTGCTAATGACGCTACAAAGTGCTTTGAATCAGCTATGCATCCACTGCTACGGAACATCTCAAATACAAATGTCAAGTTTTTCAATTATTAACTTTGTGTTGAACATAATAGATGTGCTTTTTCAGTAATAAATAAAGTGATTGGGTCTTTTTAGGTGGTCAGCAGCATCGGACATCGTCAAAAGCCCTCGCCACCAAATTCTTTTTGAAGCAACAGTTTGTTGACGATAGTTTGTTGTTTCGCGTTTGACATTCCTTGTCGTTTACCGAGTTCTATAATTATAAAAGTTTCTTTCTCATGTTGCAATAAGTGTACCTTTTTTTGGTATCGGGGGGGGGGGGGGACCTTCAAAAGGTACCCGACACCTTGGGAGAGGATACCGGGTTATGTGGGATTTGACCGCACTAAAACACCCTCGGTGGCCTGCCTCTGTGTTTGTGAGGACTCCGGGATCTCCATAGGAACGCACCGGTGTCCTCCACGCGCGGCGCCCCAGAACGGGCCCATCTTCGGGAGAGCAGATGTGCTCTCCTGCACCTTTAGGTGTTCACGGCGGCATGCGGCCACGCATACACCGCCGTCCCTCCCGGGGCTGCTGGCTGGACGGGTCAAGCTCCCACTCTCACCGTCCGCATCCCCGGAAGCCCTCTTTTAGTCGCCTCTTACGATCAGGCAGGGGATACCGTAGCTCTATTCTTAATCCCGGAGCTACAGGGACTGCAATAAGTGTACCTAGGACTTTCTGTATCGTGGGAGCCATGAATACACAAAAAGACAAGGACACAAATACCTATTACTCAACATTAAAATTTTTATTTTCCTTGAATTAGAACCCAGGCATTGAATGGCAGCCCAGCATGATAACCTTTGTGCAATACGTAGCGTCGAAATATATTAATAATAATAACAAATAAATAATAAATATTGCTTCATACTCATTGTCCCACGGTGTGATACCTTGTGTCATGAGTACCATTCATGGATACACATTAAGACAGAAACACAAACACCCAGACCGACCAAAGAAATTTAAATTTATCATTCAAATTTCTGCTTCGCCGGGAATCGAACCCAAGACCCTCCAATCAGCAGTCTAGCTGGAATATTATTACTCACCCATAAAAAATAGCCAGGTACTTATACAAGTAGAGGGAAACCAATTTATGTAAATTTCAGAATTTTATGACGATCTACGTGGCGTTACCGTTACCATGCCGGACTGCCGATCGGAGGGTCCCGGGTTCGATTCCCGGCGAAGCAGAAATTTGAATGATAAATTTAAAATTTCTGTTCTCGGTCTGGGTGTTGTTGTTTCTGTCGTTGTGTGTGTCTATGGCACCCACGACACAGGGTATATCTACCCCTATTGTGAGGCTATCCCCACAGTAGGGTACATGGAGTGTGAATCGTTATTTTTTTATTGTTATTATTTTAAATACACCATGTAGACAACCGTCAGCAGTTTTCTAAACTCATCACCATTTCACTAACCACAGTACTGCGCCAGTTACGGCGTGTTTACAAGTGACCCGAGTAACATCTTTTACGAGCGAACGCTCCTTTATACGCGAACTTTGGATCTCTTATTATGCGTATCTTGGTTCCATTTTAGTAAAAGTTTAAAATAGATATTTCCGTGTACACAACGTAAAGGTTGAAAAAAATAAATGTAACGATTCACACTCATAGCCCCACAGTAGGGTAGATATACCCTGTGTCGCGGGTACCATGGACACACAAAGACAGAAACACAAACACCCAGACCGAGAACAAAAATTTAAACTCATCATTCAAATTTCTGTCTCGCCGGGAATCGAACCCGGAATCCCTCGATTGGCAGTCCGGCATGGTAACCATTGCGCCACATCGGTCGTCAATGTTGCAATGGCCCTAAATCCATGTTAAAATAACAATATTTTAATTGCGTTTAAGCTACCGGCTATACAAAAACCATCAAAATAACTACATAATAGTTTCTTATTTAAAAAATGGCCATTTTATAATATCAAAGGGGAAAACTATGGGACAATACAAACAGTCAAACGAATTTTATGCCTATTTTCTTTATGTATCTGTACAGCTAACCAAAAAATAGTGTCAATTCGTACAAATACTACTAGATGAGGCTCCCAGACGACTCTGGAGGTTTCTCAAAAAATAGGAAATGGGAAAAAATCACAAGCTCCTCATCTTCTTGCATTGATAGCATAGCAAAAATTGGAACTTTAAATAATCTTACTTCAAGTCTTACATCCTGGCACTCCATGTTTTTCATTCTATCAATTCACGCATCGTGGTGTTGAATAAGCAATATGTGCTATTTCGTCAGACGCCGTCGGCAGTGATTGCATAAGATACAAAATGATCATTCCTATCCTTGATATATATATTTTTTTCAACCTTTTTTATGTCCCACTGCTGGGCACAGGTCTCCTTCTCACAATTGAGAGGGATTTAGGCCATAGTCCACCACGCTGGCCTAGTGCGGATTGGTGGACAAATCCTTGATATTACAAAGTGTTTTCTCCTCAAGAATAACTCAGTGCCTGAAGTCGAAAGTTTTCGAGCAGTGTGTGTTGCTAGTGATGACCTACGGCGCTGGGACGTGGTCTTTTACAGTTGGCCTTTTCCATTGGCTCAATGTCGCACAGCGCGCGATGGAGAGGGCTATGCTTGGTATTTCTCTACGCGATAGAATTTGTAACGATGAAATCCGTAGACGAACGAAAGTTACCGACATAGCTCTCAAAATTTGCAAGCTGAAGTGGCTATGGGCCATATAGTTAGAAGAACTGACAACCGATGGAGAAGAAGGGTTCTCGAATGGCAACCACGTCTCAGCAAAAGGAGTAAAGGCCGCCCTCCAACCAGGTTGACTGATGACCTGAAGAAGACAGCGAGTAGACACTGGATTCAGAAGGCCCAGGACCGGGAGGAGTGGCAAACGTTAGGGGAGGCCTATGTCCAGCAGTGGACTTTAAAAAGCTGATGGGTGGATGGATCCTTGATATGCTTTCCCCTGTGATTTCTTCCTCCCGCTTAAACTACTGAACCAATTTTAATGAAATTTGGAACACAGGTAAAGTGGACCTTGAGAAGGCTAGTTTCTTATACGATAAATATCATTAAAGGATTTTCTTAAATTAAGAGGTATTGTTGCCAAAAAATATATGTTCAGTTCCTTACATAAATAATCCGGTCTTGGCCTACCAAGTCAATTGAGATACTTTTAATGAGCTGTCAAAACATGAAATCCCCATACATTTTGTATGAGAAAATGATAAGTGACGTCACTTATCATATATAGTCAATTGACTTCATTATTATTGATTGAAGCGGTAATAAAAGTCATGTATAAAAAAGAATTAATAATTATATTGCTTTCCAAGCGTGATTTAGTGCAACCTTTTTAAGGTAAGGATTTTGAATTTTTTTGTTCACAGTGTCCAAGAACCTATTATAACGTAGCTGTATTATGTTCAAAGTAGCATGATGACCCAGATTACTCTTAGCAGGATTTGCTACAAGTAGTGCAATATGCTTGTACTATGCGAACAAGCATATTATGTAAATTTTTTCCTGTCCATGTTTCTCATAAACTTCTCCTTTATTTAAGAGAGTAATAAAAACTTAAATTACGAGGGAAAACTTCAATAACCTTAGCCACGAGAGCTGGTAAGGTTACGCTCGGAATGCTAATTACCACTTCCGGGAACTATTCCAGCGTCACTTCGCGAAGTACTGCTTAGAGAATTAAACCAATGAATAATATTCATTATACTACATTCTAGATTCTTCCTGGTTTCAACCTCAATTCTGAGTTTAATTAGTTAGTGGTCAAAAATTCATAGTTGTATTGAGTAGATATAAAAGTGGAAGTGATACATGTATGTAGTGCTAGTGCACAGTCTGGCTGCAACCCTTTTGCGTCCCACTGCTGGTCACGAGTCTCTCCCCATTATTGGGGAGGCCTGGAGCTTACTCCACCACGCTGCTCCAAAGCGGGTTGGTGGAGATGCGGGTTAGTGGCCAGCCCGCTGTCGGATGTTTTCAAACCGTCCATAAGGCCTCCGACAAGGTTTAACGACTGTTATCTATCGATAACAACCGGGACCGACGGCTTAACGTGCACTCCGAAGCACGGAAACGCGTGGCCATGAAATGTGTGGCCACTAGTGGTCACTCATCGCACACCCGACCGCACCCGTTTGGCTTAGCTGTATAGACCGCTTGCGTCCTGCCTAGCCGCCGGTCCGGGCACGTTGAGCCGTCGGTCCGGGTTTTTGTCGATAGATTTATTTATTTATTTATTATTTTGTCAATATAAAACAGATAACAGTAAGCCTTGTTGGAGGCCTTACGAGCGATTTGAAAACATCCGACAGTGGGTTGGCCACTAACCCGTATCTCCACCAACCCGCATTGGAGCAGCGTGGAATAAGCTCCAGGCCTCCCAATAATGTCCCCATTATCCGAGACCCGTGCCCAGCAGTGGGACGAAAGGAGTTGCAGCCAAATAAGCTTAGTATATTTTCAATATGCTGAGGTTGCCAGGTAACATTTTTAAAGTTTGCTTAAGTCCTACTAAATATCTTAATGACAAATTATATACATTTGACCTTTAAGGCAGTAGAGATGGCCAAAAGTTTACTATTTTGAGATAGCAAATACACGCTTTACAAAAGTCAAATTAGATTACTTTCACAAAGCGAAAAGAAACATTAGAAAGAAAACAAACTAGCTTTTCTATCCATTCAACCAGCAGCCCCGGAAAGGGCGGCGATGTGTGCGTGGCCACATGTCACCGTGAGCATCGGAAGGTGCAGGAGAGCACATATTCTCTCCCGAAGATGGGCCCGTTCTGGAGCTTCGCGCGTGGAAGACACCGGTGCGTTCCGCCGGAGATCCCGGAGTCCTCCCCAAGCGCAGTGGCAGCCACCGAGGGGGTTTTAGTGCAGTCAAATCCCACATAACCCGGTACCCTCTCCCAAGGTGCCGGGTACCTTTTGAAGGTTTCCCCCCTGAAAACAAAAAAAACATGAAATATCATCTGAAACATTCACGAAATAAAATGAAATGAAATAGTGAAATGAAATTAAATAGTTTTTTTTTTAAATTAAATAGTTTATTAACATCGTGGGTAATAATATACACTTGATGTTTGTCATAGTTGTACGGCCAACGAGTGACCATCATCCGCTTTGGGTGCGCTAAGGCTTATATGGGCTAGGAGAAAAAAGCCGACACGAATATTAAATAATATCATGAAATTGTCTCAACTTGTTCATCTCAGCTCAAAATCATGACTCATCATAAACCGATGACAAACAGTTCAACCCCATACCCAAACTTAACCCTGTCATCGCACGTCGCGAACAGGTGTCAACATGTTTGAGGGTGATTAATTAACTCCTTTGACATAATAATATGCAGGAGAGCATCTTCTACACGTGTCGTGGACATGTCGTGACAGGGGTCTAGATTTGGGTCGGACTCTTTCCAAGATATATTTAGATTCTTTTGACAAATTTGAAATTATTTTGAATCCAGTTTTTTTGCGTGCCAATTTTCTTCGTTGACGCAGAATATTATGTTCTATAAAATATAGTACTCATTGTTGTAATGGAATCGAACATAGTTTTTTGTTAAATATTAATTTACTTCTTAAGTTTTTTTTATGAATGCAGCAATAAAACATGCAAACTGATAAAAATAATCAATATTGTGATCAAATAGAAAACAGTTTTTAGAAATTAAACTAGCGGTTTTATTTGCATGAAATCACCTAAAGTCATGTCCTGTCCGTCCTGTCTATCTGTCAACGTCCAAATCGACAGTTAACAGTTAACAGTTTCACATCCCATACACGAATTGAACCGTGTTATAACATGTCGCCAACAGGTGCTAACATATAACATAATAGGAGAGTATCTTCTACAGGCATGTCGTGAGAAGGGTCTAAATTTGAGTAGCGCTCTTATTACCATTATTGTAGGATTCTATCATAAGAATCCTTTCAAATATCTTTGAGATAATTTTGCCAGCATAGCCGCCCAATCGCCGCATGGTTTTCGATTTTCTCTTTTTTTGTAATTGGTTCAATAGCGAAGCTGCTTGGAGTTCCAAAAAATTCACTCTTCATGCTCATTAAGATTACTCGAGTAGCCCTTATACAAAGTTTTTAGGAAATCCATTGCAAAAATAAAGTTTTATACAAACATTGGTCGCCTTTCTTACGCCCTTTGAACGAAAATTTGAAAAAGGTGAGAACACCTTCCTTCGTTCCATATTTCTTTCTCCCTTCCTTTTTCTTAGCTTCCTTCATTTCATTCTTTCTTACAAGTTTCCAACCTGCACCTACCTACCTACACCCAGTAGTAGGTAGCATCTTAAAAGCTAAATCTGATTGACAGAAAATACTGAACAAACTACAAATTCTTGATATTCCATTGCTATTAAATACCTTTCCCCGTCCAAAACCCAAAGAGCTTAGAAAGGAAATATTTCACTAATTCAAACTTCTGTTCTAGGCAATAATTCAACATCCACAAATCGGTTTTCTATTAACACCAACTCCCAAGGGCTGTTGGCGCGTAAATTACGCAAATGATCTCGTGACGTCACAGGCCGTTGTAGTGCCATTAATATTGCGACAAATTTTAATAATGGCTTCCATAATTTATGTACCGAGAAGCGAGCGACGAAAATTGAAAGAATTTTCTCAAGGTTGGTTAATCAACATTGTTCTAACATTAGTAGAGTGCACAAATGACAAAGAAAGTACTTCTTCCCGCCCATTCCTGGCGTAAAACAGGCCACAAACACGACGCCTTTTCCCCAGCTGACCCAAGATATTCGAGCTTTGTTTGAATTCGTGGTAGATGTCCACAACAGCAGTGATAGCGCGATGCGAATCTTAGCTGCTTACTGACGTACAGTATTTCTTGATTCCACCAAAATGATATCACAAATAGTCAGCCCATACAAAATACTTGCTATTTTCGGTCTCTTGTTTCTCGGAACATTATTTTCCACGTAAAATGTAGATACACAATCTGATAATTTGTTTACACCAACCCACCGACACATAGAATGAGTAAAAAGTTTCGAAATATTTATAAATTGTTTAGTGGAAGTTAAATGAGATTTAAATTGTTGGCGGCGAACTTTCAAATTTAATTGAGGACGAAATTAGAAAACTATTTGCATGCAGTGAGTGTGTTAAAGTTTTTACGTTGTTTCGAGTTGTTTATAACGAGTACGTAATGAAATGAGTATTTCAAGCTTTTTAATAGTAGGAGAGTAAATCTTTTATTACATCATGAACATCAACATAATCATAATATGAGGCATTGGTTTATTGTTTTCGTTCCTTTAGAAGTCCACAGCTGGAGATATTATTATGCCTCCCCAAATATTCCAGCGTTTTCCCGATGTCTTCTTCAGGCCTTCAGCCCACTTGGTTAGAGAAGGGGCCTATGCTCCTTTTACTGACTCGAGGTCGCCATTTGAGGACCTTTCTCCCCCATCTGTTGTCATTCATCCTTACTATATGACTTGCACATTGTCACTTCATCTTGGAGATTTTTATGAACTAAAAAAACAATTGTCTAAAGTTTGCCTTAACATTCAAATTAAAGAAAATCATTAATGTTGAACGAAATGATAAATAATTATTATTACTAACGTAGTTAATATTATCTATTTAACTTATGAAAAAGAAAACATCGTTTTAAGACAATTAGAGCAAATTTATGTACATAACTATGCAATTTTGATCACGATGTTGTCTTTTTTAAGTATGGGACCGTTGTTTAAATCAATATGTTAATTAATGCTAACTTAAGTACAGTATATCATCATCTGAACTAATTGGGGGCAGAGATGTTCGGATATAGCCGTTTATATTAACAAAATATTATTTTATATAGAGAGCAATAATATAATGTAATCTTGTCAGTGATGATACAGAATATTAAAGAAATTTCATAAATTACAAACAAAATTGTGTATACATTATAATACATTGTAAAAAAATCTGTAAGAGCATTCATCGCCAATTCATGACAATATTATCTTAAATGCGAAATTAACTTTGTTTGTGACTGTCTGTTACGCTTTCACGCCTAAAGTACTAAACCAATTTTATAAAAATTTGGTGCACTGATAGCGTGGACCTAGGGAAAGATCGAATGATAGATGTTATACCAGAAAAGTATATGTACTGTTCCCGTGGAATACATAAACTCAAGTCGAGCCGAATCGTACTACTAGTATACAATATACTCGTATTTATGACTCCTTAAAAATCTTTTGCTGGATGTAGTGATCGCCTAATTCTACACAATTCTGGTTTACGTAAACTACGAGTTGTTCATAACGTCTGTGATACGTTTTTAAATCTGCTACTTATCGACTACTACTTATGAGATTGTTACTCAACTTGCTTCCAACTACATAATGCTTCTAACTCTGCCTGTTTTTTCATCTGTATAGGCCGTTTTTAGGTTTATATAGGTTTGCATGATAAACTTTTTACAAATTCAGACACAATAAGTGCAAGAGGAAACTCTTTCTTTATGAGATTCGATATTAAATAAGCCGTATTTAGTACGACATCTCTTTCAATCACATGATTCCATTTTCATGCAAAGTGATTTCACTTAACTTTATTATTTAAGCAACTTTATGTCAAGTATATATGACTATTTACATTATTATGTATGTAACTTTATGTCAAGTAAATATGACGTCGTTTCTGTCAAGAAATATCATCTCCAAGACATTGCTTCGTAGAGCTGTAGAAATGATCTTCATTCCTAAAGTTCTTAAAGAGATGGCAATAAAAGCAAGCTCAGTCGCGGCGAGTCGTTCTTGCAAACAAACCGAAACGGATATAACCACGACCACAATCGTACTTGGTTAAACAAAACGAGTTTTATTACAACTTTGACCACTTTTATATTTCTTCTTTAGGTATCCTGCAAACAGAGTTTTGAAAAGAAAGTTACCAAATGTTCCGTGTTAATGTTCTATACGTCGATTATTGAAAATTGAAACACACACACACACATATAAATTATATCTTCTCTATTACATTGAATGTATCTTATTTTTTATCATTTCTTTGTTGTTATGTTATTTTTTTAAGATTTTTTTTTTTATAAATAAACCTAACAATAAGGCAGACGGGCCGCGTGATGTTAAGCGATCACCGTCGCCTATGGACACGGGCAACCCTAGGGGAGCCGCCCGAGCATTGCCGGCTTTGAAGGAGAGCTTTTTTTACAGCTTTCTTGAAGAACCCCATGTTATAGTCCACTGGGAATGCCTCAGCTGGAAGGTTGTCCCATAACCTACACGTCCGTGGTAAAAAGGAGCGTGCAAAGCGGACTGTGGAGGACCGCCACGAGTCCAGATGGTGCCGGTGGAACTTTAACCTTCGTCTGGTGGTATAATCATGGAATGGTGATGTAGGCATCAATTTGAAGAGTTCCTCGGAGCACTCACCATAGTAAAGTCGGTAGAACACGCAGAGCGAGCCTATGTCTCTTCGCAAGCTAAGCGGTTCTAGCCTGTCAGTCAATCTTGGGTCGTTGACGATTCGGACTGCGCGCTTTTCAACGGAGTCAAATGGGTGTAGCTGGTACTTCGGTGCTCCAGCCCAGAGATGGGAGCAGTACTCCATGTGGGGTCTGACCTGGGCCTTATACAGCGTCAGGAGTTGCCCCGCAGTGCAGTACTGCCTCGCTCTGTTGAGGACGCCAAGCTTTTTTGATGCCAATTTGGCTTTGTACTCCAAATGACTCCGGTACTGCACTTTACTCGTAATGTCAACTCCCAAGAAACCGACACTTTCACCGATGGTGAGCGCGGTGCCCTTGAACTGGGGCGCTATAACAAATGGGGCTTTTTTAGCGGTAAGATCGTCGGACCCTGCAGTGAAAATAAATAAAACATCTACGTATCCATCGCGATCAGTCCATAAGTCATTTATTGCTAATAATAATAGTCATGCAACGCATTCTAGGCGCTGTGTCTTTTGTAATAACACTGATCATTCTGTTTATAATTGTGTTCAATTTAAAAACTTAGATACACCAATAGCCCGATTTGAATTTATAAAGTCGAAAAATGGCTGTGTGAATTGTCTTGGTATTACACATACTGTAACGTCCTGTAAATCATCTGTTGTATGCGAGCTATGTCAAAAACGTCATCATACCCTCTTACACTTTAAAAATAGAAACGTAAAAAAATCTAAATGCCGTTGTTCTGCGTCTACATCGCATAGTATATCTAATGAGGGTGAGTCGTCGACCACTAGTGCACCGCGTAGTGGCCCTGTGAGTGGCCCGAGTTCGAATTCGTTTACTGCAAACGCGAACATGGCCAGTGAGCGCCACGCGGCTCGTGCGTCTTTCGGGGAGCCGCAGATGCAAGTTTTACTGTCGACTGCTCAAGTTTATGCAAGTTCGAAAAATAATAATAACGGGAAAGTAAAACTAAGATGTTGAATTGATAACGGTTCACAGAATAATTTAGTTACACTTGATTGTTGTAAAGCACTCAAATTGCCAATAATTCCTTTAAATAATTCTTTTATTAAAGGAATTGGTTTAGCCTCGCGTCCTATACTGGGCTACGTATATTTGGACATTGAGTCCCGCGTATACCCAAACAATAAATATTCTATATACGCGTTAGTAGTTGATTGTATTACAGATCAACTGCCCAGTCATTATATATCTAAGGGTGACATGGGCTACCTAGAGGGCATACCCCTTGCTGATTTGTCATGGAATGTTCCTGGCAATATTGATGTCGTGTTAGGTGCCGAATTATTCCCATATATTTATTTAGGTGACAGAATCGAATCGGGGACAAAGTTACCACCCGCTTTATCGACTGCATTCGGTTACATTTTAATGGGTGATTACCCCAGCAATGCCGCTGTACCATCGTCGTTCTCTGCCATTGCTCTTAACGATTTAATGCAAAATTTTTGACAGATCGAAGAGATACCGAGCATAAAATATTTAAGCCCGGCTGAGACCGAATGTGAAAATATTTATTTATCGTCGGTTACTCGCGCGGTCGATGGCAGGTACAGTGTTGCTTTACCCTACTGTAAGAATCCGAGTGACCTTGGTTCTGCCGCCTTGCGCCGACTTATGTCTTTGGAGCACAGATTTAAACAGTCGCCGGACTTACGTTTAAATTACAATAAAGTAATTAGCGACTATATAGAAAGCGGTTACCTGTCTGAGGTCAATGAATGCGATCTTGCGGATGAGGGATATTATGTTCCTCACCATGCTGTCACCCGGGCGGACAAGCCACTGCCTCGTATTGTACTCGACGCGAGCGCCAAAACTCATACAGGGTTGTCACTTAATGACGTCCTGCATACAGGACCTAACTTGCAGGCCGATTTGTTTTTGTTATTATTAAATTTCCGATTGTTTCCCGTAGCTATGACTGCTGACATAAAGCAGATGTATTTGCAAATTGGTGTACTTCCAGAGCATCATAAATATCTTAGAATATTGTTTCGATTTAATAATAATGAAAGTATTAGAACTTTTCAATTTAATCGCCTTCCATTCGGGTTGAAATCCAGTCCTTACATAGCCATGCGAACTGTTCGACAGTTAGCTGAGGACATGAGGCCACACTTTGGTGAAGCTGCACAAGTAGCAGAAAGCAATTTATATATGGACGATTTAGTTCATAGTGTGCCTGATGACGTCATCGCCGTCCGCCTTTCTAGAGAATTGATCTCTTTGTTTAAGGCCTTTGAATTACTTAAGTGGACGAGTAATTCTTTAGTTTTACTTAAAAATGTACCTGAGTCTCTTCGCGACTCAATAAACTTTTCTGAGGGCTCTAACAATGCCACTAAGGTGTTAGGCCTCTCTTGGCAACCAGCCGACGACAACTTCTTTTTCAAGACTTCTTATGTCCAGGAGAAGTGTACGAAGCGGACCATACTCTCCATAGTCGCCCGCTTGTTTGACGTCCTAGGCTTGGTAGCTCCTGTCATATTATATGCCAAATTACTTATTAAAGAATTGTGGCTATGTAATATTGGTTGGGATGATACACCTCCAGAAAACGTTATTAAAAGGTTTTCTGATCTCATGCAAGAGTTTTCTTTATTATCCACTCTAAAAATTCCACGTCACAGTGGTGTTTTGAGCAACAGTACCGTTCTGGTTGTCGCCTTCTGTGACGCCAGTATGAAAGGTTATGGATGTGTCATATACTTACACACCACCGCTTCAAACGGAAATATCACTTGTAGATTGCTGTGTGCGAAATCAAAGGTTTCACCCACCAAAATTACGACACTTGCTCGTTTGGAGCTTTGCGCAGCGGTACTTATGTCTAAATTAATCAAAACTGTTCATGATACTTACCGCTCGCGTATTCCTATTGCAGGAATATATGCCTTTTCGGATTCGACTATCGCGTTATCTTGGATACATTCATCACCGCATCGTTGGTCGGTGTTCGTTAGTAACCGCGTTGCTCAGTGTCATGAAAACCTTCCGCCCGAAAACTTCTATCACGTCGCAGGTAGCGACAACCCGAGTGATTGTTTATCGCGTGGTATGCTACCTTCGCAGCTTATCTCACATGAGTTATGGTGGAAGGGGCCAACGTGGATGCGAACGCCAGTTTCTGAATGGCCGGTGAAAACTTTCTGTCCAACTAATGCTGAAAAAATACCCGAGCACAAGACAAAGGTTTTTACAGCGACTGTTCATTCGGAACTTTCAGTCTTTACTTTATTATTTGAACGTGTGTCTTCATGGGATAAACTGTTGCGTATTGTAGTCTATGTCCTAAAATTTATAAAAAAGATAAATCGTTCGTCTGGAGCTGTTCATAACCTGATGGTTGCAGAAAGATATGTTATCTCCGCTGTTCAAAAATTTCATTTTTCAAATGATATAATTGCCCTTAAAAATGGCAAATCCCCTTGTAATAAATTAAAAAATTTGTGCGTGTTTCTTGATGAACATAGCATTTTACGTATTGAAGGACGCCTGTCTAAGGCAAATTTACCCTTCGAGGTAAAGCATCCAGTTTTACTCCCCAAAGAAAGAAAGAAAGAAAAAATATTTATTTCATATTAGGAATACAAAATATTCGCTTAATGAATGTCATTTTTTCCCGGTCATCGCCTTTAAGTGCCCGTTTGGGCTAGGTGTTGAGCTGAGAGAAAAAAGGCGGCGGAAAAAAACTCCCAGCACTCTTTTAAAAAAAACAGTACATAATAATATATTTGAGATAACAGAATGGCTATGGGTCGATAATGGTCACACGTGACAGCTGATCGTGTGAGACACCATCAACCCACTTCCACCTGCTCACAGATGCGAGTAATTACTAAAACTAATACAATCTATGAAGAAATAGCCTTGTGTGAGCGAGATTCATTCCCACGCTCCTTTATCATTAAGATAGTCCTTAGTGTTATAATAAGCCTTACGGCACAGGACTTGTTTGACTGCCTTCTTAAAAGGTTTTAAAGGCAGGGATTGAATCTTTATTGGGATTTTATTATATATCCTGATGGACATCCCAATAAAAGAATTACTTTTTTTATGAAGCCGGCATTTCGGAAATGCCAGCTTGTGGCCGTTCCTAGTTGAAACACAATTAGGACTTTGCAAGTCCAATATAGTAGTGAATTTTTCTTTGTTTTTACGTACATATATGATGTTTTCGTAAATATATTGCGAAGCAAATGTTAGAATATCTATCTCTTTGAATTTTTCTCTGAGAGATTCTCTAGCACCTATGTTATAAATTGCGCGAATAGCCCTTTTCTGCAAAATAAAGATTGAATCAATATCAGCCGCATTACCCCACAGTAAAATGCCATATGACATTAAACTATGGAAATAACTGAAATAAACTAATCTGGCTGTTGCAATGTCTGTGAGGGAACGAATTTTCTTTATTGCAAAAACTGCAGAACTAAGTCTATTCGCTAACTGAGAGATGTGGGGTCCCCACTGTAATTTGGAGTCTATTGTGATTCCAAGAAATGAAGCTTCTTCAACAATGGCAAGATCCTCACCATTTAATTGAGGATTTACATTTTCTTTCTTTACATTTGGGGGTGAAAATCTTATACAATTAGTTTTTTTATTATTTAATAGTAAATTGTTTACATTAAACCACTGGACAACCTTAGAGAGAGCATTGTTCACGTCGTCAAGATTTGATATTCGTCTATTAATTTTAAATAAAAGAGAAGTATCATCTGCGAACAATACAATCTCATGACTGTTTTCTACCATGAATGGAAGATCATTTATATATAATAAAAACAGAAATGGTCCTAAAATTGAACCCTGTGGGACCCCCATCTCTACAGGTGACCCAGACGACCTTTTACCATTCACCTCAACTCTCTGAGTCCTATCCCTCAAATAGGATGACAGGAGTTTAAGCGCGGTACCTTTAATGCCATAGTGGTTGAGTTTCCTTAGAAGGGTTTCGTGCTGAACGCAGTCAAAAGCTTTAGATAGGTCGCAAAACACACCTAAGGCATCCTGCGATCTCTCCCAAGCTTCTATAATAACTGAAAAAAGCTCAACACCTGCATCGGTTGTAGAACGACCTTTAGTGAAACCAAATTGATTTTTATGTAAAAGTTTGTTATTTGTAAAATAGGACAATAACTGGTTGAGAAGAATTTTCTCGAATATTTTACTGCACGTGGGGAGAACAGAAATAGGTCTATAATTCATAGGGTCAGTAGTACTGCCCGATTTGTATAAAGGAATCACTTTACTATGTTTCATTAGGTCAGGAAATTCACCACTTTTTATACAATTATTAAATATTAGGGCTAAGTTTGGTGCAATTAAATCTATTATTGAATTAAGGATCTTTACAGAAATACCCCAAAGATCGGTAGTGTTCTTAACATCTAATGTCCTAAATATTTTTACAATGTGTTTGGCGTCTATGGGTCTAAATTTAAAATGACATTTGCATTCGCTCACATTTTCTTTCAGCAACGATTCAGCAACGTTGGGGGAAGAGTTAAGAGATTTAGTTGTCGAAACTGGAATGTCACTAAAAAATTTCTCAAATAAATTAACCACATTCTCATCTTGTTCAACCAGAGTATTATTATCCGCAATTAGTTTAAAATCAAGGTCCTTACCTCTTCCAGTTTCGGCATTAATGATTTTCCAAGTCGTCTTTATTTTATTGTTACTAAATTTTATCTGATTTCTGATATGTATGGACTTGGCCGCGATACACACTTTCTTAAAAACTTTTGAATAATTTTTAACATGGTCACAAAAGGATTCACTATGATTATAGGACCTCTCATAATAAAGGTCATATAATTTTTGCCTACTTCGGTGTAGTCCCAATGTTGCCCAATCATTGAATGATTTGCATGTTTTCGGAGAGATTGTCTTTGGGGTAAATACAAAATTATATGCTTTATTGATTTGATCAGAAAGTATCTCATACTGTTTATTTACATTACCATGCAACGGAACAGACAATCCATTTACAAGCTTATTTCTAAATCTCTCCATTCGTTTATTACTCACAGGAACGACCACTTTACTCTTATCAACCCGTTTATCAATATCATATTTAAAACATGCGAGTTGACCACAGTGATCCGAACTTAGATTATTAATTATCATTGAATGAACTGGTGTGCCATCTGTAAAGATATTGTCAATGCAAGTCGCTGTGGAATCAGTGATTCTAGTGGGTTCCGAAAACAGGTTACTAAGATTACAACATTTCATACTCGATAAAAACTTTTTACTGACTGAAGATTCCTCCAAGATATTAATATTAAAGTCACCACAAATAATAATGTCCTTCTTCTTCTTGCTACATAATTTAAGAAATAATTCATCAAGAACTGACTCGAATTTATCAAACAATGCATTTGGAGGTTTATAAATACAAACAATTAAACAATAAGGTAGCTCCACACAGGCTATTTCCACAGTCCGTTCAATAGAAAGGCTCACTATATCTTTACGGTCCTTAAATTTTAGGCCTTTTTTTAAAATAATTAAGGAGCCACCACGAATAGCTGTCGTTCTACTGAACGAACTGGCGACTTGGTGCTTATCAAAGTTAAACACAATTTGGCAATCTTTCAGCCAATGTTCAGTAATGCAAATGACGTCTATATTGTAGTGCTTCAAAAACAAGTCTAATTCTAGCTCTTTATTTAATAGGCCTTGCATATTTTGATGCACCAAGTTTAAACATTTATTGTTCCTTAAAAAACTACTCGACAACTGGCTCTCAATAATCATGTTCATATTTTTATTGCTAGAGACGTGAGCCTCTGTTGTCTGATAACTTAATTTAAAGTGTTTGGGGCAACATCCAAACAAGTCGATGTAGTACTACAACAAGTATTACTACTAAATATAACATCGGTCTGCTCAATAAAAGCAGTTGTCTTTGAAGATAAAGTATGACATACTTTATCTGTCAAGTAATAAGATAGCAAATATGCTATCTGTTTGTATATATAATTGGATAGAATAATTCTATCCTTCGTAATATTAAAATTATTTTTAAATATATTATTAATGTCAAAAAGCCTAAACCTATTTGGATCATTACAATCAGATCCAGTTGTTAACACATTGTTACTGTTGCCAATTGAATTATACAAAAGTATATTTAATTGTTGACGCAATTTATTTTCATTGAAGTCATCCTTAACATAAGGAATTGTACACATTATTATTTTATTAACGTTTAAATCTTGTAATTTTTGGATATATGTAAGCAACAATTTTTGTTTCATATTTCCCCGTCTACCACAAAGCAAGATTAGCGTAGAACTGGGGTCATAAGTGCCACTAATTACCTTATTCATTATTTGCGCCATTGTAGCCCCAGGCATACTAAAATTACAGATGACTTTGTCAGTAAGATTTAACAGTTTCGTACCCATGTTTTTACCTAACTCGTCACTAAATATTAAAATTTGATTTCTTAAGGGTATTGGGGTTATGGAACTGACATTTTGACTCGTTTTTAAAGGAATGTGTTGAGACGGAGGCCCTGAACATAATGATTCGGAGCATTGACAGTTATTGACCAGAGATTAAAATCGCTCTTCATTATATTTTGATAATTTTATCACTTCGTCCATGACGATTACGTGCTCTCCTATTTCCTTCTGGGCGGCATCATATTTTAAAGTTATCTCCTGTAAAGATTGGTGCAATACAGTGATTTTATTGTTTAAATCAGAAATGTCAGTCTCATAACGCTTAGACAAAATGTTAAACTCTATCGAAGATGTTTTATATTCTTCAAGAAGTGATTTATATTTCTTTGATAAAATTTTATGATTTTTTACAACCATGTTTTTCTTAATTAATTTGTTAGTCTTAATAATGTGTCTATTTAACTTAGCCAATTTCTTAATTTTTTTCCCGCTGCCACGACCGACCCGGCTTGACGCATTAATTAACGTGTCTTCACCGGTCAAGTCGATGGTGACAGCGGGGGAGGGAGAGTAGGCGGGAATATAGGAAGCACTGGCCAGCTCTTCAAACAAGCTTTTAGTGCTGCCCTGAGAGTTAAGTTTAGTACACTTTTCTTCGAGCTGATCAATGCGCTCCCGGGCACTCGCGAGTTCGGACCGCAGCTGGGTAATTATTGTTAAGTTGCTATCGTATTCATCGTAGCAACGGTCAAAGTCCTTAGATTGCCTTTTAAGACGGTCACGTTCCTCACGAGTCTCCAGGTACTGAGCGTGCAACTCCGCCATTTCCGCCTTAACATTATTATACCTTTTAATAACTTCTAAGGTTTCAATTTCATTGTCCTCTCTCTCCCTCAGTAATTGTTCACACTGCTTTTTTGTCTCGCAGAGTTGTTGGCGCGCGAGCTGGAGTTGGCTTTCCAGCTGGCGGGCTGTAACACTACGAGTATTCATAATTACACTTACTTAAACGTATCTAAATTGAACAAGTAACAGAGCAGCAGTGCAAACGCGACTATTTATACTAATAACACTAATAACGTAAAAAACTATTAGGGCCAAATGGCGAAATAACGTATAAGGTACCTATAAATCTAAAAAAGCAACAAACAAATTGTGTATTAAAATGATTAAATAAACGCTTATCTAATTTGAATTTTAAAATGAGATGATTAATAATGTCATAAAAAAAATTTAATTCTTAATAATGTCAGAGAATGAAATTTATGATAATGTCAAAATTTAAGATTTATTAATGTCAAGATATAATTTTTTTAATGATGTCAAATAATCTAATTTTTAATAATATTTAATAATAATTATGTAAGAGTTAAAACAGTCCTCCTTGTTCTCCTAACAAAACAAAAAAACAAAAATATATATATATATTTTTAAAGAAATATTTATTGCAAAAAGGTAAAAATAATGAAAATAATAAATAAATAAAAATAAAAATCAAAAAAGCAAAAAAAAATTGTATTAGAAGTCAGGGATCGAACTCCCGCTCTTTAGGTACTATGCCGTATGTTACGCTGAATGGACTATGCAGTGTTATCCGTTAAGTGCGAAAATAACCAGTAGGTGATGTAATATGTGTAAAGTGACTTTCATACCCGTTTTTAAAATAATAATTTGTTTCACTAACACCCGAAACGTAAACAATGAACCTATTAGACAAATACTTAAATCAATTAACAAAAATTAATCAAAAATCAAACACGATCGGGTAGTAGATTTAATAATAAACCATTATCATGTTATTAATTGTCATACCGGCCCGGGACTTCTTATGTCCATTTTAAGACAGCGATATTGGATATTAGATGCCAGAACTGTCGTAAGGGCTAACGTGCGTAAATGCATTTCTTGTTTTCGTGTACGTCCTTCACATCCGACGCCTAAAATGGCTGATCTTCCTGTGAGTAAATCAAACCACTTTCAAGATAATAATCACTGTATTTTATAGTATATCACTACACAACATTAGAACATGTGTGACTCATACTAACTCGTTATATAACTGTGAAAAACAACTGCACTTACCCAATCTAATCTTATGACACAGAAACAATAACCTCAATCAACCACTTACTTGATACAGTTACTGAATTACACTTAACTCACTTATAATGACAACACAGTTATAAATCAATACTTATTTGAACAGAGCTTTAGCGTACTTATTTTACTACCTAATTCCTTGAAGTCTAGAACAGTAATGAATCTATCATCTCACTTTGCCGGTATTTATACAGAAACTTGAAGAAAATAGAAGGTACTTTATAAAACATGCATTAAAAACTACCCGTATTATGATTGATAAATTAACATAATTATTTTTCTACCCTAGAATGTTGCTATTTTACTAATTAAAATCGTTGGCGACAACATCCGGCCGTCCTGCATACGCATTCGTCCCCGAATGCGTCCAAGTCTGGTGGATCTGCCGAGAACAAAACACAATATTAATGTCACATAGATTAAATGCCAGTCATATGACTTCCATCTTCTGTGCCACACTGGTCAGAGACAAAGCCATACCACTGTTTAACCGTATCAGCTGAATAAAACTATCACATCGCCGTCCAGTTTTACTCAGATTACGATATTTTTCCATTCACAACACTGCCTTACTATTCCATCGGCGGCCAGCAACAACAATGTTGTAAATTGAACATATCAATGTGCAATAACAGGTCACCCAAAACCATACCATTGATTAACCCTATCAGCTGGATAAAACTATTCCGTCAGCGGCCAGTTTTATTCAGATTACGACATTTTTCCATTCACAACACTGTCCTACTATTCCGTCAGCGGCCAGCATCACAATGTTGTAAATAGAACTTATCGATGTGCAATAAACAAGTCAACTAAAAAAAACAACTATCCCGTCGACGGCCAGCTGTTCTTAGTTGTTGACAAACATGGTTTAATAATAATAATAATAAATAAAAGGGACATGTTCGAGGCATATGCACCAGACATAGAACAGAAAGATAAATGTCAGAATACAAGAGATACATGCTGCTTATCATATCGTACCTGACAACATCGGATACATGCTATCACACACAGATGTCAGAACACAAGGAATACATGCTTATCATACCCGACAACATCCGCGGTTTAACTTGTGTCTATTTCTCTTATTTTGCCAATTTGATCCATATTTTATCCCATGCAAGGTGTGAAATGGATTTCTGTATTTTGGTAATGGAACTTTATTTTTTTTCCACGCAATATACAGATAATGATTTTTTTTTAATATATTAAGAAGAATTTCATTGGGTATGTAATACGTAAGTAAGTAGGTATGTATATATGTGTTATCTATATAAGTATGTATGTATGTATTTATGTATACATGTAGGTCAAAATGTATGTGTGTATGTATGCAAGTATATTATCCATTTATATTTCATTTGTAATTTATTTGTACACGCTCTACCTTGAGCTTAACCCATTTCCAGTCCTAGGGCTACTGGAAGAGATTTCCAATGGAAATAAGTAGTACCTTTGTACAAACTTTCTTGTGTATTCTTTTCTTTATATTTTTCTTTCAACTTGTGTGTACATAAATTAATAAATAAATAAATAAGAATTTTTTTATCGGAGAAAACCAGAACCAGAATTTGAGTAGCACAAACATAACAAAACACGACTTTAACCAGGTGATCTTCACATAGGATCGCACTAGTCGTGTATCACCGCATTTCAATATGTAACAACAGTGTTCACAGGCCCTCTTTATAGGTAACATTAAATGCGCAGCCGATTGCAGCGAATATTTTACACCGGTAAAATGCTTAATATTATTATGGTTTGCTTTAATATAACGTAACGATAACGATGTTCCTTTTAAGTCCTACGATAAACTATTTCCAAGCAATTCACAACAATTAAATATAAACATTCTCGGCCTCACCTGACGAATATTTCTTTTAACGCACAAATTCTAATATCCTACAACCCCACAGAAAGCATTCAATCAACTTCTGTTGTCTTAATAGCCTGTAGATTTTCTTGAAGCGTAGGCAAGTAAAGTATTTGAGCGTCAACTGGATTTCGACTCAGCGCGGCAGCGTATTATAATATAGACATGTTGCATTTGCGATATATTCGAACATATATTATTATTATATTATATATAAATCTCGTGTCACAATGTTTGTCCTCAATGGACTCCTAACCCACTTAACCGATTATAATAAAATTCGCTTACCATGTGCAGTTCGATCCAACTTGAGAGATAGGATAGTTTAAATCTCAAATTATAGTCGCAATATTACTTTATTTCTGATATTTAAGGCAAAACAACGTCTGCCGGATTCGCTCTGTTAGTAACTGTCAAACATTGATTCTTCGCGCCATCGTCCAGAAGTTTGACATTGTCCGAATAACAATACATCAGTCACTATTTGTTTTATATTTCTTATTTGGCAGTAACATAAAAACTCTTTGAGATGATAAAGAAACTAATCCTCTTTCAATATATTGAAGGCAGGACAACGTCTGCCTGGTTCACTAGTATTATATTAAAAGGATATTTCACAGCCCTATAGTGTGTAATTTTCAAATCAAATGATTTCAAATAGAAGCCAGTAAATGAAGCCTTACCAAATAACACAAAAAAAAATTTGTAAGAAAGAATAATACTGTTTACGCCACCAGATCAGAATAATTATGTAAGACAATTAAGATGTCCTTGGTAAGTATCACCTTTTTTTCCAGTAATTTATTTAAGTTTACAGAAAATTGCAAAATAAATTTGTATAAAAAGCACAAACTTGGGTTAAATTGAATTTAAGTAGCTAAAGTGATAATAATGTAAAATTATTTAAGTATACTGTGTATTTTAGTGTTTACTGTACATAATTAGTTTATAATTTAACTTGTAATTTTATTATATAACTTTTACAATAAAATTTGTACACCCTAAAGGGTAAATATGGCGATCTAAATATTTTTGTAAAACCTTTTTTGCTACCCATATTTGTGCAAATAAAATATTTTCATTTCATTTCATTTCATTTCATGTTTATAAGATCTAAAAATTAATAGTTCTCTCCAACTTTTATGCCACAGAAAAGAAGTTACCTTAAACCTCGATCGAATACCATCATATTATACCTTTTTTTTAAATAAAATTATGAATAAAGATGTTAATTTAAAATTTTAAAATTTTACAACATTATTTATATGTTACGAGCAGGGTGATATTTTTTTTTAAATTTTAATTGTAAAGTAATGTCTATCTAAAAAAAACTGTGCTACCTTATAAGTGACAAATTCATCTAGTATACATTTTATTGTTATTTATCTGTTTAAAGCATTGTGAATTGTTTTTAGGTTGCCTTTATAATAAATAAATACCTAATTGGCGTGGCACCGTTCAAGTCACCAAAACGGCTTGACCGATTTCGTGAAATAAATAAACAAATAATGATTCACCCTCATGTCACTCATAGTCCCACAATAGAATGTCCTGTGTCGCACCATGGATACACGCAGGGACACACAGACATCTAGACCGAGACCGAAAATTTAAACTCATCATTCAAATTTCTGAATCGCCGGGAATTGAACCTGGGACCATTTTCACCCTTCTATCACCAACCCATATTTTATATCCATATCTAATATCTTTAAATGACCAGCTATTGTATATAACGTCTTTATATATAATCTGAATCTCTGAAAAATATTACCGAATGGTTTTCATGAATCCGTTATATCCGTCCATAGTTTTATCAGTGTTTTCAGCGGTAATCAACTTAAATATAAAATAAAAATTATGACATTTCACGACATAATATATTGTATGTCGTTGTTGTTGTGTATGTAATACTATACATATACATATTTAAAAATGAGTCCCAAAAGAAAACAAACTGCCTCAACCCGAGCAACGCTGGGTCATCCGGTTTAGTCATGAAAAGGTGGTACAAAGTTTGATGAGTCAGCTAGTAATAATATAGACTTATAGAGTTATTGAAAAAATATTTTTTTTGTAGTCTTTTAAACTTGATCTAAAAAGTTGACATTCTCTTCCAGAAACTTCGTAGCTATTATGAGATCGTCCGTATAACAGATAGTTATCAAATCCCATATTCCCATATTTCCCAGCTCAGTTGTCAGTAACTTTTAAAAGACTAAGTCCATTCAGAGACCGCCTGATCAGAAGGGCATTTTTAGGAACTGAATAGGGTATTCGACACTGTGCACAAAAACAATTCAAAATTAAAAAAAGTCAATTGACTATGAACAATAATACTAAATGTATGATAACGTCATGTTTAAAAGTGTCTCAATTAATTTGGTAGTCCAAGAACGGATTGGCATTAATTTTTGTCACGAAACTCTTCTACTAAACGCAACGAGTTGTCTGTAGACTGTAATCATACAAAATCTGTTTACAAAAAAAAGTATGTGCCACGTGAGAAGTAACTTCGGAATGCCGTATTCTATGCAGTTTTGATATTTTTTTTAATAAAAACTCACGATCTTTGTATTTGGATTTTAACATCTATAGAAGAATTAATTAAACATTTTCAGTTCTGTTAGTTTTTTTTTAATTTAGTCTTGTGAAATTCCTACCAACCAGTATAGAATATCCAGACTGTCTACAATGTAAAATAAAGTATCGAGACAAACGTCATATACTTTAAAATTTTATAAAACAGCCTTTGATCAGCCTGTAACAGAATGATAATCTAAGACTATATAAGAATAATCGAACCCAGATAATCTAAGTGAAACAGTTTAAGGAAAACGGTTATAATTTTAACTGTCAACAATTAGGGAGTAATAAGAGTACAATCACTTCCCTTGTCAAAAAACGACGTAAATTAAGCCCCATCAATCAAAAAATGTATTAAAAAAAGTTTTTGAAGTGAATATCTTCTACTAATTTTACTTCCGCGTCCCTCTCACTTTTATTCGATATAGAAGGTTTTGACATAATTTCTGTAATTTATTACTAAAACGAAATTACGTTTTAAATTTTACGTTTTACGTTTTATATTTATTTATCACGTTTACTCAGGGGGTATAAAAAAACACGCTTGTTCATTGCAACCCCGAAGACTACCACATTCTGCAGTTTTTATCACCAACAACCCTAATTTTAAAATGATATGTATGTATTTAATAAATTAAAATAAAAACGACTGACTGACGATTTCAGTATATTACTCGTACGTTATGTTTCAAAACTTGATCAGGCCCAATGCGACTATATCGCGGCTTACGTGGATTCAGCAACACTTCTGATGTGAGTAAATCAAACCACTTTCAAGATAATAATCACTGTATTTTATAGTATATCACTACACAACATTAGAACATGTGTGACTCATACTAACTCGTTATATAACTGTGAAAAACAACTGCACTTACCCAATCTAATCTTATGACACAGAAACAATAACCTCAATCAACCACTTACTTGATACAGTTACTGAATTACACTTAACTCACTTATAATGACAACACAGTTATAAATCAATACTTATTTGAACAGAGCTTTAGCGTACTTATTTTACTACCTAATTCCTTGAAGTCTAGAACAGTAATGAATCTATCATCTCACTTTGCCGGTATTTATACAGAAACTTGAAGAAAATAGAAGGTACTTTATAAAACATGCATTAAAAACTACCCGTATTATGATTGATAAATTAACATAATTATTTTTCTACCCTAGAATGTTGCTATTTTACTAATTAAAATCGTTGGCGACAACATTCCTTATTGTCGCGTGAGAGGTCAACGCTCCCAGAAGGCATATATCTGCCTTTTCGTCTGTCTGGTAACAAAGGCAATTCACATTGAGCTAGTCTCTGACTTGACTTCTAACGCATTTTTAGCTGCCTGCAGCCGCTTTATATCGAGACGTGGTCCTGTATCGTGTTTATACTCTGATAATGGAACGAATTTCATTGGTGCAAAGGCCCACTTAGACGATCTTTATAAATTTCTTATGAAATCAGAGTTCCATACCGCTTTAGGGAAAGATTTAACTAGTCGTCGTATTGAGTGGAAAATGATTCCACCCCGCGCACCTCACTTTGGAGGTATGTGGGAATCCAACATAAAAAGTTTAAAGACTCATCTTTATAGGGTTATAGGAGCCCAAATACTTACGTATGAGGAATTACAGACGGTGCTAGTGCAGATCGAGTGCATTTTGAACTCGCGGCCACTCACAGTAATGTCTTCCGATCCTCATCCTGAAGTAATAACACCGGCTCATTTTTTAATGTCCACGCCACTGCAGTATTTACCTGCAGCGGACCTAACAGACACGCGAATTAGTTTGGTCGAGCGTAAACAGTTGCTGGATAGTATGGTTCAATCCTTTTGGAAAAAATGGCGTCTAGAGTATCTGCATACGCTGCAAGTTAGGCAGAAATGGTCTACTCCGGACCATCCAGTTCAGATCGGTACTGTCGTACTCGTGGGACAGGACGATTCTCCTCCATTAGCTTGGCCGCTAGGTATTATTACAGAAATTCATCCTGGTTCGGATGGAATAATTCGCGTTGCAACAGTTAAAACCAAGTTTGGTATGTTTAAACGTCCTGTTGTAAAACTATACCCAATACCTAAGCAATAACGTTTGAGATAATTAAAATAATAGTTTATTAGATAAGTAATAGGTATTAATATAACCGTCTTCTTTAAATATTTGCTATTGTAGCTTTTAAAATTAAATTAATGTATCGAAGTTACGTGCTTCAAGCTTGACCATGAAACTTCTCCATTGCTTTTTGTTCGCGACTTTTGTTTAGATTACATATCGCATGATTACTGTTCGCGATGATAACTTTCACTAGGTATAGAATTTATGAACAATAGGTGTTGTACATAACATATTATTTGATTTACTTGTTTCGTTTATATAGTAATATGCGTGTTTTTATCATTTTCTAGTTCATAAGTTCATTATTGTTTTATATAGTTTGCCAAATATGGTAGTCTGTAGGTTTACCGATTGTTTGCCTTATATGGTCGCGTGTAGATTTACTTGTTGTTGCCCTAATATGGTAATGCATCGACTTACTTATCGTTTGCCTAATATGGTGATGCATAGGGTTACTTGAATGACAGGACAAGAATTGTGAGAAATAAATATATCGGTGTTTCTTTCTTAAGCCCCGCCCCGGTCCGTCCCACTTCGCCGGATATAAATATAGCGTCGGATCGGGGCTAAACATGGGCTAAACACACTTACCACTGGGCTCTAATGGAGGAAACACCTTAAAGGGAAATCGTGTCTTCTTTGATACCTGCCTACCCTGAACATCATAGCAACATACAGTCCACTGCACACCACATAGTCGTGGTCCTTCGGTACGCCGGATATAGAAAAAAGAAAATTGTTCCTATCAGAAAAGCCAAGGCCTCCAGTCAAGAATGCCGATTACAAGAAGCGTGTCCAGGCATACCAGCGAAGAGGTTTCTGGTCCCCAGCCAGGGGCCAACGCCGTCGAAGCCTCCACCTCGTCTGCAGCAGAGGTCCGACTCCAGCCAGGGGTCACCGCCGCCGGGACCTCCGCCCAGCCTGCAGCCGAGGACGCCGCCGCATTGTTCGCCGAATCACGCAGCACAGAGTCCAGTGGTGACGTCACAATAGAATCCAGTGGTACCGCCACAATCGAGTCTTCAGCCACGACGGAGCCAGCCGTCAGGACGAAGCCAGCCGCCAATAAGAAGACCACCACACGCCCACCGTCGAAGGCCAGCTCCTCCAGGAAAAGGGAGCTGGCCAGGGCACAACTAGAACTATTGGAAAAAGAAGTCAAACTTGCTGCCGCACGCGTCGCCGCGCTCGAAACTGATGACGACAGCGACGTAGAAGATGGGGAAACGCTTCGTGGGGAACGTACCCACCACTGGGTACAGAATAACCTACTCACAGAGAAACTCCCTGAGAAAGAAGAACCGAAGAAGGAAGTCGAGAAGATTACAGCACCAAACAGCATCGACTACAACGAGTTAGCAACGGCCATTACGTTGGCAGCTCGCGCCATCCAGCCCGTCCATTCGCCGCGACAGGCTGAGCTGCCGACATTCAACGGGGCGCCGAGCGACTGGTTGCTTTTTAAAACAGCCTATGAAGAGACTGCTGTACTCTACACGGAAGCGGAGAACCTATCAAGATTGCGAAGATGCCTGCGCGGTGCAGCCAAGGACGCCGCCTACTGCCTGTTCGTCGGGTCGCCGAGCACCGGGGAGGTCATGGGGCTGCTGCAGTCACGCTTCGGGAGAGCGGACGCACTAGCCATAGCCGAGCTCAATAAACTCCGTGCCCTACCGAAGCTTAGCGATCAACCCAGAGAAATATGCGTATTCGCATCCAGGGTTCAGAACGTCACAGCGACATTGAAGGCACTTAACAAGCCTCATATGTTATACAATTCGGAAGTGGTGCACTCCGTTATAGATAAAATGCCAGCAGTATTACGTCACCAGTACTATGAATTCAATTCACTCCAGGATGAAGACCAGCCGGACCTTATCACGCTATCCAAGTTCATGGAACAGACAGCATCAAGAATAGGTAGCTTCGCTCCAGTCGAACACATAGCCAGCGAAGACCGGCGGGAGCGGGAACCCAAGAAGCAGATGCGTGCTTTCCACATTCAAGAAAGAACTTCTTCACCACAAGCACGAGAACGGTGTGCACTATGCCAGCGCAGCGGACACCAGCCTGCAGACTGCCAACAACTCAAGACTGCCGAGTTATCTGCAAGATGGGAACTAGCCAAGAAACATCGCCTTTGCTTCCGGTGCCTGAGGGTGCGGCGGTTTCATCACTCGTGCAAGCCGAAGCAGTGCAACATAGATGGGTGCATCTACAAACATCACCAGCTGTTGCATAGCCCCACGACTACAACCGCGCGCACCGAAGAGAAGCAAGAAGACCGAAACTTCACCGTGGCATCAGCGAGAGAAACCAATAACACAAAGGCGCTGCTAAAGATTCTTCCTGTGCAACTCAAAGGACCGAGGGGCGTCTGCAATGCGTACGCCTTGTTGGACGACGGGTCGACGTGCTCGTTGATCGACGCAGCGGTAGCGGAGAAGATTGGAGCCGACGGACCAGTCGAACCCTTTTACATAGAAGGCGTTGCGGGATCAAAGATCGATGCTGAAAAATCCAAGCGCGTCGAGTTCGGCATCCGAGGCCTCCACTCCAAGCTGCACAGCATCACGGCGCGAACAATGTCCAATCTACGACTGTCACCACAGGAAGTGCCGCGCCGCATCATGGATTCCTGCAAGCACCTGCGAGATATAGAAGACCTGCTGCAATACGAAGAAGGTTCACCAACAGTCTTACTGGGTCAAGACAACTGGCAACTACTGGCAAGCGACGAGATGCGTCACGGC
The DNA here is from genome assembly GCA_911387765.1 of Pyrgus malvae. Taxonomy (NCBI): domain Eukaryota; kingdom Metazoa; phylum Arthropoda; class Insecta; order Lepidoptera; family Hesperiidae; genus Pyrgus; species Pyrgus malvae. The sequence goes on from OU426959.1 coordinate 24,825,901, forward strand.
GACAACAAACAACCGGTGGCCTCTCATACGCCGCTCGGTTGGGTGCTCCACGGGCTCCGGGAATTGGGGGGCGCACAACGCCATCGCGTCCACCACATCCACAGCCACGGAGAGGAGGAGTCAATGGAACAGCTGATGAAGCAACACTTCGCTTTGGAGTCACTGGGGGTAGAGGCCAGGAGGTCTTTTACCGATTCCGATTCCGAGCGCCGAGCCATGCAGATCCTGGAGGCCAAAACGAAGCGGATCCCGACGGGCGGCTTCGAGACCGGACTGCTGTGGAAGACCGATGATATCCACCCACCGGACAACTTCCAGTCTGCACTCACCCGACTTGAATATTTAGAAAGAAAACTGGATCGAGACGACAACATGAAGAAACGATACAAACAGCAAATAGTCAATCTAGTGGAAAATGGTTTCGCCGAAGCAGCGCCGACAGGGAAGAGTACCAAGCTGTGGTACCTACCTCACTTCGCCGTTATCAACCCACAGAAGCCTGAGAAGCTACGCATCGTGCACGACGCCGCTGCCAAGACACGAGGGGTCAGCCTCAACGACATGTTGCTATCCGGACCAGACCTGCTGCAGTCACTGCCGGGCGTCCTCATGAAGTTTCGTCAACGCCCGATCGCAGTCACAGCCGATATCAAGGATATGTTCCTGCGTGTCACTATTCAAGAGGAAGACAGGGACATGCAACGTTTCCTATGGAGAGACGACCGGCGGGAGGGTCCACCCGATGAATACCGGATGAAAAGCGTCATCTTCGGAGCTACCTCGTCGCCGTGCACTGCCATCTACGTGAAGAACACCAATGCTGAGGAACACAGAGCCGAGTATCCTGAGGCAGCCGCAGCCATAGTCGACAACCACTACATGGATGACTACCTAGCCAGCTTCGATAATGAAGAAGAAGCCATACGTGTGTCCAGAGCCGTGACACACGTACACAGCCGAGCCAGCTTCCATCTTCAGAAGTGGACATCCAACTCCAAGTACGTGTTAGAACAGCTGTCGCCGGGTCCACGTAGTGAGACAGTCTACCTGGACAAGGAGAAGATCCTAGGGATGGTGTGGCAGCCACACACCGACACCCTCTCCTTCAACATCAACAGGCATAAGATTCCGGAAGACATACTAGATTACAGCAAGACTCCGACGAAAAGAGAAGCCCTTCGCACAGTCATGTCGCTCTTCGACCCCCTGGGAATCGCTACACCGGTCACCATACAAGCGAAGAGTATCCTTCAAGACACCTGGCGCTCCGGCATCGAGTGGGATGCGACACTCCAGCCATCAGAAGCCGAGTCATGGACGAGATGGGTCCACTCGATCTCCGAGTTGTCGCTCCTCGCCGTGCCCCGCTGCTACTCAAGGATGTCACAGGCGCGCGACATACAGCTACACACCTTCGTCTACGCCAGCTCGTCAGCCTACGCCGCCGCTGTCTACTGGAGGGTGGAGGGCGAACACGGGCAGATACACGTGTCGCTCATCGCCGGAAAGGGCAAGGTCGCGCCACTCAAGCTGGTCTCGATCCCAAGACTGGAACTGCAAGCCGCCGTACTGGGTAGCCGCCTAGCACGCACAGCCATCGAGGAACACGACGTCCAGCCAAGGAAATGCTTCTACTGGACCGACTCACGCACTGTCCTGGCCTGGATACGCAACGGTCCGCGGGTCTACAAGCCGTTCGTCGCTCATCGCGTCGCCGAGCTGGCGGAGAACACAAAGACGAAGCAATGGAGGTGGGTGCCAACCAACGTCAACGTCGTTGACGATGCCACCAGGGATGCGCCGACTTCATTCACATCCGAGCACCGGTGGTTTCAAGGGCCTGCTTTCCTACGCCTACCCAAAGAAGACTGGCCGCGAGAGGACACCGTCAGCCAACCAGAGGAAACCGGGGAGGAGCGCGTGACCGTGCTCAAGGAGGGCACGCGCCTCACTAACGCGCTGCCCGACATAACACGCTACTCCAGCTGGCTTCGGGTCATCAGGGTGACCGCCCGGGTGCTACAGTTCATCGACAAGCTGCGGGCGAGACAACGCTGCACCGCGCTGTGGAAGCGCACCGAAAAGAAAACAGATGACGACCCTACCTGGAAGAGGACCAAGAAGCAGCCACCAGTACACAAAGCCGCGACCTCCTCCGCAGGGAAAACATTCCTGCTTGAGGCGCGCCACCTTCACCGCGCACAGCTATTATGGGTACGAGCTGTGCAAGAAGACGCCTTTCAAGACGAACTCGCAGCCATCAAGAACGGGAAAGCCGTGCCGTCGGGAAGCCGCCTAGCCCAGCTGTCGCTCGTGGTGGATAATGACGGGGTCCTACGTCTACGATCCCGCATCGCCGCCGCCAAAGACATCACCACGACACAGAGAGAGCCCGCCGTTATAGACGGCAATCACCGATGGACGCGCCTGTACATAGCCTGGGTGCACCGCCAGCTGCACCACGGGGGCTACGAAATCACCGCCAACGAAGTACGCCAACACTACTACGTGCTAAGCCTGCGCCACAGCGTCCGGACGGAGGTGAAGAGTTGCCAGATCTGTCGCCTGCGGCGGGCGAAGCCAGCCCAGCCGTCAACGGGCAATCACCCCCGCAGTCGCCTCGCTCACCACCAACGACCTTTTAGCTTCACAGGCCTAGACTACTTCGGGCCACTGACAGTCACCGTGGGGCGCTCTCACCAAAAGCGCTATGGGTTGCTTTTCACCTGCCTGACTACCAGGGCAGTCCACCTGGAGGTCGCCGGGAGATTCATGGCGCTACGCCGCTTCATCGCCAGACGGGGATGCCCGACGGTTCGGTCCGATCAGGGGACCAACCTGAGGGGAGCGGACATCGAGCTGAAGAAAGCCGCCAGAGAAGCCATGGAGAACGAGGCCTCCATCCGCTTCATTACATGGAAATTCATCCCGCCCAGCGCCCCATTCATGGGCGGTTCGCAGCGTCAAGACGGCGCTCGATGTCACACTGCACGAGAGGGCGCCCAGGGAGGAGGTCCTCCACACGCTGCTCGTCGAGGCCGAATTCACTATCAACAGCCGGCCACTCACTCACCTGTCCGTCGAAGACGAAGACGCCGAAGCCCTCACGCCCAACCACTTCCTGCTTGGAGGCCCAGCGCGGGTGCCGCTGCCGGGGGCCTTCGCCGAAGCGGACGCAACGACAGCCAAGCAGTGGCGGGTCAGCCAACGTCTCGCCGACGCCATCTGGTCGCGCTGGGTGCGCGAGTACCTTCCCGAGCTACAACACCGGCGGGAGCCACGCGCACGAGGCCACATCCAGTTGGGCGACCTGGTGCTCATCGCTGACGGCACTCTCCCTCGCAACGTGTGGCCGCGCGGGCAAGTGGAGGCGGTGTTCCCGGGACCAGACGGCGAAGTACGGGCAGTCGACGTGAGGACAACCAGAGGGGTGCTACGACGGCCGACAAAGAAGCTGGTGATCCTGCCGACGAAGTCTCCATAGCCGCGAACTTCGAGGGTCCAGCTGCGGGCAGCTGCGGCGGCAGAATATGTTCGCGACTTTTGTTTAGATTACATATCGCATGATTACTGTTCGCGATGATAACTTTCACTAGGTATAGAATTTATGAACAATAGGTGTTGTACATAACATATTATTTGATTTACTTGTTTCGTTTATATAGTAATATGCGTGTTTTTATCATTTTCTAGTTCATAAGTTCATTATTGTTTTATATAGTTTGCCAAATATGGTAGTCTGTAGGTTTACCGATTGTTTGCCTTATATGGTCGCGTGTAGATTTACTTGTTGTTGCCCTAATATGGTAATGCATCGACTTACTTATCGTTTGCCTAATATGGTGATGCATAGGGTTACTTGAATGACAGGACAAGAATTGTGAGAAATAAATATATCGGTGTTTCTTTCTTAAGCCCCGCCCCGGTCCGTCCCACTTCGCCGGATATAAATATAGCGTCGGATCGGGGCTAAACATGGGCTAAACACACTTACCACTGGGCTCTAATGGAGGAAACACCTTAAAGGGAAATCGTGTCTTCTTTGATACCTGCCTACCCTGAACATCATAGCAACATACAGTCCACTGCACACCACACTTTTAATACTCTTAAATTACATATACTTATGATGATCTTCAGTTTTCTTTCTCTTTGAAAGTTTTCTCCAAAACTTCCAAGGCGGGGGAGCATGGTTAGGCGATTTGTTATTATAATGTTACTTTCATTTTTCTTAGGTTTAATATCTATATAAAACACTCTCAATTATTGCTAGCTTGCCAGCATAATGTTTTCAGGAGTGCTTATCGGTTTCTGATTCGCAGTTTACCGAACTCCTTTCATATTGGATGAAGGAGAAGAAATGCATATGCCTCTTGTCTATGATTAGAAAAAAATAAAAATAGAATATTATCTACGCCTGCCCCAGTATGGCGGTGTGGTTGCATACGTACGGTACTCACGTCGACTAACGTTCTTTGGTTATGTTCGACAATATTCTTAAGTACTAATCTAAAACCCATCAAAAACTACAAGCGGAACCTTGAAGCGGCAGACTGCAGTCTGGAAGAATGTCCAGGATCCTGTGACTGTATATAGGAGAGGTGGCTTCGATTCAAGAATTCCGTGAGTACTTTTTTGATTAACATTGTGCTGGCATTATGCTGGTACCTAATTGGGAGTGTTTACTGTCCCAACAGTGGGCTTGGGTCATAATTGCGCGCCCGCCCACCCAATTCTGCTTTCCTCCACTTGTGACCTAGAGGCATTGGCTCGACAGGTGTAAAGTGCGTCCACCGTACTATCATCTACATAGCAATGTATACTGCGTGATTGTTGCAGCATGTCATTGATATGCAGAATGAATAGTGTAGGGGACAGCACTGAGCCTTGGGGAACACCGGCGTTAATGGGCTTCATATCTGAGCAGCATCCGTCAACAACGACCTTAATCTGCCGCTCAGATAAAAAGCTAGCCACCCAGTTGCATAGCCTCAAGGGAAGACCGTAAGATGGAAGCTTCGCGAGAAGGGCCTTGTGCCAGACCCGGTCAAAGGCCTTTGCGATATCTAGGCTGACTGCCAAAGCCTCCCCGTTACCCTCGATGGCTTCAGCCCAGCGGTGTGTGAGGTACACCAAGAGATCACCGGCCGACCGGCCCTGGCGAAAGCCATACTGACGATCGCTGATCAACCGATGTCTCTCGAGGTACCTAAGGAGCTGTGTGTTTATAACACGCTCCATCACCTTAGAGAGCAGGGAGGTTATCGCAATAGGCCTGTAATTGGACGGGTCACTGCGGTCACCCTTTTTCGGAATTGGGTGTACTAAGGCTACCTTCCACGAAGACGGTACTTTACTTGTGGTGTAGGAAAGCGAGAATAAGCGCGTTAAGACGGGAGCCAACTCGGGAGCGCACGTCTTTAGTACGATCGCGGGGATATCATCCGGCCCGCTCAACTTCTTGATATCGAGGGCTTGCAGAGCTCGTCTGATGGCCTTTTGAGTGAAACGCACGTCCTTCATCGAGCTCTCACACTGCCTGATGGTCGGCGGTGCGGCACCTCCGTCGTCCAGAGTCGAGTTTGAGGCAAACAGGGTACCCAGGAGATCGGCCTTCCCTTTTGCCGTGTGAGCCAGAGTATCGTCCGGTTTCCGTAAAGATGGTAAAGACGACCGACAGAAGTTACCTTCGACAGCCTTGGCCAGCGACCAAAAAGCTCGACTCCCGCAAGGGTAGCTTGATAGACGCTGGCCAATTCTACTGATGTGCCTAAACTTCGCCTTGGCTGTTTGCTTCTTTGCCGAACGGGAGGCAGCGTTGAATTTTTTTCGAAGCTTAGACGTTTCGGGGTCGTTACGCGCGTGCGCATCAGCCCAGGTTTTGAACGTTTCTTGCTTAAGGCTTGAAGCCCTAGCGCAAGACCCATTAAACCAGGGCTTGTTTCGCCCGCCGATGGATACTGAAGAGCTGGGAATAAAACCAAGCATGCCCTCTCGTATCACATCGGCTATCGATTCCGCACACGTGCTAGGATCACCCGAGGTGAAGCACAGCTGCCTCCAGGGGTAGGAAGCCAGGAATTCCCGGAGTCCATCCCAGTCCGCTGACCCGTAATGCCAGACTTGACGCTTCCCATTGGGTCGAGAACCTTCTGGGGGCGGCAAGGGTACGGCAGAACTTACCAGGCAATGATCAGAAGTCCCAAGTGGGGCCCCAACCGTCACCCGGTAGTCAGATGGATGGGTGGTCAGCAGAAGATCCAGCAGAGAGGCAGTATGGGTCTCAATATCTGGTACTCTGGTGAAAGTGTGTACCACCTGCGTCAACCCATATGCCAAGGAGAAGTTGTAAGCGGCCCTGCCAGCAAAGTCGGTGATTCTGGATCCCAACCATTCGGTGTGGTGAGCGTTGAAGTCACCCAGAACCACCAGCTCAGCCGAGGGACACTGTTCCAGCACTCTGTCGGACGTCTTTTGGACGTGCTCAAATAGTCGAGTCGTCTCCGCGTCTCCGCTATAGGACCTATAGAGGCACGCGTAGATTCGGGTTCTAGCCCCAGCGTCTACGCGCGCCCATAGCACCGATAGGTCCTTGTCTTCAAGGGAGCTAAGTCGGCGACAGCAGACATCGCCCCTGACGTACATACATACCCCTGCCCTACGCATAAAAGCGTGTTCTAAAGTGTAGCCGGGATAGTGTAGGTACGACGTATCGTCAGGTGGCGCGATCTGCGTCTCCGTGAGGAAAAGCAAAGCCGGCTTTGCTGTCTCTAGGTGTTGGTGGACAGCATTCAGGTTGGAGTGTAGTCCCCTAATGTTGCACATGTCCACGGTAAATGTGGGGGGGATGGCCGCTGAGTAAACTTTCCTTTTTCTAATTAAGCTGCCCATGGTAAAAAAAGCTGTAAAAAAAGAAGAGTGGGAAATTTGAAGTTTGTTTAAGGACTTATAAATATTATATTACCGTTCTATATATTGTTATTTAAAGAATATCTGATGTCTTCAGAACTGTACGTAAACCAACCTCTATCTTAATAAGTCTCTTTGGTGAAGGTACCTAACCTAATACAGTGAAAGCTAAAGTAAAGGCAGATATTTCTCAACTGCATTTTTGTATATTATATACTTTAATAACGAGAAATAAACGATTTGTAATATCTGTGAATTACACAAATACACATCACTTATGCATAAACTATGACCTCACCACCCATCATAATCATCATAATCTTTATCATGACTTTTAATATCGCACTGTTGGCTATTAAAATAGAACAAATTTTTTTAGGAGACCAAGGTATCCGGTTGAGGATACCGGGTAATGTGTGATTTGTACCGCAATAAAACCTCTTCGGTGGCCTGGCTCTGCGCTTGGGGAGGACTCCGGGAACGCAGTGGAACGCACTGGAGATCCCCACTCCACTCTCCTACACTCTCCGATGCTTACGGCGACATGCGGCCACGCACACACCACCGTCCTTCCCGGGGCCGCTGGCTGAACCGATCGAACTCCCACTCTCACCTTCCAAAACCCCTGAAGCCCCCTTTTAGTTACCTCTTACGATCAGGCAAGGGATACCGTAGTTCTATTCTTAAACCCGAAGCTACAGGGACTAACACAGAACATAGTCTGTTTTGTGATAGTCCCTGTACAGAAAATGGTCTGTTCTGTGTTATTCCCTGTAGCTTCGGGATTAAGAATAGAACTACGGTATTCTCTGCCTGATCGTGAGAGGTGACTCAACCCGCTACGCTGTCGAATTGCGAAATGTTATGTCTTTGGGAATTGTTCCTCTTCCTCTTACTAAGTCTTATTACTTACTAGTCTTAGTCATGTTCGTATACAATGTATCACTGTTCCACGGTGCTCAGCCATGCTCAGCAGTGAGGTAAAGAGATAAAAAGGTTAAGAAAGTAAATTACGAGTAAATAACATTTCTTTCTGAAAATAACTTACTTATATACTAGTATTATGTACATGTATGGAGCAGCGATGGCCGAGTGGTAAAAGCCGCGGTCTTCTACGCGACCGATCCCGGGTTCAAATCCTCGGCGCGCACCTCTGACAAAGAAATTTGTAATGTGCGCATTTATCGCTGCTCCACGGTGATGGAAAATATCGTGATATTTCATTGATTACGATGTTCTCCATCGCCGTGCATGCCTGAGAGAAATTCATAATTTCTCGAAAGCATGACGTCCACCAATCCGCACTTTGCCAGCGTGGTGGACTATGGCCTAAATCCCTCTCACTTGTGAGAAGGAGACCTGTGCCCAGCAGTGGGACATAAAAAAAAGGTTTAAAAAAATAATATGTACATGAACCATCAATATTATCTCCGATTAAACTATGTATCCTTCCCTTACGTTTACAAATATCGTAAAAGGTTGGTAATTTATGCCTCTTCGGCACAATTAACGCTACCTGTAGCACTAAACTAAGAGTAACAAAAAATGTGTTTAAAACTGCGCTGAAAGCTTTAGCTCCAGAACAATGGCATTAAAAATGAGCGTCAAGTTCCCTTCATTGAGCCGCACTATGAGCCAAGTTCAAATTAATTTCAAAAAGCCATTGTAGCGGCTCCTCTTGTTCTTCAATTTTCCGTCACTCTGCCATGTTTGAGCGTCTATACATGTTTCAGCGAAATAACCTTGTAGCGGCTCGTACACACCCACATTTTCTTTTCATAGCATATTTAAATGACTGAATAGGCATTACATTCTATTGTCAAGGTCTCTGCTAGTTTTTCTCAATTATTGCTGAGGCCTGGAGTTATTCCATCCCCTGCCCAATGCAGGTTGGTAGTTAACCCACTGTTGGATATTTTCAATTCACCTTTAAGACCTTTGAAGAGGTTTAACGGCTTTTATCTATCGATAACAACCATGACCACTCATAAAAGTTGCCTCTTGCGGTTATCCTTTACCCGATCGTACTTTCTACGTTCTATGTATCCAATCATTCTACGAAAGCCGCCATGTAATGTAAGTTTTGATAGATAAAAATTATAATTATGATGCTTCACTACACACAGAATATATAAATCAAAGAATATATAAGCACCTTCTAGAATAGCGTATTACATCTTCGATTACATTAACACATTAACCAGGTAGTACGATGGCAGTCAAATGAGATGTGTTTGCAACACGATATCTCCTCTGGCGCAATTGAGCTGATCCGATTAACTGTCCTTAGACGTGATGATGCTAGTGCTACCTCGGACTGAAATTTGGTTAAGCTCGAATATGGGTGTAAATAATAGAAATCCGATTGCCGAGCCGAGTGGTTATAAAATATTTATTGATGCCTTACGGTGATGGAAAACATCAACATATTTCATTACTATATATAACCATTACCGTACACGTACGTACATGCCATTTTTTTGTTATCTGGGGAAAAACTTCAAAAGGTACCCGACACCTTGGGAGAGGATACCAGGTTACGTGGGATTTGTACTGCACAAAAACACCCTCGGTGGCCTACCTCTGAGCTTGGGGAGGACTCTGGGATTTCCAGTGGAACGCACCGTAGTCCTCACAGAACATTATTAACAGAAGTAAGAATGGAAATGTGGGCGGGGCAGACGTCGCCAAGGAATTTTGAGCAAACGCTTAAAATTCCAAAATCTCTACAGAAACACGCTATCGTGCTACAATATGCGTGCTTGTGTGCGTGCTTGGGTGTGATTCGTTCATTTGAAATCTCGTGATTGTACGGCGCTAAGATTGGCTAGATTTGAAATTGCAAATATGTGCGTAAGCTTCGTATTTATTTAAGTACAGATGTAATGGAGGTGAAAGGCGGGGCTTAATCGGCGACACCAGTCTTCATACAAACGGCGTGTTATTGCCGTTCTACCTTTCTTAATAATGTTCTGTGGTAGTCCTCCGCGCTTGGAAACCAGCTCGCGCCCATCTTCGGGAGAACAGATGCGTTTTCCTGCACCCTCAGGCGCTCACAGCGGTATGCGGCCACGCACATACCGCCGTCCTTCTCGGGGCTGCTAGCTAAATGGGCCGAGGTCCCACTCTCACCGTCCGCAACCCAAAAGCTCCCTTTTAGTCGCATCTTACGATCAGTCAGGGGATATCATAGCTCTATTCTTTATCCCGAAGCTACAGGGACCAGCGCCAGGGGACGTTATCAACGTCCACCCCGGCGGCTCCTTCGCGGGATCTGCACGCAGTGTCGCAGAAGGAGGTTACCGAGCGTCATGCATCCCTGGGACGTACCGTCGCTTCGGTGATGGCCGCCGGGATCATGTCCAGTTGTTTGGACCAGGTTCCGCCGCTCGGACTCCCAAGCTGGGCAGTGCTCGAGAGTGTGGTACATCTATAGACGTGATTATAGTGTTGAAAATATTAAGAAATTTTACGATTGTATTAAAAACTTGACATTTCATGAAGTTTATTTATGTACTGATCCAAACGATGCTTTTAATATATTCCATGAATTGTTTCTCCTTTTTTATAATCTTTGTTTCCCTGTTATAAAAGTTAAAATACTGACGAGAAAACGACCAACATGGATTTCAAAAGGTATAAAAAGGTGCTTCAAAATTAAAAGGGGTTTGCTTTGGGGATATAGGATATCTCGCAGCACTCAGGCAAAACACAAGTTTAAGAACTATTCAAAGAGATTAAAAAGAATAATAAAACTTACCCAAAAATCTCAAAATGACTATTTTATTAAAAACGCTCACAATAAATCCAAAGCTGTTTGGAAAGTAATTAATAATAACACTGTAAATGTACCTAAACAAGATATTTATGAAATCAAATTAGGAAACCACGTTGAAACGGATCCACAAGTTATTGCTAAAGAGTTTAATGACTTCTTTTTAGATCAAGTTGAAGATAATTGTAATATAAATATGGATAGTAATACACATAAAATTAACTTTAACCATCAAAACTCATTTTTCTTTAATCTGATGAAATTATAACTATAATAAATAATCTTAAAAATACAAATAGTACAGGGTACGACGGTATATGCACGAATATAGTTAAACGGATATCAAAAATCATTGCTCCATTATTAGCTTACAACATTAATTTAAGTATTGAAACCGGCATATTTCCGGAGAAACTGAAAGTAACCATTATAAAACCAGTATTTAAGAAACAAGATAGACATGACATGGGATGTTACAGACCCATTGCATTAATACCAATTTTTTCCAAAATATTCGAAAAAGTACTACATAATAGATTGTATTATTACTTCGAAAAGTTCTCTATCTTCGCTAACGAACAGGTAGGGTTTAGAAAGAACAAATCAATAAACATTGCAATTTACAATTTTTTACAAATAGTAATGACAAGTTTAAATAATAAGAAACAGGTGATCGGGCTCTATATGGATATGACAAGGGCATTCGAATATGTAGATCATAAATTGTTGATTGTTAAGTTAGAGAAATACGGAGTCAGAGGTAATGCATTAAACTTAATCAACTCCTACTTAACTGACAGACAGCACATTACAGAAATAGCAAAAATTAATGAAATCACAAAAACTCAAGAGAAACATCTTTCTAACCCTAGGAAAGTACTGTATGGCGTGCCTCAGGGAAGTATTTTAGGCCCTTTACTCTTTTTAATTTATATAAATGATTTTCCTAAAGTCATAAAACAACCGATGATACTATTTGCAGACGATAGTACAGTAATATTTACAAAAGAAAACACCGACTCTTGAATCCCTAATAGATTGGTTAGACAGTAATAATCTTAAAATTAATCTCGATAAGACAAATATAATGTCATTTAAAAACAGAGTATCATACGGGCAAACAATAAATATTGACTATAAAGGAAAGTTGATATCAGAAATAGAAACAACAAAATTTTTAGGACTATACATAGATAGCAAACTAACATGGCAGTCACATAAAGAGCACGTCTGTAAACAGTTAAATAAGTTTTCTTTTGCTTTATATAAATTAACAAAAGTTGTAAGCAAAACGGCGGTTCTGGACGCATACCATGCGTACGTTGGTGCCACATTAAGATACGGAATAATATTTTGGGGTAACGCGACAGGAATACAAACCATATTTAAGGCCCAAAAAAAGTGCATTCGAGCCATATGTCAGCTAAAGGAAACGGATACTTGTAGGCCACATTTTCAAAATTTAAAAATATTGACTTTTCCTTCTTTATATATTTACGAAATCTCTTTAATGGTCAAAAATGAAATAGCTAAATATGAAACCCTTAAATCAAAAAGGCATCCTAATAAATTATGTTCAATTGCTTCTAAAACGAAACAATACCATAATAGTGTCTTTTGCATGGGACCAAAAATATATAACGGTCTACCGGAATTCCTCAAAATCAAAACGGGCAACGAGTTTAAAAAAGAACTTAAAACGTATTTACTGAAAAAGGCGTATTACTCAGTCACTGATTTCTTAAAAGACAAAACGGCATAAAGGAATTCCATAAAAACCTGGGAGGTTTTTTTTCCGCCGGCTTTTTTTTCCTCTTAGTGTACAAAAACCCTGCAATATGGGTACCCAAAGCCGACGATCGGATTCGATCCGAAGTACAAATAAATATGAATAAATAATTAAATAAACAAACAACTAAATAAATACATACTTGAAGAAATAAAATTTAAAAATTTTAATTTTCAAAATGCGCAATATGGGATCAAATAAAAATAAAATAAAATAAATAATAATGTACATTTTTATAAATTGTGTTATTATTAAGTTTTTTTTTCTTTTATCTTTGTAATATTTGCATACCTCATGAAGGTAAATATGGCGTACTAAATATGTATTAACAACTTTTGTAAACACCCATATTTGTGCAAATAAAGTTATTTGTCTTTGTCTTTGTCTTTGTGCTACACGGAATCCTGGTAGTGTCTGCAGTGATGACATCTGGCAGACACCTCATGTCCAATGCGGTTCAGATACTCACCGAAGCAGTCATGTCCGGTGAGTATCTGATTCAGTCGGTAGGTCCCTTTTCAGTCAAGCCCGGAAGCTGGACAGAATGTTGCCGACGGCTCTTTGAAGCGCGTTCTGCGGCTCGCGCAGCTATCGCGCCAGCACGTCAGAGCCCGCCATCTGGTTCTCCGACGGAGCTCTCCGATCGTCTCATTCGAGGGTTCAGCCTCTCCTTGAAGACCTCTACGTCCTTATCCGCCAGGATGTACAAGTACATGCCTATGAGTAACACACGACAATTCTAAAAGGCATGTCGTATCCACCGAATCACAAAATATGGGTAGTGGGGTAGACTTTAACCGAAATCCCTCTCAATCTCAAGAGGACATTAACAAATGGATAAAATTGCTGTTTTCTTGAACTAGCCCGTGTTGGTGGGTCATGGAACTGGATGTCATCTAATTACCTTACAGTCAAGTGCTCATCGGTATTCGACGATCTTTAACTAACTTTTTAACTCTTTCAAGCGCATCGCATATTAATTAACATGCTTTTATTTACTTCTGTCATAATTATGTTAGTATGTGACGGTAACTTTGAACTTGATTTTGTCTGACATCGAAACGTCAGATTAATTTGAAAATTAACATACTCGTACTTATCAAGTACCGATGAAAATGCAATAATATGAAAAAATGAGAAGAAACAAAGAAATAACAAGGAAACTATACAACTGAATGCTTTTTTACATTTTAATTTTGACTTATTTTTTTACTTTTTAGTTCGTTTTTTCACAAAGCCGTTTTTTTATTGTAATTTTAGTAGTCTCTATTTATATGACTCATAAATTCGTATAAATTAAATCAAAATTATTATTCTTTAATGCATGTAAACACAGCCTAACACAGGCTTAAAGCTCGGGGCGTTTTATACGACATTTTGGGGAGGTCTGCGGTGATATTAGACATTAAAAGGATATCTGGTGTATTAGACTTTTAATCTTGTTTATACACACAATACTTAGGAAAATGCGGGACATGTTTGGGGGAAATTCTCTTTGTGTTTTTGCTCTGTGAAGCTAATGAGGGTTAATGATCTTAACTGTATGGCTATGAAGAATAATGATGTATGAATGGATGGGGTTTATTTGAAACTGGCGTCCTGATTTTAGCAATTGAGCTTTCTTTATTTAATTAAAAAATAAAATTTATAAAATAAAATTAAATAAAAAAATATATTATTATTATTATTATTAAGTAATGCTAATTTAAAACAAAACTCACACCCAAAAAATCATCGGCTTATTGTTATTTAACAACGCCATCAAAAATAGCTCCCAATTTAAAAAAAAATGTATCACAAAAAATAAAAAATTGCAACATGTTCGTTTGAGGGTTGAACCTGAGTCTCTAGTTCTGCAGTCAGCCGCCTACGTAATCATTCAACCAAGGAAGCTTCAACAGCATCGACGAAATTTTTATAGAACTCTTTTAAATCGACATTGTCATTTGTTTGAAAATAGGCTTGGCAGATGACATTTAACGGCTTTCTACGCCATAATATTTTTTAGTTCATATTTACGATAAGTTGATTATCGCTGAAAATACGAATAAAACGACAATTTCTAAAAAGGAAACCTAGCTGGATCAACTATCACCCCCGAAACCCGGGCACTAAATTTCATGAAAATTGAATGAAGCACGGAAACGCGCATGAATTTTTTTGCCACTGGCGGTCACCCATCTCATACCCGACCGCGCCCGTTTGGCTTAGCAACATAAATCTATTCTATTCTTGCATTCTATGCAGCCGCCAGGCCATGCGGCAGAAATACTACCTTGGTCGAAACTGTAAGTTTTTTCACCTGTGCCGCTGCTGTAGATTCCCAATTATTCTTTTCATTTAAAAGTTATAAGATAGACTTTTTCACGAAAACATTTTTTTTACTTACAGTCGGGTTTTGCTTTAGTTATTTTATAAAATAACATTTTTAGCAGAGCAGAGCCGCTGTCCAATTTCAAACACCACTATACTGACATTATAAAACTATAAAAAACTGTCATAGATTTCCACCAGACACATAGGAACACTTGAGGTCAGGGTCTAAATGAAAACTCATTAGAAATAGTCACGTTCACAAACAATTTTCTTGTTTGGGTCCAGGTGTAGAATATAATCTATTATTAAGACTAATTTGAGCTAACAATGTAAACGAAATTGTTGTAGTTGCAGAAACACATTTTTAACCAACCCCCGACGCAAAAACGACGGGGTTTTATCAGTTTAAAGTGTCAGTGTGTATGTGTGTGTGGTCCCCCGACGCGACACCGCTTGGAAAATAAAAAAAATAAAATTTACATCATAATATGTGACGGTAATAATAATAATAGGTTTAAAATATTATTTTATAGGAGTTTTTTTTTGGCTTTTTATTTTTTTTATTTTACTTTTTGTTGTATTTGAATGAGTAGTGGCAACAATTTTGTGTAACCCTTCTTCGTTATTTAAAAAAAAAGAAAATAAGTTCACATTTCATTTAGTTGTGTCACAAAAATAAATTGGATGGAATTCTGTGAAGTCAGTTAACATACGATAGTTTAACGAGACAACGTCATAACAAAACAATGGAAAACGCACTAACTTTTCACTTCACTTTAAAAATACTCGACAAACGGCGCAAGCCGCAACAGTGCAACGTTACAAGCATAACGTTACAATAAGTGTAACGTTACAATCCATTTTCGTACGTGCAGCCGGCGTTCATAAATTAATTACATTAGACGTCGTCACGTCAAAAAAGACAAAGACAAAGACAAATGATTTATTTGCACAAATATGGGTATTACAAAGTTGTTTTATACATTTAATAATCCGCCATATTTAACTCAGTAAAGTATGCAAATATTATATTATAGGTATATTATTAATAAATAAAAGTACTGACTAAAATCTAACTTAGAAATTTTAATTTATTTAAGTATTTAATTAAGTAATCATAGTATTGATTTATATTTATCCCATATTTGCGTTTTTTTAAAATTGTTTTTGGTAATTATTTGGAAAAAAGAATTCTTTACCCATTCGGGATACAGAATCTTTAACATTTACATTTCGCTTCCTTACAAACATTTCGTACGTGTATTCTTTACAATTTTTTAACTTATCCTATTTTGTAGAACTCGTTTAAAACTTTCGTCAGCTTTCAACTGCAACCATATCCGAATCGTTCGGTTTTAGAATAGGTACTTACGAAGCAACTTACTGGTTGCTCGCAAATAAGATAGCCATTATATTTTTATGGTTGGCTTAACTTTGGTTTTAACATTGTTTTCTTCGAGGAAAGGGGGAAAAATATTAAAAAACTTTCATTTTATTACCTCTTAATCTAATAAAGTAATGCGTCTTATTTGGTAGCAACTTTTTGTATGCCGTTACTTGGAAAATATTATTTTCTTTAAGCGTCTCTCAGACTACGCTATAATATAATAGCATCTATAGTATATAGCTCATAGCACAACAATATCGCGTACCATTCATTGTTATGGACACGTTCTCACTGTAATATAATTAGTGGCTTACTATCCTTACTAATATTATAAATCGGAAAGTGAGTTTGTTTGTTTGTTTGTTCCGCTCTCACGCCGTAACTACTGAACCAATTGCTTTGAAATTTTGCAGACGTAAAGTTAGAAGTCCGGATTAAATAATAGGGTACTTTTTATCCCGGAAAAAATTGATATTCCCGAGGGAAAACAAAAATATTGTTAGCTTCATACCAGTTCGGTGATAGATGGCGCTGTGTGTCGTTTAAAACAAAGTAATATATTGCAAACGAATATGCACATGTAAACTGAGAAGCTAAATGATACATAATTAATCCCCGAAAATGAGGAATTCCCAAGGTTTTTACATCTACTTATCCTGTGTACTTAGTATTTTTTTACTGCAGCTAAGCAAAAACTTCTGTAGATACTTATTTACCTACCCTTTATCCTCGTATAATAGACTGTTCCAGAGGGTTAACAAAAGTTATGAATAATCAAAAATGAAATGAAATATGAATAATGAAATTATTTTTTTATTTCATTTGCAATGACCATTAATAAAGCTTCTTTCACACCTAAACGGCTGAACGCATTTTATGAAGTTTGGTATGGAGGTAGTTTGAGTCCTGGAAAAGCAATATTTTACCGCGGGAGAACTTCTCATTCCCACGGGAAAATCTAAAAAGCGCGATATAACTGAATTCCACGCGGGCGAAGCCGCGGGCGGAAAGCTAGTACGCTATAAAATGGTGCGATGCGCTATGTTCACGCTGTGCTATACATTCTCTTCAAAGATCTCAAATCTCGATCTGCAAAGATTTAAAACTCTACAAAGATCGCGCGGTCAACTGACCTAGCTATGTACTTGTAAATGCTAGCGATAATATCGCGTAATGTGGACGCCATGCTTGTTTTCTGTGTGGTAAAATTAGCTTAAATTTGCGAAACATAGCACATCCTTTGACACGTTGATGCAATGTCACATCGAATTATAAATACAAATTTACTTATCTGAATATGGCTATTAAAAAGTAGGGGTTGGTGGTTGGAGAGTAAAAATTTAGGACTAATTTTATTTTTAATGCCATACCTTATGGTGAAAAAATACCAAAATTTTTTTAGGGTGAGCCAACCTTAACACTTATGGGTATAAATATTAGTTGTAAACCTATTCTCATACCTACCGAATATACATATTAAATTTCATCTAAATCGGTCAAGCCGTTTCGGAGGAGTATATAAAATAAAATTGTGTCAAAAGAATTTTATATATTAGATAATCCCATTTATGTGTACGTAAGCTCTGTACAGCTAAGCGATTTCTTTTTCAATATACATAGTAGCAGATAAGCATGCAGGCTACATTTTTTTATAGATAAACCGAACAAAAAGGCAGACGCGCCGCGTGGTGTTAAGCGATCACCGTCGCCTATGGACACGGGCAACCCCAGGGGGGCCACCCGAGCATTGCGGGCTTTGAAGGAGAGCTTTTTTTTACAGCTTTCTTGGAAAACCCCATATTATAGTCCACTGGGAATGCCTCAGCTGGAAGGTTGTCCCATAACCTACACGTCCGTGGTAAAAAGGAGCGTGCAAAGCGGACTGTGGAGGACCGCCACGAGTCCAGATGGTGCCGGTGGAACTTTAACCTTTGCCTTTAACCTGGAAATGATGATGTAGACATCAATTTGTAAAGTTCCTCAGAGCACTAATCATAGTAAAGTCGGTAGAACACGCAAAGCGAGCCTGTATATTCGCAAGCTAAGCGGTTCTAGCCTGTGCCCGCTTTTAAACGCAGTCAAATGGGCGTAGCTGGTATTTTGGTGTACCTGCCCAGAGATGGGAGCAGTGGGGTATGACCTGGGTTATTATTACTTGGTGTTAAGTGGTCGCTGCCGTCTATAGACGTTTACACTCAAGTTCAAGTAAGCCTGAGTCATGTATGAGATCATATCCAGTTGTCACCCACATATCTGCAGGGTTGGTTGACATGATGATACTGTGAGTATGAAGAACATTGTCAACATTTTCTATCATTGTGGCAAAATAAGTTTTAAAGTTGACAGTTTTAAAGTTTCTGTAACAACTAAAAGTAAAGAGCAATGGCCTCATAAAAAGGTAATTTTAAAAATTAAGTGCCTAAAGTTCTGTCTTAAAGCGCTCTTACTATTTGAGAAATAAAGTAGTGTCATTTCGACATTTTAACTTTAAGGTCACTGAAATGTTACAAGCAAGACCTCTCCTGACCGATGACTATAAAACTACTGCATAATACATAATATATTTTCGAATAGTATTCATTTATTTGGTGTCTAGTTTATTTCATGCTTGCACAACCAATCATCGTAATGGCACACAACGCCTTTTTTCGTCCTACTGCAGAGCATAAAGTTGGGAAGAGTAGAGATGCGGTTAAGTGATCAACCCTATGTTGGAAATTTTAAACCTCAGTAAAATCTATTGAGACTTTAGATGGGGTTTTCTTTTTATAGTTAATTGTTTTAGTTTTTAGTTTTTATTGTTACTTTTATTTTAAGTAAATTTTTGTGTTGAAAAAAAAAATTGAGACTATTATTATTGGAATATTACATCAAGTATCCCATGAATTAAAAAAAGAAGTTCCCAAATTTGCTCACTTGGAACGCTGGTTGTCTTTTATTAAATCTTTTTTTTTTCTGTGATGGCTTCCTTGTATGTTGTGAACATAGAATACCAGTGTGTGTAAATAAAACAGGTAATGGAGAATTTCTTGCAATTTTATTAATATCCATAATCTACCAACTTAATGAAACTTTCAACAAAGTTAAACGACTGCTATCTATCGATTGCAACGGATACTTTTGTATTATTGTGCCCTCTGAATTACAGAAATGCTTTTAAAATTCGCCACTAGTGGTCACCTGCATTATACTTAAAAATCTTTGTTTTTTAAATATTATTTTTTATATTATTTTTAAATATTTTATAAAACAAAGATTTTTAATAAATAAAAATATTATTTTTTAAATATTATTTTCAAAATCACTAGTGGCGAATCTCAAAATCATTTCCGTAATTCAGAGGGCACAGAAGTACAAAATTATGCATTGCCGGCCAAAGAAAACTTCGCTAAGCGATCGCTTCTCGCTTCCCTGCAACAGTAAAACCACCGCTAAGTTAATTTACAAAGAGTTGCAAATCTCTTTGATGTTGATCTTTTGTCAAATTACCTTAAGTTCTGCCTAAAGTTCCTGAAATTGTCTGAATTTTGCAAAGAACTTTCCAGTGAAGTTTGTTCAGTTTCTAGGTGAATAAGATGAACAGTGAAGTAGGTTGTACGGTGTTGGAAAAATATTTGGGGGAAGCATTCTTAAAATATATATCTGTTGTTAAAAGTACTAGAGTCTAGGATAAAATCAAATGCTATAAAGATAGAATTATACAAATATCATCATTCGTGAATATATGTTATGCAGTGTCTGTAAGGCTTACATTTTAAGTTTTATTTATTCCACCCGTTAGTGTATACAGATTTAATGAGCGTTAGTAACAATTTATATTCCTATCATTTCATACAAATTGATATGATAGAAGATTAACTTCTATTTATATATGCGATAATTTCAATGCAAGTGTAGATACAGACATATTTAAAAATATTTTTAGTAGGTACTACAATCACCCATAATGGAATAGTTTTAAAGACCAACTTTTTATCGTAACTACTTATTTTTGCGTCTCACTGCTGGGCACGGTTCTCTGCCCATTCTGGCGCAACCATGCCGGACTGCCAATCGAAGGGTCCCGGGTTCGATTCCCGGCGAAACAGAAATTTGAATGATGAGTTTAAATTTCTGCTCTCGGTCTCGGTGTTTGTGTCTGTCTTTGTATGTGTCCATGGTACCCACGACACAGAGTATTAATTACCTTACTGTGGGGCTATGAGTGTGTAACGTTTATTTATTTATTTATTATTGGCGAGGCCTGAAGTTTACACCACCACGCTGCTCAAATGCGGGTTACGTGTATAAGCAGAAATATTTCCGCACAATTGCTAATAAACTACTCGCTAGTAAACAATGCCAGAAATACCATAAAAGTCTGTTCATATTTTTCACGAAATATTCAAAGCACACTTTATACTCCAACATTAATTAAACTTCATAAAGTACTATAAAAACGAATTTCCTTTTTTGCTCCTTTCGCTTTTAAGGATTTTAATATTCACTGGAAGATTTTCTTTGATGTAAAAGAAATTCAATACTTTCATTCACTGCATATTGATACTTTTTTGTCTTTTGCTTTATTTCATAGAGGGTTTGTCAACTTGTAATGAGCAAGTGGTTTGTATAGAAAAAAAAACAGTTGATTATTTGTACAAATTATTCCATCTATCCATCAGACTTTCATAGTCCACTGCTGGACATAGGCCTCCCTTACTATTATCTGGTGCTAATTTGAGGATCATCCTTTTTATAAAATGAGTTAAATCTACTTTGCTACTATCTGTTATTAATACATGCTATGCTGTATACATTTTTATGCAAAAGCACCTCTCTTCCTTCCACAAGGGTAAGATGCACTTGCAGCAATATGAAATACCAGCGTTCTCTCAAAAAGTCCTAACTAGGATCATCAGGATAAAAAATATATACGAGGGGCGGCTGATAAGTTCGCGGCCTAAGGTACTTAATGAAATAAACATAAAGTTTTATATTTTTAACATGTCTAAGCGTCTGATTAACTTGGCACATAGGTCAAGGGCCGATGACAATGCAATAATAATATATTAGAATAAAAATCCAACTAAAAATTAAAAATAAATAATATAGTTTAAAAAACTAAAAAACACGCTTTTGTAAAAATACGAACTAAAAAGTAAAAAATAAGAAGAAAATGTATTTTACTGTAAAAAAAAGCGTGGGGGATTTTTAAGATACTATTGGCACCATGCACCCCACGCTTTTTCTTACAGTAAAATACATTTTCTTCTTATTTTTACTAAGACTCGGTTATATAATATTGACAAAAACAAATATAAATATTTTCTTCTACCTTCTTCTTAATAAAATAAAAATATTTTATTCACTGTGTAGTTTTTTTAACTCTACACAAACGTTGTTATGGTTTTGTGTGATCTGGTTGCGCGGAGAACTACTTGAGCCCTATTTTAAAATATTAGATAATTGTATAATAATAATTCACCAATAATTTACGTGACTTACAAATTGTTTTATCCTTATGCGATATTTAGAATCTACGCGATTGTTCAAGGTCCTTTGTAATTAGAAAAAGACATGATTTCTCAATTGTTTTTTAACTGAATTTTTATATAATTTCTTCTCTTTTTCTTTAAGGTTACGTAGCTAGTATCATGTTCATGTTTGCGGTAAATTTAAACAAAACAAGCAATTCTCATCAATCAAAAGCCTTGTCTGACTGACACGGGGACGGACGTGGGGCTGAGGTCAGGCGGAAGTTAGATTAGCAACGGTTCTAATAGATTCCCTGGTCGCGTCATCTGTGTTGAGTGCTATTGTTTTTCATAACTAGAATCATTAATATTTACGAAGTAGAGAGATAAAAATAAAAAATAATTTCGGTATTGCATATTATTATGATATTTTGGATCAAAAAGTATTATCTGGTCATCTTTTTAACGTACCGTATATTAATATCTACAGATGTATTTTGAAAGACGGGGAGCTGAAAAAACACACACGAATGTATTTTCATTTTATAACGGCTGGTGACGTCACGCTAAATGCAAGTGTGTTGTGTAATTCACATACACTACACAATCGTAAATTTGAATGTGTTGCACGTATCATCTTTCTGTTACCAACCTTTACAAGTTTTGATGAGCGGTTGTAATTTGTTTGCCCTATTCTAAAAATTAAATCAAGAACGACAACAGCCCAAACAATATTAATAATACCACATACCTATGAGAGAAAAGCACATTATCTATACTAATATATAAAGATGAAGAGTTTGTTTGTCTGAACACGCTAATCTCAGGAACTACTGGTTAGAATTGATTATTTTTGTGTTGGATAGTCCATATATCGAAGAAAGCTTCAGGCTATATAACTTTACGCTGCGACTAATAAGAGCAAAGCATCAGTGGAAACTGTTGCAAAAACGGTGAAAAACCATACTAACATAAGCTGAATAGTTTGAACGCGCTAACCTCAGGAACTACTCGTTCGAATTGAAAAATTCTTTTTGTGTTGGATAGTCCATTTATCGGGGAAGGTTTCAGGCTATTTAACATCATGCTACGACTAATATCGAAGTCCACGCGCACGAAGCTGACACGTTAGCCAGTGATAAAACGTTTGACAAAACTAATTCCTTTGGAAGCCAGATGTTACAAGTTTCTCTTTCTGGATTATTTAACAAAATCTAAAGTACGAGTAAATCTATTTATTTATTTGATCGCTTTCTCAAATTAGTGATAAAATATATTTTGATACACTGTACACGATAGCTGTCACGTTTAATCTTTGCCGTGTAACTAAAAAAAATTAAAACAGGAGAGGTTTTTTTCGCCATCCTTTTTCTATTAGTTTAAGCTTAAACGCATCTAAATCGTATTACGTGCTGTGACTGTGGGATCAGCTGTGGCTAACATTAAGTGTATAAATTATTACCTACCCAGGATATTGATAAACTAATTAGTTTTACATTATTTAATTTCAATTTATTATTTTTATAGGTGGTAGAACTTTTATAGGTGGTAGAACTATTATGGTTCGCCCGGGGAAGTACCACCGCTGCACCCACTTCTGCCGTGAACAAATTCTATTGTGTTTCGGTGGAAAGGTGCAGTTGCTGGCCACACTTACGTGAGGCGACCACCAGCCTCCAGAGTAGCAGCGCAACTGCATACGACCTCAGACAAGACTTACCAATGCTTGCTGGAGTTGTATGTAGATTTCCATGGGCTGCAGCGACTACTTAACACCACGTGGCCTGCATGTTCGTCTGCTACTCCAATCAAATAAAAAATAAATATTTCTTCCAGCTTTCATTTAGCTACAAAACAATAATAACTGAAATTACCTTCCGTCGTTCTAATCAATAAAAGTTTAGTCTCCTACTGACATGAGCACAGCATGACGAGGGCTAGGCAGTCGGAAGTTAGATTGTTATAGGAATGTTTCTAATGGAATCCCTGAACGCGTTGTCAACCCTGTGGTGACAGTTATTACCATGTTTCGGATAACACTATAATGATATTACATTCCTGGGAAACTGACGAACCCATAGATTACTGTTAGCAGTTGTAATAGTATATTTCATTACAAGTGCGGAAAGGCTGTCATTGCAAGGAGTTCCGACAAATGACATTGACAGTCGGAACTCCTTCCAATGACGGTTTCGCACGTGTACTGTACAACTATTTTTAATACAGTTGCGAAAAAATGAAGCAATTTAATAAAATAATAAAAACTCGCAAAGAACATTTTTGAAAAATGGCGCCAACTATAAAATAATACCTATATGCAGACATTTTTTTTTTGTTTTCTTTACCCATTCTGGGTAGGCAAAGGAAACTATACCCATACAGCCAAGTCTTCAGTAGATTTTTTTATTGATATGAAATGAAAATGTTAATGAGATAAAATGAAATGAAACCTTTCCTAACTCATTGAATCAAATCATTAAATCTGATATTGAAACAAATTAGTAGCTTCTTTTTAGAAATATTTGCATGAATCATAAAAACTTCTAAAACTTCGTGGTTCGTTTTTCTTTTCTTTTTAATAGACATTATTTTGACAGTTGGGAAAGAAAATGCATGAGTTCGAAAAAGGTAAAGAAAAAGCACGAGTGTGTAATAGCCCACTTCCCGAACGCTATACGTCCCTGCAATACGCCACTTTTTGAGCAGCTGTATTAAAAATAACTTATCACACTCATAGCCCCACAGTAATGTAGATATACTCTGTGTCGTGGGTGCCATGGATACACACAAAGACAGTAACATAAACACCCAGTACGAGAACAGAAATTTTAAAATTATCAATCAAACTTCTGCTTCACCGGAAATCGAACCCGAGACCCTCCGATCGGCCGTCCATCATCGTAACAATTCCACCACACGGCTCGTCAAGTTATGTAATGTAAAAGCATTGTAACAAGATTTGATGGTCAAAATTCCTGGTAATAGGAGACCGTGTCTGCAACCTTCTTAACATTCCACTGCTGGGCACAGGTTTCTATCCGATATTGGGGAGACCTGGCCTGGAGCTGATACCACGACGATGCTGCATTGTGGGTTGGTGAAGATGCAGGTTAGTATCGTAGCAAGCTGTTGAATGTTCTGTAATCGCCTCAGAAAAGATTTGATCTTACACTCGATCAAGACACTTTTCGCTTAGTTGTGTACATCGGTTGCGGTTATTTATTTATTTAGACCGTACAACATTAATGTGCATTGTTAAACTGTAAGCTGAGTTATTTAAATTGAAAAAGTTGTAATAAGAAATATTACTTTACTACAAATACTTTAAGCCTTAGCAGCTAAATCCGCCCTGCTATTCAATTGGCTTGTATGTTAATTAGCGTTTACGTCGTTCATTCACTATTTTATGTAAAATTACATTTTACTTAGGTAGGTAATATAAGTTGTAGTTCAGCTCAGCCCCAGGAAGTACGGCGGTGTGTGTGTGTGGCCGCATGCCGCCGTAAACATCGGAAGGTGCAGGAGAGCACATCTAACCTCCGAAGATGGGCCCATTCTGGGCTCCGCGCGTGGAGAACACCGGTGCGTTCCTTAGGAGATCCCGGAGTCCTCCCCAAGCGCAGAGGCAGGCTACCGAGGGGGTTTTAGTGCGGTCAAATCCCACATAACCCGGTGTCCTCCTACCTTTTGAAGGTTTCCCCCCCGACATCAAAAAAAAAGTGAAAGAGAGAAATCAGAGGGTTTTACGGGCCTATACCACAATTCAAAGAGAACTTCTTTATACTTATATCTCTATTGTGCCTATACGAAAGATGTAGGTAAACAATGAAAATTGAAATTTATTTCTTTCCTTTTTAACTAATGTTAAATCGAAATTCATGTCGGCAACATATTGTTGAAAGCTGAAATAAACCTTCGTTTTGTACCAGTATAATTCCTTTTCTATTCCCATATAAGATGCTAACAAATCTAATAAATTCACAAATACATTCAACAAAATGATTGTCGTGTACGTTCGAAACGAAACTCGCAATGTTTATGCTTTTATTAAAGCCTTTATATTTTCATTTGAAACTAAAAGTAACGGCATGGTCTGCAACTATGTTCTCTTTTTTGAAATTTAAACTAAAAGTTGGCATGAAAGCTACAGAAGCGCCGTATTCTTTTTTCAAAATGGCCGTTTGTTCTTGTCGCTATAGAGGCTTTGTTATAATAAATTTCACAACGCCCTCTATTGTTCCGATTGAGTGACGTTTTTATGCGCGCTATTTTTCTCTTTCGCGTCGCTTGCGCAGTGAAGCGCGGGTTTTAGTTGTAAATATATTTTTATTTCAGTTTCCTGAATACGCTACGCCACTTACCTATAAAGAAATCATATTTTAGAAGGTATTTTTAAATTATAGCTGTCCGGTTAAATTACTGTATTTCATCACAGGGCGTAAAAGTAAATAAAAATATATTCTCTTTCATATCTAGCTTCCCCAAACTTACATCTTAAATCTTCAAGCATAATTTTAAATCACATCTGAAAATCAGGAAAACACATTTAACTTCAAAGCAGTGGTTTTAGTTAAGTGGATTATTTCAAAATACATCCAAATAGGATCTTTAAAGTAATGAGTAGCAATCTTTCACCTCCATCCCGCTATTAAACTATAAAGTATAAATCTTGCTTTATATGACAAATTAAAAGTGAACTGTGGTCGTATTTCTCCTTAAATTATTCAAAAGCAAGCAAATTTAAGCTTTATTATCATTCCTCAAAGCATAATTTTGTTTTAATGCCTCGGAACCTTTGCATCCGGTCCAATGCAGTTAATTTATTTTTCAGCTAACCTCATCTTTATTGCTTGGGGATAAAGTTGAAATTTGTTCGGTTTTTATAAAAGTTTGATGGGAAATTCGCTCTAGTTTCCATCGAGCGTCACAATAATTATGACAAGGGACGTCTCAACCGCTAAAGTGACATTTGCAGGAACTAAAAGTCAAGTTATTGCTAAAGGACTTGTCTTATTACCACTATGCAGTTAAAAAATAACTTTTGCTGTTAAACATAATGAGAAAGGTCTTTGTGTCAGTAAGCAAATAATACTCGTAAGTCAGAATACTCAATTAAGTTCTTTTAAGATTGGAAAGAAAGAAATGTTGGGTACGGGTCTCTCCCCATTATTGGGAAGGCCTGGAGCTTGCTCCACCACGCTGCTCCAATTAATTATTCCAAGTCTGTACGGAAAAGTACTACCTAAGCCTGATTGACATACTGTCATACGAATATCTTAAATACTGAGAATTTTAACCCTAGAAAGATAGTCTGCGTAAAATTTACGCATGTGTTTTTCGGAAATATTGTTCTCTCTTTATCAATAGTGCGAAACCGTCGCTGAGCATTTTGGACATTTCAATTGACGCTAGGATCTTCGGGATTAAGAATAGAGCTACGGTATCCCCTGCCTGATTGTAAGAGGCGACTAAAAGGGGCTACCGGGGCTGCGGACGGTGAAAGTGGGAGCTTGACCCGCCCAGCCAGCAGCCCCGAGAAGCACGGCGGCATGTGCGTGGCCGCATGCCGCCGTGAAAACCTGAAGGTGCAGGAGAGCACATCTGTTCTCCCGAACATGGGAAGATGGGCCCGTTCTGGGGCGCCGTGCGTGGAGGACACCGGTGCGTTCCAATGGAGATCCTAGAGTCCTCCCAAGCGCAGAGGCAGGCCACCGAGGGGGTTTTAGTGCGGTCAAATCCCACATAACCCGGTAACCTCTCCCAAGGTACTAGGTACCTTTTAATGGTTTCCCCCCCGATACCAAAAAAAGGACCTACCGTGAGGCATATGAACCTTGAGGTAAGTTTCACAGATTTTGAAATATGACGCCTATGGGAATTAAAACGACTCTTGATTATCTTTTTAGTGACTTTTTAGATTTTAATAATGAACGTTTTTTGGATTCTCCTTATCTTACATTTGATATCTTATTTTATATTATTGTTTTACTTTGATAGGTACTCGATACTATATTACCACTAACCCGCATCTTCATAAACCCGCATTGGAGCAGCGTGATGGAGTAAGCTCCAGGCCTCCCCAATAATGAGGAGAGACCCGTGCCCAGCAGTGGGACGCAAAAAGTGTTACAGCCACTATATTACTACAATGGGGAGTAGAAAATTTAATGGAGATGGTATTCTAAGGTAGTAGGGACATCGATGATTTGTCTTGATGGACCACACATTCTTGTCTCCTATAAACTAAAATCATCTAAGATTGTCCTTATTTTCATCTTGTGATGAGGACGGTATTATCAACAAAGCTACCGGCAAACCAAAAATGAGTACAATTTATTATCAAACTAAGACCGGAGTGAACACACTAGATATAGTATTTTCGTAGATGTCATGTAGCAGCCAGACAAATACGTAGCATTTGGTTTATTGTATGGAATGTTAAACATTGCCTGTATAAATGCTTTATTTACTATCACAATATATGTAAGTAATAATGATAAAAAATCTTTTAAGTTGCAAAAAATAAGAACTCTAGCATGGGAATATCGTCAGTGTTTATACAAAAGCATTTAGAAGTTTCTGCTTTGAAGAGATATTTATTTTATAATTATTGTCAAAAGAAGTAACTAGTCAATCAGAAGACAATAATACAGAGGCAGAAGCCAATAATATACTTACTGTACTTATTGTCCCTCAAGATAAAGGTGAAAGACAAATACATCATGCGAAAAGTAATTTGCCGAGAGCGTTATATACATGTTTGTCAAAGCTGTTCCTACCTGACGTTTTGTAACTTATCGCTGCTCCAAGGTGATGGAAAAAATCGTGATATTTATTTATTACGATGTTCTCCATCGCTGTGCATGCCTGAGAGAAATTCATAAATTTCTCGAAAGCATGACGTCCACCAATCCGCACTTGGCCAGCGTGGTGGAGTATAGCCTAAATCCCTCTCACTTATAAGCGGAGACCTGTGCTCAGTAGTGGGACAAAAAAGGTTGAAAAAAATGTTCCAAATATATTTAAAATGTCTTTATATTTTTCTATAATACACTAAAACATATTTACGTTATTTATGTATAACATCGATTTTATTCGATATACTTAACCATCCCGATGTACAGCCAGAATAATATTTATGTGTCAATTTAACGCATGATTATCTTTAACGTACGTAAACATATAATAAATAATAATAAATAAATAAATATGTTTGGACAATTCACACACCACCATCTCATTCCAAACTAAGTAGAGCTTGTACTATGGTAATCAGAAAGCTGATAAACATACATATATAATTCTAAATAGATAAATTAACACGCAGACACAGAACAAATAGTCATGTTCATCACACAAATATTTTATTTTTTATTTATTTATTTATTTTATGTAATGTAACATTGCAGGTACACGTTTAAGAATAATTAAATAAATAATATTGCTATTAACAACAAATCCAAAATACCTTAACTAATTTCCTAAACGCGCCCTTACATCATTCATTAAATCACGCGCAATGTGAATGCATTCTTACGTGCAATGAACGGAATCTTCCATGCGAATAGCATAAAAAAAGATTGCAAGAAACCGGCCGCTGCTCGGACGACACACACATTACGTTCGCGAGTTAGATAAAGAGGACCTGTACTGTCTGCACATGAACGCACGTGTTTTGCGTAGAAAATAAGTTGATTAATCTCAGTCGAAATACTGGATAACTTCTTTACTTTCATAAATAATTGTGTGAATACTCACCCCGATAGGGTAAGTGTTGAATAATTTTGTTACGAGTATAGAAGGATTGAAAGAATAGTGTAGTTGTAGAACAAAAGTCGAAAGTGTAATTTCTAAATACCAATTAAAAATACTTTAATAAAATCATTATGATCCCTGAATTTACTGCTTCCTGCTATATTATTTAGTCCTGACGTTTTTGGCCTTTCGCTAAAGAGATTGATAACTGTTTTTTTTTTTATTTTACTTAATTATAATTTTAATTTTAATGTATTACGTGCAACGCTTCTTTTTTCTGTTTATTTCTCTTGTAGCTCCGTTCCGATTTGCGAAATACTACACCAACTGCTTTCGGCTACGCTCCTTTTGAACACGTGTCGCGCGTGGGTTTCGCAAATCGGAGAAGCTTCGGGTCAATTCTAATCGCCCATTCCTGTCGCTTTACAGGGTGTCACCTTTACATATAAAAAAGAGGATATCCCGTGGAGTCGGAAACGGTTCGGATTCTATGGAAGAAGAAAAACTTCGTTCCGACTTCAGAATAATATATCCTGGAATTTTGGAGTGACCTGGAATTGGAACTAATTTTCTGGACCTCAGCTCCGTGACCTTTCAGGGGAGTATCGCCCTACAACGCGAACCAAACCAAGGCCCAGTACCCACGACTTTATTTTTCGTGATACATATTTTTTTATTTATCTAAACATATACTTTTTTTATATGTAATAAATGTGGACGTTTCGGTGACTTAGTTTTTTTTTAATCACCGACCCCGTCATACTGGCGCCCAACGTGGGCGCACAGAACTCTACAAATGTCGATAAACAAGTAATAATTGTTCTGTTATAACGTTCCACAGTGTTAACCTGGGGCGTGTATTTAGGGGTGTAAAATATATTCGGAATATTGTACTGTTTAAATAATGATCTGGGTGATGAGGTTTTATTTTTTCCCCGTGACCTATATGCTGAAAATCTCGGTAGCCTTTCAGAAATTTTTGACAAGGTTCAGTTAAAGCTTTGGAATGCCCACGCAAAGAATACTTCTCACTACAACCTTCGTCGCAAGCCTGTAGAATTTAATGTCGGAGATATAGTGATGAAAAAAACTTATGTCTTAAGCGACAAGGACAAATATTTTAGTAGGAAACTGGCACCAAAATTTATTAAATGTAAGGTTATTGAGAAAAAGTCCCCTTTAGTGTATGTTCTGGCAGATATGTCAGGAAAAAATTTAGGTTCTTGGCATATTAAAGACATAAAATTGATAGGCCTCAATAAGTAAACTAATTCCTTCTTTTTTTTTTGTTGTTCTTGTATTACAATATTTGTAAAACGTTATCAGTCAGAAGCACTTGCATTTTCTTTTCTATAATACGGATTTTATTAAAAGAAATAAAATCCTTTTTGTGACGCGGGGGGTATTGTAACATTGCAGGTACACGTTTAAGAATAATTAAATAAATAATATTGCTATTAACAACAAATCCAAAATACCTTAACTAATTTCCTAAACGCACCCTTACATCATTCATTAAATCACGCGCAATGTGAATGCATTCTTACGTGCAATGAACGGAATCTTCCATGCGAATAGCATAAAAAAAGATTGCAAGAAACCGGCCGCTGCTCGGACGACACACACACACATTACGTTCGCGAGTTAGATAAAGAGACACACACACACATTACGTTCGCGAGTTAGATAAAGAGGACCTGTACTGTCTGCACATGAACGCACGTGTTTTGCGTAGAAAATAAGTTGATTAATCTCAGTCGAAATACTGGATTACTTCTTTACTTTCATAAATAATTGTGTGAATACTCACCCCGATAGGGTAAGTGTTGAATAATTTTGTTACGAGTATAGAAGGATTGAAAGAATAGTGTAGTTGTAGAACAAAAGTCGAAAGTGTAATTTCTAAATACCAATTAAAAATACTTTAATAAAATCATTATGATCCCTGAATTTACTGCTTCCTGCTATATTATTTAGTCCTGACGTTTTTGGCCTTTCGCTAAAGAGATTGATAACTGTTTTTTTTATTTTACTTAATTATAATTTTAATTTTAATGTATTACGTGCAACGCTTCTTTTTTCTGTTTATTTCTCTTGTAGCTCCGTTCCGATTTGCGAAATACTACACCAACTGCTTTCGGCTACGCTCCTTTTGAACACGTGTCGCGCGTGGGTTTCGCAAATCGGAGAAGCTTCGGGTCAATTCTAATCGCCCATTCCTGTCGCTTTACAGGGTGTCACCTTTACATATAAAAAAGAGGATATCCCGTGGAGTCGGAAACGGTTCGGATTCTATGGAAGAAGAAAAACTTCGTTCCGACTTCAGAATAATATATCCTGGAATTTTGGAGTGACCTGGAATTGGAACTAATTTTCTGGACCTCAGCTCCGTGACCTTTCAGGGGAGTATCGCCCTACAACGCGAACCAAACCAAGGCCCAGTACCCACGACTTTATTTTTCGTGATACATATTTTTTTATTTATCTAAACATATACTTTTTTTATATGTAATAAATGTGGACGTTTCGGTGACTTAGTTTTTTTTTTATCACCGACCCCGTCACAGTAAACACCTTAAACTAGGAGTTACATAGGGGTTTAGCCTAATGCCTATAGGCATTGTCTCCCAGCCGCCCCTGGGTGAAGGTGAGAATGTGCGGTAGGCTTTAATTATGAGAAATAAAATTTTAAAGATAAAAACAATATACAATAAATATATGGAAAGCAAGACAAATTATACAAAAGAGGAATAATAAGAATACTTACACATACACAAACTATACATACTACATACATACTATACTTATATAATAAATATATAAATATATATATATGATTTATAATATATGTACATATATAATATACATAGATTTAAATTGTAAACAATATAATATTAACAGATATGACTCTTCGATAAAAAAAATAAAAATATATAATTTAATTACAAAACAAAACAAAAATTAATTCGTGGTACTCAAAAAATACTCACGAACCAGTTTTTTGAATCTTAACTTGCTCGGCACGTTTCTTATATTTACGGGCAAGACATTCCAGAGTTGTATAGCCTTAACTGTGAAGGAATGATGGAAGAATCCGCTTTTATGCGGCGGAAGGGAAATGCTGAGATTTTTGGAAGAACGTAGTCCTCTGTTGTGGGCAGAGCAGAGGTACTGAAAGTTTTCCTTGAGATATTCAGGAGAAGTTGGATCATGCAACACTGAGTACAGAGCCAATAGAATACGAGAGTCACGCCTTTGCCGAATAGTAAGCCATTTAAGCTGGCTTCGAAATTTAGAGACATGATCATACTTGCGTAAATTGAAAATAAACCGAATACAGTTGTTGAGGAGGCGTTCTAACTTATCTAGAAGATCTTCAGTGAGATCAGGGTAAGACACATCAGCGTAATCGATTATGGGTAGAACAAGAGTGTGAACCAATGTAAGTTTAGTGTGATATGGGAGAAAGTTTTTAAACCGATATAAGGCCTGCAGGGTTGCGTTAACCTTACGGCAAATTTCAGTTATCTGTGGTTGCCAATTTAAGCAGTTGTCCATTGTAATACCTAGGTTTTTAACAGTCTTACTTACCGCAACCACATTGCCATCATACACGATTGGAGGTAGGTTTGAACTGTCAAGTTTGGCTAATAATCTGGAGCTACCTACAATAATGCTCTGGCACTTCTGAGGGTTAACTGTGATTCCATATTGTGATGACCAAATCTTTACAGCCTCCAGGTTGCGGTTGATAGCACTGATAGCCTCATCTAATTCTTCAAGGCTAGAATGAATATACAGTTGGAGGTCATCAGCGTAAAGATGGTACGAACAATCAATAACAGAGGTGACCGAGTTGATAAACAACGAAAATAATAGAGGAGAAAGTATACCGCCTTGTGGGACGCCAGCGTTAATGTTCGCCCATTCTGAACATTTTTGTTCTTCACGAACTGATTGCTGACGGTCACGAAGATAGGAAGAAAACCACTCAAGAGCTGTTGGGGTGAACTGAAGAGAAGAGAGTATGGAAAGGAGGATTTGGTGGTCGACTGTGTTGAAAGCATTCGAAAAGTCAATGAGCACCAACACAGTGATTTGATGATTTTCCTATTATCCATTGCGTTACGAATGTCATCGGTGACTTTAATTAAGGCTGTGGTGGTGCTATGACCAGGACGGAACCCAGACTGATATACACTCAGTAGGTTATTAGAACAGATAAAAGAGGAGATTTGCTCATGAACACAGGCTTCCAAAACTTTAGAGAGGAAAGGAAGTATTGAGATAGGACGAAATGATTGGGAAGCGTGGGTTTTGGGATTTTTGGGAGAGGTCTAACAAATGCTTTTTTCCACATTGTTGGATATTGACCCGACAATAAAGAGCAGTTAATAATATTAGTGATTGAAGGTAGAAGGCTCTCTACTATTGGAATTATCATTGGCCTTCCAATGTCATCACACCCAACCGCCCTTGACTTAATTTTTGAAATAACCTTCATTACTTTCTCCTTACTTACAGTGGAGAAACTGAAGGTTGAAGTGGAGAGTGATTGCAATGTAGCAATTGAAGCTATAGTGTGACATCTGATTGCAGGGTCTAAAGAAGAAGTAGAAACAAAATGTTTGTTAATGGAATCAAGAGAAATAGAAAAGCTGCAATCATTTGATTGTGGTTTTGCAATTCCTAGTGATCTGAGAAACTTCCATACATCCGCAGGAGAAGAATTTACAACGTTTTCATGAAAATATCGGCGTTTTGCGGCTCGTACCATCTGATTACACCGGTTTCTCGCTATCTTAAAAGCTGACCAATTCAGGTCAGTGCGATCTCTTTTAAACTTTCGAAAGGCCAGGTTTCGTTTCCTCATGGCTATCAGGACTAGTCTAGTTAGCCATGGGGCTGGAGGCCGCTTCAGTCGGACACTGTGAACTGGAGCATGGGTGTCATACAGTGTAAGTATGATTTTATTAAGTTGGGAAACTTTGCTGTCCACCATAGACGCCCCCATTACCGGAGAAAAATCTACATTATTTGCGTCGTACCTAAGCTTCTCAGTGTCTAACCTTCTAAAATTTCGAAGAAATAAATTGGTAGCCTTGTAACTTGGAGGTTTTATTTTATATGCCACATATAGGAGGTCATGGCGTGAGAACTCAGGCGCTGAGAGCTGCCCGTGACTTTGTATGTGTACAGGGGATGCTGCAAAGATCAGATCGATCAAGGTGGAATCGGTATTAATATTGTGGTGAGTCGGTAACAGAGGTAAAGTTGTTAGATTAACGGACTCCACAATAGATTTTAATTTAAGCGCTCGAGGAGTGTTTTGGAGCAAATCAGTATTGAAATCACCCATAATCAAACAATGTGCATACCCAGACCCAATAGAATCAAATGCAGTTTCTAATACGGAGAAATAATCAACAGTTGGAGGACAGTATACAACGCCGAGCAACATCTTTTAGCCCTTAAAATCTAATTCTAGAAAAAGGTACTCAGCGGAGGCAGAGTAAGCAGAGGGTGAAGCTAACACAAGCTTATACGCAATCGTTGATCGCAGATAAATAGCTACTCCACCTCCACCTTTCCCAGTCCGATCATTGCGAATAAGTACAAAACCCTGTAAAGGGTATAAACACGATTGCAACGAGGGCTTAAGCCAGCTCTCAGAAATGAGAATAGCGTGAATGTGGTCGCAAGTAAACGTATTTTCGAACTCAGAAAAATGACTTGGTAGGCTTTGAGCGTTTATATGACACACATTCAGGCACTTATGGTTATCTTTAAATACAGAAATTAACTGATTTTTTAATAAACTAGCATCACTAGTAGAAGAGTCATCGCAAGAATTATACGAAGAGTCTGATCCATCTGCAGAGTAGAATGAATCATTATCTGACATATAACTACAAATATATATAGATAATAAAATAAAATAGTTAAATATAATATAAGACTACTATTATTAAATATAATAATATAAATATATAAAATACCAATATTATATTAATACAATAATTTAGTTGACACACAATTATTTATAAGAAAATAAATATACAAGACTTATAAATAAATAAATATTGCCCACACAAAGCACCAACCCATAAGCTGACTTTACAAGCTACGTATACAAAATTACAACGGAATTATTCTAAAAATGCTAACTCATCGCCATGCCAAAAAGCAGGGTACAGAAATGTTGAGAAATAGATACCTTACCTTAAACATGGCTGCAAGTACTAATTTCATAGCCTGTGTTACACTATAAAAGTATTACAAAAGCAATATTTTAACTATATAAAATTTTAATCTATGTTAAACTACTTTAACGTAATAGCAAAAAAGAAAAATAAAATAATTCTACATATTCTACTTAAATCTATAGACGTGACATAAAATTAGTAATATTACGGCGAAGATATGACTAGAGTTTTGGCGGGAAGTCTGAAGGATCAAGTTGTGCTCTGTTTTATTTTCATCTTCTTGGAGTATTATTGAGTTATATCGGATAAAGGTGATAATATTTTGTTCGATATAGGTTAATGAAAGTGCACGATTATCATTAAATAAAATAACAGTGCGAAAATATGATTTTTCAGCTTGCCTCCAAAACTCCATCGGACACTATCTGGTAAAGTAACCATCACTTTACTTGAACACTTGACTGACTAGACTGACTGATACCTGACGACTAACTAATTTTTCTGTGAATACTAAGTGATGCAAAAATTATACTTGACACTGGCAACATGCACAGAGTTTGCGATGCCATTATTAAAATTGAAAAAGTTATTATGACGAATGTGACATTGGCGTTAATATGACAATGACAGGTGACAACTAGATAATATCCTTAACATTGATAGAAAATAAAAATTAATTGACAAAAATATTCAATTACCCATACAAGTTATCAATCAAAACAATATCGACAGAAGTTATAGTTATGCATAATGGTTATGAGTGACATGATAATGAATGTTAGGCGAACAGCGAAATTATGTTATAAAATTATTACCGTAAAATAGGTAGCACGACACATACCAAGTGAAGCAATTTACTTCTTTGGAGCTCGACGGGACCTTTTTGTGTCTTCAGACGGAGGCTCAGTGGCAGCCTGCTTAGGACGAACGTCGGACCGGCCAGCCTTAGACTCACGTTCACTCGCCTGTCCATCGTCTGAGACGTCACCGTCAGCTTCCTTGACTTCCGATTCCACCTGCTGCTCGGCGACGGGGTACTTAAGAAGAAGGGGTTGTAGCTCTTCAATAGACGAGACCTTCGCACGACGACCATCACGAAGCTTGATGTTAATTACCCCGTCAAGCGTCCATACATTCCGCATACCGAAGTGCTTACGGGCAGTTTTATAAGCAAGTTGTCGTGGTCTTGTCAGGAACTCTGAGACAGAGATAGAAGTCCCCCTCAACTTGCTTTTTGAGCCCCAGACATCCGCTTTAACCCGATGACTGCAAAAATGTACAAGTATGGGACGTACATGTTCTTTTGATTTGGGGCCCAAACGATGGCAGCGTTTAAAAGATGAGCTATCCAGGCTTGTGAGGCCCATTTTGTTGTAAATGACATCAATAACATTACGCTCAGCTTCAGTGTCAGAGGCCTCAGGGATATTATTGAACAACAGGATTTTCTGACGGCTCCTCATGTCTAAGGCATCTATGGTTTTGGCATTATTTGAAACTTGCTGCCCCAGGAGGTGAATCATCTTCAATACAATGTCCTTAAAACTAAGGAACTCTTCTCGAAGCTGCTGCATTGTAGTACTTGTGGGAGTTGTTGCTTCATTTAGTCTGCGCTCAAAATCTGCAAACTTTTGAGTCCAGCACAATTCCATCTCCTTCTGGACAGCTACGGCGTCATGTGTTTGTGCCATTTTGTGCAGTGGAAGTGAAGTGAAAGAAAGTAAACAATATGTAGACACTGTGTTTGCAATACTTAGGTTATGCTGACAGGGGTGGTGCAAATCTGTGTTGGAACACTTTTATGTAGACATATTACTAACTACAATTCCAAAAACTGTAAGTAAAAACAATAAAATTTTGTATAATATTAATGTTAAGGTCCACTAATTTGTTTTTAAATTTAAAATTATTTATGAGATAACTAAACAGATGTTTCTAGTTTGGCACCTACCCTCCAAAAAAAATAATATTTGTCCTGGGTGGGAATCGAACCCACGACCTCACATTTCGCAGTCGGCTCACCAGCATCACCCACTACGCCACGGAGGCTGTCATGTCATATGATTATCTTTCTAGAGTTAATAACCACGTAGCAAACTTGGATTGTTAAATTAAATAAATTATGATTTTATCGTGAAACTTGATTTATTGATAGGACCACTCAACATTTAATAACATTTCTATTAATTACATCCAAAATAAGCTGTTGAAGTGTCGATCGGAAAATATTTCGTGTTCACTAATTGAAGAAAGTAACTTAGAAAGTAAAAGTTTTGGATCGAGTCCATTGACTTCTTTATTCAACTGCCTTTTTTCACATTCTATTAGACAAAATAGATAATTATGACGGGATATAATTGAAAAAAAAAAATACTTTTTTTAACATTTTTTGTGTGGCTATTTGCTTTTGACGTCCTAAGACCCGTATTCATAAACAATAATACTATGAGGTCTCATAGTGCTCGCCAACGCATAGAATCATATAAATGAATCATAGACGATACTTGAGTGAAGCCTGCTACTATGCGTTTGTCAAAATCGACATGAAACCATGACTTGACATAACGAATACGAATTGATAATTTTCCTATTATATTTTTTTTGTAAGATATTATGCCGCCTACAACTGTCTCTGTTTCGCCCAAAGGTAGACTGGCAGAGAATGCTTTTAGCATTAAGTCCGCCTTTTATACCAATCTGTGTGGTGTAATAAAGAATTAAAGAAATAAAAATTTACGTACTTCAAATAGCGCAAATAGCAAGTATGCTCTTGAATACTGCTGTACGTTTACGCCAAAACGCTGCTTAATGCGGGTTGAATGAGATATGATGTGACGACTTCTTTATTTATCATAAACAACTGAAATTGACTTCTCAAAGTGTCATCCAAAGCGCTGCAAAGTACATGAAATTTGAGATTATAGACCACCCATCTTATTCGTAAGCTTGCTAGTATAACTTTATATTGTAGATCACTTGCATCCTAATTCAGTTACCAATCATTACTGACTCAATTTAGCACAAAACTACAAAGTTTAGAAAATTAGCAATGTAGGTAGTATACATATACACACTGTAATTCAATAAGTTAATATTTTAAAATTACAATGCGCGTAACTCTTAAAATTAAGTAAGCTGAATCGGCGTACTAAATGATCGCAAAGCTCCTATCAAATTTTCATATTCTAATGTGATTTACGACATTGAATGTTTGAAAACTCGTATTTTCCATCCCATCACACCTAATTAGAACATTCTCGAGTTTCGTTATTAATTACATTACATAATAAATATACAAATGTCATCATTATCGAAACGGACTTACTGTCGATAATGAGATATTTCGAAAGTGATTAATTAAATCAGTTTTCGATATTAATAAATAAATAATAATAAATAACGATTTACACTCATAGCCCCACAGTAGGATTTACCCTGTGTCGTGGGTACCATGGACACACACAAAGACAGAAACACAAACACCCAGACCGAGAACAGAAATTTTAACTCATCATTCAAATTTCTGTTTCGCCGGGAATCGAACCCTTTCGATTGGCAGTCCGGCATGGTAACCATTGCGCCACGCAGGTCGTCAATATTGATACTGTTTGAATTGGTATTATTCAAAATTACACATTTAATTGGAGTTCGTGATTGAAATCTTGAGTACTTTTCTTTGTATCGGGGGGAAACCCTGCATGAGTTACCCTGCACCTTAAGAAATGGTATACCAGGTTATTTGGGATTTGCACCGCACTAAAATCCCTCGGTGGCCTGCCTCTGTGCTGGACAGGACTCCGGGATCTCCAGTGGAAAGCACCGCTGTCCTCCTTAAAAAATATTAAATCTTTCAATAGTTTTTTTGTACTTTAAGAATTTTCTCTTATTTGAAAGAGCTCTATAAAAATTTCGTCGATGGAACAATACGATTCCTTCCTTGGTCGAATGGTTTTGTAGGCTGACTGCGAAGCTAGACACCTGAGAGAGATAGGTTCAAACCTCAAGCAAGCATTTTGCGTTTTTTTGTGACAAGTTTTTTTTAATTGGGAGCTATTTCATGAAATCTACGTCTATGTTTACAGGAAGCAGTTAGTGAATAATAAAGATAATGAAAATATTAAAAAGAAGAAACATATAAAAATAAGTTACTTAAAACAACCGAAATATACGTCTTGCAAATCGTGTTTTAGCTAAGAAAAATCCTTGAAATAGGGTCCATCTGACCACAAACTACGTGTTTTGGCCTTCCATTGTATTTCCGAGCCCCAGTCGGTCTCACGTTCTCCGCATTTACTGGGAGGAATTGGCCAAATCAATTACTTCCCAACTATTGTTATCGCCAATATTTATTTCCCGCGCGCTCGGGAAGAAAGCGTTCAGGACATTCTTCACTGAGATAAATTGTAAGCGGGTGTAGCGGTTTAAAAGCTGCGAAATTAATGTGTTTTGTATATTCTTTTATTTTCTATAATTCTGAAGTACAATTTGCCCATGAAATTTGTTACTATTAGTGAAAAAGCGACGGCTAGCAAAAAACGTAAGCGTTCTTCGCAGCTAAGACAAACAAGAGCGGTCGGGTATGACATGGTTGACCGTCAAAAACATCCGACAGCAGGT
The DNA here is from genome assembly GCA_911387765.1 of Pyrgus malvae. NCBI lineage: Eukaryota > Metazoa > Arthropoda > Insecta > Lepidoptera > Hesperiidae > Pyrgus > Pyrgus malvae. The sequence goes on from OU426959.1 coordinate 24,866,108, forward strand.
TATTTTATTTCGTTCAGTTTCGGCTGTGCGTTAATGTGTCAGTGAGTCATGTTTCCTTTTGTTTGTATATAATAATGAATAAATAACGTCTTACACTCATAGCCCCACATATCGACTGTAATTTATTTTTTCTTCTATTTTTGTCATATTATCTTCCTTTTTTAAAGCTTTTAATTCTATTTTTTCCACTTTTCACCTTTTTAAAGGCTTCTGCACTGGTCAATTATGCGTATTTTGCTTAGGTACATTATAGGCAACGCACGAGCCCTAAGAACCAAAGTTCCAAAAATTTTTTTATGACTTTTGAAAAATATTTTTTTATGATCAATGATAAATGTTTTTTATTGTTTTATTGCTTGAATTTAATATTTATGGAAAAGAAATGAACGAGATAGCTTATTCACTCCGAAAAAAAAACAGATTCTTGGCAGTTATTACTTTGGGAATAAGAGGTATAATTTATTCACTTAGTAAAAAAAATATTTATATCAATACTTATCTAACTTGAATACAATGGTTAAATGTCGCATTTTATTATTTTTTTGGGCCCACGGTAGGGTATAAATACCCTGTGTCGTGGGTGCTATGGACACATACAAAGATAGAAACACAAATACCCAGACCGATAACAGAAACTTAAACTCATCATTCAAATTTCTGCTTCGCCGGGAATTGAACTCGGGACCGGCATGGTAAACATTACGCCATTCGGGTCGTCAAATCGCATCTACTTAAAAATATATTAATAATAATGATTCACAGTAATTTTATTAGAAGTACGATATCTACTTAACAAGTAATATGCGCAAAGGTATTTAAACATTTTTTTCAAATCTTGTAAACTAAAACTAATTCCAGCTATCTGACTAGCTGAAAGGCAAACTTACTTGATTATCGTTTTTACTTTTTAATTTATTGAATTAAATGGTCTAGTACCAACTACTCTACCTCGGATTAACATAAATAATTCTAAAATTACTCTTAATATTATTAAGACCTTTAAAGTGCCAAGCCAGCTTAGAAATAATAATTACAACAAAGAAACATAAGAGATTATCTGGACTACAAATCACAAAATACATTAATCGGATACTAAGCCAGGGACTGGAAATGAAGACCTTTAACGCTACACGGTTGAACGAAATGTTATTTTACGTTTCAAAACATTTTATTCAGTTGCGGAATACATGAATAAACACAAAGGACAGAAAAATAACACACCCAGAAATACACAAAGAATTCGTACAAGCTTCAAAACCGGAGCCTAACCTTGTTACGGTACCCACTAAATGGCACCCAGAGTTTTTCTCACTCATCAAAATTGTAACGTTTCCCGACTACATAACGAAAGTGGGTCGGGGGAGTTTAAAAATAACATTGATAATATCGACGAAGCACTTACCTCTTGCCATAAAAATGTCCTCGAAATGGGGCTTGATGAAGACTCACTCCGGATTTTTAACGAAAGATAATCCTGAGGAATCACAGCCTTCATGTTTATTAACGTTCCCCAAGCGAATTTGAGACCAAAGACAAACAAATTAGAGTCGATATTACACCGCAGTGAAGAGATGGAGTTGATATGCGAGGAAGTCGGTGTTCCCAAGGGATATTACGCGTTGCCAGCGTCAGAACAAGCCATCAACTGTATATCCGTCTCCGTTTGAGTGGTGCCTTAATTTACCGAATTATTGTTTGAGGAGATGGGCCTAAATATTCTAGAATTTTCCTCGCGAATTCTAACTGAAATTGCCTTGGAGAATTTTGGAAAATTATTCAAACGGAAAATTTATACTGAAGAATTTAGATTTTCATAGAAATTTGTAATTCTGACGGAAAGAGAGGCAAATATTATAACACAAACGTAATGAATGAAAATATTTATGCTTTTTATAAAGTAATATAGTCGCAAGTAGGTAAAGTGATTCAATTATTTGATATTTACATAAAGTTTTCTTTATATGATTGTCTTTCATTCAGTGGATGACATGGGCATACGCAAATACACTTCATCATTTAGATATCTCTAATGTTAAGAATCGAACCGAGGACGTTCGCCACAACGATATAGTAACTACTGCACTATACGGGTCGTCAAAATGTAAAACATAAAGTTATAAGTGAGTAAGATCACTATAAAAATAACGTAGAAAAATTCACTGTGTACAAACATTTCAAACTACTAGTTAAGAAACTTCTAGAAGATACTCGTCCAAGTGTTCAAAACTTTCAAGTCGGAAAGTAAACACAAAAACTCAATCGCGAAAATTCAAACTCAATCCAAAGTGTCATTGATATTCGTCCAATCGAGAGTTTGCAAACTTATCCAGGGCAAGGGGACACGGGATAGCCAAACAAAAGAGGATAAAGGGGACTCTACCCGACACGGTTCGCTGTCTAAAAATGTTTGCGCATCGACCTCCGTCACTAAACAAAAACATTAGCACCTAACTGTCGAACTTGTCTTCTATTGGCTGCTCCGAACCACAAATAACCACACACTAGTACAAAGATAAAGAAAACGAATTATTAGACTATCCTACTGATAGTTTTAGTAAGGACGTTTTCTGTACTGTGGCAACTGGTGTCGCAGTATGTACGAACACGGCAGAACTGTCCATTGCACAGTAAACAAAGAAACTATCTGGGAGCAAAACCGTTCGGGAAACAATTTGTAACCGTCATCTACACGATTTTCGATAACATTTAGAATTTATGTCGACTTCTTTTAACAAATTTGGGTTCAACGACCGCTTGATTTTGACACCTTCGTAATATAAACGTCAAATTGAGGGGTGTTTCCCTATACCGCCGTTTCACGTTCCTTTTTCTGTTATGTTTCACCCTTTTTTTCTGAGCTTAGCTGAGGAAAATGGATGCTGATTATATGATGTACGTAATCACTTTAAAAAGTTCTGTACAGTTAATAATCAAAATAGATTATAGTAAGTATTTGTGTATGAACGTTTATATTGGTTCATTATTATTATGTTTACTTAAAAGCTCAGTTCTATTTAAAATGATTGACTTCAATGGGAGACCGATTATTATGTGCGTTACTTAGAATAATTACAATTACATTCAAGTTCGCGCGCCCAAATTGAAGCATGTTGTTTGGTGCCATCAATGACACCAAACGCCGGGCCTCTCCGTAAGCTTAAGTTAAGGTTAAATTTTATCTCAACACTTTTTAAAAACAAAAGAAGTCTAATAAAATACCATTTCACTGTATTTTCAATATTTTGTAGTATTTTATAGGTGTCAAAATAAAAATATTTTGTTTGTCAGAGGTGAGTGGTGACAGCTGTAGAAATTTATATAGTTGTTCAATTTTGACAGCGCGTTTGTATGAAGTCACTCATTCTATACGTATTTATTCTAAGGTGCGTAAATACGAGGGAATTAGAGAATATAGGATTGAGAGAGAAGAAGAGTTGAAAAGGCGTTGAGAATGAGAATTTTGTAAATTCATGAAAAACCCATACAAAATTAAAGACAAAAATCTTCGAAAATATCAACCCCAATTTCACATAAAGCTTCAGAATAAGAAGGAACAAGAAGAAGAATTGCAGAAGGGAGAGTCCCTTGGAAATCGTGATTTGGATACAATTGGCATAAAATTGTGGTTATAGCAATAATTAAAACAAAATAGGTGTACAAGTAGGTAGGTAATAGGAAAAAAATCATTAATTGAAAGAGTTTTCGCTTTTCTATTTTACACAAATTCATAATACTCGTAGTATAATTATTTGAATATTATATGAATGAGAATTTTGTAAACTCATGAAAAACCCATATAAAATTAAAGACAAAACTGTTCAAAAATATCAACCCCAATTTCACATCAAGCTTCAGAATAAGAAGGAACAAGAAGAAGAATTGCAGAAGGGAGAGTCCCTTGGAAATCGTGATTTTGATACAATTGGCATTAAATTGTGGTAAATGCCATAATTAAAACAAAATAGGTGTACAAGTAGGTAGGTAATAGGAAAAAAAAACATTTTTTGAAAGAGTTTTCGCTTTTCTATTTTACACAAATTCATAATACTCGTAGTATTATTATTTTTTATGTGAAAGTGTTTTTGTTTGTTGATCCTTCTTTCAAGTCGCAACAATGCTACGAATTAACCAGATTTTTTGTATGGATGTAGGCTGGAGAGTGACGTAGGCTACTTTTTACCCGGTAAACATCACATTCCTATGGGGAAAAAGGTGTAGTCCACAAGGGCGCAGTCGCGGGCGGATAGCTAATATTGCAGTTATTTAATTACTTACAATTATTGATAGAGTATCTAGCTCAAATAAAATTAAATCATTTGAAAAGAACTAAGGCTTTAGTTTACTATGCATGCGATACGACAAACGTTGTTTTTATTTAATAGGTTGTAAAAAATCAAGCCCAGCTGTCAAAATTAAAAGATTATCGTTAGTAAAATTTTGATGATTTGTAGAGAATTTGTAGATGAGTCAATAATAAATCCAGGTACGATTCCTTTTTTATTAAATATATAATAAGAACATTTTTTCATTCTTTGTGAAAATAGTGTGAAAAGCTTTAGTCTGGATTAACCTCTTCAGTAATATTCTTCGCACACCCAGTTTACCGGCGAATAAATAAGGAAGAAAAATTCACTGCTACGTGATAAGCTGAAAAGCGTTTTAATATAAAATGTTTTAGTTTTCTCCACAGTGAGATGTTGCTATGAGGATACGTAGCATAACAATAATAATATCGCTTGGCCACGGCCCGAGTTATAAATAATACTCCTTCGGAAAGAATAAGAAAAATTAAATGATAATACAGACAATGACAAAGATTTTTATTTACACAAATATGGGTGTTTACAAAAGCTGTTAAAACATATTTAGTGGGCTATATTGACTTTCAGGAGCTATGCAAATATAACAAAGATAAAAGAAAATACTTATTACAAAATTTATAAATAAAAATGAACATTTACAACAATATTATTATTATTTTTATTTGATCCCATATTGAGCCTTTTCAAAAAAAAAATATTTATTTAGTTGTTTGTTTATTTAATTATTTCTTCATATTTATTAATATTTCGGATCGACTCCGATGGTCGACTTTGGGTGCTCATATATTAATGATAAAAATTTAATGTAAGTGTCTCTAAAGTGCACGTAGAGGGCCTTTGTTGCCATGCAAGCTTCTCAAATGACCGGGGTAAATAACATCATCCCATAAAAAACAATAAAGGACTTTAACTCTTCAAACTTCAAAACAGTGCTAACAAATTACCAAAATAGCCAATCCAAAGCTCTAAAATAATAACACGCTATACATTATTACAACGAGGATAAGCAATCTACATACAAGCTAGCAGTGAATTTCCCAATAGCATGCGAATGCTGTAACAAATTCACGTTGAATGCGCTCCTCCGAGATCGAGTTGGACTTCGCATGCCGCCATTTTATAAGCTAGGTTAGCTAGGCACAACAAAATGGCCACGAATAAGCCATACACGCCATTTCCGTCATTATGCTAACATTGTTCTAGTTTCTGAGGTCTCTAGTTAGATAAACCGAAGTTTTCCTAATTGGATTTGTACATCAAACAACACAATATACAATTCTATGTCTTTGTGTATAGGTTTTACTTCTCAACTAGCTGAATTATCAAAGTCATCTGCATGCATAGAAAGTAGTCTTAACATTCCTCGACAAATTTAATTCGATGCAATAAGTAGTTCCTGAGATTAGCATTTACAAACGTACAAAATCTTCAGCTTTATTGTATTAGTATAGATTACAGATTACTGAAATAGTAACGATATATTTGAATAACTGAGGAAAGTTACAACACGTCATGTCATCTATTTTTTACCTCTTTAACATACCTATAACTAAGTTAACATAATATTTCTTCCACTCAATTTTGTTTTAGAATTTGTAGAGTTAGTGCAATAAAGGACTTTAACTCTTCAGACTTCGAAACAGTGCTAACAAACTACCAAAATAGCCAATCCAAAGCTCTTTAAAATAATAACGCGCTATACATGATTACAACGAGGACTGCAATCTACAAACAAGTCCGCAGTAAACTTCCCAACAGCATACGATTGCTGTAACAACTTCACGTTGAATGCGCTCCCTCGAGACCGAGTTGGACGACGTACACGGCAATTTTATGATCTAGGCACAACAAAATGACGACGGTAAAGCCCGCTACTTACGTTAGTATGTTAACATTATTTAAGTTTCTGAGACCACCAGTTGTATAAACCGAAGTTTTCCTAATTTAATAATAATAAATAATAAACGTTACACACTCAGAGCCCTACAGTAAGCTAAAATACCATGTGTCGTGGGTACCATGGACAAATACAAAGACAGGAACACAAACACCCAGACCGAGAACAGAAAAAACTCATCATTCAAATTTCTGTTTCGCCGGGAATCGAACCCGGGACCCCTCGATTGGCAGTCCGGCATGATAAACATTGCGCCACGCGGGTCGTCAATTAGATTTTAGTTTTCTCTTTGTGTACAGGCTTTATATCATAATTCCTGAAATATCTTTAAATAACTGCAAATTATTACCAAGCATTCACATAATAATTTTTCTACACTATGCTATTTTAAAATTTGTAGAGTTAGTGCAATAATGGATAACTATAACTTAAAGTAGAATCCAACTCGGTTGGGTAGCGAAAGTTTTTGAGCAGTGTGTGTTGCCAGTGATGACTTACGGCGCTGATACATAGTCTTTCACAGTCAGCCTTTTCTATAGGCTCAGCAAGCGATGGAGAGGGCTATGCTTGATGTTTTTCTACGCGACAGAATCCGTAATGATGAAATCCGTAGACGAACGAAGGTTACCGACATAGTTCTCGAAATCTGCAAGCTGAAGTGGCAATGGGCAGACCATATAGTAAGGAGGACTGACAACAGATGGGGAAGAAAGGTATCAACCATGTCTCGGACTGACGGCCTGAAGAAGATAACGGGAAATCCTCGGATTCAGAAGACGCAGGACCGGACGGAGTGGCGAACATTAGGGGAGGACTGTGTCCAACAGTGGACTTTAAAAGGCTGATAGATAACTCAAAAAACTTCGAAATAGTGCTAACAAAAATCCAAAACACCCAATTCAAAGCTTCCTAATATAGTAACCCTCTATACATTAATAAATTACAATAAGGACCACAAATCTACAAGCCAATAGTAAACTTTTCAACAACATGCAATAACTGTAATGAGTTGGACGTCGCGCGGCACCATTTTATGAGTTAGGCAAAACAAAATGGCCGTCGATAAGGTCTGCATGCCACTTACGTCATTATGTCAACGTTGCTCTAGTTTGTGGAATCGGAAGTTTCATAAAGTTCAGTTATCTTAAGTGGTTTTGTTATTCAGTTATCATTATTGTTAGCTTTCGTCTTTGTACGTAACAGTCTGTGTAAATTTATTTGAAAATAGCTTTTTAAGTAACTAAAATACTTACTAAATGCAAAATTAAAAGACAATCTAGTGCAGTAGCAATAATAATCACAATATTTGGTTGAGATGGTTTCTTTATTTGAATCTTAGATATTCCTTCAGGTGGACTGATGATCTGAAGAAGACAACGGGACAACGCTGGATTCAGTGGGCGCAGGACCGGACATAGTGTCGAATATTATGGGAGGCCTATGCCCAGCAGTGGACTTTTAAAGGCTGATGGATGGATGAATCGTGATAAATATTTGATAGATTTACAATATCCCGGTATAAAAAAACTTTGTCCAAAATATATTATCTTTACACTTTAAAAAACTACTAAAATTGGGGCTCTATATTATCTTTACGTACAAAGAAAGGAATTAATAGGCAGCTAGTTTTGATACTAACATCCCTTTTATATCGCTTGGATAAGGTAAACCAAAGATAGTCCAGAACACTTTAATTTTCTTTAACAAACCACTGCGTTCGGCCATAAAATTGTTTATGTTCGTCATAAAAACATTTCTCGTTATATTTTCGTCTTTGGTAATATTTTCATTAGAAATAACGTGATCAAAGTTTGGAACTATCTCGGTCCTTGGGGTGAAATAGTAAAAATAAAAGTGTTAACTCCCTGCTTTAACTAGTTCTACCAATTTGCTTCGGTTTCTTTGAGATCCCTTTGTGGGTTTGATTTAACTTTCACAACGAATAGCAGTTAAACTTTTTATTATTGTAGCAAATTATTATTCTACTGGGTACTTTTTAATGAATGAGAAAAATGATTTTACATTACTTTGAAATGTGAAATATTCGATATACATAAACAGAGCAGATTTTTTATATACGCTATAAAAGGATTAGCAGTCTGGAACCTTGCATAGCCTGGCGTAGAACGCAAGGGATCTACGCACTCTCAAACGAGCTCAAACGGTTGTGAGAAGGGTACCACTAGTGGAAAAAAAATCATGCGCGTTTTGGCACGTTTAGCCGTCAGTTCCGGTTATTACTGGTAGATATTCCATCCATCCAACAGCCTTTTATAGTCCACTGCTGGACATAGGCCTCCCCTAACGTTCGCCACTCCTCCCGGTCCTGGACCTTCTGAATCCAGCGACTACCCGCTGTCTTTTTCAGGTCATCAGTCCAACTGGTTGGAGGGTGGCCTGTGCTACTTTTGCCGAGACGTGGTCGCCATTCGAGAACCTTTCTTCCTCATCGGTTGTCAGTTCTTCTAACTATATGGCCTGCTCATTGCCACTTCAGCTTGCAAATTTTGAGAGCTATGTCGGTAACTTTCGTTCGTCTACGGATTTCATCGTTACGAATTCTATCGCGTAGAGAAATACGCTTGGCATTTCTAGCCCTTTTCATCGCGCGCTGAGCGACCTTGAGCCTATGGAAAAGTGTAATTGTAAAAGAGTACGTCTCAACGCCGTAGGTCATCACTGGCAACACACACTGCTCGAAAACTTTTGTATTCAGGCACTGTGGTATTCTGGACGAGAAGACACTTTGTAATTTCCCGAACGCTGCCCAACCGAGTTGGATTCTACGAGTTACCTCTCTCTCGAAGCTAGACTTACCCATACGGATCGCTTGTCCCAGGTATAATGTATTCGTCGACAACTTCGAGAGTAGCGTCATCAACAACGACCGGTATAGGTGTGACATGGACGTTAGACATGATCTTCGTCTTGTCCATGTTTATCTTAAGACCCACCCTTTGTGAAGTGCTATGGAGGTCACTTAGAGCTGAGCTCTTCCAGGTTCTCCGCCAAGATTACTATATCATCGGCAAATTGAAGGTGCGTGAGGTGTTCGCCATTGATATTAATACCCAGTCCGTTCCACTCCATCAGCTTGAAAACGTCTTCCAGTGCAGCGGTAAACAGCTTCGGGGATATAACATTCCCTTGTCGTACTCCGCGCTGCAGTGGAATAGGTCCAGTGCTTCCGTCGTGGACTCGGACTGTCATAGTTGCGGCTTTGTACAAACACTTGAACACCTCGATGTACCGATAGTCAATCTGGCATCGCTGGAGAGACTCTAGCACCGCCCAGGTAGATCGATAGAATCAAAGGCTTTCTCATATTCCACATACGCAATACATAGCTTGTATGTATGTGTATGTGGTCCATGGTACTATAGCCTATTCGGAATCCGGCTTGTTCGGGAGGCTGGATGTCGTCTAGCCTGCGCGCAATACGATTAGTAAGAACCCTTGAAAACAGCTTATAGACGTGGCTCAGAACCGCGATGGGTCTATAGTCCTTCAAAAGGGCTCTGTCACCCTTTTTGAAGAACAAAATCACCACGCTTCTGCTTCACGCCTCCGGGACAGTTCCGCTACTGATGACGGTATCGAACAGTTTTTGGAGCGCCATTAGGAGGGGTTTCCCTCCAGCCTTCAGCAGCTCTAATGTGATACCGTCATCTCCCGGTGCTTTGTTCTTTTTAAGCAGATTAAGGGCCCTTGTAATTTCGTGCAGGCTGACGTCCGGGATATTTTGGGTATAATGTCTGGTCAATTTGGCTCTCTTATCGTTTACCACATCGGTAATGGTCTTTTGAGTAGCTGTACAACCGTCCGTGGTACCTCTCAATTTCTCTCTGAACTTCAGGCTTAGACGAAACTACAGCATAGGTAGATATTAGTAGGTGGATAATCTTGTCGGCTATAACGGTGGATTGGAAACGTTCGATAGAGGGTTGGCCACTAACTCGCAACTTCACCAATCTGCTTTGATGCAACGTAGGGGAGGTTTGTATCAGGATTCTTTTTGAGAAGAGATCCATAGCCAGTAGTGTACACAAAAAGGGTTGCTGTCATTAAATTGTGTGTTGTTAGAGTAAGTGCAGTATTTATTAGTCTTATGCTGTAGTCGCATGGCCTGGCGGTTAGCGTAGAACGCAAACGATCTATGCAACTAAGCCAAACGGGCACGGTCGGGTGTGAGATGGGTGACCGCTAGTGGCAAAAAAAAATTCATGCGCGTTTCCGTGCTTCGGAGGGCACGTTAAGCCGTCGGTCCCGGTTGTTATCGATAGATAACAATCGTTAAACCTTGTCGGAGGCCTCATAGCCGGTTTGAAAACATCCGACAGCGGGTTGGCCACTAACCCGCATCTCCACTAACGCGCATTGGAGCAGCGTGGTGGAGTAAGCTCCAGGCCTCCCCAATAATGGGGAGAGACCCGTGCCCAGCAGTGGGACGCAAAAAGGGTTGCAGCCATGCTGTAGTCATGATATGAGTAGGTTAAAAGATATTTATATTTTTTTGATCCCAAAGTCAGTATTTAAGCAGTTTTTAACATAGTTTGTAGATGAATAATCCAAAACACTTGAATATTTCTCAACAAAAGAAATATGGCTAGAAAACAAAGAAAGGCCCCATAAAGTGTTACAAACTCCTCACATTTAAATACAAGAAGCCGATCCGTTGTAAATAACTGGAACATTCCTCTCGGGAAGTTTTAGGCCAAGAAATAACTTTCCATATAAAGTCAGCCATTATGAATTAATTTGATAGCTTTAGGATGATTAAGACCTAACTGATTGTTGCTGCGATATCTAAACACGACTGTTAGACTATTAGTTCCAATTAGGTGTTAGGGACCTTAACTGGTGGTAGAGTTTACGCAGTTCAACCGGGAAGTACCACCGCTGCACTCATTTCCACCGTGAATCGATTGTATTGTGATCCAGTGGGAAGGTGCAGTTGCCAGCCAGTCTTACATGAGGCTACCATCAGCTTCCGGAGTAGCAGCGCAACTGCATACTCAAGACAAGACTTACCTATCCTTGCGATTTGCGATCCTTGAGATTGCGTGTAGACTAACATTAAAAACTAAACAAAAAACATTAAAACGCCCTTAATGAGTCCAACTCGCGGAAAAGAAGGAAAAACAAACAAACATTTTCCTATTAGAATTGTGTATAAGTATGGATGTCTCAAAAGCAAGAAAATCATGTCAGCGTGATAAGCTCTCAGTCTAAATCTTTATTAGTCTGGCGAAGTGGTCACCTGTGTGACTTCTAGTGGGGGATATAATGGTGAATTTATAGGTCTTTTCCAGGTGTGGGCTTTTTGTGTTTTAGACGTGACAACGTCTTATAATTCGATGGAGCCGGCTGCACGCACGAAAAAACATGACTCATGCAGCGTTCCCTCGCTCTGAGGCGTTCCATTTAAGGCTTGAAGTGCAAGCGAGAGCGCGAAACGAGCGACAAAGAGGCACAATCGACCTCCGCGTTCGGCAGGGTTCGACATCTGTCTCTCTCCTACTTAGTGAGCGATACATCCGCGTGGACAGCTGCTATACAATAATACAATTACATGTTTTCGTCAAGTGTGAAGTGCAGTAAAAAATGAATGTGGTGTCAATTGTTTATAGCAACAAGTATTTTCTTATGACGTTGTCACGTTCCACTATCGTTAGTAAATCGACTTTACAGACAACCGATTTTTATATTTGTGTGTATCCATGGTAGTCACGACCCTGGGTACATACAATACTATAGGACTATGAGAAACGTTGCATACTTACTTTTACTACAGGAGATTACCAGCAGTTAGGGGGTTGAATAGCCATACATGTTACGGTGACGATATATTCTGCTGCTTTCAAAATACTCACAACACGCGTATATCTGTGAGATGTGTATCATCCTTTTCACAGTACTTATGTATAAAACACAGTCACAACCAGTGATCATCAAATACTCGTATGTATTCGATGTTACGTTTGTTTTTGTTTCGTAATACCTTTCCAAATCCCTTTTTGTTTGGTACTTTAATGACGGAACTTTGTATGATACACATAAAATTACATTACTCGGAACTAATTGAAATAAATAATGTAAATGGTGATTTTAAATTAAGAACGTAAAAACAATAATATTCAAACATCGATTATTCAAAGAAAGTATATGACAGGTGGTAGAAATTTTCCGGTTCGCCTGGGGAACCCACCCGAACCCGCTGTACTTATTTCTGCCGTGAATCGATTCTATTGTGCGCCAGTGGGAAGGTGCAGTTGCTGGTCAGACTTACATGAGGCAGCCATCAGCCTACGGAGTAGCAGTGCAAACTGCATACGACCTCAGACAAGACTTACCTTTACTCGTTTGAGATTGTGTGTAGATTAAAAAAACATTAAAAACTGAACAAAAAAAACATTCTACCGCTCTTTTTTTTCAACCTTTTTTTTTATGTCCCACTGCTGGGCACAGGTCTCCTTCTCACAAGTGAGAGGGATTTAGGCCATAGTCCACCACGCTGGCCAAGTGCGGATTGGTGGACGTCATGCTTTCGAGAACCGCTCTTAATGAGTCTAAATAGATTCTTGAAATTATCTAATCTAAATAGATTATTGTAATTAGTATTCTTGTAATTTATAAGTAAAGTTTGAGACAAATGTCATGTCTAGTTGTGATGGATTTATTTAAGCTTTTATGAATTTTGGAATCCATTTGCCCAACCGCAATTATTCTACCAATGGAGAGCATATTTAACCCTAAAAGAAAGAACACTATTTCCATACATAGGTCGATTACGTATCGAAAGAGGTCACGCTGACATTACTCATACAAATGTTTTTTTCGTGTTGCAACGGTAGGTAGGATATCACACGAAATGTGCATGAGTTGAATGTGAGCTTCAAAGACAATACAAACTCACAAATGTTAATATCAGTGTAAGCGCCAGCTTTTCGTAATATATAATCACAAGGTCTTTATTATTTCAAGTGACATGAAATATGACACATGAGCATATGCGATCAACTTGGTGATTTTAACAGAACTAATTAACAAATAAAGTTTTTAACAAAAAAATAGAACCGACTTCAAACGGTAAAAAATAAAATTGTTCAGTCTTGCTTATGGTAATGACTCTTAAAACTATTTTTGGAGTCGGGCCCTTACTAAAATATCGTACCATTCGTTCTAAATGGGCACCGACAGTACAGACAGTGGGACAGTACCTACTTCTTCTTGCTTATGGTGATGACTGTTAAAAGTATATTGGAGTCGGTGCCCATTCAGAACGAAAGGTACACTATATTTACTAAGACAAGACATTTTACTAAAATAGTTTTAAGAGTCATTACCATGAGCAAGAAGAAGTAGGTACTGAACAATTTTATTTTTTACCGTTTGAAGTCGGTTCTATTTTTTTTGTTAAAAACTTAATTTATTTCACTCTTTTTAGTAATTTTAATAATTCTGTACATACCTTTATACGCATAATTGGAAAAATTTTCAGTTAACTTCTAAACGTTTTATAATCATGTTTATCTAATAGCCATCTTATAGCCTGAAAGAATACTACTGTCAGTCCACCTGAACGTATAAATTAATGAAAGAATTAGCTCTCAGCTCCTAACCGTTGAGGAGTTGTACCTTCAATCATCAACTAAGCAACATCAGCTGATAATTACCGGACATAAATATTTGTATTATGTTAAAAAATATGACTAAAATAATGTGGGTGCCTATTAAGTTTCAGTGTTTCCCTCGATTTTTCTAGTATCACATCATCAGATTTTGACATGGTGACAGTTGGACTACCTCAGGAATGTAAGATTTCGAATAAAAAACCATTTATTGAAAGAATTTGCCCTCAAATTTAATCCTAACCGACGTAGTACCTTCCATCATCAGGTCAGCAACATCACATGATGATAATTAAACACAAATATCTTTTTTGCTTTAAAGTAGGTAATAATAATAAAAATCAATTGATGTGCTATAAAATTTAAATGTTCCTCTCGATTTCTCTGGGATTCCATCATCAGGCTTTGACTTGGTGACAGTTGGACCACCTCGGGAGCATAAGTTTTTGAACATAAAAACATTTATTGAAAGAATTTTCTCTCAACTTCTAACCATTGTAGTACCTTCCATCATCAGCTCAGCAGCATTATATGATGATATTTATACAAAAATTCCTGTTTTGCTTCAGTAAAAATATGAAAATCAATTGTTGTCCTATTAAATTTGTATGTTCCCTTCGATTTTTCTGGGATCCCATCATCAGACTTTGACTTGGTGACAGCTGGACCACCTCATGAATGTAAGATTTCGAACAAAACCCATTTATTGAAAGAATTTGATCTCAATTCCTAACCGTCGCAGTACCTTCCATCATCAGCTCAGCAACATGAGATGATGATGATGACTATGCACAAAATTAATGCTTCAGAAAGTATAAGAAAATCAATGTGTGTGCCTATAAAATTTGAGAGTTCCCCTCGATTTCCCTGGGATCATCAGATCCCGATTTGGTGACAATGGGACCACCTGGGGAGTATAAGCATACGAACAAAAAAAGAATTTTGAAAATGGGTCCACAAACTGCGGAGTAATCGGTGAACATATAAAAAAATACATACAGCCGAATACATTACCTCCTCCTTTTGGAAGTCGGAAAAAAATAAGCTGATTTTAATCAGCAATACAAAAATTAGCTCGTATAGTACCTGTTACGTATCGTATATTCATAGATTATGCCCTACGGGTCGATTTTTTTCACCCCAGATAAAATTACTCGTTAAATAAAATATTAGCGCTGTCAACTTTGCACATAATATAACAGGAAAAGGATAGCGAAAATATATTTCAGACTTCGGCGGACTTTTCAAACCTCTGATAAAGTTATTAGTCAGTTAATACTGTCGCTAACCATTTCATGTATTATAATTTATGTGTGACATTGTCAACGCTAATATTTATTCGACGAATAGTTTTATCCGGGAATGTAAAAATCGACAGAAATACTAGTCACATTTGAGGATTGAAAATTGGACTTAGTGTAGTAGTAATTAAATTTAGTGCGTGGATACTTCAGGGTCGGTTGTTTGATGAAGGCAATGTTTTCATTTTAACAAAGGAGTGATTCAAAACGATTGGATCCAACGGTCTCGAGACGACCCGTAATTGCTTTCATTGTTGAACCTTGAAGATTGAATGACCCCAAAACGTACATGGTACAAAATGTAGGTACTTATCAACGTATTACGTTTTTACTTTTTTACACATTCTCTTAGTACAATTCTCTTTTTTGTTCATCACTTTCAGAATGAGTATAGAATAAGATAAACAAGCGCATGGCTCGGCAGCTATCGTAGAACGCAAGCGATCTATGCAGCTAAGCCAAACGGGCGCGGTCGGGTGTGAAATGGGTGACCGCTAGTAGCAAAAAAAATCATGTGTGTTTCCGTGCTTCAGAGGGCTTAACAGTCGTTAAACCTTGTTCTCCACCTTATGGGCGATTTGAAAACATCCGACAGCGGGTTGGCCACTAACCCACATCTCCACCAACCCGCATTGGAGTAGCTTGGTGGAGGGAGTAAGCTCCAGGCCTCCCCAGTAGGGGGAGAGAACCGTGCCCAGCTGTGGGAAGTTAAAACATAACGCCTACTGTATATCTTAAAGTTCTTAACTATTGTAGTTATTTGTAACTAAATGAAAGTACTTATCTAGTTTATTTGATTTGTGATAAATATGTTCAATAAATCTTTAAATAGGGAATTAACATGGACTTAAAGTGTTCTTACTAAATAATGAAGTCCCTGTTTGATGCGCTTAATCAAAAGATATTGTGTAGATAACTTATTCGACAAACAAGCAATAAAATATTGAAATATATTAAGAAGGTTCATTGGACTCGTTTTCATATTTACTCACGAAGTTAGTTACTATAGTAATAGAGTAAACTATACAGGTAAAGTGGCAGATGAGGATTAAGATTCTAAAATTATTTCTATGAAATTTCAGTTTTCTTATTTGTAAAGGTTGGGTCTAAAAGGATATCTTTTGTACGTTCATATTATTCAGATTTTTAGACTCAATAAAACTTTTTTTTCAATTCTTTCAATCTACGTTTTAATTTAGATATTTGTGTAACTTATCAAATTAAACATATTTATAACCGTAGCTAATGTCTGAATATTATAAAGTAATGAATTAGATTTCAATATTGCCGAATAGGGTTAACGAAATATCTGGTTGACTTTGTTGGTATGATTTAAAATAAATCTAATGAAAAAAAGTATTTCAGTGTTGAAAACCAATTACTTAAGACGCTAGAAGTTTCGAGAAAATGCCTTTTTTTTGGTATCGAGGAGAAACTTCAAAGGGTTCCCGGCACCTTGGGGAGGGTACCGGGGTATGTGAACCTTCGTTCGTCTACAGATTTCAACATTACTGATTCTGTCGCTTAGAGAAATACTCGTACTTACCAGTCATAGCCCCCTCCATCGCTCGCTGAACTATCTTGAGTCTGTGGCTAACTGTAAAAGATCATGTCTCAGCGTCGTAGGTCATCACACACATACTGCTCGAAAACTTTCGACTTCAGGCACTGAGGTATTCTGGACGAGAAGACACCTTTTTATTTTCCAATGTAAATAGGTATTAAATTAAATGTAAATAGGTACTAAAGTATCGCAAAAAGGAATGTGGCTAGTCACTACAAACTACGACAAAAATATAATTCTTGATTGTATTTTCTTATGTGTTCGTTAATGCTTTGTATTTCAATGGATACTACAAAAAAACAACCCAGTGCGAGTCGGACTCACGCACAGAGGGTTCCGTATTTTTTAAATAAGTAAATGTTATGTAAATATAAATTTACGGTTTTTGCAAATTGTCCTTTATTTGTTTTAGACGACCCGCGTGGCGCAATGGTTACCATGCCGGACTGCCAATCGAGGGGTCCCGGGTTCGATTCCCGGCGAAACAGAAATTTGAATGATGAATTTAAATTTCTGTTCTCGGTCTGGGTGTTTGTGTTCTTGTCTTTGTATGTATCCATGGTACCCACGACACAGGGTATTAATTACCTTACTGTGGGGCTATGAGTGTGTAATGTTTATTTATTATTATTTATTTATTTGTGCTATAAGATGTTGTTTCGTACCAAAATTGAAGATATCTGAGTTATATTTATATAGTCTCGGAGATATCTGAGTTCACGGGAAGTATCCTGTAGATTTTGATTCCCTTGCGAATGCCAAAAATTTGCGGGATATAATAATATGTACTTTTGATTGCGCTGGCTTAAAATATTGATTATTTCACAGCTCCAAAGAACAGTAGACTTATTTGTTATAAATTCTAGCTTGATACCTTCACGCATTCCTGAGAAAAAGGGTCTTGATAGACAGACGGATGAACAACAAAGTGATCCTATAAGGGTTCCTTTTTTCCTTTCGAGGTACATAACCCTAAAAAGTATATTTAAATATACTAATATTGACTGTGATAAGTTACGTTCAGACTTATCCAAAGCTAGAACTTAAGGAATGACCCTAAAGTTATCCGAAGTAACATTAACAGGTAGCCACCTCCAAATCTCATCAAAATATAGCTAATTAAACCCCAAGTGAGCAAAGTCGGCCATTTGGGGAAATTCGAGCAGCGTAAAGCAACGTTATTGCTCAACTTTGGAAACTGTGGCAGCAGTCCAGCCGCAATGGACGCCTTAAGCCAAATGGATGGCTTTTCGGAATAGTGGGTCCCCGCCACGTGCACGGTACTGATACCTTAGTTTTGTAGTTGTTACTACTTTGTAATTAGTGCAATTATTTTTATTATTTTTTCGCAACTTTTGGAAAAACTTAGGTTGGAACAAGGCGTACAATAGATTCCTGGTTACGGATGACATGACCAAAGTACCTGAGTTTTCTAATGCGGATTGGGGACGACAATCTCTCTTTTATATTAAGCTCTTTAAGAATAGAGACATTAGAGCGATGACAGTCCACGGTATTCCAAGTTACCGGTGCCAACACCACATCTCTAAAGCATCTATTTTCCTTTGATCCATAAGCCTAATCGTCCAGGTTTCCGCAGCATAGAGGAAAATCCAAGGTCCAAGGGCCAGTAGAAGCGAAACGATCACGAGGCAGATCACCGACTCGTTGGAAGGATACTGTAAAAAGCCTAACAAAATGTTACATCGTCGATTGTTCCCACAATGCTACTAACAGAAGCCGCTGGAAATTCATCGCTAAAGCCGCTATATTCAAAGAGAGTGAAGACCTATCACGACAAGCATCATCTTAAGACCACGACCACTCTGTCAAGAGTGAACGACTAAAGAGAGAGAGGTTGGAACAGAGTGGTGGAGTAAGCTCCAAGCTAATTAAAGGAAAATACCTGTGCCTAACAGAAGGATCTAAAAAATGTCGCAGCTAATGTTTCCAAAACTATGCAATGGGTATCTTGTGTACGCAAACACCGTATTGTGGAAGCAAAAGAACCAAAAAAAAATTGCGGTAAATATATAGTTCGTCGCTTATGCTACTTTATTTCAACTACGCTCTGCGTGTCCGGATTTGAGTCATAAGAAATCGTGTGAATGAATGTGTGTTGAAAAAAGTTTTATTATTCCGAAAAGATGCTAACGGTCCCTAGAAATCCCAAGCAAGGGTCTTGTATTCTGAGTGAGTGAGTGAGTTAGGCAGATATTTAAATGATAAGTTTAAATTTCTGGTCTGGTCTGGAAGTTTCCATCCTTGTAATTTTGTATGAGTATTATGGGTATTGTATCCATGGAATCCTAAACTGAGACTATGAGTATGAATCGTCAAAACCAGTAATATCTGTTTAGCGTGTCTTAACTAAAGCTAGACAATCATTTAAAATGACCCTAAAGTAATCCCAAGTAACATTATCAACTGAGTGTCGTCCATTCGGGGCAATTGGAGCAATATAAAGCAACGTTATTGCTTAACTTTGATACGCTGGCAGCAGTCCAGCCGCAATGAGGGAATTAAGCCAAATGGATGGCTCTACGGAAAGTGGGTCTCTGCCACGTGCGCGGTACTGATATCTGGGTTTTTAAGTTCTTACTGCCTTGTGATTATTATTATTATTATTAGTGTTATTTTTATTTGCGAATCGAAAAAAAATGTCGCAGCTTATATTTACAAAACCATGCTAAGGGTGTCCTGTCTATATCAACGGCGTATTGCGGAAGCGAAAGAAAAAAAAGATTAAAATATAATATATAACATATAGCGCTAAATATACAAGCTTATCTCAGCTAAACCCTTTACGTGTCTAGATTTAAGTCATCGGAAATTGTGTAAATGAATTCATATGTTAAAAAAGTTTTAATATTTCAAAGAAATGCTAACGATCACTAAGCTGATCAGTTAGCGCAATGTTTACCGTGCTACACTGCCGACAAAGTCTCGCGTTCGATTCTTGATGATAAGTTTAATTTCTGGAATTAGTCTGGATGTTTCTGTCCCTGTAACTATAAGTCCAGAATACCCCTAACACAGGGAATCCCAGAGTAAGGCAATGAGTATGAATCGTTAAAAGCACTAATATCTGTTTAGCGTGTCTTAACGGAGGCAGGACGATCATTAAAAATGGCCCTATAGTAATCCCAAGTAACATTATCAGGTGAGTGTCGTCCATTCGGAGCAATTCGAGCAGCGTAAAGCAACGTTATTGCTTAACTTTGGAAACGCTGGCAGCAATCCAGCCGCAATGAGGGCCTTAAGTCTAATGGATAGCTTTTCGGAACAGTGGGTCCCTGCCACGTGCGCGGTTCTGATAGCTGTGTTTTGTAGCTCTTACTGCTTTGTTA
The DNA here is from genome assembly GCA_911387765.1 of Pyrgus malvae. NCBI lineage: Eukaryota > Metazoa > Arthropoda > Insecta > Lepidoptera > Hesperiidae > Pyrgus > Pyrgus malvae. Next base: position 24,886,173 of record OU426959.1, read on the forward strand.
ATAATTTTTACTAATTCTTTCCAAATTTATGCTGAGTTCGTAATCAGAGTTAGGGTTGCCAACCATACTGTTAAAAATAGTATCATACTGTTTTCATTCATTATATCTTCTCTACTTTTTGTTCCCGCTAACTTTGTATTTACAGAAAGAGTTTTGAATGCAAAGTGGCGGGAAGACAGAAATAGAGCTTTAATTAATTTAATAAAAAATGGCCTCCTTATTCATTTTGATTACAGTTTTGATTGTGGCGAGGCTTATGCAGCTTTTAAAAATAACTCAAAATATATAAGTTGCGCGAGAAGCACTAAAAATGTCTTTAAAAAATATAATGATGAAATACTGTTCATTTTTGTAAAATACTGTTTATTTTCCTTCTCAGACCTAAATATACTTTATTTCTTGTAAAAAAAAGTTGGCAACCCTAATCAGAGTATCGCTGATCGCGGATCAAATCAAATTTAAATGAGAATAATTATAATTAATGAAAAAGTGATAAATGTTAGTATCCGAGTAAGCAACTGTATACGACCTCAAATTTCAAACGAGACTCACGCTCTCTTTGGATTTATTGCTAGCCACTGTACATTACCTGGTCTGCGTTGTTATCTTCCCCATCCATCCATCCAACACTGAAACAGAGACACGTACTTTGCTTATAATTTTTGAAATATTTAAATTATTAAAAGATTTCTGCACAAAAACTAAACAAAATAGTGAAAAATAGTATTTTACAGTGTTAGACAATAATTAAATCAGTGTAGTGTTAAAAAATTGTGTTTAATCGATTGACAAAGCAGTGATAATTCGATCAGCTGACCGTTGTATACTTAAATTTTCATACATATAATGGATCAGAAAATAGAAAATATACTCGAAATGTTAAAGGTAATGAATGAAAAAATTGATAAATGTTTATCATCGCAATCACAATCTACAAACGAAATCAATGAACTTAGATCCGAAAATAAGACGTTACGAATGGAGGTTGAAAATTTACAAAATGACATCAACAATCACATAAACTGTAAGAAATTTGTCATATTTGGACTTAGAGAAAATAAGTACGAAACAGAACTTGACCTAATTGAGTTCATATGTACACTTATTTATGATTACCTGCAAACTGATATCAGCTGTTACATCGAGTCATGCTCCCGATTAGGCAGATTTAAGGGCAATCCGCGACCAGTAGTTGTGGAACTCATTAGTCGAAGAATCACTAAACTTATAACTTCTAACTCACACTATTTTCAAAATACACCTTTGAAAATATCGGAATACTACACAATGAAAGAACTTCAAGATAGACGAGCTACACATCGTGCAATGATAGAGGCAAGATCCGAAGGAAAACATGCAGTCATAAACAATAACACTCTTTATATTAATGGGATTCCGTACGTTAATGCAAGTAATTTAACGCAATATCACAGCGCGTCTCAAAGTGACAATTATGCGTCCAGCCCGAACTCGCAGGCCGATATAACTAATAAGAATACGGAATCATCCAATGCACCCCGCAGGTTATCTCATTCATTGATGCAACGAGATTGTTCTACACAAACACCTACAAATCTGCGACACACGGTTACACGGACGCAACCAAGTAATACAAATGTTAACAATATTAATAGCAAGTTTAAGCAAAGAAGTCATGAGGATTTTTTACGCAAGCCAGTGACGAGAAGACAATTGGCAAGAAACCAGACATTTCGGAACACTTAAAATTATGTTATTAAACATACAATGTCTGACAAATAAAATAGATGAATTGGAAACATATTTATCAGACAAAAACATCTCTGTAGTTTGCATTACTGAAACATGGCTGAAACCTGGGCAAAGTAACAGCTTAGTCCAATTGAAAGATTATTATATGGCTACTGAATATGCTAGACAGCGGTATTTGCATGGTGGAGTTTGTATTTTATTAAAAAATGACCTTAAATGTAGAATAAGATTTGACATTATGAACTTGACATGTGAATTTGTTATTGAATTTTGCGCACTTGAATTGATTGATGTAAATTGTATAATAGTATGTTTGTATCGCTCAAATCGTGAATCAAAGATATTTTTTAAACAGCTGGAACAATTATTAGATATTATTACTAAAACACATAAAAAAATGGTATATATTGTAGGTGACTTTAATATAGACTTTTTAAAAACTGACCCTTTATCAAAGGCTTTAAAAAATATTTTATTGTCATATAATTTTACTCAAATTGTATCTAAGCCTACAAGGACGGACACAACCTCAGGCAGAAAAAGTTGTTTAGACTTAATAGTGACAAATGTACATAATCAATTAACTTCTGTAAAAGATGTAGGACTGTCAGATCATTGTGCAGTATTCGTGAAAATTAATGTTTGCTGTGAAAAACAGTATATGAATAGTGTATGGTTTAAAGAAGTTAGGATTTTCAGTAAACAAAACATAGAAAATTTTATAGAATGCATTCAACATACACATTGGGAAGATTTATTTATAGATACTTATGATATCAACGCGAACTATAAATTATTTCATGAACATTTACAGCACATATTTGAAATATCATTCTTTAAAAAAAGGATTAAAATTGGTGGGCCTATAAAACCAACATGGCTTACTAAGTCAATTAAAACTTCATGCAAAAATAAAAGATTACTTTATTTATTAAATAAAAGCATAAAAAATAAAACCCTAAATAAGCATTATAAATTATATCGTAAAACATTAAAACGGGTAATAAAGATGGCTAAAAAATTACATAATATTAGGAGAATGAATAGTTCCCGAAACAAAACTCGCACTATGTGGCACATAATAAAAGAACGAACGGGAAAGCAAAAAAAGGTAAATAAAAATTTAGAACTATACATAGGTAATTCTCTGATACAACACCCACAAGAGGTTGCAGAACAATTTAACGAATATTTTTTGCAAGTTGGGGGACCTAAAATTAACAACGCAGGACATCAAATGAAAAGAAACATGCCAAGTGATACATCACATTCAATTTATATAGGACATGTCACAGAAAAAGAAATAATAAAAATTATAAAACTTTTAAAAAACACTAGTAGTGTTGGATATGATAACATACCGGTATCACTAGTAAAGAGAGTGAGTGAATACCTAGCAAAACCTCTTGCATATTTGGTAAACAAGTCCTTTATGGAAGGTACCTTTCCCGATCTACTAAAAATATCAATTATTAAACCAATGTTTAAAAAAGGAGACAAACATAGCCCATCTAATTATAGACCAATAGCTTTGTTACCAATAATGTCTAAGATATTCGAAAAAGCAATGTGCAATAGAGTTTACTCATTTTTAGAAAAATTCGATCTATTAATTAACAACCAAAATGCTTTCCAAAAAAACAAGTCAACTACATTAGCTGTTTACAAATACACTAACAAAGTCCTTGAGATTATAAATGACAAGCACTATGCTATTGGTGTACTACTTGATATGACCAAAGCATATGACAGGGTATGTCATAAAATACTACTAGAAAAATTATGGAACATAGGTATTCGAGGCGTTGCTCATGACTGGTTTAAATCATACCTGACAAATAGAAAACAATATGTCACAGTTGAATATTATGATGAAAATACTAGGATTATCGAACAAGTACATTCAGCGCAAAAAACATTGCACCATTCCATCCCACAAGGCAGTGTTTTAGGCTGTATCCTGTTTTTAATCTACCTTAATGATTTACCAGAACAATTACAAAGAAACACAATTTTATTTGCAGATGATATCTCAGTCATTCTAAAAGTAAAGAATGAGAATGAATTAAAAGGACAACTTCTGAACTTGTTTGACATTCTCACAAATTGGCTAGATGGACATAATTTAATTATAAATTACAATAAAACAAAAATAATGCAATATTACCCGTACCAAAAAAAATCCATAGACATAAAATTTCAATATAATAATTATGATATAGAATTAGTAGACAATTTTAATTTGTTAGGAATAAACATAGATTCAAATTTAAAATGGAATAATCACCTAGACGTTTTAAAAACCAAATTAAACAAATTTACTTATGGCCTAAGGGAAATTAAAAAAAGTACAAATATAAACGTAGCACTATCCGCATATTATGCGTATGCATATTCCTGGATAAAATATGGAATTGTTATTTGGGGAACAGCTACGAATATAACTGACATATTAATTTGTCAGAAAAAATGTATACGCGCCATGGCCGGTATAAAAACAATGGATAGCTGCCGTCCATGGTTTAAAAAGCTAAAAGTGTTGACAGTACCAGGCATTTATATATTAGAAATGCTTATGTTTGTACAAAAACAACAACAATTTTTCGAATTAAATAGCAATGCTCGTCGGAATAACAATTTAGTCTACCCACATGGCAAAAAATTAAACATGCTAAGTAAAGGTACATACTGCATGGCTGTCAAATTGTATAATAAACTGCCTAATGACATAAAAAAAATAAGTAAAGACCACATATTTCATAAAGCGATCAAACATCTATTAATATCAAAATGTTATTATCATTATGACGAATACCTCAATGACACCTTTTGACATTAAAATCATTATAATTAATTTAATTAAAATCTTTTGACATCTTAAAATAACAGAAATAGAATAATATTATGTTTAATATAAATTGTATTAATGATTGCATGACTTGAAATATTTTAAATTTATAACATTATTGGTACGCCTTACAGGGCATCATTTATTTTTGGAGATTGTATTTTCTTATTGTATATTACACCCATTGTTACCCAAAAGTAATACCAAATAAATGATTTATGATTTATGATTTATGATTTATTAGCCTTTAGTTAAGGTCTTCTTATCCATTTCAATTATATATATTTTTTTGTAAATAAAAGCTCATACTTATCCCTATAAGAAGAAATAAGCTGCAGACAAATCGTGACTATTTAAAATTTCAGAGTTTAATTGAATGATAACGTATCTCAAATTCAATTACATTAATTTTCTACACACATACACAATTATTTGAAAAATATTGAACCGCTAACCGATTGTGTTCGTATGAATGAATTTTATTAAGGTCAAAATTAGTGGTTATAAGGCATACCTTCCATTTAAGCTAATTCCAAAGTATGCCCTCGTTCCAATTTACATTCAGCGCCAGAATAATGAGTAATATTAGTCATTACCCAATTTTCCATCTATCTTTTCTTAACGCAAATCACATTTCTACCTTTATGGCCCACATAACGTCCGGTTATAATAATCTCCTACACACATTCATAGGATCCATTTCGGGCCTTTATCCCGGATCCCTTTGTCCCTGTCAGTGCGTTCGCTCAGAAATACATACTGAAAGGAATATTCTTGAAATACACCGTATTACACAAGACGCTGTGTTTGAAGTTGAATCTTTAATTAGAACAGATTTTAATAAGCGCTTTGTTGACAGCAATCATATATACCTATAGGTATTTATGTTACATATTTGTGAAGGAATTTTGGAGATTCAATTTTAATAATAATTCATTTATTTTCTGAAAAAAAAAATCCTATTACAAAATCATAATAAATCTTAAAGCTTTGTTGATAAATAATTATTTATGTAATTGTTTTATATACTTTTTAAATGTAAAAAGACTGGTCCGTTCCTTCTGTAGGGCCTATACTCATAAAATTGTTAAATAGTTAATAATTTAATTTGACAGCCTCCGTGGCGTAGTGGGTGATGAGCCGACTGCGAAACGTGAGATCGTGGGTTCGATTCCCACCCAGGACAAATATTTGTGTGATGAACATGACTATTTGTTCTGTGTCTGGGTGTTAATTTATCTATTTAAGTATGTATTTAGATTTATATAAGTATGTTTATCAGCTTCCTGATTACCATAGCACAAGCTCTGCTTAGTTTGGAATCAGATTGTGTTGTGTGAATTGTCCAACGATATTTATTTATTTATTTATTATTTATTTAATATAGCTAATGTTCAGTTTCTTTGACTGCGGCAAATTAGAAATAATAAACTTTTTAAATACTGATACCTACTGCTTAAAAATATTTCGTAACTATTTTGATGATATCAATTTAATGTCAATGAAGTATTGCAATACTTTTTATAATAAAACAATATTGTGTTCTTCAATTATTACTCCGCAAAAATACTGTAACAAAGGTAAATAATATTTACATGAACCATTTTTATCACGATAATTACAATATTTATTTGAGATATTTATACTCGAAGTGCACATGGCCCGGCGGTTAGCGTAGAACGCAAACGATCAATGCAACTAAGTCAATCGGGCGCGGCCGGGTGTGACATGGGTGACCGCTAGTGGCAAAAAATTTCATGCGCGTTTCCGTGCTTTTGAGGGCACGTTAAGCCGTCGATCCCGGTTGTTGACGATAGATAACAGTCGTTAAACCTTATCGGAGGCCTTATTATGAGCGGTTTGAAAACGTCCGACAGCGGGTTGGCCACTAACCCGCATCTCGACCAACCCGCATTAGAGCAGCGTGGTGGAGTAAGGTTCAGGCCTCCCCAATAATGGGAAGAGAACCGTGCCCAGCAGTGGGACACAAAAAAGGGTTGCAGCAATTGCATTATTCTACTTCAGAATAATTGACCCCATCCCTAACATCTTTTTATTTCGTTTCCCAGTCCAGGTTATTTTACCTTCTTATTAAAAACTAAACCACATTTCCACATTTATAGCCCACATAATGTCCCGCTATAATATTCTGCTACACACATTCAAAGGATCAATTTTGGGCCTTTATCCCGGATCGCTTTGTCACTCTCAGCGCGCTCGCTCGGAAATACCTACTGAAAGAAATATTTTTGAAATTCACTGTATTTCATAAAATGCTTTGTTTGAAGCTGAATCGCTAATTAGAACACGGTTTATTAAGTGCTTTGTCATATATTTATGTTACATATTTGTTATGTATTAGTTATCATATATTTATGTTACATATTTGTGAAAGAACTTTGGAGGTTAATTATTGTTCCCTTTTTAGATATTTTGAATTAGTTACTGTTAAATAGTAAATTGAACAGTAACTGTACATTTACACCAATTAACTATAAAGGAGCATAAGATACCATATTTATATGTTTAATTATACTTATATTTTATTATATATTTTATTGAACATTTGCAAAGCCATGATTAAATATGTTTACCTGTAGAAGATGAAATCCGAACGGAAAATGTGATGAACCAAAAACACAACAAGGAGTTTTTTTACTACGCAATAGTTTATTTAGATTCATTAATAAAATGTTCGCATCTCAAATAGCACTCGTGTTGCAGATTAATAATAATATCACAATATTTTGTTTTAAAACTGTTATCATGCAGAACTACTCTAATTACACGAATGTCTTTAAAACATAATATAACGCTACACACTCATAGCCCCACACTAGGATTCCCTGTGTCGTGGGTGCCATGGACACATACAAAGACAGAATCATTACAATTTCTGCCTCGCCGGGAATCGAACCCGGGACCCTCCTATCGGCAGTCCAGCATGATAACCATTGCGCCACATGGGTCGTCGTTTATGAGGATGGTAACAAATAATTATAATATTCAATTACAAAATAACGAGTAAAACCCGGTTTTCTATTGGTAAATACATTATTAATTATGGTAATGGTAAATACAGAAATAATTACACTATCCAAGTATTTAAGAAAAACTAGATGGAGATCAAGCTTTTCTGAAAAAAAAAATCACTTTTTCACATTTATAGCCCACATAATGTCCCGTAATAATATTTTCCTATACACATTCATAGGATCCAATTCGGGCCGTTATCCCGGATCGCTTTGTCACTTTACTGAAAGGAATATTTTTGAAACTCACCGTATTTCATGGAACGCTTTGTTTGAAGTTGAATCGGTTATAAGAACAGTTTTTAATTAATGCTTTACTGATCATGTAATTGTGTTATATATGACAATAATACTCGTATATACCTACTTCAAAAAGAAGCTTAGATCATGCTTTGTATAGTAAAAACTCTTTAAATTTGCGATAGATTATTTTAGTGGCATATCGTATTATCAATGTTTAATTGGTTGTAAGTTTACAATAAAAGTTCTTAACGCAATCTTCATTATGACTAGAAACATTCTACTATCAGTGTCTCCTAAAGAAAAACAATTTAGCTGGTAAATATCTTTGTTTACGCTATTTATCACCCCCTTTTTAGAAAATGATAAATACTATCGCAAGGCTTACAAACGAATGAATGTGCACGACATTATAATTATTTGAATAGCACAACAAGAAATTGATTTTAATATTTCTGTAATTATTTCGTACAGCTAATCCACAAGTGTTTCACACTTAGAGCATCAAAGTTACTGACTCACCCTTCATACCCTTGATGCTCTAAGGTCTCACACGATCAGTTGTCACGTGTGCCGATTCTCGACCCATAACCTGTTATCTGAAATATACATATACTTACCTACATGTACTTTTTTAAAAAGGTTGCTGCTGGGACTTTTTTATCTGCCTTTTTTCTGTCAGCTCAACTTCTAGCCCAAACGGGCACCTAAATTCGATGACCGGGAAAAAATATTCATTCAGCGAATATTTTGTATTCCTAATACTCGTATTAAAAAATATTTTTCCTTTTTTCTCTCAAAAAAGGACTCAATAACGTCCCGTTATAATATTGCCTTACACATATTCATAGGATCCATTTCGGGCCTTTATCCCGGATCCCTTTGTCCCTTTCCCTTTTATTATGGTTGGTAATTAGTAATTACAAAATAAAATTCCCGACTCACTAGCCAAATGTGATATCTAATTCCCAATCTAATTTAACTCGTGGAAATTGTGAAAACAATATTTGACGTAAAAAAAAAAGAAAAAGAAAGGTCCAAATTGTATCACATAATATATAAATTCATAGGATTCATTTTATCCTTTATTCCCCGCCCAGGATCCCTTGTCCCTCTCAATACGCTTTCAGAGATTTAGATAGGTAGATATGAAGGACATATTTATGAAATTCATAGTATTCTATGAAAACATTCAGGAGCAGAATAATGAGCAGATTTCAGTATCCATTAGTAATCAAATTATCTAAATTTCCAATCCAACTTTTCTGAAAGCAAACAATGACATCCCACATAATGTTCTGTTATAATAATTCCCTTTCCACATAAATACATAAGACCTATTTAAGCTTTTACGCCAGAACCCTTTGTCCCTTTGAGTAAGCTCTATCTTAGATAAGTAGGTACCTTTGAAAGGAATATTTTAGGAATATTTTTGGAACTCACAATATTTCATGAACGGTTTGTTTAAAGCTGGAATCGCTAATTAAGGTGGACCTTTATGAATGTGTTGATTATATTATTATAAGTGTTGGCTCACAGCTCAGAATGCGGGTTTTTGTTAAATAAAAGATAAAACACTTTACAATTTCACGTATATTTCGTAGTTATGCAGTATACAAATCACATATGTAAATGTTTCAAGAACGAATAAACCACCAACAGAACAAAAATGGAGTACTTACATATTAACAAGCAACTTAACCATTATTCCTCAAATCCTTTACTTGTTTCACTTATTATTTTTATCTAGGCTTTAACACTTTTACGCTTTACTTATGCTTCTCCTTAGCCACGTCTTGATCCCTCAGTGCTTCCGACACGAATGCTTGCCGCTTGGTCAGAGTAAATAACGACCATTCGTGCGACCGGAAGTCGGATATGATTAAATAAAACTGACGAACCAAGATGGTGCCGGAAACAGAACAATCAAATACTGCTACCAAAAATATAATTATACGGAATGAACTAATACAATATTCTTCATATATAAATAAAAGCTAACAGCTCGGCCATCCTGCTTATAGCGTGTCCTCACGCTTTCTTACAAGCACAAAAGTACTATCAATTTTCTAAAAATATTACTATAAATTACATTCTTTAACACATTATTTTATTATCTAATGTATAATGTACAATATTGTATATGTTTATCGAAATCTCGTTAATAAAAAAAAACAAGAAATTACGTTCACTTGTACTCAATAAATGTATTAATAATAATGCAGTAAATCATTATAAAATATTTTTATTTTAATCGTATTTTTAATTTCAAACGGAAAGAACATTATTTTTACACCCACACACAAAAATAAATTGACCTTAGTTTGTTAATCCTAAGAACCCATTAACCGTAAACCAACAATAAATAACTTCATATCAACATTTGAAATGAAATGTCTGAAAAATTATCATGAAATCTCAAATAAAGTTATATAAAATAATTATATATTTTTTTGAATTTGTATTTGAAATCGAATTAGTTACATAAACATATTCTATTGAAGACCCCACATGAGGGATACATATCCCATGGCCCCTACAACTCAAATAAACGCTTTAGATAAGAATCAAGTCACCAATTCCACACTTCCCATCAGAACTATGTCAATTTTTCTTTCAATAACCCGATCAAATGTGTTAAACGACTCATTCAACTCAACGGCGAACTATTCAAGTATACATATTTTCTACCCAACCTTCATAGTAATCAACTCTAAAGCAAAATATAAACATGTCCAAAAATTCCCTACAAAGACTAATGCGAGACACCTTCTCACTCAGATGCAAGACCCAGCCCGCAACTACCTTACCCCTTGCAGACAATTTCACTTCATTATCATTTCATTTTCACAAAGCCGACGATCGGGTTCAACCCGAAAAAAACAAGAATCCATTTATAAGAGGTGCATAATGGGAACAAACAATAAACACTTTTATATCCGTGACCAATCCCTGTAATATGTGCAAGCCTCATGAAGGCTAACTAAATATACAAGAACAACCCTTACTAACACATCAATCCGCAACTTTTACACCAATATCAGTAAAACCAAGGTATCTCAAACAAGTAGAGAAGCAATCCCTATGTTTGTCTTTTAAAACCTCCAAGCGAGATCGGCCTTTTGTCCTAACCCTTACCGCAACTCAGTGCCTGTTTGCATTCCTATTGTCAGTCATAACCACTTGACCGCAATTTAGAGTCTCCCCAATCCCCTGCATTTGTAGGCCCTTACTGCAAGTGAATCCCCGTAAATGTTCACATCAAACTTGGACGCACAAACAGTTAGTGTCGAACCTCTACTACTCTCAAGATTCACTATTCTCCATAAGTATCTATTACATCCATCTAAGTTAATTGGGTAGTTGACTGAGGTCCAGAATGTGCCACTTATAAACAAAACACGAACACAGACAACCCACCATCACATAAATTGAAAATACCAAACATAATTAATTATTGATCTATCATTTTCTAGCAAATCGAGCCCCACCAACATCCAGTACCATAATACAGGCAAGCGACGTCACTAACCAGCACTGTTATCTCTATCCTCCAAGTTGGAACGATCACATCCCGCACATACACTTTTCAAATTTATATGTTTGATGTCTAGACGCCAACTCTGCAACAAAATTGCCAAATCCTCTACAAAGATCAAACCAGTTTATAATATCAGTCAATACCCCAAATTCCATCTCCCCGTACCAGAGATACATTTTAACTCACAAACATTATTACAACCAAAATAGAAGTTTAAAAAAAAACTCTCATGTAGGTCTCATAATCGCGAAATCCAGAACATCCATCTGTAAAATAACAAGCCTCTGATAAAATATCCATAAAGCGCATTAAATCAGTAAATCGACCTTCCATATCTTACACTTGATTTCCGCGCCCTCAAGCTATCCATGTACATATATATAAATGCCTCCGTCAGACAAACCAAAAACTCGGGCAAATAAAACCAGTTCACGATCCAAAATGCAAAACTTCCCAATTTCTGATCTGCGTACTTCATACGTTCATCCTATCAATAATTTATTATAGTGTCGAAGTCCCGGTTATATCTATAGAGAACTAAGTAATCTGAAACACTACCATCTAAATCATAAAAGTCAATTGCTTATTATAGTGTCGAAGTCCCGGTTATATCTAAAGAGAACTAAGTAATCTGAAACACTACCATCTAAATCCTAAAAGTCAATTGCTTTGCCAATAATCAATTTGACAATAAGCAAAGAAGGATTGGGTATCAGGCTTCAACCTTACATTCAATACCGCAATTTCGATACACCTTACGATGCCCTAGAGTGACTGTCCCAAAAATAATTTCGCACCCGCCCAGGTTCGGTAAATTAGGCCTCTTGAATACCCACTGCAACTACTAGGTTAAGAAGTCATGGCAACACTGAAACAGAGACACGTACTTTGCTTATAATTTTTGAAATATTTAAATTATTAAAAGATTTCTGCACAAAAACTAAACAAAATAGTGAAAAATAGTATTTTACAGTGTTAGACAATAATTAAATCAGTGTAGTGTTAAAAAATTGTGTTTAATCGATTGACAAAGCAGTGATAATTCGATCAGCTGACCGTTGTATACTTGAATTTTCATACATATAATGGATCAGAAAATAGAAAATATACTCGAAATGTTAAAGGTAATGAATGAAAAAATTGATAAATGTTTATCATCGCAATCACAATCTACAAACGAAATCAATGAACTTAGATCCGAAAATAAGACGTTACGAATGGAGGTTGAAAATTTACAAAATGACATCAACAATCACATAAACTGTAAGAAATTTGTCATATTTGGACTTAGAGAAAATAAGTACGAAACAGAACTTGACCTAATTGAGTTCATATGTACACTTATTTATGATTACCTGCAAACTGATATCAGCTGTTACATCGAGTCATGCTCCCGATTAGGCAGATTTAAGGGCAATCCGCGACCAGTAGTTGTGGAACTCATTAGTCGAAGAATCACTAAACTTATAACTTCTAACTCACACTATTTTCAAAATACACCTTTGAAAATATCGGAATACTACACAATGAAAGAACTTCAAGATAGACGAGCTACACATCGTGCAATGATAGAGGCAAGATCCGAAGGAAAACATGCAGTCATAAACAATAACACTCTTTATATTAATGGGATTCCGTACGTTAATGCAAGTAATTTAACGCAATATCACAGCGCGTCTCAAAGTGACAATTATGCGTCCAGCCCGAACTCGCAGGCCGATATAACTAATAAGAATACGGAATCATCCAATGCACCCCGCAGGTTATCTCATTCATTGATGCAACGAGATTGTTCTACACAAACACCTACAAATCTGCGACACACGGTTACACGGACGCAACCAAGTAATACAAATGTTAACAATATTAATAGCAAGTTTAAGCAAAGAAGTCATGAGGATTTTTTACGCAAGCCAGTGACGAGAAGACAATTGGCAAGAAACCAGACATTTCGGAACACTTAAAATTATGTTATTAAACATACAATGTCTGACAAATAAAATAGATGAATTGGAAACATATTTATCAGACAAAAACATCTCTGTAGTTTGCATTACTGAAACATGGCTGAAACCTGGGCAAAGTAACAGCTTAGTCCAATTGAAAGATTATTATATGGCTACTGAATATGCTAGACAGCGCGTCGCCTCAATGCTTATTTGTCCTATCGGCCAAATTTATAGAAAATCAACTTTAAATGCAGTATTGTTAAGGCTTAAATTTCAATCCTGTTGGTTAAGGTAGATTTAAAACTTCTTTCTTGAAAACAACAAAAAAATCATTTAAATTTTATTTGTGACACGACATTGTAATTCAAATTTTGTACTTATTTGGTCTATGTCCTGTGATTGTTTTATATCCTATATCGTAAGAAACGTTGAGTGCTCGAGTGTCCTATGTCCACTCAATCAACCAATCACAGCCCGCGACACCATATCCGCCATTTTGTTTGATTTGTCACTGTGGCTGGAGACATCACGAGGATCACTTCGCGCTCCCGAAAAAATTTATAATATCTTTAAGAATTGTTATATTTTTGCGCGTAAATTGTTTTAGGCAGATGCCAAATTATGTCTAGAACATATTATAAAAGTAAATATTCTAAGACGCAGCAGCAATATTCTCAGACGGAGCTTCAAACTGAGAAGTAACCACTTTTTAATTTATACTCGATTCTGTTTTAAATTTGAAACAGGGTGTTGTTTTTAAAGACTTTAACAACCTCCAAGCTAAGCACGAGAATTCGTTCGAATAATTAAACTGTTATTCTTTGTAGGTTGCCTAAAATATGTACTTATCTTCCTAGACGCATAAGGACAGAATCGATTCCCCGTTTAATTTTTCGTAAAATCGGAGTATGTAAAATGTAACGTAATTTATATCGTTCTGGACGCAGAAGGAAAGGATTTATTCTACGTTTGTTTATTTATTTAAATCACATAATTTCACATTAAAAAGTGCTATTGGGCACCAATGAGTTTTTCAAATGGGTATAAAATTGGCGTCTTTTTAAATTTAAAAGAAAGATTTCAAAGGTACATGCGTCACTAAACTTAAGCTAGTCAGTGTAAATTAAGGCCCCGAACACACGAAGTAATAGCTTTTGACGCAAAAATAACTAGTTTCCCAATCATCACTGTATTTTACATGAGAAAAAAAACGATAGGCACGAATAATAAAACTATTTTTGATATAGAGTACTTTTAAACTTAAATCATAAATTTCAAAAGGAAATTGACAAAACACTTTTAACTAACATAGTTTTATTAAGCCTTCGAGTTTTTTTAATAATACGGTGAATTAACACCATCCTGTATATATATCTGAAACATAGAACAAATAAGCACGCTAAAATGAAACAGTCACTTTGCCCTATCTCCAATGAAGTAATGTCCTAAGTCCACATACATAATTATGTTTGTGCATGTTTGTTCTATATCCGCACAAAAACTGTAAAATAAGGTATGATTAATTAATATCTAAAGGTGAAAGTTATAATATTCAGATTATATGTAACCCAAGTATTAAGAAAGACCTTCAAAACTAGAAAATAAAGCTTATTAAATAAATAGACCAAAAAACTCTTCTACTGTAAAATTTAACTAATGGTAGATAGGACAAATAAGAACTGAGGCGACGAGCGGTATTTGCATGGTGGAGTTTGTATTTTATTAAAAAATGACCTTAAATGTAGAATAAGATTTGACATTATGAACTTGACATGTGAATTTGTTATTGAATTTTGCGCACTTGAATTGATTGATGTAAATTGTATAATAGTATGTTTGTATCGCTCAAATCGTGAATCAAAGATATTTTTTAAACAGCTGGAACAATTATTAGATATTATTACTAAAACACATAAAAAAATGGTATATATTGTAGGTGACTTTAATATAGACTTTTTAAAAACTGACCCTTTATCAAAGGCTTTAAAAAATATTTTATTGTCATATAATTTTACTCAAATTGTATCTAAGCCTACAAGGACGGACACAACCTCAGGCAGAAAAAGTTGTTTAGACTTAATAGTGACAAATGTACATAATCAATTAACTTCTGTAAAAGATGTAGGACTGTCAGATCATTGTGCAGTATTCGTGAAAATTAATGTTTGCTGTGAAAAACAGTATATGAATAGTGTATGGTTTAAAGAAGTTAGGATTTTCAGTAAACAAAACATAGAAAATTTTATAGAATGCATTCAACATACACATTGGGAAGATTTATTTATAGATACTTATGATATCAACGCGAACTATAAATTATTTCATGAACATTTACAGCACATATTTGAAATATCATTCTTTAAAAAAAGGATTAAAATTGGTGGGCCTATAAAACCAACATGGCTTACTAAGTCAATTAAAACTTCATGCAAAAATAAAAGATTACTTTATTTATTAAATAAAAGCATAAAAAATAAAACCCTAAATAAGCATTATAAATTATATCGTAAAACATTAAAACGGGTAATAAAGATGGCTAAAAAATTACATAATATTAGGAGAATGAATAGTTCCCGAAACAAAACTCGCACTATGTGGCACATAATAAAAGAACGAACGGGAAAGCAAAAAAAGGTAAATAAAAATTTAGAACTATACATAGGTAATTCTCTGATACAACACCCACAAGAGGTTGCAGAACAATTTAACGAATATTTTTTGCAAGTTGGGGGACCTAAAATTAACAACGCAGGACATCAAATGAAAAGAAACATGCCAAGTGATACATCACATTCAATTTATATAGGACATGTCACAGAAAAAGAAATAATAAAAATTATAAAACTTTTAAAAAACACTAGTAGTGTTGGATATGATAACATACCGGTATCACTAGTAAAGAGAGTGAGTGAATACCTAGCAAAACCTCTTGCATATTTGGTAAACAAGTCCTTTATGGAAGGTACCTTTCCCGATCTACTAAAAATATCAATTATTAAACCAATGTTTAAAAAAGGAGACAAACATAGCCCATCTAATTATAGACCAATAGCTTTGTTACCAATAATGTCTAAGATATTCGAAAAAGCAATGTGCAATAGAGTTTACTCATTTTTAGAAAAATTCGATCTATTAATTAACAACCAAAATGCTTTCCAAAAAAACAAGTCAACTACATTAGCTGTTTACAAATACACTAACAAAGTCCTTGAGATTATAAATGACAAGCACTATGCTATTGGTGTACTACTTGATATGACCAAAGCATATGACAGGGTATGTCATAAAATACTACTAGAAAAATTATGGAACATAGGTATTCGAGGCGTTGCTCATGACTGGTTTAAATCATACCTGACAAATAGAAAACAATATGTCACAGTTGAATATTATGATGAAAATACTAGGATTATCGAACAAGTACATTCAGCGCAAAAAACATTGCACCATTCCATCCCACAAGGCAGTGTTTTAGGCTGTATCCTGTTTTTAATCTACCTTAATGATTTACCAGAACAATTACAAAGAAACACAATTTTATTTGCAGATGATATCTCAGTCATTCTAAAAGTAAAGAATGAGAATGAATTAAAAGGACAACTTCTGAACTTGTTTGACATTCTCACAAATTGGCTAGATGGACATAATTTAATTATAAATTACAATAAAACAAAAATAATGCAATATTACCCGTACCAAAAAAAATCCATAGACATAAAATTTCAATATAATAATTATGATATAGAATTAGTAGACAATTTTAATTTGTTAGGAATAAACATAGATTCAAATTTAAAATGGAATAATCACCTAGACGTTTTAAAAACCAAATTAAACAAATTTACTTATGGCCTAAGGGAAATTAAAAAAAGTACAAATATAAACGTAGCACTATCCGCATATTATGCGTATGCATATTCCTGGATAAAATATGGAATTGTTATTTGGGGAACAGCTACGAATATAACTGACATATTAATTTGTCAGAAAAAATGTATACGCGCCATGGCCGGTATAAAAACAATGGATAGCTGCCGTCCATGGTTTAAAAAGCTAAAAGTGTTGACAGTACCAGGCATTTATATATTAGAAATGCTTATGTTTGTACAAAAACAACAACAATTTTTCGAATTAAATAGCAATGCTCGTCGGAATAACAATTTAGTCTACCCACATGGCAAAAAATTAAACATGCTAAGTAAAGGTACATACTGCATGGCTGTCAAATTGTATAATAAACTGCCTAATGACATAAAAAAAATAAGTAAAGACCACATGTTTCATAAAGCGATCAAACATCTATTAATATCAAAATGTTATTATCATTATGACGAATACCTCAATGACACCTTTTGACATTAAAATCATTATAATTAATTTAATTAAAATCTTTTGACATCTTAAAATAACAGAAATAGAATAATATTATGTTTAATATAAATTGTATTAATGATTGCATGACTTGAAATATTTTAAATTTATAACATTATTGGTACGCCTTACAGGGCATCATTTATTTTTGGAGATTGTATTTTCTTATTGTATATTACACCCATTGTTACCCAAAAGTAATACCAAATAAATGATTTATGATTTATGATTTATGATTTATTATTCGCCCCGTAAAATACATTCCACTACCAGCCCTTTTTTTTTTTTTTTTTTTTTTTTGGTTTCGCTGGGGGAAATGCGTTACGCATCCCCTCCCGCAGAGGGGTATGTGGGACTCCCCAGGGGCAATACCCCCTGGTATACCCACTAAAACCCCCAGCGGCACTCCGTCTTCGCCTCCTGGAGAGGGTCTGGGAATCTGGCAGAGCCTTTACATCCAGTCCCCCTCCGGCGAGCCTCGCCTATGTGGCGAGCCCTTCGCGCCCCCCCCCCCTTATGATGGGTGGGGCAACGGGGACGGTCGAGAGTGCGCGATCGTCCCCGTATCCGGTGATGGTGAGCGGTGCAATGCGGGCGGAGGAGCCTCCGCGCCTGTCGCCCGCTGCTCACCATCGGGAAGGTGAAGGCGGTCATACGCTCGCCTCCTCCTTCCCCTTCGCCGCTTCCGGAGCGCGGGCGCAAGAGGGTCTTCCTCTCGCGCGCGCTCCGCTGCCTCCTTCTGCGACATGACGGATTCGCAGAAGGAGGCAACCGCCGCCCACGCTCTCTCGCTCTCCAGCATTGCGCTCACAACGCGGGGGAGCGAGAGGTCCCGCCCGACCACCGCAACCAGACTGCGACGCTGCTCGGACCACGACGGGCACACCTCGAGGGTGTGCTCCGCCGTGTCTTCCGCCGCGCCACAGTCGTGGCACGATGGGGCCTCCTCCCTACCGATTCGGTGCAAGTACGATCCGAAACAACCGTGTCCGGACAGTACCTGCACCAGGCGGAATGAGAGGAAGCCGTGCGCTCGTTCGAGCCAGTCCCTGAGGACCGGTCCGACGGCGTCCAGCGTCCGGCGGCCGAAGTGAGCGGCAGCGAGGTCCTCCGCCCAGTGAGCAATGACGGCATCGCGCGCCTGCTGTCGGACGGCCGCTTTCTCTTCCGGGGCCGGGCGCTCTCCAAGCGCCCTCCGCCCCGCCGTCCATTCGTACACCCTGGAAAGCACCTCCGCCTCGAGTTCCCAAGGCGGGGTGCCGGCCAGGGTGCACGCAGCCGCAAAGCTCACCGTTCCACTACCAGCCCTCCACAAACATTGCCAACCCAGACCAACTTTGAAAGAGCGCAGCAAATAGTTTCCCCTCCGTCCTATCCATATATTTCTGAATATTCTTCCATCTTCTTAAACCAGATTAAAATGGTTTGCTTTTAACACAGGTCAAAATCCTGTATTACACCGCTATTTTGATTGATCATTTTAAAATCAGCGACCCAGCCCAGCCCTGCCAGATCGACTCAAGAGACAGGTTCTCCAGTTTTACCAATTTAACTAAAAACAACCAAACCTACCTGTTGAACAAATTAACTATGCTACTCCACCTAAACTTAACGTGATACTTTCAACACTGCCTTCGATTCAGGATTCCGCTCAACGCCGTCTTCGTATGCTGGCTCGCCGAGTTAATGTTTTTCGGTGGCATAAAACCTTGAATCCATGTTCCAAAATATAGTATAAAGTATAAAGGACAACTCTAATCCGCATCAAACGCCGAAGCTAACTAACAAACCCAGCTTCACACAAAACCATAGTTATACACCTATCCCTTCCTCAAAATTAACACTACCTATTGGTGAGAAGCGCATTGAAATCCGTTCGGTAGTTTGAGTATCTCGTTCATATAGAGAGACAGACAGAAGCACGCGTCAGTGGAACTAAATTTTATACGTTAGGATTAGCAGAACTTTATCGAAAATTATCTCAGTTTCAAAATCCCCTTGACTACCACTACAACTACAACTCAACGTAGCTCAAATATTTTTTTAAATAATTTAATTCAAATAATGTTAATAGTAACTTTGCACACCAAATTTTGGTTAATGTCATAAACTATAACTACCTAAAAACCAACTATTCATGTTCCACATTTGGCAAAATAAATAATTTCATTTCATGATTTTATTTCGTTTCATTTCATTTCAAAATACCGCTCAGATACTTTTTCCTTCTACCAAGACGTTGCGAATCTCTTGGATGACCCCCACATTGCCTATTTCTCTAGTATTCCCTTCGATTTCCCTTCATCCTGCGTATATCGCTGCTCTACCGGGCTTACTCCCGCTCGACCTGAGCGTGCATTGCCTCGGCTCGCTCCTGCCCGACCTGAGCGTCCTTTAGCCCTCTAACCTGGGCTCATTCCTGCTCGACCAGAGCATCCTTTGGCGCTCAGACCTGGGCTCATTCCTGCTCGACCAGAGCATCCTTTGGCCCTCAGACCTGGGCTCATGTGTGCTTACCTTAGCCTTCTAACCTGAGATCACCTGTGCTCTCGAAACTGATTATACCTCCAATCCTAGGTAGCCTTCCTCGTTGGTATTCGTCCATAATATCTGCAAAATGGCATATTTGAGTACATATTCCATTATAAACCGACTTTAAAAACGAAAAGTCCATTATCATTTTTTTAAGAAAAATGCAAAATGACACGTTTAAGTACATATTCGATTTCAAATAAACTTTAGAATCGAATAGGAGAAAAGAAAAATCAATATAGTATTGAATTGTCCAAAGCTAAAGAAAAACGTCACCAAACTTCTATATGTACACAGAGTCCTCAATATGTATGCCGTGTTCAACTGTAATTGTGGGTGCAAGGTTTTACTTATTTTACTGTTTACAAATATACTTTTACTAGGTGTTATCCACGCGCGTTGATGAACCTTAAATAAATGAATAAATAATCAGACAAAGGAATGTATTTTTCTCGAAAATGACATCATTATCACCATCATCGTTGTTATCGTCAACATCATCATCATTTTTCATGTAAAGCACCCTTAAGGTTGTACTGCACCCATTACAAAAAGAATAATCGAGGATAGTTCACAAAATAATTTATAGTGTAGCATAGCATCTGCACTATCTGTAAGCTATCATTTCTCAAACACTAAGTTTTAACCTTACCTTCATTTTATATTAAAATCTAATGCTTATCTTACCTTCATTGTGTATTAAAATCTTATGCTTATATGAACATAGATACTCGTATCATTTCAGCCCCATTTTTTGTATCCCTTTTTTTCTTGCAAATAAAGATAATGAATTATGAATTATAAGCATCAAATAAATACTTTACTAGGTGTATGATATCAGTTTTCATTCATATTGGTCAGTGTCAAATTTTTATTATTACATATATGGATTATGTCGATGCAATACTAAATATAACATGAGAAACTCATCCTTTTTGTTGAAGTAAGTAAAAGCTAGCGTAGAACGCAAGCGATCTATGCAGCTGAGCCAAACGGGCGCGGTCGGGTGTGAGATGGGTGACCGCTAGTGGCAAAAAATTTCATGCGCGTTTCCGTGCTTCGGAGGGCACGTTAAGCCGTCGGTCCCGGTTGTTGTCGATAGATAACAGTCGTCAAACCTTGTCGGAGGCCTTATGGGCGGTTTGAAAACATCCGACAGCGGGTTGGCCACTAACCCGCATCTCCACCAACCCGCATTGGAGCAGCGTGGTGGAGTAAGCTCCAGGCCTCCCCAATAAGGGGGAGAGACCCGTGCCCAGCAGTGGGACGCAAAAAGGGTTGCAGCCAAGTAAAATAAGGTAGATCAACTCAAGCCATTGTATATTCATTTATCTTATTAAAAATAATAAAAAAGTGGGTACCGACTTCCTGTAAAGGCAATAAATTTAAAAGAAAAGTCACATTTATAAAAGCCTTCATCAAAACCGGTTGTTCACATCTAAAATACCACAGCTGCAAAAAGATATCATTAATCATGCATCTTATTAATCTAAAATAATATATAATCTTTAACGCACTAAACATATATGTAGAAGGTAATATCCATTCTCAAGTCATCAAATATTTCTATCATATCTAAGTCTATACACCACGGCGGTGTTTCCGCTCTAGAGAAAAGAAATTAAGTTAATTTCATTAATTACCTTTCTTTAAATCTCATACAATATGCATATTTTGATCATAATAATATAAAGTGGGGTGATAAGCTGATAAGTATACTGCAAATTTATTACAATAACAGTTAATAAAACATGTAGTTGCAAAATAATTGACGTCCATCCTTTTGTATTTATCTAAGCGTTCGCCGGTTCGATATTTCATCTATTTATTAAACAAATTCAAAATATCAGAATATTTACAGACATGGCCGTTGTGGACGTGAAAGAAAACAGTAAATTCTCTTATTATCCCACTTCTGAACTGTTGGCTCACAGCTCAGAATGCGGGTTTTTGTTAAATAAAAGATAAAACACTTTACAATTTCACGTATATTTCGTAGTTACGCAGTATACAAATCACATATGTAAATGTTTCAAGAACGAATAAACCACCAACAGAACAAAAATGGAGTACTTACATATTAACAAGCAACTTAACCATTATTCCTCAAATCCTTTACTTGTTTCACTTATTATTTTTATCTAGGCTTTAACACTTTTACGCTTTACTTATGCTTCTCCTTAGCCACGTCTTGATCCCTCAGTGCTTCCGACACGAATGCTTGCCGCTTGGTCAGAGTAAATAACGACCATTCGTGCGACCGGAAGTCGGATATGATTAAATAAAACTGACGAACCAAGATGGTGCCGGAAACAGAACAATCAAATACTGCTACCAAAAATATAATTATACGGAATGAACTAATACAATATTCTTCATATATAAATAAAAGCTAACATAAGTAATTGTGTGATTATGTTTGTAAAACGACCCACATGGCATGACGGTGGTAGAATCTCCGTAAGCATCTGAAGGTGCAGGAGAGAGCATTTGCTCTCCCGAAGATGGGCCCGTACTAGTTGCCGCGAGCGGAGGATACCGGTGTGTTCCACTGGAGATCCCGGAGTCCTCCCAAAGTGCAATGGCAGGCCACCTGGGTTTTGGTTGCAATCATTTTTTACGTCCCACTACTGGGCACGGGTCTCTCTTCGTTATTGGGGAGGTTTGGAGCTTACTCCACCATGCTGCGAAACATGCAAACCTCGAAACGCGCATGGCCGGCGGTTAGTGTAGAACGCAAGCGATCTACGTAGCTAAGCCAAATGGACGCGGTCGAGTGTGAAATGGGTGACCGCTTGTAGCAAAAAATTCATGCGCATTTCCGTGCTTCGGAGGGCGCGTCAAGCCGCCGGTTCCGGTTGTTATCGATATATAACGGTCGTTAAACCTAAAAGGAGGCCTTATGGGTTTGTAAACATCCGACAGTGGGTTGGCCACTTACCCGCATTGGAGCAGCGTGGTGAAGTAAGCTCTAGGCCTCCCTAATAATGGGGAGAGACCCGTGCCCAGCAGTGGGACGCAAAAAGGGTTGAAGCCATATTAAAGTTCATGACAATAATCCCTTGTGATCTCGGGTAAAACCTCGGGTAAATCTAGTTTCACAAAACTCTTTGTTTGAAGCTCGAATCGCTAATTAGGGCGGGTCTTTATGAATGCTTATATGTAATTGTGTGATAAATGTGTGCGAAAGGACCGTCCTTTGTGTAGTACGCATTTAATTTGTTTGAAGTTTAATTATATATTGAAATTAAATCTCTGGGTTATGAAGTCGCTAACGTAAAACGGGGAATGACTTACTTTGAAGGTTTAGTGTGTTTAGAATTTGTATTTTCGTAATACCATAAGAGCAGCGATGGCCGAGTGGTAAGAACCGTGGTCTCCGACACGGAAGATACTTACCGGGTTCAAATCCTCGGCGCGCATCTTTAACAAAAAAAATTTGTAATGTGCGCATTTTCATCGCTGCTCAACGGTGATGGAAAATATTGTGTTATTTAACTGATTACGTAGTTTTCCATCGCGGTGAATGCCTGAAAGAAACTCATTATTTCTCGAAGACATGATGACTACCAGTCCACATTAAGCCAGCGTGGTGGACTATGGCCTAAATATCTCTCAAATGTTAGAGGAGACCTATTCCAGCAGTGAGACATAAAAAAAATCCATAATAATCTTTGAAGAAATGCGTGGTCACCGAAAACTCAGTTTCATGATTATTGCTAGTTTACAGCAGTCAGGTAGTAGTGGTACTCGTATTCTTGGGTTTGAGGAAGTCTGATACGATTCTTCCTCCGATAAAACATCTGCAATTCCTCTTATTAGTTTATTTTTCTTTAATGAGTCACGGGAAGATCCAAAGGACGCTGGACTGACGATATACTAAAAATTACAGGACAAAATTGGGTGCTCCACGGTGGCGGAAAATATCGTGATCTTTAATTGATTACGATGTTCTCCATCGCACGGCATGCCTAAGAGATATTCATAATTTCTCGAAAGCATGACGTCCACCAATCTGCATTTGGCCAGCGTGGTGGCCCAATTCCCTCTCACTTGTGAGAAGAAGAACTGTGCCCAGCACTGAAATATAAAATAATTATATATTATGTGTGATGTTCAGTAGTACTTTCATGGTTTGACTGAAATGAAACAACAGCTGCATCCAATTCTACCGTACAGCAACTCGGTCGTGTTTTGGCAGAAAAGTGAGATTCAGAATTACTTAAAGCGATCATTAGCCTCTCAAGTAGTAACTGTATACTCAGGCCTCACATGGCATGTACGCACGTATGCTACTACGTTTAAATAGATAAAAAGGAAAAGGTTATGATCTTAGAATAAATACGTATAGAATGAGTGTCTTCATACAAGCGCGCTACCAAAATTGAAGCACTAAATAGATTCCTCAAGTCACATCTGAAAAACAAAATATTTTTATTTTGACCAAATTAACTATAAAATACTACAAATTACTAATCATATTGCGCGCAGGCTGGACGACTTCCAGCCTCCCGAACAATCCGCATTCCGAAAAGGCTATAGTACCATGGACCACATACATACGCTGCGACAGGTTATACAAAAGACCGAGTAAAATAATCTGCCGCTATGTATTGCGTATGTGGACTATGAGAAAGCCTTCGATTCGGGCGGTGCTAGAGTCTTTCTAGCGATGCCTAGACTATCGGTACATCGAGGTGTTGAAGTGTTTGTATAAAGCCGCAACCATGGCAGTCCGAGTCCAAGACGGAAGCACTGGACCTATTCAACTGCAGCGCGGAGTACGACAAGGGGATGTTATATCCCCGAAGCTGTTTACCGCTGCACTGGAAGACGTGTTCAAGTTGATGGAGCGGAACGGGCTGGGTATTAACATCAATGGCGAACACCTCACACACCTTCGATTTGCCGATGATATAGTAATCCTGGCGGAAGAGCTCAGCACTATGCTAACGAAGATCATGTCTAATGTCCATGTCACACCTATACCGGTCGTTGTTGATGGCACTACTCTCGAAGTTGTTGACGAGTATATCTACCTTGGACAAGCGATCCGTATGGGTAGGTCCAACTTCGAGAGAGAGGTAAGTTGTAGAATCCAACTCGGTTGGGCAGCGTTCGGGAAACTATGAAGTGTCTTCTCGTCGAGAGGTATTATTCGTGAGGTATTCTCAGTGCCTGAAGTCGTAAGTTTTCGAGCAGTGTGTGTTGCCAGTGATGACTTACGGCGCTGAGACGTGGTCTTTCATAGTTAGCCTTTTCCATAGGCTCAAGGTCGCTCAGCTAGCGATGGTGAGGGCTAGCTTGGTATTTCTCTACGCGACAGAATTCGGAACGATGAAATCCGTAGACGAACGAAAGTTACCGACATAGCTCTCAAAATCTGCAAGCTGAAGTGTTTATGGGCAGGCCATATAGTTAGGAGGACTGACAACCGGTGGGGAAGAAAGGTCCTCAAATGGCGACCACGTCTCGGCAAAAGGAGCACAGGCCACCCTCCAACCAGGTGGACTGACGACCTGAAGATAGCGGAAAACCGGTGGATTCAGAGCGCGCAGTACCGACGGAGTGGCGAACATTAGGGGCCTATGTCCAGCAGTGGACTTTAAAAGGCTGATAGATAGATATATAGCAAAATATTGCAAACACTGTGAAAAGTTATTTTATTACACTTCTTTTTTTTTTAAAAAAGACAATTGTTGTGATAAAATTTAACCTTAAGTCTTACGGAGCGGCCCGGCGTTTGGTGCCATTAATGGCCCCAATCAACATGCTTCAATTTGGGCTCGCGAACTTGGTTTCTATAATGTAATTATAATTATTCTAAGGTTATGATGGAGTCTTTCCAGAGAGAAAGACATAGCATACATGGAAAAATTACCTTTACTTACAGTATTTTTTCGAATTTTATCCAAATAAAATCAATAGCAGCCAGAAGATACGGAATCTGTCAAATTTGCACGTTCAAATAACGCAATTAAAATTGTTGAAAAAATTAAAGTTCTTTAAAATTTTAATACTAAAGTTTTCAAGATTAGTTTTTAATTAAGCTCTAGTACTGCTACTTGAGTTCACTTAAGTAGAATTTCTCTTGCAAATAAAAACTTTACATAATGAAGTTCGGTCGAGGAGCTGAAGTCCAGTTAATCGCTTGAACTCCTTTGTTTTATTTGAAAAGTGAGGAATTTTTAGTATCTGAAGTTCTTTACTTGTTTTACGAGTATCAAAACTACAATACGGATATTTTTAAATGTGAAATTGTTTAAATAAATAAATAAATGAACGTTACACACTCATAGCTCGACAATAAGGTAATTAATACCCTGTGTCGTGGGTACCATGGACACAAACAAAGACAGGAATACAAACACCCAGACCGAGAACAGAAATTTAAATTCATCATTCAAACTGTTTCGCCGAGAATCGAACCCGGGACCCCTCGATTGGCAGTCCGGCATGATAACCATTGTGCCACGCGGGTCGTCCCGATGTTTGCCTTTCTTTTACGTCGCAATGGAACATGCTTACCACCTTTCTATAAAATTACGATTGCAGTGCTTAACGGTAGAGAATTCTGTACTCTGTAGAACAATATTTTTTAATGATCGCAATCTTTACAAGAGATTTCTTAAAAATAACCAAGGATAGTATTTTATATGTCTCGCACACAATTATTACCAAGCAGCTTAAGAAAGTACAAAATGACAGTCACTGACACCTACGTGACAAGTTAATACAACATTCATTAGGAAACGGAAGTAAGTGTTGCTACTGCTGCATTCACGTTTTCTACAAATTCCTTCACAAGTTTTCAGAGTTGGAAGTTTGAATACATCTGACAGCGGGATGGCCATTAACCTGGATCACCATCAACCCTCATTGGAGCAGCGTGGTGAAATAAGCTCCATAACCAATAAATGGGAAAAGACACGTGCCCAGCAGTGACATGCAAAAAAAATTGCAGCCAAGTCAGATAAACTATTTTACAATTACATACGTACATCAAGGCGTAGGCTGGCTGGCTGCTATCCTTTTTTGCGTCCCACTGCTGGTCTCTCCCCATTATTGGGGAAGCCTGGAGCTTACTCCACCACGCTTCTCCAATGCGTGTAGGTGGAGATGTGGGTTACTGGCCAACCAAGTGGCCAACAAGTGGTTAACGACTGTTATCTATCGACAACAACCGGGACCGACGGCTTAAGTGCTCTCCGGAAACGCGCATGAAATTTGTTTGCCACTAGCGGTCACTCATCCCACACCCAGCCGCGCCCGTTTGGCTTAGTTGCATAGATAATTTGCTTTCTACGCTAACCGCCAGGCCAAGCGCGCTACAAGGCGTAGACAGTCAACATTTATATTAAAATCTAAATGAAAAGAATCAGTTCTATAAGTTTTCCGTTGCAATACTCTTTGAATTCCAAACCAATCATATATTTATTAGTTTTCTGCTTTGTAATATTTTCTATGAAACATATAATTTAACGAAATAAAATAAAACAAAACCGAATAATCAGATTTAATCATCAAGTTCTATAATAAATTTGCCGCAGGTCTTCATTAAGGTTTGAAAAATTCGTTAATAATTTCAATTATTAATTCATGTCTTTAGAAATTTGCTTGTACTTGGGAGATAGGAGCTTGTACTTGGGAGATAGGACAATTGTTTAAAACTAATTGTGTTACTTCCACAATACACAATAAATTTTATAATATTCGAATGTTCGTTACCCACATCATAGGTCAAAATTGTTCTGTAAATTTTAATTCTTCTTGATAGGCAGACAAAAGACAGACTATGAAGTTTTATGAAGCGTTTCTTTAATACGCATTTGGAACTTCAACAACGCTTCTCTATCTAGGAAATAATCAGAGCTCTTTATAAATAGTTTTCCCACAAGCAGTATAAGAAGTTGTCGTCTGTTTTTCCTATTTCCGCCTTTCAAGCGCAGATAATCTATTCAGGGTGGCTGAGGAGATCCAAAATACTTAGTTGAGGTGTTTTTATAATGCGGATTAAGTTAATCAATCAGCTGTTGAAACGACCAAGTAAATATAAAAATCGTGAATAGTTTCCAAGATATTCCTTACTGCAGCAATGCACAGATGTCATCAAAAATGAGTAACTAATTATAATTTGAGTTAGAAATCTAATAACTTTTAACGAGCAATTCTTTGTAAAATATTATATAAATCTTATTTCGAAAACGGCTCCAACGATTTTCATGAAATTTTGTATGCGGGGCGTTTCGGGGGCGATGAATCGATCTAGCTGAGTTTCATTTTTAGAAAATGTCGTTTTATCCGTGTTTTCAGGGATAACTAATTTAAACATTAACTGAAAAATATAACTGTCCCTGAAATTTATGTAATACCTACTATTTTGTACTTTACAGTTGGGAGCTACTTCAGTAGATGGCATTGTAAAACCAGTTGTTTTTATCCGAGCCCTCCGTCTTCCGGGTACTTACTCCTAATATTAGCTTACCCAAGCTTCTTCCCGGTTATCTTCGCGAGCCTCGCCCGCGGGACCCGGGGCACACGTTTTGGGCCTTCCCCTGCCGAGGGCCGCGGGCCATGAACATGGTCCCGGTCGTTGGGTTGGGGACGGGGTGGTCTTACTTTGTTTCACCAGGTATTTCTGGAGCTAGTAACGATGCTGAGGCTGTCCAGGCTCCGGTGTGGTAGAGTTGTTAAAATGCAGAGCGTACTTTTGACAGAGACATTATCATTTTATGTATATGCGATGTTCACATGAAAATGAAAGCATACCTGAGGATTATAGTAAGTATTATAGGGACATGTTATGTTTGTCAATGTGTCGGCTGACGTGAGGGCTCTGAACTGAATCCATCAATTCCGAGACTATAACCACGTCCAAGACCACGTCCGATCACTGCGAGAGTTATGAACGTACTGAGAAAAATGCGAAATGTAATAAATCTTAAGAAACGCAATGGCTATTGAAGGTCACGCGCATTAGCCAATCGGCGCACACGGACGATTTTATTTGTAAGCTCGTTCGTGAATTGAGTTTAGATCTGTGCCCTATAGTGGAAGGGTTTGACCCCTTTCCACTACAGTCGGGAAAGTGTGAGTCGGGCTCGCGCACGAGTGTTTTCATACCATTATCTATAAAAAGGCAAAGGATAAAAGAAATACACCATTCCTGAACATTTCAACTGTCTAACTATCATAGTTCATGAGATATCTGCAGCCTGATGACAGACAAACAGACAGACAGACAGGCAAACGAACGATAGGACAACGAAGTCTTAGTAATAAGGTCCCGTTTTACCTTTTGGGTACCACCTTAGAAAGGAAAAATAAGTATTATTTTAGCTTAAAGTCAGCATTTATAGTCAAATCGTTTCACCGCGCGATTTGTCTTATTATTAACACGCTTTTATTATTAGCTTGACCTGTATGTATATGTATGTATGTAACGGAATCTTTAAACTTCATTTTCACTTACTTCTAGGAGTCTGATTAACTTGAAAATTTGCAATTTGCCGATGACAATACAATAATCTTATAACTTTATATTAAAGCCCTAACCAGGACCATCAGGATAAAATAAAATATACGAGGGATCGCCGATGACAATGCAATAATATGAGAATAAAAATCCAATTAAAAATTAAATATAAATAATGTAGTTTAGAAAACTAAAAAACACGCTTTTGTGAAAATACGAACTAAAAAGTAAAAAATAAGAAGAAAATGTATTTTACTTTTAAAAAAGCGTGGGGTGCATGGTTTCAATAGTATCTTAAAAACCACCCCACGAATTTTTTTAACAGTAAAATACATTTTCTTCTTATTTTTTAATTTTTAGTTCGTATTTTTACAAAAGCGTGTTTTTTAGTTTTTAAACTACATAATTTTTTTATCAATCGCACAACACGTTTAATTTGATTTTAACAATATAAAGTAGCTGTTTCTACGTTTTATTTGAATTCCAGTTCATCCCAATACCTCGCAAAGGATTTAGAAATAAAAGGAATACGAATCTCCGT
Source organism: Pyrgus malvae (assembly GCA_911387765.1). Taxonomy (NCBI): domain Eukaryota; kingdom Metazoa; phylum Arthropoda; class Insecta; order Lepidoptera; family Hesperiidae; genus Pyrgus; species Pyrgus malvae. Next base: position 24,916,433 of record OU426959.1, read on the forward strand.
AAAGGTTTACCGGTAGATTTGCTATAAGCCCATTCCATTCAGCTAAATCGTAAGGCTACGGTAACCCGTTTAACATTTATATAACTTCGACTTGGCTTTTCGTTCGTTTTGCTAAAATTCAAGATGAACTTGACCAAATGTAATTAAATTAAGAATGAAAGAAAAGAAAGAAAGAAAAAATATTTATTTCATATTAGGAATACAAAATATTCGCTTAATGAATGTCATTTTTTCCCGGTCATCGCCTTTAAGTGCCCGTTTGGGCTAGATGTTGAGCTGAGAGAAAAAAGGCGGTGGAAAAAAACTCCCAGCACTCTTTTAAAAAAAAAGTACATAATAATATAATTGAGATAACAGAATGGCTATGGGTTGATAATGGTCACACGTGACAGCTGATCGTGTGAGACACCATCAACCTACTTCCACCTGCTCACAGATGCGAGTAATTACTAAAACTAATACAATCTATGAAGAAATAGCCTTGTGTGAGCGAGATTCATTCCCACGCTCCTTTATCATTAAGATAGTCCTTAGTGTTATAATAAGCCTTACAGCACAGCACTTGTTTGACTGCCTTCTTAAAAGGTTTTTAAGGCAGGGATTGAATCTTTATTGGGATTTTATTTATATCCTGATGGACATCCCAATAAAAGAATGACTTTTTTTATGATGCCGGCATTTCGGAAATGCCAGCTTGTGGCCGTTCCTAGTTGAAACACAATTAGGACTTAGGTTTGTAGAAGTCCGAGGAAGGTTCGAAAGATGGGAAAAAAATAATGATAAATAGATGAAAAGACAACAGCAAAACGACATTTAATAATAGTTATACTATAAATATACATGCAAATTATAACATGAATTGTGGATGGATTTTCACTATTTAATCACGCAGCAACGGTTGAATGGATAAAAATAAAATTTGACACAGGGATAGATTATAGTCTAGAATAGTACATAGACTACTTTTTAATCCGGTAAATTGTACTGTTTCCGTGAAATAGATAAGTATAATCAAATAAACGGGTCGGATCACTAGTTTGTTATATGTATAAACTTTTCTTTGAAACATTTTTTCTCTCTACAGCCATAGATAAGAAAATCTCGGAAAATTAATTTCTATAATGTTAATAATGTTATATTAGGCTAAGTTTATATAAAAATATGTTTGTGCATTAAATATTATGCCCCTTATGGTTTACATTCTTGACTGGACCCGACTATGACCAGTCAGTTTGCAATGCGTTTCTGGGTTTTATTATAAATACGAGTATTTAAAAGATTCTCTCTAATACTCTTGTTTTCAAAGCGGAAAACGTCTGCTGGGTCAACTAGCAACTATATTTACCAAACTCAGAGCAGTAAACTATGTCCTTTCGGCTAAGCAAAGTTCATCGCCAGATAAGTTTAGAAACACGCTAGGCTTGGCCCAACACATACTCGTAGTTCGCAAAACTTTCTGCATGCCTCGCCTTGCGCATGTTTTCACTTGCAGTGGCTTCTATAACATGCTTGATACCAGCTGTGTTAAGATACAAAATTTCTATACGGGAAGCTGGGATATAAATCCGGTATAATTTAAGCTGATTTAAAATAAATAATATAGTTTAAAAAACTAAAAAAACACGATTTTGGGAAAATACGAACTAAAAAGTAAAAAAAATAAGAAGAAAATGTATTTTACTGTAAAAAAAACGTGGAGTGCATGGTGTCAATAGTATCTTGAAAACCACCCCACGCTTTTTTTACAGTAAAATACATTTTCTTCTTATTTTTTTACTTTTTAGTTCGTATTTTCACAAAAGCGTGTTTTTTAGTTTATTAAACTACATTATTTATTTCTAATTTTTTAGTTGGATTTTTATTCTCATAATATTGCACTGTCATCGGCCCTTGCCCCTGTGCAAATTTTCAAGTTAATCAGATGCTTAGACGTATTAAAAATATAAAACTTTATAATTGTTCCATTAAGTACCTCAGGCCACGAACTTATCAGCCACCCCTTTTTTTTCATCCTGATGATCCTAATTAGGACTTTAATATAAAGTTATGAGATTATTGTATTGTCATCGGCCCTTGACCCCTGTGCAAATTTTCAAGTTAATCAGACTCCTAGAAGTAAGTGAAATTGAAGTTAAAAGATTCCGTTACATACATACATACAGGTCAAGTTAATAATAAAAGCGTGTTAAATAAGTGAAAATGAAGTTAAAAGATTCCGTTACATACAAACATACATACATACATACATACAGGTCAAGTTAGTAATAAAAGCGTGTTAAATAAGTGAAAATGAAGTTAAAAGATTCCGTTACATACAAACATACATACAGGTCAAGTTAATAAAAGCGTGTTAAAAAAGAGGAGGTTCTAAATTCATCAGATTTTTTTTGTTTTGTTACCTCGGATTGATTTACTGGGTGTAGGAGTAGGACCGATTGCGATGATTGTTTTTGGTTCGATGCGGAATAGCTGACGTTTGGTACCATGTAAATTTTAAAAATTAATACCGCCCTCAAACAGAAAATTCCCATGATAATGTTTTTTTGGAGAAGTTGCCCATTGAGAATAAAAGGTACGCTATTTTACTAAGGGGGCGACACAAAAATAGTTCAAGATAAATTAAGTTTTTAACAAAAAAATAGAACCGACTTCAAACGGTATAAAATAAAATTGTCAGTACCTACTTCTTCTTGCTTATAGTAATTACTCTTAAAACTATTTTTGGAGTCGGGCCCTTACTAAAATGTCGTACCATTCGTTCTAAAAGGGCACCGACAGTACAGACAGTGGGACAGTACCTAATTCTTCTTGCTTATGGTAATGACTGTTAAAACTATATTGGAGTCGGTGCCCATTCAGAACGAAAGGTACACTATATTTACCAAGACAGGACATTTTACTAAGGGCCCGACTTCAAAAATAGTTTTAAAAGTCATTACCATAAGCAAGAAGAAGTAGGTACTGACAATTTTATTTTATACCGTTTGAAGTCGGTTCTATTTTTTTGTTAAAAACTTAATTTATTTCACTCTTTTTAGTCATTTTAATAATTCTGCACATATGTATAAGCATAATTGGAATTTTTTTTCAGTTAATTTCTAAACGTTAAAGAGATAACTTTTATAATCATGTTTATCTAATAGCCATCTTATACCCTGAGAGAATACTAATATCAGTCCACCTGAACGTATAAATTAGGTAATGAAAGAATTTGCTCTCAGCTCCTAACCGTTGAGGAGTTGTACCTTCAATCATCAGCTCAGCAACATGAGGTGATAATTACCGGACATAAATATTTGTATTATGTTAAAAAATATGACTAAAAGAATGTGTGTGCCTATTGAGTTTCAGTGTTTCCCTCGATTTCCCTAGTATCACATCATCAAATTTTGCCATGGTGAAAGTTGGACCACCTCAGCAATGTAAGATTTCCAACAAAAAACCATTTATAGAAAGAATTTGCTCTCAACTCCTAACCGTCATAGTACCTTCCATCATCAGCTCAGCAACATGATATGATGATAATTATACACAAATACCTGTTTTGCTTTAGTAAAAATATGAAAATCATTTGTTGTGCTATAAAATTTGAATGTTCCCTTCGATTTCTCTGGGATCCGATCATCAGACTTTGACTTGGTGACAGTTGGACCACCTCAGGAATGTAAGATTTGGAATAAAAAACTATTTATTTAAAGAATTTGCTTTCAACTCCTCACTGTTGCAGTAACTTCCATCATCAGCTCAGCAACATGAGATGATGATTACTATGCACAAATTTCTCTTATGCTTCAGAAAGTATAAGAAAATCAATGTGTGTGCCTATAAAATTTGAGAGTTCCCCTCGATTTCCCTGGGATCCCATCATCAGATCCTGATTTGGTGACAATGGGACCACCTCGGGAGTATAAGCATACGAACAAAAAAAGAATTTTGAAAATCGGTCCACAAACGGCGGAGTAATCGGTGAACATATATATAAAAAAAATACATACAGCCGAATACAGTACCTCCTCCTTTTGGAAGTCGGTAAAAAAGTAAGAAGGGAACAGAAAATTGTATTTTTTTACTTTTAGAAGGCTGTTTTTAAATTAATATCACCTCTAGACCTTCGAGATATCAGCCGAACTGGATGCGACATCAGGCAAGATTTCGGCCACTGAACATCACGTGGGCTGTATACTCGTCTGTTTCTATATTTAAATAAAAAAAATATTTGCTGACAAATATACATACTTTTCGACCGACCCCAGGTTGAAATCCTCGGCGCGCACCTCTGACAAAGAAATTTGTAATGTGCGCATTTATCGCTGCTCCACGGTGATGGAAATTATCGTGATATTAAATTAATTACGATGTTCTCCATCGCCGTGCATGCCTGAGAGAAAATCATAATTTCTCGAAAGCACGACGTCCACCAATCCGCACTTGGCCAGCGTGGTGGACTATGGCCTAAATCCCTCACTTATAAGAGGAGACCTGTGCCCAGTAGTGGGACATTAAAAAGGTTGAAAAAAATACATGCTTTATAATTTTTATTATTATTTGAAATTAGAGCAGTACCGATTACAATAAATACCTTTGTACGTACACCAAAAAGTTTATCACTTTTTTGGTGATACTTCAATTTTGTATAAAAAAATGCAAAGCTGAAAAAATATGTTAATTTTATATAAAAATATCTTCTTCTTCTAATCAAGAATCAATTATCCACCCGACTGAACCTCGTTTCAATGTATCGCTCTTTGGAGTTGTTTATTTACTTAAGAAACTCTAAGTATCCCGAATGTTACCAAATATTTATTTTCGAGATAAAATTGCTTTTGATAACGCCATGTATTAGTTTGTTATCGATAATTATTCCATTTAGTTGTTTTAAGAGTTTCAAAAAGAATGTATTGGAACATTGAAATTGACTGAATAAAAAACCTCCAATACATTCTTTATACTCGTACAAATTTCAATTAATTTTGAAGTGTATAAAAAATTATACACTTCAAATGCGTTCGTGGTAAAACTGTAGGTATCTCAAATATTGCTTTCACTCTTTGCGAATTTAATTGCGATTTTATTTTTAATATCTAAATTTATTTTTATTATACTTAATCCAAAGGTCATTAAAATACAAAATGGTGACTATTCAGCAACAATGTATTCATTGTTCTCATGTAGGCTATAACCCTTTTTACGTCCGGCTTGGAACGGGCCTCTTCCAATAATTGGGGAGGTCAGGAGCTTGCTCCACTACGCTGCTCCAATGCGGGTTGGTGGAAATCCAATCCGCTGTCGGATGGTTTTAAAACCACCTTTAAAGCCTCCGACAAGGTTTAACGACTATTGTCTATCGATAACAGCTGGGACAGACGGACTTTAAGCCTTCCGAAGTACGGAAACGCGCAAAAAAATTTTCCACAAGCGGTCGCCCATCTCACACCCGACCGCGTAGTTCGCTTGCGTTCTACGCCAGCGGTAGAGCCATGATTTCATGTTATCTCTATAAATGTCTTTATACTACTGTAATGGGTTCACTAGAATTTTTTCTTGAGAAAAGTATTTTCAACACAAAATTTTTACAAAAAAATTTCAACAAATGATATTTTATTGATATCAATTAAATAAAAAAGTTAAATAAAGTTCAAAGACAAAGACTTTTACTTGCACAAATATGGGTGTTTACAAAAGGTGTTTTTATACATTTGGTTCGCCATATTTAACTTCATGAGTTATGCAAATATTATAATAATTAAAACTTAATTAATTACAAATATAAAAATGTACATTGAAGCAAATTTCTTTATTATATTATGCTTATATTATTATTATCGTTATTTGTACTCATATTGCGCCTTTTTATGGATGAATTTTTATTTATTAATTTCTTTTAATTTTCAGTTCAAAACAAAGATTGAATAAACTGTCAATAAAAGTAACATGTCTAACAGTCGATATATTTCAGAGCCTTCTACAGCAGAGGCAATTAAGGGTCGTCCCAAACCTACCGATTTAATCGCCTCCGACTCAATCCTTTATAAAAACGAAAGTATTGTCTCTTTTTTCATTATACAGTTGCAAAATTGTAATGGGAACATTGAAAAAGAAAATATAATATTATTATGTACCAATATTATGAATGTGCAAAAGTGTTTGTTTGCTGCTTTGTTTGTTTATTCTTCTTTCATGTCGCGATATAGTGGCCTTATGGAACGATGTCTGCGTCTGGAGATAGGTGGCTGATGGCCCAATTCCAATTAACGTGGAAACGGCACATGGTCTTCGTCAAGCCATCCCCAGAGTATCGGCGCGCAAAAGTCGCTCGCATTAATTCAACTTTTAATAGCACCAGCCTCTCTGAGGACAGCCTTTGTCGTCGCTCGATATAGGTCACTGTTATTTGAATTCTATACTCTATATTCCAATTTTTGCAATACAGAAGATATTTGGAATGTAAGTTGGTTCTGCCGGGACCTCGGTCTAATCTCACGGAAACGTAATCTAACTTTTGTGTGCTTTGTTCGGCGGCCGATAGCTTGAAGTTATTCGTTGTCGTATACTATTCATTGTACGTTCATTTTAATAATGATTTCAGGGAGAGTTTTAATGTCTTCGTGTAATGGTATGTGTATTAATATTTGCCAAATGACATCAATACTTCGTCGTAAGGGATAACGGAACTAAAATCCTGAGAGGTTATTTTTCCGCCGGCTTTTTTTCCTCTCAGCGTATAAAAACCCAGTGAATTGGGTGCCCAAAGCCGACGACGTGGGAAAAACACCGTATAAATCAATTCATAACTACAAAATAAAAAAAAACTCAAAATATGGCATAAATAAACAAATGACATGGTTCATAAACTTAATAAATTAGTTATTTAGATAAAAGTCAAAAAATTCCTTAAACAATATTTGCATACCTTACTGAGGTAAATATTGCAGACTGTTAAATGTATTTTATAATAACTTCTACAATACCCATAATTGCGCAAATAAATTATTTTTCTTTATTTTCTTTCTTTCTTAATTTAGTAGGGTAAACGTCCGTATTTTCATCATCGTCACATAACTCGCAATTTCATAGAAAATCATGTAGGTAGGTAAAAATTCTACAAAATGGCAAGTATGATGCTGAAGATTAAACAAACGCTTACTCTACGTATTGTGTGTGTAATAAATTAATATCAATAGTTTCAACAGTCGTTTTCCATATTTAGCCACTGAAACCGGCTGTCCTGGCGGTAATCGATAAAAAGTAATATTTTTACCTTTTAGGAAGTTACTTCAGTTACAATTGTTGGCTCACAGCTCAGAATGCGGGTTTTGTTAAATAAAAGATAAAACACTTTACAATTGCACGTATATTTCGTAGTTATGCAGTATACAAATCACATATGTAAATGTTTCAAGAACGAATAAACCACCAACAGAACAAAAATGGAGTACTTACATATTAACAATCAACTTAACTATTATTCCTTCAATCCTTTACTTGTTTCACTTATTATTTAATCTACGCTTTAATACTTTTACACTTAACTAATGCTTTTCCTTAGCCACGTCTTGATCCCTCAGTGCTTCCGACACGAATACTTGCAGCTTGGTCGGTCGGAGAAAATAACGACAATTCATGTGACCGGAAGTTGGCTATGATTAACTGACTGAATCAAGATGGCGAAGGTGTCGGAAACGGAACAATCGAATTACCGCTACTAAAAATATCATAATAATACGGAATTAGCTAATACAATATGCTTCATAAATAAATAAAAGCTAACAGCTCGGCCATCCTGCTTATAGCGTGTCCTCACGCTTTCTTACAAGTACAAAAGTACTATAAATTTTCGAAAAATATTACTATAAATTACATTCTTTAACACATTATTTAATTATTTGTATAATGTACAATGTAATTTATATTTATCGAAAGCTCTTAAATAAAATAAAATAAAAACAAGAAATTACGTTCATTGTACTCAATAATTGTACTAATAGCAATTAATACAGTAAATCATTATAATATATTTTTAATCGTATTTTTAATTTCAAACATAAGCTTTCCCATTAATATTGTAATGTTTTTTTTTATAAGTAGAAAGAACATTACTTTTATACACTACACAAAAATAAATTGGCCTTAGTTTATTTATCTTAAGAACCCATTACCCGTAAACAAGCAATAAATTACTTCATATTAACATCTGAAATGAAATGTCAGAAAAATCATCATGAAATCTCAAATAAAGTCATAAAATAATTATATACCTAATATTTGGATTTGTATTTGGAACTTTTACACACTACACAAAAATAAATTGGCCTTAGTTTTTATCCTAAGAACCCATTACCTAATTATATAATTTTTGGATTTGTATTTGGAGTCGAATTAGTTACATAAACATGTTCAATTGAAGACCCCACATGAGGGATACACAAAGAATCCCATTCCCAACGCCCTCGTCCCCTCCACCGGGGCACTTTCACTCCATCCCATTACTATATTATTTCGGCCCCTAGAACTCCACTAAACGCTTTAAATAACAACAAAGTCACCAATTCCACATTTCCCGTCAGACCTTTTCTCAATTTTTCTTTCAAAAACCCGATCAAATGTATTTAAACGACTCATTCGACTCAACAGCGAACTATTAAACTATACCTATATATTCTACTCAACCTTCATAGCAATCAACTCTAAAGCAAAATATAAACATGTCCAAAAATTCCGTACAAAGACTAATGCGAGACACCTTCTCTCTCAGATGCAAGACCCAGTCCGCAACTACATTACCCATAACAGACAAATTTCACTTTATTATCATTTTATTTTCACAAAGCCGAGGATTGGGTTTAGCCCGAAAAAACAAGAATCCATTTTCAAGAAGTGCATAATGGGAACAAACAATTTTATATCCGTGACCAATCCCTGTAATATGTGCAAGCCTCATGAAGGCAAACACGGCTAACTAAATATACAAGAACAACCCTTACTAACACATCAATCCGTGCAAAAATTTTTAGTCTTTGACTAAACAACTTTTACACCAATATCAGTAAAACCAAGGTACCTCAAACAAGTAGAAAAGCAATCCCTGTCTATTAAAACTTCCAAGCGATCGCTTCTATCTATCGCTTTCTAGTAAATAGAGTCCCACCAACATCCCGTACCATAACACAGGCTAGCGAAGTCACTAACCAGCACTTTTATCTCTATCCTCAAGTTGAAACGATCACATCCCGCACATTCACTTCTCAAATTTATATGTTTGATGTCTAGGCGCTAACTCTACAACAAAATTGCCAAATCCTCTACCAAGATCAAACCAGTTTAAAATATCAGTCAATATCCCAATTCCATCTCCCCGTACCAGAGATACATTTTACTCATAAACACTATTACAACCAAAATAGGAGTTTTAAACAACTCTCATGTATGTACGTCCCACAATCTGTAAAATAACAGGCCACTGCTACGCAATATGATATATTACACAACACCAGAGAGGACGCCATTAAATCAGTAAATCGACCGTCCAAATCTTACACTTGCTTTCTACACCCCCGAGCAATCCACGTTTATAAACGCCTCCTTCAGACAAACTAAAAACTAGGGCAATAAAAATCAGTTCATGATTCGCTCTAAAATACAAAACGGATGGTTACCAATTTCTGATGGGTGTACTTTCTATGTTCATCCTATCAATAATTATTAATGTCGAACTCCCAGTTATGTCTATAGAGAACTAAGCAATCTGAAACACTCATCTACATCATCTACATCATAAAAGTCAATTGCTTCGCCAATAATATGCAATAACCTGCACTACAGCAACTTTAGTGGCCCTTCACACCTAACGGTACAATTGTATTTGTGGCAATACCTCTTCCTCACCTTTATCAGTTTGTGAATCTAATTTAAAAGACCTAAACCTATTCTGCTTTCAAACCAAATCAAAGCTAGTCTCGTCACACAAAGAACACTTTGCCGACATCTCGCCACAATGAAAAACATATTAGCATTTTGCAAAGAAGGCTTTGGTACCAGGCTTCGATTAATAACGCTGAAGGCTTCAACCCTACATTCAATACCGTAAGTTTGATACACTTTACGATGTCCCACAGTGACTGTCCCAAAATAATTTCACACCCGCCCAGGTTCGGTAAATTGGCCACTTGAACACCCACTGCGACTATAAGGTTACTTACAGCTCTCTACAAACATTGCCAAGCCCGACCAACTTTGAAAAAGAGCAGCGAATCATATCCCCCCATCTTATACACATATTTCTGAATATTCTTCCACCTTTTTAATCCAAATTAAAATGGTTTGCTCTTTACACAAAGGATCAAAATCCGGTATTACATCGCTATTAAAAGATTTTATAATCAGCGACCCAACCCAGCCAGGGCGACTCAAAGACAGATACTCCTGTTTTACCAATTTAACTAAAAAAAAACTTCATCAATTTAACTAAAACAACCTACGGAGCCTACCTATTTCAACAAACTCTAAACCACCTTAACATGGTACGTATAACGCCACTGCGATTCAGAATTCCGCTCAACGCCGTACCACCGTTACATAATATGCAACCCCAGTGTGACGTGTGACGGGAAGAAAACAGCTTTGAAAACATCGCAGTACTTCGAATTCATTTTCCAAACATTCAGCATCTGTGAGTCAACCTCAGGAGATAGAGACATCACGAACTCCTTCTCAGCGTTATTGTAGATCTGCAATTCCCCAGCACGTTACCCCAATGTATGTCTGCTAGACCACACAGTGCACGCATACAAAGCTCCCAGAAAGCAAGGCTCCCAACAAAGCCTCGTTATACTACAATTAGTTCGAAAACGAAACCCTAATGACTTATACACCTATCCCTTCCTCAAAATTCACACTATTGGTGAGAAGCGCATTGAAATCTGTTCGGTAGTCTGAGACTACCTAGTTCATATAGACAGACAGACAGAAAGACGCGTCAGCGGGACTAACTTTTATACGTTAGGATTGACAAGAACTTATCTAAAATTATCTCAATTTCAAAATCCCCTTGACTACAACTACAACTCACCGTAGTTCAAATACATATATAAGTATATAGTATATAAATATTAATACAAAATAGTTTGTGATAATATAATTTCAAATAATGTTAAATAGAAACTTTGCACACCAATGTTTATGTAATTCAATTTTTTTTTCTCTTTTTTTTTTTGTAATTTTGCTCACTAAATTTTGGTTAATGTGAGACTAAAATTTTCTAAAAAAACCAACTATTCATATACCACATTTTGGCAAATAAATAATTTCATTTCATGATTTCATTACATTTCATTTCAAATTACCGCTCAGATGCTGCTTCCCTCTACCAAGACGTTGAGAGTTGCGTTGTTGAGTCTTGAAGGCCTCCTCTGCAAACCTTATCGCTCCTTTGCTCCTGAATAATCTTATGGCCTCTAACAGAGGCTTTCGATCTCCCTCCATCCTACGCATATCGCTGCTCTCCCGGGCTCACTCGTGCTCTACCTGAGCGTCTTTTGGTCCTCTAACCTGGACTCCCTCCTGCCCGACCTGAGCGTCCTTTTAAGTCCCTTATTCCTGCTCGACCTGAGCGTCATTTGGCTCTTAGGCCTGGGTTTATGTGTGCTTACCTTAGCCCTGATCGTACCTCCAATCCTAGGTAGTCTTTCTAGGGGGTATTCGTCCATAATATTATTATCTGCAAAATTACACATTTGAGTACATATTCCATTTTAATCACAATAAAAGTTATCAAAAATGCAAAGTGACACATTTGAGTACATATTCTATTTTAAATCGACTTTAGAATCGAAAAGGAAAAAGAGAACAAATTAATATAGTATTTAATTATCCAAAGCTAAAGAAAAACATCACCAGACTTCTATATGTCTTTAATCAGACAATGGAATGTATTTTTTCTCGAAAATGACATCATCGTAATTATCATCACCATCACCATCATCGTTGTCTTTATCGTTATCACCATCAACACCATCATCATTTTTTCATGTTAAGCACCCCTAGGTGCAGAGTACAGCACCCACCGCAAAAAGAATAATTGAGGATATGCAAATAATCATTTTAGGTCCTAGTTGGCATTGTGGCACAGTGGATACGTTTTCTTAGAATATATAGCGATTGCTGCCTGTAAAATTACATCAATTTACATGTAGATAAGGTAGAATAAGTGGAAAGTGTACATACTCGTATCATTTCAGCATTTTTTTTTGTATCCTTATTATCGCAAAAAAATGATTATGAATTATGAATTATAAGCATCAAATAAATACTTTACTAGTTCTATGTTATCAGTTTTCATTCATATTTACAAAGGTCAATGTCAAATTTTAATTAATATGTGGATTATGTCGATGCAATACTAAATATAACATGAGAACCTCATCCTTTTTGTTGATTTTGGTAAAATAAGGTAGATCAACTCAAGCCATTGTATATTCATTTATCTTATAAAAAAAAAAGTAAAATAAAAGTGGGTACCAACTTCCTGTAAGGGCAATAAATTTAAAAGAAAAGTCACATTTATAAAAGCCTTCATCAAAACTAGTTGTTCACATCTAGTGTACCACAGCTGTAAAAAGATATCATTAATCATGCATCTTATTAATCTAAAATCCTACTACTATTATAAAGGCGAAAGTTTGTAAGTATGGATGTATGGATGTTTGTTACTCTTTCACGTAAAAACTACTGAATGGATTTGAATGAAACTTTACCACAATATAGCTTATACATCAGAATAACATATAGGCTACAATTTATAAAGATATTGTGTGAATTGTCCAAAATATGACGATAAGTGTCAAGTAAGTAGGAAAAAATCTACCATCTGCGAGCTATTCTGGCATGCGCCGCCAAAACCGCTAGAGGTACACCTATGTAATGTATGATGTTAATGTTTATCTTATATAGTCCTACAAAAAAGCCGGTCCACGGTACTTCAGAAGGGACTTCACTTTATGCTAATGATCCTCTCTAACGCGGGTGAAACCGCAGGGCACAGCTAGTAATATATAAATCTTTAACGCACTAAACATATACGTAACATCCATTCACAGGTCTCCAAATATTTATATCTAAGTCTATACACCACGGCGGTGTTTCCGATCCAGAGAAAAGAAATTAAGTTGATTTCATAAATTACGTATTTTCTTTCTTTAAATATCTGCGTTTTTTTCATAAATTATTCATATTTTGATTAAAAAAATAAAATAAAGTGAAGTGGGTTGATAAGTATACTGCAAATTTATTACAATAAAAGTTAATAAAACAAATGGTTGTAAAATAATTGACGTTCACCCCTAAGCGTTCACCGGTTCGATATTCCAACAAATTCAAGAAACTTCAATATATCAGAGTATTTACAGAATTGGCCGTTGTGGACGTGAAAGAAAACAGTAAATTCTCTTATTATCCCACTTCTGAACTGTTGGCTCACAGCTCAGAATGCGGGTTTTGTTAAATAAAAGATAAAACACTTTACAATTGCACGTATATTTCGTAGTTATGCAGTATACAAATCACATATGTAAATGTTTCAAGAACGAATAAACCACCAACAGAACAAAAATGGAGTACTTACATATTAACAATCAACTTAACTATTATTCCTTCAATCCTTTACTTGTTTCACTTATTATTTAATCTACGCTTTAATACTTTTACACTTAACTAATGCTTTTCCTTAGCCACGTCTTGATCCCTCAGTGCTTCCGACACGAATACTTGCAGCTTGGTCGGTCGGAGAAAATAACGACAATTCATGTGACCGGAAGTTGGCTATGATTAACTGACTGAATCAAGATGGCGAAGGTGTCGGAAACGGAACAATCGAATTACCGCTACTAAAAATATCATAATAATACGGAATTAGCTAATACAATATGCTTCATAAATAAATAAAAGCTAACACAATAATCCTGTTATCAACCAAAATGCACTCACTGCCTCCGTCAATCCGTCCGCTTCCCCAGAGTATCGCAGAAGTCGCAGAATTAATTCAACTTTTAATGGCACCAGCCTCTCTGAGGACAGCCTTTGTCATCGCTCGATGTGGGTCGCTATTATTTGAATTTTATAATCTATATTCCTATTTTTGCAATACAAACGTTATTGAAGTAGGCTCTGCTGGGATCGCGGGCTAATCACACGGAAAGCTAATCTAACTTTTGTGGGTTTTGTTCGACGGTGGATAGCTTGTAAATTTGTTCGTTGTGATGTACTATTTATAGTATCCTTGTTCATGGTAATTTTATATTTACGTGTTGATACACTTACATTTATTAAACATCCTAAAATTTGACGTGGAAATGTTTATATTTTAAATAATTACCTTGATTATTTTAATAAAGCGTTTTGACAGTTTATTATAAAGGGAAATCCTTGCCAAAATATTAATAATGGGAACTGGTTGTTGAAGATGCTGGTCAGTGGAAAATCAACCATTAGATGTTTCTAAACGGCCCAAAGGCCCCCAATAAGTTTCAACGACTGCTGTCTCCCGATAAAAGTGACGGATGAACGTGCTCTTTGAAGCACGGAACTGCACATGAAGTCTGCCACTAGCCGAAATGCTTTGGTTAAGCTGACATTTTTTGCTACCATACAGAATCCGAGCTAATCTATTGAAGTATAGTTTTCGTACAGTTACAATTCATACTGCAATTGTGTTTTAATCGTACCGTTTATTCGGTAGTTTGTTTTCTTCCATCCCCCAAGTAGCTGACAAAGCAGCAATAATCACGGCAATAAACATTGTCACTCAGGCAATAATGACCAAGCTTAGAATAAATACGTATAGAATAAGTGTCTTCATACAAGCGCGCTGTCAAAATTGAAGCACGAAATAGATTCCTACAGCTGTCACATCTGAAAAACAAAATATTTTTATTTGACCAAATTAACTATAAAATACTACAAAATATTGAAAATACTGTAAAAAGTTATTTTATTAGACTTCTTTTGTTTTTAAAAAGTGTTGTGATAAAATGTAACCTGCCATTAATGGCACCAATCAACATGCTTCAATTTGGGCGCGCGAACTTGGTTTCTATAATGTAATTGTAATTATTCTAAGTGACCAAGTAAGTGTAATATATTTCAAATTCTCACTTCTTAGTTACTTTACAGAAAAAGATACACCTTAGAAATGAAACTGAAAGATGCCAAAAGTACCTAATTAAAAATAAATGGTCTAAGAAATAAAAAAAGGTAGTGAGCGGAAAAACTTTTTATTTCCGCGATATTATTGCCGCAGGAAAGTGTTGAAATTAAATAAAAATGCACGGATTTTATCGCCCTCCTCGATAATCCGCTGAAATTGATTACAGTTTGCCGGAGAGGGGCGGTTTCTTTTACTTGTTTTCGCTTGAGTTTTTACGCTACTTTGACTTGCATTGAATATGATTCAGATTTGAGTTTTAATACTTTAAGATAGTTTTATTTTAGTGAAGGTAAATTTTGTAAACAATCCTTTGCTTGTTAACAACAATTAAAAATATAAGTATAAATATTGTAACGAGCTATGAATGATAAAATACCATAATGTAATGTAAGTAGGAAATTGCCTTTTATTTTCTTCTTTTAGATAATTACCACTGTCCAATCACTTTGCTGTAGTCGTCGTAGAATTTCTTCAAAGTAGCTATGTGGATCATAATCATAATATGAGTGATCATAAACTGTCACAAAAAACCTAAAAAACGTCCAGATCACGTTACCATCCCTTTATTTACACACCCCTTGAAACAATCAAAGTTTTCTGAAAACTCTGGAATAACAGAACTCAATACTTATGGCAAAATACCGGGTATTTTGGGATTTTAACCGGACGAAAATCCCCACGGTGCCGGTGGCTTGCCTCATCGCTTGGCGAGAAATCCGGGATCTCCAGAGGAACGCATTGGCGTCCCAAAACGTGCTTAACATTCGGAGAGAGATGGTGCTTTCTTGCACATTTCAGTGCTTGCAACGGCATGTAGCCACACGCCGCTGTTTCGCCCGGGTCACCTGACTAGACGGTTTCTCACTCTCGCTGCCCGAAACCCCTGAAGCCCCCTTTTAGTTGTCTCTTACAATCAAGCAAGGGTTTCCGTAGTTCTATTCTTAATCCTGAAGCTATAGAGACTATATACGATGTATCTAAATAACTCCAAGGTTCTAAGGGATAAAATGAACTTTATGGAAAGGCAATAAGTAGTCATAATCTAATTCACTCATAAATACACACTCAATACTCGCGGTATGTAGAATAGTGCAAACCAGTCCTGTTTTATCAACGACCTTTTGAGATCTTTCTCACTAAGTAATTGCGCGTTTTCCAGATATTGATACTCTACGAAGCCTTATTTCGATGTCACACGCTCTGAAGTATGTAACAATATGTTGTTCAATGCCACTGAATTTGCCAAATAATCTTGTAGTATCCACTTAAGGCGAATGCATGTGTAGGCACGTACGATGTTCGGACATTAGAATCAGAGTTGTAGAATGTACAGCTGGTTGTAATTTTCAGATTTACGCTATATAATATTATTATGAGCTGAATATATCCATACTATCGTTGGCATCCTGACTAGTGAGTTGATTATATTCTTAGAAAATGATTGTACTTAAATGCAATGGGGATAGCTGATAGATTTTTACACATAACATTATATTAGGCACATTCACATGTAAGGATTTACGCATAACTTTTACTCGGGTAGCATCGTTAGCTTCAGGATTAAGAATAAAGCCTTGGTATCCCCTGCCTGATTGTAAGAGGCGACTAAAAGGGAGCTTCCAGTGTTGCGGGCGATGAGAGTGGGAGCTCGATCCATCCAGCCAGCGGCCCCAGGAAGGACGGCATGGAAGCATCTTAAGAATTCTCACAAAGATGAGCCCATACAGGGCGGAGGCGGAGGACACCGGTGCGTTCTATTGGAGATCCTAGAGTTCTCCCCAAGCGCAGAGGCAGGCCACGGAGGAGATTTTGGCAACCATTTTTGCGTCCCACTGCTGGGCACGGGTCTCTCCCCATTATTGGGAAGGCCTGGAGCCACTGTCGGATGTTTTCAAACCGCCCATAAGGCCTCCGACAAGGTTAAACGACTGTTATCTATCGTCAACAACCGGGACCGACGGCTTAACGTGCCCTCTGAAGCACGGAAACGCGCATGAAATTTTAGCCAATAGCGGTCATCACCCATCTCACACCCGTCCGCACCCGTTTGATTTAGCTACGTAGATCGCTTGCGTTCTAAGCTCGCTGCCGGACCATTCGTGCTTACTACATATCTATATATATTCTGCTGGCAACAACAGAATATATACTTATATCATACTCTTTTTATAAATATTTTTCAAAGAACTTCAGTATTACAGAACTTATTTGACGACCTTCGTGGCGTATTGGTTACCATGTCGGACTATCGATTGTAGGGTCCCGGGTTCGATTCCGGACGAAGCAGAAATTTGAACGATTACTTTAAAATTTCTGTTATCGGTCTGGTTGTTTGTGTTTCTGTCTTAATGTTTATGGCACCCACGACACGTCGTGTATCTACTGTGGGGCTATGAATGTGAAGCGTTGTTTATTTATATTATTATTTATTATGGCTTGATGGCAGCGGTGGTATTTTGACGGTACACACCATACCAGTTCTTTCACGCAATAACATAAATAATACAGCATTATTCTACCACCTAAAAAGACCTACACAAATTAACACTCACAACAACCACATCACATTCAAATTACCCAATTATATTTTAAACGAAATAGAAAACAGTTTTATTATTATGACCTATACAATTCTCTTCAAATGCATGGAAATTGAATTTTGAGCACAGAGCCCTTTCAATGAAACTGTTGAGTATATTCAAGATGTTACCTTTGCATACAAAATTTGCAATAAAAGTGCAACTAAAGTTTCTACGCCAAAGCTATTTTGCGCTTGCCATACGTAAGGTAAGTGGTATATCTATTGTGCCTTCATACACCTTTATATTAAAGTATTCTTAGTGTTTATAAGTTTGCTGTCAGAATCCGTAATATAAATGACCGCAACCCTTTTTGCGTCCCACTGCTGGGCACGGGTCTCTCCCCATTATTGGGAAGGCCTGGAGCTTACTCCACCACGCTGCTCCAATGCGGGTTGGTGGAGATGCGGGTTAGTGGCTAACCCGCTGTCGGATGTTTTCAAACCGCCCATAAGGCCTCCGACAAGGTTTAACGACTGTTATCTATCGACAACAACCGGGACCGACGGCTTAACGTGCCCTCCGAAGCACGGAAACGCGCATGATTATTTTTTTGCCACTAGCGGTCACCCATCTCACACCCGACCGCGCCCGTTTGGCTTAGTTGCATAGATCGTTTGCGTTCTACGCTAAGCGCCGGGCCATGCGCGCTTCATAGTAATATAAATATTATTTACATATTATTTTATGGCGCATTTCAATCATTTCATTTGCTTCCCGTGGGAATGAGATATTTTTCCGCGGTAAAAAGTAGCTTATGTCCTTTCTATGTTTATGCCAAATTTCATCAAAATCGGTTTAGTGGTTTATGCGTGAAAGAGTAGCAGACAGACAGACAGACAGAGAGACAGAGTTACTTTCAAATTTATAATATTAGTATGGATATGGATTACCCAGGGTGGACTGATAGAAAATGCCAATGAGCACGACCGATGAAATGAAGAAGCGATTAAGAAAATCAGATGCATGCTTGACACGATGTTAAATGATTAAAGAGATTCCTAAAGGAATAATAATAATAATAATAAATCTTTATTTCAGGACATGCCCATATTAAATTAAATTTTACATTCATTTAACCATTATATTGGAATTAATTTAGTTTAAAAATAAGCTGTACCTTTGTACATCTATTATCTATTGTTACTATTTGTTAATTTAAGTGTACATTAATAACAAAATAAATAAATAAATGATTTCTCCATTTCATGAACACAAACAATCTCAAGCAAGACGAATAGTCTATATCATCGCATATAATGTAATGACAATTTTAGCTTTATACCGAAATACAATTGATTTATGGCAAAAATCGGTTCAGCGCTGGTCCACTTACTTTGTATCGAATTTGGAGTAAGACAAATCGTTTATTTGCGCAAATAAAAAGATTTTTTTGCCGTCCACTTGCTGCGAATTTTGCTTATAAAATTAAATAAGGAAATTAGTAGCTAATAATTTATTTCAATTACCACATACTTAGCTTTGATCACAATATTCTCTATTCACATTGTATGTACAAAAGCAATAAAAACAAAACAATAACGAAATAGCAGTGGTTACCAAAATAACCAGAATAGCTTCCTTCCATAGATTTGAATCGATCTATGCACCGGGGAAATTTTTCATATCTAATTTATAAAATTTATATAAACTAAAAATTTTTGCTCTTTACTTCGCGTCATCGCAATATTAATAAATCTAAACAATATTTAATACAATTGTTTAATCTCATTTTAAAATAGCTCGCAGTTTAAGAATATTATTGTAGCAAAAACTAACGTACAATACATACATCAATAATTTTTAAGAAATTTCCATGTAAAAACTTCAGTTCAGAGTGGCTCTCGACAAAACTCCTGCAGTTGATGCAAAACTCTCGAAGTTATTGAAGCAGCGAAAGTTGTGAACACTCGAAGAAACAACAGTCGTTATTGTAGGAAGATATTAATACATAAATGTGCAGAAGATATACTTTTAGATAGTTCACTTTTCATTTCTTATTTGGTTCTCCCAAATTAATCCTAATATTTTGTTTTTTAATTGTCAAGAAAAGTTAACTATATTTTCTTGCATTGAGAACTCTTGCTTTTTATATTAACCTTAACATATTAATTATAAGTGGCCGCCCGCGACTTCGTCGCTTAACAACACGCGTGTGTGCCTTTAAAAAAAGGCTTCCCCGATAAATGGACTATCCAACACAAAAATATTTTTTTAATTGGAACCAATAGTTCCTGAGATTAGTTCGTTCAAACAAACATACAAACGAACAAAGGAACTCTTCAGCTTAACGGGCTAATATAAAAAACATAAATAAGCCAAAGACAATACTATACTTTATTAACCTATGAAATGAAATAGGAAACATAAAATTTTTCTTTTCTTTTAATATTGAATGGCTAAAAGAATTTTTATACAATGCCGTAAAACGAATTTAAAAAATAAGAAACATAAAAGACAGGCATGACAATTTTGATAGCTGCGTCAAAATGTAAATAAACAAACAGAGAAAGTAAATAATTTTGTAAAGAAATAATAAAGGAAAAGCAAAGTATAAGAATAAAACAAACGGATATAAGTTATAAAATATGATATTCGACGTGAATGAAGTAAGTAATAACATGTAGTGTATTTATAACACTACACGGCGCATTTCATTATTTCATTTGTTTCCCGTGGGAATGAGATATTTTCCCGCGGTAAAAAGTAGCCTATGTCCTTTCTCAACGTCCATTCTATGTTTATGCCAAATTTCAACAAAATCGGTTGAGTGGTTTATGCTTGAAACAGTACAGACAGACAGACAGACAGAGTTACTTTCAAATTTATAATATTAGTATGGATTAATATCATAGACTAGCTTCTATTATAGGTATAGGAATTTTATATTAGCTCCGGGCAGTAAATATGTCACTATCCAGTCCACCAACTATTTCCATACAAAAAATCAGGTCAACCGGTCAACCCGTAGCACCGTGACGAAAAACTGAACTGTAGAAACACACGTCGTAGAAAAGTACTCCATAGAAAAATATTATATTGAATGGCTTTTCCAAAGTATTAGATACTGCTTAATTTGTAAATATCACTTTATAGTATATACGACAAAATACCATGAATACTTTCATTTTTTTATATTATTGTGTCATAAGTCTCAAGTGCAGTGTGTTGCCAGTGATGACCTACGGCGCTGAGACGTGGTCTTTTACAGTTAGCCTTTTCCACAGGCTCAAGGTCGCTCAGCGCGCGATGGAGAGGGCTATGCTTGGTATTTCTCTACGCGATATAATTCGTAACGATGAAATCCGTAGACGAACGAAAGTTACCGACATAGTTCTCAAAATTTGCAAGCTGAAGTGGCAATGGGCCATATAGATAGAAGAACCGACAACCGATGGGAAAGAAAGGTTCTCGAATGGCGACCACGTCTCGGCAAAAGGAGTACAGGCCGCCCTCCAACCAGATGGACTGATGACCTGAAGAAGACAGCAGGTAGTGCTGGATTCAGAAGGCCCAGGACCGGGAGGAGTGGCGAACGTTAGGGGAGGCCTATGTCCAGCAGTGGACTATAAAAGGCTGATGTATGGATGAAGTCTCAAGATATGGAACAAAATTATTTTTTATAGAAATTCCTAGAAATTTCGTTCAGTACAGTAGCTGTCGGTGCAATTCCTAAAGTTAAAACTCGCGAAGTTATTGAAGGTACCGCAAAGCAGTAGAAGTTGTGAACTCTCCACGAAACGACACTCGTTGTTGTAGGAAAATACACATTGGAAAAATAGTTTTTAAAAGGCACTTTAAAGAATTACATTTTGCATAACTTAAAAAATTAATTGTAGTAAATACGATAAAATACAGTAAAACACTTTATTTTATTTATTATTGTAGTATCATACATAGAGTATCAGTCTCAAAAAGTAAAAAGTAAACATTTAGCTATGGGAAAAAAAGTCATAGATATTCATGGAAGTTTCATTTAGTATAGCTCTCGATTAGTCTTGATGCAGTTCCTGAAGTAGCAGCACAACTCGCGAAGTTATTGACGGTGGGCGAAGCTGTAGAAGTTTATAAAATTGAAATCAACAACATCTATTGTTGTAGGAAAGATCTCTTTGGAAAAATATTGTTCTAAAGGCATTTTCAAAGCAGTATTATCTTGCAGGAATTGCAAATTTAAATGTTATGTAGTGACAATAAAAAGTCACAATACTCACAAGCTATGGAACAAAAATTAGTTTTCATAGAAATTCCAGGAAATTCCGTTCAACACAGTAGCTCTCAGTGCAATTCCTAAAGTAGCTGTAAGACTCGCAGTGTTTGAAAGTGCGCGTAGCTGCGGAAGTTTGTATACTCGAAGAAACGACTATAACGTCGTAGAAAAGAATTACGTATAGTTTAGAAAAATATTGGTAATTGGATAGATATTGGGAAAAATGTTGTTTTGAAAGGTTTTCTGAAGTATTACATACTCGAAATATTGCAAAACTTAAGAAGCTATCGAAGGTGCGCGAATATGTGTAAGTTTTGAACACTGGAAGCAGAAATATTTAATTTTGTTGTTGAAGTAAAATTCTATATGCAATTTTATAGTAGAAAACTACTGCCGAATCGTGTAGACATTATTTTTACATTTTTTAATAATCATATTATAAGTTGGGGTTTTCGATTGACTTCAGGCTTGTTGGCAGTCACACTTTTAGATACTTATTTGCTCACTATTTTATACCAAACTTAATAAACTTCAAGAATTCTAACACTTTTCAATTGTCAAGAAAAAATCATGATTCAATATTAAAATAAAATTTTGTTGTTTGATAAAGCTTTTAAAAGAGTTCTCTTGTTGTTTATTGAAAAATGTGGAGAATATAATAATAAAACAAAAATGTAGGTAATAGATATTTTCTTCGCATCGTTGTGAAACTTCAGCTGAGCGGATTAGCTCTCAGCTCAATTCCTACGAAGACTCGCGAAGTGTTACACTTGAAAAATTGGCATTCGTAGTTGTAGGAAAAAGTATATACATTATAATACAGAAAAAAAAAACAAAAATATTACGAAATTACGGGTTACGGTAATCTAAAACATATAATGCAATTGCTATGCTGAAAAAAAAATGTAGAAATATTATAAGTATGCCCGTATATTATTATAGAGATCAATTTACTTTCAAACTTCAGGACTTAGGCTGAATTACGCTTTCCAACTGCAACTTGAGCCCCACATTTTTGTTAGGGTTCTGTAGCCAAATGGAAAAAAACGGAACCCTTATAGATTCGTGATGTCTGTCTGTCTGTCTGTCCGTCCGTATGTCACAGCCACTTTTTTCCGAAACTATAAGAACTATACCTACTGTTGAAACTCGGTACGTAGATGTATTCTATGAACCACATAAAGATTTTTTAAGTTTAAGATTTTGAAAAAAGCAATAAATTTTGAGGGTATGTATTTCTGTTGCCGCTATTGTTATACACATACTAAAAATAGAATAAAATAAATATTTAAGGGGGCTCCCATACAATAAACGTGATTTTTATAGATAATGGTACGGAACCCTTCGTGCGTGAGTCCGACTCGCACTTGGCCGGTTTTTTGTGTAATGATAAAGAAAAAGTGTCGTTGATACTAGTACAAAATAATTCCTCTTTAACAAATTTCTTCTCAAACATAATTTTACTGTTGAAGAAACGGCTATTATAGCAAGCAAAGTTTGTAGTTGCATGCAAAACTTGTAAAGTTCTGTTATTAAAAGTACTTCGATAAAGTTGTGGGCACTTACAAAAACGACAAACGCAGGCGAAATATTCCAACAACCACAAAGGTAGAAAACAAAAAGAATTGTGTTTTCATTTTGAGCGTTCATTTCTGAAGCCTGTTATAAAATAGTTGATGAACGTGACTGTATTTTTTTAAAACTGCATTTTAATAAAACCGCAGAACATATTAAAAGAACAGAATGGAAATGTGGGCGGGGCAGACGCACCAAGGAATTTTGAGCAAATGCTCAAAATTCCAAAATCTTTACACAAACACGCGATCGTGCTACAATATGCGTGCTTGTGTGCGTGCTTGGATTTGATTCGTTCATTTGAAATCGCGTGATTGTGCAGCGCTAAGATTGGCTAGATTTAAAATTGCAAATATGTGCGTAAGCTTCGTATTTATTTAAGTACAGATGTAATGGAGGTAAAAGGCGGGGCTTGATCGGCGACACCAGTCTTCATACGAACGGCGCATTATTGCCGTTCTACCTTTGTTAATAATGTTCTGTGAATAAAACATATAAGAGCTACTTTATGTAGATGTTTCGCCGTGAAAAATGTAATTTTTTTGTGCAGAGTTGTATGAATGTATATTAATAACTATCATTTATTTAGCATTGTAAATATTTTGGTGGTGTCAGTATTTTAATTTCTCGATATACCTACACCAAAATTACGTATAGCCATATTTGTGTAGTAGACAAAAATTTACTTAGTTACCAGGCGTGGTCGTGAGGTAGACCAGTGACTATTGAACCCATATGTAATGTGTGTTTCCATGGTTGGCAGGAAATATAAAATCGCAATTTGCGCCTCACATTTTTGTTTGGACAGTGATCAATAAAAAGTGTTATTGAAACTAGTATAAAATCATTCCTCTATAACAAATTAAATCTTAAACATCATTTTACTCTTGAAGAAACCGCTATTACATGTGTTGGGGAAAGGGGGGGGACCTCCGGTTCGATATGACCAAAAATGGTGGTGGAATAAAGGGTGGAAAGGAGGGTGGTCCCCCACTGCGGGTGTAGGAATTGTGGACTGTAAGTTGCGTGTCGAATTAAAGGTGGAAAACGAGAAGGATTGATAAAGAGAAAAAGCGCACTTACTTGGGGTATCCCAGGGGCTGGAGCAGATGGTATGCTCGTGTACTGATGATCGATCAATCTTCTCTTGCCCGGGAGCTGGTGTTGTCTTTCACACTACACTATTATAGGTACCTATTCTTCACTATAAGTCAGTTAAATCACAAACTATTGACAGCGGTGATGGCGGCGATGCGGCGAGTCTGATGACCACGTGTTAGGTGGCTTGCGGTGCGGTTGTCACTTGTCACGAGAGGACTTGCATGCGCGTCGGCGGCACGGCGGACGAAGCCAGACTGCAGACTGATAGATCTTCCTGATCCATATGCGTGCGCCCAAGTGCGAACGATGCAGATATTATATAATAGTGCGCTTGCGGGAAAGAGAGGGAGGATGAAGGGGAGGGAGGTGAAATGACTTAATTGGCGCGAACAACATGTACCAAGTTTTGAGTTGCGTGCAGAAATTGTAAAGTTCTGTTAGTAAACGTACTCGGGTAAAGTTGGGGGCACTTACAAAAACGACAAACGCAAAGCAAAGTGGTCCAACAACTACAAAGGTAGAAAACAAAAAGTGCTGTTGTGTTTTGAGAGTTTTCGTGAGTTTTTTGAAGCTTTTATTTCTGAAGCCTGTTATAAAGAGGGTGACTGTGATTGATTTGTACTTTTATATACTGCATTTAATATAGCATTTAAATAATAAATAAATATCTTTGGACAAATCACATAACGCCATCTGATTCAAAACTAAGCAGAGCTTGTACTATGGTAATCAGAAAGCTGATAAACATACTTATATAATTTTAAACACATATTTAAATAGATAAATTAACACCCAGACACAGAAAAAATAGTCATGTTCATCACACAAATATTTGTCCTGGGTGGGAATCGAACCCATGGCCTCATGTTTAGCAGTCGGCTCATAACCCACTACGGCACGGAGGCTGTCAAAAATATGGTTAAGGTTTATTTTACGAGTAATGTGTATGAAAACTGTAATTCACTAGCTGGAGAATACGATTGATTTTAATATATGATTTATATTTTTGAGCATTGTAATATTTTGGTGTTTGTGTAAGGGATAATAACACTGCCACTAGAGTAGAATGGAATTGATTTAGGACTTCCATTTTTAAACTATTTTATTGCTATTATAATTGCAGTCACGCAGCTATCCCGAAGGCTCCGAACCTTTAAACGTTAATGAGATTTACCTTTCATAATCATGTAAATCTAATAGCCTGAAAGAATACTACTATCGGTCCATCTGAAAGTATAAATTCTTGAATCAATTTGCTCTCAGCTCCTAGCCGTTGAGGAATTGTATCTTAAATCATCAGGTTAGCAACATGAGGTGATATAATTACCGAGCATGAATATTTGTATTAGGTATGTCAAAAATATGACTAAAACAATGTGTGTGACTAAAAAGTTTCAGTGTTTTCCCCGATTTCCCTAGCCCTGACTGTCACCATGTCAAAATCTGATGATATCATCAGATTTTGACTTGGTGACAGTTGGACTACCTTAGGAGGATAAGTTTTGGAACAAAAAATATATATTGAAAGAATCTACTCTGAACTCCTAATCTTCTTAGTACCTTTCATCATCAGCTCAGCAACTGTGATGATAATTATACACAACTGTCTGTTTTGCTTTAAAAATAATATGAAAATCAATTCTAATGTTCCCCTCAATTTCTCTGGGATCTCTTTACCAGACTTTGATATGGTGACAGTTAGACCACCTCAGGAGTATGAGCATACGAATAAAAAAAGAATTTTTAAAATCGGTCCACAAACGGCGGAGTAATCGGTGAACATAATATATATAAAAAATACGAGTACGTACAGCCGAATAGAGTATATCCCACCTTTTGAAAGTCGGTAAAAAAGCAATTAATAAAAGAGATTGCCTTAATAACTAACCAAAGTAAATTTATAGGTTAAGCTCATAATCCATCTCAGAGGTGCCTGTACGCGAGTGCATGCTAAGCTTATGTTAACAGTTCGTCGTTACGAGTAGCTTGAAGCCAACTTCCTAATTAATGACCTTATATTATGGAAATTGGACTTCGTCTTGAATAGTTGGCTAATTAGGTATTACTGGTTATGAGTTTTATATTTTAGAAAAGGTTAGTAAGAGAAGAGAAGGCTCTCATATTCTTTTAAAATTACTAAGACAAAATGGCCCAGCTAATCTCCTAAACAAAACAAGTCTTAGAAAAAAATATGATTTATTAATAACTTGAAAAAAAAACGAATGAGCAAAACATATAATTTTAAATATATTAATTAAAAAAAATATATTAACCTAATATCTTTTGTATTGAGATAAATGATATGTAAATGTTAGAAACACACTGGATATTTATAGTAGAGAGTTAATTTACATAATTTAAGGGATGGCCTTAATATATTAATATATATATATACTCAAAACTTAATAAAATCTTCTTTCAAATATTGTATAATTTCACAATATTTTATATTATAGGTAAGCGTTTGTTTGCAAGACTACACTTTGTATTATGTTTGTAGAACATCTTGTATCAGTGTTTGAATGAGACGAGTACTGATTAAGTATAAAGGTTTCCCATGAAAAATAAAAGTTACTGTCCCATAAATTTAAAATCCCTCAAGCGTTCACAAGTGCACACGTAGCTTATCTTAATAGCTCGTCGAGAGCTTGACGCTAACTTGGTAATTAATGGCCTTAGATATTATGGAAATTAGCCAACGTCTCGAATATTTTGCTAATAATGTACAAGGCAAAAAATGTGTTGTTAGAAAAAGATCATCAATGAAGTTCTAAAGATTTTTCAAATTTATTTGCCTAATTACATCATATTTGTGCTTTAGTTTTTAGTCTTTGTTTATTACTCTGAATCATCAACATTATGCCATTTGATTTGATACTCACACAAACACAGTATGTATATTTTGAAACGTATAGAGTCCGAAAGGATTAAATCAATACAAACGAAGATTACCGATATAATTCAAAGAAAATTCAAAATCTGCAAGCTGAAGTGGCAATTTTTTTTTCAACCTTTCTTATGTACCACTGCTGGACCTGTGTCATATTTAAAATATATAATCCTCTCAATATAATCCTCTTTAAAATACTAAATAAGTGAGAGGTATTTTAAGGTCATAGTCCACCACGCTGGCGAAGTGCGGATTGTCGGACGTCATGCTTTCGAGTAATTATAAATTTCTCTCAGGCATGCACGGTGATGGAGAACACCGTGATCAATTAAATATCGCGATATTTTCCATCAACGTGGAGCAGCGATAAATGCATTACAAATTTCTTTGTCAGAGGTGCGGGCCGAGGATTTGAACCCAGTATCGGTCGCTTCGAAAACCACGGATTTTTTCCACTCTGCCATCACAGCTTGTAGTGGCTATAGGCAGGCCATATTGTAAGGAGGATCGTCAAACGATAGGGAAGAAGGGTCCTCGAATCTTACCTTGTAGATAAAAGGAAAAGAGACTGCCCTCCAAGCTGGTGAACAAACGACCTGAAAAAGTGGAGGCATAGGTAGAGCAGACTTTTTAAGCTGGATGGACGGAAAGTACGGGCATCGAAGACCCACTTAAATATGAAAATAAAAAATTAGTAATAATTTTATTTGTTCTTGATTCTGCTGTAAAACATATATGTTTTTCACTAGTAGAAGTCACATTCCGAACTTTTGAATTAGGCGTGGCTCTGGTCAGTTTCTCATAACTCTTTCATCGCGGAGGGTTTCCAAAAATCTTTTCATACTGAATTACATCCGGCCGAAAATTGCGCCAAAAGTGTTTACTCAAATTTTGTTGAAACGCCAATGGAAAGGACGCGTGAATAGAAGAACGTAGGTTTATTTGGTTTGTATTTTGTTAGCCATTTGGCGTTCTCTTTGAAGTGAGGAGGAAATTTAATCACGTATGTTAGCCTTCTGATTTTAATTTGGCTTAAAAAAACTGTTCTCTTATTGAACGTGATACATAGTAAATTATTACATGCATTAGCATGTGATAATATTTCGTTACCAATTTTTTTTTCTTTATCAAGAAGCAAGCAATAAATTCGCACATTTCATATTTTTTGAAAGCTTTGTGTGCCAGTATTAGGACCCGGCCCCCGTTTGGGAATCAGGTGTTATAACCAATTTTTTTTTTAAATAAGGGATGTCTATTAATCACTGAAACTTAATAGTTGATTGACAACACATTGTTAGAAAAAAATACAAAAACGATGAAATATCAAAACTCCGTAAAATTAAATTGACTATCCGAATTTATTTCATCAAAAAAGGGTCCAAAGTAATACAACCATCTTAATTAAAACAGAAAATCAATTCTAAGCCTCTGGCGCTCAAATTGAAAACCGTTGAAAACCTCGTGAGCGGCCATTTTGTTTTTTGTATCGAGCTAACAAGTGGCCGAGTGCGGCTTTTTCGAAATCGGAAAAGTCGTTCGAGTGTGTTTGTCTTTGGAAATGCGGGAATTAATGGCCAACTGAGCTACAGTTGAGGATCGGAAAGAGTTTAACGAACGTTTGTGGGAAATTGGACGCGTATTGGTTCAGGAATTAAATTTTGCGGAATTCCATGATTTTTTTGATCCTTCAGATTAATATTTGCACCCTTCCAGAATTGCTTAGGCACACTATTTGATGTTCATTTACGTGTCATTGCATAGTTATATATTCGTTGATCATTCAATTTCAAAATAGACACGCCTGCTCTCTATCTGAACACTCTTTAAAATGTTTGATATTATTTTATTCATTTATTTATACTAATAATATAAAGTTCAAGAGTTTATTCGTTTGAACGCGCTAATCTCAGGAAGTACTGGTTCGAATTTGTAAAATATTTTTGTGTTGAATTGGAATGAGTTGCGTACGTTTATTGAGGAACGCTACAAGGACAAAAACTAAAGTCCACGATGTCGCGGGCGGCCGCTAGTACCTAAATGAAAACGTGAGACCCTTGGTAGATGTGAAACATCAAAATTATAAAAAAAAAATATGCTAGTCCCGTGAATCCGTCACCCCGTTTGGAAGTCAGATTTTATACAATTGGCTATCAGACGTGACCACGTGGCCTACATGCTCGTCTGCTTTTCCATTAAATTAAAATATTAAATGCAGTATGGAGAACAAACTATGTATATTTGTAATATATTGTGGTAGTACGATCGACAAACACTATGTTGTGAAGCCCCAAAATAAACTACTGAACAAACTACTCCGTTGAGCCAGGCTGCATCTATTTGGGCTCAAAACCGCTACACTTTGCAGTGCAAAGTTCAATTGAATATTGTCAAAATACCAGCATGGTATATTATACCACGTGGTTTATTTCTCCAAAATTAAGATTTCTGTCATCTAATTACAAAACAGGTTTTAACTAATTTAACAAACTTCATAAAGCAGGTAAGAGTTTTTAATTCAATTTCTATTCAATTCCAATTTTATTTATTGTTCGAACTTCAATAAATACTTTATTTAGCGAAGTTCGAACAATTCGACTATTATATTTTTACGTATGCTAGCTCGGAATATTTTTTATAGATGAGCAATTGGAATTCTTCTAATAATACCTTATAATATCATCGAAATAATGTTCTTTTTTTCAGATATACAACCATAACTTTTTTATTTTTAAACTATTTTTTGAGAATTTTTTAATTAGGAAACAATTTAACGTTGACGATATCCACTTAATATAGATAAAAAATAAAAAGGAAAAAAGTAATTTGTAAGAACATACACCGTATCAATATAATAGCTTTAAAATACAAATAGAAACAGTTCTGTTTTTGTTTACTTCTGTGAAGTGTTGCCTTTGGCACAAAGTCCAGCGAATGTCCAGGATAGTTTGTGCAGAGTTCATTTTCGAGTTTGACGATGAGTTCATTTCGACTTTTTTTTAAATAACATAAATATATATCGCTTCACACCTTGTAGCCCCACAGCAGGGTATGTAGTGTCCTTGTATTTGTGTTTGGTGGTACCACTCAGAGAAAACCTTAAAAATTATAATTTAGATATATTATCTCTCCCAAGCATCGAATATAGGACCTTTTGCACGGCCCACGAGCTTGGTAACGTGGTCGATCCGTCGTAGATGTTTCATCACTAATAATATTCTAACGAACCGTATGGCGCAATGGTTGCGATGCCAAACTGATGATGCATTCAATTTCTTTGTGAGGGTGAAGTTATAAATTCGTTTTCAGTTTTTGTGTGTGTCAATGGTACCTACGATAATCCTGGAGTGGGACTATAAGCGTTATTGATTATTCTTATTCTGCACTAGTTAAGGCGCATGTTGGAAAATAAATAAATAACGCTTCACACTCATAGCCCCACAGTTGGGTGGATATACCCTGTGTCGTGGGTACCATGAACACACACAAAGACAAACACAAACACCCAGACCGAGAACAGACATTTAAACTCATCATTCAAATTTTTATTTCGGCGGGAATCGAACCCGGGACCCTTCAATTGGCAGTCCGGCGTGGTAACCATTGCGCCACGCATCATCAAGCTAAACTACAATTCCGTTAAACTATAAAATTGTTTTATAGAAAAGCCTATAACTTCAAACAGCAACAGTACATAGGTTTCGTTTTTATTTACTTTATTCGAGTAAACTGTTGCGTTTGACACAAAGACAGTGAGCCGGGATAGTTTGTGCAGAGTTCATTTTGGGGTTTGAGGACGAGTATGAGGTCAGAAATGGACAAATTGATTTGAAATAAAAAAGTTTAAACTTCTTATGTGTAATGCACAAAAAAAGGTTGAAAAATTAAGATTTTTGTTACATATAATGTGATCGAATGAAATCTTATAATAAGGTTGTAATTTTCAGAGACCTTCTGTGACCCGAAAATGTAATCGAAGCTTTCTATACTAATATGGAGTGTGTTTTTTTCAACCTGTTTATGTCCCACTGCTGAGCACAGTTCTTCTTCTCACAAGTGAGAGGGACTTAGGCCCTGGTCCATCTCGCTGCCCAAGTGCAGATTGGTGGACATTACGTCTTTCGAGAAATTATATAGGCATGCTTGGCGAGAACATCGTAATCAATTAAATATCACTATAATTTCCATCACCGTGGAGCAGCGATAAATGCGCACATTACAAATTTCTTTGTCAGAGGTGCGCGCCGAGGATTTGAACTCTTTGAAGTTTTTGTACCATTCGCCCATCGCTGTTCAATGCTGCTACATGGAGTTTACTGTAAGGAAATTAAAAGGCCGAAAAAAGCGCGCATGGCCTGGCGGCTAGCGTAGAACGCAAGCGATCTATGCAGCTGAGCCAAACGGGTGCGGTCGGATGTGAGATGGGTGACCGCTAGTGGCAAAAATTTCATGCGTGTTTCCGTGCTTCGGAGGGCACGTTAAGCCGTCGGTCCCGGTTGTTGTCGATAGATTACAGTCGTCAAACCTAGTCGGAGGCCTTATGGGCGGTTTGAAAACATCCGACAGCGGGTTGGCCACTAACGCGCATCTCCACCAACCCGCATTGGAGCAGCGTTGTGGAGTAAGCTCCAGGCCTCCCCAATAAGGGGGAGAGACCCGTGCCCAGCAGTGGGACGCAAAAAAGGTTGCAGCCAAATTAAAAGGAATAAAACGAACATGTGAAGTCACAGCACAATAATTCATAGCAGTGCTATTAATTCTAAAGTACAACATAGCATGACGGTAAAGCGCATAAAACAATTTGACAGTAACATGCATAATACGAGTATCATTTTTTCTTTATCGGTTTTAATTTCCATCATCAACAAATATTCATCACCAACTAACCATAAACTTTTCAAAATTTCTGAAGTAAGTTATAAAGAATAATAAAAGTTCTGATTCTATAAGATTTGGATATAAATAACGTTTTATCTTGCTTCGTAGTAAAATACAGCATTAAGCAACATAAAATATTATATGTACTTAATTTATATAATTGTGTAAATTGAACTAAGTTATGAGGTTAAATAAACTGTGCAAACAGTCTTCAAGACATGCTAGTAGTACTTGCGTCTGCATGCAGACTCCAGACATTCAAAATAAGAATTTGTTAAGAAGATTATCAAATTTTCTGGACGGAGTACTCTACACTGAATAAGTGAGACATAAACTAACGACAAAATATGACCTTGGGTTGCAGCCGCAGTTAAGGACAGGGAGTCAGATAGGTGACCACATTTTTGTGCTTTGGAGAGCAGGTTGATGCAGTGATATCTAGGAAGTTAAGATGGAGCAATATTTAGTATGGATTTTTTGAAATAAAAATAAAAAAAATAATCAGGCCAAGGCCTAGCCTAGTTGCATCGGTAGGTATTCTCTGTCTGATCGTAAGAGGTGACTAAAAGGAAACTACTGGGGCTGCGGGCGGTGGGAGTGTGAACTTGAACTGTCCAGCCACTGGTAGACATGTGCTTCTCGGTACATCGTCGTAAGTACCTGATGGTGTAAGAGAGTTAAATCGCTCGCCAAAATTGGCCCTTGGGGGCACCGGCCATTGAGAGCGAGGAGGCATTCCGCTGGAAGTTCCGGACTCCACGCCAAGAGCGCTGAAGCAGGCCATAGAGGGGATTTAAGTGTGGTACAGGTCTCATATTATGACACGGTAACTTAAGCTGCCGGGTACCTTTTGAAGTAACCATATAAAAAAGTATTTTTAATGTTGTATTTGTGAAGAATCATTCATCAGAAAAAATTCACGTCATAAATGTGGCTATGAATGTAAAGTATTATTTATTTATTTTAACGGCGTAAATAAAAAGTATCACTCTAATTAAAATTAAGATCAGTAATATCCTTAAAGTATTATTTATTTATTTTAACGGCGTAAATAAAAAGTATCACTCTAATTAAAATTAAGATTAGTAATATCCTGAGGTGAACTTTTAGGACTGAATTATTTCATTCACTATGAAGTCACTTTGAAACACTATATCTTCGCCAAACAAACGCCCTCGGAGAGTGCAATATTCCATCGAAGATTATAACTATAAAATCGTCTCTTTATTGAGATTCTTCAAAGTAGCGGCGTCGCGGCGCTGTACAACAAGATTTTTCCTCAATTTTGTGACATTTTGATCAAGAATTTGTATTTTCTGTCCTTTTACTATTCAATAAGATTAAAGAATAGTCGGGAATTAGAAAAATATAGAAATTAGCCTTCCTTAAAAATACACTATATTTTCCTTGGAAGTAAAAAATAAAGTATTTATGAAGAATCTAAAAATGATTTCATTTACTACAAACTTGTTTAAAATATTTGTTAAAAATGAGATGAAGAGTGCAATATTCCATCGTAGAATGAAATTATAAAATCGACGCTTAATTGAGACACTTCAAAATAAACTTGTAGCTTGGAGACCCTGTACAATATAATTTTGTCTCAGTTTTTTGACATTTTGTGAATAAATAGTATTTTCTTCAACGAATAATTCACTACAAAATAAGGTTATAGTCCACTATAAAATAGGGTTGAAGACAAAAATGCA
Source organism: Pyrgus malvae (assembly GCA_911387765.1). NCBI lineage: Eukaryota > Metazoa > Arthropoda > Insecta > Lepidoptera > Hesperiidae > Pyrgus > Pyrgus malvae. The sequence goes on from OU426959.1 coordinate 24,950,568, forward strand.
TCTCTTAAAAGTTCTATAAAAGTTCACTGCAGGTCAATAATCTTCTCTTATTCGGCTCTAAAAGTGATTTTTTTTCTACAAATATAAGCAAGAGGCTTTTTCTCAAACAGGTTCTACAGATAGTGCAATATTCATCGTGGAATGGCTTGTCTTAGTCGGCATTTATCTTTTATTACGTCCCACTGCTAGGCACGGGTCTCCCGCATAAATAAGTAGGCCTTGACTTATTACACCACGCTGATCCAATGCAAGATGTTTTGAAACCGCCAATATGGTCTTTGATAAGGTATACCGACTTCTATCTATCTACAACTGGGACCGACGGCTTAACATGCGTTACGAAGGAAGCGCGCATGGCTCGGCGGCTAGCGTAGAATGCAAACGGTCTACGCAGCTAAGCCAAACGGGTGCGGTCGGTTGTGAGATGGGTGACCGCTAGTGGCAAAAAATTTCATGCGCGTTTCCGAGCTTCGGAGGGCACGTTAAGCCGTCGGTCCCGGTTGTTGTCGATAGATAACAGTCGTTAAACCTTGTCGGAGGCCTTACGGGCGGTTTGAAAACATCCGACAGCAGGTTGGCCACTAACCCGCATCTCCACCAACTCGCATTGGAGCAGCGTGGTGGAGTAAGCTCCAGGCCTCCCCAATAAGGGGGAGAGACCCGTGCCCAGCAGTGGGACGCAAAAGGGTTGCAGCCACGAAGGAAACGCGTATGAAATTCGCTTCTACTCGTAGCTCTCATTCATCTTGCATCAGACTACACTGTTTCGCTTAGCTACGTGTAGTTTGCGTTCTACACCAGCCGCAGGGCCATGAACGTCACTGCAAGTTTGAATAAAACTATAAAATTGTGTCTTTATTGAGACACTTTAAAATTACGCCGTAGAGCGGCTACATAAAGAATGCCCTCAGTTTTATGACGCTTCGTACAAAGTTATTGTCTTTCGTGTTCATGTATCAAGAGTTAGAAATAATAACTTGGATTATTCTAGACGCTCATAAAATAATATTGTGATTTGATGATATTTGAAATTTATCAGCTTTATAGTGAAAGACGTAAAGTGTATCTTTGTTTTATTGTTAAATATCGTAGCTAAGTACGAATAGCTTTATTTATTTTATTACATATTATTTGTTAGGAGATTTCATACGAAGGAGATAATTTTATATTGAAGGGCAACTTTTCCCATTGAATTATCATGCGCTAAAGCGTTATGCTTTTAACAAATGACTTAGCTTTTGTTGTGTGTAGTTTTATTGAAGCGCGCATGGCTCGGCGGCTAGCGTAGAACGCAAGCGGTCTATGCAGCTAAGCCAAACGGGCGCGGTCGGGTGTGAGATGGATGACCGCTAGTGGCAAAAATTTCATGCGCGTTTCCGTGCTTCAGAGGCCTTATGGTTTGAAAACACCCGACAGCGGGTTGGCCACTAACCCGCATCTCCATCAACCCGCATGGGAGCAGCGTGGTGGGGTAAGCTCCAAGCCTCCCCAATAATGGAGAGAGACCCGTGCCCAGCAGCGGGACGCAAAAAGGGTTGCTGCTGGTTTTATTGAGTATTTAAAAAGTATTGCTAATATAAGTAGATTATGGTTTTAATCTATGTATCATTGGTGGCAGAGGTCTTCTTGGAAATGAGAGAGATTTAGGTTAGGTTTAGATTAGACTGGCTAATAAATATTTATTAGCTTTAGATTAGGGTGGACATCTTGCCTTCGAGAATTATGAATTAATCTGGGGATGCACGGTGATTAAAAACATCGTAATTAATTAAATAGAACAATATTTTTTCTCAATACGGAGCAGCGATAAATAGCTACGCACCTAAAATACTAACCAAATAACTTGAGTTAAGTCTCTTAAGTTCACTTAACAAATTTCTTTGTTAAGTGCGTATTTATCGTTCCTTCATAATTGATCACTGAAAAATAACGCGTGAAACACACTCACTAATGCTTATCTATTGTGTCCCTGTTAAGTACGTCATCGTCGCAAATTTGAAATGCATTTGTGTAAGAAGCGAGAGCTTATTTTCATAGTTCGTCATACAGCTACATTTTTGTGAAGATTAAAAACGGTTAAAGTACGTAAGATATAGCAGACTTCGCATGCTCACACAGTTCAGTGACTTTGTCAGCGTTATCCCTCGTGTACTTTAAATTCCATTATCTAGATGAAATCTAGCGAATCATTTAAAGTGAAGAAATGCTCATCCAGTAAGTAATTCTACTTCATTGAGACACTTTAAATGACGTATTTGTGGAGAAGCGGGGAGGATAATTGTATAACGTAAGCATACGTTTATCCAAAATTTTCAGCTTCTTAAAATGATATTTTTTTAAAGATCTAGAAACAATAATTTTATGACATTGTACTTGGATTAAAATATAAAATATATCATATATAAAATTTGTGGTTTTGTTTAACTTTAATAGAATATTAACGTCCACCCAAAAATGGTCGAAACTTAAACGTTTCTTTTTGAGAAACTCTAAAGGTGCATACAGATTAAATAACGTTTTGTATGACTTATGTTTTATAACACGTCCACATTATCTGACATTGTTTTTCAACTTTGCAAAATATAACAATACTGTACACATTAGAATAACAATGTAATATAACAATGTTGTATAACATTTTCGTTAGTCGTTCTAATAATTCACAATGCCCAGCGCACCGCATCCGTTGCATTTCGAATAAATAATAACCTGTTAAATAACTAAGTAACATGTTTTATAACATTCAGTCTTCACATTACTGAAACATGTTTGATAACATCGTTTTAAAACCTGTTATGTTATATAATATACAGTACGCATTTTTAGAAACAAATAGGTTCTTACATGCATACAAAAAAACAAAAATACGTGTTAAATTCGTATAATATTGGGTTGGTTAAATAGAAGTCAGGATTGTTTATGTGAATTCAAACAAAAAAGAATATGGTTTAATTGTTTTTCTTTGCTATTAGGGATAAATATGCATTTCTCAATGTTCCATTAAAAAAAAACTCTTATAAAATCAAATCACCGAAATTTTTTTTTCAACCTTTTTTATGTCCCTCTGCTGGGCACAGGTCTCCTTCTCACAAGTGGGAGGGATTTAGGCCATAGTCCACCACGCTGGCCAAGTGTGGATTGGTGGACGTCATGCTATCGAGAAATTATGAATTTCTCTCAGGCATGCACGGTGATGGAGAACATCATAATCAAATAAATATCACGATATTTTCCATCACCGTGGAGCAGCGATAAATGCGCACATTACAAATTTCTTTGTCAGAGGTGCGCGCCGACGATTTGAACCCGGGATCGGTTGCGTCGAAGACCGCAGTTTCTTACCACTCGGCCATCGCTGCTCAAATCACCGAAATACTTACCATAAATTCTAAAACAAATTTCTACCACTTTAGCACATTTTGACAAGTAAGTTTGAAACTAAAATTCAAAATTAGATTGAAGTCTCGTACTGCAAAGTTCCAGTCCAGATAGTCGTACTGCGCAGTGGCGCCATCTGTTTAATTAAACAGTGCAGTTTATGGCGACGGCTAGGACTGTTGCCGTCACAGATACAGCTCTGCAACGTACTTTTAGAGTACTTATGATAACTGTTGCAATGCAATAATGCAATAGGATATATTTTATACACTACACTAGTATTGACCGTATTTATAAAACTTTACCTTGTATATTGTATAAGTCGCATAACTATCGTCATCATCGGCAAAAATTAATAATTCTATATGCAAAATATTTTTTTACAGGATCTAGCATGGTCAGCCAATTTACCTAAGTAAAATATTGCAAATTAACACAAAACCATGCTCTAAATAAGGTGTTTTTTTTTTAAATAAATTATGTTTAAGAATTATATATTTTATAATAAATAACGCTTTACACGTGAAAACAAAGCTGGCAACGCATAGGCGACTCCTCTGGTGTTGCAAATGTCCATAGGCGACGGTGACCACTCACCACTCACCATTAGGTGGCCCGTATGCCTGTTTACTGGTTATTTTACGAAAAAAAAACACTAATAGCCCCACAGTAGGGTAGATTTACACTGTGTCGTGGGTGACATGGACACACACGAAGACTGAAACACTAACATCAAGACTGAGAACATAAATTTTAAACTTATCATTCAAATTTCTACTTCGCCGGGAATCGAACCTGGAACCCTCCGATCGGCAGGCCGATATGGTAACTATTACGCCACGCGGTCGTCTATTAATTATAGCTAATAGCTAAAAATTGTAGTGGGACCATAATCTATACAAATAAATAAACTGTAATATTAAAATGACCCTTTTTAATGTATACGTATGATTATGAATGTATGTACAGTACATATACTATAACAAAATAACATCTTTTACAATTTTTGTCTGCCTATCTATTTGATTGTTTGTTACAACTAATATCTGAAACGGCTGGACTGATTTTGACAGGACTTTCACTGACAGGTAGCTGATGTATTAAGGTGTAACTTAGGCTACTTTTATTTAAAAACTAATGGCCACGCTGATGAATCGAGGGCGGCCGCTAGTTGGATATAATTATAAACCCACACTAAGGTATCGTATGTTGTAAGTGCCTTTATAACACACAAATAAGAACACACATTTCCAAGCTAAAGATAAAAGACATTTGAAAGGACTATTTATTAACAATTATTAATAATCACCGGCTTATTGAGACTAGTGTACAGCGTTATAATATATGCAGCTAATATATTCACAACATTGTTGTCAAATTGTCCGTTGCATAGCAATCCACTTTGTAAGCAACAGCAATTGTCCAACAAATGCACAGTCAATTGAAGGACCTATTGTTGCACAGTTTACAATGTTATTTCTCTGATACCAGAACATACTGTTGGTCTTCAATATTAATGATGTACTAATTGACAACCCGTGTAGCATAATAACTACCATGCTACTGCCAATTTAATCTAGGGTCCCAGATTCGACTTACGACGAGGCATAAATTCAAGTGATGAGTTTTAATAATTTCCATTCTTGATCTGGGTGTTTCGATTCATGTCTTTTTATTTGTCTATGGTACCCACAACACATGGAATCCTAGTGTGGTCTTTTTGTAGTAATTGTTGTTCTTTCTCTAACTATGGAGGAACAGAGGAGGTTTAATAGACTACGTAAAGTTCACCAGTGGGATGCAAAAAGTGATATGATATTTATTATTACTTCTACAACAAATAGTTCTTCTTCTTCTTCTTAAAGGCATATTACTCGGTCATTGATTTTTTAAACGATAAAGCTTCATAAAGGAATTCCATAAAAGCATGGGAGGTTTTTTCCGCCGGCTTTTTTTCCTCTTAGTGTACAAAAACCCTGAAATATGGGTGCCCAAAGCCGGTCCGATCCGAAATATAAAAGTAAAAAAATAAATTAATAAATAAAAAGGTGCAATATGGGTACAAATAATGATAATAATAATATGAGTATTATATAATATAGAAATTTGTTTCAATGTACATTTTAATTTGTAATTAGTTAAGTTTTAATTATTGTAATATTTGCATACCTCATGAAGGTAAATATGGCGAACCAAATGTATAAAAGCACCTTTTGTAAACACCCATATTTGTGCAAATATAAGTCTTTGTCTTTGTCTTCCAACTAATAAATATCGATATATTGAGGCTAGCTAACGCATTATAATGCATCCAGTTACAATATTCACAACATTGTTCTCAAATTGTCCGTTGCACAGCGAACCACTTTGTAAGCAACAGCGAGCCATTGTCCGACACATCGGGGCAGTCAAATGACAAGCTTTGATACACATTGTTGGATCGTTCACAATGTTATTCCTATGATTGCTTATGTAACTATTCATATTAATTAAATATAATAGTAGTTGTTGATTAAATAATAATAATTGTTTTATTTTTGTGTTTATAAGAGTTTACATAATTTGATTTTATAGTTATACCTAATAACTCTATCTTTCCTATAAAAGCGTATTTGAGACTAGGGGCCGCCCGCGACTTCATCCGAGTGGACTTTAGTTTTAATATTTTTTTTAAATAAAAGCTTAGTATATTTCTATTTACATCAGCTACCTGCCAAATGAAAGTCCCGTCAAAATCGATCCAGCCGTTTCAGAGATTAACCGGAACAATCAGACAGATAGACAGACAAAAATTATATAAAAAAAAGTTTTTTTGTAAATGTATCGTATTTACATTAGTTAAAAAGCAGTTATTTTAATATTACAGACACTCCAATTTTATTTGCTCGTATTTGTATAGATATTACTTTATGAAGGATTTGAATAACGCGTCACACTCTCACAAACACCCATAGCAAGAAAAGAAACTTGACCATTTAAATTTCTCCCTCGTCGGGAGTTGAACCCGGGACCCTGGATCGGCAATCCGATATGGTATCCTTGAGCCATAAGGGTCGCCACATACCTACATACATGGTAAATTCAAGAGCACTTTTTCCAAAAGGACTTTAATCGTATCAGTCAGATATATAATAAGAGCAAATTCCATTATTATTAGAGTGTGTAATACTATTTGCTAGCGCATCAGCTATCGTACTAAGTCTAAATGTTTGTCTGACATTGACAGTATTACTGTGTGTGGTACTTTTTTCTTAAATCAAGCTTAAAATCCATGCGTTTAAGCTCAACATACCATTTAATTATGAAAAAAATAGATCTACTCTTTTATTTTTTTCTTAATGTGTTATATTTATAATTTAATATAAGTAATTTAGTTGTATATAGTTATTTCTTTTTATATTTACAATGTAATAATTTTGTTTCCATTAATATATAAATTACGAGTAAATATTAAATTTTGCTTACAAATTCATAGCAAAACACTCAAAGCATAAACAAAAACATAGCATGTTGTGCAATGTAACTGCAATATCGTATTAAAATTTCGCCTACATTGTATGTTTAGTCAGAAAAGACCTATTTTCTGTGGTAGTGTAGGTATCTAATACAATAAATTTGTATGACAGATCTACTCTCCTATGTAGAAGATTTTACTACTGTTCTCACTAAATAAAAACAACGGGTTGCACTCCGGTAGTGCCGGCAGAAGCGAAAACTTGAACATGAATGTTGTGCATTTTTGATATTTTGGAATGGTTAGGGAATAATTTCGCACGAATTGCTTTCATTATCAGTATTATTTTTCATCTAGTATTTTCAGTAGGTTTTCATCTAGTATTTTAATGAAGTACTCACTCTTTCTCTTTTACTATTTCTTCGTCACTTTTTTCATTAATAGATGCACTTTGTTCAATGTCCATATTTTAAATACATAGACATAGACAGTCGAGCCATCAGCTGTCTCCCCTCCGTCTTACGAATATTCGATCAGGCCACGTGTCCTGACGCGAGTTTAACATTTTTTACCCATCCCAAAAAAGTGCACAACGCCGCTAGATCTACTCTCCTATGTAAAAGATTTGGCTACTCTTCTCAATAATAAATATCGAACACTTGGTTCGGGGCCGATAAATTCCTTGGAACTTTTATACATAAATCGCATCCGATGAAGTTGAATTATTATTTATTATTCTAAAACTCAGTTGCAAAACTCGCCTTTAAATTTACTTTGCGATGAAATTTTAAACTATGTAATAAATAAATATAATGCACATTCAGTGCATCTATTGAATTTGAACTCTTGGCGAGAACTCTGTGTGTTATCGGAGAATTTATGATTTTAGTCGGAACGGAAGTCTTAGGTTACAATACTGGTAAATAGAAAAGTTTATCGATGTTTTCCTTAAATTAAGATAAAACTTTTGATGGCCACGATTTCATTACTTTGCTTTTTGCGTCCCACTGCAGCTGGGCACAGGTCTCTTCCCATTATTGGGAGGCCTGCAGCTTACATCATCACTCTGCTCCAATGCGGGTTGGTGGAGATGCGGGTTAGTGGCCAACCCGCTGTCGGATGTTTTCAAACCGGCTATACTCCGACAAGGTTTAACGATTGTTATCTATCGATAACAACCGGGACCGATGCCCTCCCAAGCACGGAAACGCGCATGTTTTTTTTTTGCCACTAGCGGTCACCCATCTCACACCCGACCGCGCTCGTTTGGCTTAGTAGCATAGGTCGTTTGCGTTCTACGCCAACCACCGGGCCATGTGCGCTTCACGTTTTTACTACTAATTTTGAATATTTCCACTAAATGATAAATAGAGAATACGAGCTGACCCCACGAACTCCGTACCGCATGCGTGGGCCACCCTAATCACTTAAGGGTATGAAAAATAGATAGTAGCCGATTCTCAGACCTTTTTTTATATGTAAACCGAACAAAAAGGCAGACGGGCCGCGTGATGTTAAGCGATCACCGTCGCCTATGGACACGGGCAACCCCAGGGGAGCCACCCGAGCATTGCCGGCTTTGGAGGAGAGCTTTTTTACAGCTTTCTTGAAGAACCCCATGTTATAGTCCACTGGGAATGCCTCAGCTGGAAGTTTGTCCCATAACCTGCACGTCCGTGGTAAAAAGGAGCGTGCAAAGCGGACTGTGGAGGACCGCCAGGAGTCCAGATGGTGCTGGTGGAACTTTAACCTTCGCCTGGTGGTATAATCATGGAATGGTGATGTAGGCATGAGTTTGAAAAGTTCCTCGGAGCACTCACCATAGTAAAGTCGGTAGAACACGCAGAGCGAGCCTATGTCTCTTCGCAAGCTGAGCGGTTCTAGCCTGTCAGTCAATCTTGGGTCGTTGACGATTCAGACTGCGCGCTTTTGAACGGAGTCAAATGTGTGTAGCTGGTATTTTGGTGCTCCTGCCCAGAGATGAGAGCAGTACTCCATGTGGGGTCTGACCTGTGCCTTGTACAGCTGCGTCAGGAGTTGCCCCGCAGTGAAGTACTGCCTCGCCCTATTGAGGACACCAAGTTTTTTGGACGCCAATTTGGCTTTGTGCTTAATATAAGATGAAAGAAGATAAGATGCTTAATAGGTACATTAATTCTTTATATCAATAATTTTGTAGACGGTACAACTTTTATTTGACGACTTACATGAGGCTTACACTTACCTTCAGAGTAGCGGCGTTACTGAATGACCACAGACAAGACTTTCTGTTTCGCTGGGAATCGAACCCGGGTCCCTTTGATTGGCAGTCCGGCATGGTAACCATTGCGCCACGCAGGTCGTCATATATAAATACTTCACATTTTCAAGGAAAATATTCTTGGTTTGTACCAATTTAATAAATAAAGTGATATTGTAAACTATTAATAGTTTAGCCTCTGCCAAGCAAGGCTTTCTAACTTATTTGAATCACATATGGAAGGTTAACAACCTCTTGGAGTACCGAAAAGGTTTTATTTAGATCCGTTAAAGTTCCGTAATTGAAATCCTCTCGCAGGGTTATAACCCCGATAATATATTATACTGCGAATGGAGTCATTGAACTTGGAGATTTTTTATACATTGTGCTGAGTGGGTAGTTATTTCATGTTAGTGCTTAGCAATGTATTGCCTTTGAAATACTGAATATCTAATCACACAAGTTGTGATAGAATGTATATATGTATATACGTAAATAAATAAATAAACTAAATAACGTTTCACACTCATAGCCCCACAGTAGGGTAGATATACCCTGTGTCGTGAGTGCCATGGACACACACAGAGACAGAAACACAAATACCCAGACCGCAAACAGAAATTTAAACTTCTCCTTCGCCGGGAATCGAACCCGGGACGCTTCGATTGGCAGTCCAGCATGGTACCATTGCGCCACGCGAATCGTCTATACAGTTATTCTATATTGTTTCTACGAGTAGATATATATTATCTATATTTTTTCATTGATTTTAAATGAAAATTTATTTACTCCTCAAAAAAAATATTTTTAATTTACTAATTTTATTTTAAAAATAGGGAAATTGACTCTATAAATTCAACCACAATACTTAAATATTCATTGCTCTTTTAAATTAAATAAAAAATATTCTTTGAGTAGCAGAGCTTCAGGTAATCTATGCGATATCTAATATCGCTATCATCACAGTGTTTGCACAATTGCAGAAAATCTCAATCTAATCGTACCGCAGCTTCAATAGAGGAGAAGACTCTTTTTAAGAATCCACTTTCCCTTAGAAGGTTTAAGTGCATTCCTTCGTTCCAATAGCTCTTCAGACTTAGACGCTTTAGTTGCGAGAAATAAGACATTTCACGAAAACACTATTTATTCCGTAATGAGTTTCGGAAACACTCGCTGAAACTGGTCCACGTTGAATTTATTTACCAAGAGAAAGCGAGATGTTTATTGCATGTTCTTTTAAATTTTAAATAAAATACTATCCAAAAGAAATAAACATTTCCCTCTAGCTTGGTTTTTATCAAATGCTAAACGTATTTAAATGAAAATAAAATGAAATATGTAGTTTGTTATTATTTTGGGCAATTATATAATTATACACTTGATGGTTGTTATTGTATGGTCATCGTCTGACCGCCATATGCTTAAATAACGCAAAAGAGCATTATTCAATAGTAGTGGTAGTAGTGGGTTAATTTATTATTAGAAAAAAAATAGAATATATTTTTTTTGTATCAGACTATTATTATATTTTTTGCGAAATGGCCAATGCGTATATTTTACTAAATATATGTATATTTTAGTTTGCGTAAGAGCGTGTAGATAAAAAGCTTGAGATTTAATAATGTTTTGACAGTTTCGTCTTGGTAACATTTCACATGGAAATATTTTTGGTATGATACGTTTTCTTTCCACTTTTACAGTACACCAAGCGAGGGACAGTAGTTCGCCGTCTGACGTCTTACAGTAGTTAGCCGTCTGTTATCAAAAGTGTCATGGGTGCCATGGACACCCAAAATGACAGAAACACCCAGACTGAGAATAGATATTTAAACGCATTATACAAATTTCTGTTTCGCCGGGAATCGATCCCGGGACCCTTCGATTGGCAGTCCGGTATCGTAACCGTTGCGCCACGCAGGTCGTCAACTGGTGGTAGAACTATTATGGTTCACCCGGGCAAGTACCACCGCTTCATCCAATTCTGCCGTGAATCAATTCTGTTGTGTTCCATTGGAAAGTTCCAGTTGCCGGCCGGACTTAACGAGGCGACCATCAGCCTCCGGAGTAGCGGACCGATCGGCATACGACCTTAGACAAGACTTATCCTTGCTTGAGGTTGTGTGTATGAGTAGATAAGGCATACGACCTTAGACAAGACTTATCCTTGCTTGAGGTTGTGTGTACGAGCAGATAAGGCATACGACCTTAGACAAGACTTATCCTTGCTTGAGGTTGTGTGTACGACACAGAATATTATTAACAGAAGTTAGAATGGAAATGTGGGCGGGGCAGACGTCGCCAAGGAATTTTGAGCAAACGCTCAAAATTCCAAAATCTCTACAGAAACACGCGATCGTGCTACAATATGCGTGCTTGTGTGCGTGCTTGGGTGTGATTCGTTCATTTGAAATCGCGTGATTGTGCGGCGCTAAGATTGGCTAGATTTGAAATTGCAAATATGTGCGTAAGCTTCGTATTTATTTAAGTACAGATGTAATGGAGGTGAAAGGCGGGGCTTAATCGGCGACACCAGTCTTCATACAAACGGCGTATTATTGCCGTTCTACCTCTCTTAATAATGTTCTGTGGTGTACGAGCAGATAAGGCATACGACCTTAGACAAGACTTATCCTTGCTTGAGGTTGTGTGTACGAGTAGATAAGGCATACGACCTTAGACAAGACTTATCCTTGCTTGAGGTTGTGTGTACGAGCAGATAAGGCATACGACCTTAGACAAGACTTATCCTTGCTTGAGGTTGTGTATACGAGCAGATAAGGCATACGACCTTAGACAAGACTTATCCTTGCTTGAGGTTGTGTGTACGAGGAGATAAGGCATACGAACTTAGACAAGACTTTCCTTGCTTGAGGTTGTGTGTACGAGTAGATAAGGCATACGACCTTAGACATGACATATCCTTGCTTGAGTGTAGATGCCCATGGGCTGCAGCAACCACTTAAAACGAAGTGACCTGCATACTCGTTTGTTACTTTGCTATTCCATTCAGTAAGCGCCCTATTTGCGATTAATTTCATTCCACGGCGAGGTCGCGCCAAATGACGCGCATCATACCAAATTGGAATTGTGTCGATATTAATCTTCCATTCTATCGGCATTTCGACAAAATGGAACTTTTTCAAGCAAAGCATTCAGCTGCCAATTTAGTTTGATAGTAGAAGGGGAACCCAAGAGGGAACTTATAGATTTTCTCGAGCGCGCTGCACTGCACTGTATAGGGCACGGTTAAAAAAACAGCCCTTTTTATAAAAACGCTACATTGAGTCAAGAACAAAGACTTTCATTTGCACAAATATAGGTATTTACAAAAGTAGTGTAATATTTATTTAGTTCGCCATATTTACTTTCTTGACCTATTTTTATTAATAACATTTAAAAGAGAAAAACTTAATTAAAACACAATTACATAAATGTTCATTTACATCTATTTTATCACTATTTTTATTTATTCCCATATTGCGCATTTTATAGATTAAAATATTTATTTATTTATATTTTAGATCGGGTCCGATCGTCGGCTTTCGATACCCATATCACAGTATGTTAGTACATTAAGAGGAAAAAGTCGGCAGAAAAAAAAACCTGCCATGTTGTTATAGAATTCCTTTATGCCGTTTTATTTTTTATGAAATCAGTGACTAAGTAATACGCCTTTTTCAGTACATACATTTTAAGTAATTTTTTTAAACTCGTTTCCCTTTTTAATTTTATCGTTAGCATGAATTGATTAAAATATCACGTTGCTGTTTATTTTTATCCATTCGACCCTGATAATTTTAACTAAAACTGTCTGATTATTACAGCACACGCATTTAATCAATTTCCCTTTCAATCAAAGATTTAACATTTATTTCAGATGCTTGATATTTACCCGTCCCTGTTTTTTAAAACCTGTTGGCCTTCTTCTCACCAGTGAAACATTGAACATCATAATATTATAAGCATTCAATATTTGTAACGTAATCTGTAAAATACACTTAGTCCTCATGTCGCTGGAGTAAATTTACATCCAGCACCGTGGGCTCCCATACTGTAGGGTGTTGATGCAAAAGGTCGAGTCGTTTTATGATATGGAAGAAGCAGACAAAGAGCTTTCATTTATTTCCTCGACAACTCATTAATTTGAAGAACGATGATGTTTGCATGTCGATAAGTTTTGGTAAGGTTTTATGATAACTTGAGTATCGTTTGCTGGATCCTCACACACTTAATAGAGCGGTTGCGAACCAGCGTAATACAAGCGTATTAATCAACCACTGCTGTCATCTTTTTTTATTTGAATGCAAATGATCATGCAAGCCTCGGAGTATTATGTGGTCGCTGCAGTCCATTAGTATATACACACAACCTCAAGCAAGCATGGGCAGTCTTGCCTGAAGTCGTACACAGTTGAGCTGCTACTCCGGAGGATTATGGTGGACTCATGTACATGTGGACAGCCTCCGTGGCGTATTGGGTAATGAGCCCACTTCGTAATGTGAGCTCATGGGTTCGATTCCCACCCAGGACAAATATTTGTGTGATGAACATGACTATTTGTTCTGTGTCTGGGCAAGAATAAGAAGCGCGTACAGTGTATCCGTCAACTATAATTTGACGACCGCGTGGCGCAATGGTTACCATGCCGGACTACCAATCGAAGTGTCCCGGGTTCGATTCCCGGCGAAACAGAAATTTGAATGATGAGTTTAAATTTCTGTTCTCGGTCTGGGTGTTTCCTGTTTTTGTATGTGTCTATGTTACCCACGACACAGGGTATTAATTACCCTACTGTGGTTTTTTTTAACGTTTATATTAAATATTCGTGTTTGTCCGAGTAACCGCTCTTAGACGCAATTGATTCATAAAGTTTTAACCGCCAAATCGATGACAACTTGACTCCAATATACCTATATATGAAGCGAAAAATAAATAAGCATACGATTGCATCCGAATGCAGTTTATGCAGTCGATAATATATGCAGGCGTTGGTGCTTCCACTCGTCTGGAATATCGTAGTACTCTGTAATGTGAAAGGAATTATGCGATAGAAGATTTTCCACCTCAAATCGGACGAGAAATATTCGGGACCGATGCTCGTTTTCGAACCAGATTGAAATGTTGACGAGTTTTATGGATAAGACCTTTTGCGCTATAAATAAATAAATAACACCGCTCACTCATATCCTAACACAATAATTACCAGTGTCGAGGGAAAGACAGAAACACTAACACTCAAACCGAAAGAGGAATTCAAAGTAATCATTCAAATATCTGTCTCTCCGGGAATCGAACCCGGGACTCTTCGATCGGCAATCCGGCATGGTAACTATTGAGACACCGATAGTCGCACTATCAATCTTTGTATGTATCCAATGAATTTTATTTTTGTTTCTTTTACCGACTATAAAATAGAATATTTTATCTATTCGTTAACTTATTGTTTTCATCGAAATTGGTACAGTAAAAAAATAAAAGGCAAAATTATTTTTAAAAACAAGCTTTAATTCAAAAAAGATCTGAAAAGTTAAAAATAATTTAAACCTGATAAGTAATAATTTAAACCTAATAATGTTATAAGTTATAAAAAGGGTGTTATATTGTCATGGAACATTTAAGAACTTCAAGCATTTTACATCTTCATTATTTAACTTTTACAACCGCTATATAATACGATTTTATTTATAAAATTATCTGGTTTAAATTGTTTTAAAAGTTTTAGTTCTTTTTAATAGAAGCTTGTTTTAAAAAAAAATATTTTATTTTTAGCTTTTTATTTTGATGCTAATTTGACTACGGGGCTGTCTCGTTTAATAACTGAGTTCCTATGGCCATCTTCCAACTCCATCATCAGACGCTGATTACCATCTAGCACTAAAGTGCTTGTTAAGACGAATCATACGAGCCCAAACTCGATGGGGTTGTGTCGTTTAATTACCGAGTTCCTATGGCCATCTGCCAGCTACATCATCAGAACTTGGTTACCATCTACCACCAAAGTACTCGTCAAGACGAATCAAACGAACCGAAAGTCGGTGTGGTTGCGTCGTTTAATTACGGAGTTCTTATGGCCACCTTCCCGCTCCATCAACAGATCATGTCATGCAAGATTACAGCTCAATCGGAAACCTTCCCGGTTTCGAAGATCAAATTTAACTTGCAAGATTTGATTACAGGCAACGGGACAGGTGAAACTAAATAAAAGCTTGTGAAAAAATGGTTTTGGCTGCAACCCTTTTTGTGTCTCACTGCTGGGCACGGGTATCTCCCCATTATTGGGGAGGCCTGGAGCTCACTTCACCACGTTGCTCCAATGCGCGTTGGTGGAGGTGGGTTAGTGGCCAACCCGTTGTCGGATGTTTTCAAACCGCCCATAAGGCCTCCGACAAGGTTTTAACGACTGTTATCTATCGACAACAACTGGGACCGATGCGGCGACGGCTTAACGTACCTTCCGAAGCACGAAAACACGCATGATTTTTTTTTGCCACTAGCGGTCACCCATCTCACACCCGACCACGCCTGTTTGGCTTAGTCGCATAGATCGTTTTTTGCGTTCTACGATAACCGCCGGGCAATGCGCGCTTAAAAAAAAAGTAAATATTCAACTAATCAAAACAAATAATCTTATCTTGCAATGTTATGTACGTATAATAAAACTAGGTTTTAAGTCCGCCTATTGTTAACCTAGTTAAGGTAAGCAATAAAATGTTAATGAATAAATAAAAATGTAATGAAAAAAATATTGTGAATAACAAATAAAACAAAACAATAAAAATTAAGATTCAGGTATATCATAAAATTGAATAACCCTGTAGTGTCGCAGTGGATTTAAATATTTATTTAAAAGATAAAACAGACCAGCGGACTGGAGCGTCCCGGGAAATAAATAAACGAATTACAAAGTCAAACTGAACTGACAGAATGTTCCGGAATAAAGTCATATTCAAGCAAAATGGAAATATGCATCGATGAATCACAATTAACTCTGCTAGTTTTGATGTTATAGCAATCCGGTCTTTGACTACCAAGTCCGACAATGAGATACTTTTAATGAGCTGTCAAATCGTGACATCCCCATACATTTTGTATGAGAAAATGATAAGTGACGTCACTTATCATATATAGTCAATTGACTTCATTATTATTGATTTAAGCGGTAATGAACAACCATGTATAAAAAAGAATTAACAATTATATTGCTTTCCAAGCGTAATTTAGTACAACCTTTTTAAGGTAAGGATTTTGAAATTTTTTGTGCATAGTGTCCAAGACCCTATTGAAAAGATCATCTTCATTCAGAAAATCCTTCTGTCTATAAAATCAAGTTTCAAATTTTGGATCTGTTGACTATGATGTGTTTTATAGGTGGTAGAAATTTAATGGTTAGATCGTAGAAGTACAACCTCTGCACGCACTTCTGTACAAGGAACTTTTATGATTTTTTTAGTGTATTAATTGATCCTATTTGGCAAAGGGATTAAGTGCTCTTAAAAGACGACATCGATTGGAGCACCACGAAAGACAGAAATACGAACCAAAGCTAAACCTCACCGCGTAGCGTGGAAAAGGTCCCATAATTACGAAGCGACAGATATGAAGTCACCGTCCGAGAACGAAGTAGTCGCAGTACCAAAAACTATGGGAAAAACAAGTGATTTTCAGTTTTAACCGTTAAAAACTGCGTTCAAATATATAGTCGTCATAGTTTTTTCTTCTTAAAAATATTAAAATCATTATTGGATGTAATAATAAAAAATAACTAAATTTTACATATTTCACATTTCCATATTTCCTAGAATTTTGGAAAAAAATCCACTTTGTTACTATTATTTGCAATTTTGTAATTGAATGTATATGCATTTTACATTATATACACTTTTTATGCATATTCCCTATTCTGTTGTGTTATTAAAAAGACACTGAAAAATATCGATATTTTTAATTTTATATTGAACAGGACATTTGCATGACATGACCACAAAACAAACATATAAGGTTATTTATAATTTTTACCTAAATCAGAGACTTACATAGATAGACATTAAGTATATCGTTATTCAGTATTTAGTAGATAGATAATTATATACAGAATTAGGATATACTAACATCCTAAGTCTTTGACCTAAACCAATCGTTTTGAGATGACAATTTTTTTCCAAGTACCTACATATAAGTACCTAACTTTATGGTAGTATCTGGCTAATTACAGAAGATTAATAACGCACATACGTGCGATCTAGATTAGATCTTGATTGGAATTACATTATCTCTGGACACAACGTTCTTGTTAATATTCAGACTAGTGCTAAATTACCTTACAATCACGCCACAATTACAAACAAAAAATAAAAACGATTTAAACTGCCTATTTAGAACGAGAGTTTTAATTTAACAATTTTACTAAGGGCTCGATACCAAAATAGTTTAGGAGTCATTACCTACCATTAACAAGAAAACATACCATATGCCCAGTACTATACAATTTTATATTTTTACCGTTTAAAATTTGTATTTTTTATACCCTAAGTTTTCGAACAAAAAAGATTTATTGAAAGAATTTGCCTTCAACTCTTAACCGAGGTAGTACATTCCATAATGAAATCAAAAACTCTATGAATAGGTACAAGACACAAATATCTGGTTTGCATTAGAATGTAAGTATAATAACATGACAATCAATGAGTGTGTCTATAAAATTTGAATGTTCGTCTCGATTTCCATTCCAATAATTTTCGGTATGTTCTGTATTTTTATTTTTTTCTCAATAATAAAAAAAATGATTTTGATGAGCATCAAAACATTTTATAGGTAAGCATTAAACTGTCAAAATTTAAACCTTTTTTTTTCAAAATTTTGTTAATTTCTTACTCGCTATCCTGATAAACTTTGCCTGCCAATAACAAAGTCAGCTATGAGGTCAAAAACTTGCTACTAGATGTACTAATAAATTACTGAAAACCTGGCTTCTTGAAAAGTGCTACTATAGCGTCAAAGAATTCATGGGTGAACAAAAATTTGATACTATTTGACATAAATTATTAAATTATACGAAAAATTACATAAATTGTAAAATTAATAATAAAATCTATGACAACTAAAATAAGCAAATAGGATCTAATAATAATATTAATATAAATGTAATTAATTGTACAATTTATTACCTATTATACTGTAAAGCACACCAAATTTTGGTTAATGTGAGAGACTATCTGTTTGTAAACAACTAAGTATTGTATTCCACATTCGAGCAAATAAATGATTTCATTCATTCATTCATTCAAAAACATTATGAATGATATAAGTATCATTCATTAAGCTTCTCGTTATAATTGGGAAGCGAAATGTAAAGGAAGGGTATTAGATGATTTCCAGGTTCTGTCTGTAAAGTACTTTTCTGAGTATAGAAGGACACTTTAGAATTATCTAACTAAAGACAATTTGTGGGCTTATTTTGATAAGCCCTCTGAATAATAAAAAGATAATTTTAGCTGTTTTATTGTGAAAAATATAAAAAACAACACTATACTCGCGCTCCAACGGTTCTGAATTATGTTATAGTTGATTTAATATTTTTAAAAAAAGCCTTTACTTTACTGTACTGACGCAAAATACGGCTGCCACACTGCGTCCCAAATGTGGACTATTGTTGACTATTGGCAAGGAAGTCTGGACCTTACTTAGTAAACATTAGATCCAATGACCAAACCACACGGATGTTTTCAAACTGCCCTTATGATCCTCGACAAAATATGTTTTAAATGTACATAATTGCTACAAATAGTGTTAACAAAATGTAAACAAATAGCAGAGCAAGAGTTAACAAATAGAGTTAACAAGATGTAAAGTTTTACGTTCTAATTGGGAACCTAAATTGGAGCTACACGATCGAATAATTCATTTCCCGATTTAATTATTTTAGAGATGAATTAAAAAAGAGACCAAAAATGGCGGCATATACATGATCGCAGATGACACGGTTCGACGCCTGTATACCATTTTCAATTAAAACGCGATATAGTTTTTGTCGAAAACAATTAAATTTTTAGTTTATTTTATACATAATAATATATTTTTAGCCTGCGGCTATATTATGTCTTTACAAAAAGCTATTATGATTTTCATAATATTCAAATTGACCTTTAAATATTATGAAAATCATATGAAATCATCCGACAGCGGGTTGGCCAGCAACCCATATCTCCACTAATCCGCATTGGAGCAGCGTGGTGGAGTAAGCTCCAGGCCTCCCCAATAATGAGGAGCGACCCGGTCTTAAGTCACGACTAACGACGCTAGGCATAACTTAAAGTTACGACACCGATTTGGGATGGCGTAGTGCTGAGGTGCCCCTATACTGACACATGGGCCAGTCGCTCAAATTGATAATAGATTGACGAACAAAACCACGGACAACTGTCAAAAAACTAGGCTACTCATAAGATAGTACCAACCTATTATACATTGATTGGTGAAACGGAACTTTATGCCAAGCATTGCCCTGACAGTTATTTAGTAAGGCGTTCCTTATTCGTCGTTAGTGAAAACGGGCATAAGTCTTTCTCTCGATTTTTCATTGTTTAGCGCCCATTTTTGCTAGAGGTTTTTGTATTTCATAGTAGGTTAGTAAACATTAAAAGCTTTTAAAAATACTGACGCAATGTTTGTAATGCATGAAAGGTTGTGAATTTTGTCCCCAGTATTAGACGCTACTACAACATTATGTATATTACTGAATAAATTCAATTCCTCCAAACGAAGTTAATCCTTCCCAACATTCGGCAAACAAGGAAGAACAGAAACCTAATTATCTTAGACCTCGTCCACAAACGTATTCAGTTTGAACAAAGTGAACAAGTAAAGCACACATCACAATTAAGTCGGAACGGAATTCTGCGAAAAGCGGGTGTGTACACGCGCTAACATTATTAATGCGGACAAAGGGTTTATTTCTTTCAGAGTCTAACAGTGTATGCAAAAAAGTGTTATTTAAAGAAACGAAGCTCTAGTTCTCAATAGAATGTGTGTAAATACTTCCTAATGTTATTACAATGGACATGAATATGTTTCAATCAATTTCTTCAATTTGTAGGCAATATTCTTTGTGGAGTTCAATATACTATTCTAAAACCTATTATTAAATTAAAAGTAAAAATGTTTTTAAGTCATAGTTCCACGTTAGTCAAGTGTTGATTGGTAGACGACACGTGTGGATGTCGTAAATGTGATATTCATTGGGATCCTAGTTTTAGACTCCTTACTTCACATTATTAATACGAGTAAATACATTAAATTCCTCTAAACGAAGTTAATCCTTCCCAACATCTGGCAAATAGGGAAGAACAGAAACGTAATTATCTTAGACCTAGCAATATGAGATGATAGTTACTATGCAAAAATATCAATTTTGGTTCAGAAAGTATAAGAAAATCAATATGTGTGCCTGCTGTACTTTGCTGACATTCCAATTTCGACCACAAAATCGCTTAGGTCTTCCCCCGACGTCGCTGAGCACTGCTAAAAGAGAATGTAAGCGGTTGCAAGTATAATTTTAAATTTAAACCCGTTGACGCCCGAAACATTGTAAAAGTATTTAAAACCCTAGATATTAAGAATAGCACAGATCTGTGGGGTATATCTGTAAGAATTTTAAATGCAATAATAGATGTAATAGCGCCCCACTTAGCATTAATTTTTAATTGATTTAATGAAACATAGCAAAGTTGTTCCCCTATTCAAATCTGGCAGTAACACAGACCCCTTCAATTTTAGACCGATATCAATACTGCCTACATGTAGCAAAATATATGAAAAAATAATACTCGAGCAACTCTTAGCACATTACATAATAATCAATTTGGTTTTATAAGGGGTCGCTCTACGATTGATGCGGGTGTAGAGCTCTTTAAGGATATTGTAGATGCTTAGGAGGACTCACAGAATGCCATAGGCGTATTTTGTGACATTTCAAAGGCATTTGATTGTGTCCAACATGAAACTTTAATCAGGAAACTCTGTCACTATGGCATTAAAGCTGTGCATTAAAGATACCGCCCTTCGGCTTCTCAGATCTTATCTCAGTGATAGGACTCAGAGAATCGAAATAAATGGTAAAAGGTCGTCCGGGTCAAAAGTGGAGATGGGGGTCCCACAGGGCTCGATATTAGGACCGTTCCTATTTTTAATTTACATTAACGACCTTCCTTATATGGTACAAAATGGTCATGAGATAGTATTATTCGCAGATGATACTTCTTTAATATTTAAAGTTGCCAGACAAGCGTATAATTATGACGAAGTGAATAATGCTCTCTTTAAGGTTGTTAGTTGGTTCGATGTAAACAATTTATTGCTAAATAATAAAAAAAAAACTAATTGTATTAAATTTTCACCACCAAATGTAAAATATATTGATGTAAAACCGCAGTTAAATGTTGAGGAAATCAATTTTGTTGACACAGCTGTATTTCTTGGAATAACTATTGATTCAAAACTTCAGTGGGGACCCCACATATCCCGGTTAGCGAATAGACTTAGCTCTGCTGTTTTTGCCACTAAAAAAATTCGCTTACTTACTGATGTCGATACAGCTAGATTAGTGTATTTCAGCTACTTTCATAGTATAATGTCCTATGGTATCTTGCTGTGGGGAAATGCTGCTGATATTGGCACAATATTTACCATGCAGAAGAGGGCTATTCGCGCTATTTATAATTTTAGCTGTAGAGAATCTCTCAGAGAGAAATTTAAAGAGATAAATATTCTTACACTTGCATCGCAGTATATTTATGAAAACATAATGTACGTATATAAGAATAAACCGACATTTACCACATTTAAGGATTTACATAGTTCGAACTGTGCTTCGACCAGGAACGGCCATAAGCTTGCATTCCCAAAGTGTCGGCTTCGTAAAAAAGTCACTCTTTTATTGGGATGTCTTATAGGATCTATAATAAAATTCCAGAAAAAGTGCAATCCTTGCCTTTACACAAATTTAAGAAAACTGTTAAGCAAGTCCTATGCCGCAAGGCCTATTATGAAACCAAGGACTATTTAAATGATAAAAAGGCTTGGGATTAAACTTAACTCACATAAGGCTGTTTCTATATACCATGTAATAATTTTAACATTTTTAAAATTTGTGAGCGGATGGCAGTGTGATAGCATTGACACACACGATAGCTGTCTCGTGTGCTCCTTGTCACCCCACAGTCATGCTGCATAATAAATACCCATTGTACCTGAAAATTTATTTAAAACAGGGCTGGAGTTTTTTTCCGCCCGCTTTTTTCTCCTAGCCCATATAAGCCTTAGCGCACCCAAAGCGGATGACGGTCAGCTGATGACCGTAGAACAATGACAAACATCAAGTGTATATTATTACCCAGGATGTGAATAAACTATTTCATTTCATAAAATGTGAGAGTTCCCCTCGATTTCCTTGGGATTCCATCATCAGGTTTTGACTTGGTGACAATGGGACCACCTCGGAAGTATAAGCTTTCAAACAAAAAAAAATAATAATCATCAAAATCGGTTCATAAACGACGAAGTTATCCGCGAACAAACATAAAAAAGCATATTATGTACGGTCGAATTGAGTGACCTCCTCCTTTTTTGAAGTCGGTTAAAAAACAAAGTACCTTAGAACTACGGACCATAATTTAGAAATGAAACAACGCAATTCAACACATTTAAACCTTAAACCAACCTCGGTTCTTTACTTATTCAGTATAACAAGAATTAACGAGTAAGACACACAGTGCACAATTAAACGTGCAATGTTGGAAAGTTCCAACTAATTTGGCGACAGTTGATTATAATTTTCGAATATTACTTAATCAAGGCGTAACTTTGAAGACACCTTGCCAATATGACGTCGCAAGTACGGGTATCTCCTTGTATGACTTCGTTCTTAGTATTTTTGCCACACTAAGAGCAGATTGGTGACCTATGGCCTGTGCCTTTTTTTTTGGTATCGGGGGGAAAACCTTCAAAAGGTTTCCGGCACCTTTGCTGGCAATAGTTCCTGTAGGTGGTCCTTGTTTGATATATATTTTACCATCTATTTTTAGATATATAATAATGGTAGTACATTATTTTTATCTAACGGCGCATTTTTGCCGTTCTACCTCTCTTAATAATGTTCTGTGGTATTTTTTATATCGTAGAGTTATTCCTACACTAACGTAAATGTTAATGAACAGTCAGACAAGATGTCTTTGAAATAGGTACTACAAACAAAATGGATTTTGAAGTTGGATAACTCATTTTCGTATGCCTAACTTCTGCAAGTCCTTTAAAACAGTACTTCTTGGCTATATTTTCTAAAACTCTCCGTGAACTTTGTAAGTGAGATATTTAAGACATCAAACCCTGCCACTATAAATTCTGGTCACAGATCAGATATCAAGAAAAGATTATTAAGTATGTAAGAAAGAAAGAAAGAAAGAAAAAATATTTATTTCATATTAGGAATACAAAATATTCGCTTAATGAATGTCATTTTTTCCCGGTCATCGCCTTTAAGTGCCCGTTTGGGCTAGATGTTGAGCTGAGAGAAAAAAGGCGGCGGAAAAAAACTCCCAGCACTCTTTTTAAAAAAAACAGTACATATATAATTGAGATAACAGTATGGCTATGGGTCCATAATGGGCACACGTGACAGCTGATCTGTAGATGTATCTAGTAGTATTAAGAATCATTGCTAATATCCTAAATTAAACATTTCTTTTAGATTTCTTGAGGTATGCAAGATTATGAAAAACATAATAAAATAGGAACATACAAGACCAAATGTTACACTCACAGTGGAACAAAGATAAAAAAAAACCACTAATCAAATTTCTTTGTCAAAGGTATGTATGAAGTCGGGATCTGCCGCGTAGGATGCAGGTATCTTCTGTTGGCTAGCGCTGATCTAAGGCCCTATTTCACCATCTCCAAGTAAAGTTTTGACTTGTTACGTCCCAAGTAAAATTAATTGGCAAGTAAAAACTATGAGTACGGGTCAGTTTATTATAATAATATGATTAGTGCTACTCGAACATCGTGAAATTGAAATTGAAGTTACGGGTGAGTTTGACCGACAATTAGCGTACTTGTCACTTTACTTGAAGGTGGTGAAAGAAGCCCTAAGTCTTTGTTCAATTAAACTAGGAATGATTTTATTTTACTGCCATATTTTCATTCATCATACGAGTAGTAGTGTAAGACCGGTGGTACGGTATAAAAATTTATTTTGATTAATTGTTTGATAACTCTTCTAATATAATATAATGAAATAGAATATCAGAAAAAAAAGTAGGTACATATATGGAACATTCTCGCAGATTTTGAGCTGTAATATTTCAATCGCTGTGTGAGCCTTCTTGAATTTTGCTGATATCCGATCACTGTAGAAAATCTCGATATTTAAACGGATACTTCTAGTAAATATCTAATCTTTGACATACCCCTGAATTGAGCTGGAAGGGTAAAAAGTTGGGTTCGCTAAGTTGAAAACAGTTTTGAAGGAAATAATTTAGACTTAATAGGGGATGTCTTTGAGACTTCTAGAGAAGAAATTTATTCGGATGGGGTTAAGGAGATAACTCATCAGCTGCTTTAGTAGCAGGGAAATATGCTTTTTAATTAAATCCTCCTTTGTTTGGCCCTAGGAATGGTAATATTGAAAATAATTGGCGCACAAAAATGATAATTTAGTGGCTGCAACCCTTTTTGCGTCCCACTGCTAGGCAAGGGACTCTCCCCATTATTTTAAAGCCTGGAGCTTACTCCACCACGCTGCTCCAATGCGGGTTGGTGGAGATGCGTGTTAGTGGCGAAATCGCTGTCGGACGTTTTTAAACCGCCCATAAGGCGTCCGACTAGGTTAAACGACTGTTATTTATCGACAACAACCGGGACCGACGGCTTAACGTGCCCTCCGAAGCACGGAAACACGCATGAATTTTTTTGCCACTAGCGGTCACCCTTCTCACATCCGACCGCGCCCGTTTAGCTTAGTTGCATAGATCGTTTGCTTTCTACGCTAACCGCCGGGCCATGCGCGCTTCAATCATTTAGTATTAGGTTAAAACTGGTTACGTATTCTAGACTAGTATAATATTTAATAATTTTGCAATGATTCAATTGTTTTGTACTCTGGAGTAGCATGAAAGATCAATGCAGTCAAGAGAACACATGAAGGATTGGTGACTAAATGCGCAATACCTTGCTGCTGGTTCCAGTTGCTACCAATAGATAACAGTCGTCAAACCTTGTTGGAAGCCTTGTCGGCGGTATGAATTTTCTTTTCACTGCTGGATATTTATCCAGCAAAGGGTTGACCCCTAACTCGTAACAACTCCAGATTGTATATATATATGAGGAGGAGGAATAAGGTAAGCTAGGCCTTTTTGAAATTCGTGGCAATTTTCGAGAGAGTACCGATGGCTGAGAGCTTTATTTTCGCCGGCTTTTTTTTTCTCATTGATGTAGTGGCGGGTAGGCATCAAAAGCCGATGATCCGTTAAGAATATTTTTAGCGGATCCTAAAATAAAACTATAAAACTATTTTAGTTACTTTAATATTAATTAGTAATATAATATTCTATAGGTACCAAAATATGGTAGACTGGATAATAATTTTAAACATCTAACTGTATGTATGTAAATAGAGAACAATAAATATCTTTCTTTTAAAATTAATGTGAAATAATTTTGTTCAAATTAAGACCCTTACTTGCCACAACAAGTCACTAAACCAATAAATTCAAGCATTTAATTAGATCAGAACAAATTCATCGTATTAAAGATCAACCTTATTGTTTATTAAACTGTCGTAGAACGTTCATCGGAACGGGTTAAATCATCAAGTAATCTGTTGTCATTCCAGTTTCAAAGTTATAGGCTTTGAAGTCGAAATTAGGTCTTGTACAGACTTCGAATTAATTTCGAAGAAAATTTAGTACAACTTTCTGTCAGTTCCACTAAATACTTTAAAATTGTTTTAGTTCAAGACAAGACAGGAATAAATCTTATTGTTTAAGTTCTTCACTTAGTTGTCCGTCTGTTTGTTTTTCTAATATTTGTGTTTCACACTCACTTAATTAAATTGTGTTATCCGTTAAAGCAGTGAATAATCATATTGCAAAGTCGAGTTATTCTTAGGTTCAGATGTATATTATCAGGCTGTAGAGACAACAAAACCAAATGTGGGCTGCGCGCTAGTCTGCTGCTAAATAAAGAAGTGGTAGTTCCAAAGTCATGGACTATACAATCAACTTGTCAGCCAGTTTGAACTGCTTTACGACAAAAAAAAAAGGGGAAACGGTGGAACTTCCCGGATCGAACCATGACCAGATCATACATGTCTAAAAATGGCATTAAAATGTTTCACGAATTGTGTATAATCAAATTAACCATACAATTTTTTTTTACCTTTTTATGTTTGGTGGCAGTCCGGCAAGGTAACCATTGCGCCACGCGGGTCGTACATTTATTTGCAGTTTCCATCAAGGATTTGGCTTTAAGCCTTCTTGGAATATAGTGTATAGCTTTGGAACCTCGTACATATGTACGTTTAACAACTATCAGAAATTTGGTATGGTTACATGTTATACTTGAGCAACAATGGCTGATTGGTAAAATTCGCACGTGTCCGACACGGATATACCGAGTTCAAAACCCGGTGCACACTTCTTACAAAGAATTTTACTAAGTGCGTATTTAATTTTGTCGCTGCTCTACGGTGAGGGAAAATATTGGTTTCGATCATCGTGCATGCCTGAGAGAAAATCATAATAATTTCTGGAAGACATGATAAGGTTAAAAACAACGACAACAAATATCATGTTTTTTTTTTCAACCTTTTTTTATGTCCCACTGCTGGGCACAGGTCTCCTCTCACAAGTGAGAGGGATTTAGGCCATAATCCGAGATTATTATAAATTATAAATTTCTCTCAGGCATGCACGGCGATGGAGAACATCGTAATCAATTAAATATCACGATATTTTCCATCACCGTGGAGCAGCGATAAATATATAAATACACTTAAAGTTTAAATATTCCATGTCACGAAGGTCGTTCGTCTATGAATGTATATGTGAGGCGTGCACATGCAAATTGTTTTAGTATGCCTAACCGTCAGAACGCGTTGTATCAATTGATGTCAACATTTTAGTTGATGTTTTGTTGAAGAGTTGTGCGAGTTAGATAATATCTTCATTATTCAATAATGGCATCGCAAACTCTGTACATATTGCCAGCGTTAAGTATATTAATTTTTGCATCACTTAGCAGTCATAGAAACAATCATTAAGTCGTCAGGTATCAGTCAGTCTAGTCAGTCAGATGTTCAAGTAAAGCGACGGCTACTTTACCAGAACGTGTCTGATGGAGTTTTGGAGGCAAGCCGTAAAACATGTTTTCGCACTGTTATTTTATTTTACTACACTCGTGCACTATAATTAACCTATATCGAACAAAATGCCATCAACTTTATGCGATATAACTCAAAAATACACCAAGAAAATGAAAATAAAACAAGAGCACAGCACGTCCCTTTAGACTTCCCAATAAAACTCCGATAGGTAATATCTTTAAAGGATTTTTTTAAAGCGCGCTTGTCACACATTACTACTACAATCAGAGTCGTGAAATAGAATATGTATAATATTTATTTTTATTTATTTATATATTGCAAACACCTTAAACTAGGGGTTACAAAGGGTTTAACCTAATGCCTATAGGCATTGTCTTCCAGTCACCCTGGGTGATGATGAAAATGTGGGGTAGGCTTTGGAACTGAAAAATTAAGTCGTAAAGAAAAGCATTGATAATTTTTATAGTGAATAAAAAGAAGGGAAATTTAAAATATGAATCTTAAATAACATATATTTATACATATACATATTTATATATATATATATATATATATATATTTTATATGTATACCGAACAAAAAGGCAGACGGGCCGCGTGGTGTTAAGCGATCACCGTCGCCTATGGACACGGGCAACCCCAGGGGAGCCACCCGAGCATTGCCGGCTTTGGAGGAGAGCTTTTTTTACAGCTTTCTTGAAGAACCCCATGTTATAGTCCACTGGGAATGCCTCAGCTAGAAGGTTGTCCCATAACCTACACGTCCGTGGTAAGAAGGAGCGTGCAAAGCGGACTGTGGAGGACCGCCACGAGTCCAGATGGTGCCTGTGGAACTTTAACCTTCGTCTGGTGGTATAATCATGGAATGGTGATGTAGGCATTAGTTTGAAAAGTTCCTCGGAGCACTCACCATAGTAAAGTCGGTAGAACACGCAGAGCGAGCCTATGTCTCTTCGCAAGCTGAGCGGTTCTAGCCTGTCAATCAATCTTGAGTCGTTGACGATTCGGACTGCGCGCTTTTCAACGGAGTGAAATAGGTGTAGCTGGTATTTTGGTGCTCCTGCCCAGAGATGAGAGCAATACTCCATATGGGGTCTGACCTGGGCTTTGTACAGCGTCAGGAGTTGCCCCGCAGTGAAGTACTGCCTCGCCCTATTGAGGACACCAAGCTTTTTGGACGCCAATTTGGCTTTGTGCTCCAAATGACTCCGGTACTGCACTTTACTCGTAATGTCAACTCCCAAAATACCGACACTTTCACCGACGGTACCCTGGAACTTGGGCGCTATAACAAATGGGTTTTTTTAACGGTAAACGCGCAAACTTGTGTCTTCGTGAGGTTAAACTCGACAAGGTTAAGTCGACCCCATTCCGAGACCCGCTCCAGAGAGTTCTCGACTTCAGACACAAGTTTGATTCTACTTTCCTCCACTTGTGACCTAGAGGCATTGGCTCGACAGGTGTAAAGTGCGTCCACCGTACTATCATCTGCATAGCAATGTATACTGCGTGATTGTTGCAGCATGTCATTGATATGCAGAATGAATAGTGTAGGAGACAGCACTGAGCCTTGGGGAACACCGGCATTAATGGTATTCATATCTGGGCAGCATCCGTCAACAACGACCTTAATCTGCCGCTCAGACAGAAAGTTTGCCACCCAGTTGCATAGCCTCAGGGGAAGACCGTAAGATGGAAGCTTCGCGAGAAGGGCCCTGTGCCAGACCCGGTCAAAGGCCTTTGCGATATCCAAGCTGACTTCTAGAGCCTCCCCGTTGCCCTCGATGGCTTCAGCCCAGCGGTGTGTGAGGTATACCAAGAGATCACCGGCCGACCGGCCCTGGCGAAAGCCATACTGACGATCGCTAATCAACCGGTGCTTCTCGAGGTACCTAAGGAGCTGCGTATTTATAACACGCTCCATCACCTTAGAGAGCAGGGAGGTTATCGCAATGGGCCTGTAGTTGCACGGGTCACTGCGGTCACCCTTTTTCGGGATTGGGTGTACTAGGGCTACCTTCCACGAAGACGGTACTATACTAGTGGTGTAGGAAAGCGAGAATAAGCGCGTTAAGACGGGAGCCAACTCGGGAGCGCACGTCTTTAATACGATCGCGGGGATATCATCCGGCCCGCTCGACTTCTTGACATCGAGGGCTAGCAGAGCTCGTCTGACGGCCTTTTGAGTGAAACGCACGTCTTTCATCGAGCTCTCACACTGCTTGATGGTCGGCGGTGTGGCACCTCCGTCGTCCAGAGTCGAGTTTGAGGCAAACAGGGTACCCAGGAGATCGGCTTTCCCTTTTGCCGTGTGAGCCAGAGTATCGTCCGGTTTGCGTAAAGATGGTAGAGACGACCGACAGAAGTTACCCTCGACAGCCTTGGCAAGCGACCAAAAAGCTCGACTCCCACAAGGGTAGCTTGATAGACGCTGGCCAATTCTGCCGACGTGCCTAAACTTCGCCTAGGCTATTTGCTTCTTTGCCGAACGGGAGGCAGCGTTGAATTTTTTCCGAAGTTTAGACGTTTCGGGGTCCTTGCGCGTGTGCACATCAGCCCAGGTTTTAAAAGCTTCTTGCTTAAGGCTAGAAGCCTTAGCGCAAGAACCATTAAACCAGGGCTTGTTTCGCCCGCCAATGGATACTACAGAGTTGGGAATAAAACCAATCATGCCCTGTCGTATCACATCGGCTATCGAATCCGCACACGTTATTATATATACAAACCATACTAGTTTGTCAATATAAACATACATATACATACCTATAAGTTCGTAACTAATAAAATGAAAGAAAAAAAATGCATAATAAAACTATTTAAAGATTTTACCTTTTTGAAAAAAGTATTTAATTCATTATTGGTGCTTAATTATTGGCGTAAGGCCAATATTATTACAAGCTATATATATATTATCAATATTATCATCTATTATTTAATGCTGCACATTCAAAATGACTTTCTAATATTCCCAAAATTTCCCGGATGGCGTGTTTGCGGTGAGTTATTATCAACGTTCCCGACAGCATATTTAGCTCGGAATATGCGTTTGGAATCTAAATCATCGTAAATCACGATTAACATTGATTGTTATTGGATTTTAGTGGAAACATGGCTACATTGTTTCATTGTTCAAAATATATTATCAATCAGAAATTAAAAGTTCATACGTACGTTAAAAAAATAAACAGGCAACTTACAGCCTGTTGTTACTTTCTGAATGTCTCATCCTTAGAAAAAATACGTAAAGAATGAGTGTCTTCATACAAGCGCGCTGTCAAAATTGAAGCACTAAATAGATTCCTACAGCTGTCAAATCTGACAAACAAAATATTTTTATTTTGACCAAATCTTAATATATATATTGCGGCGGTTATAGGGGGTGTAGGGTCCCCAGCCCTCCCTAGCGGAAGGGGGTCGCCGACAGGTAGATAGGTCGTGGGTCGACAAATAAACGCGAAAATAGTTAGGGAAACGTTTATTGCCCAATGGCTTTACCCTCCGCCTCTCGTCACAATCCGTTTGAGCTATTAAGGATGGGAACACTGGCCTGAACCGGGACCGACGATCCGTGGGTGAGGTTTGCCCTCCAGCAGGACTCCGACTCCTCGGCCTCTGGATGCCTTCCGAGACTGCTCCAAGCCAGGCTCTGTCGTCCCTCGAATTGGTGGTGCACGGTGGACGTGTGACGTGGTTGTAGACCCGTCGCTTCGGTAGGCCGAGAGTCAATTTGAAGATTATAGTCAAAAATCCTGGAAGCCCAGAGTAAAGTCAGGCGTTAGAGGCGGTAGAAAACCACGTGGTCGCGCGGCCGCGATAGGTCAGTGTCCGAGAGGAAAATAGATTGAAGACAACATTTACAATAGAATAGAAATCACTAAGAACACCGTACATATGGTAGTAATGCATGGAAACTTACCCTAGAGGGATTTCCACGAACTAAATTAAACGAGCAAGTAAATCGTACTGCGTTATCTTCACCGCGAGCGACACAGCCGTCACCTGCGATGCACTTATTAGCACTGATCCACAGAATCATGCTCTGAACAATGCGTCTACGCATCGACCACCGGCCGTCGCCGATTTACCTACGAGTAAGTAAATCTGCGAACGAAATAATCATCGAACGCGTATTTTTTGAATATTAATAAAGATGTTCTTATTTAGTTTCTTTATTGAAGTTTATTTATGTTTCATTTTGATTATTTAGTTTGTTAGTAATTTTTTAAATTGTAGTTTAATTATAATATTTTTTAATTTAATAATTATTTAGTTCTTTTTTTTTTTAAACTTAGGAATTTAGGTAATGTGCTACCGCAACGTTACAGTACCCCGCCACAAAGCCAAGGATTTTGCGTACTAGATGCAAAATCCGACTCCACTACCTAACTAGTTCACTAAACATACAAACAACTTTCATTCATTATCATCACACACACATTCGGCTTTCATAAATATCATTAAGTCTAAAACAAGTAACGACCTAAGATTCTATCACACTGAGTATAGATTATATAATAATAAATAGGTATACTCATCTAGTTAGATTAAATGTATTAAGTACTTAGAAACGAATACTCAATACAAGAACATAAGTTAAAGTTTAGGCTAGGGTAGGTAAACCATTACTATAGAAATTATTTATGTTTTATAATTTACAAGTTTGATATCTTTAATATGCCAGGATCCTAGTGGTTTTCCAGACATATCTGCAAGTTCATAAACGAGAGGAGATTTTTTAGCAATTATTTTACACTTTTGGAATTTTTCTGCTAACTTTTTATTAAAATATTTGTCTTTATCACTCTGAAAGAAAGTTTTTCTCCAAACTATATCGCCAATATTAAATTCTGCAGGTTTCCTACGTAGATTATAGTGTTGGGAGTTCCGACTGTGAGCTTGTAGCAATTGTAACTGCACTTTATTAAATATATTAGATAGCGTGCCTAATTTCTCGGCGTAGGAGTCACGAGGTTGAAAAATAAGATTTTCTACGTTATCTGTATCGAGATAGTGTGAACCGCAAGTAACTAATTCACGCCCGTAAACTAGGAATGAAGGAGTATAGCCAGTTACTTCGTTTACAGAACTATTTACGGCGAATTGAATTTTAGGTACTAATTGATCCCATACGCGTTGATCTGTTTTAATAAATGTTGAAATGGCAGTCATTATGGTTTTATTATATCGTTCGACTGTGTTTACATGAGGTGAGTACTTTGGGGTAAAATGGACTTTAGGAACCTTATATTTTTGAAGCATTTGTTTTAAGGTAGAACTTATAAATTGTTTACCGTTATCAAGTATAACTGTAGAAGGTATACCATGTATTAAAAATACTTGTTCCTCAATTAACTTGGTAACAATTTCGGCAGTTGCACGTTTGATTGGAAATAGTAAGCAATACTTACTAAAACAACAAGTAACAACAAGTATGAATGAATTTAGTTTTCTAGTAGGCGGTAGAGGTCCTACTAAATCTATGCTTATAACCTGGAAAGGTCTGGAACATTGCTTAGGCCTACCCATCTCACCTAAAGTAGGATGATTTTGGTGTTTATGAGAAATGCAGGTGTCGCACGAAGTAACAACTTTTACGACGTCCGCATGCATTCCAGGCCAGTAGTACCTGAGACTTACTCGCTTGAAGGTTTTAAAAATACCAAAATGACCAGCGATAGGATCTGAATGATTATCTAAAATAATATTGGTTCTAGACTCAGTGGGGATTACTTCCTTCCACTCAAACTCTTTAGTTAGGGGATGATTAGATTTCATGAAGCGAAATAAACGATTATTTTTTACTATATAATTTGGAAAAGATGTAGGAGTATTTTGACAGCCATTGTATATATTTAGGTACCAAGGATCAGAAGTAGTTAAAATTTTTGAATTATTAGAATTAATTGTAGAAATCGGGCAAGCTCGAGATAAGGCGTCAGGGATGATATTATCAGCCCCTCGGCGGTGTTTAATTTCGAAATTAAAAGCTGACAAACGAACGCCCCATCGAGCTAGTCGACCTGTAGGGTTGTTTAGGTTAAGGAACCACTTGAGAGCTGAATGGTCTGTGTATACTATAAATTTTTTACCATTATCTAGGTAGCATCTCCAGTGTTCTAAAGCCACTAAAACAGCGAGAGCCTCTCTCTCAGTAATGCTATAGTTTCTCTCCGGGCCAGTTAGGGTCCTACTAGTATAGGCTATAGGATGTTCTACGCCGTCGATAGTCTGCGTTAAAAGACCTCCAACACCATAGTCACTAGCGTCGGTGTGGACTTCAAATGGTAGATCAAAGTTAGGGCATGAAAGAATTGGAGCTGAAACTAGATATTCTTTTAATTTTGAAAATGCCTCCTCTGCTTCGTTAGACCAAATAAAAGGGTTAGATTTTTTATTAGTAGAAGTAAGTTTATTTAACGGGCCAGCTATCGAACTGAAATTAGGGACAAATTTACGGTACCAAGACGCGATTCCAAGAAATCTTTTAACTTCTTTTTTATTCTTAGGAGTAGGATAGTTTAAAATTGTATCAATTTTACTAGGATCAACATGCAAGCCTTTAGAATTTATGACATAACCCAAATATTTAAGTTGATTACGGAAGAATACAGATTTTTCGAAATTTATAGTTAAATTAGCCATTGTCAATTTCTTGTGAACTTTAAGAAGGAGAGCGATATGATCTTCAAAATTAGAGCTAATAATAATTATGTCATCTATGTAAACAAAGACAGAATTCTCAAATTCGGGACCATAAAATAATGTATCAACAAGTCTTTGTTGGGTTGCTGGAGAATTAGTTAGTCCGAATGGCATAGTTATAAAACGGAATGTTCCACGATGAGGAATGTAAAAAGCTGTCTTATTACGGTCACTTTCAGCAATAGGAATTTGCCAAAAAGCTTTAGATAGATCTATACTACTTAGGTACTTGGCATTTTTGAGGTTATCTAAAATTTCAGAAATGTAAGGTAACTTGTATGCATCTTTTTTAGTTACAGAATTGAGTTTACGACTATCCAGGCAGAATCTAGGTTTGCCGTCTTTTTTGGTAATAAGTAAGACAGGTGAAGACCAAGGACTTTCACACTCTTCAACGACACCTAAGGCAAGCATCTCATCCAGTTGTTCTGATAAGATGCGCTGTTTTTAAGGTGAAACTCTGTAGTATCTTTGCCTTATAGGTAAGGAATCACCAGTGTCAATATGATGAGTTACTAGATTAGTTCTACCTAAGCCACAACGTTCAGTCGAGATATTTTTAAATTGGTCTATTATGTTATCAGCTGTTACACGCTGGGACTGTGTAAGTTCGTCATAAGAATGTAACACGCAGTTAGATTCCGGCGTCGAAAAGACTTCACTTATGTAGCTTGTAGAGTTAGAAAGAGAAATGGAATTTGAGAACCTAGGAAAAAGATTAAATTTAGTCCAAAAATCAATGCCTAGAATTAGGTTTGAATTTACAGAAGGTATGACGTAAGCTTTTAATATATGGAACTGTTTTTCAAAATTTACAGGTAGATTAACATAACCTATAGGTAGTAAACACTGACCATTAGCAGCAGTAAATTTTTTTGAAACATCGGTATGAAGTGTTAGACCCAGTGAGCTTAAACGTTCATGTGAGTTATTACCTAAAATAGTGACTGTAGAGCCAGAATCAAGTAAGCCACAAAGTTTAGTGTCATGAACTAGAATAGTACAATAAGGTCTAAGATCATCTTTAGGTTGTTTGTCGAAGATTGTTGAAATGAAATAGCTAGAAAAGAAAACTTTAATTGTTTGAAGCCAGTCTTTCCAGTCATTCAAATCAAAGTGTTTAGTATTTTTAGTTGTAGCGTTTTCATTACAGCAATCTTCGATAGTTAGTTTTTTGACTTAGGTTCCGAATGACATTTAGGACAATTAGGATACTTAAAATTCTTTGTACCACATCTAAAACAAATTAGAAACCTATCAGCTTTGCACTCGCCCAACGAATGTTCAGAATTACGACAGCGAGGACAATAAACCTGCTTCGCACTTGAACTAGAAGTAGAAACTGTGGCTACGCTATTTTTAGATTTAGTAGGTAAATTAAAACTATTAGTACGATGTTGATTGTAGTTATTTTTACTGTAGGAAAAATTATCATTGTATCTAGGTTTATTATTTAAATATTTAGGGTTGAAGTTGTTGTTGTACTTAGAATTATTATTATTATTATAGTGATTAGAATTGTATTTTTGTTGGTAAGAATAACTTGGTTTATTAATTTTAAGTTCACTAGATTTTGAGTAAGCCAGATCTGGTGCTAAAGTGTCGAAAGAAGCTTTAGGAGGTTCTTTAAACTGAGTAGTAAGCGAATTTATTTTTTCGTAGTTTTTGCAAAGTGTTCTTAAAATCTCAATAGTGTTAATTGATGAAGAATTGGAAGCTAGTACACTAGAGTAACAAGGTCTTATATTATGCATTAGAATTTCTAGCTTTTCTTGTTCAGATAATTTTTTAGTTAATCTAGAAAATAATTCAGTCATTTTAGCAAGGTAAATTGTTATATTTTCTGTGTCTCCTTGAGTTCTATTACGAATTTCGGCTAACAATCGGTAATCATAGTCAAATTGACTAAAGTCCTCAATTAACAATACAACTAACTCATCCCAAGTACTAATAGAACTTTTGACGCTGCGGTACCAATGTAGTGCGTCGCCTGTAAATATTTCCGTAGCATATGTAAGTACTTTTGTAGGAGAAATATTCCTAGCAGCGCTATACTCATTCACTCGCCGTATAAAATCATGAACGCAGGTTTTACCGTTATATTTTATTTTCTGTAATTCGCTTAGATGTGCGCGGTCACAAGATATCGATAGGTTAGGTATAGCCTCTAATACCGATTGAGTGTTTGCAACAGGCTCACAGCTCGTAGAGGAATTAGCAGATTTGTAAATAGTATGCAATTTACCTATAAGGGTTGATAATAATTTTGAAAGAGATTTAATTTTGTCAGAATATAGCGTATCTGAAGAATCCATTCGCTTAATACGATGAAAAAGGTGGTTACATAATGCAGTAGTCCGTTCAAAAAGATTATGTTCGTATTTATCTTCTAGAATTTTTACGCGTGATAGAAGTTCAGACAAGGAGATGTTCGCGCCTGTAATATCTTCTTCAGGTTCGATTCCCGACTCGAAGATATCGGACGTAGGTATACTGGGTGTAAGTTTATTAATTTGTTTACGGAGCCCTAGTACGGTTGACGCTGGTTCCTCGCCCCTAATAAGCACTTCGTACGTTAGTTCATGTTTATTCAGTAAAAAGAATTTAATAGGGTGAGTTTCCATGGTTACACAGAAAAAATTACAACTATAGAATTTAGAAGAATAAGATTGATAGTTATTTTTTATTATGGTGTTCGTCACAAAGATTACTACTACGCTAGGTGACAAGAAAGAAAACATAAATAGAAATAAGAAATAAGTTAGAAAGGAAAAGAAAATCAAAAGATGTTGTACGTAATTATAGTTGTGCGAACTGTTACGTATCACAATTAAATCGTTACTAGCAATTATTAACTATGTTTTTAGCATTAACTAAGTTTAGCATTAACATTAATTTAAAAAGTTTAACATTAATTTAGAAAACAAGTAAGAGAATTAAATTTATACGTTAGTTTAAGTTTACTATTTTAATAACAGTAATGGTTATCGAATTTACGTTACAATCACTACGAATAATGCGTAACAGTTTACATACAAAGAATACAGACATAAGAGAAAAGTGGAAAGAACAATAGGTAAATAAAGTAAAAGTACGTACCAGTTTGCAATACAGGGTTGTCACCGTCACGTTCACATAACCAGTAGATTGGTAGGTTGATAGCTCGTACCTGCAGTGCTGTCTTCGAGAAGAACGGATTGAGACGTGATTTGGTAGGTAAAGTAGACAACGTTGAGGAACAGTTGTAGAAAACCACGTGGTCGCGCGGCCGCGATAGGTCAGTGTCCGAGAGGAAAATAGATTGAAGACAACATTTACAATAGAATAGAAATCACTAAGAACACCGTACATATGGTAGTAATGCATGGAAACTTACCCTAGAGGGATTTCCACGAACTAAATTAAACGAGCAAGTAAATCGTACTGCGTTATCTTCACCGCGAGCGACACAGCCGTCACCTGCGATGCACTTATTAGCACTGATCCACAGAATCATGCTCTGAACAATGCGTCTACGCATCGACCACCGGCCGTCGCCGATTTACCTACGAGTAAGTAAATCTGCGAACGAAATAATCATCGAACGCGTATTTTTTGAATATTAATAAAGATGTTCTTATTTAGTTTCTTTATTGAAGTTTATTTATGTTTCATTTTGATTATTTAGTTTGTTAGTAATTTTTTAAATTGTAGTTTAATTATAATATTTTTTAATTTAATAATTATTTAGTTCTTTTTTTTTTAAACTTAGGAATTTAGGTAATGTGCTACCGCAACGTTACAATATATAAAAAGTAAAGGGTTTTCTTTGTACGTAAAGACACGGTTTTCTCTATTATCACTAACTCCCATCAACTTCCCGTTGGGGTGGTAAATACCCCTTAGTACGTAGATGATAGTAAGGGAGTTTGATTGCGGTGGGTGGAGTGGGGAGCTGATGATGGAAGGTAATGCGACGGTTAGGAGTTGAGAGCAAATTCTTTCAATAAATGGGGTTTTGTTCGAAATCTTACATTCCTGAGATGGTCCAGCTGTCACCAAGTCAAAGTCTGATGATGGGATCCCAGAGAAATCGAAGGGAACATACAAATTTTATAGCACAATAATTGATTTTCATATTTTTACTGAAGCAAAACAGGCATTTGTGTATAAATATCATCATATCATGTTGCTGAGCTGATGTTTGAAGGTACAACTCCTCAACGGTTAGGAGCTGAGAGCAAATTCGTTCATTAAATTATACGTTCAGGTGGACTGACAGTAGTATTCTTTCAGGGTATAAGATGGCTATTAGAAAACATGATTATAAAAGGTAAATCTCTTTAAAGTTTAGATTAAACATGCGACGTATTTTAACCCGAGCAACTCCGGGTTTCGCAGCTAGTCTATACATATAATAAAACTGCAAGCAGGGTCAATTCTGTACATTGCATATAAATTTAAAAAAATACTTCTAGGGGTCCTTTTATAAGTAGCAGAAGCTAAAAATATAAGTTTTGAAATTTTTGTCTGTCTGTCTGTCTGTCTGTCTGTTGTTAGCTTTTCACGCAAAAACTACTGGACGGATTTTAATGAAACTTTTTTTGTTTTATATATATTGAGCCTAGCTAACATTTAGGCTATAGAAATTTTAACAGTCACAGGGTGTGAAATGAGGGATGAAAATTTGTATGGAAAACTTGGTTTTTTTCAATAGATTTTCTTGAAATTTGGTATAAATATTTTGTAACCAAAATAAAAGAATACGTGTTTCAGCATTTTCCGAAATTCATCCTTTAAATGTCAATTTTCTTTGAAACTCTTTGAAAATTGAGTGTCGAGAATTGATGTACAGAATATTTTTGTGCAGAGTATTTTACTTATAAATCTGTATTTGTAATCTTTACTAACATAGTGAGAAACATATTTAAGCTTTTTTCAAAACTACCCCTCAATAGCAAATAAAATGGATTCGAAAGTTTTTATCTCAAGCGTACAATAATTAACCTTAACTTAATATTTCATTTTCAAATTCGTTTCCCTTCTTTGAATGATGTGTTTACAGATATATTGTTGAATGAACTTCCGTAACATTAGCGTGTATTAAATATCAATCTGGTCATAAACAATAAAAGTATACGCAACATAAACTTAAAAAGCTAAAAGGCTAAAAGGAATTTAGATAAAAAGTTTCGTTAACAGCCCTTTCAAAACCATAAATAAAAGTTTAAATTTAAGTAAAATTATTTTGAACTCTCACTAATATTAGTGATTAAATTGGTCGATCCTTTGATCAGTTTACTGTATTTTCTTTCGTTGGCCGAGTATTGCTATAGGTACCTAAAAAGCGCATCGCGAGCCTCACCGCCGCCGCACTTTTCATCACAGGGCTCCATTGAGTTAGTTGCTCAGCTTATTAGTCTTCTTTTGGGGTGAAAGATTATGAACAGGCTGCAGATGAAACGACTGTTATCGCTACATTATATCAGGCTACAACCTTTTCAGCGTTGCACTGCTGGGCATGGAGCTCTCCCAATATTGAGGAGGCCTCAAGCTCCAACGAACCGAAATCCAAATCTTACAACCTCAATACATTCAGCATTAAGGTGGTAAGATACGGAATCTAAACCTTCATACAGAATGTACAAAGCCTTAACAAAACGAGACTACTGCAGACATCTAGGTGACGAATAGTTAAACTTTTAGTGAACCAACTGATCTCAATATCTCTACCCATTTGGTAATTTGACATTCGATTTATCAACCACAAAGTTTACATGTCATACGATAGATGGTGTTATTGAGAAATATTCATTTCTTCTACAAAGTGAATCGATGGAGATAATTTCAAATAAAAGCCTAAAGTCTAATAAAAGTAAGTACATAGTGTAAAAAAAATAACGTTTCACACTTATAGCCTCACAGTAGGGTAGATATACCCTGTGTCTTGGGTGCCATGAACACACACAGAGACAGAAACACAACCACCCAGACCGAGAACAGAAATTTAAACTCATCATTGAAAAAAGTAAGTACAATGTAAAAAAATAACGTTTCACACATATACCTAGCCTCACAGTAGGGTAGATATCACACTCCTGTGGTAGATGTAGATATACCCTGTGTCGTGGGTTCCATGAACACACACAGAGACAGAAACACAACCACCCAGACCGAGAACAGAAATTTAAACTCATTGAAATTTCTGTTTCGCCGAGGTTCGAACCCGGGACCCTTCGATTTGCAGTTCGGCATGGTAAACATTGCGGTACGCGGGTTGTACCGTCGTTAGCAGTCCTTACTGTTTATGGTTTGAAGGATTTAGAAACAATAAATTAGGTGTCTTCTGAACATATGAACATTGTATTATAAGTGATTTCACTATATGTAAGAATAATCTTCCTAAAACTTATTCAATGCAAATAAATAATCTTTTATCTTTAATCAATCCCTTTTATGCAAGTCTTTATTCACGCGGACGACGTCGCGGGCACAGCTAGTTAAGTATAAAATACTACAAAATATTGAAAACACTATGAAAAGTTATTTTATAAGACTTCTTTGTTGTTGTAATTATTATAGTGTTATAATTGTTATAATGTTATAATTTAAAAAGTGTTATGATATAATTTAACCCGGCGTTTGGTACCATTAATGGCACCAATCAACATGCTTCAATTTGGTCGCGCGAACTTGTTTTCTATAGGTAATGTAATTGTAATTATTCTAAGGTCTCATCTTATATTTTGCGCCAAGCCGCATTTTGAGCCTCAGCGAAGCATGCCTCAGTTTTTTTTAATGCCATGAGGTCTTAAGCCTAAGCTAACACCTAGCCTTTCACCCGTATTTATAAACAATACTATGAGATCTAATAGTGATCGCCAACGCATAGGGTCATCTAAACAAATTCTTATGTTCTTCTATCTTCTTCTTATTCATACAAACAAATAGATGATATTTGAGTGAAGCCTGCTACGATGCGTTTGTCAAAATCGACATGAATCGATGGCTTGACGTAACGAACGCACGTCAAATAGCGCTCTTTACATAGCTTTGCCTGACGTAGAGCGTCAAAATTGAAAGGTATGACACGAGTCAGAGGCGGGCGAACCCCTCGTTCCAACGTCCATGCACAATGTGCCTTCTATTTATACAACATCTTGTGTGTCAGTGTATGTCGGTGTCAGTGTTGACGGTGCATAGAAAATGACGTTGTTAGTTGAAATTGACATATTTAAAAATGTATGCGTCTGTAGCGATGAAAGAATATTTGTGAATGTGTGACAAAATTAAAATGTGTGCGTTCTTTCCCCGCACCAGATTTGGCACAAAAATTAAGTATCGAAGCGAGGCGCTATGCCGTCTCTCAGAAGGGTGTTGCTCTAAGCCTGCTTACTTAATCAAGTATGCTTCTTGAAGTCTTGCCTGAGATTGCATGTCAACTACATACATATTACTACAAATTCTACACAACATAACGCTCCGATCTCCTCATGTAAATCGGCAACTACACCTTTCCAACGAAACACTAAAGAATTTCAGAAGTGAATAAAAGTTCTACTAGATATATTTTTTTCAATATTATTGCATAGAAGCCTTTGAAAGTTCTTGAACGTTTTACGTTCATAATGGTCATCCGCAAATATTACAACACCTCAGTGACCCATTATTACTTTAAGACATTTAAGGTAATAGCCATTCCACTACATTTCCTCCCCTCCTTGCAAATGTCCTCCAGGGCCTGATTACTGAGAGCTGCGAATTGGCGAGTTTGCTCTAATGTACTTATGAAGGTTGAATATTGAGTAAATGGTCATGATAATGGTTATTGTTACTTCAACATAGAGATATGGTTTGAGTGTTTGCTAATTTAAAGGTAGTTTATGCTGTTAGGTGAAATTATTTGGCAATAATCCTTTAATGTAGGATATCCATTAAGGTATGAGAATAATATACTTTAACGTATATGTAACGTGATTATCCGTTGACACACATATTTATTTAAAATATGTAAAATTCGGTAGGTGGTAGAACTATTATGGTTCGCCCGAGGAAGTACCACCGCTGCACCCACTTCTGCCGTGAACCAGTTATATTGTGTTTCTGCGGAAAGGTGGAGTTGCCGGCCACATTTACATGAGGCGACCACCAGCCTCCGGAGTAGCAGCGCAACTGCATACGACCTCAGAAAAGACTACACAACCACAGCACATACTCATTCTCCAACCTGTCCACCTATCTAACTATCTAAACACCTACCTACTCCAGCGCACACACTCACACACACACAGACACACATCTCTTTTCGCCACTCTCATAGAAAAAATATTAGTATAAAAACGTTGAACTTAGTTAATTTTGAGAGAAAATTGTCCAGAAATTGCATTTGATTTCGGCAAATTGAAATAATCTTTTATAAAAATTTAAAATAAAATTAGGTATTAATTATTCATATTTCATATCCAATCCGTTACCTGAAAATAAAATTATTAACGAAAATTTCGCATTAAAAATCTTATAAAGTAACCCAAAACTCGCATTATAATTCTTGACGCAAGTTAAAAATTACGAGTATTATTGAAATGATCAGTTATATTGTTCAATGAAACTAATGAAAATACTGTAATTTAACACATGAGATTAAATCAGAAATCGGAAAAATTTCGTATACGGCCTCTTAATTTAATAAATAAATCGAACTCGACAAATTGGTCGAACCATGTAATTTCTACATTCTATATTTTATTAGAATATATAATTCGCAGACCCACGAAGTGAAGAGCGCATGGCTCGGCCTTTAGCGTAGAACGCAAACGATCTATGCAAGTAAGCCAAACGGGCGCGGTCGGGTGTAAGATGGGTGACCACTAGTGGAAAAAATATCTTGCGCGTTTCCGTGATTCCAAGGTCACGTTAAGCCGTCGGTCCTGGTTGTTGTCGGTAGATAACAGTCGCTAAACCTTGTCGGAGGCCTTATGGGCGGTTTGAAAACATCCTACAGCGGGTTGGCCA
This sequence comes from Pyrgus malvae, assembly GCA_911387765.1. Classification (NCBI taxonomy): domain Eukaryota; kingdom Metazoa; phylum Arthropoda; class Insecta; order Lepidoptera; family Hesperiidae; genus Pyrgus; species Pyrgus malvae. The sequence goes on from OU426959.1 coordinate 24,993,704, forward strand.
CTGACCTGCATCTCCATCAACCCGCATTGAAGCAGCGTGGTTGAGTAAGCTCCAGGCCTCCCCAATAGGGGGGGAGATCCGTACCAAGCAGTGGGACGCAAAAAACGTTGCAGCCAGCCAGCCGTGAGCCAACCAAACGCATATATATATAGACACTTACTTGAGTATTATTAAATTGTGTTTTGGGGGAAGAATAATAAAAAAGTAATATTTAATTACGCTATTTTCACCGAGCATGCGTGAAATTTACATAAAATTTCTCAAAGGTATGTCATGTCCATCAACATCTCGTACGAGAGGAGACTCATGCCCAGCAGTAGGATATTTACATCATTGAAAAGAAAAATAAGAGTTTTCAAAAGTTCAATATTTTGATGGAAAAGTACGTATGTAAGTACCATCAAAAGATCATCGAAATATTCTTTATGTTTATCTAGTAGAGAGTATAAAGTAAAACAATTTTTGGGTTAATTTTCTTTAATAGGCCTCTGAATACAATTCAAACTTTAACTTTCTTTCCTTAAGCAGCGGTATTCGCCGTAATTCTCAGTGAGAATCATAACTTAAGTACAAAGTAGCCTTAGGGGCCGCGAATTTATAAAGGAAATAATTATTCTCGCCCGGAAATAGGGGAGGAAACTTAACGTCGAAAGGGTTCTTACATAAAAGTTAGCGAAGACGCCTTACATAATCGGGGAATCTTGGGTGAAGAGTAAGAATTTAGTTCTACAATGTTTGAAATAAAATTAACGCATTAACGCCATTTGCATGGGACCAAAAATATGCGATAATCTACCAGACTCACTAAAAACTAAAACTATTAATAAATTAAAAAAAAAACTTAAAATATATTTACTTAAAAAAACAACAACTGTGTTTCTTAAAGATAAATAAAAATGTGTTTAAAACACTTAAATAAAATAAATAATACAACTAAAATAAATAACATAAATATCATATTTCGCGGGATTTCCAACAGCTTTCCAATATCTTCTACAGGTCGTCAGTCCACCTTGTTGAATGGCGGCTAGTGCTACTTTTTTTTGAGACGTGGTTATCTTTTAGGTCAGTGTTACAAAAATAAAATAATTACAGATTCTATTTTAAGTTTGAATTCTATGAGAATTTTCGTCATTCCAGGACAAAAATATAATATTTTGTAGAACCTACGAGTACAATTTTAGTGTTGTCGAATGAACTAGCTAATCCGTACTTTGCCAGCGTGATGTACTACGGTCTTAATCTCTTTTACTTAAATACTTAAAAACGGTAAAACAAATTGAACTGACACAGTAGAATTTTTTGCAATTTGAAAATATAACGCTGGGAAGGCAGAGCTATGATTCATGGACACACTAACACAAATGTAAGAACTTTGTAAAAATACATCATTGATTATGGCTCCAAGTCCTTTTCTAATAATTGTTATATTTTTTATTATTTTTTAAATTCCCCGAAAAACGAACTTATTAATTTTAAACTGTACTTATACGCAATGGTAACCATTAGTTCAACTTATTTTTTTCCTTTTCTTTGCTCAATGTAATTCATCCGCCTCTTTGAAGTTATGAAACCCGCATCTAAAGTGGAGAAGTCCCTCATTTCCCGCCGCGAATCAAATGTTTATGTACCGTAAAATAGCCGCCGTGTCCGCGCGGAACGGCTTAAAAACCACGCGATGAACAATGCGATTTTAAAATTGAAATTTTCATTACTTTCAATATATGTTTATTTTAACCTTTTTTATGTCCCACTGCTGGGCACAGGTTTCATCTCTCAAGTGAGAGTGATTTAGGCCATAGTCCACCACGCTGGCCAAATGCAGATTGGTAGTCCAATATAAGTACTGATAGGTAAATATTTAATAATAATAGTCACACATGAGCATGCAAATCAAGCTATGTTTAACATTTATACCTAGTGATAGGTCAGTATCTGCTGCAGCTACAACGGTATAATTATGTTTTGTGCTAAAGTGTAGTTTGGTTTAAGTTTTTTTTCGTACATAAAATTTGAGCAGTAATGGCCATTGGTCTCCGACACGGATAAACTGGATCCAAATCCGCAAATTTTAGTAATTACAATGTTTTCCATCGTCCTGCAAGCCTGAAACTCATAATTTCTCGAAGCGTGGTGGACTATAGCCTAAATACCTTAAAATTACAAAGTGGTTAAATCCCTCATTTCCTGCCGCGTATCAAATGTTTATGTACCGTGAAATAGCCGTCGTGTCCGCGCGGAACGTTTATCGACCACGCGACGGGGACGACGCGATTTAAAAATTAAAACTATCACTCGCATGACATACCATTCTTGTCAATTTTTTGTGCTACTGTGTATAGATGAGAGCTAGATGAGTGACCGTTAGAGGATAATTTGTTGAGTTGAGTTGAGGCGAGTAGAGTGGGTACTCGAGCCGTCCACGCGGCGACGTTGCAGGAGGTAGCTGGATCAGGATCAGGAAGCGTTATCACGATGCGCTGCGATGAACCTGATGAGCTGGTGATGTGATGCTGCAGTCCATCCAGAGAGTAAAGGTGCGACTGATGAAGGTCAGAAGGGACGTATTCTTGTCCGGAGTCAAAAGTTTGGCGAAGAGAGATCTCCCGCCGGGCGATGTGGTCATGCCCGGGGAGCGCTCCAACTGACTCAATTCGGAGCTTGTATATATGGTATGGATATTCCGAAAACTTCGATAGCGTGATTCAGGAATACCCGTGGTGCCATGTCTTGATGAGTAGCGCTATAGTCGCTACATCCTAATTCCACAGCTAACCTATTCTGATTTTATGACGTCACGACCATTATCATCCAATACATCGTTACGCGCTCTATAAACTTGCACATAAGTAGGTAATGACGCAGAAACTACGCTCATTATCCTACCTCATTTTTTGTATATTTTTGCACAACCTTAGAGTGCAGTTTCATGAAATAGTGCATCTATATAATTTTTTATTTAATTTAAACACGACGCTACATGCGGTAAGCATTAGATGGTCCATCAACTTGGACATAAATAGTTAATGAATAATGACGCAGAAATCATACTCATTATCCTGCCTCACACTTCAGTCTTAGAGTGCAGTAGATTTTTAAATTAATAAACCAGTTGCGAGTAAATTAAGTAAAACCAAAATGCGCTATTAATCCTTTCCTTATTTGATTATTAGTTGCCTGCCAAGTCTGCTTACGGACGAGAGTTTTACGAGGTAACGAGAAGCATTGATAAAAAATAGTATACTTTTATCCTTTTATCGCCTCTCTGTCGCTTGTTCCATGCTTTCGCTCACTCAGGCAGAATGTGACACTTTTTATGGTTCTGTTCTCGAAGGGTGCCACACGGAACCCTATTAATAAGCCTCCCCTGTCCGTCGGTTTGTCTGTCATCTCATCAACCACGTTGGTTAGAAATAAGGAATTTTCACTGATGATCTATTTCTGTTGCTGCTATAGCCACAAATATTAAAAATAAAATAAAATAAATATTTAAGGGGGTTTCTATACAAAGAACTTTTTTTGTTAGTGGTCTGTATCTCATGAACGGTGATGGCTAGATATTAGAAATTTTCACAAATGATGTATTTCTGTTGCCACTATAACAATAAATACTAAAAAATAGAAAATAAAGTATATTTAAAGGGGCTCCCATACAATAAACGACATTTTTTTAGATAATGGTATTTAACCCTACGTGCGAAAGTCTGACTTGCACTTGGCCGGTTTTTTGTACGTGCCGGTGTTCATCGATTTATAAGTCGTTATCACGTCAATATGTCACTTGTCAGTACACATCACTAATATAACCAGAGCCGATCGGATTTCATGAAAAAGAATATCTATTCATATATTTAATTATTTATTAAATAATTAAATATTCATATATTTAATTATTTATTAAATTATATTAGCCGCAGTTCATAGCCTTAGAAGTTATATACTTAATGAAGAAAAGGAGGTTGTGTTGAAGGTTGACATAAAAAATGCTTTTAATTCTGTTAGCCGTAATGCTTTTTTGACTGAAGCACATACTTCTGTTCCAGAAATCTATCCATATCTTTGGCAATCATACAGTTCACCATCTAATTTAGTTTTTTTTAATAACGTCATTTCCTCAGCAGTAGGTTGTCAACAGGGAGACCCTCTCGGTCCTGCAATTTTCAGTTTGGCAATCCATCCTATAATTTCAAAATTAAAATCAAAATTAAACTTGTGGTATTTAGATGATGGCACTTTAGGCGGTGATCCGTCTACAGTCTTAAGCGACTTACAATTTTTAATAAACAATTTCCAGACTCTAGGTCTGGAACTAAATTTTTCTAAAAGTGAACTATATGTGCCAGATACTATTTCAGATACTGAAAGAATTAATATATTACATAATTTTAATTCTTTAGCACCAGGTATCCATATCGTTAATAAAGACACCCTCCGCCTTCTAGGTTCGCCTGTTTTAGACGAATCCATACCATCCTTTCTAGATGAACAAATTTTAAAGTTTGAAGATAGCAGTAACCGTCTTTTAAAAATTAATGCACATATGGCGTACCATATTATTAAATTTTGTGCCTTTGTTCCTAAATTCATGTACTTTTTAAGATGTAGTCCCATTTGGAAATTTAGTGCCCATCTAAATTCAATTGATATTTTAATTTCAGAATGTTTATCCCAAATTCTAAATTGTCCTTTAAATGAAAAGTCCTGGATGCAAGCTTCTTTGCCTATACGTTTTGGAGGTATAGGCATCAGGAAAATATCTTCCGTTTCTTTACCGGCTTTTTTATCTTCTGTTCACAGCACAAAATCTTTATTTCTAAAAATTACCCAGGCATTTGGTTATTCCGATATTTCTTTTAAGACAGAAGCCCAAGAAAACTGGTTGGCAGCATGTCCAGGCCAGTCTCTCCCTAATCCTTTACACTCCCAACGTCTTTGGGATGAGCCGCTTTGCAAGAAAATTCATACTTTTTTATTGAATAATAGCTCCAATCTTGCAGATCGTTCTCGTCTCCTTGCATTGTCTCTTCCGGAATCAGGCTACTGGTTACAAGCTCTCCCCTCAGCAAATTTGGGTACTCTTTTGGATCGAAATTCTTTTTGTATTGCCATGGGCCTGTGACTTGGTACTGTTTTAACCCATCCTCATTGCTGCCCATGTGGAGTCCAGGTCGACCGTTTGGGCCACCATGGCCTTTCATGTAAGCGCAGCGCCGGTCGTTTATCTCGCCATGCTGCTTTAAATGACGTTATCCGGCGGGCCCTTGTCACCGTCAACGTACCGGCTCAACTAGAACCGAATGGAATTGTGCGTGACGATGGCAAGAGGCCTGACGGATTGACGTTAATACCCTGGATGAACGGAAGGTGTCTAGTGTGGGATGCCACATGCGTCGACACATTGGCACCTTCCCACTTACAACTCTCATCCAGGGCAGCTGGCTTGATAGCGACCGACGCTGAAATTCGCAAAATGCAGAAATATGTAGTTCTTGTTAAAGACTACATATTTCTGCCTTTTGGCGTCGAAACTATGGGGCCATGGGGTTCAGATGCCAAAACTTTTGTCAAGCATCTATCCAAACGGTTAGTCCAGGTTACGGGTGACCAGAGAGCTGGTACTTACCTCGGCCAGAGAATAAGCTTGGCCATTCAACGAGGTAACGTTGCCAGTGTTCTGGGTACTTTTCCACATGGAAGTAATCTGGATGAAGTTTTCTATATTAATTAGTATTGATTATTTTTTTTTCTTAATGTGTTATATTTATAATTTAATTTAAGTAATTTAGTTGTATATAGTTATTTTTTTTATATTTACATTGTAATAATTTTGTTTCCATAAATATATAATTCAGAAATTAAAAAAAAAAAAAAGAAAAAAAAAATATTTATTTAATTTAAACACGCCGCTACATGCGGTGAGCATTTGGCGGTCCATAAACTTGGACATAAATAGGTAATGACGCAGAAGATGCTCGTTATGTCCACGTTTTGTGTATTTTTGAACAACTCACTGAATTTCTTTGTAATAAAAGACCCAAACCTAGCCACCTGATTTACATTGGTCACTGGAATTAATCCACACCCAGTTTCAACAGAAATAAAATACAATTATTTATTTGTTTCTCATGAAAATTCAAATTAAAAAATATGCAGTGCCTTCCAGTGTTAAAAAAAATCTACAATAAGGCTGACTTACATTAAGCACAAGCACAGCACCTATAACTATGTATGTAGTTAGAAACCTACCTTGGGTGAAACCAACTCCAAAAATAGCAATAATTGTACCTACGTTATATGGTAAACACATATTATACCTATCAATATTGATGAGTGGAAAATTTAATTTGACTATTAAATTGAATGACACCCTTCAGAAGAGTGGCCTGTACGGGCGAACCCCTCGTCCCAACGTGTATGCACAATGTGCCTTCTAGTTATACAACTAGTGTGTCTGTGTGTGTCGGTGTCAGTGTTGATGGTGCATAGAAAATGACGTTGTTAATTGAAATTGACATATTCAGAAATGTATGCGTCTGTAGCGATGAAAGACAGTTAAAGTCAGGATCTGACTATGGGATCCCAGGGAAATCGAGGGGAACTCTCAAATTTTATAGGCACATACATTAATTTTCTTATATTTTCGAAATCATAAGAAATATTTGTGCATATAAATCATCATTTCTGTTGCTGAGCTGATGATGAAAGGTACTACAATATTTAGGAGTTGAGATCAAATTTTTTCAATATATCTTTTTTGTTCAAAACCTTATGTAGTCCAACTGTCACCATGTCAAAATCTGATAATGGAATGCTAGGGAAATCGAGGGAAACATGGAAACTTTATAGGCACACACATTGTTTTAGTCATATTTTTAACATAATACAAATATTCATGCCCGGTATTTATCACCTGATCTTGCTAAGACGATGATTAAAGACGCAACTCCTCAACGGTTAGAAACTGAGAGCAAATTCTTTCAATAATTTATACGTTCAGATGGACCGATAGTAGTATTCTTTCAGGCTATTAGATTAAAATGATTATAAAAGGTAAATTTTATTAACGTTTAGAAGTTAATTATGTTTATACATATATACAGAATTATTAAATTAAAATCACTTAAAAGAGTGAAATTAATTAAGTTTTTAACAAAAAAAAATAGAACCAACTTCAAACGGTAATAAAAATTAAATTGTTCAGTGGCTACTTTTTTTAAAAAAAGCTTCAGCTTTAAAAAAATCTTTTTGAACTATTTTTAGAGTCGAGCCCTTAGTAAAATGTCGTACCTTTTGTTCTAAATGGGCACCGACTCCATGTCACTAGTGTTACTATCGACCCATACTGTCCAGTTACAGTTCCAATTCCAGTTGTTACATATATTTATGTAACAACTGGAACATATATTTATGTAACAACTGGAATTTAAAAGATTTCTGCTGAGAGTTCTTCTATGGCTCTTTGTTTTCAGCTCAACTCATAACCCATACAGGTATCTAGAGCCGATGACCGCAAAAGCATTGACATTCATTAAGGAAATATTGGCATTCCAAAAATGAACAAAATATTTTAAATTTTGAATTATTTACATTTATTTTCTCAGTTACTTTCAAGTCGGTTTTAAATTTTAAATAAATAAAACAATAAGTTTTATTTATTTGAATTACGCCAGCGGCTTCGCCCGCGTGGACCCGTTTTATAGGTTATAAAATCCATCCTATGTCCACCATCCAACCTCCACCTCGTCTATAACAACGTAATAATATAACAACGTCCACCTCTCTATCTGTGTTCCAAATTTTATTAAAATTGGTTCAGTAGTTTAAGCGGGAAGGCGTAACAGACATACAGACAGAGTTACTTTTGAATTTATAATATTGATATTAGTATGGATAATATCAATTATTGGCTGTGCCCTTTTTGCGTCCCACTGCTGCGCACGGGTCAATAGGTGTACTTCAACACGCTGCGGGTTGGCGGAAATATCGGTTAGTGGCTATCTAGATGTCGGATTTTTTCAAACTATGACACATCCAAGAAGGTTTAACGACTTTCATATACCGAAAACAACCGAGATCAATGACTTCACGAGCTCTCCAAAAACGGAGTGGCGCATGAAATCCAAGTAACAGAATCCAAATCACTGTGGAGGAAAAGGGGAGATCTCCCGATAGGTGATGTCACTGCCTGGGGACCGCGGTCCGAATGTTAACTTCGGACCATTTGTATATATACTGCGAATCTAAGAAACTTCAATAGCGTGATTCAGGATACGTCTTCTGATTGGCCAGTTCAGTATGACGCGTGTGACGTAGTACTATATTGTTTACAATGTTCGCTACTTGCGTCGTCTTGCATGGTCAGCATTTCATGTGAGGCGCGCGGTCATGTTGCTGTAGGTATCGCGCCGCTACATCACTAAGCACAATTACTATAGTCCAAAATCTTTGCTGTAGTCGTCGAAATAATTCTTCCTTGTCACTTGGTAGAGATCGCTTCGATTTCACTTACGGAACTAAACTGCGTCCTGTCTCGGCCGAACTACCTAATACAATTATTAATAGGCCCGTCTGGAACCTTCTGTTTACGTTATACTACGCACTTATGTATAGTCATAAACAATAGGCGCGATGTAAACAATCGTCCACTATACAATGTACGCTATATACATCATAATATATATGTAGGTACGAACGAATATGTAGGCCGCGGATCCCGAACTGTACAGAAATCGTTGTTTTCTTGTCATTGTGTATATTAATTCCTTACAGTTAAGAAACTAATATTCACAAGTTATTCTTATTAAAACGGGTATTTCAAATAAAAGAAATAAAAAGATTAATCCATATTCTTAATATAGGTCTTCAAAACTTTATGGAGAAAGCTTTGCAGGCCGAGACATTGGAGAATATTGAAGAGCGATCGCTTTGACAAGAAGTCTTTATTAAAATGGTAGCTGTTAGCCCGTAGCTCCGCTTGGCAAGCTTAAAAATTAACAAGATTTCCAGTGGATAAATTAAATAGAGATTTTTTGTTATGGCTGCAAACTTTTATACGTCCCACGGCTGACCAAGTCACTCTCCCCATAATTTGGTAGGCTGACAAAGTTTAAGGACTTTTTTTTATCGATAACAGCTGGCACCAACGGCTTAGAGTAGCCTCCGAAGCAAGGGAAAATTTTGTTTTGCCACTAGCGGTCACTAGCTTTATGTGTGTACCCACGCTTAACGGAGACGAAGTGAAGAAATATAAAAAAAACTCCTACGCCGTTAATAACAAATGCCTCATGACATTGGTGTTATTTATATATTTCTTTACTATATCGAAAATCTATTAAAATATATCTCGTTCTTTTGTGTACGAGAACTCTGAGAGCTTCAGTAGTATAACGCCTGTCAATCGACTTTGATATTATTAACCATAGCTCCCGCACTAGCACATCGAAGTTGGTAAGTATATCCTCCATTGTTTGCAAATGCAAAGTAATGCAGTACGGAGTGTTTACAGGATCGTTTGTTGCAGGCTTAATGCCGCTAGTTAAAATTGTCTTTATTTCATTTGCTCTAGCTTTTTCTTGTTCGTTTACACCGATAAACTAGTGCTTAAAACTTTTTAAGTCAATTAATTGCTTTAAGTTTTTAAATATTTCGCTTTTACCTTTTCCATCTTTTTGAATTTACATACAGATTTTATTTCATTAATGAAGGTTATATTTACTGGACACAGAAAATGCGAAGCTTCTTTTTACCTAAGTTATTTACTCATAGAAATCGATTTTACTGTTTTCTTAATTTAAGCTTCTTTAGCTTTTATAGATATAGGTATAATATAGAAAAATTATCTTAACTTATATTTAATGCCTCAATGCCTTTTGTATCTTTTTGGCTTTTAAATAAAAATGGATTAATATTTTTGAACTGCAGATTTAATGAATTAACCCTTTCGTGACTGTATTCACAGATGCCTTTCAGTCCAGCACATCGATAATATTGAATCAGTTGACTCTATTAACCATGCAAATACTACCAGCTAGCTTCGTAACTGCACTTAACTACACTAAAGAACTGTCAGTTATTCAAATTCAAACCCTATTTCTTAAGGCGCTAGGCATAATGAGCTGCACTGTAAAGTTGGTAAGTTTATCCTCCATTGTTTGCAAATGCAAAGTAATGCAGAAACCGAGTGTTTACAGGATCGTTTGTTGCAGGCTTAACGCTAGTTTGAATTGTCTTTATTTTATTTGCTCTGGCTTGTTCCTGTTAGCATTGCCCGATAAGCTGGTGCTTAAGCCTTTTGAGCTCAGTGAATTGTTTAATGGTATTTATAATAGCTTCTACGATGAGACGTGATCTTTTATCATTAGCCAATTTTATAAGCTCCAGATAGTGATCTTAAGCCTATGAAATAGGCTGAGCGCAGCAAGCGGTGGAATGAGCCATTCCTGGTATTTTTATTCGCGGCAGAATCCGTACTGGTTTAATTTATAGACGAGCAAAGGTACTGATATAGCTCTCAGAACGTGTAAGCTGAAGTGGCAATGAGCAGGTCACCAGGTGATCTGACACCCTACGGGGAAGAAAGTTCCTCGAATGGTGACCATGTTACGGCAGTAGGAGCACAGGCTGCCCTCGAGGAAGTCGCTGGATACAGAGGATGCATGACCAGGTGAAGTTGCGTAAATTAGAAGAGGCCTGTGTCCAGCAGTGGACTCTTAAAGCCTGATAGATAAATAGTTATTGGCAATTTAGGTTATGTTAATTATTTATTTATTATATATATATATATATATATATATATATATATATATATATATATATATATTTATTATATTATATGTATTATTTTATTTTATATTTGTTTTATTTTATTGAAATTTATTTTTATTAATATAATTATTAAATATCCAATGTAATTTTGTGTTAATTTTAATTTTATTTTGTATTTTATAATTAATAATTGTAATATGGGTCATGTTACCTGATTAATGAAATAAATAATAATAAACGGATATCTCTAATATGGGTAGCAATTAAAACCCCACATAACAAAAAGAAATCTTCAGGAAATGACAAACAACTCAATTATTTCCATTCCTATTCTTTTTCTGAACGGACTGAATACGATAAAAATATTCGAACACGTGAATTGTAAACGTGATTGGTAAATGGATGATTTGTGATATTGAGTAATAGTAATAGATACCGGGATGCATGTCAATTTATAGGCTATTACTGTGAATAATTTATCTTTCGGTTTTTTTCTGCCACCTTTTTTCTCTCAGCTCAATATCTAGCCTAAACGGGCACCTAAAGGAGATGACCGGGAAAAAAATACATTATTTTATTGCTAATATGAAGTTAATATTTATGATTTGATTTCAATTCTTTATTTTGTTAAATTACAATTTATCAAAGTAAAGAATAATGCGTCTGTCCATACCCCTCCCCCCCGCATGCTGTCGCTATCGACCAATGATAAGCCCTAACAGCCGTCACGGCCTATAGAGGTATAAATAAATATGTTCGACTGCTAATTGCGTTTTTATTTTATTTTTAATTTTACTTTTTACTTTTGTTAGTGACAAAAATATTAAAATTTACATAGCCAATGAGCATGTCGGATCCTCGAATTTCTCAAACTATTAATGAGTTAAATTTTTTTCTTTGTGTAGCTTCTCTTTCAAATCTCAAATTTTATCTAAATTGTTCCGTTCAAAACTAGCGGAGCAAGGAATATTCGTTTGACCCCAAAATTAAATGTAATCTAGGAGCCAGATGTTCTCAAAGTGCAAAGTTCTCCCGGGGCTGAATGCCTCGTGAGTCTGAAGCTATTACGAGTACTAATCATATTATCATCGTTTGAGAGCTACCTGTGCTTTGATCGTACAGGATTACATTAAGTATAAGGAATTAAATAAGGTTCAAAAGTCTTTTTGTGTCGAAAAATATTCTGAACTATCTTGTTTTACGTACCAAGATTAAACTTTTAATCAGATTTGCTGAATTGCAATTAAAAAGCAATCTCATAAAATACGTAATGTATAATGTATGCAAGTCAAGCATGCTAAGTGCCTACTATATGCTGATGACCTTAAACTCTTTAAAGAGATAAGGTCTGAAGCCGATTGTGTAGCACTTTAGGAGGACATCAATGCCATAATTGAATGGGGTATCCAGAATGAAATGGACTTGAATATGGACAAATGTTACTGTATGATATTCGGGCGAATGAGACAGCCTATACACTTTAATTACAAGATTAACAACTTTATAGTGACACGAGTTAATACCGTAAAGGATTTAGGAGTCACATTCGACCGGAAACTCACTTTTCATGATCATATTATTAATTTATCAAAAGAATCTCACCGACGCCTGGGGTTTGTTCTAAGGTGTCGCCGTGGTTTGGAATCCGTATGAGACGACATACACACTCATGCTAGAAAAGGTCTAAAAAGCCTTTCTGCGATACTTATTTAAACGCGTATACGGATATTACCCATACCTATATCCAACTAAGTTTTTGCTAGGTGCGTTGAGCTTTAACTCGTTAGAAGTTCGGAGATCATATCGTCAAATGATCATGGCATGCAAGGTATTTAGCGGTAAGATTGACTCCGTAGATCTTAGTGACGCACTGTGCCAGCTCTTCGTCCCAGACTACTACCGACGGGGTCGCAAGCATGAGCTTTTTGCCGTGCCGCTGGCGCGTACAGTTGCGCGTGCTCACTCGCCCTTGCCTCGTATTCTCTCTGCACTAAATGCATTTTTGGACCAATACCCTGAATGCGACTTGTTTGCGGATGAATGGACGGATATATTGTTAAAATGTCAGATGTTCTGCGAGCGTGAATTATAAACGAGTTTGCCTTAATTAACGTAATTGGTATTTACCCGTGTTAATTAAGTTAATAAATAAATAATAGTAAGTAAGTATAATATTTTATGCCAGTTAGCTAATGGACCAGTGTAAAAATTATATATAACTTATAATAAAAAAATCTTAAAAATATTTTTGTACAAAACTCAATACTTCGATTTACTAAAATGTTTCTAACAACATCGTCACTCGATATATGTTTATGGTAAAACTGAATAGATAGTTAATTCAACCATTGATTCCTCACAGAATGAAAATCTGTAGTGGTCGTTGGGGGTTATGAGGCACAAACTTTTATAGCTTTCACTGGGGTACAGGGCTCACACCTGGGACCTCTGTTGTTTAACTGCTTCATAAATGACATAGGTGCATGCTTCCATTACTTGAAATATAACGCGTTTGCTGATGCCTTTAAATTTTATAGGCAAGTCAGCTGAGGAGGTTGCTACAGAAGGATCTGTGTGGTCACATGGCAATGGTGCGAATAAATGAGATGAAATTAAATACCAAATAATTTTTTGTAATTCGCTTTACCAAGAAAAGTGTCCCTGTTCCTCCATAAACGGTACAACCCTTGAGAAGGTCCATAAAATCCGAGATCTAGGCATATCTCTTGATAGCAAACTTCGCTTCTTTGGGTTTCGTTTCACTACCAAATTCTATTATTTCAATTTATTCAGCACTAGTACGTAGTAGCCTAGAATATTGCAGTCTTGTATGGAACCCGTACTATGATGTCCATATAAAACGCATAGAACGCGCACATAAAAGGTTTTTAAGGCACTTATCATATCGAATCAAAGTTGCAAAATCGCTGCCGAGCTATGATGACAGATTAAAATACTTTCGCATTAATTCGCTTTAAAACCGAAGAAGAGTAATAGATCACATTTTTCTGTATACAGTCATAAACGTTATTATCGACTGCAACACTATTTTGAATCGCATTAACATATATTATTTTTTTAAGCGATTACCGAGATAACTAAAATATAAACATTTTGTGGAGAGAAGTTCGCGAACAAAATAAGGTCCCTTAAACAGGATATTGAAGAACTACAATGCCATTCACAACAAACATTTCGAAAGTGCCGCCAGTAAACAACCAAATAATCAGAATATATTGCAAGTTGTTGATGTTTTCTCCAATTATTTACATGCATTTTAAAAGTACATACTGGAATTAACTAATAAATTGTTCAGACTATTAGATTTTCAATTTTAACTTATTATTTTATAATTTTATTTGAGTATTTTATATAAATGGAATGAATTTTATATAAATTTAGTTATATTACTTTATTTTTTTTTAATTACAAGTCCTATTTTTAATAATGTAATTATAATTTTATAATGTCATTGTATTTTTTAATGATTCTTATTTTTTTTTATATTCTACAATGTTGTGTTCTAAATTGTATTAGTCTGATTTTGGCAATGTTTTTACACTTATTGATTATTTATTATTTAAGCTTGTAATAATGTTGTTTTCTGGTAAAATTTTAATTACTGCATGTCGTTAGCACCTGTGTTTGGGGCGGCACTAGAGCATTGAATTATGTATTGTTATTATTTTTTGTTATATTCTCTTGGTGCAACATTTGAAATAAAATAAATAAACAATTTAATCAAATTGTAATTTGGAAAAAGTGTGATAACTTACATAAAAGGTAAAATATCCTCACAAAATTCCTTTGTGCTTACTAAATAACAGAAATTCTCCACTTTTTTCCTAAAACCCCCCTCACACAAAGGTTCTCGAAGTTTAAAGAAACTGCCCGTAGGAACGTCGCGCGCAGCCATCTGTAGTTGAAATATCATTTAACTTCCTTTCTACTTATTCTGTTTCCTTCAAATCTTAATCACGTTATAAATATCTTAATTTATAAAATCTTGGCAGCAGTCTCATATGTCCCACTAATGAGCAAGGGTCTCTTCCCATTATTAGGGAGACCTTCCAATGCGTTCGTCTCATACTTGATACGTTTTTATACAAAAAATTCCCTTATAGTACTTTAATGACTGCAATTTAAATATTTTACCAGAATAAAATTAAATATTCCTTTAATCTAACTTTGTTGCACTGAATTTTACTAGCAGATTTTCTTGAAACTTGCATTCATGACCATAATATATTTTGTACATTCCATTGATCTTTTTCTTCTGCGTCATCTTTTTCTTGAAAAGACAATGATTAAAGCCATATTCTACCATTGTATAGTTGTAGGTGGAGGTGCAGCTTGTCGGTGTTAAAGTAGGTCTGTACTTACAATTAAAATTATGAAAGAAAACACATTTATTCACATTAAAATAACAATACAAGCATGCTTAAAAAATACACAATGATACTTAGACAAACGGAACAATACAAGCTAATTAACAAATACAAACAAAAAAATACAAATACAAAAACTGAACTCATCATATTATGGCATATATAAATAAATAAACGTTATACACTCATAGCCCCACAGTAAGGTAATTAATACCTTGTGTCGTGGGTACCATGGACACATACAAAGACAGGAACACAAACACCCAGACCGAGAACAGAAATTTAAACTCATCATTCAAATTTCTGTTTCGCCGGGAATCGAACCCGGGACCCCTTGATTGTCAGTCCGGCATGGTAACCATTGCTCCACGCGGGTCGTCTATATAAAAATAATAAACAAAACTTAAATGATTTTATCCATCAAATTTGTGCTGAAGTATTTAATGTGTAAGTATCCCCACTCAACAATATATTGGTTTCAAGGCCGAAATTTTTGACGCTTGTTTTCAGTGAGGCCCACTTAGCTACTTACTTAGCTAGCTAACTAGTTTACCTACTAGGAACTGTGAAAGTAACTTTTAAGTTGAGTATAGTTTTAAGGATTTATCGGGATATTTTATTTTACTTGTAAAGTATGTGAATTAGATGGTGGAGGGAGTTGCACTTCACGACATAAAGGGATTCGCCAATAGTAGTAGAACGCAAAGAGGCTAGCCAAGTTTTCTTTTAATACTATAGTAGGAGGTGGGGTCGTAGACCCGGGGTGCTAAATTTGCTTTCGCTAAAGCATCATGGGGACCTATTGTATTATGAAGATTAGGACCTTAAACGAAAAAAAATTATGTTAAATGGCAAACATTTAAGAAGGAAGAGAGCGTGTATAAATTAAATAAGAAATTATTATTTTTTATTTAAAAGTTATCGCCAAACGATAATCTTCTAAGGTTCTTGTCTATTCATTTTGACAACTTGAATTGATAAAATATACAAAAACTTTATTGTTCATATACTTACCTATAGAGCTTTTTTCTTCTTGGATTACTTAAAAAATTGCAAGATATCCCCACATCTTAATCAATGGGCTCCAAAATCCAAAAATCCCCTCTAGGGCATCCCGACTATAAGGACATGATTCTCAAAGTTTGAATTAACTGCCCCGTAGGGCTGTCGCACGCAGCCATCTGTCCCTGAAATATCATTTAACTTCCTCGACTTGTTCTGTTTTACTTACATTTTAATTGCTTTTTAACTGTTATGAATATTTAAATTGTAAGTATTTGGAAATAGAAACTTTAGCTTAAATACTTTCATTAAATCTTCATACTTCCATACTGATATTATAAATGTGGATGTGTGTGTGTTTGTTTGTATGTCTTGCTTTCACGTCGCAATGGTTTGACGACCCACGTGACGCAATATTCACCATGCCGGACTGCCGATCGGAGGGTCCTGGGTTCGATTCTCGGCGAGGCAGAAATTTGAATGATGAATTTATAATTCTATTCTCGATCTGAGTGTTTGTGTTTCTGTCATTGTGTGTGTCCGTGGCACCCACGACACAGGGTATTTCTATCTTACAGTGGGGCTATGAGTGTGAAACGTTAATGGTACTACTGAATGACCTGATTTTTTGTATGTCTACAGTTATTGTGGTTAGGAGAACGATATAGCCTTTTTACGCGGTGAATATATCTCATTCCTTTGAGAGAAAAAAACGTATATTATTTATTATCATTATATTCCTAGTAGAACAGCAAAAGTCTAATTACACACAAATTCCAATCTGTATTGGAAAATATTCATAAATTTTGCATAAAGTTAATAAAAGTTGTTCTACAAAATAATTATTATCAATTTAAATCCCTAAGGGCACTCTCTGGCGGACAGCTGCAGAATTAATATATTGCTGTTTACTAATGCGCGGATAAAGGGCGTTAGACGTGGATATTTATGACTCCATTATTTTTATTCATGTGTCATTATCGAATTTGTTCCTGGCTTTAGGATTTATTTAACCGTTATAAATTCATGGTGAAATTTGTTTTAGCGTAGTTTAATATTAATTTTGGTTAATTAGCTGCTCTCTAATGCGTACTTATACTTTGATTAAGCATGTTTAGTGTTCTTTAAGGATGTAATGTTGAACATTTTTATCGTGATGTCGAAATTTACTTGAAATAAATCTAATTAATACGTTAATTAATCCTCCTCAATGTCTAAATCTCCAAATTCTCATCAATGGTGTCTCACACGATCAGCTGTCATGTGTGACCATTATCAACTGTTATCTCAAATATATAATTAAGTACTTTTTTTTAAAGAGTGCTGGGAGTTTTTTTCTCCCGCCTTTTTTCTCTCAGCTCAACATCTAGCCCAAACGGGCACTTAAAGGCGATGACCGGGAAAAAATGACATTCATTAAGCGAATATTTTGTATTCCTAATATGAAATAAATATTTTTTATTTCTATTCTTTCTATCTTTCTTTTCTCATATTTTCCGTAATAATATTGAAATAACTCATAAATTACAATCGCTATTGGAATACATTCATAAATTTCGGATAAATTTAATCAAAAATTGGTCTACAAAATAATGATTTTGAATTTAATTCCGTAAGGACGCTCGCTGGCAGACGACTGCAAGATTAATTTATAGAGGGCGCATATCGTGGATATTAATAAATAAATGTTATGTGATTTGTTCCTTGCTTATATTATGTGTAAAAATGCCTTTAATTGGCTTATTAATCTATCTCTTATCTTAGATTGACTTATTTACAATCACATTCGTGTCTCAATAAAAATAAAGCACGCATGGCCCTAGGGTCGTATAATGCAAGCGTTATACGCGCCATCTACATACATATGTGCGTACTTCGAAAGGCACGTTTAGCTGTCGGTACAGTTATCGATAGATAACAGTCATTAAACCTTGTCGGAGGCCTTATGGTCGGTTTGCAAACATCCGTCAGCAGATTGGCACCCAACTCTCAACTCCACCGACCCACATTGAGCAGGGTGGTGAAGTAAGCTCCAGGCCTCCCTAGCGATTGGGAGAGACACCTGCTCAGCATTGGGTCGCGAGAATGGGATGTAGCTAACTGAACGCCACCAGGGAATCAATAAAACAAGTCTGTGACTCCAATTTAGTAACGAACATATTTTACGAACCTTTATTTTGTATCCGGGGGGAAACCTTCTCGGTTGTCTCGGGGTTATGTGGGATTTGACCGCACTAAAACTGCCGCACTGTCCCTGCGCTTGGGGAGGACTCCAGGATCTCCAGTGGAACGCACCGGTGTCCTCCACGCGCAACGCCCCAGAACGGACCCATCTTCGGGAGAGCAGATATGCTATCCTGCACCTTCCGTTGCTTACGGCGGCATGCGGCCACGCACACGCCGCCGCCTTTCCCGGGGCTCCTGGCTGGACGGATCGAGCTCCCACTCTCACCGCCCACAACCCCGAAAATACGATATTAGTCACCCCTTACGATCAGGCAGGGGATACCGTAGCCATATTCTTAATCCCGAAGCTACAGGGACTATATTTTACGAACCTAGCAATTTTTTTATAAGCTTCAGTACAGTTTTAAATAACCTAAATTTGAAACCACTTGCATAATATCTGGGTCGTTACGCGCAGCCGTCGCTGTATAACCGACAGCAGAGATCTTATATCAAGGATCGTCTTATATTGCCTCTAAAACTATTATATTAATAATATTCCACTTGAAATCAAGGTTCAAAGCCTATCAGAAACCGCTAAATGAATATTAGTTACGTTATGTTTATAACATGCTCTTGCAAATTATTTAGCTCTTAAGCTTTTAAGTGTTATAATTCAATTTTGTCTTTTCATGGTAGATACAAGTACATTATGTAGCTATAACCACAAACGGTGTCCCCTCCATTTGGTTATTATTAGATTTTAACCGATTGTTGTTTCGATAAATAGATTGGTCAGCCAGTCAGCACCAATCTATTTTTTATATTATATTATTTAATGTAGCATTACTAAACCGCTGAATTCCCTGATTTAATATTGAGAAATTCTCGATATCTCTTAGGTACTTTGGTTCTTCTCAAATCTAAAATGAGACTCATGCCCAGTGGTGAGAAATTAAAAATAAATAAATATTATTTTACACTCATAGCCTCACAGTAGGTTAGATGTACCCTATGGGTACCATGAATACAAATAAATACAGAAACACAAACCTAACACCAAGAACGAGAACTGAAATTTTAAACTGTGTTGTTTATATATATTTTTATTTGAATGGAGTAGCAGACGAGCATGCAAGCCAAGTGTTGTAAAGTGATCGCTGCAGCCCATAGACATCTACATAACCTTTTTTTTTTTTTTTTTTTTTAAAGTAGGGAATGCTATTACGCACCGTCTCGACCTCTGTCGAGGGGACAGAGGGAGGTGTGTGGGACTCCCCCCTGCCGTTACGAGGCAGGGGTATACCCACTAAACCCTACTGCGCTCCTCCATCGCCATCGTGACGATGTCGTGGGAAATCGGCGGAGCCTTTGCTTCCACAACATCGTCGGCGACTGCCTGCCTATCTTGGCAGGCCCTACACGCTCCCCTTATGGGGAGGCTACAGGAATGACCGGGAGCGCCGGGTCATTCCTGTCCATCAGTGATGGCCTGTGCAATGCAGGTGGAGGCACCCCCGTACCTCCAACCTGCAGGCCACCACCGGGGGGAGGGAGAGAACGGTCGTATTGCCGTCTTCTCCTTCCCCTTCTACGTTTGCGGAGCGGGGGTTGGGACGGATCGCCCTCTCGCTCCCGCTCCGCCGCCTCCTTATGCGAGATGACTTCCTCGCAGAAGGAGGCAACGGCTTTCCAGCCTCTTTCGCTTCCGAGCATGGCCCTAACGATGCTCGGCAGCGAAAGGTCCCGGCCGACAACGGTGCACAAGACTCGGCGCTGCTCCTCCCAGCCCCGGCAACTTTCAAGGCTGTGCTGCGCCGAGTCTTCCGCCGCGCCGCAATGGTGGCACGACGGGGACTCCTCCCTTCCGATTCGGTACAGGTAATTGCCGAAACATCCGTGTCCGGAAAGTACCTGCACCAGGTGGAAGGTGAGGAACCCATGCGGCCGCTCCTCCCACGCCTCGATCACAGGACCGAGGGCGTCGAGAGTGCGGCGTCCAAACTGCGCGGAGGCTAGGTCCTCCTTCCACAGTTGGACCATAGCCTCGCGCGCATCCCGCCTCACCGCGTCGCGCTCTTCAGGGGCTGGCCACTCACCCAGCGCCTTTTGCGCCGCCGTCCAATCATAGACGGTGGCCAGCACCCTGGCCTCCAGCTCCCATGGAGGAGTTGCCGCGAGCGCACATGCGGACGCGAACCCGACAGTGCGGTAAGCCCTCGCCACCCGCTGTGCAATGGCCCGTTGGGGCCTGCGGAGGAGGGCCACGTTCTCCCGCCGATGCAGGGAGTCCACCCATACAGGGGCGCCATACAGCGCCATGCTCTTTAGGATGCCGGCATATAATCGCCGGCATCGTGAGCTTGGACCCCCAAGGTTCGGCAGGAGCCAGCTGAACGCGTCCGCTGCGCGGATGAGGCGAGATGACAGCCCGGCGAAGTGCGCGCCGAACTGCCACCGGCTGTCCAGGGTAAGGCCCAGGTATTTTAGCCGGGCCTTGACCTCAACCCTCACGCCGCCCACAATAATGTGGGCGTCGGGAGGGAGGCGCTGCCGGGGCCCAGGGAAGAATAGGGCCTCGGTCTTCTCCAGCGCCACCTTGAGGCCGAGGCGGCGAATCCTCTGAGCGACAAGAGTGCCGCCTGCAGAGGCCCGCCTCGCCGCCTCTCCGTACGTTCTCCCGCGGGCAGTGACAAGTGTGTCATCCGCATAGCAGATGACACTCATGCCCGCCAGGAGAACACCCCGGAGCAGCCAGTCATATCCAAGGTTCCACAGCAGGGGACCCAGGACCGAGCCCTGTGGAACCCCGGATTCGACGGCACGCCTTTGCAGACGGCCGTCTTTTCCAACAAAGAGGACCTCCCGTTGGCCCAGATAGTCTGCCAGCAACGCCCTCAAGTACAGAGGCACCCCGTGAAACCGAAGTGCCTCTATAATCGTGGAGTGGGGGATGGAGTTAAAAGCGTTGGCGATGTCAAAGGACACCGCCAGGACTCCCTGCCCCCGCTCCGCGGCCTCCATCGTGAGGCTCTTCAGCCTCTTGAGGGCGTCAATCGTGGACCGGCCTGCTCGGAACCCGAACTGAGCGTCGGAGAGATCCGGGCCGGTCCACGACAGGTGCTCGTTGAGACGGATCGCAATGACCCGCTCAAACAGCTTCGCCGCCTCATCGAGGAGCACGATAGGGCGGTAGCCCGACGGTGAGTCCGCCAGCCGCCCCTCTTTACGAAGGAGACACAGGTGTCCCTCCTTCCAGGGTTTCGGGAACCTCCCGGTGGCAAAACACCGATCAAAGAGGTCCCGAAACCGCTCCTCCATGTGTTTGGCAGCGATAGCGAGCACACGCGCTGGCACTCCATCTGGGCCTGGTGCCGTCTTTTTGCCACTGAGGCAACTTGCAGCAGTCTCAAACTCCGCCGGCGTTAGGGGAACGAAGTCCCCTACCGGCGGACTGCTGCCCACAGGCGGATTCATCACTGGTGGGGTGAAGTTCGTTCTAACCGGGAACAGAACCCGGATCACCCCATCCAGTACATCCGGCTGGAGGGTCTCCGTCACCGGGGGACCGATGGGGCGCAGCTGGTTACGCGCCACCCTGTACGGTCTCCCCCACGGGTCGTTGTCTAAACCCTCCAGCATTTCCGCCCTGGCGTGGTCTTTTGCCTCAGCAATGGCCACCTTAAGACGGCACTTTGCCTCCTGGTAGGAGGCGTAGAGGAGGTCCTCGTTTGAGAGGTCCCTGCGACGCCGACGTCGGCTCCTCGTGTACTCCCTATTGGCTGCGATGCAGCTTCTCCGCAGGTCCGCGAGCTCCTGCGACCACCAATACACGGCGCGTCTAGGAGGCGGCCTGCGGGACCGAGGCATGCTGGCATCGCACACCTCGGTTAGGGCCTCTCGAAGCTGCAGCGCAGCCGCGTCGACGTCGGTACTGGCAGGCGCACCAAACCAGTCCTGGACAAACGCCACCTCGTTGGCCATCCCTCGGTCCAGGTGGGTGAGAGCCCACCGGGGGAACGGCGAGACATCTACATAACCTCAAGCAAGCATAGGTAAGTCTTGTCTGAGGTCGTATGCAGTTGCGCTGCTACTCCGGAGGCTGGTGGTCGCCTCATGTAAGTGTGGCCGGCAACTGCAACTTTCCACCGAAACAATAGAATTGGTTCACGGCAGAAGTGGGTTTAGCGGTGGTACTTCCCCGGGCGAACCATAATAGTTCTACCACCTACAAAATATTCCCGGGAATCGAAAATTGGCACTTGCTGATTTTCTGTCCCGATACCTATAATTTATATAAATTAGACGACTTTAAAAAATATCTTTTTTATTTACAGATACGCTTAATAAATATTTAAAACGACCTAAGAACACGGGAAGAGCCAACTTCTGGCTTTTTTGGCTTCTTGTCATAGTATGCTCGCCCTCATCTCATCAATCCATGGTAGCCCTATAGAAGATGTTTGGGTGGTGTACTTGACAGAAGCTACATGGGTTTGGAGGGTATCCTTTCCCGATGAGGACACCAATAATATGTCCAAAAATAAACAGTCTGCTTGGGATATACCCGCAGTGTTTTTATGCCTGCCTTCTAGAGCGATGTTCTGGCAGCGTTGATAGAGATTGTTTATTAGCAGTTGCCAAAAGTGAGTCGGGTCACTGGCTTAGCAGCCCTTCGCAGCTCGCGCTCTTCCATCAAAAAATATAGGCAATGTTCTGGATCCCGCCAATTTTCGTATCGTGGTAGGGCTCCAGCTCGGTGCTAAGATATGCAAGCCTCATTTATGTCCGTGTGGGCAGCAGGTGGACAATTTTGGTCGACATGACTTGTCCTGTAGCAGGAGCGCTGGCAGATTATATCGCCACGGTACGCTTAACGATTTAGTTCGTCGGGCTCTTGTCACAGCTTATATGCTAGCTACATAAGAACCGTCTGGCTTATCAAGAAGCGATGGCAAGGACCTGATGGAAGGACTGTAGTACCGTGACATCTGGGGCGTCTCCTAGTATGGAATGTTACCTTGGCCCCATCGCATGTCTGCGACACTGCAGAGAGGGCCGGGTTCGCCGCCGACTAGGCCCAGTTCCTCAAGCGCCGTAATACAGTAATTTATCAGACAACGTATTTGCTGCGCTTGCTGTAGAGACCTTGGGCTTCGATCATTAATAAAATCATGTCAGAAATGTCGCCCAGACTTGTTCTAGCATGGGCGACCCAAGAGCTGGTGAGTATTTCGCCCAAAGACTGAGCCTCGCTTTTCAACGGGGAAATACCGTCAGCATCTTGGGTGACATGCCAAATACGGACATTTTAGAAGTTTTTAATTTATATTTTTTTGTAGTTACCTTTTATGTACAGTTTTTTTTACTTTTATGTACTCGTAGTTAGTTATTAATTATAGTTTTTTAAGATCATGTACATTTTGAATATTATTGTACTGTTCCATTATTTATAGAAACATAAAATTAAATAAAATGTATTTACCTTAGAACATTAAATTAAAGAAACCTTCAGTTCAAAATTAGAAGAAGTCATCAATTAACCATTTAAAATTCTCTAAGTCCAGACTTTCTCTTATTTGTTTGTGAGCAAACAAAACTTTCGCCTCGATCTCTCTCGCAAAGTTTCAATGCGGAAGTAAAGTCACAACAAAACGACACCTCCTTTACCGTAGTTAGTGGTGACTTCGAAATTCTGCTTAAGTCGTTATAGTTCCCAAAATTTCACTCTGTACTCTCAAAAGGGACCACTTTTCATCAAGCGTTCTTTACAAAACTTGCGAATTCCCTTCCCACTAAACTGAACGTTTTTTTACGTAAGTGGCATCTGACTGACCCGAAACTTTCGACGCTAGCCTTTATCAATATCATCTACAGAGGAATGTCGGCGAAATGAAAGAATCTGGCCTATTCACAAAAAAAGGTTGCGGAATGGGAAGCGAAATTTCGAGCAGGCGACCTTTCTTTTGTCAGATGTTTATCTTCGGTGCCTTAAAGGACCCGACTCTTACCACGGTGACCCGCATTATGGATTCAGATGACCTATTTAAGATTAAAATACATCCACTGCTTCTTCTAGCTCAAGTTACAAACTCTCGAAAGATCTTAGCGAGCAATGTATCACAACGTACTAAAAACCGCGTCAAAAAGTTAAAATATGCAACGGGCAAAGAGTACAGTTTAAAGATGAACCCGAAATAAGATAAATCTATTGACGAAAACAGCCTTTAATTTACAGGCGAAAAGGAAAACAAAAGTTTAGCTTACCCGTAACGTATAAGCGAGCTGCTGAATATCTCATAAGTTACAAAAATTTTCTATTACTCGGACTCATTTCTACTTAAATTTACGCTCAAAATTGTCATTTTACGGCTTTGTCGCTTGGCAAATGTAATGAGAGAACAGCATAATATTTGTTAAGTATTAAGAAGTCAAGACATGGCCTGGCGGTTAGTGTAGAAGGTAAACGATCTATGCAACTAAGCCAAACAGGCGCGGTCGAGTGTGAGATTGGTGACCGCTAGTGGCAATAAATTTATGCGCGTTTCCGTGCTTCGGAGGGCACGTTAAGCCGTCGCGATACGTCGGTCCCGGTTGTTGTCGATAGATAACAGTCGTTAAACCTTGTCGAAGGCCTTATGGCCGGTTTGAAAACATCCGACAGCGGGTTGGCCAGTAACCCGCATCTCCACCAACCTGCATCGGAGCAGCGTGATGGAGTAAGGTCCAGGCCTCCCCAATAGGGGGAGAGATCCGTGCCCAGCAGTGGGACGCAAAAAGGGTTGCAGCCCTTCAGAGCCCCAGCCAGAAATCAACCATAGTGTTAGTACCGATGAAAGAAATGTAACAGTTTCTACAAAAATAAAAATGTTGGGAGAAAAAGTAAAGGAACATTCATAACCTAATTTTTAAAATTGAAAATCATACACACCAACACACCAAGCTCAAGTAATTTGAACTTAGCTAAATACAATCTTATCTACCAACTTACATAAGTATGACACAGTCAAAATCCTCTACCCAAGAAATGGTAGCTTCTGTTAAATTGTCTAGAGCGGTATAACCGTGCAAGTTCTATCATTAAGGTAGCAAAATTTTTATGAGAAGAAAACATTGAAATCTTTAAGACCTGTTAGTTTAACTAAAATGCACAAATTAATGAAAGAGTGCTTAAATCACACTTCCTTTTATATATATATTCAACCTTTTTTTATGTCCCACTGCTGGGCACAGGTCTCCTTCTCACAAGTGAGAGGGATTTAGGCCACCACCACGCTGGCCAAGTGCCGATTGCTGGACGTCTTGCTTTCGAGAAATTATGAATTTCTCTCAGACATGCACGGCACATATCACGATATTTTCCATCACCGTGGAGCAGCGATAAATGCGCACATTACAAATTTCTTTGTTAGAGGTGCGTGCTGACGATTTGAACCCGGGATACTTTTATATAATTTTCTTTATTTGTAAAACTTTTTTGAATTACAGTAAAGCTAAAAAGAAAGTAGAAATATGGCAGAGTTTTTGAGTCAGCCATTAAGTTGGCCGAGCATTTTAACTTGAAATGAATTTAGAAGGTGGATGGTTAATTCGAGCGGAAACGCGAAGTTTATGATGGCTCTTAGCGGAAAGGTCCTACTCAAGACTTCGGTCGGAAGGTCGTTAACCCCGCTGCAGATAGTTTTCTTGTAAAAGTTATGAGTAATTACAGTTCCAGCGCTTCAAAAAAATATGGTCAAAGAATTTATACAGCTGAAATTTAAATTTAATGGTCTAAATTGTAATAAAATTTTGTTGGGCTTGAAACAACATCCTTTTCATTCTGTAAGTCCTGTAAGCCTAAGCAGTAAGTAATATCAAATTAGTGTGAATATTTATTTCCTACTTTTTTGTGAGGCAAATCTTCGAGAAAAATATTGAGGACCGGTGTGGCGCAATTGTTACCATGCTGGACTGCCAATCGGAGGGTCTCGAGTTCGATTCCCGTCGAATCAGTTTGATGAGTTAAAAGTTGTGTTCTCGGTCTGGGTGTTTGTGTTTCCGTCTTTGTGTGTGTCGATAGTACCCACGACACAGGATATATCTACCCTACTGTGGGGCTATGAGTTTGAAACGTTATTTATTTATTTATAGAACTATAAATATGAAAGTTTTATGTTCCTGACTTGTAAAATTCACGGTGGTCTTTGACGTACATAACTAAGTCATCTATACTACCACCAAGGTATAAGAGCTCCAATAATGATTGCCGAAAACGGATGAATCGCTTATTGAAATTTGGCTTTAAACTTAAAAAATTGTGAGAACCGACAAATATTGCGCGCACATAATTTTATATTAATTAGTAATTTTTTTCGCAAAATTTCCTGCACAATAATTTATAAGCCAAAGTAGCGGGTAAAAGGACCTATAGGAAAGATTTTGAGTCCATCATTGAGTGTCCTGTTTTTATGAAAATTTTAATTGCAAATGAATTTAGATGGTGGATGTTTAATTCGAGCGGAAACGCCAAGTTTATAATGGCTCTTAGCGGAAAGGTCTTAATCAAGTCTTTTAGGATCGTTATCCACGCTGAAGATAGTTTTCTGGAAAAGTTATGAATAATTACAGTTCCTGCGCTTTTTATACTTTATGACTTCTAGTTAAAGCCAATAAAAATGTCAAATGTCAATGAAATGTGGATGGTAGAGTTTTAAGTATCAATTATGATATAATACATTAATTTAATTATCAAACCCTTGATAAAATTTCAATGGATTAAGCATCCTTTTAATTCGACAAAAGTTGTCTAGAACACGTCATGATAATGTATCATTGTATTTAAATATTAAGTTTTTAGCGATTTCTGATAAAGAAAACAGTAAAAGATTAAATAGTTAATTTGTTACGTAGTTGTCTTTTTAATATTTACAGTGTATGAAACGACCACTTCTGTTCGATTGAGTGGCGAGCTGGAATCAAAGAAAGAAAGCTCTGCTGTTCGATACAAAAAGCGTTATAGCCAATAGATCAAATCAAATAGTACTTCATCCATATAGTACATTATTTAAATGAATACTTAACCTATTTTATTGATTGGAATAGAAAAAAAATCTGAAAAGGGAAATGCTGTAATAAATTTTTCCTAAAAAAATCTGAATAGTACCCTGTGAAATCTTTTACTCAAGTAATGTCATCGCAAACCCAAACTATGAGTCCTTAAAATATGAAAAAATGGAATTAATTGGTTTAAAAAAATCAATCTCATCCTAAGCAGCCAAATTTAAAACTGTCTTTAAATTTAACAAAGGTATTGTTAGGAATCTACGTCGGTATTCGAAATAAAATATTACAAATGTAGGGGAAAACGCCTATGAAAGCGGATGCTCCTCTAAGGAGCTATCATTATTTCTGTAAAACTTTTAGGGGCAGTAACTCTGTCCGTTTGCATAGTGAAATTCTGTATTTGTGCTCACCTATAATTTATTTATAGTTGTATAAATAAATAGTTAGAAATCTTAAATCATTATTTTTGGATTGTAAAAAGGCTTGGTAAATTAAATTGTGATTTAAATATTCCGCTTTTGGTTGTTATTCCTAAAAATATGTATACCCTTTGGATACACACTTGGCAAGCGTAGTGGATATTGGTCAAAATTTAAAAAAAAACAGCAATTTAAAATAACAAGAGTAAATTATTGAAAACATAGGTACTCTGTACATATAGATTGCCGTGCACTAATCCAGAAAGCTGCGGTAATCCCTGCACGATGATTGCACGAATATTACGCTTTGTGCTCCTGGTAGTTTCCTGAATAGAAGCATGTGTAATCCTTTCGTGAAGATCTAGGTTCGAAATCCGAAGAACATTTCAGAAGCAAGACGGTTACCCGCAAAGTCAAATTCTATGTAGTAGTATATTATTATTCTATATAATAAGTCTCGACAAATGCCGCGCACTATGCGGGTAACCGTCGTAGAGTCGATAACCCTGATGATGCTCTGTTTTGGAGCAAAACACGTGTTGGTGGTGGTACGTATGTTGGTGTATACTTTTTGTTGTTGCATGTGCATGTGTCCTATGTGGGAGGGAGGGAGGTGATATTGCATGTAAAAGGTATACACCATCATACGTTGTGGTTGCGGATTGTTGCAAAGTAGTTTTTACCTAACTTTATAACAATGGAGTTCCGCAAAGTAACGCCTGATTATATTTATATTACCAATTTCGATTTTTCGATGTGTAAGTTAGCTAGTGATTGCTTTTTCTGTAAAGTAGGCCCTGTAAAATCGATGATCTCTGTAAGTTCTTAAATAGTTTGAACTAAAAACCAACACTCATTGGAGCAGCATGGTGGAGTAAGCTCCAGGCCTCCCTAATTATGGAGAGAGACCCGTGCCCAGCAGGTGAAAAAAGGTTGCAGTCAGTAAAAAACTACCTAATGAAAAATTATCCCATTTTCATTAGTATTCTGTAACTGAAAACTAATGAAAAATGGGATCGTTACTACTAATACGTTAATACTAATAAGAGAAAATTGAAAACAAACTCTATACACAAGAATATTCACCTGTGCCGTGCACTAATCCAGCTTTAGTAGTCCCTGCTCGATGATTGCACGAATATTACGCTTTAAGCTCCTAGTAACTTCATGCTGAATTGAAGCATGTGTAATTTTGTTCCAGGAGAAGAAGTAGCGTAGTTTATACTTTATAAAGCCACACGCCACCATCAGATCTAACGTAACTCAGTTAGAGGTCGTCAAAGATTAAACTTCTCTCAAAGCTTGCTGAAGCCACGCTCGCTAATCATGTCATAGTTTGAGAGTAACATGCTTTTTGAAGGATTACTTAGCTAATTAATTATGACGAATGTGCAATTTACTGATATGATTTGTAACTTTTAGGGAGATTTTTCAAGTTTTTTCGTTACAACAACGGACCACAATTCTGAAGGACGTGGTTTCAAATCCAAATTTCAAATTAATGAAATTAATTTTCTTTGTTTAGTTGTTATGTGCGTACATGAATATATTTCTATATAATATATTGCTTTACGAAAAACAAAAAGTTTTAACGGAAACAAATTTTACTTAGCAGCACTAAGTTACGCAAACTTGGTGCACTGAATTATTTTACTATGAGGAGACCAGAGGCCTTAGTGTAAGTCTTCACACGCGAAAACGATACTATCGCGTTTGCGTTAAGAATTTAATTATGGACCTTATTCCTTTCAAGTTAAGAATTACCTGTCCAATTTTAACTCGGACGCAGTAATAACGTTTGCGCGTTTACAAACTTACACTAAGGGCTCAGTATCCATCGCTGGATATTGAAAAGTGTATTCAGTCAGTAACCACACTAGAACTCCATGTGTCGCATGAACACGCACTTGCACAAAGTCATCTTTTTTTTTCATTTATTAAAACAAAAACATTTTTAATTATTGATTAGCAATGCAAAAACTATTTCAGTGTGTCCACATGCTGGTAGTCTCGTAGTATAACAAAACAAACACTATCGAACCCTAAGTTTTACACATATATACCAAGTTACTTTATGTTATATAAATGTCTATAACAAAAACAGTAAGTAACTAAGTGGCGAGCAAGACAATGTTATGTAGTCGAACTGGATGGGCGGGCGCGTAATTATGGCCCAAGCCCACTGTTGGGAAAGTGGAAACACTTCAATTAATGCCCACACCCCCAACATAAAGTATTCATATCGTACTTACGGAATTCTTGAATCGAAGCCACCTCTCCTATATCCAGTCACAGGATCCTGGACGTTCTTCCAGACTGCAATCTGCCGCTTCAAGGTTCTATGTATAATTGTTTTGCACGCTGTGCAGCCTAAAAAGCTTTATAGATTTTAGCTTGGGAGGTGTGGTTAGATTTGTATTTACTGTAAAAGTGACACTGGGTATATAAAAAAAAACGGTAATTTAAAAAATAATTGTTTAGCACGCGCTGCAGCCTAAACGGCTTGATGGATTTTAGCATGAGAGGTGTCGTCAGATTTGTATTTACTGTGAAAGTGACATTGAGTATATCAAAATAAAAATAATAATAAAATAAAATAAAAACAGTAAGTTAAAAATATTATTGTTTGGCACGCTGTGCAGCCTGAACGGCTTCATATATTTTAGTTTGAGAGGTGTCATTAGATTTGTAATTACTTTGAGAGTGACACTGGGTATATCGAACTAAAAAATAAAAACACAATGGCTAATTTATATCGCGCCAAATTCAGTTGTTTAGCATGCTCTGCGGCCAGAACCGCTCGATGGATTTTAGCTCGAGAGGTGTCATTAGTCATTAGATTCGTATTTACTGTGAAAGTGAACCTGGGTATATCAAAATATAAAATGTTAAATTAAAAAACTAAAAAACCCGACTGAATTTTGTGTAATTTGGAAATGTAAAAACTCTAAAACAAGAAATTCGTCATATCCGATTGCACTTAAATTAAAAATCGACGAATAGGGTTAAGCAAACAATAGATCAGGAGCTCATTGTACATTTAACAATATTTTTAAATACAAGAAAAATTATATCATTCGGGACCTATTTTAAAAAGTCAACCTTTCTTGTATTTAATTTTCTTGTATTTAAAAATATTGTTCGATATACAATGAGCTCCTGAACTCTAACTTACCTACCCCTATTCGTCGATTTTTAAGTTAAGTGAAATCAGAAATGTTTACTTTCTTGTTTTAGAGTTTTTATATTTCCAAATCACATATAAACGCAGTCGGGTTTTTTAGTTATTTTTTAGCTTAGTGTAGATCCCACTTCTTTGTTGTGTTCCCTCCTGTTTGCATACATTATACACAGAAAAATAAAGTAATCCCAAAGAAAATTCACCGACTTGTCAGAAATTTTGCAATTTCAAGTGTTCTTCGCTTTTTTCTTAAGCTGCATGAATACGAATTTAGTGCTGAAACATTTTGAAAATACTTTTATCGG
Source organism: Pyrgus malvae (assembly GCA_911387765.1). Taxonomy (NCBI): domain Eukaryota; kingdom Metazoa; phylum Arthropoda; class Insecta; order Lepidoptera; family Hesperiidae; genus Pyrgus; species Pyrgus malvae. The sequence continues at coordinate 25,024,974 of OU426959.1, forward strand.
CGGGACTCAGCGCTGAGTGAGAATAAAACATGCTCTTGGCGAATGCAGTCGTTTAAGTTATGAAATTGCCGTAATAATGCGGACTTGGCCTTGCTCTCTGTGTTTTTGCGGTTTTAAATTGCAAGTAGTTCAGCATGGTTTTGGGCAAAAGTAAGTGAAGTGTAAGCGAGGCATTGAAATTTTCGTAATTGTATTTTATTTATTTATTTATTTACACTTTATTGTCACAACTAAACTAGGTTGTACAAAGGGCGGACTTAATGCCAATAGGCATTCTCTACCAGTCACCCTGGTTGATGGTGAGAATTTTTAGTAGGTAGCAACAAAAATGATAGTATCAGGCATAACTTCGAGCAACTCATTGGTATGAAGTTAGGTTAAAACTATTTTGACGAACCTGGTTGATGGTGAGAATTTTTAGTAGGTAGCAACAATAATGATAGTATCAGGCATAATTTCAAGCAACTCGTTGGTATGAAGTTAGGTTAAAACTATTTTGACGGACGGAAGGAAAATACTGCAATCACAGCATGGAGATACCGAGTTATATTATGTTACGAGTATACCCATATTGTTAGTTGTTATATGTTATTATAAGTTATACCCAGGCGTGCAACACAGACAAAAAAATTTTTTATGTGCGTTACGCTTCTCAATGGTTTATTTATTGCATCCGTATCTTTCACCTAATAATTAACATATTGACGACCTGCGTGGCGCAACTATTACCATGCCGGACTGCCAATCGAAGGATCCCGGGTTTGATTCCCCACGAAATATAAATTTGTATGATGAGTTTAAATTTCTGTTCTCGGTCTGGGTGTATGTGTTTCTGTCTTCGTGTATATATGGTATGTGGTACCCACGGCACAGGGTATATGTACTCTAATGTGGTGCTATGAGTAGAAATCGTTGTTATTATATTTTATAACAAAATATTTTCTAATTCGGGGTATCAATTTTACCACCCACTTATAATTATTTTTCTGTACGTCCAGAGGAAAGAACAACTGATGGAAGAAAAAAGTATGTAAATCTTAAAATCACGTGGACAGACCATCAGTGAAAGTGAAATGGAACAAAAGACAAATAGCTCGAGAATAATCTCCTCGGATAATGGGCTCTTCCATACGTTGTGATATCCATTATTCTCAATGTATGACAATAACGAGAAAAGGTTTGTACGATAGCATTGTAAAATAAACCATATTACGATGCAATAGTAATCATTGAAGCGCGCATGGACCTGTGGCTAGTTTAGAACGCATGCGATCTGGCGCAGCTGAGCGAAAAGGGCGCGGTTGGTTGTGAGATGAGTTGAAAATTTTTAAAAAGGTTATCTGCATTTTCTTGCTCATAGGGGCACGCTATGCCATCGGTCCCGAGAGTTATCGATCTACCTATAGCAGTCTTTAAGTCTTGTCGAAGGTCCTTTTGGGCGGTCTAAATATAATCAGCATCATCTCCGCCAACTAGCACTGGAGTAGGTACCATGGTAGTGTAAGCTTCAGGCCTCCACAAATATAGAGAGAGATCAGTGCCCAGCAGTGGCATGTAAGAAGAGTTGCAGCTAATATTAAGCTCTCTCTCTATAGTCGTACACTCTTGACCTCGTGGCATTATGATGGCAACTGGTAAGTCATCACAGTTGTTTTAATTGACAACCTAAAACAACAACTTAACGTGCTCTCAGACGAGCAAGAAATTTGCCGTTGGCTCTCACCCATCTTATTCCCGTTCGTTTCATCTGCGTTTAGCTGTATGGATCGTTTGCGTTGCGCTCTTCAATCACGTCAATTATAGAAATGGAGCCTATATTCAATACAAATACCTCAAACAAACTCAGTTAAACTTTTAGCTGAAGTGTCGGTTACTATACCGGTTTGTCGATATCGGAATATGCCTGGGTCAAGAGCGCCATCCACCACTATCAATCATCAGAAGTATCACGATATTTGTCGACAACTCGATAGTTTTACCGATACTTTGAAGTTGTTTAAATAAAACTAAATATTATTTCATATTTCGGACTCATTTGCTCTAACTAATAAACGCTGTATAGGTTTCTGATAATTATTTTATGTTTTGTCCTAATCTAACTCTTCATTAATTTCAAAGGGAGACAAAAGTTAAATATTGTAATAAGCTTACATATTATATGAATAATATAAAGTTTTTTTTAGTATAAGGGCTAAACTCTAGCACGTAACTTTGTTTAAATAATTAATTGTTTAAATAATATTAATAAAAATATATGTGTATTTATCAACTTTACAGCCAAAAGAAACATTATTATAGAACAAACTACGAATCCAAAGTTCCTAAAAGATATGTGAGGATCGTCATTATAAAAGTCACCTTAGGACTAACTACAGTGGCAGTAAAGCTGGTGAGACGTTGTTATCATGTATTTCACGTAACGCAGAAAAATATGAAGTTCAACAACACTTAGCCTGCGTGATAGATTTAAACCATAAATGCAAGATTTGCAGAAAAACTTGTAGATTAATTTCTAGAGATACATATTTGTTTAATGTTACACATTCGAAAGTAGAAAAACTACAGGATTCATTTCTAGAGATACATAATTTTTTAATGTTATACATTCGAAAGTAGCCGTTTGTCCGTCTGTTACGCTTTCCCGCTTAAACTACTAAATCAATTTTAATGAAATTTGGAACACAGATAGCGTGGACATAGGGATAGGACATAGATTGATTTTTATCCTGCAGGAAACTACAAGGATTCACGCAGGCGAAGCCGCTGGCGGAAGGCTAGTTTATACTAATATTATAAAGAGGAAGGATTTGTATTTTTGTATGTTTGTAATGAATAAACTCAAAAACTACTGTTCGAATTTCAAAAAATATTTCACCATTACAAAGCTACATTCACCCTGAGTAACATAGGCTTTGTACGGTGGGTAAATGCTTAATTTATACGTGAAAACGGGTAACAGGGTCAACGCGGTTGAAGCAACTGGCTAAACGCCTATGATTTTGATATAGTAATGAAGCCTGGAATAGCACATAGGCTATTTTTTATCCTACGGGGACCCATTAAACAGGAAGCCGCTGGCGGAAGGCTAGTCTATGTATACATATAAAAGAGGATGTTTGTATATATGACATCGCAAAACTCAGAAACTATTCGACCGATTATTATGAAAATTGGTATGTATATGTATTTTTTCACGGAGAAGGTTTATATACTATCCATTATTATTATTATTTAATATTTAAACGCGATACGGAGTTCGCGGGGTCAGCTAGTAGTATATAAAGAAGAAATGAAACGAAAATTACAAACATGGGATGTTACAGATCTATAGCATTAATACCTATTTTTTCTAAAATATTTGAAAAAGTACTCTATGACAGATTATATTTTTACTTCGAAAAGTTTTCTATCTTTGCTGATGAGCAGGTAAGGTTTTGGAAAAACAAATCAATAAACATAGCAATTTATAATTTATTTATTTATATAGAAGCGCGCATGGCCTGGCGGCTAGCGTAGAACGCAAGCGATCTATGCAGCTGAGCCAAACGGGCGCGGTCGGGTGTGAGATGGGTGACCGCTAGTGGCAAAAAAAAAATCATGCGCGTTTCCGTGCTTCGGAGGGCACGTTAAGCCGTCGGTCCCGGTTGTTGTCGATAGATAACAGTCGTTAAACCTAGTCGGAGGCCTTATGGGCGGTTTGAAAACATCCGACAGCGGGTTGGCCACTAACCCGCATCTCCACCAACCCGCATTGGAGCAGCGTGGTGGAGTAAGCTCCAGGCCTCCCAAATAATGGGGAGAGACCCGTGCCCAGCAGCGGGACGCAAAAAAGGGTTGCAGCCAGATCATAAATTGCTGATTAATAAGTTAGATAAATATGGAGTCAGAGGCAATGCGTTGAACTTAATCAACTCTTACCTAACTGACAGAGAACACATAACAGAAATAACAAAAATTAATGAAATCACAAAAACTGAAGAGAAACACCATTCTCTCTCTAGGAAAGTACTGTATGGAGTGCCTCAAGGAAGTATTTTAGGCCCTTTACTTTTTTTAATTTATATTAACGATTTTCCTCAAGCAGTAAAAGAACCGATGATACTATTTGCTGATGATAGTACAGTAATATTTACAAATGAAAACACAGGTTCCTTTGAAAGTAATATAATAATTGTCTTGAATCACTTATAGAGTGGCTCAATAGTAATAATCTTAAAATTAATCTTGATAAAACAAACATAATGACATTAAAAATAGAGTATCATACGGACAACCAGTAAATATTAACTATAAAGGAAATTTGATATCTGAAATAGAAACAACAAAATTTTTAGGACTATAAATAGATTGCAGATTAACGTGATAGTCACACAAAGAACACGTTTGTAAACAATTAAATAAGTTTTCTTTTGCTTTATATAAATTGGCCAAAGTTGTAAGCAAAGCGGCGGTTCTAAATGCCTACCATGCGTACGTAAGTGCAACATTAAGATACGGTATAATATTCTGGGGAAACGCGACTGGAATTCAAACTGTGTTGGTTCAAAGGCTCAAAAAAAATGCATTCGAGCAATATGTCAATTACAACAAACGAATACTTGTAGGCCACATTTTCAAAATTTAAAAATAATGACGCTCCCTTCCTTATTCATTTACGAGATCTCTTTAATGGTCAAAACAGAAATCACAAAATATGAAACCCTTAAATCAAAATACATAACAGTAAATTATGTTCAATCGCTTCCAAAACAAAACAATATCATAACAGTGTCTTTTGCATGGGACCAAAAATATAACGGTCTAACGGAATTCCCCAAAATTAAAACGGGCAACGAATTTAAAAAAGTACTTAAAGCGTATTTACTGAAAAAGGCGTATTACTCAGTCACTGATTTCATAAACGATAAAACGGCATAAAGGAATTCCATAAAAACCTGGGAGGTTTTTTTTCCGCCGGCTTTTTTTCCTCTCAGTGTACAAACACCCTGTGATATGGGTACCCAAAAATGACGATCGGAACCGATACGAAATATAAATAAATAAATATTTTTATTTTTATTTATAAAAGGCGCAATATGGGACTAATAAAAATAATAGTAAAATATATGTAAATGTACATTTCGTAATTGTATTATAGTTTAGTTTTTTCCTTTTATATTTTTATTATTGTATATTTGCATACCTCATATATATATAAACAACTTTGTAAACACCCATATTTGTGCAAATAAATGTCTTTGTCTTTGTCATTGTCTTTTACATGAATGTTTAGAATTATAAACATTATCATCATTTATTTTATAATTCAAATCCTCAAGTCTATACATACTCGTATAATAATCTCTAACATGATTGTAAGTAACCCTTATTAATATTTCTATTCAAAATGATACGAGCAATGAATAACCCCAAGACCGTTCCAAACTCCCGGGATATTCCGCGCATATGCCGCTAATGAAATAACTGCGGATCGAGTTTCCTTCATATTAGCCGTTTCAAACTTGTCTCATTAAGCCATTTGGACGTGGAGTTGGATATTCCTTTAATAAAAATTAAAAGCAAAGAATGCAAAAGCAAAGAATATGACGCGCTTGGATTTCCATCAGTTTAAGATACCTAGTATCGTTCGGAGGCCTATGATTGTATGACATAGGTACATGAAATTGGACGGAAAAAGAAAAGTTATAAAAAATATTCCAGAGATAGCTAGAGTTTATTCAATTGGAAAAAATTAAAAATTCTATATTTTACAGCAGTTTTAACTATAACAACCGTACTATACAAAAAAAATTGGTAAATTTAAAGCCTCCTTTTTTACAATGTCCAAAACTAACTATCCAAAGCAAAGAGATTCTTTGTTTCACTTGCAGTTTCATAGGTCAATAATATATTTATTACGAGTAGTACGAATAATATACTAGCGACCGCCCGCGACTTTGTCCGCGTGAACGTTGGTAAAAGTCATAGCATGATGTTATATAGCCTAAAGACTTAACCGCTAAATGGATTATCCAAAAATATTTTTTCAAATCAAACCAGTGGTTCCTGAGGTTAGCGCGTTCAAACAAACAAACTCTTCAGCATTATATTACCTAGTGTATCCTCCCCGGTACATTCCGCGCACATGCCGCTAACGACATAACTGTGTCCTCTTTTAATGCAGATCCAGTTTCCTTCATACTTGCATTATACATTTTAAATGTGTCTAAAGCCGAAGCTTGGGTATGGAAAATTGGTGATTCCTATATTAAATTAATAACCGAATTACACGCAGGCGAAGCCGCGGGTAGAAAACTAGTTTGAAATAAAAATAAAATTGAAATAGAAAATAGGAAAATCGATTATAAATAGAAATAGCGTAAACACGATCTCAATATCGCGAGAAGAATCCCATCGGCCATGATACAATAAAGTATAGTTTGCCAACTGAAATGCGATTTGTTTAGCTGTAATAGTGCCATCTACTGTTTTCAATAGCATAGGATATTTTTATTAACATAACAACTTTTTGGTTGTTTTCTGAAGTAAAAAATGGAAAAATAACCTTAACTCCGAGCTAATGGTCTTTTAAAACCGATTATGGTTTGTACTTATGACAAAGAAGTTGATCATCTAAAATGGATATAATATGTCATTGTGGTCATGATATGAGCGCACAAAAGCATAAAATGAAATGCAGCAGTATTAAATAACAATACTATGTAATGTTAAGGAAACAAATATGAATTGTTAAATAAATAATGTAGTTTAAAAAACTAAAAAAATAAGAAGAAAATGTATTTTACTTTAAAAAAAGCGTGGGGTGCATGGTGCCAATAGTATCTTGAAAACCACCCCACGGTTTTTTTACAGTAAAATACATTTTCTTCTTATTTTTTACTTTTTAATTCGTATTTTCACAAAAGCGTGTTTTTTTACTTTTTTAAACTACCTATATTATTAATTTTCATTGTCATCGGCCCTTGACCCCTGTGCAAATTTTCATTAAGTACCTTAGGCCGCGAACTTATCAGCCGCCCCTCGTATATTTTTTTATCCCGATGAGCCTAGTTAAGATTTTAATATAAAGTTATGAGATTATTATATTGTCATCGGCCTTTGACCCCTGTGCAAATTTTCAAGTTAATCAGACTCCTAGAAGTAAGTGAAAATGAAATTAAAAAATTCTGTTACATACATACCAGGTCAAGCTAATAAAAGCGTGTTAAAAAAAGAAAGTGTTACAAAGGGTACTTAAATAAATCCGAACTAAATACTTCTTACAAAATTGTTGTTGTTTGTTATTATATTACGATGTTTTCCATGACCATGTATAACTCAGAGTAACCTATTATATTATTTCGAATTCATGATGCCCATCAATGCACTTGGCCAACGTGATGGGCTATGGCTTAAATCTCGCTCCTTTTGAGAGGAAACCTGTGTCCCGCATTAGAATATAAAGCGAAGGTTTAAAAATACATAGTAATACTATCTTTCTATTCCTTGTCCGCGTGTTTTTTAAGTAAGACAAGGTAGATGGCGCTGTATCGTTTTCGGTATTCGGGTTCGATTCCCGGCGAAGCAGAAATTTGAATGATGAGTTTAAAATTTCTGTTCTCGGTCTGGGTGTTTGTGTCCATGCACCCACGACACATGGTATATACCCTACTATGGGGCTGTTAGTGTAAATCGTTATTAATAATTTATTTGTTTATAATAAAAAGAAGGTGTTTTCACTAGAAACAAACTAAAACCTTTCCTTACGGTAGTGATTCATTTTTTCGCCAGGGAATCCATGGGGCATTACAATATAAAAGTGCCTATAAGACCAACGGCCTGTAATAGACAGACATTTAGACGAAGGTTTAATACGGCAAATAAAATAAAACTAAATTCTATCATTTCACATTTACATTTCACCAACTTTTATACGTCAACTCTATGTGTATGTCTATAAGATTGGAAATCGATTGTTTTCTGACAATGCTGATATGCAATTGTAACAAAAAGTATTTACGATTGTCAGCTGAAATGAAAATTCTTATTTCTTCTCGATATTTTCTTAATCGTTTTGTGTCTCGTTTCGTCCCTTAGCTTCGAGTACGAGGAATTTCTTTATATGAAATATGAATAAGTAATTTTAACTCAATTATTGATCAAAGAAATAAGAAAAAAAAACGTTTATTTCTACAATTATAATACATAAAGCATACAAAATTAAATATATTTGTAAAATAAGTTGCTACAACGCTTTTTACGTCCTACCGCTTGATCGCACTCCAAAGTGCCGGATCTTTCTTCAATGAGCTGATCCAATGCGGGTTGCTGAGATACGGGAGATGCCGCTGTCGGGTGTGTTCAAAATGCCCGATAAGGTTACAGATAGGATGTGATACAACCGTTAAAATATTACATGAACTGTATTACATAAAAATGAAAGTGTACAGAACTATACCAGAAAATGTATACGACCCGCGTAATGATTTCCACGCCGGCCGGATGCGGATGAAGAGTTTAATTTTTAAATTTCTGTTCTCAGTCTAGGTGTTTGTTTGTGTTTCTGTGTTTGTATGTGTCCATGTCATCCACGAGCAGCGATGGCCGAGTGGTAGAAAACCGCGACCGATCCCAGGTTCAAAACCTCGGCGCGTACCTACTCGTACCTCTGACAAAGAAATTTGTAAAGTGCGCTTTCGCGCGTTTCGCTGCTCCACAGTGATGGAAAATATCGTGATATTTGATTGATTACGATGTTCTCCATTGCCGTGCATACCTGAGAGAAATCCATAATTTCTCGAAAGCATAACGTCCACCAATCCGCACTTGGCCAGCGTGGTGGACTATGGCCTAAATCCCCAAGTCTCACTTCTGAGAGTGTGCCTCATGATCTGTGCCCAGCAGTGGGACATAAAAAAGGTAGAATAAAAATGGGATCCGCGGGTCGTAAACATTTACTGGTAGGTATAGTTCTGTATTCTTGTATGATTATGTAATACAGTACACGTAATATTTTAGCGGGTAAGTAAAGTTTATTTATGTACTTGTTCAGTATATTAAAACCACTTTGAGCTTACATTAAGTTCTAAGGAATCTTCAAGTAATTTATCATCGCGATATTTTGTGTATAGAATTTTCGAGCGGTGTATGAAGATAGAATATTTTACATTTTATTACTTGTTTGCTATACTAATATACGGATATTGCTAAAGAGCCTTAAATATTGAATACTTATAAGAGAATTTAAAGGAAGAAACCTTAGGTAGTTTAAATAGTGGCTGTAAAAATATAAAATATATTATTATATTACCTATCGATGACAATGTCGATATGAAAGACCTCTTTAAAAATTTCGTCAGTGGAATTAAAGCTTTCTTGGTCGAATGGCTACGAAAGCTGACTACGGAGAGACCCGGTTTCATACCTCAAGTTAAGAAAGTTGCGTTTTTTATTTTTTGAGACATTTTTTAAAAATTGAGAGCTATTTTAAAAGGCTTTCTTAAGTAACACTAAGGCAATGATTGTTTTGCTTAAAAATAAAACAAGAAAATCAATAGTATTTTTCCGAGCAACGCAACCGACGCCTGAGCGTCCAGTACAAAAACATGACTTAAACAATGTGTGTGCCTTTTAAGTTTCAGTGTTTCACTCGATTTCCCTAGTATTACATCATCAGATTATGACATGGTGACAGTTGGACCACCTCAGGAGTTTAAGTTTTTGAACAAAAAAATATATATTGAAAGAATTTGCTCTCAACTCCTAACCATCGCAATACCTTCCATCATCAGCTCAGCAACATAAATTGATGATTACTATGCACAAATATCTCTTATGCTTCAGAAAGTATAAGAAAACCAATATGTGTGCCTATAAAATTTGAGAGTTCTCCTCGACTTGCCTGGGATCCCATCATCAGATCCTGATTAGGTGACAATGGGACCACCTCGGGAGTATAAGCATACGAACAAAAAAATAATTTTGAAAATCGGTCCACCAACGGCGGAGTAATCGGTGAACATATATAAAAAAATACATACAGCCGAATACAGTACCTCTTCCTTTTGGAAGTCGGTAAAAATTCTAACAGTATACATTAAAAAACTACGTGTTTAGCTCGTTGTATGTCATTAACGCAGCAAATGCAACAAAACGGAAATTAATGTCTTAAACTACAAGCAGTTCAAGAGTTGGAAGCCTCACTTCAAGCATCTTTACTTGGACAAAAGTTTGCAATTCGACCTGATTGAAGCCTTTGTAATTATTTTACATTAGAAAGTTCAACGCTGCAATCTGGATAAAGATGACGAAAACAAAAAAAAAATAAGATCTTATAGAGTTTATTTATTTTTCCGTTATTATTCATTGCTATTGTTACCATTCATAAAGGGCACATATTAAATTTCCAAACGTACGTGCCAAGGTTGGAACTAGGGACCCTGGTTTCAGACTGTCTTTACGACTAAGCTACAACTGCAATAACTTCTTTTCCGTCTTACACCAGTAAAACTAAAAAAAGTTTTACCATCAGTAACAAACATTCTTATTTCATAAGATTGCTATTTATTTAAACAGTGTATATAGAACCAGATTTAAAACGAAAATAAGATTACTTTTTCATAGGTGATTGCTAAAAATGGTTATTATACAGCCATTTTATCTTATAAATATAAGAATAAAATCTACAACAAAACTGTAGGTGGTAGAAATATTATGGTTCGTCCGGGGAAGTACCACCGCTGCACCCACTTCTGCCGTGAACCAACTCTATTGTGTTTTTGTGTTTCGGTGGAAAGGTGCAGTTGCCGGCCACACTTACATGAGGCGACCACCAGCCTCGGGAGTAGCAGCGCAACTGCATACGACCTCAGGCAAGACTTACCTATGCTTGCTTGAGGTTGTATGTAGATGTCCATGGGCTGCAGCGACCACTTAACACCACGTGGCCTGTATGCTCGTCTGCTACTCCATTCAAATAAAATAAATAAAAATAAATAAAATAAACAAACATCAGAACTTCATGATAAACTCGTTGTGTGATTATCAGTATTGTCGCTTACAGAGCAAAGTCGGAGAAGGCGGAAATTAATATCTTAAGTTATCTGCGGAGCTCAAGACTTCGCCCTGCTTGGAGCGCTGTGCAGTGGAGAACAGTTTAGCGACCAGTAATAGGCTAAGAGAGGCTAAAATGATTATAAAGACATGAATAATTAATAATACTAATATACTCTCGTTTTTTAAATAAACTTAGAAATAAATAAATATAAAACAATGTTTCACACTCATAGCCCCACAGTAGGGTAATTTATACCCATTGTCGTCTGTTCCATGGAAAAGACAAAAACATAAACACCAGACCGAGAACAGAAATTTAATCTCATCATTCAAATTTCTGTTTCGCCGGGAATCGAGCCCGGGATTCCCCTCGATTGGCAGTCCGGCAGCGTCTCGCGGGTCGTCAAACTGATTGTAAAGACAATTAAAATGATTGTAAAGACAAGAATAATCAATCATATGTCATTGTCTCATAAATTCAAGGAAAATAAATTATTATAACTTGATCCATTAAGAAATTATTGTGCGAGTGTCATGCACGGTGAAAAACCTTCGTGAATCAGTTGTAAAATATTTCTTAGTCATAAGTGCACGCCTATATGTTATATCTCCGGACTCCTGCATCGGAAACCGATGTTTATACTATTAGACTGTCGCTTTTTTTATCCTACAGTGTTCATAGCAAGCAAGTCGGCTACTGTCAACAGAGTAAATTTTTTATTAATTGGATTTCTATAAATTTTGAAAGTTCAATAAAAGGAGATGTGCTCTAAAGAGATCTGTTGTTGGTAGACTAGACAAGATCTGGAGAAACTTTTTACTTTCAGTAAGAAAAATGTTTATTTTTCAAGTCCTTAAAAAATACCATACCAAAGTAGTTCCATATTTACCACCAAGCAACAAACGCATTGACAAATGTCCGGTGCCGTCAGCCCGAAGTAAAATTGCTAAAAAACATTTTGATACAATAGCGCCACGTCTATACAACAAAGCTAAAATAACACATTAAAATTAAAGCTTAAAACATTTTCTAATGACAAATTTAAGAAATCAATACTTGCTTGGCTCCGTACACTAGACTACGACGACGTGGAAAATATGCTAATGAGTATATAACTGACACACACACGCACTCACGCACACGCACACACGCACGCACACACGCACACACACACGCACGCACACACACACTCACACACACACACACACCTACACACACGCACATATAAAAACAAAACACTCACTTTGTTTAAATTTGTAATAAATAACTCTATAGAAATAAGTATGTAATCTGTATACCATGTGTAGACCTTTATGCCTTAAAAAATTGGGAGGAGGCGCTGGTCCCTAAAACACAGTTTTTACTAACTTAGGGTCCAGAGGCTTCATTAAAATTACTGTAACATTTGGTTTAAACAAATAAAGATTATTATTATTATTATAAACCGCTATATCACAAAAACACTAAGACCAAACTTATGAAAACTCTTATTTTTCCTGTCTTCCTGAACGCTGCAGAGACGTGGACGATTTGGATACAAGAGCGTCGTAAAATCGATGCCCTAGAGATGTGGTGTTAGAGACGGTTACTGCTAATTCCCTGAACCGCTCACCGTACCAATAATAATAGGTAGTTAATAAGAATAAAATCTAGAAGTAAAGCAAACATCTGATCTGCATGTTAAACCCGTTGTGTGATTAACAGAGAGTTGTCGCTTACAGAGCAAAGTGGAAGAAGTTGGAAATTAATATCCTGAAGTACGAGTATTTGCGGAGTTCAAGACTTTGCCCTTCTTGTAGTGGTGTGAGAAGAAAAGCTTTTATCTTTTTGTATCTGGTAGACAAAAGATAAGACTAAGAGAAGAAAATTATAAATAAAATGTAATTAATAAAAAATACTTTTTCATATCACATGCATTGAAACAGCGAGTTTTGATCTCTGTTTTGCCAGTCGAAATAAGACAATTTCAAACCATTGTGAATGTGTCAGTCAGAAACAACGTTGATTCTGCCCTAGGGGAGAAACAACGTTGTTTCTACCCGGTACCTTCATTTATTTATTATTTACGTCTTTATTTCAAGTCTGTCAGAATCGCATTGACAACTGTCGTCAAATCGTTGTCAAAAGATATTACTGCGCTATTTGTCTGAAATAATCTTACTTCGACTGGCTACAGAAATCAAAACTCGTTGTTTCATTACATGTGATATGAAAAATATAGTGTGTGGCACGGGATGAAACACGATTTCAGACCAGGGCGATGACAGCCCTCGCTTCGCTCGGGCAGTCACCTCTCGCCCTCATCAGAAATCGTCTTGTTTCACCCCTTGCCCCACAATATACTATTATTAAATGGTATATACTACAAAATAGTATAATATACAACTTTTTTACAAATCTTCAGCGCGGCCTTCTAGCGACCGTCCTCGACAGCTCATGAGGAATAACCTCGTTCAGGTCCAAAACTAATAGGGCTCCCCCTAGTATGTATCGTGAATATTGTCTGTTGTAAATGATCATGTCCTACTATTATCAAAGCAAATAATTATCTTATGAAAATAACACTTTTTGGTAATTTTAGTTACTTGAAATCTTCACTTATTGAAAATTGGCGGATATGCTTACCTCAAAGATGCGTCGACGCATTGCCACCTGCAAATCAACTGAATTATGTAGGTACTAAAACCATCGTTTGCAGTATATATAGGCGTAGTGGGTGATGAGCCGACTGCGAAACGTGAGGTCGTGGGTTCGATTCCCACCCAGGAAAAATATTTGTGTGATGAACATGACTATTTGTTCTGTGTCTGGGTGTTAATTTATCTATTTAAGTGTGTATTTAGAATTATATAAGTATGTCTATCAGCTTTCTGATTACCATAGTACAAGCACTGCTTGTTGTGTGAATTGTCCAAAGATATTTATATTTATTTATTTATATATAGATATATTACTAGCAGCCGCCCGCGATTGCGTCCGCATTTACTTTGGTATTAGTCATAGCATAATTATAAATAGCCTTCCCCAATAAATGAACTATTCAAGACAAAAATAATTTTTCAATTCGAATCAGTAGTTTCCGAGATTAGCGCGTTCAACCGAACAAAATAACAGACTATTATATAAATTAGTTTAGATAAAATCTGGTTTTTTTTGTAAAATAAAGATTACGTACACTATATACATATAATGCATAGTATATACCGATACATCAAGTCCATTCCTTTCAAATCGCTGTTTTTTTCTGCTTTGAAATCCACTGTTTTCTTCTTTACACAGATCTTCTGAATGTAAATTTAATAATATCTCTATTGCCTTTTCAGCAGCTCACAGTTTAATAGGATCTGTTTAAGACTTATGAAATCTTGCTGCGAATTTGCTTGCCGAAGAATTCAAACTTTGAGATTTATATTTCTGTAACTGCAATCTCATTGTACTTTGAGTATTAACTCAAAGTATTGCTTTTTACAGTTTTCATTCATAATTTGCACATGGCACGGCGGTTAGCGTAGAACGCAAACGATCTATGCAACTAAGCCAAACGGGCGCGGTCGGATGTGAGATGGGTGACCGCTAGTGGCAAAAAATTTCATGCTCGTTTCCGTGCTTCGGAGGGCACACTAAGCCTGTCGGTACCGATTGTTGTCGATAGATAACAGTCGTTAAACCTTGCCGGAGGCCTTATGGGCGGTTTGAAAACATCCGACAGCGGGTTGACCACTAACCCGCATCTCTCCACCAACCCGCATTGCAGCAGCGTGGTGGAATAAGCTCCAGGCCTCCCCAATAATCGGGAGAGACCCGTGTCCAGCAGTGGAACGCAAAAAGGATTGCAGCCATTCATAATTTTCATGCGTATATATAAAGTATACGAAAGATACGAATCGCTCACTGTATCAATTAGTAAACAAAAAGAAATATTAATTTAAAACGAATTGTGGCAATGCACAGAAAGAGAAAAAAAACGTCAATCAAAATTAGGATGATTAAATAATGGCAAAAATAACAAAAGAGAATTGCTTGAATGTTGGAAAGGGGGAGTTTCATGCTCTTAGCGGTCGCGTAACAAAATTATGTACACTCCGTAAAATTACAAAGGCTTACCATTGTACGTCCGCCACAAGTAATTAGGGACTCGAAATTTTTTACAACTCTTTCGTTTCGCGTCCAGTGTGGTACGAGTTGCCTTTTGAACGATACTGGACTGAACAAATATGTGGTATTTTTTGAGAAAGAAATGTTTATTATGATGTCTGTAATCATTTCTTGAATTTAGACCAATAAAATAGTCTGTTCAGATGTTGCTGAGATTAAAGTTCTTATAAAAGAAAATAACAAAAAGTAAGTCTTGGTTTATATCTACCAACCCGCATTGGAGCAGCGTGGTGGAGTAAGCTCCAGACCTTCCCATAAAGGGGAGAGACCCGTGCCCAGTAGTGGGACGCAAAAAGGGTTGCAGCCAAGTAGTGGTTTATTTTTAAACTAGCTGACCCCGCGAACTCCGTATCGCGTTTAAATATTAAATAATAATAATAATGGATAGCATATAAACCTTCTCCGTGAAAAAATACATGTACATACCAATTTTCATAATAATCGGTCGAATAGTTTCTGAGTTTTGCGATGTCATATATACAAACATTACTTAACACCCCCGCAACCCCCCCTTCCGGGTGGAATTTCGTAAAATCCGTTCTTAGCTGACCTCTACTCGGCGAAAGGAATATTCCTACCAAATTTGAAGTCGGTAGGTCTTATAGTTCCAGAGATATCGTGATGAGTCAATATATGGGTGGAAATACCCCCCCTTCCGGGTGGAATTTCGTAAAATCCGTTCTTAGCTGACCTCTACTCGGCGAAAGGAATATTCCTACCAAATTTGAAGTCGGTAGGTCTTATAGTTCCAGAGATATCGTGATGAGTCAATATATGGGTGGAAATACCCCCCTTCCGGGTGGAATTTCGTAAAATCCGTTCTTAGCTGACCTCTACTCGGCGAAAGGAATATTCCTACCAAATTTGAAGTCGGTAGGTCTTATAGTTCCAGAGATATCGTGATGAGTCAATATATGGGTGGAAATCTCTTATATATATATATAGATTTAGACCTTTCGTGGCTACTATTGGTAGTCCTGTAATACTTCAGGCAAAATAAGAATTTATAATAGACAAAATCAGAAAATAATTCACAATATCGAAATTCTTATTAAAACCGAATACAGTTATTAATGTTTCATTCCGAAAAGTTTTGTAATAAAATCCATCCGTTCATCAGCCTTTAGAAGTCCACTGCTGGACATTGGCCTCCTAACGTTCGCCACTGCATCCCTCTGAATCCAGCCGCGTCCCGCTATCTTCTTTAGGTCATCAGTCCACCTGGTTGAATGGTGGCTTGTCCCCAACAGTCCTCCTTACAATATAATAAAATACAATTATTTCATTAAAGACAATAAATTTATCAGTTGAAGAGTCTCAGATTAAATCTAAGGTTACTTCTACAGAGCGATTTAATTTTATGATCTACTCAGAGGTCTAGTAGATTGATAACCAGTCGTTAACCGAATAAACTGATTCAAAATGTCGCGAGAGCCTAACTTTAACTCTCCATAACTCAACAAGGATATATATTCAATTGAAGCACGTACAACTATTTTGTATTAATGTGTATAGTTTAGCCTGTATAAAATTATGTTTATGTTGTCGATAGATTGAGAAATCCGACGAACTAAATTATGGAGATAGAATTTCTCAAATTAGGAAACTTTAACTACACAAATACATAACAAAAGGCGTAACGGTGATATTTTTGTATTTTATGTATTCTTGATACTAAATTTGCACTGAAGACATGAAATAAAAAAAATAATTGTTGTCACTTGTTATTAGTTTAAAGTCGAGTCTAAATTATTTCATATTAGTAATACAAAATATTTGCTTAATGAATGTCATTTTTTCCGGTCATCGCTTATAGGTGCCCGTTTGGGCTAGATGTTGAGTTGAGAGAAACGCCTTTTATCCCTCAACTCAGCATTATAAATCAGAAAAAAATAAAACTTAATCAATCCTACGTGATAAAGAAAACTATTTTAGATTTAATTTAATCTACGGAATTACCAAAGATTAATAACGACGAGACCGCTAACATACAATAAATGATTTGAATTTAATTGACTTTATTTATTTACTAACTGTGCCCTTCAGTTTCACCCGCGTTAGAAAGAATAATTAGCATGAAGTGAACTCCGCAAATTTCATGAGTCCTAATAGAAATTCATACTTTTATTTTTTATTATCTTTGCCTACGCAGATCATTTTAATTTGTAATAGCCTACCGCCAGCGGCTTTGTCCTCATGGACCCGTTTAATGGGTCCCCGTAGGATAAAAAATAGCCTATGTGCTATTCCAGGCTTCATTGCTATAATAAAATCATAGGCGTTTAAGCAGTTGCTTCAACCGTGTTGACCCTATTATCCGTTTTTACGTAGGAATGAAGCATTTCTCCGCGGTAAGTGTAATGGTGAAAGAATTTTAGAAATCGTGACAGTAGTTTTTGAGTTTATTCATTACAAACTTACAAAAATACAAATCTTTCCTCTTTATAATACTACTAGCTTTCCGCCCGCGGCTTCGCCCGCGTGAATTTCATTTATATCGCGCTTTTTAGATTTTCCCGAGTAGTTCTCCCGCGGTAAAACATTGCTTTTCCAGGACTCAAACTACTTCCATACCAAATTTCATCAAAATACGTTCAGCCGTTTAGTCGTGAAAGAACAACAGACATACGGAGTTACTTTTGCATTACCATAAATACCATATACCATTAATAAAGCACAACTATAAGCAAAACTTCTCATTCCCACGGGAAAATCTAAAAAGCGCGATATAACGCTGGATACTATGAGTTATTAAACCAAAATTGAATGGTAAACTATATTATATGTTTTACCTTGGGAGCAAAAACATGCAGATTTTGGGCACTGGATACCCGGGAACACGCTACATAGAGCTGACCATGCGAAAAACAATGTTTTTCCAAGTGTACTCCAGCAACCCTTAGAGTTTGGCCTTGTGCTTTATTAATGGTCATTGCAAATGAAACCCTTATAGGAAATTGAAGTCTTTTAAATTGAAATGGGAGGTCTCTTGAAATAATCGGAATCCGAGGAATGAGTACACTTTCACCCTTTGCTGCGCCAGTTAAAATATTTGATGTAATAATATTCCGCCCAAGCTGAGTGACACGCAGCCTGGTACCATTACACAGTCTAGGGGCATCGATATTACGCATGAGCATCACCGGAACCCCTACTTTTAATTTTAATTTATAAAAAGGCACCCCAGATAATTCCAAAGAATTTAAGAACTCTACAGGATATGAGGTAGTATGTTCTGTTTCTATCACTGTGTCTACAGATAAATATTCGGTAGTTTCTCCCATAACTTCATCCAAAATATTTTCATTATTCATATTTCACTTCATTTTTGATTATTCATAACTTTTGTTAACCCTATGGAACAGACTATTATTATACCAGGATAAAGGTTAGGTAAATAAGTACCTTAGGTGTTAGGTGTTCGCAGTTGGCAACACTGTTGCTTGCACGGTTCTTCAAACGGCATGAGTAATAAAAGTAAAAATATATGCTAAAAGTGAATAAAAAGTTATAAAAAGTGATTAAGAACGATATTAAACCTACGACAAACAAAGTGACAATAATAATTCAGTGTTTATTGGACTTTAAAAGTGAAATTATGTCGAAAAATACTCTCAACGTTTTTTGCATCTCTTACAACTTACAATAGACTTAAAAGATAAAATCGGTTCGGAAAATTTGGCATCGACCATAAAGTGTGACAAAACTGACAATAGTGTTGGCTCACAGCTCAGAATGCGGGTTTTTGTTAAATAAAAGATAAAACACTTTACAATTGCACGTATATTTCGTAGTTATGCAGTATACAAATCACATATGTAAATGTTTCAAGAACGAATAAACCACCAACAGAATAAAAATGGAGTACTTACATATTAACAATCAACTTAACTATTATTCCTTCAATCCTTTACTTGTTTCACTTAATATTTTATCTATACACTAACACTTTTACTCTTTACTAATGCTTTTCCTTAGCCACGTCTCGATCCCTCAGTGCTTCCAACACGAATGCTTGCAGCTTGGTCGGAGAAAATAATGACAATTCATGTGACCGGAAGTTGGCTATGATTAACTGACGTGTCGGAAACGGAACAATGGAATTACCGCTACTAAAAATATCATAATAATACGGAATTAGCTAATATAATATTCTTCATAAATAAATAAAAGCTAACAGCTCGGCCATCCTGCTTATAGCGTGTCCTCACGCTTTCTTACAAGTACAAAAGTACTATAAATTTTCTAAAAATATTACTATAAATTACATTCTTTAACACATTATTTAATTATCTGTATAATGTACAATGTAGTTTATATTTATCGAAAGCTCTTAAATAAAATAAAATAAAAACAAGAAATTACGTTCATTGTACTCAATAATTGTATTAATAGCAATTAATGTAGTAAATCATTATAATATATTTTTAATCGTATTTTTAATTTCAAACATAAGCTTTCTCATTTATATTGTAATCTTTTTTTATAAGTAGAAAAAACATTACTTTTATACAATAACAATAATCCATTACCCGTAAACAAGCAATAAATTACTTCATATTATCTGAAATGAAATGTCAGAAAAATCATCATGAAATCTCAAATAAAGTCATAAAATAATTATATACCTAATATTTGGATTTGCATTTGGAACTTTTACACACTACACAAAAATAAATTGGCCTTAGTTTATTTATCTTAAGAACCCATTACCTAATTATATAATTTTTGGATTTGTATTTGGAGTCGAATTAGTTACATAAACATGTTCAATTGAAGACCCCACATGAGTGATACAAAAAGGATCCCATTCCCAACTGGAAAAACTTATTGAATCTCGCCCTCATCCCCTCCACCGGGGCACTTTCACTCCATCCCATTACTATATTATTATGGCCCCTAGAACTCCACTAAAAGCTTTAAATAACAACAAAGTCACCAATTCCACATTTCCTGTCAGACCTTTTGTCAATTTTTCTTTCAAAAACCCGATCAAATGTGCTTAAACGACTCACTCGACTCAACAGCGAACTATTAAACTATATATTCTACTCAACCTTCATAGCAATCAACTCTAAAGCAATAAACATGTCCAAAAATTACTTACAAAGACTAATGCGAGACACCTTCTCACTCAGATGAAAGACCCAGTCCGCAACTACATTACCCATAACAGACAAATTTCACTTTATTATCATTTTATTTTCACAAAGCCGAGGATCGGGTTCAGCCCGAAAAAACAAGAATCCATTTTCAAGAAGTGCATAATGAGAACAAACAATTTTATATCAGTGACCAATCCCTGTAATATGTGCAAGCCTCATGAAGGCAAACACGGCTAACTAAATATACAAGAACAACCCTTACTATCACATCAATCCGTGCAAATATTTTTAGTCCTTGACTAAACAACTTTTACACCAATATCAGTAAAACCAAGGTACCTCAAACAAGTAGAGAAGCAATCCCTGTCTATTAAAACTTCCAAGCGAAATCGGCCTTTTTGTCCTAACCCTTACCGCAACTCAGTGCCCGCTTGCATTCCTATTGCCAGTCATAACCACTTGACCGCAATTCATAGTCTCCCCAATCCCCTGCATTTGTAGGCCCTTGCTGCAAGTGAATCCCCGTAAATGTTTACATCAAACTTGGACGCACAAACAGTTAATGCCGAACCTCTACTACTCTCGAGATTCACTATACTCCATAAGTATCTATTACATCCACCTAAGATAATTGGGTAGTTGACTGATGTCCAGAATGTGCCACTTATAAACAAAACACGAACACAGACTACCAACTATCACATAAATTCAAATAGTTGGAATATCAAACATAATTAATTATTGATCTATCGCTTTCTAGTAAATCGAGTCCCACCAACATCCCGTACCATAACACAGGCTAGCGACGTCACTAACCAGCACTTTTCTCTCTATCCTCCAAGTTGAAACGATCACATCCCGTACATACACTTCTCAAATTTATATGTTTGATGTCTAGGCGCCAACTCTACAACAAAATTGCCAAATCCCCTACCAAGATCAAACCAGTTTAAAATATCAGTCAATACCCCAATTCCCTCCCCGTACCAGAGATACATTTTACTTATAAACACTATTACAACCAAAATAGGAGTTTTAAACAACTCTCATGTATGTACGTCCCACAATCTGTAAAATAACAGGCCACTGCTATGCAATATGATATATTACACAACACCAGAGAGGACGCCATTAAATCAGTAAATCGACCGTCCATATCTTACACTTGCTTTCTACACCCCCAAGCAATCCATGTTTATAAACGCCTCCTTCAGACAAACTAAAAACTAGGGCAATAAAAATCAGTTCATGATTCGCTCTAAAATGCAAAACGGATGGTTACCAATTTCTGATTGGTGTACTTTCTATGTTCATCCTATCAAAAATTATTAATGTCGATCTCCCAGTTATTTCCATAGATAACTAAGCAATCTGAAACACTCATCTACATCATAAAAGTCAATTGCTTCGCCAATAATATGCAATAACCTGCACTACAGCAACTTTAGTGGCCCTTCACACCTAACGGTACAATTGTATTTGTGGCAATACCTCTTCCTCACCTTTATCAGTTTGTGAATCTAATTTAAAAGACCTGAACCTATTCTGCTTTCAAACCAAATCAAAGCTAGTCTCGTCACACAAAGAACACTTTGCAGACATCTCGCCACAATGAAAAACATATTAGCGTTTTGCAAAGAAGGTACCAGGCTTCGATTAATACCGCTGAAGGCTTCAACCCTACATTCAATACCGTAAGTTTGATACACTTTTCAATGTCCCACAGTGACTGTCCCAAAATAATTTCGCACCCGCCCAGGTTCGGTAAATTGGCCACTTGAATTGACTGCGACTATAAGGTTACTTACAGCTCTCTACAAACATTGCCAAGCCCGACTAACTTTGGAAAAGAGCAGCAAATCATATCCCCCCATCTTATACACATATTTCTGAATATTCATCCACCTTCTTAATCCAGATTAAAATGGTTTGCTCTTTACACAAAGGATCAAAATCCGGTATTACATCGCTATTAAAAGATTTCATAATCAGCGACCCGGCCCAGCCAGGGCGACTCAAAGACAGGTACTCCAGTTTTACCAATTTAACTAAAAAAACTTCACCAATTTAACTTAAATAACCTACGGAACCTACCTATTTCAACAAACTCTACTCCACCTTAACATGGTACGTATAACGCCACTGCGATTCAGAATTCCGCTCAACGCCGTACCACCGTTACATAATATGCAACCCCAGTGTGACGGGTGACGGGAAGAAAACAGCTTCGAAAACATCGCAGTACTTCGAATTCATATTCCAAACATTCAGCATCTGTGAGTCAACCTCAGGAGATAGAGACATCATGAACTCCTTCTCAGCGTTATTGTAGATGTGCAATTCCCCAGCACATTACCTCAATGTATGTCTGCTAGACCACAGTGCACGCATACAAAGCTCCCAAAAAGCAAGGCTCCCAACAAAGCCTCGTTATACTACAATTAGTTCGAAAACGAAACCCTAATGACTTATACCCTTCCTCAAAATTCACACTATTGGTGAGAAGCGCATTGAAATCTGTTAGGTAGTTTGAGACTATCTAGTTCATATAGACAGACAGACAGAAAGACGACGACAGACGTCAGCGGGACTAAATTTTATACGTTAGGATTGACAAGAACTTATCTAAAATTTTCTCAATTTCAAAATCCCCTTGACTACCACTACAACTCACCGTAGCTCAAATACATATATAAATATATAGTATATAAATAATATTATTACAAAATAGTTTGTAATACTATAATTTCAAATAATGTTAAATAGAAACTTTGTACACCAATGTTTATGTAATTCAATTTTTTTCCTCTTTTTTTTGTAATTTTGCTCACTAAATTTTGGTTAATGTGAGACTATAATTTTCTAAACAAAACCAACTATTCATATACCACATTTTGGCAAATAAATAATTTCATTTCATGATTTAATTACATTTCATTTCAAATTACCGCTCTGATGCTGCTTCCCTCTACCAAGACGTTGCGAGTTGCGTTGTTGAGTCTTGAAGGCCTCCTCTGCAAACCTTATCGCTCCTTTGCTCCTGAATAATCAGATGCCCTCTAACAGAGGCTTTCGATCTCCCTCCATCCTACGCATATCGCTGCTCACCGGGCTTACTCCTGCTCGACCTGAGCGTCCATTGCCTCGGCTCGCTCCTGCCCGACCTGAGCGTCCTTTAGCCCTCTAACCTGGGCTCATTCCTGCTCGACCAGAGCATCCTTTGGCGCTCAGACCTGGGCTCATTCCTGCTCGACCAGAGCATCCCTTTTAAGTCCCTCATTCCTGCTCGACCTGAGCGTCACTTGGCTCTTAGGCCTGGGCTTACGTGTGCTTACCTTAGCCCTGATCGTACCTCCAATCCTAGGTAGTCTTTCTCGGGGGTATTCGTCCATAATATTATTATCTGCAAAATTACACATTTGAGTACATATTCTATTTAAAATCGACTTTAGAATCGAAAAGTAAAAAGAGAACAAATTAATATAGTATTGAATTATCCAAAGCTAAAGAAAAACGTCACCAGACATCTATATGTCTATAATCAGACAATGGAATGTATTTTTCTCGAAAATGACATCATCGTAATTATCATCACCATCATCGTTGTCTTTATCATTATCACCATCAACACCATCATCATTTTTTCATGTTAAGCACCCCTAGGTGCAGTACAGCACCCACCACAAAAAATAATTGATATGCAAATCTGTAAGCCATCATTTCTTAAACACTAAGTTTTAACCTTACCTTCATTGTATATCAAAGTCTCATGCTTGTATGTATAGATATCTGAATAAATTTACGACAAAATTTACGTTACCAATAGAACCGCAAGACAAATACGAAAACATGATATTGGCACCCCCCTTGTAGATTGAAATTATGTAAAAAAAATACAGTGTTACTGAATTCACGAAACATTCAAATTTTTGCCTTACAATCATTTTAGGTCCTAGTTGGCATTGTGGCACAGTGGATACGTTTTCCTAGAATATATAGAGATTGCTGCCTGTAAAATTACATCAATTTACATGTAGATAAGGTAGAATAAGTGGAAAGTGTACATACTCGTATCATTTCAGCATTTTTTTGTATCCTTATTATCGCAAAACAAAAAAATATGAATTATGAATTATAGGCATCAAATAAATACTTTACTAGTTCTATGGTATCAGTTTTCATTCATATTTACAAAGGTCAATGTCAAATTTCAATTAATATGTGGATTATGTCGATGCAATACTAAATATAACATGAGAACCTCATCCTTTTTGTTGATGTTGGTAAAATAAGGTAGATCAACTCAAACCATTGTATATTCATTTATCTTATAAAAAAAGTAAAAAAAAGTGGGTACCAACTTCCAGTAAGGGCAATAAATTTAAAAGAAAAGTCACATTTATATATTTAGCCTTCATCAAAACTAGTTGTTCACATCTAGTGTACCACAGCTGTAAAAAGATATCATTAATCATGCATCTTATTGATCTAAAACAATATATAAATCTTTAACGTATAAACATATACGTAAAATCCATTCTCAGGTCTTCAAATATTTATATCTAAGTCTATACACCACGGCGGTGTTTCCGATCCAGAGAAAAGAAATTAAGTTGATTTCATAAATTACGTATTTTAGTTTTTTAAATATCTGCGTTTTTTTCATAAATTATTCATATTTTGATTTAAAAAAAATAAAGTGCAATGGGTTGATAAGTATACTGCAAATTTATTACAATAAAAGTTAATAAAACATGTGGTTGTAAAATAATTGACGTTCACCCCTAAGCGTTCACCGGTTCGATATTCCAACAAATTCAAGAAACTTCAATGTATCAAAATATTTACAAAATTGGCCGTTGTGGACGTGAAAGAAAACAGTAAATTCTCTTATTATCCCACTTCTGAACTGTTGGCTCACAGCTCAGAATGCGGGTTTTTGTTAAATAAAAGATAAAACACTTTACAATTGCACGTATATTTCGTAGTTATGCAGTATACAAATCACATATGTAAATGTTTCAAGAACGAATAAACCACCAACAGAATAAAAATGGAGTACTTACATATTAACAATCAACTTAACTATTATTCCTTCAATCCTTTACTTGTTTCACTTAATATTTTTCACTTAATATTTTATCTATACACTAACACTTTTACTCTTTACTAATGCTTTTCCTTAGCCACGTCTCGATCCCTCAGTGCTTCCAACACGAATGCTTGCAGCTTGGTCGGAGAAAATAATGACAATT
This sequence comes from Pyrgus malvae, assembly GCA_911387765.1. NCBI lineage: Eukaryota > Metazoa > Arthropoda > Insecta > Lepidoptera > Hesperiidae > Pyrgus > Pyrgus malvae. The sequence goes on from OU426959.1 coordinate 25,050,524, forward strand.
CATGTGACCGGAAGTTGGCTATGATTAACTGACGTGTCGGAAACGGAACAATGGAATTACCGCTACTAAAAATATCATAATAATACGGAATTAGCTAATATAATATTCTTCATAAATAAATAAAAGCTAACAATAGGAAGAAATAAAGGACAAAAAAACAGTGACGAAAGTTGTTTTTTCTAACCTAAAAGTCACCTAAAAGTGTGAAGAATTCTACCTAAATAACGTGTCCAGGCGATCATTATCATTATAAATGACAGCTGGCAAGGCCATCTAGTGAAAACCACAGATTGCGCTAACAGACATAAACAATGGAACAAATAACTTTAATTTTAAAACAAATACAAGAAGACATGGCATGTCAGAACCAAGAAATAAAGAATATGAAGGAGTCTATTACCAAAATTATTAACGACAATATTAATGAAAAATTTTCAACCCTAGAAACCCGCCATAAATTACTGGAGAAAAAATTAGAAGAACAAGACAGGCGTATAAATTTCATGGATAGAACTTTAAGGAAAAGAAACATAGTTTTATTTGGAGTAGAAGAAAGAGAACACAATTACAGTGAGTTGGAGTCCATTATATTAAAAATTTTCAATGAAACATTGCTAGTTTCATGCAAAAGTTTTGAATTTATTTATTTATTTATTAAGACATACCAACAGCATAATATACACATCATTTACAATACTACATGGACAAGGTATTATATCCTATATATATGCCAATTACAGGTATGTACAACATTCTCTAAGTGACATGTTATTGCTAATCTTAAAACCAAGTGAATTACAATTATTAATTTCTACGTTTTTAAATACATATTATTATATTTACACAAAAATTGCAACAACTAAGTTAGAAAACATGGGAGTACGAATTTATTTTTTTCTTCAGTGTAATACTTGAGTCATGGAAAATATCGATGTCTTTAATTAAAGCACGTGCTCGGTTATAGTCATTGCATATTCTAGACAAGGGAGAATTTTTATAAAGTCTAGTTCTGCTTGCAGGGATGTTGAAAATCTTAATGATGGGTTGTCGGGGGTAATGGTAAGGGACATACAAATTTACGGGTTACTAAGTGACATAATTTTAAAATGTCTTAGACGCATATCATATGTATCGTGATGTGAGATGCCTGATGAATGAAATGCCAAATATCTTGTAAATGAGCGCTGTATGGATTCTATACGCTGCGAATAAGTGACATAATGAGGATTCCAAACTACTGACGCGAATTCGAGCTGGCTGCAAACCAGTGAATTATAAAGAATAATTTTGGTTTCTGGTGACAAAAAACCCTTGATGTTTCTTTTCAAGAACCCGAAAGTTTTTGCTGCTTTTCTAACGATTATATCGACATGACTTTTAAACGTAAGCTTGCTGTCAAACGTTACTCCTAAGTCACGAATGTTATCTACTTGCTGTAGTTTATCTCCATTTAGTTTATAGGAAGACTGTAGTGTTAATTTTTTCCTGGAGAATTTTATATGGAAAGATTTCGTATTCAGTGTCATTCCGTTTAATTGGCACCATTTGCTAATACTATTTAAGTCACGCTGAATATGTTCAATGTCGTAAGTGGAGTTGACTGTTTTGAATATTTTTAAGTCATCCGCAAAGAGACAGAATTCACAGTTACTAACTACTGATGCTATGTCGTTTATAAATGTAGAAAAAAGAATTGGAGCTAAATGGGACCCCTGTGGCACACCTGAGACTGCCATGTAATCATGAGATAATTAGAATATTTCACAAGAATTGGTAAAAAAAGCGATAAACCTAGACCAATTGTTATAACCCTAACTAATATGAGTAAAAAATTATTATATTTAAAAACAGGAAAACCCTAAAAAATACAAAACAATACATAACCGATGACTATCCACCTAACATACTAGAAATAATAAAGAAATTAATCCCAGAACTAAAACGAAGGAAAGAACAAGGCGAGAGGGCCATACTCAAGTATGACAAAATTGTTGTTCTACCAGACTCCAACCAACCACAACCGCCACCAACTGAAATAACTGAAAATCAACTAATAAACAATAAAAGACAGCTATCCCAGTCCCCACCGGAGAACAATTGCAATGAAAAAAGTAATAGATCTACAAAACAAATGCCAAAAAGAAACAAAACAAGTATAACACAATATATAACACAAGTGCCAAGAGACACCACCGATATATCGATCAATGAAAGTGATGGACCATAGCAACCAACTGCGACCTCTCTACAACTCCCAATACGGCTTGTCACCGCGAACAAATTAGACTACAGCCCTCCAGAGTCTAAATTATATATTTGCAGCTACAATATTCGATCATTATCAACAGAGGAAAGGATGATAGAGTTAAAGGAAGCTATAAAACATTTAAATTATGACATCATCGGGCTTGCAGAAATTCGACGAAAAGGAACATCTATTACAGAAGACGCAGACCATATATTCTGTTACATAGGCGAAAAATTGGGCCAGCGTGGTGTGGGTTTCCTCATAAAAAAGAAATATAAATCGAACATAGAGTGCTTCACTGGTATTTCTGATAGAGTATGCCTTCTAAACCTGAAGTTCGGGAACTTCCGCCTATCCATAGTTCAAGTGTATGCCCCTACTGCAGATTCAAAAAAAGAAGAAGTAGAGTTATTTTACAAACAAGTTAACCAAGCCCACCAATCAGCTAAGAAAAATGTTATATTGATGGGTGACTTTAACTCAAAAATTGGCATACCTAACAGCACAGAATACCTTATTACTGGAAAGTATGGATATGGTATACGAAATGCCAGGGGTCAACGACTAATAGAGCATGCTCTACAAGAAAATCTTACTATTATAAATACATTATTCAAGAAGAACATGAAAACCAAATGGACGTGGATATCGCCAGACAAAAGAGTAAAGAATGAGATTGATTTTATACTATCAAATATATCAAAACAATTTACAAATTTTGAAGTCATCAACAACCTTACCTACCCTAGTGACCACAGGCTGATAAGAGGAACATTGAGACTCTGCAAACCCAAGCAATGTAGAGCAAAGTTTAGCACCTCCGCCCTACCAAAATCACAAAAGCATATTGAATTGCTCATAGAAAACATGAACAGCAAAGATTTCAAATGCCATAATTATGAAAATGCTGAGCTTTACTACCAAAAAATTGAAAACCATATAAAAAACTGCCTTAACATCGTTCAAAAAATTAGTAAGCCAATCTGCAAAGGAATATTAAGTAATGAGACAAAAAATTAATACAAGAAAGATATAAATTACAAAATAAAAAGCCTCTAACTGTTGAAGATAGGAAAGAACTTACAATTCTGTACAAAAAAACACACAAAGAAATTAAAAAAGACTACAAAAAATACAGACAGAAAACTATTTTAAAACATATATCAACAACCGGCAGTGCAAAAAGAGTATACAAACAATTAAATTCAAAGAAAGTCTGGATCCCAAGCTTACAAACATCACAATCCCAAATAGATCATTCCGGAACACAAACGAGAAAAGATGTGGTAGACACTGCAACATCCTTCTACAAAAAACTGTACAGCGTAACACCAACTAACAGTGAGAACATATACCAAAAAGAAGATGCTTTTGAAAATAAATCAGATATATGGTTTGAAGAGTCCTTTATACTCCGAAAAATTGAAAAATTAAAAGACCAAAAATCCCCGGGGCCTGATAACTTAACAAATGAGATTATAAAAGCAACAAAACATATCCTAACAGCGCCACTCACTTGTCTTTTCAACAAGATATTAATAGAACAGAAAGTGCCGGAGAGCTGGACCTCTTCAGATATCATCCTATTGTATAAGAAAGGAAACCCAGCAGATGTAGGAAATTACCGCCCCATAAGTTTACTGCCAAGTATTTATAAACTTTTTGCTTCATGCCTAGAGGAAAGACTTAACCCAATTATTGACAGCTACCAACCAGTCGAACAAGCCGGATTTCGAAAAGGATTTTGCACCATTGACCATATCCAAGTAATAGAACAGATAATAGAAAAATACATAGAGTTCAGGAAACCACTCTACTTGTTGTTTGTTGACTATGCTAAAGCATTTGACTCTGTATTTCATGATAGCATCTGGAAAGCCCTTCGAGAGCAAAACATCCCAACTGTCTACATCAACATACTCAAAGATATATACCAGAAGAGTACTAGCAAAATTAAACTAGACCAAACAGGGCCTATGTTCAAAATTCGTAGAGGAGTCAAACAAGGAGATCCACTCTCACCAAAGATCTTTATAGCAGTGCTTCAACATATAATGAAAGACTTAGACTGGTGTAATAAGGGCATAACAATCAATGGTACGCGCCTTAACCACCTACGTTTTGCAGACGATATTGTGCTGTTCTCAGAGTCAGCAAAGCAGATAGAAGAAATGGTTAATGAATTACGCAATGCTAGTATGGTAAGCGAGTAGCGGTGTGTGGTTGCTAGCAAGCAAGTAAAACTAATAATTAATGTCTATATGTACCTAACTAATAAAGTCTCTGTCTTAATGTCCTACAACTAAAAATGTCCAAGCAGGTGCAATAAAGGAAACGTCCGGATAGCGTTGAGCACTTTAATCACAAGTATGTCTATGATCACGAGCCACAGTAAATATAACAGGTACCGTTTACACACACACGAAAGAAAAGTAAATACCATAAAAACAAGAAGGAGAGAGAGTGAAATATACGATAGGTGAAAGTCTTAACACTAAAACAATGTTTATAAGCACACGGAGAAAATAGTCGTTAGCACCTAAGCAATAAGGCGTTCGTTATTCGCGATCGAGCGTAGGCATCAGAACGCGGTGTCAGGCGTACAAGCGACACGGGCTTCGCGCGAGGAGGTTAGTAGCCGACTGGCGGGGGGCGGCAAGTCCGAGCCGAGAGTGAATCGTTGGAATGCGTGTGCGCCGGGCGCCGGGCGCGGTGACGTCGGCCAGGGATGGCAGAGATGTTAGAAGATCGGCATCCGCCGGCGCGGCGCCCGGGTTCCGCTCGGACTTGCGAAGACACACCAGGTGTGTGTGTCTGTGTGTATGTTGTATGTGCGTATATGTGTATGTATGTATATATGTGTGTAATATATAATATTATATGTGTGTTGCTGTATACAGTGTAAATATTAAATTACATATAATAAATATGTGGGAGTAGCCCACATCACTCCCCCCCAGAGACCGGGTCTACGGTCGATAGTAGTCCGGAAATCGAACTCGGCGGCCTGAGCGAGTTGTTTTAACGCCCTCCGGAGCATGGGCGTTCGACCGAGGAGGTACAGGATCGGATACGGGAGGTGGATAAGGCCGGGGTGCAGGTTGAGGAGTAGGAGGGAAGCTAGGAGTAGGGACAGGATTGGAGGGAGGGGACGAGTCTACGAGTAGGTAGGCCGGTTTAAGACGGTCTATCGTTACTGTGACCTCCTTCCCTTTGACCAATATTTTGAAGGTCTTGTCCCTACGTTCGAGCACTTTGTGAGGACCTGTATAAGGTGGTTGTAAGGAACCTCGATTTGCATCGTCCCTCAAAAAGACGTGGCTCGACACCTGCAAATCCTTGTGCACGAAGGTGTTTTTCGTGCAGTGCCGAGCAGCAGGTGTGGGTCTTATCTTAGCCGCGATGTTTCTTAGGCGCGTCGTGAACTCCGAAAGGTCGGTGGTTTCGGGAGCGGTCGCCTGGAAGAACTCTCCCGGCAGACGTAAAGGCTCACCGTACACCAGTTCGGCCGACGACGCTTGTAGGTCCTCCTTAAAGGAAGACCTAATGCCCAAGAGCACAAGGGGCAGGGACTCGACCCAGTTGCTGTCGGCGTGGCACATTATCGCTGCTTTGAGTTGCCGGTGGAATCGCTCAACCATGCCGTTACAAGCCGGATGATATGCGGTGGTGCGGCGGTGTTTGAATCCAATCACTTTTCCAAGGTATTGGAAAAGTGACGATTCGAACTGCCGCCCACGGTCGGTGACGATATCGGTAGGACATCCAAATCTGGACATCCACGATACCAAGGCCTTACCGACCGTTTCCGCGGTGATGTCCGTCATCGGTGTAACTTCCGGCCACCGGGTGAAACGATCCACAGCGGTCAAGCAGTAGCGGTAGCCCTGAGATGGAGGTAGGGGACCGATAATGTCCACGTGGACGAACGCGAATCGAGCGCGAGGTAAGTCGAACGTGCCCAACGGCGCTGACACATGGCGACTTACCTTGGCGCGCTGACACGCCTGGCACTTTTGTGACCACTCTCGACAGTCTTTGCGCATACCAGGCCAGACGAATCTTTCCGCGACCAGTTTAGTGGACGCGTTGGGACCTGGGTGGCTGAGGCTGTGCAGACTGTCGAAGAGCTGTTTACGCAGTGACTCTGTCACAAAAGGCCGTGGTGCTGGGGTACTAACGTCACAGTATAATTCACTGGAGCTGCCAGGAATTCTGAGCTTCACTAGACGTAGTGACGAAGTACCGTCAACGTATTGTTGAAGCTCCTTGTCGGTAGCCTGCGACAGCGCAAGCAGGTCGAGATCGAGTGGCATCTGCAGTTCATCGACCCGGGACAACGTATCTGCCACAACATTGTCCCGTCCGGAGATGTGACGGATATCGGTCGTGAACTGCGAGATGAAGTCAAGGTGGCGGAATTGACGGGGCGAGCAGCTAGACTTTCGCTCGCGGAACGCAAAGCAGAGCGGCTTGTGATCCGTGTAGACCACGAAGTGCCTGGCTTCCAACATGTGTCTGAAATATTTAATGGCCTCGTATATAGCCAGGAGCTCGCGGTCGTACGGCGAGTACTTCTGCTGCGAAGGTGACAGGTTCCGCGAGAAAAACGCCAGCGGCTGCCAGTCGCCCTGCTTGAGCTGCTGCAGGACTGCACCCATCGCAAGGTCTGATGCATCGGTCACTAACCCTAACTGTGCATCGCAATCTGGGTGCGCGAGGAGTGCAGCGTTCCCAAGACTTTCCTTACACTGGTCAAAGGCAAGAAGTGCATCACCAGTAAGATCGACCGGCTGCGACCCCTTCGCTGAACCGGCAAGCAGGGCGTTGAGTGGGGCTTGGACGGATGCTGCGTGCGGCAAAAATCGCCGATAAAAGTTTACCATCCCCAGAAAACGCCTAAGCTGCTTGACGGTTTTTGGAGGGGGGAATTCCCTTATGGCCTGGACCTTGGATTCCAGAGGCCGAGTACCAGACTCCGAAATGTGGTAGCCCAGGAAGTTCACCGCACTGGCACCGAAGACGCACTTCGAGGTGTTGACGAGGATGCCGTAATCCTTCATCCGAGAGAAGAGTTGGTGAAGGTGGGACTCGTGTTCTTCCTCGGTCCTTGAGAACACCAAGAAGTCGTCGAGGTAGCAGTAGGTGAAGTCCAGGCCTCTCGTCATCTCGTCCACGAACCTCTGAAATGTTTGGCCGGCGTTCCTCAGACCAAAGGTCATATAAGGGAATTCAAACAGACCAAAAGGTGTTGTGATGGCTGTTTTCGCTATGTCCTCTTCGTAGACCGGGATTTGGTTGTAGGCTTTAACAAGGTCAATGGTGCTAAAGACTTTGCATCCAGCAATGCTATGAGCAAAGTCGTGGATGTGCCTAATAGGATAACGGTCGGGGACCGTCCGTGCATTCAAAAGCCTGTAGTCGCCGCATGGTCTCCAACCGTTGTCCTTCTTAGGCGCGAGGTGTAACGGTGAAGCCCACGGACTCTCGGAAGGACGTGCTGTGCCGTTACTGAGCATGAGTTCAAATTCCTTCCTAGCTATCTTCAGCTTGTCTGGAGCGAGGCGGCGTGGTGTGCATGAAACGGGTGGGCCAGGTGTGGTGCGTATGTGGTGTACCGTGGTGTGCCTTGGGGCAGATGGTGTGCCTGAAGGCCGGGTAATGTCTGGGTACTTACCAAGGATCGCGTGATACCTCGTGTCGCCCGTAGCTACCTTAACAGAAAATATATCAGTCTTTGCAATAATGAAATTAGTTGATAAAGACGTAAGATTGTCCACAAGACGTTGGTTACGGCAGTCGACAACTAAGTTATAATGGCTCAGGAAGTCGACGCCTATAATCGCTTTGGTCACGTCTGCGACCGTAAAGCGCCAAGAAAAACTTCTTCTTAATCCTAAATTTAAGACTAAATTTACATAGCCGTAAGTTTTTATTTCTGAGCCGTTTGCCGCACACAAACTGTAGTTGGTAACGGTTCTTCGTTCGCGTAGAGCTGAGTGCGGGTAAACACATAAGTCACTCCCGGTGTCTACCAGGAACTGAGTGCCGGTGTCGCGGTCTGTCACAAAGAGGCGTCCAGTGGAGGCAGCGTGGGTATTAGTGGCCATTACTGCGTCAGCCTCACGTTCCTTCTTTGGACCGCTGGGCTTCGCTATTCGTGGGTTAGATGCGGGTAAGCGGCGTGGCTGTGGTCTGGCAGGGCGGGCGGGTTGGTGCGAGCCGTGTGCGTCTAGTTCGCGTTTCAGCCTTTTAACTTGCTCGCTGAGTTCAGCGATGTCACCAGCGGTGTTCGCGACAGGTGACATGCAAGCTGTGGTGGGCGAGGTGACCGGGCAGAGTACTTCTATTTCCCGCAGTCGGTCAGCCAGGCTAGCCAGCTTTTCCAGTGGGTCGTGGGACAGCATGGCCAATACTGACTGGATGCTGTGTGGTAGTCTGTCGTGCCAGATGCTGCGAATTATAAGCTCTGGTGCTGATGGTCCTGCCAGGTCCTGCAGGTGCCGCAGGAACTGTGACGGCGTCCTGTTCCCGAGAACTTCATTTTTGAGAAGAGCATCTATTTTTTTCTCGTTGGTGATGGTGAGTCGGCTGCACAACGCTGATTTAATGCGCTGGTAACGTCCTGTGACCGGAGGGTGGACTATGATGTCCCTCACGGTCTGCGCGTGGTGTGTGTCAAGGAACCCAAGGACATGAGCATACCTTTCGTGGTCGTCCGTGACATTATGGTGGGTGAACTGGTTTTCCAGGAGTGCGAACCAGAGCTCCGGGTCGTCGGTGCAGAATGGTGGCACTCTTAAGGTCACCTTTTGGGAGCTCGGAGCAGCGCGTGGAGAAACGCGCGTCATCCTTGCGCGTCGTGTGCATGCGCGGGCGCGGCCATTTTGCATGGCGCGGGCGCAAAACGCTGTATCACAGTCACTATCGTCACTCATTTTTCCGTGCTCAATAGGGGTCACCAATTATGGTAAGCGAGTAGCGGTGTGTGGTTGCTAGCAAGCAAGTAAAACTAATAATTAATGTCTATATGTACCTAACTAATAAAGTCTCTGTCTTAATGTCCTACAACTAAAAATGTCCAAGCAGGTGCAATAAAGGAAACGTCCGGATAGCGTTGAGCACTTTAATCACAAGTATGTCTATGATCACGAGCCACAGTAAATATAACAGGTACCGTTTACACACACACGAAAGAAAAGTAAATACCATAAAAACAAGAAGGAGAGAGAGTGAAATATACGATAGGTGAAAGTCTTAACACTAAAACAATGTTTATAAGCACACGGAGAAAATAGTCGTTAGCACCTAAGCAATAAGGCGTTCGTTATTCGCGATCGAGCGTAGGCATCAGAACGCGGTGTCAGGCGTACAAGCGACACGGGCTTCGCGCGAGAAGGTTAGTAGCCGACTGGCGGGGGGCGGCAAGTCCGAGCCGAGAGTGAATCGTTGGAATGCGTGTGCGCCGGGCGCCGGGCGCGGTGACGTCGGCCAGGGATGGCAGAGATGTTAGAAGATCGGCATCCGCCGGCGCGGCGCCCGGGTTCCGCTCGGACTTGCGAAGACACACCAGGTGTGTGTGTCTGTGTGTATGTTGTATGTGCGTATATGTGTATGTATGTATATATGTGTGTAATAACTAATAAACATAAATATAATATTATATGTGTGTTGCTGTATACAGTGTAAATATTAAATTACATATAATAAATATGTGGGAGTAGCCCACACTAGCCTAAGCGTAGGTCTAGAACTAAATAAGTCAAAAACTCAAGTCATGACAAATAGCTCCCAAATACCTATACTATTAAATAACACCCCTCTACAATATGTTGACCATTGTAAATACCTAGGTAAACTTGTGTCTTTTAAAAAATCAAGAAGAAATGACGAAACTCAAAGAAGAATAACGGCAAGCTGGGGTAAATTTTTGGGGTTACAAAGAAGTCCTAAAGTCAACTCTACCAATCAACATTTAAAAAAAAGTTATGGATTCCTGTATACTACCGTGCTTGACATATGGCTATCAAACATGGATATATAACAAGAAAAATAGCAACCAAAAAGAAAAATGTCAAAAAGCGATGGAAAGGAGCATTATGGATATCAAACTAAAAGACAAAATTAAAAGTTCAGCCATAAGTAGCAAAACCCAAGTTATCGACGCGCTCCAACAGGCAAAGAAACTCAAGAGGAAATGGGCAGGCCATATTGCACGCAGCGACCAGAGATGGACAAAGACTGCTACACTGTGGCAAGGCCCAGCTGGGACTCGTGGTAAAGGTAGACCGTTGGAAAGATGGGTGGATGAAGTTATGGCAACTGCAGGCAAACACTGGATGGACAAAGCCAAAGACAGAAAAAAATGGCAAACTCTGGAGGAGGCCTTTACCCGTAGAGGGGTCCTCACAACAAAAATGAAGAAATTTGATTAAACTATTTAAGAAATTGACTTTACAAATAAAATAACAATTCAATTATGTATGTTTATTATAATTATGATTACAATATTAATACAATCATCAATTATTACTAGGTTGACTTTGTATGAATCTTAAATAAGATATGAAATGTTTATGTACTTAATTGTTGACTCTGTATAAAAATTTAAATAATTTCTGACATTTTTTTTATGTAAATCATTAAGGATGACAAAAAAATTTGTATATTTACTATGACAAAAATTAAATTAATAATAATAATAACAATGTCAACTAAATATTTTATATTGACCAAAGTTTTTGTAAAGTGAGGAATTAAAAGGCTATTTTATTTTATTTATTTATAAATAAGTACAGAAGTTTTTGCTTAGCTGCAGTAAAAAAAATACTAAGTACACAGGATAAGTAGATGTAAAAAACCAGTTTAGACGATAAACCAAATTGTACGTCATCCCTCGGGAATTCCTCATTTTCGGGGATTAAATATCGTATCATTTACCTTCTAAGTTTACATGTGCATATTCGTTTGCAATATATTACCTTGTTTTAAACGACACACAGCGCCATCTATCACCGAACTGGTATGAAGCTAACAATATTTTTTCCCTCGGGTATATCAAAATTTTCCGGGATAAAAAGTACCCTATTATTTAAAACGGACTTCTAACTTTACGTCTGCAAAATCTCAAAGCAATCGGTTCAGTAGTTACGGCGTGAAAGCGGAACAAACAAACATACTCACTTTCCGATTTATAATATTAGTAAGGATAGTATAGATAGATATTGAACCTTGTGGACCTCAATCGATTGTACAACTTGACCGCAACATGGCTAGAACTATATTCATACGTTTCAGAGCAAGTTTATTGAAGGGAATACGCATACAGGCGTATGTAAGTATTAACGTTTACACCGCGCACAATTTATCGAGTTTCCAACTATCCTCCTAGTGTTATGTTCGCAACTGATATAATTTATAGGGATTAGATATTAACGATCTTGACAAGTAATTGGACTTCAACTATAATAAAGCAACTAACTACATAGATCCTATAGGTATAATAAATTAAAGACAAAGGCAAAAACTTCTGTTTGCACAAATATGGGTGCACACAGATTGTTAATATACATTTAGTTCGCCATATTTACCTTCAAGAGGTATGCAATTATAATATTTAATATAAAATAAAATATAAATAAAATATTTACGATTGACTGACAAGCTAAAATCGCTTTATCGCGTTATCTTGTATCACGTCGGGGTCATATTAAATTACATATATAATTATATTAAAAGTATAATATAATTATTAATACATTATAGAAAGCAAGTTTGCGCGCCCAAATTGAAGCATTTTAATTGGTGCCTAAATGGCACAACATAATCACAACACTTTTGGAAAACAAAAGTAGTCTAAAACACTGAAGTTTTCAATATTTTGTAGTATTTTATAGTTAAATTGGTCAAAAATTTTTTTTATCAAATGTGACATCTGTGTGAATCTATTTAGTGCTTCAATTTCAACAGCTTGCTTGTATGAAGACACTCATTCTATACGTACTTATTCTAAGATTGTAAAGTATAATAACAGGACACCAGCGTAAGCTTTTGCGTATAGGCGCGACTGTTAGCTATGCGCTGTCTGTACGGGCATTCGCTTAATCTACTCTTATATAAGACGTTCATACAGTGCACATGTTCCTACAGTATTACGAAGATACCTACGCGACTTTACGGCGTGAGTACTCCGAGGAACTGTAAAATGAATGCCCACGTCACTTTTTCACCATCATACCACCAGACGAAGCTTAAAAGTTCACCGACACCATTGGACTCGTGGCGGTCCTCCACAGTCAGCTTTGCATGTTGCTTTTAGCCACACCTTATTTCACTAATATTTACGAATAAGAAATATTATAAATCAAAATATTCAATTTAAATCATTACTGAATATAATTGATTAGCACATAAATAATTCGCACTTGTATGAAACTAGACTAAATCACGTTGTGAATGAAGAAACTAGAAAAAAGTGGATAAATATTATAATTTATATGAAAACAGTGATCTGAGGTGACGCGACTAACAGAGCTTATTTTTTGTTTTGTTGGTGAAGAGCGAATGAGCGGGCATATTCAACCTGTTACTTTTGTGTTACGGTGGTTCGCGCGCTTCTTAAAATTTCACATTCATCATTTTATAACGCGCCTAAAGAAGTATGAATTCAATAACATTTCGTAAAATAATGATTAAAACAACAAGCTTATCAATCTCATCATTCTAATTTCTACTTTGCCGGGAATCGAACAAAGGACCCTCAGATTTGCAGTCAAGTATGGTAACCATTGCTTCACTCGGGTCACAAAATAAATAAACAAACGTTCAATTTTCTTTATTAATGTTTACCTAATTTATATTTCACGTTTTATACTAGCTTGGTATCTTATATTTAACGGGAGACTCGTGATCTTAAAATTAATATCCCAGTGGTTATTACAATTTAAGGGAATAAGAATTTTCAATGTGCCTTAATCTTTGCTCAAATTGAGTTATAAGCCCGGATCCTACGACTAAGTATGATGTTTATGTCGAGAAAATTATTTTGTGAGCGTAAAACGAAGATGATAGTGAAAAAAATACAAATATGGTTAAAGCAGGTATTACAAAAAATATTTTGATCGCCATATTTGCCCGTTGGGTACACTAAATTACTATGACATAATATAATTAACATAGACATAATATAACAAAAATAATTACAAATCATCGATATCAAATGCAATTCCAAAGTACGTAGCATTTTATAAAACAAAGTAACTAACTTATATAAATAAATAAAAATAAGAAACATTTAAACTAAGACGTAAACTATGATAAGCAGTTACTGTTCTATAACAAGCGACTGAGCACATCAATCACTATTGACGACCCACGTAGCGTAATGGTTACCATGCCGGACTGCCAATCGAAGGGTGCTGGGTTCGATTCCCGGCGAAGCAGAAATTTGAATGATGAGTTTAAATTTCTGTTCTCGGTCTGGATGTTTGTGTTTCTGTCTCTGTGTGTGTCCATGGTACCCATGACACAGGGTATATCTACCCTACTATGAGGCTATGAGTGTGAAACGTTATTACTTTATTATTACTATACAAAACCCTAAAAGACATAGAACGTTTAGAATTCTTTTCCAATGGATTTAAGTATTTAATTTACTCATGAATGGCGCATAGTACAGAGCTAAGAAGACATATGAAACGAGCGTGATCAGGTGTGTGATTGGTGAGCGCTTGTGACAATTTTCATGCGCATTTCAACTCCCCGCTTTGGAGGACACGAGACTCAAATTATTGATAGAATTAAGATTAACGCTTTTGAAGGCCCTGAAAACATCTGACACTATGTTGACCACTAACCCGTATCTAAAATTAGCAGCGTCGTGGAGCAAGCTCCAGGCCTTCCCAATAAGGAGAAGCAACCCGTGCCAAGCAACGGGACTCAAAAAAAGATGCAGCAACTTAATAAGCCTTTAAATACACAATAAAATTAAATGCACTTAACAATCAGACAACTGTACTAGTTTTAGACTGTAAATAATCCAAATCTCAACAGATTCAATAATGATGGAGCTGACACGAGTCAACACATGTTGCGAGGTGAGATAATGACGTATTGATAAACACGTTGCCACATAGTGACATACACTATGTCGACTAATCTGAAATGAGATTAGATGCTGTAAGGCTCTATAGATTGTATCGAAACCAATTACAATGCAGTCGCCATAAATACATATTTATGATGTTGTCCATTTGGTGTTTAATTAGCGCGTTAGGCGCTCTGTGCAATATTTTTCGTATATCGAGCAACCCACAATTTTTTATAGTAACTTTATTTATGTAAGACTATAGTTATATGCGTCCCACTGCTGAGCACGGGTCTGTCAAGGAAGGCCTGGAGCTTACTCCACCACGCCTCCAATGGGTTAGTGGTTAACCAGCTTTCAGATGTTTCAAAGTACCCATAAGGCCAACCAAGTTTCACGTATATTATCTATGGATAAGAACTCGGACCGACGCGACGGCTTAAGTTTACACTCCACTACTTACTACTGTGTTGTCGCCAACGATTTTAATTAGTAAAATAGCAACATTCTAGGGTAGAAAAATAATTATGTTAATTTATCAATCATAATACGGGTAGTTGTTAATGCATGTTTTATAAAGTACCTTCTATTTTCTTCAAGTTTCTGTATAAATGGCAATGTGAGATAATATAATCATTACTGTCCGAGACTTCAAGGAATTTGGTAGTAAAATAAGTACACTAAAGCCCTGTTCAAATAAGTATTGATTTATAACTGTGTTGTCATTATAAGTGAGTTAAGTGTAATTCAGTAACTGTATCAAGTAAGTGGTTGAGGTTATTGTTTCTGTGTCATAAGATTAGATTGGGTAAGTGCAGTTGTTTTTCACAGTTATATAACGAGTTAGTATGAGTCACACATGTTCTAATGTTGTGTAGTGATATACTATAAAATACAGTGATTATTATCTTGAAAGTGGTTTGATTTACTCACAACTGGTTTACTTAAAATATTCTTAATACTTCATCATTACTTTGTTTTTATAAAATATCTGAAAAAATAAAGGGATGATTTCACGTACCATCCCTAAGCAGCAACTTCCTCCTGAAACACATAAAACCATTTTTTATGGATAATAAATGTCCCAACTATATTCAGTTTAAAATTTGTTGCCAACTCGGAACAAGCCCAACTTTTAATACGTTCAAAACTGTAATCTCCGAAGATTTAAAGTTTCATGTTTTCAATATCCCGTATAGATCAATATTCGTGTCGTGACGTCATGGCGAAGGAACATCGTGAATCGTGATTAATGGAGTGACACGTTGACACGTCCGCAGATGGGATTGTTGCAGAAACTTTTTTTTAAAATTAAAATTAATCCATTTTAATGGGTGGATTAATAAGCAGCCGAACATACAGGTCACACGGTGCTTAGTACTCGCTGCAGTCCGCGGACATGCACAACCTCAAACAAATCTAACAGCCGTATTTACTCGTAAGAAACATATTTGCATTTTGACGACCCACGTGGCTCAATGGTTAATGCCAGACTGCTAATCGATGGTTCCCGGGTTCGATTCCTGGCGGAACAGATGATGAGTTTAAATTTCTGTTTTCGGTCTGGGTGTTTGTGTTCCTGTCTTGTCTTTTTATGTGTCCATGGTACCCACGACACAGGGTACTAGTTATCTTACTGTGGATCTATGAGTGTTTAACGTTAATTAATTAATTAAGTAAGCAGGCAATGCCATATAAAGAGCGCTATGGCGTGCATTCCTTATAATCGTGCATCGATTCATGTCGATTTTAACAAACGCAGGCTTCACTAGCTGCGTTTCTTTGCTCTATCATCACAATAATGAGAGGGTTTTGAACTGTACCGTGACTTGTAACCAGATGGTTAATCTTGTTCGACAATCGGAAGCCATCATCTCAATGGGTCAAGCCCTGGAGAACCGGCAAAACTTTACCCTAAGCGAAAACTGACCAAACAGAAGATTCAAGTTTTTGGTGGACTAATAGTGCTAGTGCATCCACTACAGCTTCTTGAGATCAGACCAGACGATTAATGCAGGTTTATATTGCCAATAATTGCAAACAATGATGGGAAAGCTTGCCATTAAGCAATATTAATATATGCAAGGAAAAAAATTCAACAAAAACCGCCTTCAGACAGTTCATAGACTCTCGCCAGGTTTTTTGTCCAAAAGAATCAATTTTCTGCCTATAAAATGGTGGAAGTGTATCAATAACAACGGCGCATACTTCGATTGATTAAATAATAATTTCGTTAAAAAACTTTTTTCACTTTTTGACGTGATAACGTCTTTAAAATCGTTTTAGTCGGGTGACATGTTCAGAAACTTGTGTCACACCAAAACCTCACGAGCGCGATCGCAGGTATAACGAGAGAGAGACGGACCGATCTCCCATCTCATCTCGAGCGCTGCCAGTCATTCCGTGAAACTTGTCACGCGGAGCTCACGAGCGGAGGCTGGCATAGCGTTCGAGTGAGTGGACCGATCTTCCGTCTCTCTCACTCTAGTGGCATACAAACGAATGGAGATTTTCTCGTGCGGACGTTATCACGTAAACATCTCGATCGTAAACCTACTTTACAAACAATTTGCCGTTTTTTGATACTGAACAGCAATTTTATATGTAAGGACCTAATATTTTATTATATTACATTAAGTAATGGATCGATGAATATCGCGTCGTCACGGCGCCATGTCGCACTGACAAATGATCAAGAAGCGTTCACGGGACACTGGACAAAGTTGGGAACACAGTTTTTTATGTAGGTACCATAGAATAAAAGAAAATAATATAGATAGAGAGCTTAATATCTAAATCAAACATTTGTGTGACATATTTTCACGAATAAACTAGCAGTTTTAATATTAATCGTGTAATCTAATCTTCTTTTAGCTCGAAAATAAGAGTATGACCGAATCCAATGCGGTGTGTACGTGGATGTAACGTGCATGGAGGATAGGTACTACAACGTTTTGCTAGATCCTGTATGTAATGTATATATGAATATATGTAATGTATGTAATACCAATATTTTAAAATAGAGCTGAAGGTTATCTCTGTCCGCTCTTTTCTTCGGCTCAGCATTCCCTAAGCGCACTATAAAGTTACTGCCCAGAGCAGGCTATAAAATTACGTTTGCTAAGTGTTTGTAAAAAACCGTATCGTCAGTAAAATATTTTCTTTCTTTCTCACTTCTTAGATCCTAGAAGTCTCTCCAAGTGCTGGAGCAAGCCACCGCAGGCGGTTTTCGTGTTATACATATGCCACAAAGCCTTCTATCTCTACAAATGTACTGAGTAGCTTGTTAAAGTTTCCTTTAATACTTAGAAGAATAAGTTTCAATAATAATCGCTTTGTTTGAGAGGATATTCAATAATCGCTCGATCAGAATCCGTGTCATAACGGCGGCGCCAAGTTTTATTGATTAATGACACGTTCACGGGGCGCTGGACACACAGAGGTGAGAACAATTACAATTTTATGCAGGATTAAACATTTTTAATATTAATCATAGTGTCCACTACGAGTCTATTCAATAGTCGCTCTATCAATACCCTACATAACGCGACCTTGTGGCGCAATGATAACTATGTATGTATGTATTGTATGTCTAATTATTTCAAAAATTATCTATAAATATTGTAATCTCGATTATGTAGTTATCATTGACATTAATTTTCATTTTGACATTTGGCATTAACATTGCGACGCCCTAGCAGGGTTCATGCAGTACTACTATACAAATTGTACCATCTTGTGTTTGAAGTGCATGAAGTAATAAATTATCATGAATTATGAATTATGCCGGAATTCCCATCGAGGGTTCCGGGTTCGATTTCCGGTAAACAGAGATTGAAATCATGAGTTTTAATTTATGTTCTCGGTCTGGTTGTTTGTGTCCATGGTACCCACGACAACGGGTATATCTTCCCTATTGTGGGGCTATGAGTGTGTAACGTTATAAATATCCGCGTAGTTACTGTGATGTGGCGTACTGATGAATGTTCATGACATGACATGACACATACAAACTCAAGTCTAAGTTTATATTATGCTCCGAACATACGAACATAATCAAAAAATACGACTGATAAGTACATAATATATGTATGGCTGCAACCCTTTTTGCATCCCACTGCTGGGCACGTGTCTCTCCCCATTATTGGGGAGGCCTGGAGCTTACTCCACCAAATGCGGGTTGGTGGAGATTCGGGTTAGTGGCCAACCCGCTGTCGGATGTTTTCAAACCGCCCATAAGGCCTCCGACAAGGTTTAACGACTGTTATCTATCAACAAATATATGTAGGTATAGACTAATTAAAAAATGGCATCTGTGCTAAATTGTTTTGGTAGGTGATAGAACTACTATGGTTCACCCGGGGAAGTACCACCGCTGCACACATTTCTGCCGTGAACCAATTCTATTATGTTTCGGTGGAAAGGTGCAGTTGCCGGCCACACTTACCTGAGGCGACCACCCAGCCTCCTGAGTAGCAGCGCAACTGCATACGACCTCAGACAAGGCTTACCTGTGCTTGCTTGAGATTGTATATATATGTCCATGGGCTGCAGCGACCACTTAACACCACCTGTCATGCATGCTCGTCTGCTACTCCATTCAAATAAAAAAAAACTCTCCTGTGTAGATTTAGCCGTCTTGTCAGCAGCTGATGATGTCAATCAAAGAGTCATACGTGACAGAATAACACATCATTGTTGTTCTGTCACGACATTCCACGTCTAATGATTGATACTGTTGAATAATTGACATTATGGGTATTGGCTAATTAATATTTGATTTACTCACGACATTATATCATAGACTAGAGGCTGCCCGTGACTTCGTCCACGTGGACCTGAGTTGTAGAATTACTCTAAAATAAAAGTAGCCTAAGTTACTTTTTATTACATCAGCTACCTGCCAGTGAAAGTCCCGTCAAAATCGGTCCAGCCGTTTTAGAGTTTAGTCGAAACAAACAGATAGACAGACAAAAATTGTAAAAAATGTTATTTTGGTATACCTATGTATCGTATAAACATTTATATGGATATGGTGAAAAGCGGTTATTTTAATATTAAAAACAGACACTCCAATTTTATTTATTTGTATACAGATGGTAGAACATTATGGTTCATGTGAAGGATCACCCTCTTTCCATTCTAGCCGTGGAACCATTCTATTGTATTTGGATGGAAAATAAATAGAAAAACTAGAGAAAACATTGTCTTCTGAACTGAAGTATAATTTTATACGTAACGTCTATTAAATTAACAACTAACAGACGAAAATATTTATATTTTAATTTATATAATACTAGCGGCCGCCTGCGACTGCATCCGCCGCGTGGACTTTATAAAAGTAAAGTCGTGAAAGTCCTGTCAAAATCGATCCAACCAACTCAGGATCAGACCAAATCAGGATCTGATGATGGGATCCCAGGGAAATCGAGGGGAACTCTCAAATTTTATAGGCACACACATTAATTTTCTTATAGTTTCTGAAGCATAAGAGATATTTACGCATAGAAATCATCATCTCATGTTGTTGAGCTGATGATGGAAGGTACTGCGACAGTGAGGAGTTGAGAGCAAATTCTTTCAATAAATAGTTTTTTTATCGAAATCTTACATTCCCGAGGTGGTCCAACTGTCACCAAGTCAAAGTCTGATGAGGGGATCCCAGAGAAATCGAAGGGAACATTCAAATTTTATAGCACAACAAATGATTTTCATATTTATACAAAGCAAAACGAACATTTGTTTATAATTATCGTCATATCATGTTGCTGAACTCATGATGGAAGGTATTATGACGGTTAAGAGTTAAGAGCAAATTCTTTCAATAAATGGTTTTTTGTTCGAAATCTTACATTCCTGAGGTGGTCCAACTGTCACCATGTCAAAATCTGATGATGTGATATTAGGGATATCGAGGTAAACACTGAAACTTAATAGGCACACACATGCTTTTAGTCATATTTTTAACATAATACAAATATTTATGTCTGGTAATTATCACCTGCTGTTGCTTAACTGATGATTGAAGGTACAACTCCTCAACGGTTAGGAGCTGAGAGCAAATTCTTTCTTTAATTTATACGTTCAGGTGGACTGATAGTATGTCTTTCAGACTTTTAGATGGCTATTAGATAAACATGATTATAAAAGGTAAATCTGTTTAAAGTTTAGAAGTTGTGAAATTTTTTCCAATTATGCTAATACATACAGAATTATTAAAATTACAAATAGAGTGAAATAAATTAAGTTTTTAACAAAAAAATAGAACCGACTTCAAACGGTAAAAAATAAAATTGTTCAGTACCTACTTCTTCCGGCTTATGGTAATGACTCTTAAAACTATTTCTGGAGTTGGGCCCTTAGTAAATGTCGTACCATTCGTTCTAAATTGACACCGACAGTACAGACAGTGGGACAGTACCTACTTCTTCTTGCTTATGGTAATGACTGTTAAAACTATATTGGAGTCGGTGCCCATTCAGAACGAAAGGTACACTATATTTACTAAGACAGGACATTTCACTAAGGGCCCGACTTCAAAAATAGTTTTAAGAGTCATTACCATAAGCCGGAAGAAGTAGGTACTGAACAATTTTATTTTTTACCGTTTGAAGTCGGTTCTATTTTTTTGTTAAAAACTTAATTTATTGTATAAGAAAATAAGATAGAAATATAAACTGAACCAGCTATATCACCCTATACTACTCGATGTCCCTGTCATCTCTAAAAATAAATAAATCATCTAAGAAACCTTAATGGAAGACCGCAGGAGACAGCGTTCGAAGTTGAGTGATATTTCAGCTGCAGACGCGCTGTGACGAGCACTTCAATGTCGATGTAACGTAGATACGAGAATCATTCCGAGAATGTATTCTTATTTTGAGTCATCTTGAAATTAATAAAAGATTTTAAAAAGGAGCTAACCTTTCAGGGGTTTGCAAATTTTTATTGATGAATCCCTGCGCAGCGAAAGCGGGGCGGTAAATAATGCGGTGTTCAGATAAGACCGTTGGAGATACCGGGTTCAAATCCTTGACCTCTGCCAAAGAAATTTGTAATGAGCGTATTTATCGTTGCTCCACGGTGATGTAAATTATTTTGATATTTAATTATTAAATTCGTTGTCCATCACCGTCCATGGCTGAGAGTAAACAAGTCATAATTTTGTTAATATAAATATCACGACTGTACTCACGTGGTTTTATTCGGGGATGCCCGACTAGTTTCGGTCCTAACCGAGGACCTTAGTCATGAGCTCCTCGGTCTTTTGTATCACCTGTCCCAGCGTCTGTATGTGGTCGATGGTACTATAGCGTTTTCGGAATCCGGCTTGTTCGGGAGGCTGGAAGTCGTCTAGCCTGCGCGCAATGCGATTAGTAGGAACCCTTGAAAACAGCATGTGGAGGAAAAGGGGAGATCTCCCGCCAGGCGATGTCACTGCCTGGGGACCGCGGTCCAAATGCTAAATTCGGATTATTTGTATATATACTGAGAATCTAGGAAGCTTCGATAGCGTAATTCAGGATACGTCTTCTGATTGGCCAGTTCAGTATGATGCGTGTGACGTAGTACTCTATTGTTTACTATGTTTCCTCCTTGCGTCATCTTGCATATTCAGCATTTCATGTAAGGCACGCGGTCATGTTGCTGTAGGTATGGCGCCGCTACAAGCTTATAGATGTGGCTCAGAAGCGCGATGGGTCTGTAGTTTCTCAAAAGGGCTCTGAAATGAAATGAAATATTCTTTATTATTTTTTTGCTCTATATTATAAGTATATTTCTTCTTAGAGACGTAACTTTTTTATTACTTTATAAAAAGCCGAGAATTTTTGCTATTGTATTAAAATATCTAAGGATTCGTAAAAGCGATGAAATCTGGCGTAAATTAGAAATGATAACTTTGTTACCCAGTTCCGGGAAAAACACAATGAAAATCTACATAAAAAGGAACAGTACAAAAAAAATACACAATTTTGAAAACAGTACTTTTGTAACTAAATGATATTTCAGCATTGTTTAGAGTCTTGCCATAGCCATTTGTATAACTTGAGGATTGTTAAGGACAGCAAAAACTTACGTTGGTAATTATAACTTCTTGGCAAATAAATTATTTATTTGTTTTTCCTCAACTTTATACAGAAAACTGTATTTTTAGACACATAATTACGTACGAAAAATATTTATCTTAACTATGTTTGGAACTTTGAGTTGGAAAAGTTACAAAGTTAATAGATAAATTTAGAAATGGTCTGTTGCTGACTGAAAAATGTCTTGCCGGTGGCATTTTTTTCAATAAATTTAGTCTTAGGTTTTTTTAATTACTAGCCGTATGTAAAATACCACAGTATTACTGAAAATAATATAAGTAAGTAAATAAGACCTGGAGCTCACTCCACTTAGAGTAGTGGAGCTTACTCCACTACTCTTAGTGTAGTAAGGATTGGAGCAGAGGCTCCAGTGCGCGTTGTTGGAGATGCGGATTAGTGGCCAACCCGCTCTTAGATTTTTCACACTACCCATAAGATCTATCTGTCGATTACTACCAAAACCAACGACAATTACTAAAGGGCTCTTCGAAGTAAAATATGCATAATATTGAACAACAGATTGATTAGCTATGTAGAGTAACGAAGACACCAGCCTGGGTCATGCGCGCTTTGAAAATATCGATTCGTAATCACTCAACTTATCTTTCCCAACAGGACATTGTTAATACTCAGTACTTGACTTGGCGACTGCAGAGTCCAATACAGACTACCTACGAGCAGTCAAAATAGCGCAGCAATTAAATAGTCCTCCGGCGAGTCGTTACTGTCGAGTGTACACTTGGGTGCATTGAAACGACATCGTTATGTAAATGCGCTGAAATTGTCAGGATATTTGTCAGTGTCCTCTCGAAACGTATTTGTTAGAGTTTTGTGGACTACAATTACACAATTAAAGTTTCAGTGCATAAATACGAGTATTTTATCTTTTTCTTTGATAATAAAATCAGTAATGTATTCTAGTATGCCTTTTTGTGAGGTTGCATTAAACGCTGGATGGTGTGAAGCAATTGGATGAGAAAGTCCATAGACTTGGTCCAGCAGTACAGTGATTCAGGCTGAAGACAGAAAACTCCAGGTCGATCT
Source organism: Pyrgus malvae (assembly GCA_911387765.1). Taxonomy (NCBI): domain Eukaryota; kingdom Metazoa; phylum Arthropoda; class Insecta; order Lepidoptera; family Hesperiidae; genus Pyrgus; species Pyrgus malvae. Next base: position 25,073,988 of record OU426959.1, read on the forward strand.
AAATTAGCTAAATTTAGCCCAATTTTGGACCTTTTTGTGCAGCGCAAGAAAGTATTAGTGCATTTGTCACATGAATGTACATGTAACTGTTTCTATTTGCTCGAAATTTTTTAATCACCAAGGCTTTCTTTCTAGTTTCTAAAAGCGACATTATCAAACATTCTTTGTTTTTATAATTTGTCGACTCTTTCATCGTTGCGAATCTTGTGTCATACTTCTTTTTTGGTCAAGTAAAGTACTTCCTTCCCAAATATAAATATCACTGTAATGTATCCTTTACCAGGCCCGCAGTTCAGGCGATCTCGAGGCCGGTGCAAAGGCGTCACTCGTTCTAATTGCATTTCGCCACTATCTCTTCCTAGCTGACCTTGCTTTAGAAGGAGCGATAAGCGTGTTGCTATATTAACAAAAAGTGAAACATAAAAATATTTCACTCAAGTGACTTGGGCCACGTTAGCCCAGGGTAATTCAAAATTGCCCAATTTGGGTGGGCCCAGCAAGCGGTGCCGGCAGCTGTACGCCGGCACCCTGCGGAGCATGGCCCTTTACGGGGCCCCTATTTGGGTGGACTCCCTTCTACGAAGGGAGAACGCCGCCGCCCTTCGGGCGCCCCAGAGGGCCATCGCCCAGCGGGTGGGCAGGGCTTACCGCTCGGTGAGCTTTGCGGCTGCGTGCACCCTGGCCGGCACCCCGCCTTGGGAACTCGAGGCGGAGGTGCTTTCCAGGGTGTACGAATGGACGGCGGGGCGGAGGGCGCTTGGAGAGCGCCCGGCCCCGGAAGAGAAAGCGGCCGTCCGACAGCAGGCGCGCGATGCCGTCATTGCTCACTGGACGGAGGACCTCGCCGCCGCTCACTTCGGCCGCCGGACGCTGGACGCCATCGGGCCGGTCCTAAGGGACTGGCTCGAACGAGCGCACGGCTTCCTCTCGTTCCGCCTGGTGCAGGTACTGTCCGGACACGGTTGTTTCGGATCGTACTTGCACCGAATCGGTAGGGAGGAGGGCCCATCGTGCCACGACTGTGGCGCGGCGGAAGACACGGCGGAGCACACCCTCGAGGTGTGCCCGTCGTGGTATGAGCAGCGCCGCAGTCTGGTTGCGGTGGTCGGGCGGGACCTCTCGCTCCCCCGCGTTGTGAGCGCAATGCTGGAGAGCGAGAGAGCGTGGGCGGCGGTTGCCTCCTTCTGCGAATCCGTCATGTCGCAGAAGGAGGCAGCGGAGCGCGCGCGAGAGGAAGACCCTCTTGCGCCCGCGCTCCGGAAGCGGTGAAGGGGACGGAGGAGGCGGGCGTATGACCGCCTTCACCTTCCCGATGGTGAGCAGCGGGCGACAGGTGCGGAGGCTCCTCCGCCCGCATTGCACCGCTCACCATCAGTGGATACGGGAACGATTGCGCACTCTCGACCGTCCCCGTTGCCCCACCCATCATAAGGGGGGGGGGGGGCGCGAAGGGCTCGCCATAAGGGCGGGGCTCGCCGGAGGGGGACTGGACGCAAAGGCTCTGCCGGATTCCCAGACCCTCTCCAAGAGGCGAAGACGGAGTGCCGCTGGGGGTTTTAGTGGGTATACCAGGGGGTATTGCCCCTGGGGAGTCCCACATACCCCTCTGCGGGAGGGGATGCGTAACGCATTTCCCCCAGCGAAACCAAAAAAAAAAAAAGGGTAATTCAAAATGTAAAAATTGTTAGTATAGGCAAGTTACAACTTGCCATACAACTCAAGGAGCTAGGCCAGGATTTTTTATGTTTTATCTGTTGGCATTTTATACCTCAGTAAATGAATGCTTCGTTTGTTGCTGAACACACCACAATGAATTAAAGAGATAGACAATTCCTTGTTTTAAATGGGTTTATTTATTCAAAACGAATGAAGCTAGCATGGCCCGGCGGTTAGCGTAAAATGCAAACGATCTATGCAACTAACCCAAACGGGCGCGGTCGGGTGTGAGATGGGTGACCGCTAGTGGCAAAAAATTTCATGCCCGTTTCCGTGCTTCGGAGGGCAAGTTAAGCCGTCGGTCCCGATTGTTGCGATAGATAACAGTCGTTAAACCTTGTCGGAGGCCTTATGGGCGGTTTGAAAACATCCGACAGCGGGATGGCCACTAACTCGCATCTCCACCAAGCCGCATTGGAGCAGCGTGGTGGAGTAAGCTCCAGGCCTCCCCAACAATGGGGAGTGACCCGTGCCCAGCAGTGGGACGCCAGAAGGGTTGCAGCCATTAATTCAAAACTACAACAGTCACGCAACTGGGTCACTGTGAAATGTTTCTTATGGTTTTTGTTTTTATTATGGAATTTTCTTTACTTATAAAATGGTCACATAGGTATTTGGATACACCTATTTTCATCCTAAATACACTCTACTTCTAACTGAAATAATCAAAAGCTGTAATCGTTTATCGCCTACTAGTTTTTAATAGAACAATTCAGAAATACTGAAATCCCAGCAAACCTTTGGTTTGTTTAATATCGGAGGTTCAAGCCTGTTAGTCTAATTAGTAGCAGGGTTAGATTTATAGAAATTAAATTCAAATTCAAATTATTTATTTGCAAGAACACAGTGTTTTTGTCACAGAACATATCAAAAGAGTAGAATGGAAATGTGGGCGCGGCAGACGCGCCAAGAGCGAAATTGCTCAAAAGCGTTTGCTCAAAATTCCAAAATCTCTACAGAAACACGCGATCGTGCTACGATATGCGTGCTTGTGTGCGGCGCTAAGATTGGCTATATTTGAAATTGCAAATATGTGCGTAAGCTTCGTATTTATTTAAGTACAGATGTAAATGCGACACCAGTCTTCATACGAACGACACATTATTGCCGTTCTACCTCTCTTAATGATGTTCTGTGGTTTTTGTGAAGATGAACGTTTTTGAAAGTGTTAATTAAAGTATTGCAGTAAGTTACCTCATAATATAATGTCGAAATTATAAACCTAAATATTTTGTGAATTTACGGTTATAGAACTTATCAATACGCAATGACAGGAACCTAATATTAGTGTCTTAAAAACCAAATAATACGAGTTCTTCTAAAGTACTGTAACTAAAATTCCATTGTTCAGCTCAACTGCGAACACACTTAAAATTCCGCTATTTTTATTCTGTCCTGAACAAACTTACATCACATGCTCTTTCTAAAGAGAAAACGTGCAGTGTTTTAAAATTCAAACTCACAAATATGCGTATTTCAAAGTCAGAAATGCACAGAAAGAAAATTAGCTAAAGCAGAATGTTCATTTCTCGTTTTGCTATTTTATGGTACAAATTTCTAACTTTCTATGTAGAGTTCTCTGCTTAATAAGACAGTTTTGAAATATTACAGAAAAACCTTGAATGGACCAAATAAAAGGGGAACTTATTTCATGAGCGGCAAATACTCAAAATATCCCAGAGTTTCAGGAACTTTTCAGCTTCATATTGAAAAATAATCTAATGTATTGGGATCATAATTTATCTATCGCTGCAAACCTTAGAATAAATACGCATAGAATGAGTGTCTTCATACAAGCGCGCTGTCAAAATTGAAGCACTAAATAGATTCCTACAGCTGTCAGATCTGACAAACAAAATATTTTTATTTTGACCAAATTAACTATAAAATACTACAAAATATTAAAAACACAGATCAGGTTGTATGGCATTTATTGATATTTGAATCAATATTTTGCAGAAAAAAAATTTTAAAGTTTCAAGCAATGTTGGCTGCAACCCTTTTAGCATCCCACTGCTGGGCACGGGTATCTTCCCATTATTGAGGAGTCCTGGAGCTTACTACAACACGCTGCTTCAATGCGGCCAAATTAGTGGCCAACCCGCTGTCAGATGTTTTCAAACCGCCAATAAGGCCTCCGACATGGTATAACGACCGTTATCTATCGACAATAACTGGGAGCGACGGCTGAACGTCCTGTCCAAAGCACGGAAACGCGCATGAATTTTTTTGCTATTAGCGGTCACCCATCATACACCCGACCGCGCTCGTTTGGCTTAACTGCATAGATCGCTAGCCGCCGAGCCATGCGCGCAATGTTAAGATCCTCATTTATCTTCATGATTTAATATAGGCACTTTCCATTTCCAATCATGTGCTTAACGAAACAATTTTAAATTCGCTTATATAGCGAATAGCCGGGTTAAAAGGGGAGAAAGTTATTTCATTAGTGGCATGTGCTTGGAATATTCCGGGGATACAAAATCTTTCTATTTATTTCAGCTTTCAGGAGATAAAACTATACAATTATAACAGTATCAATATGCATACTGGACAAGATCATCTTGGAACGAAGGAATTCGGACTGCATTTTCCACTTCATATAAGAGGATTTATTCAGGTTGCAAGCTTATTGGAAACATTTTTTTCTCTTTTGCAGCATGCTTTATTCCTGATTGAAATAAAAGTGCGATAGATTAAGTTGTATGACATTATTGATTTTTGAAGGTTTGAAGTTTGTAGATGGGCTAGGGCTAGGGTAGAACGGCTTGCGTTTACTGTAGCCGCATCTAAGCCAAACGGGCAAAAAATTTCCGTGCTTCGGAGAGCACGTTAAACTGTCAGTTTCGGTTGTTGTCGATAGATAGTAGTCGTTAATTCTTGTCAGAGGCCTTATGGGTGGTTTGAAAACATCTGATCACATAGGAGCAGCCTGGTGGAGTAAGTCGTCCCCAGTTGTGGGACGCACAAAGGGTTGAAACCATACAGTTTTGAAACAATACCTATAAGAAAGCAAATCTTTATCACTTTTTTGCCCAGTTCAATGTTTTATTGGTGAACACACGTATAAAAAATTAAAGTTTCAAGCAATGGCTTAATTCTCTTAAGCCAGAAACTTTCCGTGTCCAAACCTCAGCTTAAAAAGACAAATTTGGAACAGCTAATTTGAAGGAAACTTGATCCGCATTAAAAGGGGACAGAGTTTCATTAGCGGCATGTGCGCGGAATATCCCGGGGAGGTTTAACTGCCCGCGAGCGAACATTTGAGCGGCCTTGGCACTGGCATGGTCTTAGGCTTCTTATTAATGTTATTATATAAATTTTACCTTGTATTTAACTAATGTAAGTTAGTTTCCAACCAATCCGCACTTGGCCAGAATTGAAGCTTTGAATTCATAAAATATCTTTATACTAATGGTTGTACGTTCTATTTCTCTCCGCTATAAAATACAGATAATTCCATTGAACAAAATTCAACATTACCTAAAATGTTCCAACCCACAAGTCATGCAAAATTGAGTTAAATAGACTAATCTACGTAGTTTGACATCTTCTTTCATTTTAGCAAAACAGTCTCAGGCCTCAAGTGATATTTTCTGTTATTTTTTATTGACCACATGTTCCAACCCACACTTTATCAGATCAAGCGCATCATTTAAAATATAAAATGTATTAATCCACCTGAAACGTTTAAGCATAATACTGTTAACCAGCCATATTTTTCTAAAATGACCGAAACGTCTTGAAACATTTTAGCAAAATTAAAAAAACGTTCATTTTACTTGCAATTAATGTTCCAATGTTCTTGGAATGTTTTAGCAAAATAATGTAATGCTTTTATTTCTTGAAAAGAATATTCCAATGTTTTTGGAATGTTTTAGCAAAATAAAATAAACTTCTTTTTTTTTAGAAGAATGTTTCTAATGTTTTTTGGCATGTTTTAGCAAAATATTATATGCGATTTCTTCTGGAAACGAAAGTTCCAAGGTTTTTGGACCTTTTCAGCAAATTGATAAGATGCTCTCTCTCCTTGGAGAAAATCTTTCATCAGGTTTGGAATTATTTCGAAAACTAATTTAATGTTCTATTTATAATGGTCAATAACCTTCTTTGTCTTTAAATACAAAATAAAAAAACAAAATTTTATAATTTAATATTATATACCTACCTATCTATTACCTAGCCTCTTACGAACAATAAGACGAACATAGTTTTTGAGATTCACAAAAATATTTGCGGATCAAAATATCTAACTGAAATCTGCTCTATTGTCATAACAATAGAGTTCGTTTTCCGTAGCGCATTCGTAAATATTACTCTGCGTTTATTGCGTGGTAATAAATGTTTATACGGAATATTGTTATTATTAACAAAGTATTCAATTAAATACTGCTATAAACAATCATACCTACCTGGTTTTAGATTAAAATAATTATTAATTTAATAAAAAATAGATTACAACATGATTTATTTCCGTTCCCGCTAAAATCCGTTTGTTTCTTTAGCAAATAACTTTCGAACCCGCGTCAACTTAATTTCCCTTTAAATAATTATCATAAAAATCTATGCCCGACGCACGCTCCGACTCACGACTGGAGTTTACTCATTACGAACGATAATTATGATATACCTATATCGAATAGAAAAAGAGGGTAAATGAACGCATTTTTTAGACGCCCTCAGTTTTCTACGATCGTATTTTTTGAATCGATCATCAGTCCACTGCTGGACATAGGCCTCTCCCAAGGCGTGCCACTGAGCCCGATCTTCGGCTCTACGCATCCAGTTACTACCAGCCACCCGGCTCCACTCCAAAAGCCGCCTCGTCCAACGATTGTCGGCGACTTTAGTCCTCCTTCGGATCTCCTGATTTCGGATCTTATCTCGAAGGGACACACCGAGCATAGCATAGCTGCGCGACTTTGAGCTTGTGGACCAGTCCCATCGTCAGTGTCCACGTTTCGGCTCCGTAGGTCATAACGGGTAGGACGCACTGGTCGAAGACTTTCGTCTTGAGGCTTTGTGGTATAGATGACAAGAATATATGACGGAGCTTCCCGAATGCTGCCCAGCCCAACTAAACCCTACTATCGGTTTCCTTCTCGAAGCTATTTCTGTCAATCTGGATGGTTTGCCCAAGGTAAACATATTCTTGAACAGCTTCGAGTGTCGTACCTTCGACGTTGATAGGGTCAGGAATAACGTGTGCGTTGAACATAACCTTGGTCTCTTGTCCAAGTTCATTCCTAGCCCTATTCGTCGGGAGGCTTCATTTAGGCTGGACAACATGTCCTGCAACTCCTGCGGCGATTCTGCCATGAGGACTACGTCATCGGCAAAACGCAAATGTGAAAGATATTTGCCGTCTATGCGTATGCCACGTCCTTCCCAGTCTAATAACTTGAAGACGTCTTCCAGTGCACAGGTAAACAGTTTATGTGACAGAATGTCCCCTTGTCTCACGCCGACGCCTCTGTGCAGCTGGATATGTCTTGTTTGGACGGACATAATGGCTCACTTGTGTAAGCATCTCAACACATCGATGTATCGATAGTCAACTTGGCATCGCTGCAGGGATTCCAGAACAGCCCAGGTCTCGATCGAGTCAAAAGCTTTTTCATAGTCCACAAACGCTAGGCACAAGGGCTGATTGTAGTGTTTTTTGTATTATCTGCCTCACTGTGAGAATGTGGTCTATGGTGCTAAAGTCTCGTCGGACCTGACCTGTGCTGGTGGCTGGAATTCGTCTAGTCTTCTAGTGAGTTGATTCGTTATGACCCTCGAAAAAAACTTATAGACGTGGCTCAGGAGCGAGATGGGGCGATAGTTTTTTAGTAGTGTTTTGTCCCCCTTCTTATGGAACAAAACGACAATGCTCCTGTTCCACGCTTGCGAATTTCTCCCTGTCTGCAAGACGAAATTAAATATTCGGACTAATTTTTTAATTTGTTTGAGGGCCAACGCGATCTCCTCAACACTGACTTCGCGAAGCTCGTCAGTATAGTGGCGTGTTAATGTGGCTCTGGGATCAGTGGATTGGTTCTCAGGCTGCGGAATACGTGAAACATACAATCGGCTGTAGAAGTCCTCAACCTCGGACAGTATCTCTGGCTTAGAAGCGACCGTTTTGCCGTCATGCGTCTTAAGTTTTGTAAATAAATTGAATTGAATTGAAGGTGACTTATACCCAGACGATGAGCGAGTACCTTAGACCCCCGGTTCTTCTCAATTGCCTGTTTTATAGCAAGTGTATTGGAGCGCCGGAGGTCTTTGCGTATGTTTTTCCGGATATCTTTTGTGAGACATCGGAGTTCTGATAGTGTGGCATTACGGTCTTCGCGTCTTTGCTTCATAAGCGTGAGAGTCCTATCCGAAAGTTTAGACTTCCTGCCCTTATGCTTCATCCGACAAAACCTGTTACCTACATCCCTTGAGGTATCAGCCACATTTTCATAGTCCTCGTCAATATCCATGGTGGGTTCCAAGGCATCAAACCGATTTTTCAGTTCCAGCTGAAATTCATTTGACCCCGCCTCGTTTTGGAGGAGATTTGGTCGGAGCGTAGACTTCAACATACGGCGTCTCTCGAGCTGAAGATCTATATTTAAAGAGCCTCTTACAAGCCTGTGATCACTGCCGGTGTTGAACCTATTAATCACGCAGACGTTTTTATAATTTCCGCTTGTAGTCCGTAATGATGAAGTCTATCTCGTTTTTGGACTTACCATCAGGGCTGCGCCAGGTCCATTTCCTCTGAGGTTTTTTCTTGTAGAAAGAATTCATCAAGAATAACCCCTGACTATCGAGGAAATTGACCAGCATTTGCCCTCGATGGTTTCTCCTTCCATAACCGTGGGGGCCAATACTCTTGTATTGATGATACAATGATGATGTAAGATTCAATGCCAGTCTGTATACCGACCTTGGCGTTAAAATCCCCCATGACAACGTTGAAGTGAGCCTTTGTGGTACCGTTTAAGGCTCTATCGATGTCTTCATACATGGTTTCGACCTCCTCGTCTAAATGTGTCGAAGTTGGCGCATAAACTTGTACGATCTTAAGAGAATATCTTTTGGATAATCTCATTACAAGATATGCGATCCTGCTCGACACACTAGATATTTCAACAACGTTGTCAGTGAGGATCCTCCTCCTAATGCTACGCAGGAGGAAGTTAATACAGTAGTATTCGAAAAATTCGTATTATTCGAATTATTCGAATAATACTTTTTTTTCTATTCGAAATATCCGAATACCTTTTTCGAACGAATAATGCATGCCCTAATTACAGCCAAGATTGAAAAAAATATAACTAATAGAAAGAAATTTACAGATAAAACTAAAGTCAATTGGTTGAATACTAAGGAAATTAAGATTGAGCAGAACAAAATGTTTTCTATTTTTATGAGATCTACTTTTGAAGAAGATTTTATGGAGTTGCAAATAGAGAAAAAAATTAAAGGTGAAAATCGACAAATACAAAAATCTGATTTATTGCCATTGTGGCCTAACGGCAAACCAATTGCACCAGCAAAATTAGCTTATTTACAATCAATGTATAATTACATACATGTCTCCAATTTTACCAAAATTTAAAAAGTTCCGATGACGTCATTGATGATATTGATGGGTTTGGCGGAGAGCCAGACTTCGACGTGCATGATGATGGAAATAATGAATAGGTTCTACCTTATGCATGAGTGCTATCAACTTGGATGTTTTTAGTGATCTAAAATCCACACCATCTGCTTTGTTCATGAGACAATTATTCAAATGCATAGTTTTTTTTATTTTAAATATCGTTTTTTTAGTAAAAATAGATTTAAGAAAGATATAAGGTTAGAGGTTTATAACAAATATTTTCACCTTTTTAGTCATTCTAGACTTTCAACAAGCCATTATTAGTTAAAACGTGTTTGATTCCTTGTTGTTTTTCTTTTTAAGTTTAAGAAATTCTGTGTTTAAGTAAATAGAAGTCATTATTTTACACCAATTTTCTTTTATTTTCATTTGAAAAATGTCATATATGGTGTGGAATGATTTTGCTTAATTAATTGCATACAAATTAATAATTTCGCAAAAATGTTCCAATACCAATTTTACTAATTACCTACGTTAAAATGAATATATTCGGAAGAAAAAAAAAGTTAATAGACAATACTTACATATTTTTACAATAAAACCTACAGTTTTTAAATAAAATAGTTAAAACAAAAAAGTGTACCTCTAAAACACAAAATTGCATTTTTCTCAAATTGAAACCATTGTGGGTTGGAACATTTTAGCTTAACTACGTCCACTTTTACAAAATTTTACATAATTTCAAGCATGTTGCAAAAATCATTTTATACGAATATATGGGTCGAAATCTATTCCGTGCCTGATTACAAAGTTTCATGTTTTTATCTTCGACTATGCCAATATTTCACACAAATTTTCATCTCTTATTTACCCCTCTAAACCCCTTTTTTTCGTATAAAAACTATACTATGTCCTTCTCTAAGGTCTACTCTGACAGTGTACCAAATTTCATCAAAATTGGTTCAGTGGTTTAGGTGTGAAAACTTAACAGACACACACGCACACGGAGAGAGAGACAGAGTTTCATTCGCATTTATATTATAAAATTAGTAAGGATATGGAGAGAGATGTTGGGGTTCTGTGAGACATTTGCAAGCAAGCATGGGCTTATATATAACGTCCAAAAATGACAGTAAATAGTTTTTCGGGCCGTCGGTGAGGGAAAAAGCCAAGATGAACCCTACCTGATATTAAATGGAAGAGCGGTGCGTAGGGTGTACCAATTTAAACACCTTGGTCATTTTCTCGCCGAGGACCTGAAATACAATGTAGACATTAAGAGCGAGCGTAGAGCACTTACCGTTAGTGGATACATGTTGGCTTGTAGGTTAGAATAACACTTTTTAAAGCTTATTGTCAGAGCTTCTACACGGCGAATCTATGGGTCAACTAAAAAGCCGATGAAGGTCCTGCGTATCCTATATAACAATGTTTTTAGAATGATGTTGCAACTGCGGGGCAGTGCCTCTGAAATGTTTGCGCAGAACTTCACAAATGACTTTCACGCGATAATGCGCAAGAAAACCAAGACTTAAGACATCATTCTTTAAAAGGTTGGAGAGGATTTTACATCTCCTATGTGACAGAGTTTTGTGCGGGGAGTAATTCGGTAGGTGATAAACCCCGGTTCTAGATGACTTCTGTACATATCTCACGTTATCAAATTTTACTTAGAATAATTACAATTACATTATAGAAACCAAGTTCGCGCCCCCAAATTGAAGCATGTTGATTGGTGCCATTATTGGCAGCAAACGCCGGGCCGCTCCGTAATTAGAGACTTATGGTTAAATTTTATCAAAACACTTTTTAAAAACAAAAGAAGTCTAATAAAATAACTTTTCACAGTGTTTTCAATATTTTGTAGCATTTTATAGTTTATTTGGTCAAAATAAAAATATTTTGTTTGTCAGATGTGACAGCTGTTGGAATCTATTTAGTGCTTCAATTTTGACAGCGTGCTTGTATAAAGACACTCATTCTATACGTATTTATTTTAAGCAATTTTATTTTTTTTATTAAATGTTTATGGAGTTTATTAATTTAAGCAATTTTTTAATTTTTTTAAATATTTTAATTTTCAAATTTCATTCTCGTATCTAAATTAACATAAACTACATTATTTTAACACTAGAATAGGTATAATTTAGAGGAAATAATAATCTTTATAAATTTAACAAATTTACCTGTATCAAAGCAATAAATAAAATTAACAATAATGATCTTTACACATTTCTGGTAATGCCTGAGATTTAAACAAGTATTTCTTAATGGCGTGATATGCCTCCTTGCAGTTTTCAAAAAGTATTTAACATATTTATCTCTTCCCTTTATAAAATAAAATTTAACATGTTGTAAGTATTCCCTATTTTAATTTCGTTTTAACCTAGTAGAGCTGTTTTCACCAAAATGTTATTTATCAGATAAACTTAATGTATGCGTGGAATGTAAATTGCCGCATTATGTGGTGTTCAGTATCTGATCGAAGCCCGAAAATACAATGAATGGTGAATTCAGAGCTAAAAGGTGGAAGTTGTTTTTGATGCAAAGATAAAACTGTGAATTAAGTGTAATTCTGCTGTTCTTTACGCTTCTGTGTTCTATATTCGCAGAACGGCCGGGCCGATCTTGAGACACTGTAAACGCTTTGGATGGAAAATCTGTAATGTTTACCATTTAAGATAATAAATAAATAAATAAATAAAAAATAAATAAATATGAGACACATGTTCTGACTTCACGTGTGTCGTCTACTTGACATCAAAAGGGTTCTTATTATGTTTCGTTATTTCATGTCGATTTTACTTTTGTGTATTTTTTGTTTTCTTTCAGTTTTTGCATCGCAACATTTGAGTAAATATTGGCTTTCAATGTTTTTTAGTATCATGGGGGTAACCTTTATCTAACAGCTTTCCTGCACCTTCAGATACTTACAGCGAATTAACCACGAATTAACCACGCTTTTTTTACAATAAAATGCATTTTTACACTATTTTAATTCAAATTTATTTTCATTTTTTTAGTAGGATTTCTTATAAAAGCGTGTTTTTTGGTTTTTAAAACTATTATTTATTTTCTTCTTTTTAGTTTGGTTTATTTTTAAAAGAGTGTTTTTTTTTAATTTTTAAACTGTTATTTTTAAATAAAATACATATTTTAATTATTTACACCATTATTAATTTATGCTTATGTCTTAAGATAATGGTTGGAAATAATTTTCAAAAATTATGTAAATTGACAAAAATCTTATTTTGCTAATTGAATAATGAAATAATCTTATCAAATTAGTGTGTTGTCATCGGTCCTCGATAAATCTACAAAGTTTGAATGAAATCTGGCCGTTTAAAGTGGGTCAAAATCGCATCTGAAGGAGTCGGTTACAAACATACATACAAGTGAAGCTAATATAAAGCGTGTAATATAGAAACGTTTGGAGTAGCAGTCTATATGGCTGCAACCATTTTGCGTTCCACTGCTGGGCACGGGTCTCTTCCCCTTATTTGGGAGGCCTGGAAGCGCGCATGGCTCGGCGGCTAGCGTAGAACGCAAACGGTCTGTGCAGCTAAGCCAAACGGGCGCGCTCGGTTGTGAGATGGGTGACCGCTAGTGGCAAAAAAATTCATGCGCGATTTGTTCGCGAATAACTTCGTCGTTTATGAACTGATTTTTATGATTCTTTTTTTGTTCGAAAGCTTATACTTTCGAGGTGGTTCCTTTGTCCCTAACTCAAGATCTGATGAAGGGATCCCAGGGAAATCGAGGGGAACTCTCAAATTTTATAGGCACTCATATTGATTTTCTTATATTTTCTGAACCAAAATTGATATTTGTGCATAGTAACTATCATCTCATGTTGCTGAGCTGATGATGGAAGGTACTACGAAGGTTAGGAGTTTAGAGAAAATTCTTTCTATAAATGTGTTTCTTTTGTTCAAAAACTTATGCTCCCGACGTGGTCCAACTGTCACCAAGTCAAGATCTGATGATGGGATCCCAGGGAAATCGAGGGGAACTCTCAAATTTAATAGGGACACATATTGATTTTCTTATACTTTCTGAACCAAAATTGACATTTGTGCATAGTAACTATCATCTCATGTTGCTGAGCTGATGATGGAAGGTACTACGAAGGTTACGAGTTAAGAGAAAATTCTTTCGATCAATGGTTTTTGTTCAAAAACCTATGGTTCAAAAACCTGAGGTGGTCCAAGTGTCACCAAGTCAAGATCTGATGATGGGATCCGAGCGAAATCGAGGGGAACTCTCAAATTTTATAGGTATAAATATGTGGTAATCTCGCCATTTATGCGTAAACAATACAGAATTATTAAATTAAAGGTACTAAAAAGAGTGAAATTATTTAACTTTTTAACAAAAAAAAAACCGCCTTCAAATGGTAAAAAATAATATTGTTCAGTACTTCGCATTTGATAATTTTGTTGCTAATGGTAAAATGAAGTACCTTTCGCTCTGAATGGACACCGACTCCAAAATAGTTTTTATTATTCTTTACAGTTTGAAGGCGTTTTTTTTTTGTTAAAAAGTTATATAATTAAAGATGGCCTCGTCATATTGGTAGACATACTATTTACGATTTGTTATGAATAGTTAAGTGCCCTAGCTCCGAATGCCAAAATAATAAAAAATAACGCTATACACCAAAGTAGTATTATGGTTTTTTTGGTAGGATTTATGTTTCTTAATCTTAAATTGAGAATATAATAAAAAAGATGAAGGAGGAAGGAAAAAGGAAGATGAGCAGCGAAGGCCGAGTGGTAAAAGACTGCGGTCTCCGACGCGACCGATACCGGGTTGAAATCCTCGGCGCGCACCTCTGACAAAGAAATGGATAATGTGCGCATTTATCGCTGTTCCACGGTGACGGAAAATATCGTGATATTTTAATTAATAACGATGTTCTCCATCGCCGTACATGCCTCAGGGAATTCATAATTTCTCGAAAGCACGATGTCCACCAAACCGCACTTGGCCAGCGTGGTAGAATTGTGAAAGGAGACATGTGACTGTGAAAAATAATTGAGAATCATCTTCTTTTTCTGAAGTCTATTATTAGAATAACTGTTTCCCATCGACCCTTCGCGGTGTTGTTTAGGTATGTAGCAGGCATTGTAAGCAGGCTATATTTACAGGTAAAAATGAATTATAATACCCAAAGCACTCATTTAGAATCATAAGCCCGCTTTCCCGCAACTCTAACTGGATTAAGTACGGCAATGGGAGTAGAGTAATGATCTCAAACATGTCCAATTAATCAAGACCCCTCCAGCCTCACAATTTCCTTTCTCAGCGGGGTTAACACACATTTGCGGGGGCGTACACACCCCTTACGCTCATTAAGCTCTGATGCCTACTATCAAGGCTTTTTGATGTACTAAGCAGGTAAATCAGACTTTATCTGAGATTGTGCTAACGACCGGTTTCTTCAGTAAGCACGCATCTGTTTCATTCATTCAGCAAAAATAAATAGCAAAGTTAAAAACATTAAAGCTGTTTTACATAAATCTGATAGGTGCCTATAAACTAACAATTCTTGTATGTATAATTTAAATCTCGGAAACAGCTCCAAAGATTTTCATAAAATTTAGTACCCAGTGGGTTTCATGGTGATGATTGAATTGAATGAATGAATTTTTTTATTTATTTATTATTAAGGCTGTCAACTTCTTGCTTACAGTTAGGAACCAAACACAAGAGTGAATAAATTTAATAAAATTAGGTAATTAAGTGTATTAAAGGTAAAACTAATGTAACAAAAACTATGTACTTGTAATACTGCTGCCAGCAGTGCGACCCTCAAGGTAATGTGTCGCAGATTTGCGTAGCTGGTTTATGGTACATGGTATGGTATCCAAGTCTGCATCCTCCCTTGATATTTCATTAAGGAGTCGTAACGCCCTTGGGAGTGGATCCTACCTGTAGTGACGAGGTCCGCGACTGAGGTAGTGTAAACACACTGCGGCGGGCGCCACAAGTGGGAACGGCGAACCGCACATGTGACAGAAGCTCTGGATTGTATGTCATTCCACGCACTAGCCAGAAAAAGTAGAGGGCCAGCTACACACAACCTTAAGCAAACATAGTTAAGTCTTATCTGAGGTTGTATGCTGCTGCGCTGCTACTCCCACGAGTGTGATACGTGAAACCTATAAAATCTCTGTAACTTCACTCCATTGTAATGATATTTATACCATCGAGTTAATTTTCAAGTGTTCAGAAACAAAACAGTAAGTGAAATTCAATGGAGCAGGTGTGGACTGGTTGCATTTTAGCGAAATAAATTGAAAGATATAATTATATAATTATTTATCCGAGTATTAAGGTTTTTTGTTAAAATTAATATTTTTGGGGTCAGGGTAAAATATCGTACCTTTCGTTCTTAACGGACCACCGACTCCAAAATAGTTTTTAACAGTCATTACCATAAGCAAGAAGAAGTAGGTACTTAACAATTTTATTTTTTACCGTTTGAAGTAAGTTCTATTTTTTGTTAAAAACTTCATTTAAAAAAACGCTTCACACTCATAGCCCCACAGTAGGGTAGATATACCGTGTGTCGTGGGTACCATGGACACACACAAAGACAGAAACACAAACACCCAGACCGAGAACAGAAATTTAAACTCATCAGTCAAATTTCTATTTCACCGGGAATCGAACCCGGGACCCGTCGATTGGCAGTCCGGCATGGAGCGCCACGCAGGTCGTCATTCAATTAAATAAAGAATGTCGTATAATTAGCATGTCCCGTATTTATAATTATAAATTTATTCGTACAGTATTAATATTACCGTATTAATAGACTCAGCCTAAACGTATAATGGTACTAAATATAGATAGTTCTTTTAGATTAACAGTAACACTGCTTCTCCAATATTTTGCAAATACGAAGCAGAAGTAGTTGAAAGATGGAGTTGCCGGCCAGATTTATATGAGGCGACCATCAGACTTCGAAGTAGCATTGCAACTAACTAGAGGCAAAACTTAGACTTTCCTGAAGCGCTACTCCAATTAAATTTAACAAAACTACTTTCTATGTCAGAGCGAGCCGGGCCCCAGCCGGGTTCTATCAACAAGACTTTTAGAGTTTATTTAGAGTTTTATTGCTAAACCTTTCATCAATCCGCTTAGAGTTTTATTGCTCAACCCGCGTGGCGTAATGGTTACCATGCCGGACTGCCGATCGGAGGGTCCCGGGTTCGATTCCCGGCGAAGCAGAAATTTGAATGATGAGTTTAAATTTCTGTTCTCGGTCTGGGTGTTTGTGTTTCTGTCTTTGTGTGTGTCCATGGCACCCACGACACAGGGTATAACTACCCTAATGTGGGGCTATGAATGTGAATCGTAATACGAATAAAATAAGGAATCCTTCATTCTTATAAAATTAACCCCAAAACTCAAATCCTCTTTCTATTCCTAAATTCCTAAAATTAGACACTATACCTGCAGATAAAATTGTCGTTTAGATTTAAGAGGCCGTATACGAAATTTTGCCGATTTCGCTGATTTCCCTGATTTTACACATGAGATTTTGCAGTTAAAATACAACATATCCATAAGTTTTATTGCACAATATGACTGGTCATTTCAATAATAAGCTATTACATTAGCCACATTTTTATTTTTATTACTTTGTTGTGCTTATTAGACCTGAAGACGATGACAGTTTTGTGAATTTTTGCTGTAATGGGTACAGAATGTTACATATTTCTAGATCATTATGAAACCTCAGCGGATTGAAAAAAAATGCTGTGTATTGCTGTAAGAATCGCCTATAAAATGTGTGTGTCACATTTTACCACTCTCATACAAAAAACTAGTAAAAAAATATTGAAATTAGTCAATTTTAAGAGAAAATGGGCCAGACATTGCATTTAATTTCGGCCAATTGGAACAGTCATTCATAAAATTTAATAGACATAAATAAACTTCAGTTCATAAACAATCCGTTTTCTGAAAAACATAATCAAATTGTGAATAAAAATTTGGCATTAATAATCTTTTAAAGTAACCTAAAACTCGCATTAAAATACTCGACGCAAGCTACGAGTCAGGCAGACCGCGCCAAGCGCTTTCAGAGAGTGGACATGTCGCTCTGCGCCACGCGGCGCCCTGGACGTCGCACAAGTTCGTAGCAATGTTAGTTCGATGCTCCGACTACAGAGCGGCGTGACTACAGCGCGCAGCGTGTGCTTGACACTTTGAATAGCTAATAATTTTAAATATGTTGTGGTGATTTACCATCTTCTTAATACAACAAGTGATAGGGTAGTAAAAATTCCATTGTTAATTGTTGTGTATCTCATGTAGAAAAGTATGTTTACAAGCATTTATAGCTTGCCGTGTTAGTAAGGTTGTTAGTGTTAGGGCCTCTTTCACCACCTTCAAGTAAAGTGACAAGTACGCTAATTGTCGGTTAAAGTCACCCATAACTTCAATTTCCATTTCACAATGTTCGAGTAGCACTAATCATAATGATAAACTGACCCGTACTCATAGCTTTAACTTGCCAATTAACTTTACTTGGGACATAACTAATCAACACTTTACTTGAAGATGGTAAACGAGGCCCTTAGTTAAATATTGCAAGCTAAATTTGAACCAATTTCGAGAGTCTGATTGAGCTGAAGTTTGAAATACACTTTTATTTTAAATGACAATATAATTATTAGTAACATTTTCGTTAATTCAATATGGCCGCTGCAGCAAAATGGTGGATCACATATTTTTTGCACAAAAAGCCACACAATATGGGTATCAAATAAAAGGGATTAATTTGTAGAATAAAATACCTAATAAAAAACTAATCCAAGATGGCCGCTATCCCAAAATGGCGGATAACATTTATTTGTGCAACCCTATGATAAGGGTATTAAATAGGAGGGCCTAAGTTGTATAATACAAAACAGCAGAAAACTATTCTGTTTATGTAACTCAGTATCATATAATTTATCCTAATTAAACTTAAAAACTACTGTTCCGATTTCAAAAATTCTTTCACCATTAGAAAGCCACATTTACCTTGAGTAACATAGGCTACTTTTTGCCGCGAGAAAATGCTTCATTCCTACGTGAAAACGGGTAATAATGTCAACGCTGTTGAAGCAACTGGCTAAACACCTTTGATTTTAATATAGCAATGAAGCCTTAATAGCACATAGGTCATTTTTTATCCTATGGGGACCCAAAAAAACGGGTCCATGCAGTCGAATCCGCTGGCTGAAGGCTAGTAGCTAATAAAATGGTTTTATTTATATGTCACCATTTGGTCCATATGTCACCATTTGGTCAGATTTACAATCAGTCTGTGAGTAATTATTATAGCTATCTTCTATAATATAAAAATGAATCGCAAAATGTGTTGGTAAGCGCATAACTCAACAACGCCTAGACCAATTTGGCCAATTGTTTTTTTTAATGTTCGTTGAAGTTCAAGGATGGTTTTTACAGCGAGAAAAATTCGAATAATTGCTGGAAAAACCATAAAAACAGCCCTTTTCTTTTTCCCATACAAATGTTTTCTAACTAAAACGTAGTCAATTTGAGCTTTATTGCTATTGTATAAAGTTCATATTAAATTACAAGCACTCACTGTTGTCTAAGCAATGTAGGTGTGTTCCTAACGTCAAAGATCATATCTATCAAAACAGTGTGCGTGTGTGCATTGGAGCACAGAATACATCGTTGGAGGAGTTTAATGTCGCATAGCATGATGTTATAATAGCTTATAGCCTTCCCTAATAACTGGACTATTCAACACAAAAATATTTTTTCAATTCGAACCAGTAGTTTCTGAGATTAGCGTGTTCAAACAATCAAACATCCAAGCGGACGAAGTCGTGGGCAGCCGCTATCCCTACTAATATTATAAATTCGAAAGTAACTCTGTCTGTCTGTCTGTTACGCTTTCTCGCTTAAACTAATGAACCAATTTTAATGAAATTTGGAACACAGATAGAGTGGACCTTGGGAAAGGACATAGGATGGATTTTATCCTACGGGAACCTATAAAACGGGTCCACGCGGGCGAAGCCGCTGGCGGAAGGCTAGTTTGAAATAAAAATGATTAAGTGTTACATTGAGTGTTATCTAATCTACTTAAAATGAAAATGTAATAAAATTATTACTTATACAATATTAATTAAAACAACTCGTCATAACGTGTCTCAATTAGGCTCCGTCCCTATCCGATACTATCCGAAACTATTATTTCGGATTCGGTTACGATTACGAATAATTTTTATATCGGATATCCGATAGTTTCGGTTACGGTTACGGAGTTCCCTAACATCCCTGATAATTATAAAAGAAACAAAAACCTCGACTGTGGAGTAAAAACTAAAAAGAAAGAAACAAGCTTTGTAAGCTATATATCATAAATTATTTTTGAAAATAGAAAAATTAACAACCAGTATCCATTTAAATTTTACTTGGCTTCTTGGAAAAAATCCATTGATTGAAGAATGGGTCCCGCCCGACTGTAAATTCTTGACTCCAAAAATAATAATAATTGTACTGACATTATATTATTATCGTAAACACAGATCGTACCTACATATTGATGAGTAGAAAATGTAAGTCTACTATTCTAAATCTAATTGTATAAGAATAAGCAATTATTTTTTCTTTTTAGTGCAATTTCATTTGTTTTGGAATAGTTTTCTTTTGTAGTCGGTTTTTTTTGTAAAAATTTTTGTTTATTTTTTGCATTTTAGTAAAATTGATGTATACTAACTTATTTGAGACGTGCTGCTCATTTAAGACAGCGCCGTTTAAATGGAACAGTTAACAGTTCTACCTCAGATTTCAACCTTACTGTAAGCTGTTAAGGAGTTTCATTGATCATCAAATTCAATTACGACAATTACTAGTCTATAAAAGATTCGATCGAGTATCATTAATTTACTCCTACGAATTGAAGAGTCCCGTTATTTTGTCATGGATCCCTTAGTCGGAACCTAACCAAACTCTTATTAAACTACCCTTGAAGAAAAAAAAAATCATAATCGGTTGGCGTGATATTGAGTTATTAGTCCATTTGTAGAGCAGCTACTTAATGCAAATATGGTTTTCGCATGGATACCATTGTCAGAACTGGACCAAATTAAAATGGGACCACACGGGAAGTATCAGCTTTGAAGTAAAAAAAGAATCATCAAAATCTGTTCATCCAGTCGAAAGTTCTGAGGTAACAAACATAAAAAATATACAGACGAATTGATAACCTCCTCCTTTTTGATTGAAGTCAGTTAAAATAAAAAAGTTTCACAGACACACAGGCAAGTTCTTCAAAAACTACGAATTCCGTATTTTTCCTTTTATAATTATAATGACTATTAAAATGGTTTTTCTCAAAACAAAGCAATATCATTTTGTGTATGTTATACTGAAAGTATTTATGTATTTTATGTATTAAGTAGATATGATTTATTTTTTTGCGATATAGGTATTTAATGAACTATTCTTTATTTATATTTTCTTCTTCTACCTTCACAATACCATTATGTTTAATGCACCTTCCACAGCTCCACACCAACGCCACGGGTTGGCTGGCAGATAATACCATTAGGCATTTAGTCCGCCCTTTGTGCTTATTTTATAGTGTAATAAAGAATAATTAAATTAAATTAAATGTACAGATTTTGCTTATCTACAGATTTATTACATGTATAGATCATTACTTGTCAAATCAGACTTTTTATTCTAATGGACAAAAAACAACTGAGGAAAAGACATCGAAGAAAGTACAAAGTATCAAAACCGTTTAATCGTCGTACCAGCCTTCGACGATTCCGGACTCACACAAACCCGCGACCAAATGCTCCCGCTTACGCCGTGTGCCTTTCAAATACCTAATCTGGCCCGTTTCGATTTCGTATACGGCCTCTTAAATGAGTCGCAGGTGCGGTCGATGGATGCGCGCTGTGTTGTAGTGTTAGTACTGTTGTTTGAATTTATTGTACGTTACTACATGAAAAGAGGTACAAGTAGGTTGAATTAAAATTTTATATTTTCAACCTTAGTAGTTTTTTTCATCTATTTTTAAAATTTTTTTGTTTATTTACCCTTTATTGTATTTTTACAATAGGCGGACTTAATGCCTGATGGCATTCTCTACTAGTCAACCTTTGGCGATGGTGAGAAGTTGTGGTAGGCATCATAAATAAACAAAGTTGTACCTAATTAAAAAAAAAACACAAACATAAAGTTAAAAAAATGAATTTAAATATTTGGATATTTTGGTGTGAAAAATAGACTTCTAATCACGCATGCCTGTATGAATCCTAAATGAAATAGAACTGCCAGGACTAAACTTACTCAAAGGTATATCATGTCCAAAAACTTTACTTGAGTTGAATATTGAACTACGTATGGTCTCTTTCCCTCCAATTTTTATAAAGGATTATTTTCCAGTGAGGAAATTAAGAGAGTTAAAAAATCCTCGATGTTCACGGTACTTCATCTTACTTATTTCAACCTTGCTTTTGTTTTAGTTTCCTTTAAAACCACAGAGAGGTGTAAAGTCTCAAAAGGCTACGCTATTAAGTGCTGGGCGATCTCGCCGTGCAACTTTAGTTTATTTACCTTTTCAAAGAAAACGCGAGTCGCAGAAGGGATAAATGGTACTGGATGGGCGGGCGCGCAATTATGACCCAAGCCCACTGTTGGATTAGTACGACACAATCAATTAGGTACTATCACCAACATAAGGAATCCAGAAACTACTTACCGGAATTCTTGAATCGAAGCCACCTCTCCTATATACAGTCACAGGATCCTGGACGTTCTTCCAGACTGCAGTCTGCCGCTTCAAGGTTCCGCTTGTAGTTTTTGATGGGTTTTAGATTAGTACTTAAGAATATTGTCGAACATAACCAAAGAACGTTAGTCGACGTGAGTACCGTACGTATACAACCACGCCGCCATACTGGGGCAGGCGTAGATAATATTCTATTTTTATTTTTTTCTAATCATAGACAAAGATTATGGCCTATGATACTGTTCTCCTTCATCCAATATGAAAGGAGTTCGGTAAACTGCGAATCAAAAACCGATAAGCACTCCTGAAAACATCATGCTGGCAAGCTAGCAATAATTGAGTGTTTTATATAGATATTAAACCTATGAAAAAATGAAAGTAACATGATAATAACAAATCGCCTAACCATGCTCCCCCGCCTTGGAAGTTTTGGAGAAAACTTTCAAAGAGAAAGAAAACTGAAGATAATAAGTGTAATTTAAGAGCATTAAAAGCAATGGAGAAGTTTCATGGTCAAGCTTGAAGCACGTAACTTCGATACATTAATTTAATTTTAAAAGCTACAATAGCAAATATTTAAAGAATACGGTTATATTAATACCTATTACTTATCTAATAAACTATTATCTTAATTATCTCAGACGTTATTGATTAGGTATCGGGTATAGTTTTACAACAGGACGTTTAAACATACCAAACTTGGTTTTAACTGTTGCAACGCGAACTATTCCATCCGAACCAGGATGAATTTCTGTAATAATACCTAGCGGCCAAGCTAATAGAGGAGAATCGTCCTGTCCCACGAGTACGACAGTACCGATCTGAACTGGATGGTCCGGAGTAGACCATTTCTGCCTAACTTGCAGCGTATGCAGATACTTTAGACGCCATTTTTTAGGCGTCGGATGTGAAGGACGTACACGAAAACAAGAAATGCATTTACGCACATTAGCCCTTACGACAGTTCTGGCATCTAATATCCAATATCGCTGTCGTAAAATGGACATAAGATGTCCCGGGCCGGTATGACAATTAATAACATGATAATGGTTTATTATTAAATCTACTACCCGATCGCGTTTGGTGAGTAAAACGGGATGCTTTACCTCGAAGGGTAAATTTGCCTTAGACAGGCGTCCTTCAATACGTAAAATGCTATGTTCATCAAGAAACACGCACAAAAATTTTAATTTATTACAAGGGGATTTGCCATTTTTAAGGGCAATTATATCATTTGAAAAATGAAATTTTTGAACAGCGGAGATAACATATCTTTCTGCAACCATCAGGTTATAAACAGCTCCAGACGAACGATTTATCTTTTTTATAAATTTTAGGACATAGACTACAATACGCAACAGTTTATCCCATGAAGACACAAGTTCAAATAATAAAGTAAAGACTGAATGTTCCGAATGAACAGTCGCTGTAAAAATCTTTGTCTTGTGCTCGGGTATTTTTTCAGCATTAGTTGGACAGAAAGTCTTCACCGGCCATTCAGAAACTGGCGTTCGCATCCACGTTGGCCCCTTCCTCCATAACTCATGTGAGATGAGTTGCGAAGGTAGCATGCCACGCGATAAACAATCACTCGGGTTGTCGCTACCTGCGACGTGATACAAGTTTTCGGGCGGAAGGTTTTCATGACACTGAGCAACGCGGTTACTAACGAACACCGACCAACGATGCGGTGACGAATGTATCCAAGATAACGCGATAGTCGAATCCGAAAAGGCATATGTTCCTGCAATAGGAATACGCGAGCGGTAAGTATCATGAACAGTTTTGATTAATTTAGACATAAGTACCGCTGCGCAAAGCTCCAAACGAGCAAGTGTCGTAATTTTGGTGGGTGAAACCTTTGATTTCGCACACAGCAATCTACAAGTGATATCTCCGTTTGAAGCGGTGGTGTGTAAGTATATGACACAGCCATAACCTTTCATACTGGCGTCACAGAAGGCGACAACCAGAACGGTACTGTTGCTCAAAACACCACTGTGACGTGGAATTTTTAGAGTAGATAATAAGGAAAACTCTTGTATGAGACCAGAAAACCTTTTAATAACGTTTTCTGTAGGTGTATCATCCCAACCAATATCACATAGCCACAATTCTTTAATAAGTAATTTGGTATATAATATGACAGGAGCTACCAAGCCTAGGACGTCAAACAAGCGGGCGACTATGGAGAGTATGGTCCGCTTCGTACACTTCTCCTGGACATAAGAAGTCGTGAAAAAGAAGTTGTCGTCGGCTGGTTGCCAAGAGAGGCCTAACACCTTAGTGGCATTGTTAGAGCCCTCAGAAAAATTTATTGAGTCGCGAAGAGACTCAGGTACATTTTTAAGTAAAACTAAAGAATTACTCGTCCACTTAAGTATGACAGCATGGTGAGGAATATAATATCCCTCATCAGCAAAATCGTATTCATTGACCTCAGACAGGTAACCGCTTTCTATATAGTCGCTAATTACTTTATTGTAAATTAAACGTAAGTCCGGCGACTGTTTAAATCTGCGCTCCAAAGACATAAGTCGGCACAAGGCGGCAGAACGCGAGTTACCAAGGTCACTCGGATTCTTAGAGTAGGGTAAAGCAACACAGTACCGGCCATCGACCGCGCGAGTAACCGACGATAAATAAATATTTTCAGATTCGGTCTCATCCGGGATTAAATATTTTATGCTCGGTATCTCATCGATCTGCCAAAAATTTTGCATTAAATCGTTAAGAGCAATGGCAGATAATGAAGATGGTACAGCGACATTGCTGGGGTAATCACCCATTAAAATGTAACCGAATGCAGTCGATAAAGCGGGTGGCAACTTTGTCCCCGATTCGATTATATCACCTAAATAAATATATGGAAATAGTTGTGCACCTAACACGACATCAATATTGCCAGGAACATTCCATGACAAATCAGCAAGGGGTATGCCCTCTAGGTAGCCCATGTCACCCTTAGATATACAATGACTGGGTAGTTGATCTGTAATACAATCAACTACTAACGCGTATATAGAATATTTATTATTTGGGTATACGCGGGACTCAATGTCCAAATATACGTAGCCCAGTATAGGACGCGAGGCTAAACCAATTCCTTTAATAAAAGAATTATTTAAAGGAATTATCGGCAATTTGAGTGCTTTACAACAATCAAGTGTAACTAAATTATTCTGTGAACCGTTATCAATTAAACATCTTACTACTTTCCCGTTATTATTATTTTTCGAACTTGCATAAACTTGAGCAGTCGACAGTAAAACTTGCATCTGCGGCTCCCCGAAAGACGCACGAGCCGCGTGGCGCTCACTGGCCATGTTCGCGTTTGCAGTAAACGAATTCGAACTCGGGCCACTCACAGGGCCACTACGCGTCGCACTAGTGGTCGACGACTCACCCTCATTAGATATACTATGCGATGTAGACGCAGAAGAAAGGCATTTAGATTTTTTTACGTTTCTATTTTTAAAGTGTAAGAGGGTATGATGACGTTTTTGACATAGCTCGCATACAACAGCTGATTTACAGGACGTTACAGTATGTGTAATACCAAGACAATTCACACAGCCATTTTTCGACTTTATAAATTCAAATCGGGCTAATGGTGTATCTAAGTTTTTAAATTGAACACAATTATAAACAGAATGATCCGTGTTATTACAAAAGACACAGCGCCTAGAATGCGTTGCATGACTATTATTATTAGCAATAAATGACTTGTGTACCGATCGCGATGGATACGTAGACGTTTTATTTATTTTCACTGCAGGGTCCGACGATCGATTCGAACTTGAATGATTTGTGTTTGAGCGTTCTAAAATTTTAACTCGATCTCGAATAAATAAATTTAACTTATCAAAGGAAGGCATTTCTTCGTTACGAACAGATGACTCAAAAGCCTGAATAGTATGCGAATCGATTTTTCTTAAAGCGCAATGTAAGAAAATGAAATCGGCAAGATCTTTGAAATTTAATTGTTTTAAAGCTAAAACGGAAGCTGAATATTTTTCAATGAATGAGTCGAGACTGCCGGCTGTATCACTACAGCTCCTAGCATCTAAAATATTATTTAAGTAATGCGTTCCTAATGATCGCTTGTCTTGATATTTATTCACTAAATTATCCCATAAATTTTTATAAGTGTCGCCCGTAGGTACAATACCTGCGGTGACCTTCAGAGCGCCGTGTGTCAATTTACCCACTAAATATTGCACGCGCTGCGAGTCAGTCAGATCACTGTTGTTATGTATGTTAGATTTAAAAGATTCATAAAACTTCGGCCAATTCTCCATTTTCCCGTCAAAGTAAGGCAATTCAATCGGTGGCAATTTAATGTTACATTTTGACTGAAAATTATCATTAGAATCTTCACGTTTGAAGACATTTGATCGCGAAGCTTGAACAATATAGTTCCTAACACGCTTTACTTTAAGGTATAAATCTTCAAACGCATCCAAACATTGATAATCAATTTTGAATTTAGAATCTATCGATACATGAATTTCGTATATTTCATCGATGTATGTTTCGAACTGAATACGCATTTCGTCGATGATTTCAGACTTAACCATGAAATTCTCATTGCTTCTAGACGAAAAATCAGAAATATTTGATGCTAATTTATATAATTCATTCATACGAGCGTATAATCGCTCCTTCTTGGCGGTAAGTCGAGCTAAATTATTGTGAGCGGTCGCCATCTTATTACTGATGTAAAAAAGGTTATGCAAATATTATGCAATGTAATTTTTACTATAAATATGAATTTAAGGTTGCAAAAAACAGCTGGATATTATTAATCCAAGCTTAAATCCAAAATATTACGTAAAATGGGACAATAAATTACAGAAAACATACGTAGGTATGTTCAATTTGCGTATATTACGCAGAGAATTATTTATAATTAATTAAATTAAAGCTGGATGACATTCATCCGAGCTCTGAAGGACCAGAAAATGGATGGGCGGGCGCGCAATTATGACCCAAGCCCACTGTTGGATTAGTACGACACAATCAATTAGGTACTATCACCAACATAAGGAATCCAGAAACTACTTACCGGAATTCTTGAATCGAAGCCACCTCTCCTATATACAGTCACAGGATCCTGGACGTTCTTCCAGACTGCAGTCTGCCGCTTCAAGGTTCCGCTTGTAGTTTTTGATGGGTTTTAGATTAGTACTTAAGAATATTGTCGAACATAACCAAAGAACGTTAGTCGACGTGAGTACCGTACGTATACAACCACGCCGCCATACTGGGGCAGGCGTAGATAATATTCTATTTTTATTTTTTTCTAATCATAGACAAAGATTATGGCCTATGATACTGTTCTCCTTCATCCAATATGAAAGGAGTTCGGTAAACTGCGAATCAAAAACCGATAAGCACTCCTGAAAACATCATGCTGGCAAGCTAGCAATAATTGAGTGTTTTATATAGATATTAAACCTATGAAAAAATGAAAGTAACATGATAATAACAAATCGCCTAACCAGGTACAGAGTCAAATTTTAAATTTTGTAGTCCCTGTAGCTTCTGGATTAAGAATAGAGCTGCGGTATCCTGATCGTAATAGGCTACTAAAAGGGGGCTTCCATGGTTTTAGGCGGTGAGAGTAGGAGCTCGATCAGCCAGCAGCCCCTGGAAGGTTGGCGGTGTGTGCGTAGCTGAATGCTGCCGTAAGCATCGGAAGGTGCAAGAGAGCACATCTGCTCTCCTGAAGATGGGCCCGTTCTGACGCGTCGCGCGCCGAGTGCAGTACACCGGTGCGTTCTACTGGAGATCCCAGAGTCCTCCCCAATCGTAGAGGCGAGGTGGTTTAAGTGCGGTACAAATCCTTTGAAGAAGAATCTTACTACCAATTACTACCAAAAAAGGCCGGATGATATGTGTACTTTGGAAAACTCAGCAGGGTATCCTATGTTTTGGGTGTCATGGAGATATAGGAAAACAGAAAGGTATCTAAATGTATCACTTACATATCTCTTTTCTACTGGGAATCGAAACCAGGATCTAATATAGCGTACACCGCAGAGATGAATACTATGTAATTTGTCCCACAGCAAGGAAAAGAATAGAATAGAATAAAATTTATTTCGTTACACAAATTACAGCAAGAAACACAAATAGAAATATATTATTATCAGCTTTCCGCCAGCGGCTTCGCCAGCGTGGAGCCGTTTTATAGATTCACGCTATCTGTTTTCCAAATTTCATTAAAATTGGTTCAGTAGTTTAATCGGGAAAGCGTAGCAGACAGACAGGCAGACAGACAGAGTTACTTTCGAATTTATAATATTAATATTAATGCAGCGATGAGCGATGATCGAGAGCAGCGATGGCCGAGTGGTAAATAACCACAGTCATCAACGCGACCGATCCTGGGTTCAAATCCTCGGCGCGCACCTCTTACAAAGAAATTTGTAATGTGCGGATTTATCGCTGCTCCACGGTGATGGAAAATATCGTGATATTTAATTGACTACGATGTTCTCCATCGCCGTGCATGCCTGAGAGAAATTCATAATTTCTCGAAAGCATGACGTCCACCAATACGCACTTGGCCAGCGTGGTGGACTATGGCCTAAAATCCCCTCTCACTTCTGAGTAGAGTATAGTGCCCAGCATAAAAAGGTTGAAAAATATATTAATAAACAATTGTATGACGAAACGGGTCTTTGGTATGGCACACGTCTTTTCTTAATACTAATAGGAATTTACGTTTTTTAGAGTCTAACAGTATTATGAAGTAAAATAATTGTGCAAAAAAATTTTTTTTTTTCGCCCACCGCTAAAACTCCATAGGACACTTTCTGGTAAAGTAACCATCGTAACCACCAACTCATTTGACCAATATCATTTCACTCACTAATTAGTGATGGATTTTACTTTGACTACTAATATACTATTAATTTGACAGCCTATGTAGCGTAGTGGATGATAAGATGACTTACGACTGACGAAGCGTGAGCTCGTGGGTTCGATTCCCACGCAGGACAAATATTTGTATGAAGAAGATGACTATTTGTTCTGTGTCTGAATGTTAATTTATCTATTTAAGTATGTATTTAGAATTATATAAGTATGCTTTCTGATTATCATAGTACAAGCTCTGCTTAGTTTGGAATCAGATGGCGTTGTGTGACTTTAACCGAAGATATTAATTTATTATTGTTTTATTTATAAATATAACCCGGTTTCAATGAAACGGTCAAAAACTAAATTCACATGGTACTGGATACTGGATATATCGGCAAAATGGCCGAAGGCCATTCGTAAAGAATACAAAGAGCCTCACCAAAGTAAATTACCTTAACTAGTCTCCTCTGTCCTCATACTCTGTGTCAGCACTAGGAGTATTAAAAGCTCATTACGAGAGCTCTTAACACAACGCAGCTTCCGAGATACTTCTAGCTCTATAGCTCTGCTCTGCTGAACGCAATCTTGTTTCAGATAGGACTTCATCAAAATTAAGAAAATATTTAGCTTTTTCATTTAACTTTTTTATTTGGAGGTGTTGGAACTTTAATGGTACGGGGAAGTAACACCGCTGCATCCATTTTTATTTATTAGCTTGACCTGTATGTATGTATGTATGCATGCATGTATGTGTATCTTTTAACTTCATTTTCACTTACTTCTAGGAGTCTAATTAACTTGAAAATTTGCAAAGCCGATGACAATACAATAATCGCATAACTTTATATTAAAGTCCTAACTAGGATCATCAGGATTAAAAAAAATATACGAGGGACGGCTGATAAGTTCGTGGCCTAAGGTACTTAATGAAACAAATACCTATAAAGTTTTATATTTTTAACACGTCAAAGCAGCTGATTAACTTGAAAACTTGCAAAGGGGTCAAGGGCCGATGACAATGCAATAATATGAGAATAAAAATCTTATTTTATACTTTTAAGTTCGTATTTTCACAAAAGCGTGTTTTTTAATTTTTTTAAACTACATTATTTATGTAATTCTATTGTATCCCAGTGGTATCCAGCTGGCGATCATCAGCCTTTCAGATTGTAGATGTCCATGGGGTGCAGTAACCACTTAACACCACGGGGCTTGCATGCTTGTCTGTGAACACATTCAAATAAAAAAAATATTAAAAAATAAATGGAGTGGCAGACGAGAATGCAGGTGACCTGTTAAGTTTTCGCTGGAGCCCATGGGTCGTATGCAGTAGCGGTGCTGACTGACAGTTGACAGCTGACTGCTCCTGGCTGATGGTCGCCTCATGTAAGTTTAGCAGCAGGTATTTGCACTTTTTCACCAGAATAATATAGAAATTTCACGGCAGAAATGGGTGCAGCGATGGTACTGGGATAGCACTGTCGAACTTTGAAAGATCTAGCAAATATTAGATTGGTTACAGTTCGGTGTAATTAAAATACGTGTACAAATTTAAAAATAACGGTCTTTAAACTTTTATTATATCCTACATGGCTGCAACTCTTTTTGCGTCCCTCTGCTGGGCCCGGGTCTCTCCCCCTTATTGGGGAGGCCTGGAGCTTGCTGTTCCAAGCTGCTCCAATGCGGGTTTGTGGAGATATCCTACATAGCCCAGGTCTAAGAAACATGGTATAAAAGGTATTTTTTTGTTATAAGAAACTACGTGGCCCGTCGTTCCAGTCAGCACGGCTGTTGGGAGAATGGGATATATTTTACGAACTTAGTCCAGATACAAAGAATTCTCTAATTTGCTTTATAGACATCCTACACCCTTTTTTGCAGTAAGAAAGCAGGTTTTAGATCAAAAATAAAAAATTCATTTTCTTTCACACAGACGTATATAGTTACGATTATTACGATGATTACGGCGATCTACACATCTAAGCAAATCAGGTGCTGTCGGAAGTATAAAAGGTGACTAGTAGAAGCAGATTACTTGCGATTTTTTGCTTTGGAGATCACGATAGCTCCTGGTTGTAATTGTTAGTCGATAAACCATATTATTATGAGAAATGTCACGGGCGGTTTGAAAATATTCAACCGCTGGTTGGCCACTAACCCGCATTTGCACTAATCTAAATTATAGCAGCTTGTTGGACAATATTTAGGGAACAAGATCTGGGTACAGTTCTTTTAATCAGAAGCAAAAAAAGATTAAACTCAACTTCAAACTCCAAATATTCATTTATTGAATACAAAAATAAGTTTAATTAACGACAATCTTTTCACGGTCATAGACTCTTTCCCGGTGCCCTTAAGGGTCATGACTCTTGAGGCCACGAGTCTATGGGCTGGGTTATTTATTTATTTAATATTTATTTATTTTACCAACTACATCTATCAGTACAGGTTTCCACCCAATGCGACAGTGTATCCTTATCTCTTAATTACAAATACTAAAATACATATATAACAATAACATAATACTACAGAACATTATTTTAACTTTAATTATTTTTATAACAATTCAGATACAGTTCTACCTTTGCGAACTCACTCAAATGACCGAAAAACACATCTAGCCTGTCGTGAGTTTCATTAAGTGTCCGTATCGCTCGAGTAAGAGGCGCCTTGGCCAGCAGTTTGGTCCTGGCAGCCGGCACTGCCAGCAGCGGTGGTTGTCGCCTTCGCCACACGTATTTATCCGGCACGCACGTCTGAATATTTTGCAGCACCCCTGGATTATGAGCAACGCCTTAAAGTAATTTCGCTAAGTATGCCACTAGCGCAAAATCCCTTCGAAACCTCAGTTCTTAGTATGGTTAAACGGATAGACTCCATATAATTTAATGTACAGGTGCCTTGTGAATTTATTTTGTATACGCTCCAGCATTACAAAAAAAATACCAGTTGTTATATTAATATTTAACAAACCCTGTGGCGCAATGGCTACTATGCCGGACTGACAATCAGAGGGTCCCGGGTTTTGATTTCCGGCGAAACCGAAATTTGAATGACGAGTTTAAATTTGAGTTTCCGTCTTTTTATGTGTTCATAGTACCCACGAAACAGGGTATATCTACCCTACTGTGAGAGTATGAGTGTAAAACTTTGTTTTTTATTGTTGCATCCATGATAAAATAACCTTGGGAAGATCGTAAAGTAAAAAGTAATCCTAAAGCGATGTTAGCAGAACTCCCAGCTTATCTGAACCGTGATCTCGACTTGTCCTAACTCCGTTAATTGCAAATAACGGAGCACTTACAGCAGTTAACGAGTATTAGCGTTATTAGCAGTTCCAGTTTACTTTAACATGACCTCATTCATAATATTTTAGTCAATCGTTGTTATTCATTTGTGTAGCCAGGTCCTTGTAGCTTGGGATTAAGAATATGAGTCATGAAGGTGACTTCTGGGGTTGCAGACGGCGTGAGTCAAAGCTTAATCTGCCCAGCCAGCTCAGTTCAGGTAGATCTTTGTTTTGTGAGTGGATGCACGCTGTCGTAAATACTTGAAGGTAAGAGCTACATTGATCTCAAGATTGACCTGTTAGGATAACCACGCACGGAGGACACTCGTGTGTTCCACTGGATATGCCTTTCCAAGTACTGAGGCAGGCCACCGAAGGGGTTTAAGTGCTGTAGAAATTACATATAACTCGACATCTCTCCCAATCTACTGGGTACCTTTTGAAGGTTTCCCCCGACTACAAAAAAAAAATCAATTTAACTCTATCAGAAATAATCGTTAATAATAAGTCAATGCTAATTCATCTTATGTAATAATACTACCCCTTTGCTCTTTTGAAATACCTAATAATAAGAAATTAATCGCAAACATAGAAACAGTAACATCACAAAGGCTTCCATTTTTAAAGTTATTTTAACGTATTATACATAACTGTTATAATAATAATAATAATACGGATCTACAAGAATAAGTTTGTATCAAAATAATTTTTGAAGGCCTTCGATTTAATGATTTTCCAGACTAGTGGACCCTAGTGCAATCACTTCCTCTAGTTTAAATAAAAATCGAAGGTACTACGGCACTGATTAATATAATGATCCCAGCTTATCTGAACTGTCCTCATTAACTGTGATCTCAACTCCCTCTTAACTCCGTTAATTGCAAATAGTGGAGCACTTACAGCAGTTAACGTAAATTAGCGTTGTTAGCAGTTCTAGTTAGATTTAACACAATTATTACCAAACGTTATCATAGCAGTTTTGGGTATGTACCACTACAAGATAAATCAAGTTCCTGTATGTTAACTATGTAAAATGAAATAGGTATTTTGTGACGTATTTGCCTTAAAGGTTAAAAGAATTTTGTATTACTTAATAAAAGGAAAAACTCGACAGACCACAAAAAAAGAAAGAAAAGAAAAAAATCATATTAAGACTACAAAATATTCGCTTAATGAATGTAATTTTTTCCGGTCATTGCCTTTAGATGCCCGTTTGGGCTAGATTTTGAGCTGAGAGAAAATAGGCGGCGCAAAAGAACTCCCCGCAGTATTCTTTAAAAAAAACTACATTTATGTATTTGAGATAACGTACAGCTGATTAATAAGCATCTTGATTTGATTGAAGTAGGACTAAAAACTTTTATAATAACTATGTCCCTTCAAAAGGTACCCGGCACCTTGGGAGGGGATACCGGGTTATGTGGGATTTGACCGCACTAAAACCCCCTCGGTGGACTGCCTTTGCGCTTGGGGAGGACTCTGGAATCTCCAGTGAAACGCACCGGTGTCCTCCTGGAACGGGCTCACCTTTGGGAGAGCAGATGTTCTCAGAGCAGACCTTCCGATGCTTACGGAGGTATGCGGCCACGCACACACCGCCGTCCTTCCCGGGGCTGCTGGCTGGACGAATTGATCTTCCACTCTCACCGCCCGCAAACCCGGAAGTCCTCTTTTAGTCTCCTCTTACGATCAGGCAGGAGATACCGTAGCTCTATTCTTAATTCACAAGCTACAGAGACTAATAACTATGTCCCGAACAGATCTTTATCTTATTTTCTTGAACTGCGAGTAACTACCAAGTAATATGCGCTTTAATCCGGTTTAAATAATAGATGAAGTTTGTTTAGGTAATCGACCGTTTTACCTAATAAATTTATTCATCAACTGACCCTTTTTGACAAACGCCAAACCATGGGTCCCAGTTATTATTCATTAAATTTTATAGATACGTACAATAATAATTTGCACATTTAAATCATTCCCTTATTTAGGGTCCCAAATCCGATTATAATGTCACGTGCACAGACAGAGACAAAAACTACCGTTTGAGGGATGATCTCACTAGTCCATGGATCCTTACAAAGGTCGAAAAGCGAGCATCTAAGCAAAAGAGAAGTAACTAATCAATAACAATTAAAATATTGTCACGTTGCTGGGTTGACGCTACCGTCATAATAATATACCGGCAACTGTCTGCGTCACTATCAAATTAAATCCAAACAAATCTTTTGCCAGCTAGACTTACTTGAGGAGACCAGCAGCTACCAGAGTAGCATCTCAACTTCATATAACATACCTCAATCTTAATTTCGTCCATGCACTGCTAAGCCACTTAACATCTGTGACCTGCATACTATGATTTTGTTTCAGAAGTTGTATAGCTCGCCTCGTGTATATTTTTTAATGAGTTCCGAGCAGTCAGTTTTCGGGTTTCATAACTGCTTGTTTTCTTTATTTATTTGACCCATATAAGTCCAACTAATAAGCATTACTTCTCTATCGTGTTCATTGTTCTCTGAAAGATATCAACAAATACACAGCTATCGCGCACCGCAGACACTTTGTCTTGTCCCTATGAAGTTGTGTAGAGTTAGGGACTGAGTACATAGTAATAGTTAGATACTTTATGTACATCAATTGTTCATTTAGGCTTTCATATAAGTACTTGCTATGAAAACATGTCGAGAAACCCACACTTGACGAGTGTGATGGTCTATTACTTAATAAAGAAAAACGTTCATTATTAATATTTGTCTATCTCATACTTTCATGAGGTGAACAAAATGTATGAGCAACTTATGCAAAAAACTATCTTAATCTTTTTCTTTGCTGGAGACGAGACCTACTCGTATGTTCATCAATGGGCACATGAGAAATACTAAAGAGGTTTTATTGATAATCACATCAATAGGAAATTAGTTTTAATTGTTTAAATGATGTAAAATAATAATTTTTATGCAAAATACCCCGGGCACTGTGGCATAAAGCTCATAACAAAGAAATAGTCATATTCATTAGCGGCCGTCTTCATTAGTGAAGTTATATCAGTTGACGGTGACTGATGACCGTCACTTATCGGCTTTTGAGCACCGCTGTTTATTGTTAGTTTATCTCGCTTTGATATCTAATTTTGTGCTTATGACCAAACAGCGATATCCTCGAGGTTGAAATGATGGACTAACAAATTAGAGATCAGTGTTTCAACTCAGAGCTTAAGATCAGAACACATCTATAACTATAAATATGTACACATGTACATTTTAAATAAATAATTAATAAATAACATTTTACACTCATAACCTCACAAGCTATACCCTGTTACGTAGGTGCCATGGACACACACAAAGACAGAAATACAAACACCCAGACCGAGAACAGAAATCTTAAACCATCAACCATTTTAAATCATCATTCAAATTTCTGCTTCGCCGGGAATCGAACCCGGGACCCTACAATCGGCAGTCCGACATGGTAATCGTCGTCGTCGAATTCAATTCGTCGAATATTATGAAAATTATTCTACGTGTTGTTTCGTCATAATTTTATAATTTGATACCTTTATATAATTTGGCGACCGGCGTGTCGCAATGGTTAATATGCCGGACTGCCGATCGGAGGGTCCCGGGTCCCGGTACCCGACGTTTTCAGCATAAGGATTTTAATTGCAGATTTCTTTGCCTTCAGTAATAGATAGAGACGAAATTATTTTTCTTACATTTTGTGGCATAAAGCTCGTAACAAATCCATAGAGTTAAGGCTTACGTTCTTATTGCCGTCAGCGTTAGAAAACTCGTGATTTTTAGAAAAAATATATGATTTGGAGATTTTTTAAAATGAAATGACAAGTTTTGTAACAGTGACGACAATGCGGACGTTTACCCCACATCGGTCGACGGTGACTGATGACCGCCATATCGGGCCCTTTGAGTCCTGTTTATTATTAGTTTGCATCTCGGAATAATAATTATTTATACAACAGTCAGTAAGCTTGCTTTTCTAGATATTAATAACTCTCTTTGATATCTAATTTTGGTATCATTATTACCGGGTAGTTCTCGGTGCGAGAGTCAAAGCTTACCGTTTGAAATTAATTATTCGTACACTTACATAATGAACTGGTTTAAATACTGGGGAAACCGTTAATCATAGTAATTTATAATAATAATATTTTGTTAAATATACATAGAGCTCTAATTTTTCAATCCTGTGATTCTAAGAAATTATTTGCGTATCGTTAAAAAGAGTGTAAGAAAATTTGATTTTTATCTTTTCTATAATAATTTATTTTTTACATGATGTAAAACGACCAAGCCACTGCATTCTATTACAAGATGCTGCATCGCATTTTGACAACTTAAAAGCGGAATAGGAATTGCACACTTATAAGTAAATAATAACGCTTCACACTCGTAGCCCCACAGTAATACTATATATACCCTGTGTCGTGGGTACCATGGACACACACAAAGACAAAAACAAAAACATCCAGACCGAGAACAGAAATTTAAACTCATAATTCAAATTTCTGTTTCGCCAGAAATCGAACCCGGGACCCTTCGATATGTTACCACATAGGTCGTCAAACTTAATTAGGACTTAGCAGAATGTTCTATAAGCTCTCATATGTACTTATCTAAATGTCCATCAGCCGATTCGTATTTGACCACTATTTCTTCGCTGAACGCATCCATTTTTGCTGTCCCAAAATGTAATTAAGGAACCATTTAAGTTGTCGATCCACTTTTCGATTAACGCCATTTCCAGGCGATTCAGGTAATTTCACTAACAATACA
Source organism: Pyrgus malvae (assembly GCA_911387765.1). NCBI lineage: Eukaryota > Metazoa > Arthropoda > Insecta > Lepidoptera > Hesperiidae > Pyrgus > Pyrgus malvae. Next base: position 25,111,016 of record OU426959.1, read on the forward strand.
AATTGCGCTGTCCGGGTGTGCTCACGCCCGCATTCATTTGCAATCAATAAATAATTTGTTCGCGTTACTCGTTCCAAACGAAATAAAGCTCACCTACTTTCGCGCCATTATTTTCATGTTTAATTTGTTGTCGTGTTATTGGTTTTTGTGCGGTTTATGTCGTTTTATTTGTTGGTTAATACTATCGCACCAAAACAACTTCATGTACATACTGTTACCAGAGGAAGCTTACCCTGTAAAAAAGACATTAGATCTCATGTACTAACAAGCTCCTGTACCTACATGCCCTAAATCTACCAGCCCAAACTTCATCAACTCCACAGCTCAGTCAAAATGGCTGACTAGTCCCTGAACTAACAAAACGGCCAAGCCTCACATTTTGACCGACGACTCCCGTGCCCCCAAAAATCTATAGTTTACTTGATAATCAGTAAAGCTTTAAGGATTAAGTGTAGTGTATACCTGAAGATATTAAAAAGCATTGTTCTGTCCCAAGATGTGGGTTGTTCAAAGTTTCCTCCCTCCATGATACAAAAAAGGTAATCGAATTTAATATAATACTAATGTAAAACCTTCGGGCCAGTGGGCCAGTAGGACTGTCTCTTCTCGCAAAAATCCCTGTAAGAATTTATTTTCGAAGACATTCCTCCAGAAGCGAATAAAGTTGAAACTAAAACCAAAATAAAAGATATCAGAGAAAAATATATTAGCCCATATTAGACGTCATTAAAATAATATATGAAACACAATATATGCCGAAGGTACTAAATTGAAGGCATTTAAGGTAGAAAACGTACCCATTAAAGTGATATAGGGGCAAAAAATGAAACACCATTTAATCTTGCCCTCCCGTCGTTAGCACACGGTCTTGGAGTGGAGGTCTTTATCTATACATATAATAAAACTGTAAACAGGGTCAATTCTGTACATTGCATATAAATTTAAAAAAATACTTCTAGGGGTCTTTTTATAAGTAACAGAAGCTAAAAATATAAGTTTTGAAATTATTGTCTGTCTGTCTGTCTGTCTGTCTGTCTGTCTGTCTGTCTGTCTGTTGTTAGCTTTTCACGCAAAAACGACTGGACGGATTTTGATGAAACTTTTTTTGTTTTATATATATTGGTCCTCGCTAACATTTAGGCTATAGATAATTTTAAAAATCACCCTTTAATGGTGTGAAATGAGCGATGAAAATTTGTATGGAAAAGTTGGATTTTTTCAATAGATTTTCTTGAAATTTGGTATAAATATTTTCTAACTAAAATAAAAGAATACGTGTTTCAGCATTTCCCGAAATTCACCCTTTAAATGTCAATTTTCTTTGAAACTCTTTGAAAATTGAGTGTCGAAACTTGATGTACAGAATATTTATGTGCAGAGTAATATACTTATAATTTTGTATTTGTAATCTTTACTAACATAGTAAGAATTCTATTTAAGCTTTTTTCAAAACTACCCCTCAATAGCAAATAAAATGGATTCGAAAGTTGGTATCTCAAGCGTACAATAATTAACCTTAACTTAATATTTCATTCTCAAATTCTTTTCCCTTCTTTGAATGATGTTTTTACTGATATATTGTTAAATGAATTTCCGTAACATTAGTGTGTATTTCATATCAATCGGGTGATAAACAAAAAAGTTATGTTCATTTACACAATACGCGACATAAACTTAAAAGGCACTTTGGGGAATTTGTATGAAAGTTTCGGTAACAGCCCATTCAAAACCATAAATAAAAGTTTAAATTTAAGTAAAATTATTTTGAACTCTCACTAATATTGTCGACTATATTAAATATACTTAGATCAGCTTACTGTATTTTCTTTCGTTGGCCGAGAATAGCTAGACTATAGGTACCTAATAAGTGCATCGCGAGCCTTACCGCGGCCGAACCTTACATCGCAGGCTCCATTGAGTTAGTTGCTCACCTTATTAGTCTTCTTTTGGGGTGAAAGATTATGAACAGGCTGCAGCTGAAACGATTATTATCGCTACATTATATCAAGCTGCAACCATTTTAGCATTCCACTGCTGAGTATGGAGCTCTCCCAATATTGAGGAGGCCTCTAGCTCCGATGAACCGAAATCCAAATCTTACAATCTCAATGCATCCAGCATTAAGGTTGTAAGATACGGAATCTAAACCTTCATACAGAATGTACAAAGCCTTAACAAAACGAGACTACTGCAGACATCTAGGTGACGAATTGTTAAACTTTTAGTTAACCAACTGTTAATCTCAATATCTACCTATTTGGTAATTTGACATTCGATTTATCAACCACAAAGTTTACATGTCATACGGTAGATGGCGTTATTGAGCAATATTCATTTCTTCTCCAAAGTGATTCGATGGAGATAATTTCAAATAAAAGCCTTAAGTCTAATAAAAGTAAGTACATAGTGTAAAAAAAATAAAAAATAACATTTCACACGTATAGCCTCACATTAGGGTAGATATACCCTGTGTCGTGGGTGCCATGAACACACATAGAGACAGAAACGCAACCACCCAGACAGAGAACAGTTTAAACTCATCATTGAAATTTCTGCTTCGCCCGGATTCTAACCCGGGACAGTTCGATTAGCAGTCTGGCATGGTAAACATTGCGCCACGCGAGTTGTCCCATCGTTGGGTAGGTATACGTATGATGCTGAACATTGTTAATTGGACCAATGATAACTTAACTTATTTTTTGCGTCTCTTTATTGCGTACGGGCTGAGGGCTCATCCACACACGTTGATTGACGGAGATATTAAGGATTCTTTAAAGATTCTTTATAAAAATATTCTTTATTTCCAAATACAGATAGCACACTGTGTAGAGACCCTGCCTTCTGCTTTAGTTTTCACAATGTTATATGAGTTATGACTTATGACCAAACTGCTGTCCGCAAGTTTTAAACCTATAGTTTATTAATTGACCTTACAATTATTTTTCCGATTGTTTAATCGTAAGCACGTGTATGTTTAGAAATTTTATCTCCCAACTACAAGTAGTTGTATAGTGCACCTCTTTTCTGCAGTAGGTTAAAGCTATGTATATAGAATGAGTCTATACATTCTTTGCAGTATAAATTCACCCAATTTACTAAAGATACTATTTTTAACATAGATGAAGCCACGGGCACAGCAGTATCCCTTAACTTTAATAAACGAGGTACATATTTGTAAAGAGAATCTGATTGCGGGAGAAAAGCGAAACGTGAGAAAAGTGGATGGTAAGATCAGTACAGTAAGCATTCCTTACTGTTTTAGGTTTGAAGGATTTAGAAAAAATACATTAGGTTTCTTCTGAACATATGAACATTGTATTATAAGTGATTTCACTATATGTAAGAATAATCTACCTAATACTTATTCAATGCAAATAAATAATCTTTAATTTTTAATCAATCCATTTTATAAAAGTCTTTATACACGCGGACGACGTCGCGGGCACAGCTAGTGTTTAGATAAAATGTGAGTTTCATTTTCTAATATCCAAGCAATCATTCTAAAAATGGAAGGATATTTTTGTCATTAGCGTGGAGCGAAATCCGTTGTCCTTAAGGTTATTTTTAATACGCTACTTTTGGCTTTGTACTAAACGAGATTGTTAGCATTTCAGCTAAACAGTGTGGTAGAAAATGAGGGAGGCAACACTTGTGATATTTTGTTTTACATCTATTATCGTTGGTTTTAATGATTTAGCGCAGAAAGACGTCTAATTTTTTGCTGTTGCTTTAAATAATTTTAAAAACATTATTTTATGTATGATAGGTATTACACACTGTAGGGTTGGAAAATCTAATTTAAGAGTAATCCTGCGTCGTAGGTGCCACGAACAAGACAGAAACAAGTTTCTTGTTCTGTCTAGCAGTGATTTGCAATGTGGTTCTGGATTTTATTATAAGGTTTATAAGTTTTATAAGAATGCGACGTTATGATCAGATTTAAGTAATTTTGAAACTTTGTAGACAAGACAACGTTTGCTGGGCCCAGTAGTAATAAACAAATCAGTGACTGTATAATACAGAAGGTTATTGACATCGCCAGCTGGTCACGCTTTTCAAATGAGAGTCGCTTCAGAGATCAAAGTGGCGCCGAGCTCATGTACTCTTGCGTCGGAAAACAATGCTTTCGGGGATTGTTTTATTTTACTAATATTTATGTGGGAACACATCCTAAAGATAACATCGTATCTCAGTGTATATTGTATCTTAGTTTTTAGGGTTCCATAACTGAAGGGTGCCAACGGGTCTCTATTACTAAGCCTCCGCTGTCCGTCCGTCCATATGTTCGTCTGTCTGTCATCTATAAGTTTCAGTTGCAATAATAATTGATGTAGCAGTTGTCAAGGTAAATATTCGATAGTGAATGGGCAACCTATACGAATCATTTAATTAATCCATTGGATAAACGTGACGGAGAAAGGTCCAGGCCCACCTCGTGGGATGAAAAAAGCAGCTAAGTTCTTTGTTCTATAATAGTCCTATAATGGTAAACACAGACCGTACCTACATATTGATGAGTAGATAAATTAAGTTTTTAACAAAAAAATAGAACCGACTTCAAACGGTAAAAATAAATTGTGCAGTACCTACTTCTTCTTGCTTATGGTAATAACTCTTAAAACTATTTTTGGAGTCGGTGCCCATTCAGAATACTATATTTACTAAGACAGGACATTTTACTAAGGGCCCGACTCCAAAAATAGTTTTAAGAGTCATTACCATAAGCAAGAAGTAGGTACTGAACAATTTATTTTTTACCGTTTGAAGTCGGTTCCATTTTTTTGTTAAAAACTTAATTTATTTCACTTTTAGTAATTTTAATAATTCTGTGTATATGTAAAAGCATAATTGGATTTTTTTTTCACTTAACTTCTAAACGTTAAAAAGATTTACCGTTCATGTTAACACTAATAGCCATCTGTACCGCTAATAGCCATCTAATAGCCTGAAAGAATACTACTATCAGTCCACCTGAACGTATAAATTATTGAAAGAATTTGCTCTCAGCTCCTAACCGTTGAGGAGTTGTACCTTCAATCATGAGCTTAGCAACATACCGGGCATAAATATTTGTATTATGTTAAAAAATATGACTTTAAAAATGTGTGTGCCTATTAAGTTTCTGTGTTTCCCTCGATTTCCCTAGTATCACATAATCAGATTATGACATGGTGACAGTTGGACCACCTTAGGAGTTTATGTTTTAGAACAAAAAAATATATATTGAAAGAATTTGCTCTCAACTCCTAATTGTCGTAGTAACTTCCATCATCAGCTCAGCTACTTAATATGATAATAATAATACACAAATGCCTGTTTTGCTTTAATAAGAATATGAAAATCAATTGTTGTGTTATAAAATTTGAGTGTTTCCCTCGATTTCTCTAGGATCCCATCATCAGACTTTGACTTGGTGACAGTTGGACCACCTCAGGAATGTAAGATTTCGAACAAAAAACCATTTATTGAAAGAATTTGCTCTCAACTCCTAACCGTCGCAGTGCCTTCCATCATCAGCTCAGCAACATGATATGATGATAATTATACACAAATACCTGTTTTGCTTTAGTAAAAATATAAAAATCTTTTGTTGTACAATAAAATTTGAATGTTCCCTTCGATTTCTCTGGGATACCATCACCAGACTTTGACTTGGTGACAGTTGGACCACCTCAGGAATGTAAGATTTCGAACAAAAGACCATTTATTGAAAGAATTTGCTCTCAACTCCTCACCCTCGCAGTACCTTCCATCATCAGCTCAGCAACATGAAATGATGATTACTATGCACAAATATTTCTTATGCTTCAGAAAGTATAAGAAAATCAATGTGTGTGCCTGTAGTGTTTGTAGTAAATTATAACTATTGAAATAGCTATAAACACTGTCTCGTGCTCATGGTGTGGCGGGGCGTGCAGCGTTAGTACCGTGCGAACCGGGGGTGAGAGCGGGCGTGCCGCCTGCGCACATCGAGTGACCGAGCCAGTGCCATCGAATGTAGATTCATTTGTACGCTACAAATGGCGACGAGTATAAATCCTACCAGTATATTTTTTTTTTTCCTCCTGGACATTGAAATAATAAAAAGGGGAAGGAAACAAGGAAGTGGAAAAAATTGTAAGTAAACATAAAATACAGTCATTGGATTGTTGGTTTATAACTGGAAGAATCATAACGGGAGTAAGTCCATTAATTACATTATATTCAAAAATTAAACTAAAAAAGCTTATTTATCTAAAAACTAAAAGACAATTTCAATTTCAATACATAATTGTCGTGACATAATTAACTTTCTTTTTGTTATACACTGTCATTATGTATTAAGTATAAAACCGGTGTACGTTACCCATAAAATATTAACTTTAAAATGACGATTTGTTTACAATATTTATTTTTAAAGTGTTTGGATTTGAAAATTTACCAATTTGTTAAAAGAATTTCAGTGTATGGCTCACAAAAGAAACCCACATAGTTACTAACCAAGAGAATGATCTTATTTCTAACCGGTATAAAAAAGTATTTCAGGAATTGTATGGAATAACACCTGACAAGTTTAATTATATGAATATTGCAAGTAAGTAAGTAAATCTATGTATTTTCTTCTGGTTGGTTGGATATAAAAATAATTACATATATCGTTCAAGTTACTGGTATCATTATGAGTTGGTTTCGTGAATGTGTTAATAATTAATTTACATGAATGTCGTACTACTAACTAAATACCTACAACATTCATGAGAGATCTAATTCGTCTTACAGCTATTTTGTGGGATATTTATACAGTACACAGTACAGCAGCAGTGAATATAGGTCGTAAATATATAATATATATTGTTTGATTCAATCAGTAAGACTAGACGAATACATTCTAACCTTTAACTGGTACGTAAGTCGATGTACCTTTGAGTGAATAAATGATGTAAATAATCTTTTAGAATCACTATAATTATTCATCATTAATTATCACCAATCAATATGGTAATGCGTTATATATAAGCTTACAAATTACACATACCTAACTCATAAAGAAACAATATAATGTTATAACGATCTATATACAAATTAGATTGTGGTTTTTGGTTAAACGTGAATTCATAACATTCATAACATGTAGGTATAACAATATTAAAATATCGTTTACGATATTATATATAATTAATATTCGATATCACGGGTAAGAAACGGTATGGTGACTAGCTTTTGAACATTAAACACCTGCTAAAATAAATATTAGGGTGTACGAAATTACAAAATTTTAATGATCAGCAATAAGAAATGGAGAATCATTCTTCATACTAATATTGCAGGCGCGAAAGATTGTAGGTATGGATGTTTGTTGCTCTTTCATGTAGGAACGACTGATTGGATTTAAGTGAAACTTTACAATAATATAGCTTACGCAACGGAATAAAATATAAGCTACAATTTATAAAGATGTTTTGTGAATTGCCCAAAGTATGATGATGGGTGACAGGAGGGTAAGAAAAGTCTACCATCTATTCTGGTGTGCGCTGCAAAAGCCGCTGGAGTTGTACATGTGTGGTGTGTGATGGATGTGTTGTCTTGGATAGTCCTGCAAGGAAGCTTGCACAGTGTATCTCATGTGTAGGCCAATGTGGCCAAAGTGTGTAAGCCATTATAGCCAAAATAGTGAACCAACACTACAATAAAAAATTGATAATTTACTGACCTTTTCTAACGCAGGTGAAATCTCTAGTTAAATTATAATCAGAGAAACCTTTGAGGCAGGTTTTAAAATAACTACTCATACTATTATTGTATTCGTATTAAAGAATAAAGCTAAATCGTGAAATGCAATTAGAAATTTAATAGAATGAAAGATGTACAGAGTTCATATACATGTTCATATACAAAGCATACGCTTTAATAAATTAAACTTAACAAAAGTTTCATATTAGTTAAAGTTTCATATTACTATAAAGTTTTTATATTAACTATGATGAGTCTTTACAGGCACTAAATAGGCTATAATGCACCTACGTATACGTGAGTAGATTGGTGAAAGATAATATCTCAAAAGGCACCTTGAAGATTGTCAGCGGAGATCGGTGGTTATTAAAATCTTAATACCTATACTGACTGTCAAGGGCGGTAAGTGGAAATCTGTAATGAATACCATTTATCACAAGGTAATATGATAAAAACATTTCCCTTAGTGGTGGAGACGTTGATGGTGTCCATGGTATTTTACTGTATGTCTTAAGCGGACATAGCAACAATGTCATAAATCAAAACTGGTTTTCGGAAAAGATGAAAGCGGACAGTGCTGAGTGAGTGAGTGTTCTGTTAGCTCGTACTGATTAGGTGCTAATCACAAGAAGCTATTAAGTAAAGAATAATAGCAGGGAACTGTATTGTCAGTTGATTAACTCTTTAAATTAGTGCAATGGTTATTGACAAATGTCTTCAAACTCATAATCTAATGTGGGTATAAAATTCTTCTGTCACAGTTTGTGTTTATTAAGTACTCCTCCGGAACGGTTTGACGGATTTTGGTGAGGTTTAATATGTAATATATATCTATATTCAGTAGGTATGAGAATATGTTTACAACAGATTTTTATACCCCTAAGTGTTGAGGGTAGCCCGCCCCAGACATTTTGACGTGGTGCGGGGTCAGCTGGTAAATAAATAAATAAAAAGCTACACCTTTATTAAAATGATTTATTCATAACATAATATACTTAGCTGAAATTCTAAAAAGATATCTGTTAACAAACAATGAAAAATTTTGAATAGTTTATTGATTTTATTTGTATAAATCAATCAAATTTTCGGAAATATGTATAAAATACAAAATTTGTCTAGAAACAAATGATTTGTATAATGTTACCCAAGGCAATAATAGTACAAAGTATTCTCAAACTAAATAAATGTATGAGATTCAAGGTAACAAAGGTAATACCTATTTATCAATAGCGCATTAGATAAAACACTCTCAAAATATTTAAAGCTTGTTCATAAAAAATAAAATAAAAATAGTACAAAGTATTCTCATAACTAAATAAATGTATGAGATTCAAGGTAACAAAGGTAATACCTATTTACATATCAATAGGGCATTAGATAAGGCACAGTCAAAATATTTAAATCTTGTTAGAAATTCTGGAATTTAAGCGAAAAACTAATATACGTTTTGGTTATGATGTTACGAGTTTGATACAGTATGCGAGTTAAGTGTTTACATTTGTTACTAGTTGGTTAAGCTAGGTAGCTTAACTCGTTAGGTACTCGCACACGGCAAAGTAACGACAGTCAATAAGCCGTTTATTCTTCGCGTGCAGTTTGGTATACGCCCGTACAGTGTCTTGTTGTTGAGAATTGTGGTTCGGAAATTGAATGGAGATTGAATGGAAGGATTTGTAAACAACTCATTTTAGAATAGAATAGAATAGAAAAATGTTTCTTTCTTCTTAAAACTACAAAATGCATACAATAAAAATATAATATAGGGTCACAAACATAACAGTGGCATTGTTGTAGTCTATTTGAGAAAAAGGACTGCACTCAGCCTGCTTGCAGCCAAAGACTACAACACTGATTTTCAGTGTAGCCTGTTGGTATTCACGTAGTTCAAACAGCGAGTGAGCATTATGACTGTAAATAACTTAATTATACAGAATCAATTACAGTTTACTATATGCTTAAATTTAATATCTGATAAGTCTAAATAAAAGATATTTATTATTTATCTGAAACAAACAGGGCAGTTTAGTTATGGGGTACAGGGTTTTTTTATTGCTTTTAGTTTGTAAACCACTATTGTAGTTTATTTTGGGTATACAGTAAATAAAGTTTAAATCTTGTTCCACTAAAGGTACAATATACTAATGATTGATTTGGAACTTATATTCCAATGTAGCAGTGTCGGGATCATTGCCGGAGCCACCGCCAGGGGGGCAAACGGAGTATACCCGTAAAAAATAAATAATATGGGGTCGATTCTACAAAATTAAAGATTATCTAAATGCTAATATGTAATATTGTGCGTAGTTTTCTTACACGTAGTATTGTGGTGAATATCTCTGTGCTGCCTATGGTTGTGTAAGTAGGCAAGTATTTAAAGAAACATCTGAGAAAGAACAAAGTGCGCATACAGTTGCGCGCATGGGTGTTATGATACCGTTGTAATGTAGAGTGCGTTTGTTGTCCCCTTTTGCAAGGGTCCACTTAGCGGAATCCAAATCGCCAAGCGCAGTCGCTATGGCCCAGTTTATTTGCTGTAGTTGTAGAAGTATTTCTTCTTGTCGCTGGGCAGAGACCGTTTCGATTTCACTTGTGGAGCTGGGCTGCGTGCCTTGGTTGCGGCTGCCCATGGTTCTCTACAGTTTTCCCGAACTGTTTGATACGGTAGGCCCGTTCCGAACCTACTGCTTGCGTTGTGTGCACGTGTGGTTATGTAAGTCGTGAACAAAAGCCGCGATCTTGTCACCGATGGTGGACTTGGTACCTGTTTACGCGTTTTGAGGTTTGCTGTGCGACGCTTGGTTGGCGGGATCTGGGTGTACAAAGTCGTAACAACACCATTGTTGTTTATAATAAAACACCCCCCATTAAATTTGAAAACATTGCTTGGTACAAAGGTGCCCCATTAAATTGGAAAACTTGGTACAAAGATACCTCCATTAAATTGGAAATTTGTGGTACAAAGGTACCTCCATTAAATTGGAAATTTGTGGTACAAAGGTACCTCCATTAAATTGGAAATATGTGGTACAAAGGTACCTCCATTAAATTGGAAATTTGTGGTACAAAGGTACCTCCATTAAATTGGAAATTTGTGGTACAAAGGTACCTCCATTAAAATGGGAATATGTGGTACAAAGGTACCTCCATTAAATTGGAAATATGTGGTACAAAGGTACCTCCATTAAATTGGAAATATGTGGTACAAAGGTACCTCCATTAAATTGGAAATGCATGGTACAAAAGTACCCCTATTAAATTGGAAATATTCTGTACAAATTTACCCCATTAAGAATTAAGAAAAAAAGAAGAATTAAGAAAGTAAGATTACAGAAGACGTAAGGCGTGGGACTCGGATTTGAATGAAGAAGACAAAGGATTATGGAGGTAGAAGACGTAAAGCGTGGGACTCGGATTTGAATGACAAAGACAAGGGATTATGGAGGTAGAAGATGTAAGACATGAGACTCGGATTTGAATGAAGAAGACAAGGGGTATATAAAAAGAATAGAAGGCTAATGGGAAGCTGTAGGTGAAGACTGAGTGAAACTGGAAATCTTGAAAACAATTTAATGAGATTTTGAACGGATCAAACAAATTTAATAATTATTCATTGGGAGTATGTTTACTTACAAAGTAAAAATAATAAAGTTTTTGATAAGAAAGGGATGTAGTGTTTGTAGTAAACTATAACTATTGAAATAGCTATAAACACTGTCTCGTGCTCATGGTGTGGCGGGGCGTGCAGCGTTAGTACCGTGCGAACCGGGGGTGAGAGCGGGCGTGCCGCCTGCGCACATCGAGTGACCGAGCCAGTGCCATCGAATGTAGATTCATTTGTACGCTACAGTGCCTATAAAATTTGAGAGTTACCCTCGATTTTCCTGGGATCCCATCATCAGATCCTGATTTGGTGACAATGGGACCACCTCGGGAGTATAAGTATACGAATAAAAATATAATTTTGAAAATCGGTCCACAAACGGCGGAGTAATCGGTGAACATATATAAAAAAAATACATACAGCCGAATACAGTACCTCCTCCTTTTGGAAGTCGGTAAAAATGAAAATTGACTATTAAATTGTAGATCAATACGCAATTATTTTTTTACTTTTTAGTGCACATTAATTTGTTTTGGAATAGTTTTCTTTTGAAGTCGGTTTTTTTTTTAATTTTTATTTATTTTCTGATTTTTAGTGAATTTGAAGTACACTTACTAATTTGTTTGAATATGGGTAGACCTAATAAACGTGCTGGCCTTGCTCATATGAGATAGTGCCATTTAAATGAAACAGTTAGAAATTCTGCCACAGATCGCAACCTTACTGTAAGCCGTTAAGAATTTTCATTGATCATCATATTCAACTACGACAATTTCTTGGCCAAAACAACGTTAGGTAGGCGACTCTAAATATCCGGATAGACTATAAAAGATTCGGTCGAGTATCGTAAATTTGCTCCTAAGAATTGAAGAGTTCCCTTATTTTGCCATGAATCCTATAACTAGCCTTGAAGTACTTCCTTTCTAATAAAAAAGAATAATCGAAATCGGTCGTTGATATTGAGTTATTTGTCCATTTGTCGCGCAGATACTTAATGCGAATTTATGATTTACATGTATGGTTTTCTCATGGATGACATAGTCATAACTAAGCCAAATTGAAATGGAACCACACGGGTAGCATCAGCTTTCAAATTAAAAAAAGAATCATCAAAATCTGTTCACCCAGTCGAAAGTTCTGAGGTAACAAACATAAAGAAAGTACAAATGAATTGACAACCTCCTCCGTTTTTGATAGAAGTCGGTTAAACATATCGATAAATAAAACACGAAGGTTATGTTATGCCTTGTAATGTAAACACACTCTAATGTCAACAATTTAATAGAATCGAAACATTTGAACGGTTGCCCGGTCGATTGTAAATGTAAACAGCTAAGATCGATCAAAGAAGCTGGTCAATACACATTCTAGTAAACAATAATAAAACTAAAATATGGAAGTGTTAAACTTTTTAAGAATTTTATAAACTAAATCCATATTAACTGTAAATACAGTTTGAAAAAAAGACTAAAAAACACGGTTTTGAATGTGTTTCAAAAGTGAAAAATAATCCTTACTACGATATAAGCAAAAAATAATAATTTACAAAAAATATAATTTTTGTGAAAAAAGCGTTGGGTGCTCTATCCTCTTAAAATAATTATAATTACAGTAAAGAAACCAAGTTCGCGCGCACAAATTGAAGCATGTTGATTGGTGCCATTAATGGCACCAAACGCCGGGCCGCTTCATAAGACTTAAGGTTAAATTTTATCACAACAGTTTTTTAAAATATAAGCAGTCTATAAAAATAACTTTTCACAGTGTTTTCAATATTTTGTAGTATTTTATATTTAATTTGGTCACAGTAAAAATATTTTGTATATCAGATGTAACAGCTGTAGGAATCTATTTAGTGCTTCAATTTTGACAGCGCGCTTGTATGAAGACGCTCATTCTATACGTATTTATTCTAAGTCTGTCCTATATTTTTCGTATATCAAGCAAACTATTTTACTTTACTTATAATCTCAGTCTTTATATTAGTTTATAATTTTTATTTCGTTTAGCATACAGACCAATCGGATTCGTATGGTACTGTGGTCACGGTGTACACCAATGTACCGAGTAAGACACTAACAGAAGTATGAGTTCTGTCTGAGATTTTTTGAAAGTTTGAGTGTTTGTGTTGTGAATTTGAAGCGATCTTATATTTTTTCCTTCAGATACTTATAGTCTATTTACCAGGCTTGCATAAATCACCGAAGCTTTCAGAAAGTTCTCAACATAATTCAGCATTTATCGCCTAATGACATGCGTGCCCTGCATGCATGCATGCTTAAGTTGCCGGAATTTGCATCCAAAGTGCGCTTAGGTGAGAGATTAGAATCTCATCATGCATCGTTGTGATTTTACTTGGCTCCATTATTAGGTTAAAATATTTACTCTATGCATTTGAAAATACTATAGTTAAAATATTTATGATGTGAAATATGTTATTTAGGTGGTAGGTACTCGTATATAAAGTTGTGGTGCACCCATTTTGCTTCTGCCGAAAATTTTAAGTTTCATTCTGTTCAAGAAACCTCATCGTCAACAGCGACAAAGTAATCAAATATATCAATTTTAGTGCGCGTCGGATATCGAACATAGGTTCACCTCTATGTCAAAGAACGTTGTCTTAAAAAGTCAGTCTGTTACATTTTTTATGCGTCAAACTTTTCCGTTTGTTTTTACCTAGAATTCCTCAGGATTGGAGTTTTATTGTAACGAGGCACTAATAGAAATAATAAGTTACATTTCTCGGTCTCGGTGTTTGTGTTGCTGTCTTTGTGTGTCCGTAAAGTAATAAAATAAGTCTTTAGCGAGCGCGAAGAAATATAAGTGCGAAGTACGCATGACCCAGCGACTAGTGTAGAACACAAGCGATCTACGCGTAGATGCGCTATCTAAACGGGCGCGGTCGGGTGTGAGTAGCATAACCGCAAGTGGCAAATGTTAATGCAGGTTTCCGTGCTTTGAAGGGTACCGGTTGTTATCGATATAGCTAACCCGCATCTCCACCATCCGACATTGGAGCTGCTTAGTGGAGTAAACTTCAGGACTTCCCAATAATAGGGAGAGAACTCATGCTCAGTGGGATGCAAAAAGAGTATCAGCGAAGTCTTTAGCATGAGATTATGTAAGTTTTCACACAATAAACAAAGATATCTGTCATTGCCAGAGGCGGCGTAAGGCGTGGGCGACGTGGGCCACCGCCTACGGCCTCGCGGTCCAAGGGGCCTCGCGCCTCGAAGGCCCGCGAAAGCAAATATAGATATAATTACTCATCTAGCAATAAATAACAGAAAAAAAACCAGCTAGTAATCTGCACATTAATATAATATGCATATCTGGCAATTCTAGCCTACCACATTCGTTTTTTAAAGATCTAGTGTGGCAACATTTGCTGGCGTTGCGGGCGATGAATGACGCTTGGAATCCCCGCTTTGCCCGCTGGGGATTTCCCATTCTGTTTGCTCCGTCTATGTTCGCAGAATCCAGCGGTTTCTCCCTATCTTCTTCAGGTCGTCAGTCCACCTGGTTGGAGGGCCAACTGTGCTCCTTTTGCCTAGACCCATCGGTTGTCAGTCCTCCGCCCATTGCCATATCAGCTTGCAGATTTTGAGAGCTATGTCGGTAACCCTCGTTCGTCGACGGACTTAATCGTTATGGATTCTATCGCGTAAAGAAATACTAAGCTTAGTTTTCTCCATCTTGAGCTCATTGAACGACCTTGAGCTTCTGGAAGAGGCTAATTGTAAAAGACCATGTCCCGCCTCAATGGCAACACACACACTTTGTAATTTCCCGAAGGCTGCCCAAACAAGTTGGATTCTACGAGTTACTTCTCTCTCAAAGTTAGACTCACTCATAGGGATCGCTTGTCCCAGATAGATCGCCGACAACTTCGAGAGCAGCGCCATCAACAACGACCGGTATGGGTGTGACATGGCAATTAGTAGTAATCTTAGTCTTGTCCGTGTTCATCTTAAAACTCACCCGTTGTAAGGCGCTACGGAGGTCACCTAGCATAGTGCTAAGTTTTTTTAGGGACTCCGCCAAGATGACTATATCATCGGTGATATTGCTGCATAATTGACTGCGAAAATCGAAGGTGTGTGAGGTGTTCGCTATTGATGTTAATACCTAGCTCTATCCACTCCATCGGCTTAAACACATCCCCCAGTGCAGTGGTAAACAGTTTCTGGGATATAATATCCTCTTGTCGTACTCCACGCTGCAGTAGAATAGGTTCACTGCTTCCATCGTAGATTCGGGACGGTCATGAGTGCGGCTTAGTATAAACACTTCAACACCTCGATGTACCTACCTCTAGTCAATTTGACACCCTTGGAGATACTCTAGAACCATAGAGGTGTCGATAGAATCGAAAGCTTCCTCATATTTATTTATTTATTTATTTAAACTTTTCTACCGTACAAAAGCATCGGATAGAAGGCGGTCATAATGCTTAAAGCATTCTCTACCAGTCAACCTTAAGGTAGTGGGAGATCAATGAAGGCGGTAACCAAGAAACAGTAACGAAATGTTACACTCCTTGTAACATAGAAAAAAAAGCAAAAAAAAATGCGACACAGAAAGTAACAAATACGAACTGTATAAAATATGTAACGAGGATTATAAAACATATAACAAAGATACATAATAATCATAAAAATAATATACGCAAAAGTGTAACGTGTAACGAAAAACGTAGATATGATATTATTATATATATCTGTAATATAAATAAAAATGTATAAATATAAAATAAATAGTTACATATACGTAAATACCTACATATATATTTAGATTATACATAAATAATAAATACATATTTAATATATATAAATAATAAATACATATTTAATACTAGCTGTGCCCGCGACGTCGTCCGCGTGAATAAAGACTTGTATAAAAAGGATTGATTAAAGATTATTTATTTGCATTTAATAAGTAGTAGGTAGATTATTCTTACATACTATAGTGAAATCACTTATAATAAAAGTTCATATGTTCAGAAGACACCTAATTTATTTTTTCTAAATCCTTCAAACCTAAAACAGTAATGACTGCTTACTGTACCAGATCTTACTATCCACTTTTCGCACTCTTCGCTTTTCTCGTGCAATCAGATTCTAAAGATGTATATATGTAGTTTATTTAAGTTAAGAGATACGTAGTACTGCTGTGCCCGTGGCTTCGTCTATGTTAAAAATAGTATCTTTAGTAAATTGGGTGAATTTATACTGCAAAGAATGCATAGGATAATTCTATATAAATAGTTTTAACTTACAACAGAAAAGAAGTGCACTATACAACTACTTGTAGTTGGGAGATAAAATTTCTATACATACACGTGCTTAGCATTAAACAGTCGGAAAAATTGTAAAGCCAATTAATAGACTAAAGATTTAAAACTTGCTGACAGCAGTTTGGTCATACATAAGTCATATCCTGATATAACATTGTGAAAACTAAAGCAGAAAGCAGGGTCTCTACACAGCGTGCTATCTGTATTTGGAAATAAAGTATCTTTAATATCTCCATCAACCAACGTGTGTGGATGAGCCCCTACGCAATAAAGAGACGCAAAAAAATGAGTTAAGTTATCATTGGTCAGTCATATGTGTTAAGTGTATGTCCAGCATCATACGTATACCAACGACGGCACAACCCGCGTGGCGCAATGTTTACCATGCCGGACTGCTAATCGAAGGGTCCCGGGTTCGAATCCCTGCGAAGCAGAAATTTCAATGATGACTTTAAATTTCTGTTCTCGGTCTGGGTGTTTGTGTTTCTGTGTCTGTGTGTGTTCATGGCACCTATGACACAGGGTATATCTACCCTACTTTGAGGCTATAAGTGTGAAACGTTATTTTTAATTTTTTTTACACTATGTACTTAATTTTATTAGACTTTAGGGTTTTATTTAAAACTATCTCCATCGATTCACTTTGGAGAAGAAATGAATGTTGCTCAATAACGCCATCTACCATATGGTATGTAAATTTCGTGGTTGATAAATCGAATGTCAATTTACCAAATAGGTAGATATTGGGATTATCAGTTGGTTCACTAAAAGTTTAACTATTCGTTACCTAGATGTCTGAAGTAGTCTCGTTTTGTTAAGGCTTTGTACATTCTGTATGAAGGTTTAGATTCCGTTACTTACAACTTTGCTGGATGCATTGAGGTTGTAAGATTTGGATTTCGGTTCGTCGGAGCTCGAGGCCTCCTCAATATTAGGAGAGCTCCATGCCCATCATTGGATCGCTAAAAAGGTTGCAGCTTGATATAATGTAGCGATAATAATCGTTTCAGCTGCAGCCTGTTAATAATCTTCCACCCCAAAAGAAGACTAATAAGCTGAGCAACTAACTCAATGGAGCCTGTGATGTAAGGTTCGGCGGCGGTAAGGCTCGCGATGCGCTTATTAGGTAGCCATACTCGGCCAACGAAAGAAAATACAGTAAGCTGATCTAAGTATATTTAATATAGTCGACAATATTAGTGAGAGTTCAAAATAATTTTACTTAAATTTAAACTTTTATTTATATTTTTGAATGGGCTGTTACCGAAACTTTCATACAAATTCCCCAAAGTGCCTTTTAAGTTTATGTCGCGTATTGTGTAAATGAACATAACTTTTTTGTTTATCATCCGATTGATATGAAATACACACTAATGTTACGGAAATTCATTCAACAATAAATCAGTAAGCACATCATTCAAAGAAGGGAAAAGAATTTGAGAATGAAATATTAAGTTAAGGTTAATTATTGTACGCTTGAGATACTAACTTTCGAATCCACTTTATTTGCTATTGAGGGGTAGTTTTGAAAAAAGCTTAAATAGAATTCTAACTATGTTAGTAAAGATTACAAATACAAAATTATAAGTATATTACTCTGCACAAAAATATTCTGTACATCAAGTTTCGACACTCAATTTTCAAAGAGTTTCAAAGAAAATTGACATTTAAAGGGTGAATTTCGGGAAATGCTGAAACACGTATTCTTTTATTTTGGTTAGAAAATATTTATACCAAATTTCAAGAAAATCTATTGAAAAAATCCAAGTTTTCCATACAAATTTTCATCGCTCATTTCACACCCTTAAAGGGTGATTTTTAAAATTATATATAGCCTAAATGTTAGCGAGGCCCAATATATATAAAACAAAAAAAGTTTCATCAAAATCCGTCCAGTAGTTTTTGCGTGAAAAGCTAACAACAGACAGACAGACAGACAGACAGACAGACAGACAAAAATTTCAAAACTTATATTTTTAGCTTCTGTTACTTATAAAAAGACCCCTAGAAGTATTTTTTTAAATTTATATGCAATGTACAGAATTGACCCTGCTTACAGTTTTATTATATGTATAGATATATAAATAATAAATACATATTTAATATATATAAATAATAAATACATATTTAATATATACGAGGGGGATGATGACCTTAAAGTTCACATTAGGCATAGCCTAAGGCGGAAGAGTAGTGTGCAATAATTCTCCGTTTAAAAGTAAATTTGCGGGAGTGTTTTTTGATTAAAATGACGAAGTATGGCACAGAGGATATCATGGTCAACTAAGTTGAATGCATTGGTGAAATCAATTAGAACAAGAATAGTGACCTTTCTATCCTCCATTCCTTCTCTAATATCCTCTGTGACTTTAAGAAGTGCAGTGGTTGTGCTATGTCCGGAGCGAAAGCCGGATTGAAATGGGGAGATTAAACCATTGTCGTAAATAAATCGTGTTACTTGCTGCTGTACAGTAGATTCTAGTAGTTTTGACATAACAGGTAAAATGGAAATGGGTCTATAGTTATTAAGTTGTGAGGGATTGGCCACTTTGGGGAGAGGAATAATGTGTGCTTTTCTCCACGAGTCGGGAAAAACCCCTGACTGTATCGAGAAATTTATAATATGAGTAATTACAGGTAGTAAATATTCAAAAACAGATGAGATCATATTACGACTTATTTCATCACAACCTACCGCTTCAGATATAATAGCAAAAAAGTGTTTACAAACATCAGCGGCTGACACGGCAGAGAGAGAGAAAAAAGTATTAATAGGTTTGGACAAGGAAGATATTTCAGAGATAGTACGATATTTAACACTAAGAGAAAGAATAGGAGTAGCAGCAAAATGCTTGTTTAAATCATTTAGTGAAAAGTTGATGTTTGGTGTAGTGGTGGGTTGTTTACACAGTCCCAAGGAGCGTAGGAACTTCCAGGTATTGGCCGGTGACGAATTTAAAATACTCAATATTCTCATAGTCCACATACGGAAAATAGCGGCAGGTTATACTCCTCGGTCTTTTGTATAACCTGTCGCATCGTATATATGGTTATATTGTACTGTAACCTTTTTGAAATCCAGCTTGTTTGGAAGGCTGGAAATCGTCTGGCCGTCTCGCAATATGATTAGTAAGGACCCTCGATAACACCTTATAGACAAAGCTCAGAAGCGCGATACACAAGGTAACCACCACGCTTCTCCTCCACAAGGTAGTTCTGTTACTGATGACGGTATGAAACAGTTTTTGTTTTGGAGCGCTGTTTAGGACCGCAATGAAGAAGGCATTTTTCTGAATAAAAAATTGAGTATCAAAAATTTTTTTTCGAAGCAAAATCCGTCCTCTACCGGCATCCATTAGGGGCCTCGCAAAATATATCTTGCCCACATCAAATTTAGGTCTTGCCCCGCCACTGGTCATTGCTCTTCAAAGTATCGCTATTCTCAGAAATGTATACGTTAAAATAACATGAATGTTATCAATCGACATAAACCTTAGGTGTCATTAAACGATTGAAATCTCAACGTTTAAATTTTTATTGTCTGTCGCACGTCGTTTCGCTTGAAGTCGTTATACTCGAGTTCAATCGATTTAATTTATGAGTACCGCAAAATTGAAATTAATTTTTAGCGCCATTCAAATTTCGGATTTTACATCGGCATTTTAATATCGTATTTATTAAAAATTATAAAGTCAAAACTGTTGTGCCTTATAGTCATTAATAGATAGGTGTCGTTGTTAAATTTTATTCGATACTTTATACAGATAACGGTTTGAAAATATTAGACAGTGGGTTGATAACTAACCCATATCTCCACTATTTTACATTGGAGCAACATGCTGGCATTAGCTCCAGGCCTTTGCAACCGCTGAGAGAAACCTGCACCCGGTAGTGGAGCGCACAAGTTTTACACATTACAGATAAGACAGCATAAAATATGTACTATGGTCTATGTCAATAGTAATCGTTTTTGTTATCGGAAAACCTTCAAAATAACCCAGCAGCTTTAGGGAGATACCGATTTAAGTGGGATTTATAGTACCGAGTACTTCGAGAGGACTCCGGGACCTTGAGTAAACGATGTAGCTCTTCTACACCCTCACACCCTCAGTGCTCACGAACGGCGTGCAGCCACGCATCAACTCGTTTTTTTTTGACTGGCTGGATTAAAAAAGCAACGAAAACGTTGGCTTATAAAAAAGCAGATTAACACGCTTTTATTAGCTTGACCTGTATGTATGTATGAATGTATGTATGTATCGGAATCATTTAACTTCATTTTCACTTACTTCTAGGACTCTGATTAACTTGAAAATTTGCACAGGGGTCAAGGGCCGATGACAATACAATAATCTCATAACTTTATATTAAAATCTTAACGAGGCTCATCGGGATAAAAAAATATATACGAGGAGCGGCTGATAAGTTCGTGGCCTAAGGTACTTAATGAAAATTTGCACAGGGGTCAAGGGCCGATGATAATGCAATAATATGAAAAAAAATCCATCTAAAAAATTAAAAATAAATAATGTAGTTTAAAAAACTTTTTAATTTTTAGTTCGTATTTTCACAAAAGCGTGTTTTTTAGTTTTTTAAACTACATTATTTATTTTTAATTTTTTAGATGGATTTTTTTTACAATATAAACGAATTTTTTGAAGATAAAACATCGTGATATATGTAATAAAAATAGTTTGGGGAGCATCCGCGTAAATTATATAAAATAAGTATAACTCTAACAATTTTTTCTGCCGGCTTTTTTTCTCTCATTGACCCAGCGGTAGGTAGGCATCAAAAGCCGATGATCTGTTAAGATTATTCTTGTCAGATCTTAAAACAAAATATTTTTAGTTAATTTTAATTAACCCTTAACCACTGACCATTATTTACTTTCATTAACACTGACGTACGTCACTCTGACGTATGGTTTTTTGAAATAGCCTTTATTATTAATATTTATTAATTTGTTTTTCTATTTATCGTTACTTTAGCTTAAAGGGTACCAAATTAATTAAAAAAAACACATTATTTATATAAAAATATTTACTTTAACTCAAAATACAAAACTTTGAAAAATCAACGGAAACAAAAAACGCCTTCTTTCTTAACGGCATAAAAACTTAACTTATCAGTCTAAAATGATCACAGAGCTGATAGTATCTTATCATCTAGATAGTACTCAATAATTAAAAAACAAATAAATGGCATATTATTAGGAACTTAACACTTTTTAACGACATGTGTTACAAGCCGGTTTTGAGCACTGCAAACATACGGGTTTCTTACAAACATGACATACGACCGAGGTTTTTCTATGTTTTTGTTTATAACATAAATGACAGTTCTTACGAACGTTCAGCCGACAATTTTCAGATTCTTCCTCTGTTCGAGGTATCGCAGCTGTACCCAAAATGCGTGTGAGTAGCCCTTTGAGTTCCAAGGAAAGTTGTGGAATTATTATGCGCCTTTCTAGTTGCCCACGAACTAAACTTTTTGCAGCATTTTTCATGAAAATTAGTCGGTCTTCTGCTTTGTAGTTTGACAGAATGAAGGCATTTACTGCAGCAATGTCTACTATTCTGTAGAAAATAACCATTGGCCAACGTCTGGTGCGCCTGGAGCAAGAATTCCTGTGATGTCGTAGGTTCATCAGAGTCTGAGTAAGGAACGGCTTCTTCTATACCCGTTTCACTCTGTAGTTCTGCTAAGGGGATATTGTCATCGCTATCCGATGAGGAGTCTACTTCAGCCTCCTGTGGCAGGATGTCATCCTCATCAGCTGAAGAATCATCAGACTCCGAAAAGGCAAGGGTTTCCATGACCAAACTCTCAAACTGTTGATCAGTCACGTTGATTCTTGGCTGTTTACTCGAAGTCGGGCGTTGAGTATCCAAATGACGTTTATTTGAAGCCATTTTAACACTAAAACAAAAATAATAAAAAAAAATAAACTTACATTTACTCTGACGCTACGTCCCACAGACGTTAGGACGGCTATACTTCCCTAATCAAGGCGCACCGCACGACTGCTCACACCCCCTGCGCGCGCGTCACTGGGTCTTAGGAAGGTACAGGAAATGACAAGTCCGTGCGCGTTTGGTGTAAAAAGATATGACCGCTTTAATTGCGCACTTACGTCTCTCAGACGTACGTCAGTGGTTAAGGGTTAATAATATTGTATGCCAGAATATGGTAGACTGTTTAAAACTCAAATTATAATTTTAAACATCTTATTCTATGTATGTAAACAGTCAACAATAAAGTATTTTCATTTCATTTTATTTCATTTTATTTAATTTCATTTTATTTCAGCTCACATGATAATTGTATTGAAATGTCGCTAAGCGCAGTTCTGACTTATGAATGTCTTGCATTTATTAAACTTGAATTGTTTAATAAGTAAAGAACCCTAAGGTATTTATAGATGTGAAGCGCTCGAAATAACTATTTGTTAATAGAAATCGGCAGTATTGTAGCGTGTTATATGCTACCATCGCATTTAGCGTATCGCTCATCGCCGATCGCTCGTCGCGCATCGCGGGAGGCGACCACCACCAACAACGCGCCGATGCAGCAGAATTATTGAACTTTACACCTTCCCACACTTCAGTATCTGTGTATAGAATTAAGTACCTAGATTTAATTCATTCGGATCCTAATATTGTTTCCAGAATGTAGTTTTTAGGGTAGATTAGGGATTTAGGATAGACACTAATTCCAACATTGAATTAGTTTAGTTTTAATAATGTAAAGTTTAAGTTAAGGCAACCTGGTTCCTAAAATCGGGCCAGGCTGTCCCAGTTATTTGTAGTTTTTTTTTAATTAAAATAGATTAGTTCTCGTAGTAAGTTTTATTTCGCCTCCTCCCTCTGCAGCCTTACATAACTAGCGTCTCTGCTACTCATCTGCTCACCACCAACCACACCAAACACAAAACACGAATGGAATGTGTGTATGCATAACCAAAAAGTTTCTAGTTTCTAGTTCCCAATCCTTAACCTTAACCCTAAAATTATAGGGTTGGGGGTAAATTTAAAAGAGCAACTCACTGATGACGTGTTCGCGTGACCCTTTGTCGACATTCAGTACAATATTTGTATTAATATCAGTCGGTTTTTGGGTCGCCTTTTTGTGTTTGTTTTATAATTGATTGTGTTTTCATTTAATCTGGATGAATGGTGGGTTTTGTTTTGCGTTTGCTTTAAAGGAATTTGATTAGGTTTTTATTTACTTTAAAGTAGCAGCAATAATTTTAATAGCTTATTTTCATAAAGATTTTTTCATATTTAACACGGAGTGTATATCGACATACAAGTGAATAATAAATTCGTCGTGAGATTTTTTGAAACACTACTTTAAGTTTTAGTTGCTTTCAATCTTCTAGTCAAGCCATCCTAAGTTGTAATAAAAAAAAAAACAACTATTTAAAGATATAAATGTTCCTTTCATTGTAGAAGTATAAATTGAATACTTCTTACTTAATTATTGAAAGTAAAAATAAACATATAATTTGTAAGAGGCGGAAAACAACATTGGACTAATAACAAATAGACGAAATGTTTCCATTGTCTACGTTTTAAGACAATTATAGTATCTGCGCACTTTTCTTCAAATCATCAATGCCCATGTTATTATTCAGAGCCTTTAGTGAAAGTTTGTAAACGCGCAAACGTTACTAGTGCGTCCGAGTTAAAATTGGACAGATAGATCTTAACCTGAAAGGAATAAGGTCGATACTTAAATTCTTAACGCAAACGCGTTAGTACCTAACGTTTTCGCGTGTGCAGGCTTACAGTAAGGCCTCTGTTAATATTCCTGCAGAATTACAGTAGCACCGGAAAGTTAGCAGTTTCTGACATAAAAATATGTGGTAGTAATATAAATACTAGTCACCCTTACTTGTACATAGGACGATAATCTGTTCTCAGCAGGAATAACACAATAACATACATAAATGTATTTTGATCACCGGTCGACTACTTAGCACCGCATGGCGTAATCGTTCCTTTCTTGTTCAACCTTGTTGTAAAGGGTAGTGACTATTTATTGACTACACGACACTTAATATAATAAATAATAATATAATAAAACAGAAAAAACAATGTCTGTACATTAAATATTTTTCCTGAAAAAATATTGAGAGCAATACTAAACCCCCTTGGTCTGTTAGTATGTACGCGCAGCTTAATGTACGCGCTAATCTCGGAAACTACTAAAACAATTTTAATAATTCTTTGGAAATTATAAACACTGCGCACCGTTAAGGCTAGGTATAATTTTTTTGATGCCTGGTTTATTTATTATTATCATGTGGAACTCTAAGAACGCGATAAAACAGTAAGAGATATGGCGCATTAGGAAAGCACGTTGAGTTTGATGACCATTTTGTGTTGCCGTACAAAGAAGAGTTTGTTTGTTTGAACGCACAAATCTCAGGAACTACTAGTTCCATTTCCATGTATCAGAAAAGGTTTTAGGCTATATTACATCATGCTATGACTTATACCAAAGTCCACGCGGACGAAGTCGCGGTGGCTGCCAGTACTTTATACGCAGGTATGGAACAGAACCCATTATGTTTCGATGAAAAAGGCGATCAGAAACCACGCTTTTCCAAAGCACCCTTCAACATCTGAAGTAGAATTAAAAATAAACAGTATGCAACTACTTAATTTATATTGTTTAGATTTTAACCCTAAATCTAAGGATTATAAGGGTTGGGGAATCAAAATAAAGTAATACTGACGACGCGATTGCGTGATCCTTTGTCGGTAAAAATGCCTGTATTCAGTACAAATGTTTTGACTGTCTTGAATTTTTTGAAACGTTTGATTTGAATTCATATTCGTATTAATCTTTTTTGGATCACATTTTCGTGTATGTGTATACCTTAAAATTTAATTTGTTTGTATTTAATTTGAATAAACAGTGAGTTTTGTTGTGTATTTGACACTTATTAAGTTAATTTAGATCTTTTTATTGTTCTATACCTCGAAAGGAAAAAAATGGAACTCTTATAAGATCTATTTGTTGTCCGTCCGTCCGTCCGTCTGTCTGTCAATACCCTTTTTCTCAGGAACGCGTGGAGGTATCTGCAAGCTGAGCTGCAATTATTTATATCAAATACTCAGTTTTATTATCCCTTGGAGCTGTGAAAAAATCAAATTTCTAAGCCAGCGCAATCGAAAGATAAAGCCGTTTTAGCGGCAAATTTCCGCAAATTTTCGACACTCGCAAAAGAATCAAAACCTGCAGGGTTTTTTCCGTGAACTCAGAATCTTGAATTTTGGTAGAAAGCAACGTCTTACAGCACAGATAAAAAAAAATTTTACGTGGTAGAACTATTATCGTTCGCCCGGGGAAGTACCACCGCTGCACCCACTTCTGCCGTGAACCAATTCTATTGTGTTTCGGTGAAAGGGTGCAGATGCCGGCCACACTTACATGAGGCGACCACCAGCCTCCGTAGTAGCAACACAACTGCATACGACCTCAGACAAGACTTACCAATGCTTGCTTGAGGTTGTATGTAGATTTCCATGGGCTGCAGCGACTACTTTACACCACGCGGCCTGCATGCTCGTCTGCTACTCCATTCTAATAAAAAAAATTAAAAAAAAATTGGAAAACCTTAAATTTTTAGTTAAGTACACCATATAATATTAAGCATATTTTACGAAATCCTCGGTACGCGAGCCCGACTCGCACTTAGCCGGTTATTTTTTTTAAACTGTATACTACTTTTTACTAACTTACGTTTTTGTACCCTTTTAATACCAGCTAGGCTTTTAGCAGGTTGCTGAACAAAATAAGCCTTTAAGAACTATTGTGTAGCTTTCAAGTGATAATAAAACCGTTTAAAAAAGATCGTAATTAAATAAACACGAGTAAGTATTGTAATGATTCGAAATATATTGAATTTACTGTTGCAAATGGAATTACCTTTTGTTCGTCACGCGTGGTCCTGGTATGCAAGGTGGTGAAAACTCAAGCTGTCTAGCGAACGAAAGCGTTGCGTCGGGTATAAAAAGGGTGACCACTATTGAAAAATCATAGGCGCCCTCTCGAGTTCGGAGAATCGCTGTAACTAAATCTTTGAATAAATCTTAATGGGTGGTTCGTAAATCTTGAGCGGTTTGGCCACAAACCTTCTTCTCCACCATCTTTACCATTAGAGCAGCGTGGTGGAGTAAACTGTGGGCTGACTACAACCCTTTTTGCGTCCCACTGCTGGGCACGGGTCTCGCCCTTATTCACTTACTCCACCACGCTGCTCCAATGCGGGTTGGTGGAGTAAACTCTAGACCACTTTATTTACTTTAATTATTGGAAGAGGCCTATTCTCAGCAATGGGACGCAAAAAGGGTTGCAGCCATTCGATCTATAGTCCGGCCAACGAGACGAGATAAAGAATGTAAACAAACGGACCGTTACCAAGTTACTATTGCGAGAGCGAGCAATTATTATCTCTGTCCTTATCATTCATACGCAGTAATGGCGTCAGTTAGTCGAAGACAGCTGTTTCGTGGTACAGGAAAGCAGTCAGTACCGCAGTTGTCAACATTTGGTCGAGTTTTGACGGGAAGTCGAAAAAGACAATATGTTGTGCTCTTTTTTTATTTTCATGTTCTTGGTATATCTTTGAGTAATTGTAATTGGGATTTAGAAGACACAGTGGTATAAAGCCACGTACTCATAGACATGCAACTAATCAATTCATTCGAGCAGCGATTGTCGATCGGTTAAGACCGTGGATTCCGACACGGAAATACCGAGTTCAAACCCTCGGCGAGCACCATTGGCAAAATACTTTGTTATGTGTGTATTTTTCGCTGCTCTTTAAATATATATTTTAGAATTGCGGTGTCACTTTCTCAAGTAGGTATTTGGAAGTGTTGTAATAAATCACTACATATTATAAAACAAATGAAATTCACTTCCCACCGCTTTCCCGCGTCCCTATGTATGCTTAGATCTTTTTAACTACCCAACGGATTTTGTAGCGCTTTTTTTAAATAGATAAAGTAATTTCTGAGGAAGGTTTAGGTGTATAATTGATTATGCTTTTTTGTAACTAGACTAAAACATAACGATTTTTGTCACAAATCTTGCCTACTGGGACAGTTATATTATCTTGCGCCGTGTTAACCAGCGGAGATACGTTAAAGTGATGTTCTAAAGAATTGTAGATATATAAATTTGCTATACAAAAGTCCGCATTAGTGTACTCTATCACTTACGGTTGATTTACAATAACTACTTTTATGTTTAAAATGTTAATGAAAAATATCACGTTATCTCGAAGCTGTTTTATTCTGTTCAGTATTAATCCTAATCTAAATAAAAACTTTAATTAGCTTCGTCAATTAAGATTGAAATTGTACAAAATGTAATCAAATAAATACTTTAGAAGATGATATTTTGTTTTACCAAAAATGATCACATCCCCCGGCGCGCATTCTCATCGCGCGTCTATTTTTTGCCTTTAGTACTTAAATGAGTTTTTGTAAAGTAGATTTTAATGTATATGGCTCGAGCGAAGCTGGGCTGGGTTGCTAGTATATGCTATGTATAAAATTTATTCAAATAAAAATGTTTTGAACTCCTGAAACTTTGTTTACATTTTTTATCTCGTCTCCTTGGCCTTACTATAGTAGATCTTTACAATTCTGAATCAAATTCTAGCCAAAGTAAAGACTTTCAGAATGAATAGGAGACCATGTCTATTGAATAACCAAATCAAGGCATTATTTACAGTTTTCGGATAACCGAGCGTTGCTCATAAAAAATGATTATCTTGATTTAATTTCAAGCAAAACACTCATTACCTTAGTATTACGAGTACTTAACAACACCATCTGATATAGCTCCCAAAAAAATATTATCACAAAAATAAAAAAGCAAAATCCTTGATTGCGGTTTCAACCTGGGTTTCTAACTACACAGTCAGCCTACGTAACCATTCGGCCAAGTAAACTTTGAGTCAATTAACGAAATTTTTGTAGAGGTCTTTCTAATCGACATTGCGGATTAGCGGATGACTGCGTTCTTTGCCACAATATTCGCTCCTGCAGTGCGTCGGGGATGTTCACCAATTTGCGGGTGGACTGCTTTTACGCGAGCATGCGCAAGCGGTGCGCATCGCTGGTGCGCAGGGTGCGGGCCAGCCGCAACAGCATCCTCGCCATGATTGCGTGGCGACTGGACTGCCCGTACCTGAATCACTGTTGCGCCATATCCAGTGGAATGGTGAACAGCTGATTCGGGTACGAGCATTCAATAGCACTTCATTATAATAATAAGAATAATAAAATTATATAATTTTAATTGAAAATACATGTTAGGGATACTATGGGCCTTTGCTTATGTTTTAAAGTAATGTAAGTTATTGCCTGAAACAAATTTAAATAAAAAATAATAAAAATAAATATTAATAATACTCTCCAATAGACGTCAGTAAGAGTGATATTTTTCTGTTTTTATTTAAGTTGATTATCGCTTAAATTACGAATAAAACGACAATTTCTAAAAATGAAACCTATCTGGATCAATTGATCACCCCCGTAATCCTGGGTACTAAATTTCATGAAAATCGTTGGAGCCGATTCTGTCTGAGATTGAAATTATATAGGTATATACAAAAATTGCTCATTTTAAAGAATTAGATTATTTCAGCATAAAAATATTTTGACGAGTCTAGACAGTAGACAGCGTTCTATTTACAATAAACATAAAATAACCGGTGATGTACAAAATGAAAAAACATTGGTGAAACAAAGGCGGTTGAAACAATAGCGCAGACACCACGCGATGGGCCGCCACAGCGTAGACTGGAGACAATTATCTAAATGACCTTACATTGTAACTTAACCGACGCTCAACACGCTGCTTACATCAACTAAATAAATAAATATAGACCAGGTATAAAAAACGTTTCACACTCAAAGCCCCAGTAGGTAGATATACCCTGTGTCGTGGGTACCATGGAAACGCACAAAGAAAGGACAAGACACAAACAGACCGAGACTCATAATATCAATCTCTGCTTCGCCGAAAATCGAACCTGGAATCCCCGGTTGGCAGTCCAGCATTGTAACCATTGTACCACACGGATCCTCATAGTATTGATAAACAATATTATTGTGTTTATGCTCATGGGCACATAAAAAGACATAAACACATACACTCTGACCAGAAAAATATCCTAAATTCGACACATAGATATCTCTCCGCTGAAAGTAAGACCTCTTAAAAGGCTTAACAGAATATTAATCACTGCACCACCAATTGTACCACCTCTGCATAAAAAGGTAAAAAAGAAACATTGGTGGTGGAAACAACAGCTCAAATAACACACGATGGGCTGTAGACAGCAGAAAATATCTCCAGTCTGCGTTGTGTCAATGGACACCACAATCCAATCTAGAGAGCTTTACATTGTAACTTAACAGAAGCTTAACACGCTGCTTACATCACTGTCACCTGTCACTGTCACTGTCACTTATTCAGATACACAATGACATGAGTAAAAATGTGTAGATACCTATAACAAAAAAAATTAACTTGAAATCTGGTACTTGACACATTTGCTCTCATTAATAGTATTAGCTCCCATGTCATCTGTCAAAATTTCATACTGTTGTAATCATTACCCTCATGTCTACAAATTTTGCTCGCAACGATATTTATTAACTACTGTATGTACTTTTATTTATTTCTTGTAAGTGATTTTAATCTTAGAGAAATAATAAAATTTTTAACCATAAACCATAATTGTTTACACTTACAATATCTAGCACACGCTTAGAGCATCAAGGTATGACAGGTATGACACCCGTCAGAAGAGTGGCCTTTACGGGCGAACCCCTCGTCCCAACGTCCATGCACAACGTGCCTTCTAGTTATACAACTAGTGTGTGTCGGTGTCAGTGTTGTCGGTGCATAGAAAATGACGTTGTTAATTAAAATTGACATATTTAGAAATGTATGCGTTTGTAGCGATGAAAGAATATTTTGTGAATGTGTGACAAAATTAAAAGGTGTGCGTTGTTCCCGCCGCACCAGATTTGGCACAAAAATTATGTATCGAAGCGAGGCGCTATGCCGTCTCTACTGAAGGGTGAGTCAGTAACTTTGATGCTCTAAGAGCACACGTACTCGGAAGTTTAAATAGATCATAATACACAAATATTATCTGATTCTTACAATATGACATTCAGTTCAATCCTGCTTTATTTGAAGTCGGTTAAAAATAATTCTCAAAAGCATCAACCAGCATTTGATGACTGTAGCCTGCGTAGCTCTGTCCGGGTGATATTGTGGGAAAAAATATATGGATATGCTTTTGACGACCCGTGTGGCACAATGGTTACCATGCCGGACTGCCTGATTCAGGGTTCGATTCCCTGCGAAGCAGAAATTTGAACGATAAGTTTAAATTTGTGTTCTCGGTCTGGATTTTTGTGTTTCTGTCTCTATGTGTATCTACGGCACCCACGACACAAGGTACATTTATGTATTTATCTATCTTACTATGTGGCTGTAAGTGTGAAGCGTTATGCTTGCAGTACATAAAACTTGCATGCGGCTTTTATAGGACCACTAATTTTTCTATGAATGACGAGTACCGGGACACACACGAAAACTGACGATAATACGGACATTTACCTTATATACTTTGATGTAGACCATAAAATGATTTTAAAATGTTTAAATCAACTACATCTTCAAAATATGGGATTTAAGACTCAATAAGTATCCAAAGTCGTGTTTTCCTTTTAATTATTATTATGTATCGTCCATCACGGAGCTTCTGAGTCTTCTGACTGATTTCACACGTTTTTATACAACATTAATTTGCATAAGCATTGTAACAATGGATCAGATTACACGATAATGAATGTGTGAATCTGACATGAATATAACGGCCGTATGGATTCAGTTACCAGAACAATATTCATGTAACCAAATGTAACCCAAACCAGATGATTGGTGGCTCAATATGAAATCAGAAATACAATAGTAATTCCGATCATGTCATCAAATTAGTATGCGTCACTAACGCAGCGATGCGTAGTATTATTATAGCATACATTACTGGCTAGCATTAAGATGAAATCAACGCTTTGATCAGATAAATCAGTGTTATTTATGCAAGTGTCATTTTTATAGCAAGCTGTTATCGATTTTCAGAAAATTACACAAAAGTTTAAGTGTTGTTTTGTTATCGAGAAAGTATAAGTTGATTGCAAGTCTCTTTATATATCCTCCTTATATATCCTATAGCTTGCTATGCGACACTATTCCAATGCGAGCTACTTTACTTGTTTACATAGATACTAAAATATTTTTATGAAAAAGCATCGTGAGAGCAAAGATCGTTTCTTTTATGGATTTTTTCATGCCACTCTTATATAACTAATATACAAAACGTAATAACGACTTGTAGTAAATGACTTCGGGAATACCAAAATAGAATCCCATACCCCAAAGCTAGATGATTAGTGGCTTAACATCAAATCAGGGTTGGAAATAGTTCAAATCATGTCATCAAATTAGTACGCGGTTCATACGCACCAATGCGTTGCTTAATTTTAGCGTACATTGCGGGCCGCTTAGTGGTTTAATCGACGTTCAAATCAAATAGTAGCCGATGTAATTTGCGCTATTTAAATTGTCGCCACAATTACTTTACACGATACTGTGTTTGGATCTTATTCTATACTTTTGTAGTAAATTAAAGCATAAATATTTTTTTTAATCTTATAGAGTGATTAATTATTTTGTTTGCCCAATCCTGATGTATGTATGATGTCCTGATGTATGAGGCCCTAGTATCTGATGGTCATAATAATATAGTGGATACATGAACCTAGTTACTAAATTTACAAATTGATATTCTTATTAGAATGGAAAATAATTTTTAACTTAACATTAAATTAAAGTTGATATAATACCTTATTCAAAGTACCCGGATGACCGAGCGTTGATATTATAGATTAATAGATAAACTCTTCATTGTTTGTTAATGCACAATAATGACATAAAATAAATTAGTTAATAATAAGTTGCTCGGATAAAAACAATTTATTTTTATATAAGACTCCCAATTAAAAAAGTAAAAGTATCACATATACTCGCCAATAGATGCCAGGAAGAGTCATAATTTCAGTGTATGTTTTAATTGATTATCGCTCAAAACAACAATATTTTCTAAAAATGTGAATCCTAGCTAGATCGATTTACTGCCCCCTAAAACCCCTGCATACTAAGTTTCATAAAAAAACGTTGGAAAATAAGTCTAGTCTACGCTAATTACATTTCCTTTACAAGCAGTGTACGATGGTCTTTAATTATATAAGTACCGCCCACGACTTCGTCCACGTGGATATTAGTTTTTTGACCTAAGGCTATACCTTCGACAATAAATGGACTATTCAACACTAAAATAATTTTTCATTTTAAGAGGCCGTATACGAAATTTTGCCGATTTTGCTGATTTAGCTGATTTTACATATGAGATTTTGCAGTTAAAATACAGTAATTCCATAAGTTTTATAGCACATAATGCCTGATCATTTCAATAAACTACCAAATTGGCCACTTTTTAATTTTTATTATGTTGTTTTGCTTAATAGACTTGAAGACGGTGACACTTTTGTGAATTTTACAGTAATTTGTATGGAATATTACAAGCTCAAAAAGTGGCTGATGTATTAGATTATTATTTAAATGATCAGTTACATGGTGCAATGTAACTTATGG
The DNA here is from genome assembly GCA_911387765.1 of Pyrgus malvae. Taxonomy (NCBI): domain Eukaryota; kingdom Metazoa; phylum Arthropoda; class Insecta; order Lepidoptera; family Hesperiidae; genus Pyrgus; species Pyrgus malvae. The sequence goes on from OU426959.1 coordinate 25,144,387, forward strand.
AAATACTGTATTTTAAATGCAAAATCTCACAGGTATGTGTTAAATCAGGTAAATCAGCGAAATCGGCAAAATTTCGTATACGGCCTTTTAACCCGTAGTTCCTGAGATTAGCCTGAGATTATGGTTCAAATAAACAAACAAATTCTTCAGCTTTATATTATTAGCATTGTTTTGAAATACTGAAGACAATAACTTGTTAAGCTAACTTTAACATTATTATAACTTTTCATTACATTGCTGCGTGAATTCCGTTACCAAAGATATTTTCTAAGAAATCAGACAAGTACAATAAACAAAAGCATGTTATGAGTAAAGGAAAAACAGCGACGCATAGCGAAGTTTTAGCATACATTGCTCGTGGCTTTATTTCAACCTTTTATACGTCCCACTTCTGAGAAAAGTCTTCTCTCATAAGTTATGGATTTAGGCCATAGTCCACCACACTGGCCAAGTGCGGATTGGTGGATATCGGTGGCTTTATATCATACTTAAGTCTAACTAGTTTGCACTTGTTATTGTATGCACAAAACACATTTTAACATCGTATTAAATAATACGAATTGTATAACAGTAGAATGTGCAAATTAAAATGAAAAAGTAAACGTAAATACAATAAAATTTTTGAAGTCGCAGTATAATCATGTTATTTTGATTTGAACTAAAATTTATTATTTTTACATAAAATCTAATAAAACTAGATACCACAATTTTTTTGTTTTGTACTGTATCTGTGTAGGTGTAGTTATCTTATAGTATTTTAACATAGAAAGTGTAAAGCTTGTGCTATTAAATTGTCTACTACAGTGCGAATAAATGTCACCGGATTAACGACTCGAACACGGTAATTTGGCTTTCAACGATGCGTTTGCTAATTCGTCGTACATTGCGGTGCGGCTAGTTGTCTAATATACGCTCTAACTGTATATAGGTCAATGAATACTGTGCTGTTTGTGCATCCTGATTTTTTTTACGATTATATACGTTTTATTATTTTGTCCTTTCATAAAATTTAAGAGGTAGGTACTAGAAACTCAGGGCCGCCATTTATTAAAGCCAAAACTGCAAATGGCACACGCACAAAGGTCGCTTAAGAAATGGTATAAAAATACAAACAGGCTTAAAGTTTTTTAAAAGTATCGACATCATAATAATGATGACTTCAAGTTATTTTTACAGACCAAGCATGTATCTTCCACGTTCTATTTAACTTCGAAATTATGCCTAGCCTTTGCACATTGTTTAATCTTTGTTACTGGTTGGTAAAGATGAATTTCAATGTCCGTGATACTCTCAATTATATGGTATATGTATCAAAACCTCACCTCTTGGTACCGTACACCCAAGGACATTCAGCCGCGCTGTTCCCTTAGTTCTCTTTGTAAGTGTCCAAGACCCTAGGTCGTGCCAAGTAAACCAGAATAGAACGATTTAATACCAGATTGACTGAGACATTAAGGTTGGTGATTTAAATATTAGGTACTTATTAGTTTCAACAGGGCGAAGGAACTTCTTCTACATATATATTATCATGCAGTCCACACCACGTCTCTAGAGCAATTATCGCGTACGTATGCGTACATAATAATTATTTTCGGAAGCGGATACGATTTTCATGAAATTTAGTACTCGGGGGATTCAGGGGTGATATATCGATCCAACTAGATTTCATTTTTAGATATTATCGTTTTATGTTTATTTTCAGTGATGATCGACTTATTTTTTTTAATAAACTGAAAAATATGACTCTTCCTGACATCTATTAAAGAGTATTAATAATATTGTTGCGTAGAATGCCGTCAAACGCCATCCGCCAATCGCCATTCAAACAAATAAATGATAACGTCGATTTGAAAGACCTCTATAAGAATTTCGACGATATAATTAAAGCCTCTTTTGACGAATGGTTGCCTGCAACTCCTGCAAGTAGTTCAAATATCGGTGCGCACCTCTGACAAAGAAATTTGTAATGTGCGCATTTATCCGGTGATGGAAAATATCGTGATATTTAATTGATTACGATGTTCTCCTTTGCCGTGCATGCCTGAGAGAAATTCATAATTTCTCGAAAGCATGACGTCCACCAATCCGCACTTGGCCAGCGTGGTGGACTATGGCCTAAATCCCTCTCACTTGTGAGATGAGACCTGTGCCCAGCAGTGAGACATAAAAAAGGTGAAAAAAAACAGAGGACGTTTTTAAGTAACACTAAGCTAAAAATCAATTGTTTTTATCTGAGCAACGCTCCGTCGCCAGGGTACTAACTACCATGGAGTTCTAAATAGCGCATACTACTCGTATCATTCGTTTTCTCTGTGCTAACACAAACTAAAATTACCAATTTAGTAGATAATTTCAAATCCGTCGAGCCGTCCAATATGGCGTTAGTGCGGCGCGTGTTTGTTTAATCGACGCAGCCGCCGACATGCTAATTATCAGCACAATGCTTTGTTTGTTGCCAAATGCATCCCAATGATATGATATTTCAAAGGTTATTTACAAATAGGTCATAGCTTTCTTTACCGAGCTTTATTTTGCCAACAAACTGGCTTACAGTTTGGCAATCACAGAAATAGCAGATATTGGAAATTAAAAAAAAAACTATTTTGATCCCTATAATTGGCATAGCATAGCAGACTGAAAAATTTCATTAATTACGAATCGTCCGGTATGCCGTTTGTGTAGCTCGTGTTTGTCTAATGCACGCAGCCGTCGACCGTCGTCATTTCCAACGTAATGTACTGGGCTCTCTGCACCCATATAGTAATAGTTATTCACCTATCATCAAAGAGCGGAAAGCCCAGTGACCACATTCCAGTAAAATCAACTCGTCTCCACGGGGCCTTTACGGGTCGGACTGCTTAATGCATGGCTTACTGCGTTCAGGTTGACCGCAACATCGTTGATAAAGGTACAATGTTCGAATAGTTACTTGGTTTAGTGGAAACTGGGCATTTCTTTATGTTAATCCTAAACTACGCTGACTTTTGAAGGTTATCGAATAATGATACGTATTTTCGTACTGGCTGATTTTAAATGAAATAAAAAGAAAACGTAAGTTTCTTTTTTTAAATTCTTAGCTCAATATATTTTTTAAATTCAAATTAAGACTATAAGCTTCTTCTTTTCTTTTCATTTTGACGTGATAACGTCTTTAAAATCGTTTTAGTCGGGTGACATGTTCAGAAACTTGTGTCACACCAAAACCTCACGAGCGCGATCGCAGGTATAACGAGAGAGAGACGGACCGATCTCCCGTCTCATCTCGAGCGCTGCCAGTCATTCCGTGAAACACGAGCGGAGGCTGGCATAGCGTTCGAGTGAGTGGACCGATCTTCCGTCTCTCTCACTCTAGCGGCATACAAACGAATGGAGATTTTCTCGTGCGGACGTTATCACGTAAACATCTCGATCGTAAACCTACTTTACAAACAATTTGCCGTTTTTTTTTTACTTGTTTATACATCGTTGGGTGTTTCTTTGACAGTATTCTCCTGGGTCATCTGTAGAGGTGTTTTTCCACCATTATACAACCGCTGCATAAACAGTTCGAAGGACTTATGCATAGGACAAAAATGTTAAAAAATATTAATAATGTACTGAACGGACGATTAAAACAGTTTCTATCTTCAAGAAATGTCAACTAATAATCCTACTAATAAATAATTACCACACTTGTAGTTATTCATCTCTCTTAAGAGCGGAAAGATGAGTGTCCACATTCCTGTAAGATTAAATCGTCTCTGCGGGACCTTTACGTTTCGGGCTGCTTTATGCATGGTTTAATACGTACATGGTGATTGTCATAAGACCAGTGTCCATATTCCAGTAAGATTAACTCATCTCCGCGGGGCCTTTACGGGTCGGACTGCCTTATGCATGGCTTACTGCGAAGGTACAGGGTGACCGCAACGTTGTTGATAAATGTACAACATTTGGGATATTTGCTTGGTTTAGTGGACACTTCTTTACGTAAATCTGATATTACAATACGCTTCCTGTAGATCCACAATCACTTTCATAAAATTAGTGGTATATCTGGTTAATTTTATATAAATTTTTTGGCGCTTGTTGCGGAGTTCTAATTTTAAATTTGTTTCAAATATAGATTCGTGCTTTGGATACGATTTTTAGTTTATTAATCACTCATATACATTGATTTATATACATACATATGTACTAATGTTCACTTCTATCTATCTATCAGCCTTTTGAAGTCCACTGCTGGACATAGGCCTCCCCTAATGTTCGCCACTCCGTCCGGTCCTGCGCCCTCTGAATCCAGCTACCTTCTTCAGGTCGTCAGTCCACCTGGTTGGAGGGCGGCCTCTGCTTCTTTTGCCGAGACGTAGTCGCCAGTCGGAGACCTTTCTTCCCCATCGGTTGGCAGCCCTCCTAACTATATGGCCTGCCCATCATCAAGTGGCAATGCACAATTTGCTTATTCTGTAGCGGCATTCTTTGAGCTTATTAATTGAAAAAGGCCAAACTTAAAATATTTCTTACTTAGTTAGTTTAGTAGACTATTTTTATTTTTGTGAATTTGATTTATACTTTTCATTCTTTAAACACTTACTGTGTGTATTCTATAAAAAGCGTTTTTTGGAACTGGCCTTTATGTCAAATATTAGGTTTTTGTTTCGGAATTCGAAATTCAAATTTGTTTCTAATGTTTGCAATTTTCTGTTTTCAATTTAGTGATTTGCTTGCAAACCAAGAATTAGATTATTCTTTACCACCCTCGTCTTCGTCTGCGAGGACTTTGGTTGTTGAATTGTTCTAAAGGAAAGTAACCTAAGTTACTCCTCATTACATCAGCTACCTGCCAAGTCCCGTCCAAATAGGTCCAGCCATTTCAACCGTATATACGTTCATATGGATAATAAAAACCGGTTACCACCAACCCGCATTGGAGCAGCGTGGTGGTGTAAGCTCCAGGCCTCCCCAATAATGAGGAGAGACCCGTGCCCAGCAGTGGGACGCAAAAAGGGTTGCAGCCAAGGTTAAATGGCAAATCATTCGCATATGTCGCAGTGCCGCCGGCCGGCCTCGTTACCGTATCAAAATCATTATTTTGCTACTCTGTCTGTCTCTAATTTCTGCAACGTAAGCGATATAAGGATATTTTATATATATAATAATAACGCTTCACACTCATAGCCCCACAGTAGGGCAGACAACACAAACACCCAGACCGAGAACAGAAAAAAATCATCATTTAAATTTCTGTTTCGCCGGGAATCGAATACGGAACCCTTCGATTAGCATTGCAACTATTGCGCCATGAAAATCATCTATTGGTATTTTTTCACACGTTGGACCTATATATATCAAAGTTTAAATATGGATCTCTAACATTTTTTTAAAACATTCTATAGCCCATGATCATCTGGGATAAGGTATTCGTAGGATTCTTATGGTAGAAGAATTTTCCAAATCAGTCCAGTGGTATTGAAGCCTATTCCAATGCAATCAAACAAACAATCAAATAGTATAGATTTATAATAATGCTTCACACAACGCACTCTCATAGCCCCACCTAGGGTAGACATACCCTGTGTCGTGTGTGCCATGGACATACACAAAGACAGAAACACAAACATCCAGACCGATAACAGAAATTTTAAACTCATCATTTAAATTTCTGCTTCGCCGAAAATCGAACCTGGGACCCTCCAATCGGCAGTCTGGCATGTAAACAATACGCCACGCGGGTCGTCAAAAAGTTGGTGACCGCCCGCTTGGCTTGGACATCTACCTATCTACCTTTGTCAGTGGAAAACATTGTGATGAAATGTATATTGAATATAACGATATTGTGTTTCTTCGTCAAGCACGAGCAGCAATAAATACTGTTACATGTATAAAAATTTCTTAGTCAGAGCGCACCTCACCGTCGGGGATTGAACTCGGGACGCCGCGACATAGACCGATGTTTTTACCACTCGGCTGTCGCAGCTTCAGCTACATTGTCGGTTGTTAAAATGGTCGGGGAACGTTAAGGCATAATGGGGATTGGGAACACCTATTGTTTCAGGGAATTTAAAACACCGCCGTTTGCTTTACTGTGAAATAATTTTGCACAGATTTGTAATATTTGGCAAAAAGAAGTTTATCGTTTACGATTAAGCTTTTATTGTAAAGCCCAGCTTTATTTAAAAATATAATTGTTTGGCTGAAGATATAATATTGTGCATAAAATCCTATGTTCAATTGAAACGACCACCCGGGTGATGCAATAATAGTAACCCTACCGGACTGCCTATCAAACCCGTCCTTGTCCCGGGTTTGATTCCCGGCGAAACGAAATAAGATCTTGTATATATTTTTTTTTTGAGTTTCAATTTCTGTGCTTGGTCTGTGTTTCAGCTCGTATCGTTGTGTGGTCTATGGTACCCACGATACAGGGAATCTTAGTGCGAGGCTATGAGTGTGTAGCTTAGTGTTTAAAATTATGTAATAGCGATATCTCCACCAACCCGCATTGGAGCAGCGTGGTGGAGTAAGCTCCAGGCCTCCCCAATAATGGGGAGAAACCCGTGCCTAGCAGTGGGTCGTAAGGAGAGTTGCAGCCAATAGCGATATACGAATGGTTAAGATAGGTACTGATCTGTGAAGCGAAGTTCCCTGGTTCGAACCGGCACTGGCTGGTACATCTTATTATGTGCATATTTATCGCAACTCCACGGTGAGGGAAAATGTTTAATTTTTCATGAAAAATTGTTGCCCAAACTTTGAACTCTAGACGTCTTAATCCACAAGCTCTACTATGGGAAAATATTCACGTTACCTACGTAAAATTCCCACCTTTACACAAGCATGGTAAACTGTGGCCTTTTTTTTCTATTCCGAGAAGAGACCTATGCAGTCGCTGGACATAATAAAATGTCTTCAGAGTCTTCGATGAATCGTAGTCGTATCAACTAAAGGGAAGCATCCACATATTTTTATTTGTTCAAACAAAATAACTGGTGCCCGCTCTGATTGTTATTTCCATTATGTACGTTATTTACGGATTGTGAATGTGGATCAATTGGTTTACGGTTAACTGGGAATTTATCGGGAGTTTTCCCGTTATATCACCGGATTTCATTTGATTCAATTGTTTTAATAAACTCATTAACAATAAAAACTCATGTAGTGCGAACTCATCGTGCTGTAATGGTTATTTCAAATTAATGTTGTGTTTTAATTGAATTTGGATTGTAATTGTTATAACGTTGGTACAGGCTGATTGGTACATTTTGTCAATTATATTTTTTGATGAACTATTTTATAGTATTAGAAATGTTGTTTCAGTATTTTAATAGTATTTGCGAAGCTATTATTTTTCATTTTTACAAATAGGTATAACATGTACATTTATTTCAACATAGCATGCAAATAAAAAACCACGATGTCACAAATACAATGGTATAAGTAAAGGTTTCTGTTCTCGGTCTGGGTGCTTATGTTTCTGTATTTGTGTGTGTCCATGGTGACCACGACACAGGGCATATTTGTTCTACTATGGAGCTATAAGTGTGAAACGTTATTTATTTATGTATTTATTCCACAAAACTCATTTAATTTCATATTTTAAAACATTTTGTTTTTCATATTTTATTGGCTTGTAGAGCAGAATACATTTATTACTGAGGCTAGTCCTAAGTTACTGCAGGGGCGCGATACCTTTTTCTTTCTTTTTTTTTTGGTATCGGGGGGAAACCTTCAACAGTTACCCGGCACCTTGGGAGAGGACACGGGGTAATGTGGAATTTGACCGCACTAAAACCCCCTCGGTGGCTGCCTCTGCATTTGGGGAGGATTCTGGAATCTCCAGTGAAACGCACCGGTGTCCTCCATGCGTGACGCCTCAGAACGGGGCCATCTTCGGGAGAGCAGATGTGCTCTCCTGCACCTTCCGATGCTTACGGCGGCATGCAGCCACGCACACACCGCTGCCCTTCCTGGGGCTGGTGGATAAACGGATCGAGCTCCCACTGTCACCGACCAAAACCCCGGAAGCTCCTTTTAGTCGCCTCTTACGATGAGGCAGAGGATACCGTAGCTCTATTCTTAATCCCGAAGCTACAGAAACTAGGGGTGCGATACCCACAGTAATATGACCGCGCGCCTCACATGAAATACTGACCAGGCATGAAGATGCAAGCAACGATTACAGTGCGTAACATATCACAATGACATACTAAACTGGCCAATCAGAAGACGCATCCTCAGTCACGCTATCAAAGTTTCTTAGAATCTAAGCATTTATAAATGGTCCCAAATAAGCATCTGGACCGAGGCCCCTAGGCAGTCCCTCACATTCACTGTATTCCACATTACAAAACGCATTACTTTCTATATTTCAAGATAATTAATAAAATATACAGTCTCACATTAATTTCCCCATTTTAAACGCCGACTCATTAGAAAGCTATGTCAGACATTTCCTGTGACCAAAAGCGACAAACTGACAAACGTATCGATTCAAAGAAAGTTGAGTTAAATAAACATTCACAAATTAGCCGTGGCTCCGTTTCGAATCACTAATTCAAATCACACATCAAAGAAAAAGTTTTGGTTGAGTGTGACGAACTGTTACGCTGCGAGGCGGTCAGGATTCCCCAGGTGTCGTTAAATGAAAAGTCGAATTTGTAGAGACAAAATATATGACTTTAATTCACACACACAACTGTACAGGCACACAGTTCCCAAGTCCAAGTTTTTTATGTGTTGTCGTCTAAACACTACGAGGTTTAGGTGCTAACTGATTTATTAAATAAAAACAGTGAATTTATAATAAAACGAAAGAGACGAAAATGCATAGTTGTAATATGTACTTATTGTTTGTAAATGCTGATCATTTAAATTAATCGGGTTATAACAGCCCCCCCGTTTGACGGAGCATTATCCTTAAAGAGAAGGTTATGCGAAGTAGGAAAAAATATTGAAAGAAAAGTATTACAACTATGATTGAAAAAAGAAATAAAAAAATATTAAAATAGAAAATAGTAATTAATCGCGAAACTCAGACTCAGGATCACAAACATATAAAAATTGAAAATTAGAAAATTTTGAAAATATTTTTATGACATATTTATACACACCAGAAACAGGAACATTGAACAAAGTTAAACTAGATTTTATAAAAATATAACATTATAATAATTTAAGCATTGAAAAATAGAATTTCTATCATTGTTTACTTATAGAGCTTTGTTTAAAAAGATAAAATTGACACACACACACACACACACACAAGAAATAGGAAAATAGAAACATTTAAGAAATAGTAACTGAAATAAAAACATTATACAATTTTTATTTATTATTAGATTAAATATTATTGATTATTAGAAGACCTTAGAAAAAAGAATTGCATTTTAATCATACAATAATAAGTGCATATTTGTAAACAGTATAAACCCGTATGAAATTAAGTGTAATAAATTAAACAGATAGTAGAAAATTTTTGTTTTATACCAATAAACAAAAAAATTTTAATTGCCTAATTTTACAAAAATAATATGAGAATAGAGATTTATTGTTAAATTAAGATTCAATGTATTATTATTTTCCACTACCTTATCAAGAATTTAAACACGAAATCCAGAATAAAACATAAAGTAGATAATATAATAAATTAACATTTAACAAAACTTGAAAGTATGAAAATATATTATTATTTTTGTTAATAAAATTACCCAAAATTCAAAATTATAATTTGTATCATAGTGTAATAAATAGAAATTAAACACATTTTTTTACTATTTTTATTGAACACTGAATGTCAATCAGAAAAAAAAATTCACAAAGAAAACGCATTAACGAGTCAAAATTAGGTACATTATTTAATTATTGTTAGGTAAGTAAATTATTCTCGTAGTATGAATGAAAGTGAATGTTTGAATTTGATACATAATGCGCAGTGGACAAAGAATATTTTACCTACTTAAGAAAATTATGAAACCACATTATAATACACTTTTTGATCAAAATAATTTGGCTCGTTTACAAACATCGATAAAAGAAAATCATTTAATTCTTCATTAAACATTTTGTGTAATTTAAAATTGAGTAAGAGTTAGTACAATTAGGATGTAGCGAAAAGAATTAATAAAATAATGTTAATAAGTTATATAATATATTTTTAGGGTCAATATATTTTTTACAATAGAATTATATGTAGATTTACGATTTAGTAATAGAGTTAGTAAGTAATGGAATTAGAAGTAAAATAACGATGAAGTAATAAGAATTAGTAGATAATTAGTTGTAAAATTACGATTCAGTGTTAAGTTATAGAATTAGTAGTAAAATAAAGATTAAGTAATGAGGATCAGTACATAAATAAATGGTTTAGAATATTGTTGTTAAGTCACGTTGTGCTTACTTGCATATTTAAACAATATCCTTAACTAGAATGAGACATACTTAGGTAAATATTGAATAAGTTACTTATAAGAAATAGACTCTTTTTTAGGATGAGATGCATAAAAATAGAATTAGTATAAAACATGACGCTCTTTAGAATAATACGAATTAGAATTATTTTATCTATGATTTTGTAAATATCATCTCGGTGGAGAGTTTGGGGCTGGCTACCCTGTTCGTGCACCGGATTTTGAAAAACAAGACCGACGGAGAGTTTGGGGCTGGTTACCCTGTCCGTGCGCCGGGTTATTTATTCAGGCGGAGAGTTTGGGGCTGGTTACCCTGTTCGTGCGCCTGATTTTGAAAAGCAAGACCAACGGAGAGTTTGGGGCTGGTTACCCTGTCCGTGCGCCGGTTTATTTGTTGAGACGGAGAGTTTGGGGCTGGCTACCCTGTCCGTGCGCCTTTAATAAAAAAGGAGACCGATGGAGAGTTTGGGGCTGGTTACCCTGTTCGTGCATCGGTTTTAAAAACATAAAATAAATAATTAATATTCTTAAGAGTCAGTACATACTTACATGAAAGATGTTAAAAATATCAAAGATTTAGAATGAGAGGATTAGTATAAGAGTAATGATTTAGTATGATGTACAACGTGACAATATGTAAGATTTAGTAATATGTATCTGTATTAAAAGTATAATATTAAAATATGTAGATATGAAATAGTATGATATTTAGTATGATATCTCTATATAAAAATGACGAGAACTGCCGGATGAAGAAATAATATTTTGTTAGTAGAAAAGTGATTTTGATGATTCTAGAAATCGAGTCCACACGTGTCGTATTATTATTGTATTTGCGCTTGCGACACTCTGTTACTGTGTGACCTGCATTTTTAGCTATATGCGCAAAATACAATATCTGCATGCGCTAATGGAAAATAATTATTTACCTCTTTGATGTAGAACAAAATTGCAGTTGATGATATTATTTGATTGTAAGTTTAGCTTAGAAAAGATAAATGGATTAATTGTTAGTATGAAATGTAACAGTTTGAATTTAAGTAAGTAGGTACCTAGAATTAAAATAATGTAGAAATAAGAATGAAAAATCACACAATAGTTACTGATATAAAAACACAGGTAATAAAATAGCACATAAAAATCAAATGAAGAGCAAGAACATAAAAACAAATGTATGAATTCAAAGTCAGAAATTACAAAAATAAATTCATAAAAATTTGAATTTACACATGATTCGTATTATTATAAAAAAAAAAGTAAAGTTGGAATAAAAATTGCAAAAAAATGTAATATAAAGCACATTAAACTGACATTTAAAATTAAAAAATGAAATTATTTAATTATTTTCTGAAATAAAACGTTATACGACATATTAGTTTGAGGAATCTTAGAAACATAAAAATACACAGTAAAAAGAGAATTAGAAATAGTAAATACACGAATTAGTTATCACTTTATCAGTTTTGGATGTTCGGATTCCTGGAGGATTTGAAATAGAAAGTAGTTGATATAGTATTGTAGATGGTGACGATGATGATGATGATGGTGGTGAGTTAGACCTTCTCGCTGGCGCGGGCTCACGGAGACACCGGAGGCTTACCGTCGACCAACGTGCTAGACGACCATGGACGATGATTGAGGGGTGTGGAGCGGGCTCACGCAGAAAGCGGAGGCTGACCGTCGTCCACTGGGATACCGGGAGCGTGGAGTGGGCTCACGCAGAGAGCGGAGGCTCGCGCAGAAAGCGGAGGCTGACCGTTGTCCACGTCCAAGTTGTGTGTACAGCTGAGGAGCGGGCTCGCGCTGAATGCCGAGGCTGACCGTCGTCCTGGTGTAGTCCTGGCGCAGGCTCAGGTCCTGGTCTGAGGCTTACTGTCGGCCAGGCGACACTTCTGGGTATTCGCCTCGGGTTCTATCGCCGGAGATGGTGGATGGTGATTCGGCGATCCCACTTCTGACACCAATGTTACGCTGCGAGGCGGTCAGGATTCCCCAGGTGTCGTTAAATGAAAAGTCGAATTTGTAGAGACAAAATATATGACTTTAATTCACACACACAACTGTACAGGCACACAGTTCCCAAGTCCAAGTTTTTTATGTGTTGTCGTCTAAACACTACGAGGTTTAGGTGCTAACTGATTTATTAAATAAAAACAGTGAATTTATAATAAAACGAAAGAGACGAAAATGCATAGTTGTAATATGTACTTATTGTTTGTAAATGCTGATCATTTAAATTAATCGGGTTATAACAGAACGCTTAAAATAGAGTTCTATTGCTGCTGCACTGAAATCAAAGCTAAACTTTTCTCCGGTTTTTTTTAGCGGTTACCTTTTTCTTCCCTCACTGCGGGGCACGGTTATCTTCTTATAATTATAGGAGCCTGGCGTTGTGGAATATTTTCAAACTGCCTTTAGGACTCTGATGAAATAACACCCTCATAAGATTTAGGTCAATGTGAACCAAAAACAATGTCGTAATGGAAATTACTGCAGAAAAACGATTAAGGTTCAGTACCCATTACATTTTTAAGGTAAGTTTGAAAGTATTAAAAATACACTTAAATGTAGGTATGAATTTTATATAAGTGTTTCTTTACAACAATTTCTTTAGCATATTAATTTAAATCTTTGTGCAACTACCTTAAGGACCCCCGGTATGTGTACTTTATGCAATTATAATATTATTATATTAATTAACATTCACAGTAATGGACCGATTAGTCGCACCTTATATCTATCCGTTGTCAAAAATAACTTCGAGTAAAATTACAATGTTCCTTTGATCCGTCCCTCATTAGTAAAGTCCTTTATACGACTACATAAATGACACGCGGTGTTAACTATATGCTATTTTCGTCCTTTATGTGTGAGTAAGACGTGATTTATTTGAAAGTTGTATAAATTAGGTCTATGTTGCATGGTTCCACCAGAGATGTTCGATGTTCGTTGCAATCATTCTTCACCACCGACATCAGGCAAAGCTCAAACTTGTTTAAGTATATGATTTACTTAGCAGTATGTAGCAGCGCAACTACATATGACCACAGACAAGGCTTAGTGCGGTTTCAGTTCAGCGTATTTGACGGCGTGTATACGATCGTTTCTGAAAACGCAGTTACGCGCGCGCTATTTTTTATACCGGAAAATGTCAATTTTTAACGGCTAAACGCGCTTCAAAAAATAAACAAAACGCGCCGAAAAATACGCTTTTTCACACCAGCCACGCTTAGGCTTGTGTTTGTGTGTAGTGTTCATATTAACTTGAACATTCAATCAGGCTATTTTCAAATTGTTAGCCTCAAGTATTATAGTTGAAATTTTATCGGTGTAGTAACCACATAAAATGTAAAATACATTAAAATGCTATTAAGCAAAATGATATCAGAACCAAAACAAATTCTTTTTTGGAAAAATATTTTCATCTGAAATTGTGGTCGGCTGGTTAAAATAATGAACTTAAACAGTAAAACATATTTTGTATAATTCGCCTTTTAGCAGTAATAATATTAAGCCATGCATTTCGTGCAAAATTTTATGTGCGGTTAATAAATAATTTACAGTAATTTTTATTTTATTTCATCAATTTAAGAGAAAATTTTATGATACAAAATTTATAAAGAACCTCAATTATGAAAAAAAGGTTAAGTCAGGAGTGGCTTCAATGTAACTTCATAATGAATATTGTAAGATATCGCAAGCATACGTCAGAAGTGTAAGTTTTAATCCTAGCGTTCATATCCGAATAAGAAAAGTTGTTACATGCGAATTTATCACTTGCTTCACGATAAAATAGACATTGGAATGTGCTGGAAGCTATGCTTGGTATTTCTCGCGACAGAATGGTGAAGGTTACATAGTTTTCAAAATCTGCTAGCTTAAGTGGCAACAATCTGGCGATAGTTAGGAGGACTGCCAACCAATGCAAAAGAAAGGTCCTAAAATGGCTCGTCTCGGTAAAAGAAGCACAAACCGTTCTCCAAGTAAACTGATGACCTGAAGAAGGTGGCGGGAAGCCGCTGGATTCAGACGTCGCGGGATCGGACGGAGTGCCGAATTTAAGAGGAGATCTATGTGCAGCAGTGCACTTCTGATAGATAGATGATATGCCATAATTTATACCTAAAGTTATTACTTTTTTTCATTTTTTATTCGGGATACCACTGGTCCAATTGTAAAGTTTATACTGCAAATTAATATCAGGCTCAAGGACTATATTTTAACGGAACCGGCCAGTCTGAGCCAATTTATTCCGCACATTTTACGCACGTGAAGAGTTCTTGAGTACTTTTACCCACTTACCCTAAAACGGTACAATTTGATATATGTTACACCAAGAGGCTTAAATTTTCTTGAATATTTAGTATGGAATATATATATAGGATATTATGTTTTATTTTTTAATAATAAACTTTGTTCTTAACGTAATTGCCATTAAGGATCTTGTTAAAATTAGCACCTTCCAATGTGCTTACATCGTGTTTGAAAATATGTATTATTACCACTCTTATTAACGGACAGCCATAGCGACATTCATCAAAATTATATAAGTATATAGTGAAAGGAACACATTCATTTTTTTTATTTGAATGGAGTAGCAGACGAGAATGCAGGCCACAGCCCATGGACAATACACATACAACCTCAGCAAGCATAGGTAAGTCTTGTCTGAGATCGTATGCAGTTGCGCTGCTACTCCGGTCGCCTCATGTAAGTGTGGCCGGCAACTGCACCTTTCCACCGAAACATAATAGAATTGGTTCACGGCAGAAGTGGGTGCAGCGGTGGTACTTCCCCGCTCGAACCATAATAGTTCTACCACCTACCATCATCTATTTAAACATACCTACTATCGCTGTTATTTATTAAATACAATTTCTGCATTTAATGTTCACACGCAGAATTAGACATAAAAGATAATATAAGAAGGTCACAACTACTAAATTATTTCTGCATAGTGACTCGTTTTATATAAAAATTTTGAGTTATACCTCATCCAGAAATCATTCAAATAAAAAAGGCTTCAAATTCCTAAAATTAATATCAGATCCAAGGACTATTATTTCAGCAGCACTGTCCGGTATAAACCGATATATTTCACTGAAGGACGCATATTTTTCGCACGTGAAGAGCTTTTGAGTACTTTTACCCACTTACCCGTAAAACCGTACAATTTGATATATTACGCCGAGGGGTTTAGATTCCTCGAAATATCAAGTACTTTGAGCGGTATAAACGTTTCATTTTAGTTATCTTCGTTTTACCATTTAAATTCAATCGTTTATAATTGTGTTTGTAGGATAATAAAGCAATGCCATTAATCGTAGATTGCACATCTGGAAATGGATGTTATATTGTCAATTAACTACATTTGTGCTTGTCTATTTAGATCCTACATGAGCAACGTCGGAAAAGGGGAACTCAATAAGGTTTCTAATCTGTGTGAAGTAAGGATATCGAGGTTTTAAATCTGAGTAAAGATCGTTCGTCGATCTCTATAATCATTATTAGCTTTGAGATGTTACACATTTTCTTGTGGCAAGTGATTCATTACCCACTTTATTACCTTATTAACTACAAAGCAAAGTGTAACTTAAACTTTGTAAGTGCTTTAATTTGAAACCCTACTTTCAAGCTCGGGATGTACTCCCTAAACTTTAATTCACCCTAAATGTGGGCGATGTGACCTCATGTTCTCCAAAAAATAGCCTAGTCCGTCTTACATTACTACAATTTTTATGCGACATAGAGAAAGTCGGGATTCCCAAAAGTTTGAAACAATACTCATTTCACATCTCTCGAAGTTCAATCGTGAGAACTGAATTTTGATGGAAACGTGTTATCTCGAATACTTACACATCTTAGATTCCAAATAAATTAGAAGCAGGAATATTACAAAAGTACGGACCTTAAATTCGTCACAGGAATACGTAGTAGAATTATTTGTGTAGGCAGCTTGACTGGCAAATTACCATTACTCCATAACTTTTCAAAAGGCACTACTGACTTGCTAGGGATTTTATGTATAAGCAGTGACCATTAACGCCACAACGATCTAAATGCTTGATTCCTAATTCATTTTATATAAAATAAAAAAATAAAGAGCTATATCTAATCAGTTCTTGATCGCAGTTACAGTAGAACCGAGTGTCCCAACATCTGTTCAAGTTGGACGCCACTTTCACATATCTTTATTTGTTGAATTCTGTTCTTTCCAATCTGTTATTCTTTCCATTTCACTTTCTTCATCCTCTTATTTGATGTTCAATGTTTCATGTGACTGTACTTATGAACGTGTCTATTGAATATCGTTTCAATTAGCAACAATTTTTACGTAAATCTGTGATCATTTTTATATCCAACTAGCTGTGCCCCGCCGTTTTACCCACGTTAATTTTATTAAGTATCCAATTTTATTTCTGATATCTCCAAGAATTTACATACTTATGTACAAAGTTTCATGATGATCGGTTAAGTAGTTTTCGCGTGAAAACGTAACAAATAACCGGATATTCACATTTATAATATTACTATGATTTACATGATTCGGTGGGTACGATAAGCCGTTGAAGTCGGATTTATTGATAGATAGCAGTCGTTGAGCCTTGAGTCATTGAGAAACTATGCTAGTATCTCGATGCCTTAAGTAGGTCTTTCGGACTGTTCGAAAACCAATCTATATGAGTTAGATCCAGGTGATTTTAATTAACTTTGTCAAGCCGTGGAACGCATAAAAGGATTGTAGCCACAAATGGTGTCAAATACCACAAAAGTAAACGACCTGTACGACGCAGTAATTCCTTTACATGTATGCTGTTCAAGAAGTTCTGGGTTCGATTTCCAGTAGCACAGATATCTAAATTATGATTTAACAACTTATTGAATACATTATCCATTATAACTCGTATTATTGTTAAGTGAACCTTATGTACCCTAAAAATATGGGCAGTTTATAATAATATGACACTCACATTCAACAAACAACCGGTCCAGTAACCCAAGCTGGGATACAAAGACAGCGCCCAGCGAACATTACTTACGCTAAGCCGCTGTAACACGTTGCGTAACAAACAGACGTACAAATGGACTCAAATTTATGTTGGGTAAGGGCTCAATGTCCATTGTTCTGCTAATATTTCAGGGGCTGTATTCAACGAGGGATTCTTCCGTCAGACAGGAAACAAAAAAAAAGAAAAGAGGTATTTTAAATATATTTGAACGAATTAGATTAGATTAGACGAGTGCAGGCCTCGTGGTGATAAGAAGTCGCTGCAGCCCATGGATATGTACGCACAGCCTAAAGCGACCCTATGTTTGCCTGTCGTCGTTTGCAGTTACGATGCTGTTCCAAAGGCGAATGGTCGTATCATCTAAGTGTGACTAGCAACTGTACCTTTCGATAGAAATACAATAGAATTGCTTCACAGCAGAAGTGGGAGCAGCAGTGTAAGTCTCTGGGTGAACAAATAAAAGTTCTACCACCGCACTAACTACCTTCAGTAGGTGGTAGAACTATTATGGTTCGCTCGGGGAAGTACCACCGCTGCACCCACTTCTGCCGTGAACCAACTCTATTGTGTTTTGGGTGGAAAGGTGCAGTTGCCGGTCACACTTACATGAGGCGACCACTAGCCTCCGGAGTAGCAACGCAACTGCATACGACCTGAGACAAGACTTACCTATGCTTGCTTGAGGTTGTATGTAGATGTCCATGGGCTGCAGCGACCACTTAACACCACGTGGCCTGCATACTCGTCTGCTACTCCATTCAAATAAAAAAACTGAAATCCCCTCAATGGCCTGCCTCAGTGCCTGGGGAGGACTCCAGGATGTCCAGTGGAATGCACCGGTTTCGTCTAAGTGCGGCGCCCCAGAACGGGCCCAATCTTCGGGAGAGCTCGTATTCTCTCCTGCATCATCCAATGCTCATGGCGGCATGCGGCCACGCACACACTGCCGTTCTTCCTGGGGTTGCTGGCTGGACGGGTCGAGCTCCCACTCTCACCGCCCGCAACCCCGGCAGCCCACTTTTAGTCGCCTCTTAAACTCAGGCAGGGGATACCGTAGCTCTATTCTTAACCTCGATCTTGATCGAACCTCGTAGATAGAAGAACTTTTATGGTTCGCTCGGTTAGTGCTAATTATGTATTTACTTATTCATTTTTTATCAAATTAATAGAATCAGGCGTTACTTTGCGGAACTCCATTGTTATAAAGTTAGGTAAAAACTACTTTGCCACAATCCGCAATCAGAATGTATGATGGTGTATACTTTTTTCATTCAATCGCAACATAGGACACATGCACATGCAACAACAAAAAGTATACACCAACATACGTACCACCACCAACACGTGTTTCGCCCCAAAACAGAGCAAAGACTTTGCGGGTAACCGTCGTAGATTCAATAACTCTGATGATGCTCTGTTTTGGGACGAAATACGTGTTGGTGTTGGTACGTATGTTGGTGTATACTTTTTGTTGTTGCATGTGCATGTGTCCTATGTGGGAGGGAGGGAGGTGCTATTGCATGAAAAAAGTATACACCATCATACGTTCTGATTGCGGATTGTTGCAAAGTAGTTTTTACAACTTTATCATTTTTTATCGTTGCAAGGATTCTTTTTTTTTACATCTTTATTGTTGCATTCCTCAAAGTAAGTAGTAGATCTTCAAGCATTATAATTTAGTGCACAGTAACGGTTAGTACGATTATGACACACATTCACCAAACAGCCGATCCCGTAACCAAACCGAGGCAACAAACCGCCCGTCCCAAACATTACTCACCCTGAGCCGCTGTAACACGCTGCGCAACAAACAGACGTACAAATAAACTCATATTATTATTTACGTCGGGTAAGGGCTCAACGTCCGCCATGTTTGTTCTGCTAATATTTCAGGGTCTGTATTCATTGAGGGATTATCACTCGGACAAGATCCGGAAAAGAAAGGGCAGTTATTATATTGTTAATGAAGATTTTTGCCATTGTGTGTAGAATATGACTAGTGATTAAATGATAGTTGACGTAATAATTAAATTAGTTAATATTATAATGGAGTTTTTATTTTTTCCATGTCTTGACAAAAGTTATTATTTCAGATTGTTTGTTATTTTTATTTTTACTTAGACTTTTAAATAATATTAGATCATTATTTTTATTAAAAAATTAAACATATTAAAACTATGCTCCAGGCCTCCTTAATCATAGAGACAAAGTAATAAACTTAACCCAAGAAGGAAAACGTTATTTTTTTGTACGGAAAAGATAAACAGGTGCTTGAGAGGGGCAATATTTTAAATACCAATTTACTCAAAAAATATTGTGAAATTGTATAATTTTATATTTCAATTATTTTTTACATTACAACTTAATGAAAATAAAAGTATTATCATTATTTATTGTATAAAAATATTCAAGATTTTACAAAAAGTAGCGAAAATTATACTTTCTTTTGCGGGTGCTATATTTCGACTCCTTTTTAAATATATTGATAATATTTATAGTATTTTGTTACTAACTAATTATTTATGATATACTCAGTGTCGATTTATAAAAAATACTGAAAATCATTCTGAACACGTCATCTTCGATATTGTCATCTTTTTTCTCGTAAATAAGCTAGAAAAACGCCAGAATTAGCCGTAGGTTCTTCTGAGCAACGTATTTTGATAGGTTTGTGGAAGGAAAAACAACATTTTTTTTCTAATTCTAAAATAGGCGATAGCGAATGGTGTTTTAGGGTTCCGTAGCCAAAATGGCAAAAAAACAGAACCCTTATAGATTCGTCATGTCTGTCTGTCTTTCTGTCCGTCCGTATGTCACAGCCACTTCATTCCAAAACTATTAGGACTTCAAAGTTGAAACTTAGTAGGTAGATATAATCTCTGAACCGCTTTACGATTTTTATACAAAATAAAAAAAATATTAATAAGGGTGGGCTCTCCATACATGAAACTCAAACAAAAAAAACTTTTTTTCATCAAACCTATTCTTGTAGGGTGTCTATAGATTGGTCTTTTAAAATGACATTGAGGTTCCGAAAATCATTTTTTCTCAAAGTTAATCATTTGAAAGATAGACACTTCCGAAGTAGTAAAATGTATGCCCCCCCCCCTCTAACTTTTAAAGTAAGATAGTGAAAAATCTATCAAAAATATATGTTGTAGATCTCAGTAAAAACTTTCAACGAGAATTGGTTCGAACGAGATATAGTACGCAGTTTTTGAGATATAGTAATTTTTTAAAAACCGCAAATATAACATTGTCGTTCATACAAACACTATCAAAAACAAAGTTATTTTTGCTGACGAAAAATAATAATGCTTGCTATTACGGAACCCTTCATGGGCGAGTCCGAATCGCACTTGGCCACTTTTTTCAAAATTAACGAAGTCTACAGAAAAAATATTTTTCCAAAAATGATCATGGAAAATTAAAAATAATTTTCATTACCCTTACATCCCGTTAAGCAATAATACTGCATCAAGAGTACTGGGAGAGCATAGCCAAGCAATGGTTCCATCTTATTTAATGGAGTAGAGCAAATGGACTTTCCATTACTGGTCGAGGACAAGCTAACCAACTGTAAACTTATCAGATCCTGTGCTATTTTATTGATTGTGGCTATCCTGCCTGACCAATAAAATTAACTAGAATATTGTTTGTTGCCGAACGTAATACGAATTCAGTGAAAGTACATAAGAAGTTATCAGTTCGTTGATCTATGATCTGCTGCATCTGTTTTCTATCATCCCAGAAAATGTCATTAATCTATTGTACGATATATTGGAGAGATCTGGAGCTATCTTTACCATGGTGTTTTAACGCAGACTTATTCAGGAAAAACCAATAACTACTATTTACACTCCACTTCTAGTCATTTGTAAATGGTTCATGGTAAGTGATTTCATTTGCGATTGCGAAAAGCTATTGTTCTTCTCATTATATAAAAGCTGTGATCAAACATTAGTATCTCGTAGTGGAATACCACAAGTCCTTTGTGCTATCAGAATACTTAGAGATTTGCTTTCACCACGTTGGATAAAGCAGGCGGTGGAATTAAAACATTTAACATTGGCAAACCGTATATAAAACCTCCGGTATGAGTTTGTGACTATTCTCTATCATTCTTAAGAATGAAGAATCATACAAACAATGATAGATGAATTCTAAAACAATTAATTACGAAATAGGTTCAAAATGAAATGATTTGATTCTTTCAAAAAAAGTAAAGAGCTTTTTTCCATCTTCGGATTAATTTTCGTACAGTTAAAATTCATAGGACTTTTGTATGAGTTGCAGAGTTCTTTCTACTTCACCGTCAATTTTCCTCCGTGACAACACCATATACTTCAATACAGACAGGCTGTCTCTCTCATCGCAATATTAATGTGTGTGATGGCACTAATGTGGATACAAACACCGCACTTCCGTGACGACGACGGGACGGCAGCGGAAACGGGTGTCACGTGTGATAACACAAACATCACAATATCGCCAGGGCTATTTTGGTCAAGCAAACAATAATAGTTAAAAATGTTGAAGCCCAAGCTCAAAAAAATAGTGGGTCACACAAAAGAGTTTGAGGTCGTCTGCTAATTCAAATAACAGACTATCTCTCTCATCGCAATATTAATCTGTGGGACGCGCTAATGCGGGCGTAAACATCAGGCTCCGTGATTACGACGGGACTGAACCGGAAATAGGTGTCACGTGTGGTAACACAAACAACATATTTTGGTCAAGATGTCTAAGAAATCTGTTTTTAAATTAAGGAATGTGAGCTCGACGTGGTTTCATTAGATATGATACATATTAAGAAAGAAGTAAAAATTGTAAATAGTTTTAAAAACAATTTAATATTTTCTTAGTTTTCCTTTACATTTTATCATTGCCTGCATTAATCATATAGGTCAATATCATTATAACGTCACATCGCCGCTATTATTAGTAAGGGATGGTGCTAATGTGGGTGCAAACATCGCGCAACTGTGCCGTCGACGAGACGGCTGCGGAAATAGCTGTCACGTGCGAATACAAACATCAAATATGGTAGAAATGTATTCAAATATGACATAAAAGCTTGAAATAAAGGTTGTTTCTAAATTCAGCAAGAAGCCTTAAATATGTCCAAATAAAGGTAACTAAATATTTAAAGTGAAATAAAAGCTGTTAAAGACAAACGCACGGTTAAAACAGCTTTATTAATCTTCAAATCAATACAAAACAATACATCTCCTCTGTTTTGCTTCTATTCAGGTATACAAAGGAAGCTTATGATATGTCATTTTTATTTTGTTACAGATCAGCTATCACTGCTATTTCACTGCTATTACGGGGAAATATATTATGTACCTACAATACGAGTTTAATAAGCGGAAGAATATGATAGGAAAATTGTCTACGTGCAGATTTTTTTTCGTTTTACTCCTTTTACTTACTATAATCTACGATATGAATTTAAATGAACTAAACATTTTTTTTTTTCATTAGTATGCAATGAGAAATAGCAACTAGAAACTTAACTAATCCAAACATTGTAATCCCATGTTAATTCCAGTATCACACAAATCCAACATCATTCAACTCTGTGTAAACAAACTGTCACTCTCAATGCTGATTTTAAACCAATTATTTAATATAATGAAACTCTCCCATAACAAATTTAGATCCAACACCAATATAGCATAGTTTTATGTAAACAGACTGTCACTCTCATCGCTATATCATAGCGGATTGGCGCTAATGTGCGCGCAAACATCACACGTCCGTGACATCCACGGAAATGAATGTCACGCGTGCTAACATAAACATAATTTTTATCGAAAACGCTTGCTTAAAACGAAAAAAATATGATTGTCTATAAAGTCTGTTTACGGACGATAGTTTAACGTGACAACATCATAATAATTCAATGAAGAAACAGTCGACGAACGGCGCAAGCCGAACGCTCAAGCCTCAAAGTACAAGCGCCGATCGTAACATACAATGAGACATCCTTGTTCGTGCATGCAGCCGGCGTACATCGATTTATAAGACGTTGTCACGTCAAATAATCTCATTTGATTACTTGCTAATTTAAGAGTTAGAACCCTTCTTTGCAAGAGGAAAAAATACTTATAAGATCACGTCTTGCATATACTACTCATACAAGATGCATTACGATATTTCGAAGGGCGGTGAATTAATTGCACGTGTGTCTTGTAATTGGAACTTTCGTATTCTTTTTATTGTATCAATCGATTCCATTTGACACAGGGATCAAGAGTTCTTGAGGAACCACATCGATTGGAGTACCCTGAAAGACAGTAATATGAGCAAATGTTAAACATACTAACGGCTCATACTAACAAATCGAGTCAAATGACGTCAAATATCATGAACGTAGTACTAAATTCTATGGGGAAAACAAATGATTTGCAATTTTAACTGCGTTTAAGTTATATAGTTATAAAGTTAGGTAAAAACAACTTTGCAACAATCCGCAACCACAACGTATGATGGTGTATACCTTTTTCATGCAATAGCACCTCCCTCCCTCCCACATAGGACACATGCACATGCAACAACAAAAAGTATACACCAACATACGTACCACCGACACGCAAAGGCTTTGCGGGTGACCGTCGTAGAGTCAATAACCCTGATGATGCTCTGTTTTGGGGCGAAACACGTGTTGGTGGTGGTACGTATGTTGGTGTATACTTTTTGTTGTTGCATGTGCATGTGTCCTATGTGGGAGGAAGGGAGGTGCTATTGCATGAAAAAGGTATACACCATCATACGTTGTGGTTGCGGATTGTTGCAAAGTAGTTTTTACCTAACTTTATAACAATGGAGTTCCGCAAAGTAACGCCTGATTCTATTAATTTTATAAGTTATAGTTGTATTATTTTTAGGGTCTGTCTGTCAAGAGTTCAAGACCCTTTTTCTCAGGAACTCGTGGAGGTACTGGAATCTATATCAAATACTTCGGTCTACTGTCCCTTGGAGCTGTGAAAAAATCAAACTTCTAAGCCAGCGGAATCAATTAATACAGCTGTTTATGCCGCATGGGAATCCGAACCTACAGGGTACTTCCCGTGAACCGTAACCGTCAGCTTACTACCCCTTTTTCTTATGAACGCTTAGAGGTATTAAATAGAAATTCATACCAAATACTCAAGTCTATAATATCTTTAAGCTGTAAGAAAATCAAACTTCTATGTCAACGCAATCCAAAGAAATAGCAATTTAAACCGCATATTTTGAAACTCTCGACTACTCGCAAAGGAATCAAAACCTACAGGGTACTTCCCGTGGACTCTAAATCTTGAAATTTGGTAAGAAGCAACGAAAAACGTAGATGTATCCACTATAATCACAAAATAAATTATGGATTACTTGCTTTCGACTTGGTTGCCGTTAGAGTAATTAAGCTACCTTTTTAGGGTTTTATATCCAAATGTCCGTCTATCTGTCTATCTGTCACCAGTATTTCAAAAATAGTTGTAGTTAGTCAATTGACATTTTTACATGGCTGTTGCTGCTGTTACAACAAATATAAAAAACAGAATAAAATAAATACTTAAGAAAATTCCACAAAAGTGAGTTTATATTATATATGGCTTATTTTATATATTGCTCGTTTTTGTACATACGTGATTACGGCAATAGGTGGACGATTACAGTATTCACAAAATATTAAATTATATAATCATTTTAAACATACTACATTCCTAAAGATTTCCTAAAGTCATCAAACAGCCGATGATACTCTTTGCCGATGATTGTACAGTTGTATTTACGAATAATAACATAAGTAATTATGAAATCGAAATAAACAATGCACTAGAATCATTAATAGACTGGCTTAATAACAACAATTTAAAAATTAATCTTGATAAAACCAATATAATGACTTTTAAAAATAGAGTATCATACGGTCAACCTATAAATATAAATTATAAAGGAAAGATGATATCTGAAACGGACACAACTAATTTCTTAGGTCTATACATAGATAATAAATTAACATGGCAGTCCCATATGGAACATGTTTGCAAACAATTAAATAAATTTTCATTTGCATTATATAAATTATCAAAAATAGTAAACAAAACAGCTGTCCTTAGTGCATATCATGCATATGTGGGTGCAACTCTTAGATACGGTCTCATATTCTGGGGTAACGCAACGGGAATCCAAACGGTTTTTAAAGCTCAAAAGAAATGCATACGTTCTATGTGTCAACTTAATCAAATAGATTCTTGTAAGCCGCACTTTCAAGATTTAAAAATAATGACACTCCCATCTCTATACATTTATGAAATATCCTTAATGGTAAAAAAAGATATAAATAAATATGAAACCCTAAAATCAAAAAGATATAATAAAAAATTGTGTTCGATTGCGTCAAAAACAAAACAATATCATAAAAGCGTCTTTTGCATGGGACCAAAAATATATAATAATTTACCTGAATCCCTCAAATCTAAAACAAATTGTGATTTTAAACGAGCACTTAAAACATTCTTATTTACAAAAGCGTACTACTCGGTTTCTGAATTTCTAAATGATGAACTTTAACTTCGTGAGGGAATACGGGATTAAAAACCTGGGAGGTTTTTTTTCCGCCGGCTTTTTTTTCCTCTCAGTGTATAAAAACGCAGGTAATTGGGTGCCCAAAGCCGATGACGCTGATAAAATACCGTAAAAATAATTACCAAAAACAGTAAAAAAACCGCAAATATGGGATAAATATAAATCAATAATATGATGATTAGTTAATTTAATACTTAAATAAATTAAAATTTCTAAGCTAGATTTTAGTCAGTACTTTTATTTATTAATAATATAATATAATATTTGCATACCTTACTGAGGTAAATATGGCGGATTATTAAATGTATAAAACAACTTTTGTAATACCCATATTTGTGCAAATAAATCATTTGTCTTTTTCTTTGTCTACATATTACACATTTTAGCCTATTTTAGCCTTCCATGCAATGGTGTTTAGCCGTTTTGGCGTTTGAAAACATCCGACAGCCGTGTAGTGGAGTAAGCTCTAGGCCTCCCCAATATGCGGAGAAAGCCTTGCCCAGCGAATAGGATGGAAAATGGACAATTGACCGTTGGAATTTGTACGCAGACTCCATGTTCGTCACAATCTCCACAGGCTATTCTGTTTCAACCAAGAAAGTAAACAATAGAACAAAGGCATACTATCGGAAGTAGTTTCTAGTTGGATGTGTAACCGTAGGCAGAAAAAATCAAGCGCATCGCATAACCGTATAGCAGTGGAGGCAATAATTGCTGTTTTTTTTTAATGAGTAGCAGACGAGCATGTGGTGATAAATGATCGTTGCATCCCATAGATATTTTTTTTTATTTTCCTTTAAATTTTATTACTCATTATCAAAGCCTACCACACAATCCCATCTTCACCCAGGGACGGCCGGGAAACAATGCTATTAGGAATTAGGCTAAGCCCCTTTGTAACTCCAAGCTTAAGGTTTTGCATAAGATAAATAAAAAAAAAACATTACACAACCTCACACACACAACCTCAAGCAATTCTAGCCTGTGGTATGCAGCTGCATTGTTACTCCGAAGGCTGACGGTCGCTCCATGTAAGCCACGTTGGTAACTACACCTTTCCATCTAAACAATAGCAATTCATTCTGCAATTCATGGCAGAAGAGGGTGCAGCGGCGGTACTTCCTAGATCGAACGATTAGAATTCTTTGCCTACCTTAGTACCAACAAACTTGACGGTTAGCGACAATTTATGTAATCCACTTTTAATCTCTCATTTAAGATATTTCATCGTTTGATATTAAGTTGAAGTCTAGTCGATCACATTACAGATTTCGTTTTATATTTCTACGTATTGGATACATTATGTAAAGGAAAATATTCCGCGAGACTTATCTCTGGATTAAATTATATTGGAGTGTTGCCTCTGTGAAGTTGCTTCGTTGCTTCAATTATTTATGAACTGAGAAATAAATCGAAGAAACGGTTTGTTTTCATCTATACAAAT
Source organism: Pyrgus malvae (assembly GCA_911387765.1). Taxonomy (NCBI): domain Eukaryota; kingdom Metazoa; phylum Arthropoda; class Insecta; order Lepidoptera; family Hesperiidae; genus Pyrgus; species Pyrgus malvae. The sequence goes on from OU426959.1 coordinate 25,171,803, forward strand.
AAATAAAATTGGAGTGTTTGTTTGTCATATTAAAATAACTGACATAATAATTATCGGTGAAACAGCTGGACCGATTTTGACGGGACTCTCACTGGCAGGTAGCTGATGTAATGATGTATGATAAGTAGTTACTTAGGCTACTTTTATTACAGAAAAATTCTATAACTAAATTCCACGCGGACGAAGTCGTGGGCAGCCGCTAGTAGCATATACATATATTAATATTGTTGTTACAAAATTTATGTATTTACTCGTTCATCAATTTTTTTTCAGCATTGTTCTATATTACTCATAATATTAATAAATGCGAAAACCTTGATATTTGGATTAATGCTTGTTGCTAATTCATACAAAAACGGCTGCGCGGATCAGAATGAAACTTGAAACAGAGATATATAGATATCTGGAATAGTACACAGTCATACTCGTTGGATAGATTAGTATAACGATATCAACTCAAATCACATTATATAATACCGATATCTATATCTATAGGTACATATAATAAATCTGTAACAAGTCGGTGTCTGTACATTGAAGATATATAGGCTATTTATTAGCTATATTAGTACCCAAAACAATTATTTTTAGAATTATTGTCTGTTTGTCTGTTCGTTTGTGCGCCCTAATCTCAGGAACCGCTTAACGTAGAAGGATGCGGTTTTCATTGTAAATTGGTATTTTTTTGGATTAACATTTAGTCTTTGTTTTATTTATATCGGTTCACAAATAAAAAAGTAACGCCCATTTCAAGAATTTATCGAGCAGTGTTTGGAAGAATCGTTGTTGAGTTATCGAAAACTTCAGTTAATGTATCGAAGTTTTATAATTTACAGTCCCTTAAATGATAACATGAAACTTATAAATGAAAAGAAAAATAGATAATACATAGAAAAAAACCAACATAAGATGAGCTGGCAATAATATGGTAAACTGTACGAAATAGGGTTCACGCTTTTTCGTACAGTTCCCACACGTCGACAATAATCGATCAATATTTTAATCTATACATAAAGCTGTAGAGTTTGTTTGTTGGTCGTTTGTATGTTTGTTTGAACGCACTAATCTCAGGAACTACTGGTTCCAAACAAAAAAATCTTTTTTTGTGTTGGATATTTTCTTATTGAACGAATCGTGAGTGTAGACTAACATTGTAGTTATATATTAACCGACTGTACTCACGTCAGTTTTTATCGGATCTGCCGACATGTTTCGGTCCTGACCGAGGACCTTCTTCAGGAGCTCCCGCCGGTCGCGGTGGCATCGCGGCGGAGACTGCGCGCTGCGGCTCGAGCGGCGCGGCTGGTGCGGCCGCTAGCGCTCGTGGTGGAGGGAACGCTTAGGCTGTTCACAGACGCGGCAGTCTTCTTAATGTCTTGAGTGTCGTCATCATCGGCACTCACGCACAGGTTCGGTGGTGCGCATACTATACTGACCGTGTCACTCTCCAGGGTGTCCGTTGCACAACAATGCGACGTAGTATTAAGAATTGGTCTCCAGGAAGGGGGAACAGTCCAACCACTATCACGGTTGAAGTTTGGACGACGACTTATCTCAATCGCTTCGCGAACTTTTCGTGGTATGAGATACTTTTCTCTCGCTAAAACCGCGACTTTGTCGAAGCGAATGAAATGGGTCGTATCCTGCGAGTGGGCGTGTTCCGCGACTGCCGAACCCTTACTGTCCATATTCTTTAAGCTACGTATGTGCTCAGACACTCTGGTAGTGATATTGCGGCGGGTTTCGCCAATATAACCCTTGCCACAGTCACATGGTATCAAGTATACGCCAGGTACATTGAGCGGGTCCTTGTCTTTTGGTGAACGCAGGAACTCCCTAATTTGTGCCGGAGAACGGAATATGGTCCTGATGTCATACTTGGACCGTAGTAAGTATCCAATTTTGTCCGTTACTCCTTTTATATAAGGTAAGTAGGCTGGTATACGTTCCACGTTCACCAAATGTCGCTTCGAGGTTCCTCCCATCAGCCGCAGGCTTTGCCTCCATGAATAGCCGTTGCTTTCCAGCACGTGCCTCACATGATTAAGTTCCGAGTTTACGTGCTGGAAGTCGCATAGATTCAAAGCACGACTGATGAGAGTTCTGGGCACTGAAGAGAGGTGGGCCGGATGGTGGTGTGAGTCTGCCTGCAAGTACCGATCGGTGTGCGTCGGTTTACGGTATACGGTGTGTGACACCTTTCCGTTTGGCTCGCGGCAGACTAGTACATCCAGGAATGGTAGTTTGCCTTCCTTCTCTTTTTCCACTGTAAACTGGATTTTAGGATGTACAGTGTTTAGGTGCTCCAGAAACTCAGGTAACCCATCCTTGGTTATTATTGCGAAGACATCGTCAACGTACCTCCACCAGTAACGCGGTCTAGTGGTGGCCGATTCCAACGCTCTGGCCTCAAACCACTCCATGAAAATGTTTGCCACAACCGGAGCGATGGGTGACCCCATGGCCACTCCGTCCACCTGAAGAAAGTATTCACGCCGCCAGACGAAATAACCAGTCCTCAAACATAGCTCCACCAATTCACTAGTTCCGGTAGGTACATCTGTGTTCTCTATCAACGTGGATATGATGTGGATGGTGTCATCTACCGGAGTGTTGGTGAACAGTGAAACTACGTCAAAACTGACCATTATTTCGTTGTCAAGCAGCTGTAAATCTCTCAACAGGTCGACGAAATGCCCCGAATCTCTCACGTGGCTAGATGTTTTTCCCGTGAAAGGATGTAGCACGGTAGCCAGGTGTCTGGAGAGCTTATAAGTGGGTGAATCTATCTGACTCACGATGGGTCTCAAGGGCCAGTCCGGTTTGTGAGTTTTTGGCAAACCATAGATTCTTGGTGGAGTAGGGTTGTGAGGGCGCAGGCGGTTTACCAGGTCTTCGGGGAGGCACTCTTGCATCAGTTTGAGGAGCTTAGATGTCACTCTCGCCGTAGGGTTATAATCCACTTTTTTGTAGGTATTACTATCAGTGAGCAGTCTGGAGATTTTGTCTTCATAGGCTTTCGTATCCACTACAACTGTCGCATTACCCTTATCGGCCGGAAGAACTAGCAGATCCTCGTTTTTGCGCAAGTTACGGAGTGCTGTGATTTCTGGTGTACTGATATTTCCTCTTGGTGGTCTTGACTTGCGCAAAAAAGTAGACACATCCTGCCTCAAACATTCTGCATCCCGGTGAGGAATTTTGTTCCTTACTATGGTGTTTTCTAAATTTGTAATAATTGTTTCCACCGGGATTTTTCGAGGTGCTGGAGCAAAATTTAGACCCCTTGACAGGACTTTTATCGTAGTGGCATCGAGAACTTGCGAAGATAAATTAATAACAGTCGTTTTTATCGCCTCGTCTGTACACGGCCTTATTTTTGTACTGTTTTTATGTGTGAGGGTACTTCTGTTTATTTCGTCGACTTTGTTAAGGTTATTAAATTTATTCGTATGCCTTACTTGGATGTTTTGCCCTGTGATCTCTGTCCTGTTATATGTCATAGTATCAAGTACCTTCCACAAATCCGCTTGTAGAACCTGTGCTAGCTCCAAGTGTAAAAGATACACTGACTTATTGATGTTCATCAGTTTGCGTCGATAGTCGGCGATGATGCGAGACACTAGCTTTTTATTTGCGACACTGAAAAACTCTTCGTAATCCCGGATGCACTTTACCACCTTAATACGCGCGAATTTGGGAATGATGTTGTTGTCCCGGCACTGCACTACGTATTGTAAACCACATTCGAGTCTCTTACGTTTGAGTCTAAGGCGTGTAAACTCCTTCACTTTGTTTAGCCATATCGCGCCGTAGCGATCAACTATTTTCTTATTGAACGAATCGTGAGTGTAGACTAACATTGTAGTTATATATTAACCGACTGTACTCACGTCAGTTTTTATCGGATCTGCCGACATGTTTCGGTCCTGACCGAGGACCTTCTTCAGGAGCTCCCGCCGGTCGCGGTGGCATCGCGGCGGAGACTGCGCGCTGCGGCTCGAGCGGCGCGGCTGGTGCGGCCGCTAGCGCTCGTGGTGGAGGGAACGCTTAGGCTGTTCACAGACGCGGCAGTCTTCTTAATGTCTTGAGTGTCGTCATCATCGGCACTCACGCACAGGTTCGGTGGTGCGCATACTATACTGACCGTGTCACTCTCCAGGGTGTCCGTTGCACAACAATGCGACGTAGTATTAAGAATTGGTCTCCAGGAAGGGGGAACAGTCCAACCACTATCACGGTTGAAGTTTGGACGACGACTTATCTCAATCGCTTCGCGAACTTTTCGTGGTATGAGATACTTTTCTCTCGCTAAAACCGCGACTTTGTCGAAGCGAATGAAATGGGTCGTATCCTGCGAGTGGGCGTGTTCCGCGACTGCCGAACCCTTACTGTCCATATTCTTTAAGCTACGTATGTGCTCAGACACTCTGGTAGTGATATTGCGGCGGGTTTCGCCAATATAACCCTTGCCACAGTCACATGGTATCAAGTATACGCCAGGTACATTGAGCGGGTCCTTGTCTTTTGGTGAACGCAGGAACTCCCTAATTTGTGCCGGAGAACGGAATATGGTCCTGATGTCATACTTGGACCGTAGTAAGTATCCAATTTTGTCCGTTACTCCTTTTATATAAGGTAAGTAGGCTGGTATACGTTCCACGTTCACCAAATGTCGCTTCGAGGTTCCTCCCATCAGCCGCAGGCTTTGCCTCCATGAATAGCCGTTGCTTTCCAGCACGTGCCTCACATGATTAAGTTCCGAGTTTACGTGCTGGAAGTCGCATAGATTCAAAGCACGACTGATGAGAGTTCTGGGTACTGAAGAGAGGTGGGCCGGATGGTGGTGTGAGTCTGCCTGCAAGTACCGATCGGTGTGCGTCGGTTTACGGTATACGGTGTGTGACACCTTTCCGTTTGGCTCGCGGCAGACTAGTACATCCAGGAATGGTAGTTTGCCTTCCTTCTCTTTTTCCACTGTAAACTGGATTTTAGGATGTACAGTGTTTAGGTGCTCCAGAAACTCAGGTAACCCATCCTTGGTTATTATTGCGAAGACATCGTCAACGTACCTCCACCAGTAACGCGGTCTAGTGGTGGCCGATTCCAACGCTCTGGCCTCAAACCACTCCATGAAAATGTTTGCCACAACCGGAGCGATGGGTGACCCCATGGCCACTCCGTCCACCTGAAGAAAGTATTCACGCCGCCAGACGAAATAACCAGTCCTCAAACATAGCTCCACCAATTCACTAGTTCCGGTAGGTACATCTGTGTTCTCTATCAACGTGGATATGATGTGGATGGTGTCATCTACCGGAGTGTTGGTGAACAGTGAAACTACGTCAAAACTGACCATTATTTCGTTGTCAAGCAGCTGTAAATCTCTCAACAGGTCGACGAAATGCCCCGAATCTCTCACGTGGCTAGATGTTTTTCCCGTGAAAGGATGTAGCACGGTAGCCAGGTGTCTGGAGAGCTTATAAGTGGGTGAATCTATCTGACTCACGATGGGTCTCAAGGGCCAGTCCGGTTTGTGAGTTTTTGGCAAACCATAGATTCTTGGTGGAGTAGGGTTGTGAGGGCGCAGGCGGTTTACCAGGTCTTCGGGGAGGCACTCTTGCATCAGTTTGAGGAGCTTAGATGTCACTCTCGCCGTAGGGTTATAATCCACTTTTTTGTAGGTATTACTATCAGTGAGCAGTCTGGAGATTTTGTCTTCATAGGCTTTCGTATCCACTACAACTGTCGCATTACCCTTATCGGCCGGAAGAACTAGCAGATCCTCGTTTTTGCGCAAGTTACGGAGTGCTGTGATTTCTGGTGTACTGATATTTCCTCTTGGTGGTCTTGACTTGCGCAAAAAAGTAGACACATCCTGCCTCAAACATTCTGCATCCCGGTGAGGAATTTTGTTCCTTACTATGGTGTTTTCTAAATTTGTAATAATTGTTTCCACCGGGATTTTTCGAGGTGCTGGAGCAAAATTTAGACCCCTTGACAGGACTTTTATCGTAGTGGCATCGAGAACTTGCGAAGATAAATTAATAACAGTCGTTTTTATCGCCTCGTCTGTACACGGCCTTATTTTTGTACTGTTTTTATGTGTGAGGGTACTTCTGTTTATTTCGTCGACTTTGTTAAGGTTATTAAATTTATTCGTATGCCTTACTTGGATGTTTTGCCCTGTGATCTCTGTCCTGTTATATGTCATAGTATCAAGTACCTTCCACAAATCCGCTTGTAGAACCTGTGCTAGCTCCAAGTGTAAAAGATACACTGACTTATTGATGTTCATCAGTTTGCGTCGATAGTCGGCGATGATGCGAGACACTAGCTTTTTATTTGCGACACTGAAAAACTCTTCGTAATCCCGGATGCACTTTACCACCTTAATACGCGCGAATTTGGGAATGATGTTGTTGTCCCGGCACTGCACTACGTATTGTAAACCACATTCGAGTCTCTTACGTTTGAGTCTAAGGCGTGTAAACTCCTTCACTTTGTTTAGCCATATCGCGCCGTAGCGATCAACTATTTTCTTATTGAACGAATCGTGAGTGTAGACTAACATTGTAGTTATATATTAACCGACTGTACTCACGTCAGTTTTTATCGGATCTGCCGACATGTTTCGGTCCTGACCGAGGACCTTCTTCAGGAGCTCCCGCCGGTCGCGGTGGCATCGCGGCGGAGACTGCGCGCTGCGGCTCGAGCGGCGCGGCTGGTGCGGCCGCTAGCGCTCGTGGTGGAGGGAACGCTTAGGCTGTTCACAGACGCGGCAGTCTTCTTAATGTCTTGAGTGTCGTCATCATCGGCACTCACGCACAGGTTCGGTGGTGCGCATACTATACTGACCGTGTCACTCTCCAGGGTGTCCGTTGCACAACAATGCGACGTAGTATTAAGAATTGGTCTCCAGGAAGGGGGAACAGTCCAACCACTATCACGGTTGAAGTTTGGACGACGACTTATCTCAATCGCTTCGCGAACTTTTCGTGGTATGAGATACTTTTCTCTCGCTAAAACCGCGACTTTGTCGAAGCGAATGAAATGGGTCGTATCCTGCGAGTGGGCGTGTTCCGCGACTGCCGAACCCTTACTGTCCATATTCTTTAAGCTACGTATGTGCTCAGACACTCTGGTAGTGATATTGCGGCGGGTTTCGCCAATATAACCCTTGCCACAGTCACATGGTATCAAGTATACGCCAGGTACATTGAGCGGGTCCTTGTCTTTTGGTGAACGCAGGAACTCCCTAATTTGTGCCGGAGAACGGAATATGGTCCTGATGTCATACTTGGACCGTAGTAAGTATCCAATTTTGTCCGTTACTCCTTTTATATAAGGTAAGTAGGCTGGTATACGTTCCACGTTCACCAAATGTCGCTTCGAGGTTCCTCCCATCAGCCGCAGGCTTTGCCTCCATGAATAGCCGTTGCTTTCCAGCACGTGCCTCACATGATTAAGTTCCGAGTTTACGTGCTGGAAGTCGCATAGATTCAAAGCACGACTGATGAGAGTTCTGGGCACTGAAGAGAGGTGGGCCGGATGGTGGTGTGAGTCTGCCTGCAAGTACCGATCGGTGTGCGTCGGTTTACGGTATACGGTGTGTGACACCTTTCCGTTTGGCTCGCGGCAGACTAGTACATCCAGGAATGGTAGTTTGCCTACCATTCCTGGATATACCTACGTATACCAGCCTACTTACCTTATATAAAAGGAGTAACGGACAAAATTGGATACTTACTACGGTCCAAGTATGACATCAGGACCATATTCCGTTCTCCGGCACAAATTAGGGAGTTCCTGCGTTCACCAAAAGACAAGGACCCGCTCAATGTACCTGGCGTATACTTGATACCATGTGACTGTGGCAAGGGTTATATTGGCGAAACCCGCCGCAATATCACTACCAGAGTGTCTGAGCACATACGTAGCTTAAAGAATATGGACAGTAAGGGTTCGGCAGTCGCGGAACACGCCCACTCGCAGGATACGACCCATTTCATTCGCTTCGACAAAGTCGCGGTTTTAGCGAGAGAAAAGTATCTCATACCACGAAAAGTTCGCGAAGCGATTGAGATAAGTCGTCGTCCAAACTTCAACCGTGATAGTGGTTGGACTGTTCCCCCTTCCTGGAGACCAATTCTTAATACTACGTCGCATTGTTGTGCAACGGACACCCTGGAGAGTGACACGGTCAGTATAGTATGCGCACCACCGAACCTGTGCGTGAGTGCCGATGATGACGACACTCAAGACATTAAGAAGACTGCCGCGTCTGTGAACAGCCTAAGCGTTCCCTCCACCACGAGCGCTAGCGGCCACACCAGCCGCGCCGCTCGAGCCGCAGCGCGCAGTCTCCGCCGCGATGCCACCGCGACCGGCGGGAGCTCCTGAAGAAGGTCCTCGGTCAGGACCGAAACATGTCGGCAGATCCGATAAAAACTGACGTGAGTACAGTCGGTTAATATATAACTACAATGTTAGTCTACACTCACGATTCGTTCAATAAGAAAATAGTTGATCGCTACGGCGCGATATGGCTAAACAAAGTGAAGGAGTTTACACGCCTTAGACTCAAACGTAAGAGACTCGAATGTGGTTTACAATACGTAGTGCAGTGCCGGGACAACAACATCATTCCCAAATTCGCGCGTATTAAGGTGGTAAAGTGCATCCGGGATTACGAAGAGTTTTTCAGTGTCGCAAATAAAAAGCTAGTGTCTCGCATCATCGCCGACTATCGACGCAAACTGATGAACATCAATAAGTCAGTGTATCTTTTACACTTGGAGCTAGCACAGGTTCTACAAGCGGATTTGTGGGAGGTACTTGATACTATGACATATAACAGGACAGAGATCACAGGGCAAAACATCCAAGTAAGGCATACGAATAAATTTAATAACCTTAACAAAGTCGACGAAATAAACAGAAGTACCCTCACACATAAAAACAGTACAAAAATAAGGCCGTGTACAGACGAGGCGATAAAAACGACTGTTATTAATTTATCTTCGCAAGTTCTCGATGCCACTACGATAAAAGTCCTGTCAAGGGGTCTAAATTTTGCTCCAGCACCTCGAAAAATCCCGGTGGAAACAATTATTACAAATTTAGAAAACACCATAGTAAGGAACAAAATTCCTCACCGGGATGCAGAATGTTTGAGGCAGGATGTGTCTACTTTTTTGCGCAAGTCAAGACCACCAAGAGGAAATATCAGTACACCAGAAATCACAGCACTCCGTAACTTGCGCAAAAACGAGGATCTGCTAGTTCTTCCGGCCGATAAGGGTAATGCGACAGTTGTAGTGGATACGAAAGCCTATGAAGGCAAAATCTCCAGACTGCTCACTGATAGTAATACCTACAAAAAAGTGGATTATAACCCTACGGCGAGAGTGACATCTAAGCTCCTCAAACTGATGCAAGAGTGCCTCCCCGAAGACCTGGTAAACCGCCTGCGCCCTCACAACCCTACTCCACCAAGAATCTATGGTTTGCCAAAAACTCACAAACCGGACTGGCCCTTGAGACCCATCGTGAGTCAGATAGATTCACCCACTTATAAGCTCTCCAGACACCTGGCTACCGTGCTACATCCTTTCACGGGAAAAACATCTAGCCACGTGATAGATTCGGGGCATTTCGTCGACCTGTTGAGAGATTTACAGCTGCTTGACAACGAAATAATGGTCAGTTTTGACGTAGTTTCACTGTTCACCAACACTCCGGTAGATGACACCATCCACATCATATCCACGTTGATAGAGAACACAGATGTACCTACCGGAACTAGTGAATTGGTGGAGCTATGTTTGAGGACTGGTTATTTCGTCTGGCGGCGTGAATACTTTCTTCAGGTGGACGGAGTGGCCATGGGGTCACCCATCGCTCCGGTTGTGGCAAACATTTTCATGGAGTGGTTTGAGGCCAGAGCGTTGGAATCGGCCACCACTAGACCGCGTTACTGGTGGAGGTACGTTGACGATGTCTTCGCAATAATAACCAAGGATGGGTTACCTGAGTTTCTGGAGCACCTAAACACTGTACATCCTAAAATCCAGTTTACAGTGGAAAAAGAGAAGGAAGGCAAACTACCATTCCTGGATGTACTAGTCTGCCGCGAGCCAAACGGAAAGGTGTCACACACCGTATACCGTAAACCGACGCACACCGATCGGTACTTGCAGGCAGACTCACACCACCATCCGGCCCACCTCTCTTCAGTGCCCAGAACTCTCATCAGTCGTGCTTTGAATCTATGCGACTTCCAGCACGTAAACTCGGAACTTAATCATGTGAGGCACGTGCTGGAAAGCAACGGCTATTCATGGAGGCAAAGCCTGCGGCTGATGGGAGGAACCTCGAAGCGACATTTGGTGAACGTGGAACGTATACCAGCCTACTTACCTTATATAAAAGGAGTAACGGACAAAATTGGATACTTACTACGGTCCAAGTATGACATCAGGACCATATTCCGTTCTCCGGCACAAATTAGGGAGTTCCTGCGTTCACCAAAAGACAAGGACCCGCTCAATGTACCTGGCGTATACTTGATACCATGTGACTGTGGCAAGGGTTATATTGGCGAAACCCGCCGCAATATCACTACCAGAGTGTCTGAGCACATACGTAGCTTAAAGAATATGGACAGTAAGGGTTCGGCAGTCGCGGAACACGCCCACTCGCAGGATACGACCCATTTCATTCGCTTCGACAAAGTCGCGGTTTTAGCGAGAGAAAAGTATCTCATACCACGAAAAGTTCGCGAAGCGATTGAGATAAGTCGTCGTCCAAACTTCATCCGTGATAGTGGTTGGACTGTTCCCCCTTCCTGGAGACCAATTCTTAATACTACGTCGCATTGTTGTGCAACGGACACCCTGGAGAGTGACACGGTCAGTATAGTATGCGCACCACCGAACCTGTGCGTGAGTGCCGATGATGACGACACTCAAGACATTAAGAAGACTGCCGCGTCTGTGAACAGCCTAAGCGTTCCCTCCACCACGAGCGCTAGCGGCCGCACCAGCCGCGCCGCTCGAGCCGCAGCGCGCAGTCTCCGCCGCGATGCCACCGCGACCGGCGGGAGCTCCTGAAGAAGGTCCTCGGTCAGGACCGAAACATGTCGGCAGATCCGATAAAAACTGACGTGAGTACAGTCGGTTAATATATAACTACAATGTTAGTCTACACTCACGATTCGTTCAATAAGAAAATAGTTGATCGCTACGGCGCGATATGGCTAAACAAAGTGAAGGAGTTTACACGCCTTAGACTCAAACGTAAGAGACTCGAATGTGGTTTACAATACGTAGTGCAGTGCCGGGACAACAACATCATTCCCAAATTCGCGCGTATTAAGGTGGTAAAGTGCATCCGGGATTACGAAGAGTTTTTCAGTGTCGCAAATAAAAAGCTAGTGTCTCGCATCATCGCCGACTATCGACGCAAACTGATGAACATCAATAAGTCAGTGTATCTTTTACACTTGGAGCTAGCACAGGTTCTACAAGCGGATTTGTGGGAGGTACTTGATACTATGACATATAACAGGACAGAGATCACAGGGCAAAACATCCAAGTAAGGCATACGAATAAATTTAATAACCTTAACAAAGTCGACGAAATAAACAGAAGTACCCTCACACATAAAAACAGTACAAAAATAAGGCCGTGTACAGACGAGGCGATAAAAACGACTGTTATTAATTTATCTTCGCAAGTTCTCGATGCCACTACGATAAAAGTCCTGTCAAGGGGTCTAAATTTTGCTCCAGCACCTCGAAAAATCCCGGTGGAAACAATTATTACAAATTTAGAAAACACCATAGTAAGGAACAAAATTCCTCACCGGGATGCAGAATGTTTGAGGCAGGATGTGTCTACTTTTTTGCGCAAGTCAAGACCACCAAGAGGAAATATCAGTACACCAGAAATCACAGCACTCCGTAACTTGCGCAAAAACGAGGATCTGCTAGTTCTTCCGGCCGATAAGGGTAATGCGACAGTTGTAGTGGATACGAAAGCCTATGAAACTTATAAACAACAATACTTAAGCTTACAGGAGTTAAACAAGGCCAGAAATTTAATAATTAAATGTTATCAAAAAGAGAATTTTACAGAAGATATAGATCGCTTAAGAGAAACGAAGAATGTTAGTAATATTAGTAAAATATGTAGTTTAAATCCCAAGTTAGACGAAGACGGAATTTTAAGAGTTGGCGGTAGGCTGAAGCATGCAAATATAGATCCTGATATGAAATATCCAGTCATCATCCCGAACAACACAAGATTATCGGACCTCATAATAGATGAAGCTCACAAACTTTCCTTCCATGGGGGACCAAGATTAACAACTGCATTTATTAGACGTAAATATTGGCTCATTGGAGGAAATAATGCTACTAAGAAGCGTCTCCGTTTGTGTGTCCAATGTAAGAAACACAGTCCAATACTTCAGCATCAGTTAATGGGTGACTTACCAGAAGCACGCACAAATCCGTCACGTCCATTTTATCACTGTGGCATAGATTATACGGGCCACGTGACTCTTAAAGCCAATAAGGGCAGAGGTATTAAAACATCGAAAGGATATGTGGCAGTGTTTGTATGTATGGCAACTAAGGCCATACACTTGGAACTCGTCTCAGATTTAACGACATCAGCTTTCATTGCAGCATTGCGTAGAATGGCTGCCAGAAGAGGAGTTCCTGGTCATCTTTACAGTGACCAAGGCAAGAATTTTATTGGTGCCGACAAGATATTAAAACAGCAATTACAAGAAATTAAGAAAACCTTTAATTCAGAATTTATGACTGAGATAACAAGCATGGGGATAGAATGGCACTTTAATGCTCCATCTTGGCCTTCAGCCGGCGGCTTGTGGGAGGCAGCTGTGAAAAGTTTAAAGCACCATCTCAAACGAGTAATAGGAGATCAAAATCTCACGTATGAGGAGTTTACTACGTTACTATACCAGCTAGAAGGATGTTTGAATTCGCGCCCGCTCTGCCCTCTTACCGAAGATCCCGACGACTTAGATTTCTTAACTCCGTCTCACTTTTTATCGAGTGGACCCGTATTAACATTATACGACACAGAGAACGATCTTAGAACGAGATGGCATCTGACTCAGAAAATTTACAATGATATTTGGAACCGTTGGCGTGAAGAATATCTAACTTTATTATCTGCAAGGAGTAAGTGGAAAAAATCGCAAAGTAATATTCAGTTGAACGACGTTGTCATAATTAAGGATGACAATCTTCCGCCTGGGAAGTGGGCACTTGGCCGAGTCGTGAAACTGCATCCAGGATCTGATGGCTTAGTTAGAGTCGTTACTCTTAAAACCAAGAACGGTGTTATGCAGCGCCCTATAGTAAAACTTTCTTTATTACCCGTTAATCAAAATAATAACGTTCAACATGACCCTAACCAAAAAACTGATCAACAAGACATTCGGATTAAGCGCAAGAGGTCAAAGAAAACATTTAGTTTTGTTTCCATTTGTATGTCTATATTTCTAATTTTTATGACTTTATTAACATCTTCACACGCGGCATACTACAATATTAAGTCTTTGCCAAACAATAATAGTCTTTATTTTGATAGTATTACAAACATGCATTTAATCCGAGACGATTGGCGACTCATTGTCTACTACGACATGTACCCGTATCAGCAAGGTACCTCGGCGGTAGCTCAGTATATCAAATATCTTGAAAACACATGCACTCAGATAAGAAAGCAATTAAATTGTGATGGAATTATATTACAACTCCGGCACGAGTTCTCAGAGCTAAAGCATAACAATGTCATTCTGATGAACCAGCAGAAAGGCTCGCGACTAAGGCGGCGCCGTGGTCTTATCAATGGGATTGGATATCTTGCAAACGATTTGTTCGGCGTGTTAGATGAACGTTTTGCAAAGAAATATGAGAACGACATTAGTATTTTAAAGGAGAATCAAAATCATTTGGCTTTATTATGGAAGAATCAAACTTCAATTGTAGAAGCGGAATTAAATCTTTTGAAACGAACTGAAGGCATTATGGACAAACATCATAAAATGATTAATCAACGGCTAAACAATATCGAGAACTCTTTTAATGTATTTAAAACCGACGTTCAGAATTTAACGTTATTTAGTGATTTCTTTGCTTCCGCTATGATAGCAAACAATCTTTTATTTAGTTTGAAAAATACTCAGGAAAACTTAATGAACACACTGTCGAATTTGTATAATGGAAGGCTGAACTTGCATCTTATAACGCCTGAGCAATTAAGACATGAGTTGAATATTATAGCTGGACAGGTTCCTAAAGATTTAGCTTCACCGATAGAAAATGTAGATTTAGCTACTATTTACAGTCTGTTAAGAATAAAAGCAAGAATGCTAACGGACTACTTAATATTTGAAATTAAGATACCTCTGATAGGCAGAGATAGATTCGAAATTCTTAGACTTATTCCAATTCCTATTCAACATAATACAACAATGATAACTATGATTCCCATATCAAATTACGCTGCTATTAATGTACACAAAGATCTTTTAATTGAATTAACGGAAGAAGAAATAAAATCATGTATGGTGCAGGATTCTAATACTATTTTATGTCATTTAGATAAACCCATTTATCATATTAAAAATGATCAAGCTTTGTGCAGCACAAAATTAAATACAAAAATCTGTAAAACTGTTATGTCACCGTGTGAAAATAAATGGATCTCTTTAAGTAAATTAAATAACTATTTTTATTTTTGCTGTGACCAGTGTCAGCTTAAATTATTGTGCGGAGATCACGTTCCATCCATCCATCCATCAGCCTTTTATAGTCCACTGCTGGACATAGGCCTCCCCTAACGTTCGCCACTCCTCCCGGTCCTGGGCCTTCTGAATCCAGCGGCTACCCGCTGTCTTCTTCAGGTCATCAGTCCACCTGGTTGGAAGGCGGCCTGTACTCCTTTTGCCGATACGTGGTCGCCATTCGAGAACCTTTCTTCCCCATCGGTTGTCGGTTCTTCTAACTATATGGCCTGCCCATTGCCACTTCAGCTTGCAAATTTTGAGAGCTATGTCGGTAACTTTCGTTCGTCTACGGATTTCATCGTTACGAATTCTGTCGCGTAGAGAAATACCAAGCATAGCCCTCTCCATCGCGCGCTGAGCGACCTTGAGCTTATGGAAAAGGCCAACTGTAAAAGACCACGTCTCAGCGCCGTAGGTCATCACTGGCAACACACACTGCTCGAAAACTTTCGACTTCAGGCACTGAGGTATTCTGGACGAGAAGACACTTTGTAATTTCCTGAACGCTGCCCAACCGAGTTGGATTCTACGAGTTACCTCTCTCTCGAAGCTGGACTTACCCATACGGATCGCTTGTCCCAGGTAAATGTACTCGTCGACAACTTCGAGAGTAGCGCCATCAACAACGACCGGTATAGGTGTGACATGGACGTTAGACATGATCTTCGTCTTGTCCATGTTCATCTTAAGACCCACCCTTTGTGAGGCGCTATGGAGGTCACCTAGCATAGTGCTGAGCTCTTCCAGATCACGTTACCGCGGAGATCACGTTACCGTCTTACAACTGACTAATGCAGGTCTTATTTCTATTGTGGAAGGCTGCATGATCAAATCAACTGATTTCTTTATGTTCTCTCATTATAGTACAACTTACACGAACAGAATTAATGTGAGTTTGGATGCAGTGATTCCTGAAATTTCATCGGTAAACCATATAGTTAATTTGACTATACCTAGCCCTTCTGAATTACTTTCTAATTCATCTGAAACTGCTAATAATCTGAAGGAGATAAAAGAATTGCAAGCAAAACTGGAGATTATTAAGCAAAGTGAGCCTTTAATTACTCAAGTCTCCTATCACGATGTCCATCATTATGTGGTAATTTATTCTATTGTGGCAATAATGAGCATGATCGGCGTAATATTTTGTTGCCGACGATATGTACGTCGGAGACCAGCAGCACCTACAGCTTCTACGGCGGCGACGGCGACGTGCGCGACTACGAGGCCTGATGTGGAGGCCCAGCCTGTGGCTTCGGGGCCACAGCCAGCAATGTGTTGTGATAAGTGTTTAAAGTCTAGTGTTAAAGATAAGTGTTTAAAGTCTAGTGTTAAAGAAAAGTGTAAAAGGTCTTATAGTGTGAGTGAAAGTGAGAGTGATAAAGTGGAAAGTGCGCGAGTTATTAATAAAAATCGGGGTACCTCGCCGGTCGTACTTCGATCAGTGTTTACGGTCGTTGATAGCAATCGTCAGGACAATTAAATAATTAAAATAGTGTAAAAATTAGCGTAAAATATTAAAATGCCCTTCATCTTGTAAAATCAATCATTATACTAACCAATCATCGGGTGCATGTTAGTTTTAGAAATTATTATTTTTCACCTTGTTTAGTTTTAAGATCATGGGGTCATCTCATCTCTACTAACCTCATCTCTCGCGCCCGGGAGCATGTACGGGCAACGTCCGTACAATTTCACCATGTCAGCTGTTTACGCGACATCGGTCATTTCGTATTAATATTTTAATGTAATTAAAGTCAGTTCGCATCCGGTCATTAAGCGTACCGCGCGTTACTCATTTCATTACACCTAATTTACCTACCTATCTGTAAATTTAACCGCATTAAGAGACGGAAATATAGTTTTATTAAGAACATTTATCTTTTATTCCTTTTACTACGGTCATACCCGTACACTATGGTTTGCCAAAAACTCACAAACCGGACTGGCCCTTGAGACCCATCGTGAGTCAGATAGATTCACCCACTTATAAGCTCTCCAGACACCTGGCTACCGTGCTACATCCTTTCACGGGAAAAACATCTAGCCACGTGAGAGATTCGGGGCATTTCGTCGACCTGTTGAGAGATTTACAGCTGCTTGACAACGAAATAATGGTCAGTTTTGACGTAGTTTCACTGTTCACCAACACTCCGGTAGATGACACCATCCACATCATATCCACGTTGATAGAGAACACAGATGTACCTACCGGAACTAGTGAATTGGTGGAGCTATGTTTGAGGACTGGTTATTTCGTCTGGCGGCGTGAATACTTTCTTCAGGTGGACGGAGTGGCCATGGGGTCACCCATCGCTCCGGTTGTGGCAAACATTTTCATGGAGTGGTTTGAGGCCAGAGCGTTGGAATCGGCCACCACTAGACCGCGTTACTGGTGGAGGTACGTTGACGATGTCTTCGCAATAATAACCAAGGATGGGTTACCTGAGTTTCTGGAGCACCTAAACACTGTACATCCTAAAATCCAGTTTACAGTGGAAAAAGAGAAGGAAGGCAAACTACCATTCCTGGATGTACTAGTCTGCCGCGAGCCAAACGGAAAGGTGTCACACACCGTATACCGTAAACCGACGCACACCGATCGGTACTTGCAGGCAGACTCACACCACCATCCGGCCCACCTCTCTTCAGTGCCCAGAACTCTCATCAGTCGTGCTTTGAATCTATGCGACTTCCAGCACGTAAACTCGGAACTTAATCATGTGAGGCACGTGCTGGAAAGCAACGGCTATTCATGGAGGCAAAGCCTGCGGCTGATGGGAGGAACCTCGAAGCGACATTTGGTGAACGTGGAACGTATACCAGCCTACTTACCTTATATAAAAGGAGTAACGGACAAAATTGGATACTTACTACGGTCCAAGTATGACATCAGGACCATATTCCGTTCTCCGGCACAAATTAGGGAGTTCCTGCGTTCACCAAAAGACAAGGACCCGCTCAATGTACCTGGCGTATACTTGATACCATGTGACTGTGGCAAGGGTTATATTGGCGAAACCCGCCGCAATATCACTACCAGAGTGTCTGAGCACATACGTAGCTTAAAGAATATGGACAGTAAGGGTTCGGCAGTCGCGGAACACGCCCACTCGCAGGATACGACCCATTTCATTCGCTTCGACAAAGTCGCGGTTTTAGCGAGAGAAAAGTATCTCATACCACGAAAAGTTCGCGAAGCGATTGAGATAAGTCGTCGTCCAAACTTCAACCGTGATAGTGGTTGGACTGTTCCCCCTTCCTGGAGACCAATTCTTAATACTACGTCGCATTGTTGTGCAACGGACACCCTGGAGAGTGACACGGTCAGTATAGTATGCGCACCACCGAACCTGTGCGTGAGTGCCGATGATGACGACACTCAAGACATTAAGAAGACTGCCGCGTCTGTGAACAGCCTAAGCGTTCCCTCCACCACGAGCGCTAGCGGCCGCACCAGCCGCGCCGCTCGAGCCGCAGCGCGCAGTCTCCGCCGCGATGCCACCGCGACCGGCGGGAGCTCCTGAAGAAGGTCCTCGGTCAGGACCGAAACATGTCGGCAGATCCGATAAAAACTGACGTGAGTACAGTCGGTTAATATATAACTACAATGTTAGTCTACACTCACGATTCGTTCAATAAGAAAATAGTTGATCGCTACGGCGCGATATGGCTAAACAAAGTGAAGGAGTTTACACGCCTTAGACTCAAACGTAAGAGACTCGAATGTGGTTTACAATACGTAGTGCAGTGCCGGGACAACAACATCATTCCCAAATTCGCGCGTATTAAGGTGGTAAAGTGCATCCGGGATTACGAAAAGTTTTTCAGTGTCGCAAATAAAAAGCTAGTGTCTCGCATCATCGCCGACTATCGACGCAAACTGATGAACATCAATAAGTCAGTGTATCTTTTACACTTGGAGCTAGCACAGGTTCTACAAGCGGATTTGTGGGAGGTACTTGATACTATGACATATAACAGGACAGAGATCACAGGGCAAAACATCCAAGTAAGGCATACGAATAAATTTAATAACCTTAACAAAGTCGACGAAATAAACAGAAGTACCCTCACACATAAAAACAGTACAAAAATAAGGCCGTGTACAGACGAGGCGATAAAAACGACTGTTATTAATTTATCTTCGCAAGTTCTCGATGCCACTACGATAAAAGTCCTGTCAAGGGGTCTAAATTTTGCTCCAGCACCTCGAAAAATCCCGGTGGAAACAATTATTACAAATTTAGAAAACACCATAGTAAGGAACAAAATTCCTCACCGGGATGCAGAATGTTTGAGGCAGGATGTGTCTACTTTTTTGCGCAAGCCAAGACCACCAAGAGGAAATATCAGTACACCAGAAATCACAGCACTCCGTAACTTAAATAATGGTCAGTTTTGACGTAGTTTCACTGTTCACCAACACTCCGGTAGATGACACCATCCACATCATATCCACGTTGATAGAGAACACAGATGTACCTACCGGAACTAGTGAATTGGTGGAGCTATGTTTGAGGACTGGTTATTTCGTCTGGCGGCGTGAATACTTTCTTCAGGTGGACGGAGTGGCCATGGGGTCACCCATCGCTCCGGTTGTGGCAAACATTTTCATGGAGTGGTTTGAGGCCAGAGCGTTGGAATTGGCCACCACTAGACCGCGTTACTGGTGGAGGTACGTTGACGATGTCTTCGCAATAATAACCAAGGATGGGTTACCTGAGTTTCTGGAGCACCTAAACACTGTACATCCTAAAATCCAGTTTACAGTGGAAAAAGAGAAGGAAGGCAAACTACCATTCCTGGATGTACTAGTCTGCCGCGAGCCAAACGGAAAGGTGTCACACACCGTATACCGTAAACCGACGCACACCGATCGGTACTTGCAGGCAGACTCACACCACCATCCGGCCCACCTCTCTTCAGTGCCCAGAACTCTCATCAGTCGTGCTTTGAATCTATGCGACTTCCAGCACGTAAACTCGGAACTTAATCATGTGAGGCACGTGCTGGAAAGCAACGGCTATTCATGGAGGCAAAGCCTGCGGCTGATGGGAGGAACCTCGAAGCGACATTTGGTGAACGTGGAACGTATACCAGCCTACTTACCTTATATAAAAGGAGTAACGGACAAAATTGGATACTTACTACGGTCCAAGTATGACATCAGGACCATATTCTGTTCTCCGGCACAAATTAGGGAGTTCCTGCGTTCACCAAAAGACAAGGACCCGCTCAATGTACCTGGCGTATACTTGATACCATGTGACTGTGGCAAGGGTTATATTGGCGAAACCCGCCGCAATATCACTACCAGAGTGTCTGAGCACATACGTAGCTTAAAGAATATGGACAGTAAGGGTTCGGCAGTCGCGGAACACGCCCACTCGCAGGATACGACCCATTTCATTCGCTTCGACAAAGTCGCGGTTTTAGCGAGAGAAAAGTATCTCATACCACGAAAAGTTCGCGAAGCGATTGAGATAAGTCGTCGTCCAAACTTCAACCGTGATAGTGGTTGGACTGTTCCCCCTTCCTGGAGACCAATTCTTAATACTACGTCGCATTGTTGTGCAACGGACACCCTGGAGAGTGACACGGTCAGTATAGTATGCGCACCACCGAACCTGTGCGTGAGTGCCGATGATGACGACACTCAAGACATTAAGAAGACTGCCGCGTCTGTGAACAGCCTAAGCGTTCCCTCCACCACGAGCGCTAGCGGCCGCACCAGCCGCGCCGCTCGAGCCGCAGCGCGCAGTCTCCGCCGCGATGCCACCGCGACCGGCGGGAGCTCCTGAAGAAGGTCCTCGGTCAGGACCGAAACATGTCGGCAGATCCGATAAAAACTGACGTGAGTACAGTCGGTTAATATATAACTACAATTGTGTTGGATAGTCCATTTATCGGGGAAGGCTTTTTTTAAAGCCAAACGGGACTCGTGGTGTTAAGCGATCACCGTCGCCTATGGACACGGGCAACCCCAGGGAATCCACCCGAGGGCTTTAGGCTTAGGCGTTAGGATATAACATCATGTTATGACTAATACCGAAGTCCACGTGGACGAAGTCGTGGGCGGCCACTAGTATATTGGCTTCAACCCTTTTTGCGTCCCACTGCTGGGCACGGGTCTCTCCCTATTATTGGGGAGGCCTAGAGCTTACTCCACCACGCTGCTCCAAGGCGGGTTGGTGGACTAGTATATAAATATAATAATTTTGTAATGTGTCCCATTTATTTTAATACTAACTCTGTTTTATACCGACTTAAAATATCCAAGTCTATTTGAGGGTTAGTGGATGTTATATAGTCTGCATGCCAGTTATCAGCTCCAGTTCACCAAATTAAAAAATATACATTTTTCTTGCTTAGCAATCTTTAAATAATTTTATCTCTCTATCCGTTAAGATAGGCGATACTCAACCGATCGCATTAATAATGGATTTATGAATATACTAGCTGACCCCGCGAACTCCGTACCACGTTTAAATGTTTGCGGTGGGCCACCTTTATCACTTAGGGGGATGAAAAATAGATAGTAGCTGATTCTTAGACCTACCTAATATGCACACAAAAATTTTATGAGAATCGGTCGAGCCGTTTCGGAGAAGTATGGTAACTAACATTGTGACACGAGAATTTTATATATTAGAGATAATGCAAAAGAGAATATTCCGCGGGACTTATCTTATATCGGTATGTTGCCTAATCGAAGCGTTGCTTCATTTATTAATGAGCTAAAAAAACTATTGGAGGAAAAAAATGGTGCAAAATACTGTTATGTTTACAATGTAAATACATATTTTAGATATCTACATCGCATTTTTGTAGACATTGATACTAACGTTATAACCGCAAAAGTTATAAAAAGTATGGATTACCTTCCGCCATTATAGGTTTTTCTGCTCTAAGGTTTACCCATTTTGGATGGATATTATGTTTCTCAATCGCGCAAGAACAACTGAACGGATAGGAATGAAATTTGTCAAAGAGATAGATTATACGAGTAGTCGGGGCGGGCGTAAACTGCTGCAGCATAGTCAATTAATAAACTATTTTAGTTGTTTACGAAAAATATGTTTTTGCGTCACTGTTTTGTGTTCAATAAACTTTGAATCTTTGAAAAACTCTGGAATAGCACATAGGCTACTTTTTCACCCACCCCGATATTATAGTCAAGTTTATTTGGGACGACAGATGTAATATAATAATATACTATATTATGCCATTTATTTGCTCTTGTTTCCTAAAAAAAGATAAATTATTCTTACAAAGCAATCCTAAAATCATTTTGTCTCTCAATCCGTTACTAAAGTGATCGCATAAATAACGGATTTCATTTTATGTTCCCACGTATTGGATACATTATGCAAAAGAGAATATTCCGCGGGACTTATCTGCGATCAAATTATATTGAAGTATTGCCTTATCGAAGCGTTGCTTCATTTATTTACGGGCTGAGAAAGCGATTGGAGAAACGGTTCGCATGCAAATATTTACAATATTTAGATCTCGTATATTACAGTCTATTATCGAATACCTTTAAACAAGTATTTTTTGTATATATCGGCCTATATATAATTAAAATCTCGGAAACGGCTCCAGCGATTTGTATGATATTTAGTATGCAGGGGTTTTCGGGGGCAATAAATCGATCTAGCTAGGTTTTATTTTAAGTATATATCGTTTTATCAGCGATAATGAACTTAAAAATTAACTGAAAAATATGACTCTTCCTGACATATGTTAGGGAGTATATGTAATACTATTTTTAACTGGTAGGTACTTTACTAGATGGCGTTGTTAAGGAACACTTAAAACTAGCGTATTTTCGTGGCGTAGCGTTCGCGCGTCTTTTGTTTGTTTTTGTAACGCGTAAACGAGCGAAACACTCAGCTGTGTAGCTGTGTTTCCCGAAACGACCGTATAAGTGCCGAAATATAAAGGTGCGTATAGATTAAATGACATATTGTATAACTTGTGTTTTATAACACGTCCACAATATCTGACATTGTTTTTCAACTTTGTAACATATAAAAATACTGTACACATTAAAATAAGAATGTAATATAACAATGTTGTATAACATTTTTGTTAGTCGTTCCTGTTCACAACGCCCCCACAAATAAAAACCTGTTAAATAACTTAATAATGTTTTCTAACATTCTGTCTCCACATTCCTGAAACATGTTTTATAACATCGTTTTAAAACATCGTTTTAAAACATCGTTTTAAAACATGTTACGTTATACAATATGTACGCACCTTAAGCTGGTTTGAAATTGCTCTTACCCAATGAGTTTTTGAAAAAAAAATGTTGTATTTATCCGAGCAATGTTTGACTATTATATTAATATAATAAAGCAGAAGGATTTGTGTGCTTTAAAACCAATCTCAGGTACCACCTGTTGGACTTGAAAGAATATTTTTGTGTTGGATTATCTATTTATCGAGGAATGTTTGAGACTTAATATCATTCTATAAAGCCAGTAAAACTACGTGGTACATCTAGTATTGAAATAATAAAAAAAACATGTTTTTGACGTAGTCGGTAGACGCTTGTCAATGTGTTAAAATCATTGTGCAATCATGCTCCAAACTGATCTTATAAAACAATTTCAGACAGGTATTTATAATTGATAAAAATAACAGCACATAATACATTTCACAACTACAATTTTGGTAAAGTGATTTTATAAAAAGTTAGTGGTAGCGAAACATTGGAACAATAAATAAAGACTCTCGAACATTTTCAAACTAAGTTTCAATAGACGTTGGATAAATATGGCGATTTCACCAGTCTCTGTATAAATAAAGTTTTAGAGTGGTCGTCAATTCGATTATAACTTATGTTTGAAATATATGGTTCTTAAAGTTCTAAAAATACTATAGTAATGTTCACAAATAATTTAATGTATAGTCAATATTTCAAGCTTTTTAATAACTTGCAATGTATGTTTATTTGTGTGGAAACCTGCAATTCAATTTTGAAACCGATTGAGCTGAAATATTGTATCACCCTTAGTTAGCCGACTTAGCATATTTTATTTGGAAATACATCATTAGCTTACTACTGGTCACATATCTAAGACACGAAAATTTTATTATATAAAGTAAAGATAATTTTTGAAATCTGTCAATAATGGACAATAACAGTGACTCTGTCGTTGCTGTTTCCCATAAACCAAATGAAATTTAAGTACCTAATTAGTTCAAATCACTGAATGTCATTTTGATAGCTATTTTCTCAGAACAAACGTACCATACAATTAGTTTTTGGTAACGCCTATTTTTGTATCTGAAGTGTTAAGAATATTAAACAAATAAAATGGTCGTGACATAACAAGTCAAAGCATATGTTTAATGAAAACCCTTAAAGAAAGTTCCAAAATTGTTTCATTTTGTCTGACACAATCTTGTAGAGGATAACAACAGGCTATTTTAACAGGTTAATTTGTAAGTAGAAACTGATTATAGAAAGACAAAAGTGGATAGTTAAGAATGGAGTGCAGTAGTCATTGAGGCAGTCCTCTAGGGACTTAGGAAGAATGAATTAGGTGTCAACGGAATATATGAACATTGTATATTAAACGATTATAAAATAACAATAATCCATCCCATTTCTACAAGCCTCTGTCCCTAAAGACGACGTCGCGGGCACAGCTAGTTGATAAATAAATATAAAACTAAAGATATAGATTATTGAACAAGTTGAAGTAAAACAAAACGAAAATAAAAGTGTAAAAAACATACAGCAAATGAAGTGGAAGATAAAGCATATGTTTAATAGAATCCGCTTCAAGTGACAAAGTATTCAAGACTTGGAAACACGTTTCATCTCGTTTGTCACAATCTCGTAAGAGTATGAATAACTTACAAAGTTGATAAGAAACTTTTACTTCGCACTTTTTGAGTCGAAATGTAGAAAAGGAAGAAAAGTAAAGGGAGCGAAATTTAGATTGGATTAAATTCTAATCATTATTAAAAGCAAGAGCATTGA
The DNA here is from genome assembly GCA_911387765.1 of Pyrgus malvae. Classification (NCBI taxonomy): domain Eukaryota; kingdom Metazoa; phylum Arthropoda; class Insecta; order Lepidoptera; family Hesperiidae; genus Pyrgus; species Pyrgus malvae. Next base: position 25,196,636 of record OU426959.1, read on the forward strand.
CGATTCCAATTAACACGTTAATATATATTGCGTGTTATCAGAAAAGCTACTAAAAGGTAATTTACTACTCATTATTAATAATTGGTCCTTCCAAATTGGGAATCGTAGTTAAGGCCTTGGTCTAAAATGCTATTCCCTAGATTTTACGTAACAAATTCGAGTCTCTGAACCGTTTGTCTATAAACGTTTATAAAACTCTAGAACACTTTAGTAAAAGTAACTAGGTAATTTTGTTGCGTATCATAATAATATCATAATGTAATACCAAAATTTTTCTTCTTGATAGAGGAAGTGAAAAATAGGCACATCAGACATTTTCGCACTCAGCGCTGTATTCTGGTTTTTGAACCTAGGCTGCTCTCACTTCTGTTCATGTTCTTCAAAATATCGGAAGGTTTCTTCATGGACTGTGTAAAATATTGTCTCCTGTTACGAAGTGTGCATATGTTCTCAGAGGGACCAGAGGAGAACGAATGGAATAAAATTAGCCTTCGGGTCAACACACAATAATCGGACAGATAACAGATTAAGAAGAATGAGACACTAGTATAATTTAATTTTAGGCGAGAAACGCACTGATGACTCTTCTGGAGTCAATGATATTATAAATAAAAATTGTATGAAATTTCATTTCGAAAATTGTCGCATGAATGGCTTCATGTAATTAGCACCACTCGAAGTTGGTAAACATGGTAGCTGACGCGTTTAAATGTAAATATACATATTATAATATGCTAGATTTTACAGAGCGACTTTTAACCTTATAACATTTATTCGAACCTTATTTTTATGTCCCTCTTCTGGTACAGACTCCTCTTATGATTTAGAGGGATTTAAGCCATGGTTCTTCACGCTGGCCAGGTGCAAATTGGTGGACATAATGCCTTCGAAAAAATTATGATTTTCTCAGAGACATGCACGGCGATGAAAAACATCGTAATCAAATTTAATATCACAATATTTTCCATCGCCCTGCAGAAGTGAAAACAATAACGTTTCACACTCATAGCCCCACAGTAGGGTAGATATACTCTGTGTCGTGGGTACCATGGACACACACAAAGACAGAAACACAAACACCCAGACCGAGAAAAGTAAAACTCATTATTCAAACTTTTTCGCCGGGAATCGAACCTGGGACCCTCTGATTGGTAGGGTCGTCATTGAATACGCACATTATTTTCTTTATCAGATTTTCGCGCTGAGGGTTTGACCCGGTATTTTCGTGTCGGAGGATCACGGTTTTTAGCACTCGGCCTCGACTCAACATAACTCGGATCGTTTGTTTTCTATCTTGGTTGCAAGGTCACGCACCCTTCTATTTAAGATTTTATAAAACGTCTACATTTTCAATTCCTTTTTTATTTTTAACAATAACAAAGACCTGTAATACTCAACAAGCGACGAATCATTTCTTTTGATCCCGTCAGTGAGCCGCGACCACCGGAGTTAACTAAAAATAAAAGAGCGCTAAATTAAGCTAACAAAGCTGCGTTCCTCGGGCAGAGTGTATTTATTTTACTCAACCTTTTTACTTTAAAATATTCATGCATTTTACGTATGCATAGAAACGTAAGCAGTTGTTTAACCTCCGTTTTGATTCGGGCCACTTTAATTAGTAAGAGTTGTTTTAAATTAATTTCAGATAATTTTGGTTTTTAGAGCCTTGATGTTTCTTAAAACTACGAAACGTCACGGAGTTATTGAAATTCTAATAGAAGAGCTTTAATTTGTTATAGGTATCCATAATCATAATACATTTAAAAGTGGGTTTGTATGTCCTTCCTTCACGTCGAACGGAACTATAGATTGATCCTGTTATTTTGAATATACCAAGTTTATTGAAGCGCGCATGGCCTGGCGGGAAGCGAAGAACGCAAGCGATCTATGCAGCTGAGTCAAACGGGCGCGGTCGGGTGTGAGATGGGTGACTGCTAGTGGCAAAAAATTTCATGCGCGTTTCCGTGCTTCGGAGAGCACGTTAAGCCGTCGGTCCCGGTGGTTGTCGATGGATAACAGTCGTCAAACCTGGTCGGAGGCCTTATGGGCGGTTTGAAAACATCCGACAGCGGGTTGGCCACTAACCCGCATCTCCACCAACCCGCATTGGAGCAGCGTGGTGGAGTAAGCTCCAGGTCCCCCAATAAGGGGGAGAGACCCGTGCCCAGAAGTGGGACGCAAAAAGGGGTGCAGCCAAGTTTATGGGTTGGAAATGACCCAGGCTACTTTTTACGCGGAGAAATATCTCAATCCTATTAGAAAGTAGTGTAGCCAATGAAACCAACCTCATAAGACCTCATAAGACTCGATTGTGCTTGAGATTGATAACGTGATCTTTGTACTCGTTTGTTACTTTATCAAAGACATGGCAACCCTTTTGCACGTCTCATTGCAAGGCAGTACACTCTCCCCATAATTATGTTGGCTACGACCACCAGAGTTAAATAAAAATAAAAGACCGCTAAAGAACAATGGCAGGTTTCCATACATCGTCTGCCCTATGTAAAAATAAAAATTAGCATACTTTAAAAAAAATTACGCGGGTGAAACCGCGGGGCACAGCTAGTTATTTCATATTTAAGAATACAAAAGAAGCGAAGCGTTATTACTTTTGTCTTTGTGTGTGTTCATGGTACCCTACTATGGGGCTATGTGAAACGTTAAAGTATAAGTAAGCTTGACGTACCTGAGTTTTTTGTAGATTTTTTGATTTCGATGCGGTAAACTGCAAGAGGCAAGGACGTAATTGTTTGCGGCAAGTTTAATTAGTGAAGTAATCCAATTCTGCTTGGGTTGAACCCTTCTGAGAAATTGTTGCGAGTGGATTGCATACGTAACTATCGTGTTATTTGCAATTTGAGATTATTATTTGTAACAGCTCATTTCTTTCTCTTATTAATTGTAGATTATTGTATCATATACTATGGAAGTTATGAAATCTTTAACGAGATATTTAAAAAGTTTCATTTTCACTTATCACAATTTCATTTTTCATAAATTGAAAGTAACATTATCTTAAGCAAATTGAAGATTATAAAACTGAAGGGTCAAATTCACCAAAAAATAATTATAAGCGTCATAAAGCACCTATCATTTTGGTATTCTCTGCATGCTGAATGCACCAGTCATACAAAGTGTATTTTATTACGTTTCCATTCACAGTGCAGCACTCTGACTTCCTCCTATGGACATACAAAAAAAAAAAAACGTACAGCCAGACCAATAAGAAATTTAAACGACTAAGTATGTACTATGATGACTGCTCATCAGATAAGAACGAACTTGCCAACGCCAATTTCAAATCGTTTAGAATTTGACGGCCAAAGGTAATATAATTCATTGTATTATTCATGAGTTCACTAAATTAAAAAAAAAAAACAAAAACAAAAGAGTCAGTTCTATCGGTAAGCCAAGCGCACTAGTCGTTTCAACATCCCAAGTATCTGAATCTACTTGCTTACTTCCCCAATTTGATATCTCAATTTTATTTTTGACTTTTCTTCTGACTTCTATATTATGTTCCACTGGTTAGCACAAGTCTCCTCCCAGGTCGGAGAGAACTTTATACAGTCTATACGAAGTTATTTCTAGTTTTCTTAGTTATATTATAAGAATTTATAAGTCCTTACGAAGTACGGTGTGAACATCCTGACCTTTGAGAAACAATTTGTATAAAATCAGGGATTAACTACGGGTGTAGCCTCTCTTAAACGTTTGTCGCCTGCAACCTTCAAGCATTCATATCGATGTTCTTAGCGTGTGTCATGTGTTTATGTAATAAACAAGGTGTGCTACCAACCTGCTAATGTGCTAACAACTTTTTCCGCCCGCTTTTTTCTCCTAGCCCATATATGCCTTAGCGCACCCAAAGCGGATGACGGTCAGCTGATGGCCGTACAACAATGACAAACATCAAGTGTATGTTATTACCCAGGATGTTAATAAACTATTTCATTTCATTTCGTTACAACAAATTCATGTAAAAGTGATACACCACTTCTGCATCTTACTGTACCTGTCAGACATTCAAGACATTACGTATACGCAGAGAAACACTGACATTTGCTAATTAATACCTCCTTACCACAATCCTTATGATGGTCATCGCACAGTAACTGAAACCGTATCTTCGGATATCATGCCGAGTATACATGAGGATATTCGGAGTGCACCATATTATAGCCCTGTGTCGAAGGTAAAACGCAGGTTAAACCGCACTAGCTACTATTACCATGGTTGTTAGTATGGTTCGGCTGTTAGGTTAGTAAGTAGTGTGCGGTACAAAAAAAGTTATTACCACTGCTGTGAATATAAGGCACGTTTTTTTTTGCTTTGAAAGGCATATAGGTAGATTGTGTGTTTCGGTTGGTGTCTATAGAAGTACCAATCATGGAATCGTTTACAAACATCTCACAACAACACGGACATCTCACAACAAGGACTAAGAATTGTAATAATTTTAATGTTGCTTGCACGGACGAGTAAAAAAAGTAAGGACTCCGCGTCACCTACATAAAATATGAAGCACCCAAGATAAGCCAGCTACGTGTAAATATGAACCTACACGCACACACTCACATAAAGATAAGCCGATCGACCGCCATTACGCTTTCAACCATCGCTTGTGGCAGTGCAATTTTTTGGCGCATCAAAAATCGAAATAATGCCGTCGTGTGTAGTTAAATGGTGTAAAAATAATACCACACTACAAAAAAAGTGCCAAGGGATAACTTTTCACAGGTAAACGAGATCTTATTACATTATTTTCTGCTTTTTTCAAATAAAAATAAATAACAATATTTGAAACACAAAACCTCCACTACACGTGATTTGCCCTTGACCGTAACAGTCAGTGTGGCCAGGATATAAATAGGGACTTTACCCGAAAAATCGGGTAACCTAATCCATAACGTTCTTAGTAGATAATGTTGTGTTTGAAAAATTGAAATGAAATACGTTTACTGATAACTGTTTACAAAAAATTTTGGTGTTTGAGTTTAACAATAGTATTTAAACATTCTACCTTACTCAGGCATCCAATAATCACTTAATTAAACTAAAGTTATTTATTTACTAAATTAATTACAATTGTAACTTAATTTAAATTTTAAAAAAAATTAGTTTATTTTAATTGGTCATATTGTCTTCATTTTATTTGTAGGTTTCCTTGAAGCATGGAAAAATGACTGGATATGAATTATAAGGAACTGTAAAGGTCAAGAAGATTGGATCTCATCCATGAGCTAAGGGATGTCTGGTTCATGCGTCAAGCTCGTGAACGGGGCACCATTAGGCTTCTTTTGACAGTTGAAGCCTAAAATGACCATATAATAATATGGTCAATCAACTGCCAAATGAAGCCTTTACCCATGTTTTTTGCGCGGTAGCCCTGAATGTGCCGTTAGTGGATATCATCTGTCTTAACGCGGCGCTTACGATATAATTTCATTTAAAATAAATGATTACTGACTCGTCTGTATGTACAAGCTGTACAGCACAGCAGCACCAGAAGTATTGAGTAATCTGTAATTCGTGAAATTTTGTAGTGTATGTTCTGTTCTGTTTAATAAGTATTTAATTTCTTTACTACTTAGTTGAAATTTTATACGGTTACGTAAAAAATACATTATATAATAATCCATATTATTATAAAAATAAATAAAATAAAACATTTTAGTATTTTCTTTTGTGATGGAAAGTGACCTTATTTACGTGGTCATTTTCACGTGTATTTACTTTGCAAATAAATCACTCAATCGCACATAGTATTTATTTGTATGAAATCTACTTCCTTAATTATAAAACATCAATGGCAAACAAGCAAAGTAATAAAATTCGTAAGTACTTTTTCATTCAGACAAAACAAAGATACTGAAACCCAACCAGTAGAATTATAGGTATGTAATTTATATAGCCATTTTGATATCAGGTTGGCGGCTCACTTTCTTTTAATTTTAACCATGGTGTTTAAAAGGCACATTACTTCAAACTTACGCACATTGTTCACGAGCATAAACCAGTACCATTTGAAGACTAACACCTGCTATCTCAAGCACACAATGAAGGGGAAAATATCTGTGCGAACTGGTATCCCCGTAACGCACACATTTACAACATAAATGTTGCTTCACTTGCTAGTATCGCGGCGCGGAGTCCTTACCTTTTTTACTCGTCCGTGGTTGCTTGTTACACCATTACCTTTATTTTCATATACACTGTTCATTTAATTTTGGTTGCTAGGGTTGCCAGGAAGAAATCGCTTTTAAACGATAAGGCCGCCCGTTGTTTGTTTTTTTTTTCAGCATTGTGTATGTTTTTTTTCTCTTCTATTACTTATGGTGTTGTAAATTAACAAACAATAAAGAGTTTTAACTAACTAACTAACTAACTAATAGGTTGGACATTAACTTGTGTCTCAAACAACACATGTTGGAGTTGCATATTTGAGCAAGCGTAAGATTTCCTCAAGAGGGAAAATCAAGCATAGTATCATAAGATTTTGTACACATTTCCACATTTTTTTTGTATTTTCAAAGAGGGAGGTAACTTATTTTTTAGGGATCCAAACCCAAAGGGTGCTAAGGCTTCCGCTGTCCGTCCGTCTGTCTATCTGTCGTCAAGCTGTATCTCATGAACCGTGATGGCTAGACATTAAAAAATTTAGCAGATGATGTGTTGATGTTGCCGCTCTAACAACAAATACTAAAAATAAAATAAAATAAATATTTAAGAGGGCTGCCATACAATAAAGATTATAGATAATGGTACAGAACCCTTTGTGCGTAAGTCCGACTTGCACTTGGCTGGTTTTTATATACGAGTACATGGAGTGGTAGAATAATTTGCAATCAAAAAAATATGTATAAAGTTGTCACTTCAGGCTGCAGCGAGATGGAGCCAGGCGTATTATGAATCACGCTATCGAAATTTTCTGAATGTCCGACTATATATACAAGCTCCGAATTAATTTAATCGTAGCGCGGCCGCTCCCTTGGCATGACCATCTCGCCCGGCGGGAGATCTCTCTTTGCCATAAGGCCATGAATATAATGCAGCCCCAAGTAATCTTGATTCTCTGGAGACTGATGGTCTCCACACATAGATCTGGCTGACAACTACAACTTTTCACGGAAATATAATACAACTGCTTTACAGCGGTAGTAGTTGTCCGATCAAACTACAAAAGTTACTACCTTTAATGTGTTCGACTTCTTAATGTAATTCCAGCTATCGCCACAATTCAGCAGGTAACGCTTCTTTATCCGGCGATCCCATCGGCCATACATCGTGGGATTGCCACGGGTTGCACCGGATTAAATCTAGGAACAGAAGGTACTGAGCAGTTCTACCAATAACTTTTAGCGATAGGCGATTGAGAAGTTAATCATTAGATTATAAAGGGCGTGTACTAGAATATTCTATGTTTCCATTTTCCATTAACGTTCCAAAGATACAAGTAATTAAATACTTAGAACATGAAAATACATTTTAATTTGTTATTCAGATTTCTTCCCAACAGGAAATCGTCAGTGAAATTGGCAAATTGGTTTGCCAATATTGATGGCAATAATATACACCAAATTTTGTAAGAGAAGCAATGTCGAAAGTTGTATTGTTACCCGTTGTTCAGGACAAGCGCTGCTGTAAGCCCTTGTCAGAACATAAAAAATTGCTTAACAGCACAGGGCAATTTTGGTATTTACTAATTTTACGGCCTACTGATGAGCACAGGTTTTCTCTTGGATATGAAAGTGACTTGTCAAGTGCGGAATTTGGATATGATAAGGAAAATCATGGTATAAGTTGCTTGACCTACTGGGATGTAGTACCTAATATTCAATTTTCTATTATGTATTTAATTTTCAAAGAAAACATCGTGATGAAAACTATACGCATGACAGTTACGCAAAATTTCTGAAGGATAAAGCACACTAATCTGGACTTGACCAAAATATATGATCATAGCTTCAACAATTACTAATTCAAATAGAAGTAAGTATTGAAGCAGAACCAAACAAAATCGTTTGTTATCAAACCTGTACCTCACGAGCGACAAATACGGCAATCCTTCACGATTTATCGGTGTTCTGTTCTCCTTTGAATTTGCTATTGGAACTGGATACGTGGATACGATTGTAAAGATACGTAACGCGAGGATTTACATCCATACGTCTCGTGATACGACTTTACGCAACAGACTTCCGATCTCGATCTTTCTATTTAGAAAATCGAAAGCAAAAACAATTTGAATATGTTATTTTAAAATATAAAATTTAAAGATACTATTAGAAATTTAGAGACAACAGAGTCTTCAAAGCACCAGACGGTACAAGCCCCGGCGTGCTTTTATGGCTAAGAATTTTATTATTTATGTACTTGTAGCTACTTATTCTGTAACGACGCTGCTTTAAGGTGAAAGAAAATATAGTATATTTCTTACAATGTTTTTCGGTACCACATGTCTAAGAAGTTTTTTATATTTAATGTGTTCATTCATTCTTCTATTCATTTATTTAGTCTACAATTTGTTTAGAATTGATCAAACACAATATGATTTTTTTTTGTAGAATTATAAAATTGGTAGCTAGAGATTAATTTGCAATACTGCTACCAATGGTCATAGGCTGTATGCCTGCGAATGTCTTAAAACAGTGGAATGAACATTCGAACATGTCTGACTCATGGTTGTTAAAAGATATTGCGTTTCATATAAAGCTTGTTTTCGGTTTCATGCACATTTCCATAGGTTTTAGCGACTACTTAAAACCACGTTTTCTACTCCTTTTATTTAATTTAAAAACCTAAAAACACGCTTTTGTGAAAATACGAACTAAAAAGTAAAAAATAAGAAGAAAATGTATTTTACTGTAAAAAAAGCGTGGGGTGGTTTTTAAGATACTATTGACACCATGCACCCATTATTTATTATTTATTTATTTTTAATTTTTTAGTTGGATTTTTTTTTCAATAATTTCGTATCCCATTCAGCAAACCCTTTTATTTAATACCCATATCATGGGGTCGCATTTCAAATAGCCAATCCGCCATCTTGGATGTCCGCCATGTTGAATTTAAGTCACGTGACTATTTTTTTCGTATTTTTGACAGCAAACCCTTTCATTTGATACCCATATCATGGGAGTGCATTTCAAATAGCCTGTCCGCCATCTTGGGGTGGCCGCCATATTGGATTTTTAATGACGTTTCTTAGCTAGTCATGTATTGTCATCAGAACTCAGAGCGTGTGCAAAATTCCATCCTAATCGAAGACCGGGAAGTGGGTCAAATTAAAATTCCAAGATTTTCTTACATACATACATAGTTACAAGTAAAGCTAATATAAGCGTGTTAAAAAATAGGTTTAGTGTTCAAAGAAAAAAAGATACAGAACTCATCTTTTTTCTAGACACAAAAGTACCGAACGTTTCTTTTTGGTCAGTTCGGTCAGTTTGCGTCTAAGTGATACGTGCTCTAACTTTGTAACATTGTTCAATCGTTCGAAGAAAGTTCGAGAGTATCCCTCACTCCCACATTATCATTTATCCATTATATCCACGTCACGTCACTCAGTACTGGACGATAATAAAAACATCGGCTGGGAAACTCCACCTAAATATTTCAACACAAGATGCCGCGATCAGAATAAGATATCAATTTAGGATGACTACAAGCGGGCGATACAGCGACTGTTCGTAGTAATTCTTAACTCTACCTATATTGACAAGAGTGACAGCCTCCGTGGCATAGTTGGCGATGAGCCGACTGCGAAGTGTGAGGTCGTGGGTTCGATTCCCACCCAGGACAAATATTTGTATGATGAACATGACTATTTGTTCTGTGTCTGGGTGTTAATTTATCTATTTAAGTATATTTAGAATTATATAAGTATGTTTATCAGCCTTCTGATCACCATAGTACAAGCTCTGCTTAGTTTGGAATCAGATGGTGTTGTGTGTATTGTCCAAAGATTATTTATTTATTATTTCATATACGTCTAGGATGATAACAACACCAAACGCGGAGCGGTTGAATGTAGGAATAATTTAAATTAATTTTAATTAAAGTGAGCTAAAGTTAACTTCAATCTCAGCGAATTTATAGTAACACAGCATTTCTGTTGTTGAATTTGTTTGTCAATAAAATATTTACCTATTTAATTTGTAGTTAGCTAAATATTTCAACGATAAAATCTTAAAATAGTAACACGTGGCAATGATATGATTAAAAGTAATAAAATGTCATTTTGTTACAATTGTAATAAGTGTGAAATTTTACTTATACTACAATTTCCTATGTCGTGGGTGCCATGGACGCACACAAAAATACACACACCCTGACTACAACCAGAAATTTTAATTAAGTCTCATCTCTCTCTCTCGGGACTCTTTGATCGGCAGTCCCGCATGGTAACCATTGCTCCACACGGGTCGTCACTGATATTAATCATGAATAATGAAAAACAAATCTAATAACAATACGAAATTGATACTCATTTTCAAAGCGAATTTCTCTTCTCCCTATAGCTGCCAAATGTTGTTGCAACATCTTCAATCCCCCTAAACGACTTAATAAATACCACTTTGATGTCCGCACGACAGACATACAGCTCTTTGTCTCCGCGCTAAATACGTTGCATCCTCTTTTAGTCCTTTTCTCTGTGGAACGTGATACTATGACATCAAAAGATTTACGAAGAAGACTGGGAGCGCACCTGTTTCTGGCTATCTCACAGCTAAAATTAGGTAACAATGGTTGAGTTTGTTAACTATCTGTTAACACCGTTACAATGAACATCCATAATAATAAAATGTGTTTTTTTAAATAATAATTTATTTATTTGTATAATTTCGTACAGTAAAAATAAATAAGTCTCTGGTCCCTGAATTAGTAAAAACTGTGTCTCAGAGACCAGCGTCTTTTTCCAATATTTATATTGCTAGAGTTATACAATCCGACTTATTTATATTTTTCAACACCAGGTTTTATAAAAACAAAAAAAAAATATTACATGTGATGTGTGTGTATTAGTGTATGTGTGTGTGTATGTATGTGTATGAGTGTTGGTATGTATATATGTGTGTGTGTGTGTGTGTTTGTTGCTCGTTTCTTGGTTGGTTTGTGGGCTTCTTTTGCATTGCGATGGAGTGAACTTACGGAATGATTTTTGTGCTAGGAGATACGAGTAGATAGGGATTGAGATAGTCGAGTTGTAAAGAAGTAGTGCTCCGACGCATGGATTTCAACTCCGCATCGGTGACTAAGAGGCTTTGTTATGTGTATATTTATTGCAGTTTTATGAGAATGAGATGAGGGAAACATTTTTATATTTTTTACGATTTTCACGTTTTCATCTGCCATTCCGTTGAAATAAAAATAATTGGAAAGGTTTTGGAAAATAATATAAAACCATGTCCCGTACTTAACTTGCCTCGCGCATATTTTTTTTTATAGAACAATCTATACTCAAGACTATTTTTCAAATATAATCTCTAGTAAAAACATAAGAAATATATAATCATACTAGCTTTCCGCCCGCGGCAACGCCCGCATATGCAACACAGCAACATATTTTTTCCCACAGTAATGAAATATTTTTCTCAGGTAAAATGTGGCCTATGACAATTTTTTTATTTTTATTTTTTATTTGAATGGAGTAGCAGACGAGAATGCAGGCCACGTGGTCGTGGTCGCTGCAGCCCATGGACATCTACATACAACCTCAGGCAAGCATAGGTAAGTCTTGTCTGAGGTCTGAGGTTGCGCTGCTACTCCGGAGGCTGGTGGTCGCCTCATGTAAATGTGGCCGGCAAGTGCACCTTTCCACCGAAACACAATAGAGTTGGTTCACGGCAGAAGTGGATGCAGCGATGGTACTTTCTCGGGCGAATCATAATAGCTCTACCACCTACAAAACTTGAAATTTTGATTACACTCTGTAATCACCAACTATCTACATACAAAAAATTAGGTCTATCTATAACACCGCTGTGACATGAAATAAAGACATAAAAAACACTTTCACATTAATATCAGTATCGATTTTTAGGGTTCCATAGCTAAATGGTAAAAAACAGAACCCTAATGGATGGTGTCACAGCCACTTTTTTCCGAAACTATAAGAACTATACTGTTGAAACTCGGTACGTAGATGTATTCTCTGAACCACATTAAGATTTTCACACAAAAATAGAAAAAAGCAGTAAATTTTGAGGGTCCCTTATACTTAGAACTAAACTCAAAAATTTCTTCAAAAATGATAGGTACTGAGGTTTTTAATATCATTTTTTTCTAAACTGAATAGTTTGCGCGAGAGACACTTGTGTGTGTCCCCCCCCCTGTAACTTCTAAAATAAGAGAATGATAGAACTAAAAAAATATATGATGTACATTACGATGCAAACTTCTACCGAAAATTGGTTTGAACGAGATCTAGTAAGTAGTTTTTTTTAATACGTCATAAATAGTAAACCACAATTATTTACCTTTCATTCAATCTTAATGCAATGATTTCTATGGATAATCAAAGGCAATGATATATTTATGTTGCCGATATTGTTATACAAATATAAAATAAAATAGAATGAAATAAATATTTAAGGGCCTCCCATACAATAAACGTGATTTTCTATAGATAATGGTACGGAACCCTTCGTGCGTGAGTCCGACTCGCACTTTGCCTTTTTGTTACTACGTACGATGCCCCTCGTAAATAGGATAACTTAACATAAATAGAGTTTTCGGAATCCGATTAAACATGTATTGGGAGCAAATATTTGTCTTTCCGGGGAATCGAAGCCGGGTCTTGAACTCACGAACTCACGCGGGCGTTGAACCACAGCGAAATCAGTCAACACTGCGAGTGACATTATAAGTGGTATGGGGGATGATTTACATTTTACTGTGGTTATACGTCGAAGCAGTAGGTACAAAGCATTATATGGGTTGTTGTTTATAGCACTCTCGAAGTAGTCGATGAATATTCAATGTCGATGTATGAATAGCCAATGAATTGCTTCGTAAGCGTATGAGGAATGACGAAGGTTTTTCGTTAAGTATGTTTCAGTGGCCAAAAGCCAGGATTTATAAATAATAATAATTCAATTAATTCAGATTTTTATCCATTTTTTGTGTTAGTAGTTAAAATCTTATAACCTAATGTTAGTAGAAATAAAATTTATTACAATATCAAATCTAAACATAAATTAATAAAATAATTATCACAAAATAACAATTCATTTACATCGCATTCGCAACTTTTGTCTTGTAATGTTGCAAAGGACAATCTAAGCGGGACTATCCATATGGATCCATAAAATTTTATTGTAATATTCATATTCATATAAAGCATTATTAGACTAAATTAAACATAGTTTCTTTAAACATAGTTTGACGTTTTAAATAATTTTAATCTGATACTATTATTTCAGCAGAATCAGACTTAAGTAATAGACAACGCTGTTGGAACTTGTACAGAATAAGTAATAGGAACCCTGATTGAAATATTTTTTATACAAACGATCTGAAATATTTCCTTTGAATTTATTACACTGGAGCAATACATTTTTTTCACTAAAACAGATATCAATAATTTCTACATCCTTATGTTTTCCGATTTTGAAAAGTGTTTAGATAGATATTTAGTAGGTAAGTATATTTTTATAAGTCCGTATTACACTTCAAAGATAAAGATTTAGTAAGCCTCAGATATCCCGCGCGCATGGCTGAGCGGCTAGCGTAAAATGCGAGCGATCTATACAGCTAAGCCAAACGAGTGCAGTCAGGTGAGACCGCTAGTGACAAAAATATTCATGCGCGTATGGGCGGTTTGAAAACATCCGACAGAGGGTTGGCCACTAACCTGCATCTCCACCAACCCGCATTGGTTGGTAAGCTCTATGTCTCTCCAATAATGGGGAGAGACCCGAGCCCTGCAGTAGGACAGTAGGAAAAAGGCGTAGGTATAGTCAAGCCCCAGCTAGTAAATTTACCTTCAACATTTACAAAACCATAATGAGTAATTAGCTGAAACTTTTTTCTGTCTGCTACAATTTGCCACTAATGATCACCCATCTTAGTATAGAAATAATAAGGAATATCCTAACCTTAATCCCTTTACATAGCCCAGTGGTATGGCGTTTAAGTGCTGAACTCCCGCGAGGCAGGGGTGAGCGGAGACTAACGACGCCCTCCCCTAGCGCATCAATCACTTACCCTTTGATGTGTTCGCCGCTAACTTACTTCTGTTTGTAAGGGTCGCAGGTATTTTTAGTGCGGCCCAGATATTTTTAGGGTTTCGTTACTCAAAAAAAGTTACCCTTATAATAACATGATCACCTTGTTGTTCGTCCGTCTGTAACTTAATTCAAAAACCGCGTGGAGCTCTCTAGTCGATGATGAGGCCTGTAAGCTAATATGAAACGAAATTTCTTAATTAACGTTAAAATACTCGTAGATACGGCCGTTTTTTCCACAAAACGCATATTTGCGATTCCGTGTAGCGGGATGGTTACAATATCGTAATATCAATCGGGGGTCCTGGGTTCGATTGCGAAAGAGAGATTACATGATGTGTTTCATTTTCTGTTTTCGATCTGGTTGTTTATGTTTATGTCTTTGCGTGTGTTCATGGTACCCATGACACAGATTATATCTACCGTTCGGTGAAATGACCGGTTGTACGCTGATCAGGCTGTTTGGATGACGACCGGCGTGGCGTAAATCTTGCCATGCCGGACTGCCGATCGGAGGGTCCCGGGTTCGATTCCCGACGAAGCAGAAATTTTAATAATGTGCTTCAAATTTCTGTTCTCGGTCTGGATGTTTGTGTTTTTTTCTTTGTGTGTTTCCATGGCACAGTAAGATATAACATTAATTTGGGGAGCGAAATAACACAACCGGATTGAAGTACCGAACTAAGTTTTATTATTCAGTTACCCTCACATATCTTACACCTCCCCCCTTAAAAACACAATATTATTTTTAAAAAATTTGTAAAATTTCAGCTTATATTATTACTACTACATTTAAGTGTATCTCAGTAAATAAATGACGGCAATGGTATAACGTAACTACTAGGTATGCTAAATTACAAAAATAATTATTTTTTTATTCGACACGACCTAATTGGCCTATTAGAATTCGGAGTTTCAACAAATTTAGGCGATTGTAAAGATGGTGTCGGCGTCGGTGAGTCACACGTATTAATATCATTTGTTTCCTGCCTTTTAGCTACATCTGACGTCGAGTTCAATTCATCGTTATCGATCTTTACTTTTCCGGACTCTAATTGTTCGTCCGCAGCCTCGAGTATGGTGGGTTTATCTGATAAAGAAAATCGCATGTGGGGTTTACAGGGAGTTATAAGTTGGTCGATGTGTCTTTTCCATTCTTGTCCCCCATTAGAAACACGTACGCGGTAAGTTACTGGAGTGTCACGAGCCACAACTGTGGCCGGCGCCCACTTGTCGGCCCGCGGGCGGTAGTCCCGCGCTAACACCGCCTGCCCAAGCGCCGCGCTCCGCTCGACTCCGCCTCGCGCCGATCCCGCGCGCTCCTGGGCTTCCTCCACGGTCCGCATTGAGCTCGGCCGCAGGGCATCGAGTCTACTACGCAAGCGTCTACCGAGCATGGCCTCCGCCGGCGATACGCCGGTGGTCGCATGCTCACAATTGCGGTACTGAAATAAAAATTTTGCGATTGCTGTCTCGACGTCCTTTCCTTCGTGCACGGCCTTTTTCATTGATCGTTTCACGGATTTAACGGCGTTCTCCGCGGCGCCGTTCCCAGCCGGTCTATAAGGACTCGTAATTGTGTGAACTATTAGGTTCTTTGCCATAAAGTCTGCGAATTCCTTGGAAGAAAACGGAGGACCACCGTCGCTGACCACCTGCGTCGGTAAACCGAATCGAGCGAACTGCTCTCGTAACTTAAGTATAGTCGCATGTGCCGTAGTGGTTCCCATTTTTTGGACTTCGATCCACTTGCTGTGGCCATCGACCGTCACAAGATAGTGCTTCCCTTGGAATTCGGCAAAGTCGATATGGATCCGTTGCCACGGGCGGGCCGGGAAAGCCCAAGGGTGCATCGCGGCGCGCGGCGGCGCGTCCCGCTGCTGGCAGCAGGCGCCGCACTCGCGGCACAGCCGTTCGATGTCAGCGTCGATCTGAGGCCAGTATACAAAAGCCCTGGCCGTATTTTTCATTTTTACAACCCCCAGGTGCCCCTCATGCAACTCTCTAAGTACTTGTATTCGAAGGGACTCAGGGATGATTACCCTATGATTATATAATAAACAACCGCGATCGAGAGATATTAAATCCTTCCGGTTAAAATAAGGATTTTCATCATCCAATGCCGCCTTAAACGGCCAACCGTTAATAACATAATTATAAATATTTCTTAATATTTTGTCCTTTTGTGTGGCCAATGACACGTCTTTTGCGCTAACTGGAAAATTTTCCTCGACGTAATTTATGTACGATACCGAAACCATCCTTGAATCGCTTTTCTTTTCATTCGGCAATGGCAGTCGCGAAAAGGCATCAACATTGCCGTTATCGTTACCCTTAACAAATTCAATTTCGAAATCGTATGCGGCAAGCTTAGAAGCATAACGCTGCAAACGGCTAGCTACCGTTTGCGGCAACCCTAATTTAGGCCCAAATATAAATGTAAGCGGCTTATGATCCGTTTTTATCACAAATTTTCGGCCATACAAGTATTGATGGTGTTTCATCACACCACAAAATATTGCCAACGCCTCTTTATCTAATTGGCTATACGAACGCTCGGCCGCGTTCAGGGTGCGCGATGCAAAACAAATCGGTCGCTCCGTACCATCCGGGTAGCGGTGCGACAACACGCTGCCAATGCCGTAAGAGCTACTGTCTACAGATAACACTAGCGGTAATTCAGGATCGTAGTGAACAAGGATTTGTTTACTGGACATAATACTTTTAATTTTGTTGAATGCGTCCTCACACCTTTCGGACCAACACCAAGTATTATTTTTTCGTAACAAATTATGTAAAGGGTGAAGCAATGAGCTAAGATTATTGATAAATTTGGAATAATAGTTCACTAGCCCTAAAAATGATCTTAACTGACTAATATTACTTGGTGCGGGTGCGTTCACAATGGCAGCAATTTTATTTGGATCAGGATGCAACCCGTTTTTATCAATAATAAATCCAACATAAGCGATACTATCTTGTAGGAAGGAACATTTTTCTAATTTAATTCTTAAACCGACCTCACGCAACCTATCTAACAGTGCTCTTAAATTATCAATATGTTCCCGCCTATTGCGACCCGTCACGGCGATATCATCAAGGAACACCGCTACTCCCCGAAGGCCCCTTAAAGTTTCTTCCATGAATTTTTGAAATTTTTCTGGTATACAGGTTAGCCCAAAGGGCGTTCGTCTATAAACAAACGTCCCTATGTGCGTAGTAATAGCCGTACATGCCTGAGATTCTTTTTCTAATAGAAGCTGTTGATAAGCGTTAGTGAGGTCGATTTTTGAAAATTGTTCCCCACCACTTAACACGGCAAATAATTCTTCAATCCGTGGCAGAGGGTACGGCTCGCGTGCTAGCTTCGGGTTTATTGTTACTTTATAATCCCCGCAAATACGAATTTCGCCCGACTTCTTAATCACCGGCACTATTGGCGTACCGTAATCTGAGTAATCGACCTTATAAATGGTACCCTCGGCCACGAGCCGCTCCAGCTCAAGCTCGACCGGGCGGCGCAGCGCCAGCGGCAATGGACGTGCCTTCAAAAATACCGGATTATTATCCATTAGACGCAGTGACATTTTTTTTGTACAAGTACCTAGACCCGATGCGAATACGCTAGGGAACTCAAGCTTAAGTCGTTCAACGAAGTTATTTTCGCCAAAATGTAAACATAATTCATTTATCGTAACAACATCAATTTTTAATTGTCTTAACCAAGACCTCCCGAGAAGAGGAGGACCCCCATTTTTAATAACAAATAATTTAAGATGATTGGCTGAATATTTATCCAGTACTACATTTACTAGTATAAACCCCAAAGGTTCAATCAAATCGCCCGTGTATGAACGTAAATAAACATCGTTAGGTAATAATTTCATTTTGTTAAAATACTTTTTGTAACAATCAAAATTAATAGTTGACAGCTTACTTCCAGTATCCAACTCGAACGTTATCGGGATCTCGTTCACACTCACTTGCACATAATAGGGTTTGTCATCCTTACCGCACACATTGATATTAAAAAAATCGCAATCCGATTCATCGTTCACGTCGCCGCCTCCCTCCATGTAGAATTGCGCCCTGCGACTACCGACCGGTCGATCGCCCGATCGATCCTTACACTTCACACGTAGGTGTCCCTTCTGGCCGCAATTGTCACACGAGTAGTTTTTAAATCGACATAAATCCGATCGATGATTACGGCCACATCTCCAACAAGCTGGTGCATCCATCGCCGCACGATCAGGGGCGCGAGCGGCGCGGGCGGCAGGCGGCGCGGCCCGGCCGCTGGCGGGGCCCGCGCGCGG
The DNA here is from genome assembly GCA_911387765.1 of Pyrgus malvae. Taxonomy (NCBI): domain Eukaryota; kingdom Metazoa; phylum Arthropoda; class Insecta; order Lepidoptera; family Hesperiidae; genus Pyrgus; species Pyrgus malvae. Next base: position 25,215,183 of record OU426959.1, read on the forward strand.
CGCCGCGGACGCGAAGCGGTGCAGCGGCTCGGCCCGGCCCGCCGCATCGTTTCCGCCGCTCGTACCCGCACAGCTAGCTTGCGCGTGGCGCTCGGCCGCTTCCAGGGCCAACGCCAACTCGACGGCTCTTTTGTAGGTTAACGTAGGTTCCGCGAACAATCTTGATCTCATATCGTCACTCGATAGCCCGGAAACGAACTGATCGCGGAGGTTCTCTTCTAGTTTGTTCTGAAAGTTACAGGTACTGGCCAAGTGCTTTAAAGCCTGTAGGTATTCACTTAAGCTCTCTCCAACTTTTTGACGTCGTTGTCGAAATACGTGACGTTCCGCAATGTCCGACCGTTTTGGTTCGAGATGATCACTAACGATTTTAACCAGATCACTGAATTTTTTGTCTTCAGGATTGTTAGGTGCACACAGATCACACATTAAATCATACGTTGCCTCGCCCACTAAAGTCACTAAGGTAGCCACTTGCAACTCCGCTTTGATTTCGTTCAATGCCATAAACTGTTCCACGCGTCTGATATACGCCGACCACTTTTTACTCGATAAATCGAACTGTTCAATTTTACCGATAGGCATTATTGCACTTTATGACACTTACGAGCGTAATTAAACCGATTTTAATCCTCGTCGCCAGTAAGATATAACATTAATTTGGGGAGCGAAATAACACAACCGGATTGAAGTACCGAACTAAGTTTTATTATTCAGTTACCCTCACATATCTTACAGGCACCTACGACACAGGGTATTTACCCAACTATGGGTCTATGAGTGTGAAGCGCTATTTATTTATCATTAATAATTCAGTGAACGAGTGAAGACTAAATACGCTTTTTCTCTAGCGCATCAATCTTACTTAACCCTTTGATGTATTTGTTGTTAACTTACTTTTGTCTGAAGGATGGCGGATATTCTTAGTGCGTCCCAAATTCATGTTTTAAAACGGAGCTGGTCTATTACACTAACAATTTTCTATCAGAGTATAATGCACTTTTATTTTATTTCATATTCAAATTCTTCTGAGTTCCGAGTCCCGATTTTCGGAACAGGTTTTTTATTGTTAAAATTGACTTGAGTATTTGTAGGCGAGCGTGAGTAGCGATAACAGAGTGGTTAAGACACTGATCTCCCAACAGGTTTGCCCAGTCCAAACAGGGACGCACACCTCCAGCTAAGTGTTGATTTAAGTGTTTAATAGGTACTATCGCAAATATTATTGTCCCTCCACTATTTATAACATTAGTGTATACTATATCTCCACCGGCGGCTGCATCGTTATAGGCTACGTTTTCTCTCATATGACTGAGATACTTTCCCCGTGTCAAAAGTAGCCTTTGTTGCTCTCCAGCCACCAAACTATCTCCATAAAAACATCTGGACAATCCGTAATACCGTTTTCATGTGAAAGAAGGACAAACAAAAAACTAACAAACACACATTCACATTTTAATGTCAATATGGGTATAGACCAATTCCTAGCAGAAGAAAGTAAAAAGGGGTGCAGCTACTCGCATTTGATATTGTTACACAGTTTTTATTACATTTTTTTGACGTGTATTTTTCTCCCTATTCGCGAGTGCATCAATTCGTTTGTAGTAGATCTTTTGTAACGTTTTCGTGTTTTTGAAGTGTCTTTAATAACGTACGGCACAGCACTCGTTGCAGATGTAAGGGGAAAAAAACATTTTTTCATTTCTGTTTCGTGCAATCTTGTTACTCATAAGTTGTATCGTATTGATTTTTACTTCTTACTGTTGTCAAATTGAATCTCGTTCATTATAACTTATGATAGTTTACACATTTATTTTATAAACATTTAATTAATTTGTCGTTACAAATGTACTGAGTTCTGTAAAATCAAGAGCTACATAATCAGCTCACAGACGTAAATGATAGATACAAGTCTATGCAGATAAATATGAATCTTCTTCAGGCAAACTCAATGATCTGCACTTAATAATTATTTTTATTTGTGTGCTTTAAAAGCGTGATTTTTAGTTTTTTTTTAAATACATTTACTTTTCTTTTTAATTATACTTGTTAAATTATATACCTACATTATTGTTAAATTTTTGTTCACTCGAAGATCCGCAGTTTTATATACAAAGAACCCAAATAATCCCATTATACAGAATAACAATCATATAATTATTCGTATTATAGTTTTATTAGTATTATTATGTATATTAGAAGCAAAATAAATGACATATTGTGAGGTAATTTAAGATGCATATTACTTAAAAAACACACACACATACATAAACAGATGTGTAGATTTCTTCGTCCTATAAGAATATGAAAATAATAATGAATATGAATACGAATGAAAATGAAATATATGAATGAATAAGAAATGAATAAATCTAGAAGACTTCTTGTACACTTTTGGATATTTAATTTTGTCGTGGAAAACAACTTCACTTAAAATGCATAAGATAATAGCTAAACCCGTACTAAAAAAATCATCATAATAATGCCTAATAAATAATAATAATATAATATAATAATTTCAAAGTTGGGGAATCTTAATAAAAGACTACCGAGGACTTAATATACTTAGAAAACGGTATTCTATCATCCGCATACTTAATGTTTTAAAAAATTATCTCAGACGACTAAGCTCTTGGCATTCAAACGAAGACGATTTAAAATGCAGCGTATAAACTAAAAATAATATCCGTAAGTGCTGTCTGCGTGCATAATGCATGTTTACGTACCTATGTGTATTTATGTGTGTTTGTCTTTGTATGAATATCAGTGAGTGACTTCAATTTCTATATAGGGGACGGTCTGCGTAAACCGAGAGCTCTCTTTAGTTTTATAATTTTTTTGTTGAATATATATAAATTTGCCAAGTTTAATAAATAATTCATTTGAAGGATTTTTCTCCAATTGCAAACCTTACGAAAACAGTACTGGAGTTCTTCGGTTAATTGAATTATGATGGAATCATTTCTCACTAATTGAATTTTGATGACTCCTAATTAGAAATTGTGTTCAGTCAGATCGAAAATGGTTATCCAGATAAAGATCAAATTTAGACCTACAACATGATATGGCTTCTTCAATTATTAAAATAATATTTTGAAATTAATTACATTTTGCCTATGTGTAATGTGAATTACAGGAATTTCTTAAGGAATTCACAAAACTTCCGTGTGGTTGGTGTACTTCATATTATAAATATATTTTTTTATTGGATCGCAAGTTATAAATACGTATCAACGTATTTATTTCAGTTTAAATAGAAATACGCATGCATACTACCTGATAACATCAGGCTGCTTTCATGCTTATTTGTCACTTCTTAAAAAACAATAAACGCCAAATAATACTAAGACTCTAAGAGTCAATCTTGAAGCAGAATCCAACGCGCATCCAATTCCCAATTATTGATAGGATCCACAAATCTAGCTAGAAGTTAAAACAGAAGTTTCCAAATTTATTTATGCACCCGGTTTATGTATTTTTAACTCTGTCATCATAATTCAAAATATTTTTTGGTAATTATATGACAAATCGATGGTCATGGTGTATCTTATATTTTAGACTTGTACTAAATGTATTTTTAATCGTTAATTATTTTATACATTTCACAAATTTATAGTCGGTGTTCGGTTTTTTTTTATTCAGCTCATTGTATAGTTGCATTATTTTTTCTTTTTGCTACCACTGTATGTAACCATGGGTCCCGGTCAATCGAACCATCCTGCAATCGGCTCAATAGATATTTCTCGTCTCATTTCCCTGTTCACGTGTGTTTACGTATCGACGCCCGCGTTTGTTCCTTCTGAATGTAAAAATTTATAAGGATTTTTGTTGTAAGACCAACATTTCACCAGTTAGGTATATAGGTACCGTCTTCATTGCATCCCAATGCTGGGCTAGTATCTCCCACATAATTGGAGACGTTGGAGCTTACTCTATCATTTTAAAGGAAATTCAAAAAGAATAGTCAACTTGTTATACGTGTTGAAAGCTCCGTAAGTGCTTAAGATGCAGTCCTCGAGGGGAGCAATATCATCCCCATCTCAGATGCATTCCGAGGTGTTTCAACATCCTCCCGCGGGACTTCACACATTATCGTATCTGATATGGATCACACCACTGAACTAGTTGTATATTAAATTTGTTTATTGTATTTGTCCTGTTACTTTTAATGTCACTCCAATCGCAATCGTTGATAGCCATTTTTCTCTGTTTTCAGATAAAGCGGAAAAACATCTATTATTTTGTTTTCAAATAATGAGTAGAAATAATTTATCCTCACTGGTTGACCATTCTTATTCTCGCTATAGACACAGTGAGTAAGTACGACTAAGATTTTGGTTTTGAAATGGTAACTACCAAGAACACCTTTCTACGAAGCTAATGTTTCATTAGAGAAATTATGGCGCCTACTTGTTCGATTGAATCTTACAAAATTTTCCATTTTATTTAGCTAGCTACAAGACTTTTTACAACCAACTGCTAAATACGCGATTGTTCGCATAACTGGGGTGATATTAAAATTTACTCCATCACGCTGCTCCAGTGCAGGTAGTGGTTCAGGTGAGTGACCAACCTGTTTCTCGACCTGCCCTCAAAGCGTTCACCAACCACTGCTATCTATAAGTAATCATCTAGACCAGTGGTACGTTAGTAATAGTTAGGGGCGATAAAGTGCCCTTGTTAGCACGGAAACGTGCTAGAATTTTGCCGCTAGCGATCTTACACACGTCAGCGGCCGTTTCACTTTGCTTCTTAGATCGATTGTTTACTGGGCCAGTCATAGCGGAATATTGCTTATTTTAGATTTTAACTGTCCCAAATACTAGATTTTATAATTAGTATTCTGAAATTCCGATACGCTTAAGAAAACGTTTACACTTCACATAATTAAATGATAACGGCATGTTGAAAATTGAAAATCATGGTCGTAATATCAAAACCCTTTACTTGAGTTTCAAGTTCATTTCATCCAAACACTCGGACAGAAAACCACTTCATAATTTTATCATTTGGGCACAGTCCGTACAAATTATTCAAAACGTACTTCACTTTTAATTTTGAATAATTCAAATGTAGTGTTTCATGAATGGGTGTAATAAAGGCCGAGTATCCATTATGTAAACATTGGGGGATGAACCCTCTTCAGCTAAATAGGGTAGTCTGTTATTACCCTAGCCCCTAGATAAGCCTACGTATGAATACTACATTCGGTATATTAACTTTGAAGTCGGTCTGATTGCATTGTGTGAGGTCTAGAGTTGATGAATTTTAAATAACGAAAATGATTTCAAATATTTTGGTTTATGTTACTATCAAATAAAGTATTTAACATAGTATATGTTTAAGTATTAAACATTGTATATGTTTGTCCAGAATGAAATCTGAAACCAAACTAGATTAATTGAAACTTTGTTTTCTGTGAGTGAGTCAACAAATTTAAAAAAAAAGTATGATGGAGTCACTGAGACGAACCTTGTGGCGCAAAGATGATGCATGACTGTCAGTCCTGGGTCATGGGGTCAATCACGGGGTCCTGGCTTCGATTTCCAGTGAAGCAGGGATTGAAATGATGAGTTTCAGTTTCTGTTCCAGATTTGTATGTGCTTCTGCACCCACGACTCAAAGAATCCTAGTGTGGGGATTTGAGTCTGTAGTGTTATGTAGTGTTATTTATTAACTACCTTCAGTTCAGTTTGGGCGTTTGTGTCCATGTGTGTGTCCATGGTATCCAAAACACAGGGTATCTACCCAAATATGGGGCTATGAGTGTGAAAAATTTTGTTAGACGTAGCCTGCGACTGAGGAGGAATAAGGGAGTTCGCCAGCAATTAGAAAAGAAGCTACTACGATCTATACTATCGAAGTTGTGCGCGTATACATACACAATACATATACAGTTAAGTAATCCAGGTAAGGAAGTGTAACTTTGAAATGGAAGTAACTCGGAAAGTCCGACTTGGCTGGGCAACTACGAAAAGCTAGGGATTATCTTCTCGAGCAGTATACTTCAAAGTTTTAGAGCAGTGTGTTAGTGACGTATCACCTTGTTTTTTAACTTTGTATGGTTGGATCTTTTAATATACTTCCTCTGCACTAGTTACTTATGAACAGGCAGCGTTAGATAAAAAAAACGGCAAATTGTTTGTAAAGTAGGTTTACGATCGAGATGTTTACGTGATAACGTCCGCACGAGAAAATCTCCATTCGTTTGTATGCCGCTAGAGTGAGAGAGACGGAAGATCGGTCCACTCACTCGAACGCTATGCCAGCCTCCGCTCGTGAGGATTCCGCGTGACAAGTTTCACGGAATGACTGGCAGCGCTCGAGATGAGACGGGAGATCGGTCCGTCTCTCTCTCGTTATACCTGCGATCGCGCTCGTGAGGTTTTGGTGTGACACAAGTTTCTGAACATGTCACCCGACTAAAACGATTTTAAAGACGTTATCACGTCAAAATAACGCTCCCCGTTTACTCTAAACTAAACTTTCTTGTTTCGTGAGACCATAAACACACGCAAAGACAGGTATACCTACAAACAAACTCCCAGAAAATAAATTTGAATCGATCATTCTAATATTTGCCTCGCCAAGACACATATGAGCTTCTAATAATCTACAAAAAAATTTAAACATCCTTGTTGGGAGGGAATCCGGCTCGACAAGGGCCAGAATTTGTTGGATAAAGGGGGGACCTCCGGTTCGCTATGACCAAAAATGGTGGTGGAATAAAGGGTGGAAAGGAGGGTGGTCCCCCGTTGCGGGTGATGGAATTGTGGACTGTAAGTTGCGGTTTGAATTAATGGTGGAAAACGAGAAGGATTGATAAAGGGAGCGCACTTACTTGGCTTATCCCAGGGGGCTGGAGCAGATGGTATGCTCGTGTACTGATGAAATCTTCTCTTGCCCGGGAACTGACGTTGTCCTTCACAATACACTATTATAAGCACTTATTCAGTTAAATCACAAAACTATTGACAGCGGTGATGGCGGCGATGCGGCGAGTCTGATGACCACGTGTTAGGTGGCTTGCGGTGCGGTTGTCACTTGTCACGAGAGGACTTGCATGCGCGTCGGCGGCGTGCGCGTCGGCGGCGGGACGAAGGCAGACTGATTGACAGATCTTCCTGATCCACACGCGTGCGCCCAGGTGCGAATAATGCCGATATAATACAATAGTGCGCTTGCGGGAAAGAGAGGGAGGATGAAGGGGAGGGAGGTGAAATGACTTAATTGGCGCGAACATCCCCCCGGCCTTGAGGTCTCCTCAAATAGCGAATTAAAAAAAATAAACATAAATATATACAGCGGAGTTAATATCATATAGAAAAAACTATATATGCGGTGAACAGAGGCGATGCGATGAATATAATTAGTAAATTAATAAAAATATTATAATAGCGGGATGAGAATTTATACTTAAACTATAACTTATAAAATATAAACTACAATATTATTGTGTTGGTAGAGGGCAAAGTCTAACAATGGGCCGCTGCAAAGTGGAGCTCTTAGTCTTCACTTGTGCAACGCGCACCACACCATCCCTACCAGGAAACAGTTCAGTGACGACGCCTAGCGGCCACTGAAGAGGCGGAGCGTTATCCATATCGATAAGAACAACGGTTCCTACAGAAATGGAATTAATAGAATGTTTATTCCACTTTTCTCTTGCTTGTAGTGTATGTAAGTATTCTGATCTAAAGCGCTTCCAGAATGACTGAACTATCGAATCAAGCAATGAAAAACGTGATAAAAGATTAATGCGTTCCTTACTAAGATCAGCGGCGTGTAAACATCCAAGTGGATTAACAGCGAGGAAATGCGCGGGCGTAAGTGCAGTAGGTTCCGCCGGATCGCTACTTAACACGTAAAGCGGTCGTGAATTTAACACGTAAAGCGGTCGTGAATTTAATATGCGTTCGACCTGAGTGAGGACAGTAAGCAACTCCTCATACGTGAGGATTTGCTTACCTATGACGCGAAATAAATTATACTTTACTATCTTTATATTTGACTCCCAAAGCCCACCAAAATGTGGAGCGTTTGGAGGGTTAAGTTTCCATGTGATGCGGTTATCAGAAAGGACCTGATTAAATACTTTATAATATTCGTCTGAACGTAAAAAGGAATGAAGTTCCTTCAAGTATGAACGCGAAGCAATAAAATTAGTAGCGTTATCACTGGTGAGTCATCATCATTAACGATCTGCGAATAAATCACGCAGCCATATGCCTTTTCACCGGCGTCGGCGAACGCGACTAGCGAGACTTGCGAATTCTTATTTATACCCATATGGCGAGGAAACTTTAATTTCGATATCAAAGGTAACTCTGAAATATATTGTTGCCATACAGTAACAACGTGAGCGGGCGGAGCCTGGTCCCAGTCAAGTATGAGAACCCATAAGGTTTTAATGAGAAGCTTAGAGAAAAGAATTACTGGACCCACGAGCCCCAGAACATCATACAAGCGAGCGGTTGCGGATAAAATAAAACTAGAAAAGAAAAAGAATCAGTTGCGGGGTGCCAGCGAAGACTCAATACCTTAAAAATACTTTGGTCGTCGAATGAGACCCCGTCAAGCTGACGGTGCGTTGCGGGGATGTGCTGTAAAAGCTCTGAACTGTTACTAGTCCACTTAACCAATTCAAATCCTCCACGCTGAAACATTTGAATTAGTTCAGTGGCCACGTCAACGGCGCTGTTGACGCAGGGCGCGCAGGACGCGATATCGTCCATATAAATATCTCGTTCGACCACCGAAGCAGCCAGAGGATAGGACTCCCTCTCCTCGGAAGCCAGCTGACGTAATGTGCGTAGCGCAAGAAAAGGCGAAGAGCGTAAACCAAAAGTCACACGATTAAATTCGTATGTTTGTATGTCTTCCTCATTAGAAAAGCGATAAAGAATGCGTTGAAACGCGCGGTGCGATTTTTGTACTTCAATGCCTAAATACATTTGCCTAACGTCGGCAAAAAAGGCGATGCGATAAACTCGTACGTTTATTAAAATATTAAAAATATCAGACTGTAAATTTTGCCCACTATGTAAAATATCATTTAATGAAATGTCAGTATCTGACTTAGCGCTTGCGTCGAGTACTATTCGCAATTTAGTTGTACTTTTATCATTACGTATGACAGGGTGGTGCGGGAGATAAAAGCAAGGTTCCGTAAAATTATTTGAAACAACCAATGATAAAAAACCCTTGTTGATGTATTCTTGAATTACGTCATTGTAGCGGGTGTTGTAAGCGTCATAGGAGCGAGAAGCGTTTTTTAGCGGTTATAAAAGAATCTCTTATCAGGCGTGTCCTTGAAGGGCAGGGCGACAACACATCGTCCGTTCAAACTGCGACGAGTAGTGGAAGTATAAATATTCTCACATTCCTGTTCATCAGGACTCAAATAAGGTTTTTGCGGCAGCTTGCATGCATGAGTCGGCAAATGCATGAGCGACGTTTGACTATTATCAATACGAGTAGGATAAGAAACTAAAGAACGCGGCATGCAAGTAGGAAAGTCGATATCTGCGTCTCCCATTATTATGTATCCTAATGACGTTTCTATGGCACTCGGCGATTGCGAATTAATTATTTTATCAGTTAACAAAATTTGTAAATAAGTATTAACCCCTAATAAAACGTCAATGTCACCTGGTGTATGGAATTGATCGTCAGCTAAACGTAAATTATTTATATAATTAATTTTCGAAACGTCTATTAACGACTCGGGTAATTGTCCAGTTATAGCGGGAACAACTAGCGGTTCAATATGATAAAGTTTATTTTCATCAAAGCGGGAGCTAAACTGCAAAGAAGTAACACCTAAAATCCCCTGCGATACTCCACCGATTCCTTGCGCCTCTTTAACTGGTGTTTTATTGGAGATCGGTAGGTATAAACGTTTGCAACACTGTTTCGTGATGTAATCGCATTGCGAGCCAGGGTCCACTAAACAACGCAACAAATATTGGTGACCGTATTTAGTACGAACTTTAATCTTCGCAGTTCCCAATAATGTAGTGCGGTGCGGCGCATTACCACAATCGCGCGAAACGTTACATGACGTGGATGCATTTTTTTCTCCTGGACCTTGTTCTACCGAAGGCTGATCGACCTTATTCCTACTACTAACAAAATGAAGTAGCGTATGGTGCGAGCGGGAGCAATACCTACATCTACGCTGTGACTTACAAAAAGGAGTGGCGTGTTTATTACTTAAACAATTAGTGCAACATTTATTTCGTTTTACAAAATTGTACCTGTCCTGTGCATTTATTTTTAAAAAATGCGGACAGACAAATAGGTGTTCGTGATCACCCGATTTACAGAAAATACATGACCGATTCGAATCTGTATTAATAAAAGTTTTGCTTATATTTTTAGCGGGAGCGGGAACCAAATTACCTTTAATTTTATTATTGTTAGACATATTATGCGAAGTATTTATTGTATGGCACAAAGCCCTATTCTGGTCATGTAAAAACTGAACCAAAGCGGAATATTTCGGTATGTTTACGTTGCGACATGACATTTCAAACGACTTTACGGTATCGTTATCTAATTTTCTAAGCGCGATATTTAGAAATAGAAAATCAGATATGTCATCAATATTAAGTTGCTTAAGAGCGTTAATAGAAGCATCAAATTTATCCATAAATATTTGATAACCAGCGGATGTGTTAGCGTTAACGTTCGTCAGTTCTAACAGCTGACTGACGTAGGTAGTCGCGAGCGCACGCTCGTCGTTATATCTACGTATGAGCGCGTTCCATATCACAGAATAGTTTTCAGCTGTAGGCATTAAGCCTGAGCAGATTGATAATGCCTTATCACTAAGTTTACTAACAAGATAATAAACGCGTTCAGCATCTGTTAATTGCTGATTATCATGAACTAATGTTTTAAATTGTTGGTAGAACATAGACCAGTGTCGTATGTCACCATTAAAAGAAAGTAATTCTATGGGCGGAAGCGACGGTATAATTTTTGTAGGTAAACTATTCTGTAATTTACTTGAAGATGAAGCGTTTAATTTTGACACTTGACTTTTAATACGACTATATAGATCATGAAAAGATTTCCACGATCCGAAATCTACTTGCGCGTTCGGATTTAATTTTAAATTTGTAACATTATAAGATTCTAACGTGTCCTTGAACTCGGTACGCAAGTATTCAAGGTCAGATGCCGTGTCAAGAAATGCGTCCTGTGCGTCTGACGAACTTAATGCACTTATAGATAAATCATAAATTTGTTGTAAACGTTCGTAAATAGCATTTCGTTTTGCAATTAATATTTTCAAACTAATTTCGTCATTTGAAACCGTTTCAGATACAATTTTACCTTTAGTAGACATTTTGTCGTGAACAAGATAAATCAGTTAAAACAGTTGAAATTATAAAAATTATGTATGACGTAATGAATGAATGATTACGTAGGTAGTTCCTAGCGAAACAACGATCGCCGGTCGCGTCGGTTCCGGCAAACACAAATATGGCGGACTTCAATTAATGAAAAATAGAATGCGTACCTATGAGGTGTAATTTCGATTACAAATATAGGTAAATAATGGTGCGAATGGTGCGGTGCGTTGCAAAAATAATAATATACCTACGTGAGCGGTGCGTTATTAATATGCGGGATATAAAATAATCGTAGATATAATACTTATTTGCAAAAATAAATAGCGGATGGTGCGGTGTGTTTTGCAAAAAGAATAATATACCTACGTGAGCGGTGCGTTATTAATATGCGGGATATAAAATAATCGTAGATATAATACTTATTTGCAAAAATAAATATGAATAGGCACTTATAATATATTACATGAAATACATATGTTTGCGTATTTATGAGATTAAATAATTAACCCGGGTGATGCGACCAAACTATTGGCTCGAAATCAGGCTCGACTGGACCAAAAATTGATGGAGTCCGGATCGACAAGGGCCAGAATTTGTTGGATAAAGGGGGGACCTCCGGTTCGCTATGACCAAAAATGGTGGTGGAATAAAGGGTGGAAAGGAGGGTGGTCCCCCGTTGCGGGTGATGGAATTGTGGACTGTAAGTTGCGGTTTGAATTAATGGTGGAAAACGAGAAGGATTGATAAAGGGAGCGCACTTACTTGGCTTATCCCAGGGGGCTGGAGCAGATGGTATGCTCGTGTACTGATGAAATCTTCTCTTGCCCGGGAACTGACGTTGTCCTTCACAATACACTATTATAAGCACTTATTCAGTTAAATCACAAAACTATTGACAGCGGTGATGGCGGCGATGCGGCGAGTCTGATGACCACGTGTTAGGTGGCTTGCGGTGCGGTTGTCACTTGTCACGAGAGGACTTGCATGCGCGTCGGCGGCGTGCGCGTCGGCGGCGGGACGAAGGCAGACTGATTGACAGATCTTCCTGATCCACACGCGTACGCCCAGGTGCGAATAATGCCGATATAATACAATAGTGCGCTTGCGGGAAAGAGAGGGAGGATGAAGGGGAGGGAGGTGAAATGACTTAATTGGCGCGAACAATCCTGGATCAATGAAGATAATGACTGTTTATTTTTATACCTAGAACAAGGCCAAATTGGCAACCAAAAACCTTGGTGTCCTCAACAGGACCAGGCAGTGTTTCACTGTGGGACAACTCCTGATGCTGTATAAGGCCCAGATCAGACCCCATATGGAGTACTGCTCCCATCTCTGGGCAGGAGCACCAAAATACCAGCTACACCCATTTGACTCCGTTGAAATGCGCGCAGTTCGAATCGTCAACGACCCAAGATTAACTGACAGGCTAGAACCGTTTAGCTTGCGAAGAGACATAGGCTCGCTCTGCGTATTCTACTGACTTTACCATGGTGAGTGCTCCGAGGAACTTTTCAAACTAATGCCTACGTCTCCATTTCATGATTATACCACCAGACAAAGGTTAAAGTTCCACCGGCACCATTTGGATTCGAGGCGGTCCTCCATATAGTCCGCTTTGCACGCTCTTTTTTACCGCGGCCCTTCCAGCTGAGTTTCCAGCGTACTATGACATGGGGTTCTTCAAAAAAGCTGTAAATAAAACTCTCCTTTAAAGCCGGCAATGCTCAGATGGCTACCCTGGGGTTGCCGGTGTCCGTAGGCAACAGTGATCGCTTAACATCATGCAGCCCGAATGCCTTTTTGTTCGGATTATTTATTTAAAAAAAATCTTAATCCTTTACCTCTACACTATACTACATTGTGGAAGTTACGACCATCTTACTAGACAGACAGTAAAAACATCAATGTTTCAAAAGTGTGAGTGTCGTAAACACGAAGAGTCTACTCTGACAGATAACTACTTCAAAAGATTTCAAAGTTTCATTAGATCACACAGTAGACGGGTAATTCTAACACCTTGTTAGTTTTGTCTCTAAATTTACTCGACGTTGCAATTAAAAACTCGCTTGAAGTACCAGGGGATCATAAAAGTTAGGCGTTGTTTACAACTGACGCGATTCTTTGAACTGCGCACTGAGAGGGAGGAGTACCAGAGATTTATAGCTTGTGAAAACTGGCTGAGTGCGAGATCAAGTTTCAAAGATGTGTTCCGTAATAAATGTGAATGGAGAACGCACGGAAAATACAACTGAAAACCTCTAAATAATATTTTTTTCACGGTTGTTTGTATAATCAATCTAGTTTGATACCCATATCGGCTGTGCGTGTACAAAAAAAAATCCATTATAGTTTTAGTGGCGGTCTTTCATTGGGTATCCATAGTGAGTGGGATGTACAAAAATATGCAATGCGTCATATAGTTATGGTGGTGGTTGATTTTCATTTACAATAACACTGAGTATTTCATTGATAACCATGTACTATGCATACATAAAAGATTAGTTCAATTGGTTGAAAATATGTGTTTAATTTCATGCGCGTTTCCGTGCTTCGGAGGGCACGTTAAGCCGTCGGTCCCAGTTGATGTCGATAGATAACACGTGGTGGAGTAAGCTCCAGGCCTCCCCAATAATGGGGAGAGACCCGTGCCCAGCAGTGGGGCGTAAAAAGGATTGCAGCCATACAGTATTACGGAACCCTAATGACTAAACAATTGAAAAAGAAGCACTTGAAAACGTGTTTTGATTATGAAAGAAGCCGACGCGTTTTTATGTTCAACTAGTTACTTGAAACTGTTTACAGTTCCTGCTAATGTGCTTACAAACGTTTAGTGCTCCTTGTGCGGAAGAATAATAAAGACTTTGTTCTAGCCCTTTAGCGGCGGCTTTATTCCCTATTTTAAACTCACTTTAAAATAGTTTTTTTTTACGTAGATCAATAGTGTAAATTGTAATGTATTCGTAGTGTTCAATATAAATGTAATATTTACTCCAACTTGAATGAAGGGGGTTATCAATGCGACACGCAAGTACATTATATATCGGAACTGTTTTACTATCAGTGTCACACAACTATATTAATTAAGTAAGGGATATCTGTTGAAATTGTTTATATTTGTATACATTATATTGAATAAATTGGAGTAGCTATTTGTAATATTTAAAAAACGCTTTTTACTACATGCCAAAATAACAGTTTTTTACAATTTTTGTCTGTCTTTCTTTTTGTTTATTCCAGCTTATCTCTGAAATGGCTGGACAGATTTTGAGGACTTTCACTGGCAGGTAGCTGATGTAATAAGGAGTAATTTAGGTTACTTTTATTTCAGAAATATTCTTAAAGTTCACGCGGACGAATTTGCGGCCGCTAGTTAATAATAATTAATAATAAGTAATTACCTACACACTCAGAGTCCCAAACAACGATTCCCTGTATACCGGTACCCTGGAAGAGAAAGGAATACTACCTACATCCAGACTATGGTCAGCAATTTTAACTCTTCATTCCAATTTCTGCCTCGCGAGGAAGCGAACACGGGACCCTTGATACCAAACGAATATACACTTTCTTAAATCAGTCGAGTATATTTTTGTGTTTGCATGTATTGAATTTTACACTGTTTTAAAAACTATTTTTGGTTATATGTAGGTATGTTTCTCAGGAACAAGTGGTTGAATTTTATTAATTTATTTAATTTGGTTTTTGGTATGGCCTGAATGACTGGAATCCAACGCTGTAATAGAAATGCTATAATAGAAAGTAATGGTGAAAATAAAAGTGTATAGGTAACAGAATTGTTACGTTTTGGCAGGGCATTAAACGAAAATATCTCGATATAAATTTATGTTGAACATATATATAAAGTTATGTTAAATCATAGCATTAATTGCAGCGATGGCCGAGTGGTAAAAAACCACGGTCTTCGACGCGACCGATCCTGGATTCAAATCCTCGGCGCGCATCTCTTACAAAGTGTAATGTGCGGATTTATCGCTGCTCCACGGTGATGGAAAATATCGTGATATTTAATTGATTACGATGTTCTCCATCGCCGTGCATGCCTGAGAGTTTCTCGAAAGCATGACGTCCACCAATCCGCACTGGGCCAGCGTGGTAGACTATGGCCTAAAATCCCTCTCACTTGTGAGGAGACCTGTGCCCAGCAGTGGGACATAAAAAAAGGTTGAAGAAAAAATAATTAAAAAAATGGTTGAAAGAATGGTTTAGGAACCGGACTACCAATCCGTGGGGTTTGAATATCAAGGCGCATTTAATTTGGCTGGCTGGCTTTCTTTGTCCCACTGCTGGGCACGGGTTTATCCCCAATATTGGCGAGGCCTGGAGCTTACTCCACCACGCTGCTGGAATGCGAGTTGGATGATGATTATGTTTCATTACGATGGTTGTTATCGGCGTGCATGTCTGAGAGATATGCAAAAGTTCAAAAAACGCATAAGTTATACTAAGTTCATAAAAACCATACAATGGTTTCGTGGCAGAAACTGGTGCGTTGGTAGGTACCTCCACGGTCAAGTCCCTGTAGCTTCGGGATTAAGAATAGAGCTACTGTATCCCCTGCCTGATCGTAAGAGGCGACTAAAAGGGGGCTTCCGGGGCTGCGGGCGGTGAGAGTGGAAGCTCGACCCGTCCAGCCAGCAGCCCCGGGAAGGACGGCGGTGTGTGCGTGGCCGCATGCCGCCGTAAGCATCGGAAGGTGCAGGATATCAGATCTGCTCTCCCAAAGATGGGCCCGTTCCAGGGCGTCGCGTATGGAGGACACCGGTGCGTTCCATGGGAGATCCCGGTTTTAGTGAGGTTCAAATCCCACATAACCCGGTGTCCTCTCCCAAGGTGTGCCTTTTTTGTGATTAAAAAAAAAATTATTTTTATTTGTGTGCTTTAAAAGCGTGATTTTTAGTTTCTTTAAAATACATTTACTTTTCTTTTTAATTATACTTGTTAAATTCTATACCTATATTATTGTTACATTTTTATTCACTCCAAGATCCGCAGTTTTATATACAAAGAACCCAAATAATATTCGAATTATAGTTTTATGAGTAATATATATTAGAATCAAAATAATCTATCTCTATATATCAGAAGCAAAATAAATGACATATTGTGACGCAATGTAAGATGCATATTGCTTAAATAAAAAACACACACACACATAAACAGATATGTAGATTTCTTTGTCCTATAAGATTTTGGAAAAACTAAAAGACTTCTTGTACAGTTTTGGATATTTAATTTTGTCGTGGAAAACAACTTCACTAAAACATATTTAATTCATAAGATAATAGCTAAACTCGTACTAAAAAAATCATCATAATAATGCCTAATAATAATATAATAATAATTTCAAAGTTGGGGAATCTTAATAAAAGACTACCGACGACTTAATATACTTAGAAAACGGTATTCTATCATCCGCATAACTAATGTTTTAAAAATTATCTCAGACGACTAAGCTCTTGGCATTCAAACGAAGACGATTTAAAATGCAGCGTATAAACTAAAAATAATATCCGTAAGTGCTGTCTGCGTGCATAATGTATGTTTACGTATGTGTATTTATGTGTGTTTGTCTTTGTATGAATATCAGTGAGCGACTTCAATTTCTATATAGGGGACGGTCTGCGTAAACCGAGAGCTCTCTTTACTTTTATAATTTTTTGTTGAATATGTATAAATTTGCCAAGTTTCTTAATATTTATAAGTTTGGTATTGTGAAACAATTTTAGAAGAACGCAATAACATAACCATATCAGTCTTAAATATTTATTTTTTTAAATTGCCTTTAATTGCTGTCAAACGTGATTATATAATACGTGATAACTTTATGCCCTCGCGTAACGCCCGCCATTAACAGTTTAGCAGTTAGAAAATCGCTGGAATCGCTGGAATTGAAGAAATAGTTACGTTTAGCAGATTAAGAATCCCCATTAGGCATTCAAAATAACATAATATAAGGCAAGCCAAATTCAAAAATACACAAAACAATAAATCTGAAATGAACATAAAACACATGAAACACATTGAACTAATATAGTAGTTACAACTCACTGATGAAACATAATATATTTACATCATGCATAGTAACTTAAAAAATTCAATAGCAGATGTAAATGTCGCTTTAATATAAAGCTGTTTTAGCTGTATTAAAATTTTAACATTAAAAAACGACTAGAAAATAACTGAAAAGCTGATTTACTCTTTACTTTACTATACTACTGAGCTCTGTTACTTATTAAAATCGACGTAATCTAAATTAGACAATACAATAATATAAATATTTATCATTATTTTTTTAAATATCATTTGGATTGTTTATAAATATTTACTCTTTAAAAACAGGAATAAGTTTGTTCCATGGACGCTGAATCTCGTAGCTAAAAATAACAAAGTTTAATAAATAATTCATTTGAAGGATTTTTCTCCAATTGCAAACCTTACGAAAACAATACTGGAGTTCTTCGGTTA
The DNA here is from genome assembly GCA_911387765.1 of Pyrgus malvae. Lineage (NCBI taxonomy): Eukaryota > Metazoa > Arthropoda > Insecta > Lepidoptera > Hesperiidae > Pyrgus > Pyrgus malvae. Next base: position 25,233,035 of record OU426959.1, read on the forward strand.
ATTGAATTATGATGGAATCATTTCTCACTAATTGAAATTTGATGACTCCTAATTAGAAATTGTGTTCAGTCAGATCGAAAATGGTTATCCAGATAAAGATCAAATTTAGACCTATAACATGATATGGCTTCTTCAATTATTAAAATAATATTTTGAAATTCATTACATTTTGCCTATGTTCACGTTACAGGCAAATTTTTGACATGAGCCAACAACATTGATTAATGTTTTCTTAAGGAATTCTCAAAATAAAACTTCCGTGTGGTTGGTGGACTTCATATAAATTTAATATTAGTATTGTATTTTACTGTACAAAAAAGCGTGGGGTGCATGGTGTCAATAGTATCTTAAAACCACCCCACGCTTTTTTGTACAGTAAAATACATTTTCTTCTTATTTTTTATTTTTTAGTTCGTATTTTCACAAAAGCGTGTTTTTTAGTTTTTTAAACTACATTATTAACTCTGTCATTCAAAATATTTTTTTGCTAATTATATGACAAATCGATGGTCATGGTATATCTTATATTTTAGACTTGTAAATGTATTTTTTATCGTTAATTATTTTATACATTTCACAAATTTATAGTCGGTGTTCGGTTTTTTTTATTCAGCTCATTGTATAGTTGCATTATTTTTTCTTTTTGCTACCACTGTATGTAACCTTGGGTCCCGGTCAATCGAACCATCCTGCAATCGGCTCAATAGATATTTCTCGTCTCATTTCACTGCACGCGTGTTTACGTGTCGACGCCCGCGTATGTGCCTTTTGGATGTATAAAATGTATAAGGATTTTTGTTGTAAAACCAATATTTCACCAGTTAGGCATATAGGTACATCCTTTTTTGCATCCCAATGCTGGGCTAGTATCTCCCACATAATTGGAGACGTTGGAGCTTACTCTATCATTTTAAAGGAAATTCAAAAAGAATAGTCAACTTGTTATACGTGTTGAAAGCTCCGTAAGTGCTTAAGATGCAGTCCTCGCGGGGAGCAATATCATCCCCATCTCAGATGCATTCCGAGGTGTTTCAACATCCTCCCGCGGGACTTCACACATTATCGTATCTGATATGGATCACACCACTGAACTAGTTGTATATTTGTTTATTGTATTTGTCCTGTTACTTTTAATGTCACTCCAATCGCAATCGTCAGAAATAATAATAGAACACTGATACGTACACATTTTTTTCTCTATTTTCAGATAACGCAGAAAAACATCTATTATTTTGTTTTCAAATAATGAGTAGAAATAATTATTTATCCTCACTGGTTGACCACTCTTATTCTCGCTATAGACACAGTGAGTAAGTACGACTCAGATTTTGGTTTTGAATTGGTGACTACCAAGAACACCTTTCTACGAAGCTAATGTTTCATTAGAGAAATTATGGCGCCTATGGTTCTTGTTCGATTGAATCTTACAAAATTATCCATTTTATTTAGCTAGCTACAAGACTTTTTACAACCAACTGCTAAATACGCGATTGTTCGCATAATTGGGGTGATATTAAAATTTACTCCATCACGCTGCTCCAGTGCAGGTAGTGGTTCAGGTGAGTGACCAACCCGTTTCTCGAACTGCCCTCAATGCGTTCACCAACCACTGCTATCTATTAGTAATCATCTAGACCAGTGGTACGTTAGTAATAGTTAGGGGCGATAAAGTGCCCTCGTAAGCACGGGAAACGTGCATGAATTTAATTAACCGCTAGCGATCTTACACACGTCAGCAGCCGTTTCACTTTGCTTCGTAGATCGATTGATTACTGGGCCAGTCATAGGGGAATATTGCGTATTTTAGATTTTAAGTGTCCCAAATACTAGATTTTATAATATATTTTTTTCAACCTTTTTTTTATGTCCCACTGCTGGGCACAGGTCTCCTTCTCACACAATTGAGAGGGATTGAGGCCATAGTCCACCACGCTGGCCAAGTGCAGATTGCACGGCGATGGAAAACATAATCAATGAAATATCACGATATTTTCCATCACCGTGGAGCAGCGATAAACTCGCACATTACAAATTTCTTTGTCAGAGGTGCGAGTCGAGGATTTGAACCTGGGATCGGTCGCGTTGAAAGCGTCGAAGACGTCGGTTTTTTACCACTCGGCTATCGCTGCTCGATTTTATAATTAGTATTCTGAAATTCCGACACGCTTAAGAAAACGTTTACACTTCATATATTATAATTAAATGATAACGGTATGTTGAAAATTGAAAATCATGGTCGTAATATCTAAACCCTTTACTTGAGTTTCAAGTTCATTTCATCCAAACACTCGGACAGAAAACCACTTCATAATTTTATCATTTGGGCACAGTCCGTACAAATTATTCAAAACGTACTTCACTTTTAATTTTGAATAATTCAAATGTAGTGTGTTTCATGAATGGGTGTAATAAAGGCCGAGTATCCATTATGTAAACATTGGGGGATGAACCCTCTTCAGCTAAATAGGGTAGTCTGTTATTACCCTAGCCCCTAGATAAGCCTACGTATGAATACTACATTCGGTATATTAACTTTGAAGTCGGTCTGATTGCTCTGTATGAGGTCTAGAGTTGATGAATTTTAAATAACGAAAAAGATTACCAACAAATATTTTGGTTTATGTTACTATCATATAAAACATTTAGATACAATGTTTGTCCAGAATGAAATCTGAATCCAAACTATGTAGTTTTAATGAAATTTTATTTTCTTTGAGTGAGTCATTAAAACTTTCAAAAAAAGTATGGTGGAGTCACTAGAGACTATTGGGTGAATGCTGAGACGACCCTTGAGGCGCAACGGTTACAATGCATGACTGCCAATCCTGCATCATGGGGTCAATCATGGGGCTTCGATTTCCGGTGAAGCAGGGATTGAAATGATGAGTTTCAGTTTCTGTTTTAGGTTTGGATGTATGTATTCATGTCTTTATGTGTGTCCATGGCACTCACGACTCAAATAATCCTAGTATGGTGATTTGAGTCTGTAGTATTGGCTGCAAAACTTTTTGCGTCCCACTGCTGGGCACGGGTCTCTGCCCCTTATTGGGGAGGCCTGGAGCTTACTCCAACACGCTGCTCCAATGCGGGTTGGTGGAGATGCGGGTTAGTGGCCAACCCATTGTCGGATGTTTTCAAACCGCCCATAAGGCCTCCGACAAGGTTTGACGACTGTTATCTATCGACAACAACCGGGACCGACGGCTTAACGTGCCCTCCGAAGCACGGAAACGCGCATGAAATTTTTTGCCACTAGCGGTCACCCATCTCACACCCGACCGTGCCTGTTAGGCTCAGCCGCATAGATCGCTTGCGTTCTACGCTAGCCGCCAGGCCATGCGCGCTTCCTGTAGTATTATATAGCGTTATTTATTAACTACCTTCAGTTTGGGCGTTTGTGTCCATGTGTGTATCCATTGTACCCAAGACACAGGGTATCTACCCAAATATGGGGCTATGAGTGTGAAAAATATTGTTAGTCGTAGCCCGCTACTAAGGAGGAATAAGGGAGTTCGTCAGCAATGAGAAAAAAAGCTATCTACGATCTATACTATCGAAGTTGTGCGCGTATACATACACAATACATATACAGTTAAGTAATCCAGGTAAGGAAGTGTAACTTTGAAATGGAAGTAACTCGGAAAGTCCGACTTGGCTGGGCAACTACGAAAAGCTACGGATTATCTTCTCGAGCAGTATACTTCAAAGTTTTAGAGCAGTGTGTTAGTGACGTATCACCTCGTTTTTTAACTTTGTATGGTTGGATCTTTTAATATACTTCCTCTGCACTAGTTACTTATGAACAGGCAGCGTTAGATAAAAAAAACGGCAAATTGTTTGTAAAGTAGGTTTACGATCGAGATGTTTACGTGATAACGTCCGCACGAGAAAATCTCCATTCGTTTGTATGCCGCTAGAGTGAGAGAGACGGAAGATCGGTCCACTCACTCGAACGCTATGCCAGCCTCCGCTCGTGAGGATTCCGCGTGACAAGTTTCACGGAATGACTGGCAGCGCTCGAGATGAGACGGGAGATCGGTCCGTCTCTCTCTCGTTATACCTGCGATCGCGCTCGTGAGGTTTTGGTGTGACACAAGTTTCTGAACATGTCACCCGACTAAAACGATTTTAAAGACGTTATCACGTCAAAATAACGCTCCCCGTTTACTCTAAACTAAACTTTCTTGTTTCGTGAGACCATAAACACAGGCAAAGAGTGGTATACCTACAAACAAACTCTCAGAAAATAAATTTGAATCCATCATTCTAATATTTGCCTCGCCAAGACACATTATGAGCTTTCTAATCTACAAAAATTTTTAAACATCCTGGATCAATGAAGATAATGACTGTTTATTTTTATACCTAGAACAAGGCCAAATTGGCAACCAAAAGGCTTGGTGTCCTCAACAGGACCAGGCAGCGCTTCACTGTGGGACAACTCCTGACGCTGAATAAGGCCCAGGTCAGACCCCATATGGAGTACTGCTCCCATCTCTGGGCAGGAGCACCAAAATACCAGCTACACCCATTTGACTCCGTTGAAATGCGCGCAGTTCGAATCGTCAACGACCCAAGGTTAACTGACAGGCTAGAACCGTTTAGCTTGCGAAGAGAGAGACATAGGCTCGCTCTGCGTATTCTACTGACTTTACCATGGTGAGTGCTCCGAGAAACTTTTCAAACTAATGCCTACGTCTCCATTCCATGATTATACCACCAGACAAAGGTTAAAATTCCACCGGTACCATTTGGAGGCGGTCCTCCATATAGTCCGCTTTGCACGCTCTTTTTTACCGCGGCCCTTCCACCTGAGTTTCCAGTGGACTATGACATGGGGTTCTTCAAAAAAAGCTTTAAATAAAACTCTCCTTTAAAGCCGGCAATGCTCAGATGGCTACCCTGGGGTTGCCGGTGTCCGTAGGTAAAAGTGATCGCTTAACACCATGCAGCCCGAATGCCTTCTTGTTTGGATTATTTATTTAAAAAAAATCTTAATCCTTTACCTCTACACTATACTGCATTGTGGAAGTTACGACCATCTTACTAGACAAACAGTAAAAACATCAATGTTTCAAAAGTGTGAGTGTCGTAAACACGAAGAGTCTACTCTGACAGATAACTACTTCAAAAGATTTCAAAGTTTCATTAGATCACACAGTAGACGGGTAATTCTAACACCTTGTTAGTTTTATCTCTCAATTTACTCGACGTTGCAATTAAAAACTCGCTTGAAGTACCAGGGGATCATAAAAGTTAGGCGTTGTTTACAACCGACGCGATTCTTTGAACTGCGCACTGAGAGGGAGGAGTACCAGAGATTTATAGCTTGTGAAAACTGGCTGAGTGCGAGATCAAGTTTCAAAGATGTGTTCCGTAATAAATGTGAATGGAGAACGCACGGAAAATACAACTGAAAAGAATAATATGTAGGTATTAATTTTAAAAACCGCTAAATAATATTTTTTTCACGGTTGTTTGTATAATCAATCTAGTTTGATACCCATATCGGCTATGCGTGTACAAAAAAAAAACCATTATAGTTTTAGTGGCGGTCTTTCATTGGGTATCCATAGTGAGTGGGATGTATAAAAATATGCAATGCGTCATATAGTTATGGTGGTGGTTGATTTTCATTTACAATAACACTGAGTATTTCATTGATAACCATGTACTATGCATACATAAAAGATTAGTTCAATTGGTTGAAAATATGTGTTTAATTTCATGCGCGTTTCCGTGCTTCGGAGGGCACGTTAAGCCGTCGGTCCCAGTTGATGTCGATAGATAACACGTGGTGGAGTAAGCTCCAGGCCTCCCCAATAATGGGGAGAGACCCGTGCCCAGCAGTGGGACGCAAAAAGGATTGCAGCCATACAGTATTACGGAACCCTAATGACTAAACAATTGAAAAAGAAGCACTTGAAAACGTGTTTTGATTATGAAAGAAGCCGACGCGTTTTTATGTTCAACTAGTTACTTGAAACTGTTTACAGTTCCTGCTAATGTGCTTACAAACGTTTAGTGCTCCTTGTGCGGAAGAATAATAAAGACTTTGTTCTAGCTCTTTAGCGGCGGCTTTCTTCGCTATTTTTAAATCAATTTAAAATTGTAATGTTTGAATTTCAATTTTTTTAAGTAGAGTTTAATAAAATATGTAGTACTAGCTGTGCCCGCGGCGTCGTCCGCGTGTATAAAGACTTTTATAAAATGGACTGATTAAAAATTAAAGATTATTTATTTGCATTGAATAAGTAGTAGGTAGATTATTCTTACATTATATTGAAATCACTTATAATACAATGTTAATATGTTCAGAAGAAACCTAATGTATTTTTTCTAAATCCTTCAAACCTAAAACAGTAAGGAATGCTTACTGTACTGATCTTACTATCCACTTTTCTCGCGTTTCGCTTTTCTCGCGCAATAAGATTCTCTTTACAAATATGTACCTCGTTTATTAAAGTTATGAGATATTGCTGTGCCCGTGGCTTCATCTATGTTAAAAATAGTATCTTTAGTAAATTGGGTGAATTTATACTGCAAAGAATGCATAGACTCATTCTATATACATAGCTTTAACCTACTGCAGAAAAGAGGTGCACTATACAACTACTTGTAGGTGGGAGATAAAATTTCTAAACATACTGTACGTGCTTAGGATTAAACAATCGGAAAAATAATTGTAAGGTCAATTAATAAACTATAGGTTTAAAACTTGCGGACAGCAGTTTGGTCATAAGTCATAACTCATATAACACAGTGAAAACTAAAGCAGAAGGCAGGGTCTCTACACAGTGTGCTATCTGTATTTGGAAATAAAGAATATTTTTATAAAGAATCTTTAAAGAATCCTTAATATCTCCATCAATCAACATGTGTGGATGAGCCCTCAGCCCGTACGCAATAAAGTTATCATTGGTCCAATTAACAATGTTCAGCATCATACGTATACCTACCCAACGATGGGACAACCCGCGTGGCGCAATGTTTACCATGCCGGACTGCTAATCGAACTGTCCCGGGTTAGAATCCGGGCGAAGCAGAAATTTCAATGATGAGTTTAAACTGTTCTCGGTCTGGGTGGTTGTGTTTCTGTCTCTATGTGTGTTCATGGCACCCACGACACAGGGTATATCTACCCTAATGTGAGGCTATACGTGTGAAATGTTATTTTTTAATTTTTTTACACTATGTACTTACTTTTATTAGACTTAAGGCTTTTATTTGAAATTATCTCCATCGAATCACTTTGGAGAAGAAATGAATATTGCTCAATAAAGCCATCTACCGTATGACATGTAAACTTTATGGTTGATAAATCGAATCTCAAATTACCAAATAGGTAGATATTGAGATTAACAGTTGGTTCACTAAAAGTTTAACTATTCGTCACCTAGATGTCTGCAGTAGTCTCGTTTTGTTAAGGCTTTGTACATTCTGTATGAAGGTTTAGATTCCGTATCTTACAACCTTAATGCTGGATGCATTGAGATTGTAAGATTTGGATTTCGGTTCATCGGAGCTAGAGGCCTCCTCAATATTGGGAGAGCTCCATGCTCAGCAGTGGAATGCTAAAAAGGTTGCAGCTTGATAGAGTCGAGAGAGGCACTTATTAGGTACCTATAGTCTAGATATTCTCGGCCAACGAAAGAAAATACAGTATAGTCGACAATATTAGTGAGAGTTCAAAATAATTTTAGGTACTTAAATTTAAACTTTTATTTATGGTTTTGAAAGGGCTGTTACCGAAACTTTCATACAAATTCCCCAAAGTGCCTTTTAAGTTTATGCCGCGTATTGTGTAAATGAACATAACTTTTTTGTTTATCACCCGATTGATATGAAATACACACTAATGTTACGGAAATTCATTCAAGAATATATCAGTAAACACATCATTCAAAGAAGGGAAAAGAATTTGAGAATGAAATATTAAGTTAAGGTTAATTATTGTACGCTTGAGATACCAACTTTCGAATCCATTTTATTTGCTATTGAGGGGTAGTTTTGAAAAAAGCTTAAATAGAATTCTTACTATGTTAGTAAAGATTACAAATATAAAATTATAAGTATATTACTCTGCACAAAAATATTCTGTACATCAAGTTTCGACACTCAATTTTCAAAGAGTTTCAAAGAAAATTGACATTTAAAGGGTGAATTTCTGGAAATGCTGAAACACGTATTCTTTTATTTTGGTTAGAAAATATTTATACCAAATTTTAAGAAAATCTATTGAAAAAATCCAAGTTCTCCATACAAATTTTCATCGCTCATTTCACACCCTTAAAGGGTGATTTTTAAAATTATCTATAGCCTAAATGTTAGCGAGGACCAATATATATAAAACAAAAAAAGTTTCATCAAAATTCTTCCAGTAGTTTTTGTGTGAAAAGCTAACAACAGACAGACAGACAGACAGACAGACAGACAGACAGACAGACAGACAGACAGACAGACAGACAGACAGACAGACAGACAATAATTTCAAAACTTATATTTTTAGCTTCTGTTACTTATAAAAAGACCCCTAGAAGTATTTTTTTAAATTTATATGCAATGTACAGAATTGACCCTGCTTACAGTTTTATTATATGTATAGATTTACTACAACTTGAATGAAGGGGGTTATCAGTGCGACACGCAAGTACATTATATATCGGAACTGTTTTACTATCAGTGTCACATACGAATGTATACGGTACATCTACCAAAATAATATTTTTGTCCAACTTTGTCTGTCTGTCTTTCTGTTTGTTCCGGCTAATGTCTGAAATGGCTGGACAGATTTTGAGGACTTTCACTGGCAGGTAGCTGATGTAATAAGGAGTAATTTAGGTTACTTTTATTTCAGAAATATTCTTAAAGTTCACGCGGACGAATTTGTGGGCGGCCGCTAGTTAATAATAATTAATAATAAATAATTACCTACACACTCAGAGTCCCAAACAACGATTCCCTGTATACCGGTACCCTGGAAGAGAAAGGAATACTACCTACATCCAGACTATGGTCAGCAATTTTATCTCTTCATTCCAATTTCTGTCTCGCGGGGAAGCGAACACTTGATACTCGTACCAAACGAATATACACTTTGTTAAATCAGTCGAGTATATATATATTTTTTTAAATATAAATTCAATTTATTCAATAATATTACATCTATGCATATGTACAATAATAATAAAAATATATAACTAACTATTTACAAGTAAAAAAACTGTACATTAAAGGAAATTACAAATAAAAAATTATAAATAAAAAACTTCTTCTAAAATGTCTGTGTTCGGCATGGCACCCAAGACGCTGGCGGCATTTCCCCGTTGTACAGCGAGGCTAAGTCTTTGGGCGAAATACTCACCAGCTTTTGGGTTGCCACATGCTAGAACAAGTTTGGACGACATTTCTGACATGAATTTTTTCATGTCAGAAGACCATGGGCCCAAGGTCTCCACAGCTAGCGCCGCAAACAAGTAATTGTCAGATAAATTGCTGTATTTACGGCGCTTGAGGAGCTGGGCCTGATCGGCGGCGGACCCGGCCCTCTCCGCAGTGTCGCAGATATGCGATAGGGCCAAGGTATCCACACAAGTAACATCCCATACCAGGGGACGCCCCATATGCCACGGTACTAAAGTTATTCCATCAGGTCCCTTGCCATCGCTTCTTGATAAGCCAGACGGTTCTAACGTAGCTGGCAAAGAAGCGGTGACAAGAGCCCGACGAACTAAATCATTTAGCGTACCGTGGCGATATAATCTGCCAGCGCTCCTGGTACAGGACAAGCCATGTCGACCAAACCTGTCCACCTGCTGCCCACACGGACATAAGTGAGGCTCGCATATTTTAGCACCGAGCCGGAGCCCTACCACGATACGAAAAGTGCTGGGATCCAGCACGGTGCCTATATTTTTTGATGGAAGAGCTCGCAGCCAGTGACCCAACTCACTTTCGGCAACTGCTAACAAACGAGCTCTATCAACGCCGCGAGAACATCGCTCTAGAAGGCAGGCATAAACAGATTTGACTGCGGGTATATCCCAAGCAGACTGTTTATTTCTGGACATATTATTGGTGTCCTCATCGGGAAAGGAAGCCCTCCAAACCTCCGTAGCTTCTGTCAAGTATGCCACCCAAACATCTTCTATAGGGCTATTAAGAATAGATGAGATGAGGGCGAGCACACTATGACAAGAAGCCAAAAAGGTCGGAAGAGCTAAGCTTTCTGTTGTGCGGACACCTAAACCTCCGAAGTTTATTGGAAGAGTTGCTTGCATCCAAGAGCGATCATCAAATTTCAAATTAAGAATTTTTGATAAAGTATCTTTCAAGGTTGAATCTAAAATATTAGTGATCGAATGAAATTTCCAAAAAGGGCAGCATCTTAGCAAATACAAGAATTTAGGGGTGAAAAGGCAAAGGCGTAAAATGTACATAGCCATGTGAGGTTTTAAATCAAAAAGACGTCTTGAAATCAAATTGAAATTTTCTAATTTTGAATTTATAATGGGAGAAACAGCTTCATCAAATATTGGAGCACCTAATAATATTAAATTTTCCTTTTTCATCAACATTATCTCCAAATAACAATTTTGAAGGGGTGCCATAACATTGCCACATGTACTCGAAAATTTCAGGAACTTCTTTTTGAATTTCTGATAGAATAGCACCCCTATCTACCGAATTAAATGCATTTTTGACATCAATTTTGACGAAAACTTCAAAATTTTGCTGTTGTAAAAATGATCGAGCCGCATGAACTGCTGCTTCACAACCACCATTGACTCCAAAACCAAGTTGTCGTGGCTTAAACCTTTGAGTCAACCGCTCGCGGTATTCACGGCAACAAAGTTTTGAAGCCAATCGTCTCAAAGTACTTCCCACCGCAATTGACCACCATCTTTCTTTTTGAGAGCTACAAGGTTGGCTCCGTATAGGATTGGTATTATATCCGAGGGAACTCGACCAGCCAGCATTAAATTTAATAAACTGGTGAGCTCCCTCAACAGATCTTTCCTCACATCACCCAAAAACGGATCCGTTAAATCCTTTAGGTGCTGTGGGGAAATGCCGTCTAAGCCACCAGCAGAGCCATTGGAGAAAGAACGAATGGCTCTGTCGGTGGCCTCCTCGGCCACCCTCAAAGAGATATGCTCTTGATCAGTACCCCGAGTGGGTGAAGCAGAAGTCGTGGGATGCTTTTCGCACAGTGCATCCAGTGTTTCAGGTGAATGCACAGCCAAAGAATCATCGGCAAAGAGAATTTTTATGGCACCTTTTGTATTTCCTTCTGACAATTTGTTTTCTACTATTTTTAATTTAATGTGACTATTTGACTCCAAATTATTGTAAGGTTTGGGTGTTGTTTGAATACTTGGAATAATATTTTTCGTACTATTTTGTTTAATTAATTTGGCTAGTGAAATTTTTGTAGATCTGTTTTCAATATTTAAAATTTTATATGAAAACGTTAATAAATCATGCCAGGCATTTGTAGTGTTTTCCGACACCACCTTGGCTATGCACTCGGTAAGACTGCGAGCTACAGTCAGCCGCGCCCCCTTAGGGATACGCTTTACTAATTTAATATTTTTCTTAAAATATGCGAGCCTCTTATGTATAGGATCATTGCTTCGGTCCCCAGTATATTTTTGTGTTTGTATGTATTGAATTTTACAGTTTTAAAAACTATCTTTGGTTATATGTACTTAGTTATGTTTCTCAGGAACAAGTGGTTGAATTTTATTAATTTATTTAATTTGGTTTTTAAATTATAAACCACGGAGACTGAATTAAAACTGAAAATGAAGATTATAACTTAAATTTTAACCACATCTTAAGCTGCTATTCGATTATTATAAATAAACTTTCTGTTCAGCCTGAAAATGGACATAGTTTTCTAAAAAAGCAAAGCTATAAAAACTAAAACCAACGTACGGTAATCGACAAATCGACGTATTTTATGGTGGAGCAAAAATTCCGTCAAATATTTTCAATCTCACCGCTCACTTTGACCGATGATGTGAAAGAAAGATCGGTGGAAAACTCCAAAAATGCCAGCCAGAAATCATGCCGGCCTGAATGACTGGAATGCAACGCTGTAATAGAAATGCTATTATAGAAAGTAATGGTGAAAATAAAAGTGTATAGGTAACAGATTTGTTACGTTTTGGCAGGGCATTAAACGAAAATATCTCGATATAAATTTATGTTGAACATATATATAAAGTTATGTTAAATCATAGCGACTGTGTCTGATATTAAATAAATATTATTATTATTATTATTATAGCATTAATTTAAAAAAAATGGTTGAAAGAATGGTTCAGGAACCGTGAGGCTCCGTTCCGTGAGGCTACCAATATCAAGGCGCATTTAATTTGGCTGGCTGGCTGCAACACTTTCTGTGTTCCACTGCTGGGAACGGATTTATCCCCATTATTGGCGAGGCCTGGAGCTTACTCCACCACGCTGCTGGAATGCGAGTTGGATGATGTTTCATTACGATGGTTGTTATCGGCGTGTATGTCTGAGAGATATGCAAAAGTTCAAAAAACATATAAGTTATATTAAGTTCATAAAAACCATACAATGGTTTCGTTGCAGAAACTGGTGCGTTGGTACCTCCACGGTCAAGTCCCTGTAGCTTCGGGATTAAGAATAGAGCTACGGTATCCCCTGCCTGATCGTAAGAGGCGACTTAAAGGGGGCTTCCGGGGCTGCGGGCGGTGAGAGTGGAAGCTCGACCCGTCCAGCCAGCAGCCCCGGGAAGGACGGCGGTGTGTGCGTGGCCGCATGCCGCCGTAAGCATCGGAAGGTGCAGGAGATCAGATCTGCTCTCCCAAAGATGTGCCCGTTCCAGGGCATCGCGTATGGAGGACACCGGTGCGTTCCATGGGAGATCCCGGAGTCCTCCCCAAACGCAGAGGAAGGCCACCGAGGGGGGTTTAGTGAGGTTCAAATCCCACATAACCCGGTGTCCTCTCTCAAGGTGCTGGGTATCTTTTGAAGGTCCCCCCCCCTCCCGATACCAAAAAAAATGGTACCTCCACGGTCAAACCATGAAAACTAATTTAACACTAGTCTACATCTACACTAATATCATAAAGAGGAAAGATTTGACTGTTAGTTTGTTTGTAAGAGGCTCTGAAAATACTGGACTGATTTGAATAATTCTTTTAATGGCAAAAGAAGCCGACATTATCCCTAATGAGCATACGCTAGTAGAGAGTGATAATACAGGCTACTTTTAACGTGGTTAAACATCTCATTCGCATGAAATATAATTTACATAATTATGTGATAGGTACTTTATAAGGTGGGTGAAATTCAGACATTTTACTGTATAAAATATTGTCTGTGGTATTATAAAAAAACCGGCTAAGTGCGAGTCGGATTCACGCACGAAGTGTTCCGTACCATTATCTATAAAAAATCACGTTTATTGTATAGGGGCCCCCTTAAATATTTATTTTATTCTATTTTTAGTATTTGTATAACAATAGCGGCAACAGAAATACATCATTGCCTTTGATTATCCATAGAAATCATTGCATTAAGATTGAATGAAAGGTAAATTGTGGTTTACTTATACTACTTATTTTAGAAGTTACACATTTTACCATTTTGGAAGTGTCTCTCGAGCAAACTATTCAGTTTAGAAAAAAATGATATGAAAAACCTCAATATCATTTTTAAAGACCTATCCATACCCCACACGTATGGATTTGATGAAAAAAATTTTTTGAGTTTCAGTTCTAAGTATGGGGAACCCTCAAAATTTATTGCTTTTTTATCCCTTTTTTTTGTGTAAAAATCTTTATGTGGTTTACAGAATACATCTACGTACCGAGTTTTAACAGTATAGTTCTTATAGTTTCGGAAAAAAAGAGGCTGTGACATACGGACAGACAGACAGACATCACGAATCTATAAGGGTTCCGTTTTTTGCCATTTGGCTACGGAACTCTAAAAACAATGTATTTATAAACCTCCATCTAGTAGCCCTCGATTAGCAATCAATCTTTGGGAAAATTAAAATGGATCGCTCTTCTAAAATATCGAAATTTGTCCCAACACCTTTGTTGGTGATGGTTCGGGAAAAAATAATAAAATAATATTAATCAATGTATCAATAGAAGTTTAGGCGAAGACAAATTTTGTGTGTGCGGTGTATCGAAATTTTCCTTATTATTCTGGAAGCGGCCGATTTTTCTTTATTCACGAAAAGGGTTGAAACACCAACAATTATTAGAAAAAACAACATCTACACGTAAATATTTCAAATAAATATATTATTAAAATGCAATATATTATTAAAATACAATTAAAATCCTTAAAATAATTATTGAGGCCATGTCCCAGACCACTTGCCAACGCTAACATCCTGCTTTAATCTTTCATCGCTTTATTTTATTATTAGCTATTCTGAACCACATATTTAATGTACTCCTGATGTCTCTGCCGGTGTAGAACACAAGCGATTTACATAGTTAAGCGAAACGACGCAGTAGGCAGATTAATGGGTTGTATTGTTTTTCGATTCGGAAGCGCGCATGGCCTGGCAGCTAGCGTAGAACGCAAGCGATCTATGCAGCTGAGCCAAACGGGCGCAGTCGGGTGTGAGATGGGTGACCACTAGTGGCAAAAAATTTCATACGCGTTTCCGTGCTTCGGAGGGCACGTTAAGCCGTCGGTCCCGGTTGTTGTCGATAGATAACAGTCGTCAAACCTTGTCGGAGGCCTTATGGGCGGTTTGAAAACATCCGACAGCGGGTTGGCCACTAACCCGCATCTCCACCAACCCGTATTGGAGCAGCGTGGTGGAGTAAGCTCCAGGCCTCCCCAATAAGGGGAGAGACCCGTGCCCAGCAGTGGGACGCAAAAAAGGGTTGCAGCCATTGTTTTACGGTGGATAGGTGCAGTTGTCGGCCAGACTTAATTCGTAGCGGCGCAGGCAAGACTTAGGCTTGCTTGAGGTTGTGTACATGGGCTGCAGCGACCACTTAACATCACGTGGCCTTTTTTTCTTTTTTGTGGTATCGGGGAGCAAATCTTCAAAAGGTACCTGGCACCTTGGCAGAGGATACCGGATTATGTGGGATTTGACCTCACTAACCCCCTCGGTGGCCTGCCTCTGCGCTTGAGGAGGACTCTGGGATCTCCAGTGGAACGCACCGGTGTCCTCCACACGCGGCACCCTGGTACGGCAGATGTGCTCTCCTGCACCTTTCGAAGCTTACGGCGGCATGCGGCCACGCACATACCGTCGTCCTTCTCGGGGCTGCTGGCTGGACGGATCGAGCTCCCACTCTCACCGCCCGTAACTCCGGAAGCCCCTTTTTAGTTGCCTCTTACGATCAAGAAGGAGATACCTACCGTAGCTCTATTCTTAATCCCGAAGCTACAGGGACTAACACCACGTGGCCTGCATGATCGTTTGCTACTACATTCAAATATTTAAAAAAATTGGATAAAAAAGTTATTACACGTTTACAGTTGAAAACTATTTGTTACTTTTGGAACAGTTGTATTCCGAGCACTTTGACCATTGACGCGGGAATATTCGACAGCGGAAGAGAAATGCCCATTGTTTAGCCGATTTGAATGTTACAACCAATATGCGATCAAAACATACAGATTTCGTTTACATTGCTACATACTCATACACACACACTAAGATATTCTGTGTCGTGGGTACCATGGACACACACAGACATGAATAGAAATACTCAGACCAAGAGAAATTGAAACTCATCATTTGACTAGCTGCCTCGCCAGGAATCGAACCCGCAACCCCGGATTTTTTCTTTTAAAAGATCTTTATTAATACATCAAAATATGACGAAAAGAAAAAAAAGTCGCGCAGAATTAGGAAACGTAAACGATGTTAATGTGCATTACAATCTGAGAATATGCCTATTTATAAGTAAGACATTTTTTTATGTAAACTAAGCGTAGCACAAAAATCCCTGATTACTAGACCAGTAACCATCGCGCCACAAAGCTCGTCACGATGATAAGGATTGCGTTGTAAATAATGTGACAATTGGGATATTGATTTAAATTTTTATATTCATTACAGGTAGCACACAAAAATCTTATTTAGTATAACTTAAAAAACATCAAGATTAGACCTTTTCAAATTGAAGATTAGACAAAGAAAGGAATACAAAGTCGCGGCGTCACCTGCCTTTATCACAGTAAAAAATACCAGAAAAGCTTTAGAGCTGAGTTCAATAAACTACTCCAATGCGGGTCGGTGCAGAAGCGGGTTAGTGGCCAACTCGGCCAACCTCGATGTTTTCTAAACTAAAATAAGGCCACAAGGTTTCACGACGGATATCCATCAGTAACTCCCGGCTTAACGTGACCCCCAAAGAACATAATATTTTTGGTCTACCTATCTCACACCAGACCGCGCTCGTTTAGCTTAAATGCGTAGATCTCTTGCGTTGTATGCCAGCCATTGGCTAGGCGTGTATTCAAGTATAAACGTCTGTTTACTTTAAATGCGACACGTGTATCCCAAACACCCTCTGATAGGATACCGTCGTGGGCATAAATCGTGCGAGTAAACAGCCAATCTGAAACTCTAAGGGGACGTGGCATTCTATCGAGGGCACCATAAATATTGTGGAAAGAAACATGGTTGAATTTAATCGATTCCAGAAAGTATGTTCACTTTAGCACAGTAGGTAACATTTTACAGTTTTGAACCTGCGAATTGTTAAAATTTTCTTAGTGACAGTGTTGTACACAACTCTTATTTTTAAAATTTAATCCACGTTGTTATCATACCAAATTATGATTTAGCGACCATTTTTTTTTTGTAGAAGACTAAAAAATTTCTAAATAGAATTTGCTGTATTAAACCCTCGTTTATATAACTTAATCAGATTGTATTTATGAAACATTAAATTTTCATGTAAAAAAAAACTTTAAGAAGTTTGAACAAACAAAAAATTTAACAAATAATTTCAGTCAAACCTTTATTCTATCTTTTTTGGATGTAGTTGGGGGGCTTGACAGTGCTATAAGCTATTTTTACCGAAGTGAAAGACCGCATTGTTATAGGAAAAAATGTTGTTGGCGAAAAAACATGTTGGAAGAGCTTACTTGAAATAAAAAATATACCTTTCTTATTTTCCTTGCAAGTAATAAAACGAAAGAAAAAACTATTTGATGATTTGGAGACTCGAACTCTTTAATTCTTAACTAGCGAAGACAAAGGAGTCTAAAGCATATTTCCCCCAATCGCGTACGTTACTGTACGGCACATTACGGGCCCGCGCACCCGCTATCAGACACGCGATAAATCCGCCGAGTGTGGCCATGAATGTGAGTAAAGAACGGCCGTGGATTTGACATTATAGGTGCAAGGTATACTGATTTTCTAAATTCTCAACTAGCGTTTAAGTTAATTGACTTGTATACCACAGTCGATACTACTGGGAGTAAGTGGAGCAATAAGAGACGATTTAGGAAACTCTCTTCCTAGTGAAGTAAAAAACAAAAAACGGAGTGAAAGAGTATTATTCTTATTTATTTTTATTTATTTAAATTTATTTCAGGCAATAACTTACATCACTTTAAAATATAAGCAGAGGCCCATAGTATTCCTAACATGTATTTTATATTATTATAATGAACTGCTGTTGAATGCTCGTACCCGAATCAGCTGTTTACCATTCCACTGGATATGGCGCAACAGTGATTCAGGTACGGGCAGTCCAGTCGACACGCAATCATGGCGAGGATGCTGTTGCGGCTGGCCCGCACCCTGCGCACCAGCGATGCGCACCGCTTGCGCATGCTCGCGTAAAAGCAGTCCACCCGTGCATTGGCGAACATCCCCGACGCACTGCAGGAGCGCGACAGCCGCATCACAGAACCCTGAACGCATTGTTGAATTGGACTCGGAGGGCGCTATAGGTTTTTTGAGTATAATTCGCCCACAGGCTGCACGAATAGAGTGATGTGCAGTAGGCTCTAAATAACGTAGTCTTGACATGATTTGAACATCTAGCAAACCTATGAGCCACCATGTTAGCTCTTTTAATCCAGTCATTACATCTTGCTATGGTGTCATTAAACAACTAACATGATCGTGGAAGAATATCCCTACTGTATATCCCTACTACAAGGGAAATAGATTTAAAACTTTATTAGGTTTGACGACCGGTGTGGCGCAATGGTTTCCCTGCCGGACTACTGATTGAAGGATCCCGGGTTCGATGCCCAGCGAAGAAGACATTTGTATGATGAGTTTAAAATTTCTGTTCCCGGTCTGGGTGTTAGTGTTTCTGTCTCTGTGTATGTCCATGGTAACCACGACACATATCGTGCGTCCATCGAAGAGCGCATGGCTCGGCGGCGAGCGTAGAATGCAAGCGGTCTATGCAGCAAAGCCAAACGGGTGCGGTTGGGTGAGAGATGGGTGACCGCTAGTGGCAATAAATTTCAGGCGCGTTTCCGTGCTTTGGAGGGAACGTTAAGCTATCAGTCCCGGTTGTTATCGATAGATAACAGTCGTTAAACCTTGTCGGAGGCATTATGGGCGGTTTGAAAACATCCGACAGCGGGCTGGCCATTAACCCGCATCTCCACAAACCCGCATTGGAGCAGCGTAGTGGAGTAAGCTCCAGGCCTCCCCAATAATGGGGAGAGACCCATGCCCAGCAGTGGGACGCAAAAAGGGTTGCAGCAAACCCATGGTATATCTTCTCTACTATGGGGCTATGAGTGTGAAACGTTATTTATATATTTATTTTAGGTTTCAACAAAAATACAATTCAACAAACTTTTTTTCAGCAAAGCGGTGTCCAAAACCTTTCTCGACTCCGTGCCCGTCCCGCTCTGGTAAACTTATGTCTCTCCCGGGAGCCCGCTTGTCGCAAGCTTTTTATTTACTTTAATTCTCATTACACATTTACAGGCTCCAACAAGTTCATGGAACTCGCATTGTGTGAACACACGGCTCATACATAAACATTGGTCTCTTTATGATTTAACCATGAGGATCCGAAAACTCGTTTCTGGTTTTCAAAGATACAATCAGCGATCCTTTATATAGCGATCACAGTCTACTAGTTTGTCGCCAGCGAAATATTCGCATGTATTTAATTATTTAATTTAAAGTGACAACCCAACTTTGAAATTGGCAAAATGGTCAAAAGACCGAGAATAGAACAGAATAGAATAGAAGAAAATTTATTTCGTCATACAAATTACAGCAAGAAACACAAATAACAAATATAATTAACAATTGTATGACGAAACGGGTCCACGCTCAGACTATGCCGCAGCGAGCCACGGCCACTGATTTTCAGCGTGAACCACATTTTCGTGCAGTTCGGATGGATGACGAACAGATTGCCTTAAGATTAACTATTGCACACAATATTGTAAAGTAGAATTAAAGGTTCTTAAATAAAATTACAAACATCATTCGAAAAAAAAAGTATTGTCAGACGCCTTTTTTTCTTCAATTATGGCATCGCAAACTCTGCTGCTAGCGTCAAGTATAATTTTTGCATCACGTTTTTGCCAGTTTCGGTGAAACTGGACGAGTTATAATAGGTAAAGCTGGTAAAGTTAGTAAGTCGTTTGTAATCAGTCAGTCAAGTCAGTCAGACATTCAAGTAAAGCGATGGCTTCGTTACAAGAACGTGACCAATGGAATTTTGGAGGCAAGCCGTAAAAAAACATATTTTCGCACTGTTATTTTAATTCACAACACTCGTGCACTGTAATTAACCTATATCAAACAAAATGCCATCAACTTTATCCGATATAACTCAAAAATACACAAAGAAAATTAAAATAAAACAAGAGCACAATACGTCTTTTTCGACTTCCCGCCAAAACTCCTTTATGGTTACTTCATACTTGTGTAATATTTTTGAATGAGGAACGGACTAACTACAAATATTTGACACGTCGGATCCATTATATAATTGTTGTATATTATTAATTAAATGGCTTTACTATTAAAATGTTTATTTTTCTGTACAACTAAGGCTGGAGCTCTTCAAAATGTGACCATAACCGATTTTTTATGTGCAGCTATCGTCCCGTAATCAAAGGAGCAAAAATCGGCCTGCGCTATAAATAATAAGAAGATAGTTAACACCTATGCTTCCATAATAATATTATAAATAAGAGCGTTTGTTTGTTTGTCTTTCTATCTCCACGCAACGGTGATTGACGCAACAGATTGATATAATTTTTTGTATGAATATAATTGGGAAGAATCAGAGTTACATAATCTACTTTTCACTCTTTTAGAAGACTTAATATCTCATTATTATGGTAATATAACGTATAGTCCACGCGGGAGGAGCCACGGGCGTCGCTATCTTAACTAATTCCGTAATGGAAAGTTTTTGAAGCAAGTATATTCAAAAAACAACCACAAATCGGCAAAAGAAAACCACTAAGATTTATTTTTTCCTGGTTACAGTTACGTTTCTATATTTTTCATAGAAAAACATTTACTTGTTTCTCGAAGACGGGCCATCGATGGCGGATCCTCTTTATGAAAGTAAATTGGCTCTACAAGTCTAATGCCTTGTACGGGCTGCTTGAGGCCAGTTAAGTGACATCTATCAGTACCAGGAATTCAGGAATACAGCACTAGTTTAGCTCTAATCGAACATCGATGAGATATGTGGGACGTTTACCTGTGCAATCAGGTCAGCGGTAACAATTATAATGCTTTTGTGGTCACTGACTGTCGCATACGTGTGTTTCGATGACGATCCATCTACTCTGGTGGCTGGTTTAAAGTTTGATGCTTATAGATTGCTGATTTTTTAAATAATATGTAGCAAACGGGCATGCAGGTAACGTAGCATGAAGTAGCTAAAGCCGGAAAACATCTTAAGTAACGCCACAGACTCTTGACGGGAGTCATAGTAATGAAATTAATCCGAAGAGTTTTTGCTAATTGCTACCTATAGCACTGGTACTTCTCCAGTCGCGTCATGCATGTAAAACCTAAAAAATATATTATTTATTTATTTAAATAGAGTAGCAGAGAACCATACAGGCCAAGTGGTATCATAATTCATAATTCTTTATTAGTATTTTTGGGTTACACTATTTCACTTACAATTCAATTTGTCGATACAATATAATTATATTGAACAACTTTTAAGAGTAACAATAAACGATTCGGAGATAACAATAGCAATAATATGTTTAAAATGATAATAATAACATGTCATGATAATTAATTAAATAAATGTCAATGATTAATATACATAATTGTCAAGTTTTATCATAATATCAAGTTTGTTGCGGTCGTGTCAAATTACGTTGCTACTCCAGAGGCTACTGGTAGTCTCAGTTAGGTTGCAAACGCACCTTTTTCTACGAAATACAAAAGGATTATTTCAAGGCAGAAACGGGTGCAGCCCTGGTAGTTTTCCGATTGAACCATGAAAGTTTCACCTTATTAATCGGTAATGCCAGTTGGCCAGCGTAATGGACTATAGTGCCCAGCAGTGGGACATAAAAGAAAGGTTGAGAAAAAAATACACCATGTTTTAATTCTCTTATGGTGAACCAATTTGAATATCTAGTTTGTAAATGTCACTGGAGCTTGGACATAACTGTATAATCTCGCTTGATGGAACCGATCACCGAATTATCTGCGTTCGTGGTCCGTCGCTTGATATTATTATGTCATATGAAGTGCTGTGATGGAAACGTCAATTTTATAAGGTAAATTCATTATTATTTCTTGATTTGATAGGATCAGTTTTAAAATCGTCTTAAATTTGATCGCTATTTATTGTTAATTCTAAGCGCATTGTCGAAAAGATGAATGAAATGATTTTTATGACTATATTATACCAAGGCACTTTGTATGTTTGTTTAACTTTAATTGCGATAATTGCCATCCAAAGTAAGATTTAGTAAGGTATAAATAGACCAGCGAGTGACGTAAAGAGTAAGAGTAAGGCGATGTAAATTATTTTTAGGAGTCCTGCGCCCTTTGGATCCAGTGGTTTTCCGCCGTTTTTGTCACTCCATCTGGATGAAAAGCACGAGCAGAAGGATGCACAGGGTGGCCTGTACAGAGAGATCTGAACATATTATGAAGAGAGTACCTGGACGCCCGAGCGTTGCTCGGATAAAAACAATTGATTTTCTTGGTTTATTTTTAAGCAAAACATCCATTGACTTAGTGTTGCTTAAAAAGCCTCTTGAAATACCTAGCTCCCAATTAAAAAAAAAACAGTGGGTTGCACTCCGGGAGTGCCGGCAGAAATGAAAATATTAACGTTGTGCATTTTTGATGTCTTGGAATCGTTAGGGAATAATTCCGCACGAATTGCTTGAATTATCAGTACCTATTAATTTCTATCTAGTATTTTTACAAAGTACTCTCTCATTTTCTTTCACTATTTCTTCGTCACTTTTTTCATTAATAGATGCACTTTGTTCAATGTCCATATTTTAAATACTTGATATAAACGAATTTTAAGATAAAATTATACTTGACGCTGGCAATATGCAGAGTTTGCGATGCCATAATTGAAGAAAAAAAGTATAGACAGCCGTCAGATGAGCCGTCACCAGCTGTCACCCCTCCGTCTTGGTCTAAGAGCCGGTGAAGATATTTACTCGTTCGGTTGTTACGAGAGTGAAGGTGATATGAAAGAAAATTGATTAAAATTAATTAAATTAAAAATAGCTATGAACACTTTTCGATAGTCAAGTTATCATAGGCATATATGTTTATAAATTATATTTGGTAAACAATCAATATGTCTCATCGAATTATCAGATCGGTGAAGGTCGATCTTCCTCGTCTCCTCTACTATCTTACGAAATTTTGCGATCAGCACACGTGACCTCGCGCGAGTTTCATAGTTTTTACCCATCCCACAAAAAGTGCTCAACGCCGCTAAAGAAGTTTTCACTTCAAAAACAAATTGTCACAAAAATAAAAAACGCAACTTGCCTCATTGAGGGTTGAACCCGGGTCTCTAGCTCCGTAGTCAGCTTTCGTAACCATTCGACCAAGAAAGCTTTAATTCTTTTTTCTTATTGAGCTTTAATTCCATTGACGAAATTTTTATAGAAGTCTTTCATATCGACATTGTCATTTGTTTGAAGGGCGAATTGACGGTCGACATTTGACGGCTTTCTACGCCACAATATTATTAATATTCCAGTAGATGTCAGTAAGAGCAATTTTATATTTAACGGTATAAACATTCAATAAAACGACAATTTCTATCAATAAAAAATTTCTGATTTTCTGGATCGATCTATCATCCCCGAAACCAGGGTACTAAATTTCATCAAAATCTTTGGAGCCGTTTCCGAGATTCAAAAAACATATTAAGATATTATATACAAAAATTGCTCATTAAAAGGTACTAGATAGATTTGATATAAATTTTTTTTGGGCGGCCGATAGCCGACAAGGCTGAATGGAGTAAAAAGAAGAGGCAATACTGAAACTAATATATAAGCTGAAGAGTTTGTTTGTTTCAACGAACTAATCTCAGGAACTACTGATTCGAATTGAAAAAATATTTTTGTGTTGGATAGTCCATTTGTCGGGGAAGGCTTTAGAAAATATAATATGCTACGACTAATACGAAAACCCACACGGACGAAGTCGCGGGCGGCCGCGGCCGCTACTATAATGTAACCCTATAACCAACTGCGGATTTTGCTGCTGGAAATTTCGATTATACTCGTAGTTACGGCTGCAAAATGTGAAGTTCGATATAACCTTGTGATTACTAAAAGGTAAAGTTTTATTTACGACCTACGTGGCGCAATGGTTACCATGCCGGACTGCCAATCGAAAGGTCCCGGGTTCGATTTCCGGCGAAACAGAAATTTGAATGATGAGTTAAAATTTCTGTTCTCGGTCTGGGTGTTTGTGTTTCTGTCTTTGTGTGTGTCCATGGTACCCACGACACAGGGCAAATCCTACTGTGGGGCTATGAGTGTGAATCGTTATTTATTATTTATTTATTTAAGTAATGTTAAAATAATCTATTTTTGTTTTATTAAATTTGTTTTTATAATAATATTTTTAATTGCAAGTAAGATACTTTGTTCGCGAAGATTGTGAAAGCGAGGAAGAAACTCAATTAGTCCGTCGCCTGCAGACGTTGCTCTTCCAGATCTACCTTCTTAATTGTGCTTTAGTTTTAGTGTTCTCGAATTAAACAAATGTAATTTGATGGACAACAGAAATGACAGAGAGAAAAACATTTTCATAATTGTTTTTGTGTTATAATTAGAGTACAATTATTTTATACTAGCTGTGCCCGCGACGTCGTCCGCGTTTATAAAGACTTTTATAAAATGGATTGATTAAAAACTAAAGATTATTTATTTGCATTGAATAAGTAGTAGGTGGATTATTCTTACATATAGTGAAATCACTTATAATACAATGTTCATATGTTCAGAAGAAACCTAATGTATTTTTTCTAAATCCTTCAAACCTAAAACAGTAAGGAATGCTTACTGTACTGATCTTACTATCCACTTTTCTCACGTTTCGCTTTTCTCGCGCAATCAGATTCTCTTTACAAATATGTACCTCGTTTATTAAAGTTAAGAGATACTGCTGTTCCCGTGGAGATCTATGTTAAAATAGTATCTTTAGTAAATTGGGTGAATTTATACTGCAAAGAATGTATAGACTCATTCTATATACATAGCTTTAACCTACTGCAGAAAAGAGGTGCAATATACAACTACTTGTAGTTGGGAGATAAAATTTCTAAACATACACGTGCTTAGGATTAAACAATCGGAAAAATAATTGTAAGGTCAATTAATAAACTATAGGTTTAAAACTTGCGGAGAGCAGTTTGGTCATAAGTCATAACTCATATAACATTGTGAAAACTAAAGCAGAAGGCAGGGTCTCTACACAGTGTGCTATCTGTATTTGGAAATAAAGAATATTATTATAAAGAATCTTTAAAGAATCCTTAATATCTCCATCAATCAACGTGTGTGGATGAGCCTTCAGCCCGTACGCAATAAAGAGACGCAAAAAATGAGTTATCATTGGTCCAATTAACAATGTTCAGCATCATACGTATACCTACCC
Organism: Pyrgus malvae; assembly: GCA_911387765.1. Lineage (NCBI taxonomy): Eukaryota > Metazoa > Arthropoda > Insecta > Lepidoptera > Hesperiidae > Pyrgus > Pyrgus malvae. The sequence continues at coordinate 25,258,140 of OU426959.1, forward strand.
AACGATGGGACAACCCGCGTGGCGCAATGTTTACCATGCCGGACTGCTAATCGAACTGTCCCGGGTTAGAATCCGGGCGAAGCAGAAATTTCAATGATGAGTTTAAACTGTTCTCGGTCTGGGTGGTTGTGTTTCTGTCTCTATGTGTGTTCATGGCACCCACGACACAGGTCATATGTACCCTAATGTGAGGCTATACGTGTGAAATGATATTTTTTTATATTTTTTTACACTATGTACTTACTTTTATTAGACTTAAGGCTTTTATTTGAAATTATCTCCATCGATTCACTTTGGAGAAGAAATGAATATTACTCAATAACGCCATCTACCGTATGGTATGTAAACTTTGTGGTTGATAAATCGAATGTCAAATTACCAAATAGGTAGATATTGAGATTAACAGTTGGTTCACTAAAAGTTTAACTATTCGTCACCTAGATGTCTGCAGTAGTCTCGTTGTGTAAAGGCTTTGTACATTCTGTATGAAGGTTTAGATTCCGTATCTTACAACCTTAATGCTGGATAGGATGCATTGAGATTGTAAGATTTGGATTTCGGTTCATCGGAGCTTGAGGCCTCCTCAATATTGGGAGAGCTCCATGCTCAGCAGTGGAATGCTAAAAAGGTTGCAGCTTGATATAATGTAGCGATAATAATCGTTTCAGCTGCAGCCTGTTCATAATCTTCCACCCCATATAAGATTAATAAGCTGAGCAACTAACTCAATGAAGCCTGTGATGTAAGGTTCGGCGGAGGTAAGGCTCGCTTATTAGGTACCTATAGTCTAGCCATATTCGGCCAACGAAAGAAAATACAGTAAGCTGATCTAAGTAAGTATATTTAATATAGTCGACAATATTAGTGAGAGTTCAAAATAATTTTACTTAAATTTAAACTTTTATTTATGGTTTTGAATGGTCTGTTACCGAAACTTTCATACAAATTCCCCAAAGTGCCTTTTAAGTTTATGTCGCGTATTAATTGTGTAAATGAACATAACTTTTTTGTTTATCACCCGATTGATATGAAATACACACTAATGTTACGGAAATTCATTCAACAATATATCAGTAAACACATCCTTCAAAGAAGGGAAAAGAATTTGAGAATGAAATATTAAGTTAAGGTTAATTATTGTACGCTTGAGATACCAACTTTCGAATCCATTTTATTTGCTATTGAGGGGTAGTTTTGAAAAAAGCTTAAATAGAATTCTTACTATGTTAGTAAAGATTACAAATACAAAATTATAAGTATATTACTCTGCACAAAAATATTCTGTACATCAAGTTTCGACACTCAATTTTCAAAGAGTTTCAAAGAAAATTGACATTTAAAGGGTGAATTTCGAAAAATGCTGAAACATGTATTCTTTTATTTTGGTTAGAAAATATTTATACCAAATTTCAAGAAAATCTATTGAAAAAATCCAAGTTTTCCATACAAATTTTCATCGCTCATTTCACACCCTTAAAGGGTGATTTTTAAAATTATCTATAGCCTAAATGTTAGCGAGGACCAATATATATAAAACAAAAAAAGTTTCATCAAAATCCGTCCAGTAGTTTTTGCGTGAAAAGCTAACAACAGACAGACAGACAGACAGACAGACAGACAGACAGACAGACAGACAGACAATAATTTCAAAACTTAAATTTTTAGCTTCTGTTACTTATAAAAAGACCCCTAGAAGTATTTTTTTAAATTTATATGCAATGTACAGAATTGACCCTGCTTACAGTTTTATTATATGTATAGATTGTATTATGTATAGTTGGCAAATCTTTCAGTACCAACGCTGCACAAACTTCTGCCGTAAAAGAATGTACGAAATCCCCGTCGCCAGCCTTCACCCAGGACGAGCGTGCACAAGTACCTATATATGCTTTAAGAGTAATTTTTAAAATTTTATTGCTAAAATATATTTTAAGTCAATTTTGTAATAAAAATAATTTAAGTTTTATTTTCTTTCTTTACGAGTATAGTTAAAGGCCGTGAGTCTGTGTGAGTGACTCTTCTCCAGCCACAAGCCACTCACAGCGAATAACAGCAGAGATTGCTGGTGATTCTAAGTCGGCAGTCAATTGAAGTAAAATTAATTTACAGTAGATACATTTTTGCATGACTGTCCCTATTAATTTGACAACACCCTGTATTTAAGGCAGAGTTACATGAGGTGAACGTCAGCATTCGCAGATCTGATTCGCGTTCTTTCAGAGTCAAAAACTGCATACGACCCCAGGCAAGGCTTCGAGTTATTTAATGTTGTTTTAAATGTCCATAGACTACAGAATAGGTATGTAGGTAATCTGAATATTTATATGTTACTGTATTTAATAAAATTAAAAAAAAATAACTACAAGTACTTTACTTTTATTTAATTGATTGAGAGATACGAGTATGTTATTACAGTCTTTGTCCGGCGCACCATAATCGAAGAACATAATTATACTCTCAAGAAATAATGTCATATCACAGTCACTTTCTCAATATTAAAGAAAAAATATTCTAATACTAGCTGCAAAACCCGGCGTTGCTCGGGTTAAAAAGTAAACATGATTATAAAAGGTAAATCTCTTATGATGACATTTATACACAAATGCCTGTTTTGCTTTAGTAAAAATATGAAAATCAATTATTGTGCTATAAAATTTGTATGTTCCCTTCGATTTCTCTGGGATCCCATCATCAGACTTTGACTTGGTGACAGCTGGACCATCTCAGGAATGTAAGATTTCGAACAAAACCCCATTTATTGAAAGAATTTGCTCTCAACTCCTAACCGTCGCATTACCTTCCATTATCAGCTCCCCACTCCACCCACCGCGATCAAACTCCCTTACTATCATCTACGTACTAAGGGGTATTTACCACCCCAACGGGAAGTTGATTGGAGTTAGTGATAATAGAGAAAACCGTGTCTTTACGTACAAAGAAAACATTTTACTTTTTATATATATATTAAGATGTAAATTCTATAGAGTTATACAGTTGCTATCAAAAATATGTCGTGTCCACTAAACTGATATCAGCTAGCGGACATCATCAGCTAGTTTTTTGAAAATTCATGTATTGGACTCATAAAACGGTCATTTTTTATTTTTATATTTTTGATTTATTGTTAGAACTAAAAAAGTTGTGCAAAAGGCGATATTAATGCCTGGAGGCATTCTCTACCAGTCAACCTCGGCTGATGGTGAGAATTTTCAGTAGGTGGCAACAATATCAAATTTAAGTAACAACATTTTACTGCAAACTGTAACTAAAGCTTGCTTATCTAACATTTAAATTATTCTAAAAACATTCTCAAATGCACATACTAAAATAATTCTCAAACGCACATAAAGTTATATCACATAACATTTATTTATATATCATTATATATATACATTCATATAATGCATAAAAAACACAGACATGAGTGGTTCAAAAAGTTTAAGAAACAAAATTCTTGTCTCATCGTCCGAGTGGTCACTTTTCATAATAATTCATCCAGAAGCCAAAAATTTCACAAAGCATATAAAATTACATGAGTCAGCCCAAGGCCGCAGTGTAAATGTTTCGGGCCTCCGTAAACAAAGGGGTTGTATTGATATTTATTGAGGTCAGATTATGAATCTTTATATAACAGCCCATACCAAAGTTTTCTTCTTATAAGCTTACATTGTTACTTACTGTGGTTACTCATCACGAAACATAAAAAGGAAATCAATATTAACTCATTTACATGAACATTTAGTTTTTCACGTCTTTCAAGTAATTTTAATCTAGTGCTGGGCTAAAAGCAGAGGCGGCTCGTGACATTTTTTGATGGGGGTTCACAAAAAAAAAACTTAGAGCTTACCATTTATTTTATTTATACAGAAAATTCATTCGTCAGTCTTTTTGACGAGCGAAGACATCTATGACTTTCTTGTGAAAATCAGATACTAATTAATCGTTTTTCAATGCTTATCATACATAATGCATTGAGACGTTCTTGCGCCATAGTTTTTCGTGTCAAAATCTCAAAATTATTAAATAGCTAATTAAATTTATGTCATGTCAGAATATCATGTTGTTTCATGTCATAATCAGATAAATTCAATATAATAATACACATTTCACAATAGATAAAATTAAAAATAAAATAATACACAATTAACCAAACCTCTATAGATTCGGGATTCAGGGATTCCGTAGATTCATCATGCCCTCGTAAAGCAACTTGAAATGCACCACAAAATACCACACAATCTATCAAACGCCGTAAAATATATCGATTTTCATCAACGCGTTCATTGAACTCTCGAATAGATTTTCGATACGCAGAATCGAGCGCTTTATGAATATCTTGTCGGCCAATCGATGCCAATAATTGCACTTCACATAACATATGAAATCGAGATTGCGAATGTTTTTTCAGTTTTATTGAAAGATGCGCTAAATCAACACCCGTTGTGATCCATGCAGATTCACCTCCACTGCCGGTGTCAGTTTCCAAACACCAGACACGGAAAACAAAATAATTTATTGGTCTCTTTACAACCACACAACCAAGGAGTTTTAAAATATTGTTCAAACTTAAAAACACGCGTAAAAGATTTAGTTTTTGTATTACATTTTTGTGTAAGTGCAATTTGAGGACCCTTTAGCTTTTAGTTCAAGGCGTATTTCTATAGTTTTTGACACTTTTTAATAAAAGATACACTGTATTGTTCCATTCTTAAAACAAAATGTCGCGCATAAACTATTTTTTAATTTTAATTTAAAGAAAAACTGCGATATAACTGTCAAAGCCGACGACACGTTTGTTTGTATACATAAGAACGGCAACATCGCATAAGCAGGTTGAGGCCACGCCCCACGGCACGCGTCACGGCCGAACCCACGGTTTGGCAACGTCGCGCGTGAGCGGCGCTCCAGATTAAGTTAATTTCTCATACTAAATCTTTTGTTTCACGCGTCGGCTATGTGCTGCGATGTTTCTCTTTCGCACTCATTGAATACAGCGCTAGGAATCGTACTAAACTTCGTTTCATTAGGAGCGCAATCGCTGGCGCTCCACTCGTACAATATGACGATAAATGTACGCGTAGATATAATGTAAGTAAGGATAGATGATAGATGTAATGTAAGGATAGTATGTATTATGAAGGAATATAGATTACCTATGTAATTTTCCTATGTAATATTTAAATTTTAAAGTGGGAGTGCACTGCACCAGCGCTCTTTAGGATGAGCCGCCACTGGCTAAAAGAAAATTCAATTCAATTTAATTCATGTATTAGAGAGAACATAGTATAATAGAGATCTTAATAGATATTAAAATACACAGTTCTCATGTTCTACCCTAATGAGTGTGCAAAATATTTATTCTAAAGAAAAGTAATGAATGCGTTAATCAGAAGTTTTAATTTTGAGCCATTGATCCATTTGTTAAACTTTTTAAATAAACTTAAAATGACCTACAATAGGATAAGTTACTACGTATTATGTAAGTAACAGCCCTATGTTGGTAATAATCATGAAAGGCAATCCAGCCAATTTAGTGATTGGGGCATTGCTCCCCGTAACAGAATGTAAGACAAACTTGTTTTTGTTTAATACAAGTTACCCAGGGTAAAGTAAGTAAGTAGTAAGGTAAAAGTAAAGTACGACAAACACAGATATTTAAAAAAACTGGCCAAGTGCAATAGTGATGCGATCAGTGATAAGCAATGCAATGTCTTCGGAAAATTTAAACTTAGTTTGGAAAACAATGCAATTTGGGTACCCAAAGCTGACGATCGGATCCAATCCGAAAAATAATAATAAATAATTTAATAAAAATTAATCCATAAAAAGGTGTAATATGAGTTCAAATAAAGATAATAATAATAATATAAATATCAAGAATAAATAATTATATTTTAATGTACATTTCTATATTTGTAATTATTTATTCTTTACTAACTGCGTTCCTTTTACTGTGAACTCAGAATTTCGGAATCCAATACGGCTATGTATTAATATTTATTGAGGTCGGATTATGAATCTTTTCGTGATAGTCTCTCTAAAACTTTTTGTATTTCCTGTTACTGGCTTGGGGAATTCATATATCAGTTTTATTTATCTTTTAATGTCTTCCTTTATGAATTGAAACAAATGGTTCATTATGATATAAACTAGATATTTATTGTATTATAAGGCAAGAGCAGCGATAGCCGAGTGGTAAAAAGCCGCAGTCTTCGTTGCGACCGATCCCGGGTTCAAATCCTCGGCGCGCACCTCTGACAAAGAAATTTGTAATTTGACAAAAATATTTATCATTGTTCCACAGTGGTGGAAAATATCGTGATATTTAATCGATTGATGTTCTTCATCGCCGTGCATGCCTGAGAGAAATTCATAATTTCTCGACAGCATGACGCGTCCAGCAATCCGCACTTGGCCAGCGTGGTGGACTATGGCCTTAATCCCTCTCACTTGTGAGAGGAGACCCTGTACACAGCAGTGGGACATAAAAAAGGTTGAGAAAAAAAGGCATTGGATATAAGACATTATGAAAAAATCATTCACATCTCATGGATTGATATTCAAGTGAACTACGACGACCTGCGTGGCGCAATGGTCATCATACCGAACTGCCAATAGAAGGGTACCGGGTTCAATTCCTGGCGAAACAGAAATTTGAATGATGAATGTTCTATCTCGGTCTCGGTGTCTGTGTTTCTCTCTTTGTGTATACACACACCACACTACGGTACCCACAACACAGGGTATATGTACCCTCTGTGGGGCTATGAGTTTAATTCGTTGTTTGTTTATTATTTATGTATTTCTCACAAGGGTTTTCTATTTCCATCTATCAACCAAGAAAACTTCTGAAAACACTCGACTTGTCAAAGTTGGTCGGACACACAATGTTATCTCTAGTATTTCTTACACAATTTATCAATCAATTCATTCCTTTAGAAGTTAATAAACTTTTATTTGAGATATAGCATTCTTATTCTGTCAAACAGGAGCATCATTTAAATTTGTAAGAATAATAACTATATAATCCAATACTCTTTTCAAACTCTTAATTTTGAACGTACATTATATCTTGAAAGATGAAATTTATTATGTTTTTGAGACTGTTACTTTTCTCAGAGCTAAATTTATCTATACATATAATAAATCTGTAACAAGTCCGTTTCTGTACATTGAAGATATTTGAAAAAAACTGTCACTAGGGCTATTTATTAGCGTAATAGAACCCAAAACAATGATTTTTAGAATTATTGTCTGTTTGTCTGTTTGTCTGTTTATCTGTTCGTTTGTGCGCGCTAATCTCAGGAACGGCTTAACGTAGAAGGATGCGGTTTTCACTGAAGTATTGGTATTTTTTTGGATTAACATTTAGGGTTTGTTTTATTTAAATCGGTTCACAAACAAAAAAGTTACGTCAATTTCAAGAATGATGAAATGGATGAACACCTGCACGCTATAATAAAGTTTGTAGAGGCATTAACCTGTCAATGAACTTTATTTACCTAACTTACGATACTCAATAACAGCAATATGACACGCACGCAATGTATTATTCTTATAAATAAAATTAGTATGAAATCAATCGTGGTGTGAATCATTCGTGTGTTCCCTTCATACTCCACACTAAATAATAAAGTATACTTGGACACCATAAGAACACGCACACCTACACTGGTGACCACCGTCGATTGAAGACGCCCTGCTGACCACATCTCAACGGTACCAGCACACCTTCATTCTCGAAGTATCTGACGTCCTTCAGTAAGTACAAGGAGTCATGGAGTCAAGCCAGCAGCAACGAGCACAATGACCAGGTTCCACGAGCAGCCTCACAAAAAGCGCCTTGGTTCCTTCATCCTGCAACGCTCAAGTTCGGCGATACGCAGCACGCAGCTGAGGTTTTCTGGGTTTCCCTCCCGTGCTTGCGCACGCATCGCATCATTCCGGCAGACACGGCCGATGACGACACTGGCATACGAGAGTTACGACATCATCCCATAGTTGGAGGGGGAGTGATGTAGCGGCGCGATACCTACAGCAACATGACCCGCGCCTCACATGAAATGCTGACCATGCAAGACGACGCAAGCATCGAACATTGTAAACAATAGAGTACTACGTCACACGCGTCATACTGAACTGGCCAAATCAGAAGACGTATCCTGAATCACGCTATCGAAGTTTCTTAGATTCTCAGTATATATATAAATGATCCGAAGTTAGCATTTGGACCGCGGTCCCCAGGCAGTGACATCGCCTGGCGGGAGATCTCCCCTTTTCCTCCACAAGTTAATGCGAGCGGTCACACCACAAGTTTCGATAACTACTAACATCTCTTAATATTCTGATAGCAAGTTTTCAAACACTTATGCTAGATTTCATCTCTAAATATTTAAAAAAACCATACATATCATATCACCACATATTCAAAGAAAACAAAATGTACAAAACCTTAACAAAACAAGGCTACTGCCGACATCTATGTTCACATTCAGAACTATTTAGTGATCTGTTGCAAATTCGGTATATCGACAATTTAGTATACACGCTATACGATAGATGTCGTTGTTATTCATTTATTCATATTTAATTGCTTTTTACAGGTAGATTTACAGGTGGTGTTACATAATCATTATTTTACCCAATAACGCTATTACAAAGTCGATAGGTGGAGATTATTTCAAATAATTAATTACGAGTATATTTACTTAATAAAGTCTATATCTATCTATATCTATACATATAATAAATCTGTAACAAGTCCGTTTCTGTACATTGAAGATATTTGAAAAAAACTGTCACTAGGGCTATTTATTAGCGTAATAGAACCCAAAACAATGATTTTTAGAATTATTGTCTGTTTGTCTGTTTGTCTGTTTATCTGTTCGTTTGTGCGCGCTAATCTCAGGAACGGCTTAACGTAGAAGGATGCGGTTTTCACTGAAGTATTGGTATTTTTTTGGATTAACATTTAGGGTTTGTTTTATTTAAATCGGTTCACAAACAAAAAAGTTACGTCAATTTCAAGAATGATGAAATGGATGAACACCTGCACGCTATAATAAAGTTAATGCGAGCGGTCACACCACAAGTTTCGATAACTACTAACATCTCTTAATATTCTGATAGTAAGTTTTCAAACACTTATGCTAGATTTCATCTCTAAATATTTAAAAAAACCATACATATCATATCACCACATATTCAAAGAAAACAAAATGTACAAAACCTTAACAAAACAAGGCTACTGCCGAAATCTATGTTCACATTCAGAACTATTTAGTGATCTGTTGCAAATTCGGTATATTGACAATTTAGTATACACGCTATACGATAGATGTCGTTGTTATTCATTTATTCATATTTAATTGCTTTTTACAGGTAGATTTACAGGTGGTGTTACATAATCATTATTTTACCCAATAACGCTATTACAAAGTGGATAGGTGGAGATTATTTCAAATAATTAATTACGAGTATATTTACTTAATAAAGTATCTAATAAAAACTTAACAACAGAGAGCTTTGGAACTGGCGCTGATATTGTACTCATTGTGGTAGAGCATTATGGAGGCGCGGCGCGGTGGTTACATCCACATACTTATTGGTATTGAAGGCTGAGACCGCGCCTGCACTCACGTGGCGCAATGGTTACCATGCCGGACTGCCAATCGAAGGGTCTCAAGTCGAAGGGATATCAAGAGTTTGATTCCCGGCGAAGCAGAAATTTGAATGATGAGTTTAATTTTCTGTTCTCGGTTTAAGTGTTTGTATTTCTGTCTCTGTGTGTCGCATGGTACCCATTACACAGTGTATATTTTCCCCTACTCTGGCGCTATCAGTGTGAAACGTAAAAAAATCAAAGTGTTCTACCGATTTTACTATGCTGAGTGTTCTTTTCAAAATGATAGCTACGTCTCCATATCATGATTACACCACCAGTCGAAGGTTAAAATTCCACAGGCCGCTTTGCACGCTCCTTTTGATGTTTGAACGGATGTGTAAGTTATAGGACAACCTTCCAGCTAAGGCATTTCCAGTGGACTTTGACATAGGGTTCTTCAAGAAAGCTGTAAAGAAATCTCTTCTTGAAAGCCGGCAGTGCTCGGGTGGCTCCGTTGGGGGTGCCCGTTTTCATAGGCGACAGTGATCGCTTAACCACGCGGCCTTTCTGCCTCTTTGTTCGGTTTATTTATAAAAAAAGTGATTTCGAATAAACGAATAAGCAATTGCCGAGGGTCTAATAAAAAAATGTTATAGAAATGAGCAGACGTTTTCAGTGGTTAATTTAATAAGAGCTATTACATACATACGCAGTACTGGCACTGGTTTTATACTAATATGCTAAAGCGTCACGGCAGCAGCACGGCATGGTGGTCACGCCCAGAATAATATTAGTAATCGATATATTTATTTCTGATGCTGTGTGAAGGGTTGTTAATAGGACCAATTGACTCTTAATCGCGTAGGGCCTGATCCTCTCACGCTGCTCCAATTCAGGTTGATGACGTCTTCATTGTTAGTGGCCTAACTGCTGTCGCATGTTTTAAATCGCTCAAAAGACCTCCATTAAGTATGAACGACAGTATGTTAACGACAATTGCAACCAACGTGTAAGCAACCAAGAATTTGACTCCCAACTACTAACCACGCCTGACATAGCGTAGACATTTCACCACCTTTCTGCAATATATTTAAGTTACATAATGATAATGAATCTATGCATTATTTGCAGCACAAATTATTTAATTATAATGATCCTTTCCGCGGGCACAGCAGTACTATCTAAACACTTTAAAAACAGGCTATTATAATACGTTTAATTTGTAAAGAGAAACTGATGATAACGACTGAAATTTGATATTATAAAAGTTGATATTATAAGTCGATATTATAAGAGGAGTACAGTAAGAATTGTAAGGACTCAGAAAGAATGTATCTACTCAACATAATAATATGAAATTTTGTATCATTAGTAATTTCATAAAAGGTAACAATAATCCAAGGGACAGTGGAGGGCAAGCGGTCACGAAAGAAATTGCAACCTCATCAGCAACGACCACTCTGACAAGAGTGAACGACTAAGGAGTACGACAAGGAGTTTTGTACAAGTCTTTATCTACGCGGACGACGTCGCGGGCACAGCTATATTAAATATACTTAGATCAGCTTACTGTATTTTCTTTCGTTGGCCGATTATGGCTAAGCTATAGGTACCTAAAGAGCGCATCGCGAGCCTCACCGCCGCCAAACCTTCCATCACAGGCTTCATTAAGTAAGTTGCTCAGATTATTCGTTTTCATTTGGGGTGGAAGATTATGAACAGGCTGCAGCTGAAACGATTGTTATCGCTACATTATATCAGGCTGCAACCTTTTTAGCGTTCCATTGCTGGGCATGGAGCTCTCCTAATATTGAGGAGAAATCCCAAATCCCAAATATTACAACCTCAATGCTCTAAACCTTCATACAGAATGTAAAAAGCCTTAACAAAACGAGACTACTGAAGACATCTAGGTGACGAATAGTTAAACTTTTACTGAACCAACTGTTAATCTCAATATCTACCTATTTGGTAATTTGACATTCGATTTATCAACCATAAAGTTTACATGCCATACGGTAGATGGCGTTATTGTGCAATATTCATTTCTTCTACAAAGTGAATCGATGGAGATAATTTCAAATAAAAGCCTAAAGTCTAATAAAATTAAGTAGTACATAGTTTAAAAAATAACGTTTCACACTTAAAGCCTCACAGTAGGGTAATGAAATGAAATGAAATGAAAAGATTCGCCGGGATTCGAACCCGGGACCCTTCGATTTGCAGTCCGGCATGGTAAACATTGCGCCACGCGGGTTGTCCCGTCGTTGGGTATACGTATGATGCTGAACATGGTTAATTGGACCAATGATAACTTAACTAATTTTTTTGCGTCTCTTTATTGCGTACGGGCTCATCCACACACGTTGGTTGATGGAGATATTAAATGTTCTTTATTTTCAAATATTACTGATTAGAGACCCTGCCTTCTGCTTTAGTTTTCACAATGTTATATGAGTTATGACTTATGATCAAACTGCTATCCGCAAGTTTTAATTCTTTAGTCTATTAATTGGCCTCATAATTTTTCCGACTGTTTAATCCTAAGCACGTGTATGTTTAGAAATTTTGTCTCCCAACTACAAGTAATTGTATAGTGCACCTCTTTTCTGCAGTAGGTTAAAGCTATGTATCCTATGCATTCTTTGCTGTATAAATTCACTCAATTTACTTAAGATTCTATTTATTTTTAACATAGATGAAGCCACGGGCACAGCAGTACTACGTATCTCTTAACTTTAATAAACGATCTACATATTTGTAAAGAGAATCTGATTACGCGAAAAAAGCGAATCATGCGAAAACTGGATAGTAAGATCTGAGTACAGTAAGCAGTCCTTACTGTTTTAGGTTTGAAGGATTTAGAAAAAATAAATAAGGTGTCTTCTGAACATATGAACATTTTATTATAAGTGATTTCACTATAATATGTAAGAATAATCTACCTACTACTTATTCAATGCAAATAAATAATCTTTAATCAATCCCTTTTATACAAGTCTTTATTCACGCGGACGACGTCGCGGGCATAGCTAGTATCTAAATAAAATCCAGAGTTTTAAAATAAGACCAAATAACAATGAATTGAGTGTAGAGTTTAAAGGAATCTTTAGATAAAGCTGCGTGACAGCGCGATAAATGAGGCAATACCGCTGCTGGTCCGATAAAATAGTATTTACTTCCCTATAAAATTGCTATATTGATATCTTTTTAGGGTTCCGTAGCCAAATGGCAAAAAACGTAACCCTTATGGATTCGTGATGTTTATCTGTCTGTCTGTCCGTCCGTCCGTATGTCACAGCCACTTTATTCCGAAACTACAAGAACTATACTGTTGAAACTCGGTACGTAGATGTATTCTGTGAACCACATTACGATTTTCACACAAAAATAGAAAAAAGTAATAAATTTTGAGGATTCCCCATACTTAGAACGGAAACTCAAAAATTTTTTTTCATCAAACCCATATACTTGTGGGGTATTTATAAATAGGTCTTCAAAAATGATATTGAGGTTTCAAATATATATTTTCTCTGAACTGAATATTTTGCGCGAGAGACACTTCCAAAGTGGTAAAACGTGTCCCCCCCTGTAACTTCTAATATAAGACAATGATAAAACTAAAATAAATATATGATGTACAATACGATGCAAACTTGCACCGAAAATTGGTTTGAACGAGATCTAGTAAGTGGTTTTTTTTAATACGTCATAAATCGTAAACCACAATTAAATTTCATTCAATCTTAATGCAATGATTTCTATGAATAATAATCAATGATGTATTTCTGTTGCCGCTATTGTTATACAAATACTGAAAATAGAATAAAATAAATATTTAAGGGGGCTTCCATACAATAAACGTGATTTTTTTATAGATAATGGTACGGAACCTTCGTGCGTGAGTCCGACTCGCACTTGGCCGGTTTTTTTTGTATCGGGGGGAAAACCTTCGAAAAGGTACCCGACACCATGGGAGAGGATACCGGGTTATGTGGGATTTGACCCCACTAAAACCAGATACCGTAGCTCTATTCTTAATCCCGAAGCTACAGGCACTGCTATATTGATATCTACCAGTTACAGCAGTGAGGTAGTAAAAGGGCATGCGAACCACTTATTAAAAGGTGGTGTTAAGAGGCCGTACATAAAATTTTGCTGATTAACCTGATTTAACACATGATATTTTGCAATTAAAATGCAGTATTTTCATAAGTTTCATTTCACAGTATAACTAATCATTTCATTAATAATCTAATACATTAGCCACTATTTAGCTTGCGTCAAGAATTATAATGCGAGATTTGCTGTAAGATAGCAATACATGGCATTTTCTTCGATCTGTTTAGATTTTAAAATAATCTGGAAATATGTAAGATTCTATACCTATTACAGTAAATTTCACAAAACTATCACCGTCTTCAGGTCTATTGGGCAAAACAACGCAAAAAATATCCCGATTCTGTAGCGCGTCAGGGATGTTCGCGACGGCGCGAGTTGACTGTTTTTACGCCACTATGCGAAAACGATGCGGGTCCCTTTCGCGTAGACTGCGGGGCAGTACCAACAGCATCTTAGTGATGATTGCCAGCAGGCTAGACTGCAGGTATGCGAGTCATTGCTGCGCTGTGTCAAGTGGAATGGCGCAGCGATGACTCGCATCTCCACTACTTTAGAAGTAAGCTTAGGTTAAGTACTAACAAATACAAATACAAATACAAATATGCTTTATTGTACACCATACATAACAGTAAAATCAACACATTCCAATTTATACATTTTAATTCTAGTGGACAAAAGGCGGTCTTATCGCTTCTAGCGATCTCTTCCAGACTACCTTAGGGTAGAGGAGAAGTCGGTAAGGTAGCGTGTGGGTGAGGTGCACATAGATAAAAAATTTAAATATACATAGACATACATAAATATTTATATAGATAAACATATATATTCTAATAAATATATAAATATATATTTAAATACATAACTGTACACATATACATATATAAATACATACCATACATACATGCAAATATCCTATGATTCCAATAGGTATTTATTTAGGATTTCAAGGTGTTATTTACGTGGTCCTCATTCTGCTTCTTGATAGTAATTGTAGAGACGAGTCTTGAAGGAAGCAAGGGAATCGGACAGTCGGATAGAAGAAGGAAGAGAGTTCCAAAGACGGATAGCAGACACAGTGAAGGATTTTGCAAAGAAGGAAGTAGAGTGAACAGGAGTAACAAGGCACAGGTTTTCGGTGGAACGTAGGAAGCGATTATGAGAAGTGTGGAGATATTTAAAACGCTCTTTCAAATAATTAGGGGCAGATGGTTGAAATAGTGCACAGTACAAAGCAGAAAGAATGTGAGTATTCCGGCGAAGACGAATAGGGAGCCACTTGAGCTTAGATCGGAATTCTGAAACATGATCGTATTTACGGAGACCAAATACAAATCTTATACAAACATTTTGAAGTCGCTCAAGTTTGTTAAGTTGCTCTTCGGTTAAATCAGGATAGCAAATATCAGCGTAGTCGAGAATAGGAAAGAGGAGAGATTGTACAAGCGTAATTTTTGTTGGAATGGGCAGAAAATTTCGAAGTCGGCGCAAGGAGCCAAGTCGAGCGAACAAAGTTTTGCTGACGTTGTTAATTTGCGGCACCCAAGTGAAGCAACGATCCATTATGACGCCTAGATTTTTAACTTTGTCGCTATAAGGGATAATAGATCCATCTAAAATTATCGGCGGTAACGTAGACCAGTCAATCTTCGCAATTAGTCTAGGACTGCCGATTATAATAGCTTGGGTCTTAATTGGGTTGATTTGAAGCCCAAAGTCTCTAGACCATTTTTGAATACCAGCCAACTCGTCGTTTACTTTATTAATAGCAGTAGGCAGATCGACAACAGAAGTCTGCGCATAGATCTGGAGATCATCTGCATACAAGTGGTAGAGAGAAGAAATATGGGAACATAGAGAATTGATGAAAATTGCAAATAGGAGAGGGGACAACACGCCACCCTGCGGCACGCCAGCAGCTGTACTACACCAGGAGGAGAACGAATTATTCAGCTGTACACGTTGCCGACGCCCGTACAGGTAATCTCGAAACCAGTTAATTGTAGTTGGAGATACGTTAAGAGAGCTAAGTAATGCAAGGAGGACATCAAAATCAACTGTACCAAAAGCATTGCTAAAATCTAATAGAGTCAGCACCGTGAGTTGTTTGTTGTCCATGCCGAGCCTTATGTCATCGGTGATTTTCGCGAGAGCAGTAGCCGTACTATGACCAGGACGGAAACCGGATTGGAGAGGATTCAACAATTGGTGGCTGGAAAGGAAAGAAGTAAATTGTTGGTGGATTATACGTTCTAGGGCTTTAGATAGGAATGGGAGAATGGTTATTGGACGATACTCAGAATAGGATGAAGGATTCGATTTCTTTGGCAGTGGGATTATTTGGGCATCTTTCCAGGAAGAAGGGAAGGAACCAGTGGAAATAGATTTATTAAAGATGGAAGCGATAACAGGAACCAGTATGGGGAGTATGGGAATAATCATTTTACGGCTAATGCTGTCGCTTCCGACAGAATCAGAGTGAATCGATAGAATGCTCTTCTTAACGTCACAATCTGCAATGTAACTAAGAGAAAATTGTGGAGTACTAGGAGTAGGAACAGAAGAAAGAAAATTGAGTGTACTGGATTTCGCATGATCAGCGATGAATGACGAAGAAGAGAAATGTTTGTTGAGACGATCAATGTCTAAATTTCCAGGAAGTGAACATTGTTGCTGTTTCCCTACTCCTAATGATCTAAGACTAACTAACTAACAGACTAACTAACTAACATAGTTTATAAGTCTCTGATACTAACCAATATGAGCCATTGTTGCTTGTAATATGGAATAATAAATAAATAAAATAAATAAAAAATAAAAAAGTGTCAAATTTAATAATTTGTTATTAAAATGATCAGTCATATTGAGCAATAAAATTTAATGAAATACTGTATTTTAACTGCAAACTATCATGTGTTAAATCAGCACACTTTCGTATGGCCTCTTAATAGGCCTGCGGATAGGAAGGGCCTTTGTTATTTCCCTTTCCCACTGCTTTCGATCTGAAAAAAATTACGAATTGTTTCACCCTCCAAAGTACAAATGTTTGCATGTTTATCCCTAGAGGTCACCTATCATACTCATGACTGACCTATAATGCTTATTTACTGTAAATAGTAGCAATCTTCAAATGGCAATCAGTAGCAAAATTTGTCTAGCACATGCCATGAAACTGATTCACAAAATTTTCAAAAGAAAAATGGTCTTTAGTTTTAACGCCATAATGTAATGTATCGTAATAAACATTTCTATTGTTAATGTATCGTAATAAACATTGAAGCGCGCATGGCCCGGCGGTTAGCGTAGAACGCAAACGATGCAACTAAGCCAAACGGGCGCAGTCGGGTTTGAGATGGGTGACCACTAGTGGCAAAAAAAATTCATGCACGTTTCCGTGCTTCGGAGGGCACGTTAAGCCGTCTTTCTAGTTTGTTGTCGGAGGCCTTATGGGCGGTTTGAAAACGTCCGACAACGGGTCGGACACTATCCCGCATCTCCAACAACCCGCATTGGAGCAGCGTGGTGGAGTAAGCTCCAGGCCTCCCCAATAATGGGGAGAGAGCTGTGCCCAACAGTGGGATGCAAAAAGGGTTGCAGCCAAACAATTCTATACTGAGAGTTTTAAAAGTATCTGTTCATTCATAAAACATTACAAGCATAACGGTTTGCTTTCAGATATTTCCATACCATGACCGAGATAGTTTCATAGATATTTGCGCAAAACTATATTTCAAGTATCGATATATCATTTCATGTGATTTATCTTACGTTCCATCGAGTCTCGTGAAAGTATCGGTTAGGAAAATTCAGTTTCGTAGAAGTGGGTTTTTGGTTGTATTTACCCGGTGAAAATAGGTAATTATTATAGTTATAATACATGTATATAGTATTTTAATTCGCATTAGCACAACTTTAGTTCAATTGAAGGGCATATTGGCAATTAATAGACATGCCATACTGGCAACCACAGGAGACCAGTGTCCAGAAGTGGGACTTTAATAAATGAATAAACTCAAAAACTACTGCTCCGATTTCAAAAACTCTTTCACCATTAGAAAGCTACATTCACCTAGAGTAATATAGGCTACTTTTTACCGCGGGAAAATGCGTCATTCCTACGTGAAAACGGGTAATAAGATCAACGCGGTTGAAGCAACTCGCTAAACGCCTATGATTTTAATAAAGCAATGAAGCCTGGAATAGCACATAGGCTATTTTTTACCCTATGGAGACCCATGAAACGGGTCCACGCGGGCGAAGCCGCCGGCGGAAGACTAGTTATTTATAAAAAACATGTTTATTGTACACGAGTCACCTTAAATATTTATTTTATTCTATTTTAAGTATACGTTGTTATAGTTCATGAGATATAGCCTGATGGATGACAGACAGACGGAAAGACAGACGGACGGACAGCTGAGGCTTAGTAATAGGGTGCCGTTGGTACGCTTCGGGTAAATCCTAAAAAGGGTTTAAAATAAATAATAAAACTAGGAAGATATTATTATCAACAATTTGCTCATCACAGTACGAGTATGCTTTCCGAACAATGCCGTTCTGAAATGTAATCTGAGCCTTGACATCTCGCTGCATTTATAGACGTACTGTTTCTAATGAAACTGTCAACGCTGCAATTCATGCACTAGTTGTTTGGTTGCATTCATAGCTTTGATATCTGAAGATAAAGGCTAAACTAAATTGATCCAGTAACTGGATCCAACGTCACTGGATTCCAGCACTGGATCGGACTGGATCAATGTAAACATATTCCAATCCAGTACAGTGTCTAGTATCCAGCTTTGGATCTGAATAGACTTATTCCTATTTCAATCCAGTGACCTACCCTCGCACACCGCGCACCCGCGCCTATTGCACTGGAACCGTGTAAACGCAACGGGCCACCGTCATATAATCACCACACTTCTGTTTCTCTGGTATACAATTTAAGTTTGCCAAAGATGTCTAATCAAAACAGGGTTTGTCAGATTGTCTGTCTGGATTATTGTACTCGAATTATGTCTTTGTGTGTGTAAATGGTACCCACGATACAGGGAATCCCAGTGTGTGACTAATGAGTATGTAGCGATGTAATGATATATAATAATAATATACAAGCTATTTTTAACTTTTTAAATATAATATGTATGTGTAATATGTATTCATGTATGTGTCAATTTGACAATTTAAAATTAATCATAAATAATTTCATGCTATAATTGTATAATATAATTGTATAATGTTTGATAGTGTAATTTAATAATTTAATAATGGTATATTTTGACATTTCTTAGACAATTGAATTATTAATAAAATATTGACATTGCATGCTGTAAATTATCAGCCAATTATGTTTGAACTCAAATAGTAATATAACAGCTTGTAAACCATATTTGATGCAATAAATGATTATTATTATTATATAATGTTTTTAATATCTACATATTGGCGTGATAAAGGGAATGGTGAGTATGAAAAGTAGTTCTTTGAAAGCTACAAGCCTTGAAAATGTCCTTTTCACATTATTTTCGTTCATAAATAGTAGTATGTTCCTACATACCTAGTATGTTTATTAAATCACCTTGTCGAAACCTGGCAAGCTTTTAAAAAGTCCATATACAAAACAACATTTACACATCGCAGTGCGCTTTCCTAAAAATGTCGTACAGACTTTTAATTTGAGCCTTGATATCTCTTTGCATCTATAGACGTACTGTTTCTAACGATACTGACAACGCTGCAATTCAAACACATGTCATGTTGTTTAGATGCGTTCATAGCTTTGATATCTGTTAGTAAGATATAGGGAGCGACGCCCAAAGTGTTGCTCTTATTGAGCTCTTATCACAATAATTATATAATATAGGATGTGACAGGCGTCATTGAAGTGGCGTGGTGGAGTAAGCTCCAGGCTTCCTCAATAATGGGGAGAGACCCCTGCCCAGCAGTGGGACGCAAAAAGGGTTGCAGCAATAGGATGCGAAGAATTAGCATTTTACTGCCCTGGATTTTTCTCTTGAGTTTTCTCCATTAATATGATGCTAAACTGTAAAAGAGATTTTACAGTTTTACATCATAGTAAGGCTAAGGCAAGGCTCCGTTAAATAATCTTGTATATTAATGGTTACTCTCGAAACAAGTACCAGTTGAGTATCGACATGTAAATTTAAATCTCTAACTCATCAAAATCTCTTTCAATCTTGGCCACAAAACAAAAAATAGGAAACAGGATAACGTCTCTAAAATCGTTCAACGACTAAAGATATAAGGTCGCCAGGGACGGGATTAAAGACGCCAAATCCGGAATTCATTTACTAAAATTCCCGACTCCGCGAAATATTACGTTTCGGAATTAAATGATAGATATAAACAACAATTATTCCCTCGAAAGCTGGATGATTAGTAGTCGAAATTATGATTTACGCATCGTTGGGTTCAATCCCATTCGAGGCACGTTTTAGGCTTTACTGATATTACCGATAATAATAGCGATGACCTATGCTAATAGGTCAGAGTGAGAATTTATTTACGAAGGGATTAATTTCCACCTTCTGAATTGCGATTTGACAAGTTTTGGTTTGTTTAATACTTTTGGTTTGTTCTGAGGGATTTGTTGTCCTTCGAAAATGTTTGAGGGCTTTAAATATCTTTCGAATGTACCAATTAAAATGAACTATTAGGTACGATTAATTAAGTAATTTCATGATTAAAACAATATAATAAATGTATAAGTATAAATGAAATCCATTATACACAATTTATACTGAAATAAATGTGGGTTTATAATATATATATATATAATATTATAATATATTCATGATATTTAGTTCATAGCAATCTTTAGTTTAACATCCCTCACACAATAAAATCTTCGTGCATGTGCTTAAACTCTGAGTATAAGGAATAAACTATCGTAATAATAAACTTCGTACAAACAACTCAAAATTCCCTAACTCTATTCACTTTTCCAGTTTAAACGCTGACCATGCTCTAAAAATGATCAACTTTTTGTACACGACGCTTTAGATTCTCTTTGAGTTACAATCTTGCGTCAGTGACAAGATTTCATTTTTTTAACCCTTTTTATGTCCCACTGCTGGGCACTTTTGAGGGATTTAGGCCATAGTCCACCAGGCTGGCCAAGTGCGGATTGGTGGACGTCATGCTTTCGAGAAATTATTAATTTCTCTCAGGCATGCACGGCGATGAAGAACACCGTAATCAATTAAATGTCACGATATTTTCCATCACCGTGGAGCAGCGATAAATGCGCACATTACAAATTCCTTTGTCAAAGATGCGCGCCGAGGATTTGAACCCGGGATCGGTCGCGTCGAAGACTGCGGTTTTTTACCTCTCGGCCATCGCTGCTCTAAACCAGCTGCTCATTTTTTTAGTTGACACAATTTTATCATTATATGTACCTTCTATTCCAAAAGCTGTCTTTTGGAGCGGAGACCGCGTTCAGTAAACGCCTGCGCGGGTGGAGGGCATTAATTTCGTAGATGCGCAGAGCTGAGCAAATCTCTAGTTTTATTTTGTTTCTCGATTAAACGATTAAAATAACTTACAAGCTTTTATTTTGATTTGAACAGGCTGTTTACGGCAATAAAGTAACATAAATTAAATTACGTGTAGACGGGATGAAACGGGTCTGACTGCCTATAGACAGTTTGTGACGGAAAATGTACGTAACTATTAGTTTTTACAAAACTATTTTGTGTACTTATTTTAATAGTTTTGTGAATATTTCATTGTTTTCTAGAGCAATATACTTGGAAAAGAAGAAATATAACTTTTATGGGATCTATTCGTTATCCATTCGTCCTTCAGACATACTGATTGGCTTCGGTGTACTTAATTTATAGTTATATATATCCTGCGGATGCCCGCGAATTCGTCCGCGTTGACTTTAATTGTAGATTTTTTAAAGCTAAGTTACTCCTCATTACATCAGCTACCTGCCAGTTCCAGAAAGTTCCGTCAAAATCAGTCCAGCTGTTTCAGAGATCGGCAGTTTATTAGATTAACAAATAGACAGGCAGACCTACGGACAGAGATAGAAAAAAAACTATAAAAAATGTTATTTTGGTATATGTACCATATATACATTCATATGAATATAGTAAAAAGTGATTAATTTAATATTACAAACATACACCCTCGTTTTATTTATTTGTATAGATGTATATTATATAAATTTGGTGAATTGTGAATTAAAATTGGACCTATTTACGCAAACCGGAACCAATCCACACTCATGCCGAAATTGAGTTAAGTACACAGAAAAGCTAAAAATTGCACCTTCTATTGACCCTGTAAAGATCAAAATGATCTGACAATTTTGACAGAACAAAACATTTTCATGACATGTTTACCAATCCTCAAAACATCAGTTGTCATCATCATGTGTAGGTTGGTTCCGGTTTGCATAAATAGGTCTAATTGGTCTTAAAGGTAGGATCTGCTGAATGATTCGACCCGATACTACGACTGTTGCCGACCAGATTTACATTGGGCAGTCTGCAGTCCATAGACATCTGCACGTATTAGATTTATAGAGAACTGAGGTTGCTGATTATTAAAATATCATACATATTTTATTCATCTACCACATCAAGCAACCTCGAGAGAGTCCAGAGTCCAGAGTCTTGCAAAATTTGTATGCTGATGCGCTGCTACACCAAAAGCTAACAAATACAAAGACAAATAGTTTTATTTGTACAAACAAAAGGTGTTTTCATACATATGGTTCGCCATGTTTACCTTCATGAGGTATGCAAATATTACAATAATTAAAAACTTAACTATTTAGAAATTACAAATATAAAAATGTACATTGAAATAGTGTTATTTATTTTATTATATTTATATTACTTTTATCATAAATAAACCTTACACACTCATAGCCCCACAGTAAGGTAATTAATACCCAGGGTCGTGGGTACCATGGACATATACAAAGACAGGAACACTAACACCCCGACCGAGAACACAAATTTAAACTCAGTTCAATTTTCTGTTTCGCCGGGAATCGAACCCGGGACCCCTCGATTAGCAGTCCGGCATGGTAACCATTGCGCCACCCGGGTCGTCAAATCAAATCGTCAAATCATTATTTGTAGCTAATATTAAGTATCTGGTCAGTAACCTCGCCTTATCCACTGTAACACAATGGAATTGCTTTACGGCATGGATTTCTCAGACGGAACCGCGAAGGTCTACACGTATCACCTCTTAAATTGGTTTACGATTCTGTGCCCAAATCACATTTCCTTACAAAAATACCATATCGGATGAAAGTTCTGTATCATGTCAAAAATATCGTCCACTTGTCATCAGTAAGCAACCCTTACAATAAGATATTTATTATTTAGGATAAGCTTCAATAATCAGTGCCGTAGAATCGAAGGGTGCCTCCCTACATTTAAAATATTTCTCTGTAAGCATAGCAAAACAAGCTCTATTTAGATGCAATAAGGTCCAATTTCCATTAGCTAAAGAACAGGCATCATGTTTGTGTGCGCATTTATCTGATGATACGTGAATGAGTTTGTGACAACTCATTTTACACTTTGAAGCACGGTAATAAAGTTTAGTTTCCCTTGTTCGAGAAAGGTGTGATTGGCGTGCGAAGGTGCGTTTTGCGTCCAACGATGGGACCGGTCGCATCTGTTGCTGAAATAGCTTGATTTATTGTTCTGTTTCGCCCACGGGTACGGTGTACATAAAAGGTAAACTATTGAAAGGAAGAAAATTGTTGTAACGTAGGTAATAAATAAAGTTGGAACTTACCGCAGTGCTTATCTCTGCAGTGCAGCGATTTTTTATTATATTTTAGTTGGAAACTGCAAATGTAACATTCAGAAGAAAACCTATTAATCTCAAAATAGGTGGTAGAACTCAAACGGTTTGCCCGGCCAAGTCCCACCGTTGCACCCACGAGTACTTCCGCCTTGAATAAATTATATTGTGCTACAGTGGAAAGGTTCAGTTACTGGCTAGACTTACATGAGGCGACGGTCCGCCTCCGGAGTTCAATAGTCAAAAAGTTAGGAATTCAAAATATTCTCTTGATGAATATAATTTTTTCCCGGTCATCGCCTTTAGGTGTCCGTTTGGGCTTTTCTGATTTTGAGCTAGTCGATAATGGGCACACACGACACCTGATCGTTTGAGACACTATAAACCCACTTCCACCTGCTCACAGATGCGAGTAATTACTACAACTATTACATTCTGTTTATAAAAAGCCTTGTGTGAGCGAGATTCATTCCAACACTCCTTTATTATTAAGATAGTCCTTAGTGTTACAGCAAGCCTTGCGGCAGAGGACTTGTTTGACTGTCTTCTTAAAAGGTTTTAAGGCAAGGATTGAATCTTTCAACTGCATACGACCTCAGATAAGGCCTGCATGCTCGTCTCCTTAACAACTCAAAGTACCAATTGTTTTTCTTGGAAATTCAAACAAAAATCTCATTGACTTAGTGTTACTTAACAACGCCATATGAAATAGGTCCCAATAAAAAAAAATGCCACAATAAATAAAATACGTTATAAACTTGTTTGTGGTTTGAACCTGGGTCTCCGTCATTCGGCCACGGAAACTTTAATTTTATTGACGCAATTCTTATATTATAGCTCTTTCAAATTGACTTGTCATTTGTTTGAGCTGCGGATGACATTTGACGGCGTTCTCCGCCACAATATTGTTAATACTCTCCAATGGATGTCAGGAAGAGTCCTATTTTTCAGTTTATATTTAAGTTGATTTTCGCTAAAAATACGTGTAAAACGACAATTTCTAAAAATGAAACCTAGCTGGATCAATTTATCACTACCGAAACCCCCTGGGTACTGAATTTCATGAAATCCGTAAGAGCTGTTTCCGAAATTAAAATATATAATATATATATATATATTATATATATAATATGTATATAATATGTATATGTATATACGAGAATTGCTCGTCTTAAGCTAATAGATAAAAAGAAACAAAGAAAAAAGCGATCCATGTATGTATACCATCCTTTGTATGATTTTATCTGAAGGCCGTGATTTTGAACTCATTCTCCCCTTCCAACGGAACGGCGTCTGCTTTGGACGCAAGCGTAAAGAAAGAACTGACTCAATCACCTGGAGATCTAAGAGCTTTGTGCTGAGAGGATACCAAAGATGATAAAATGTAAAAACCTCGTTGCCCTACTCTCTGGAGACAAGAAATTATAAAAAAAACAAACAAATAAATAACGTTTCACACTCATAGCCCCACAGTAGGGTAGATATACCCTGTGTCGTGGGTACCATGGACACACACAGAGACAGAAACACAAACACCCAGACCGAGAACAGAAATTTAAACTCATCATTCAAATTTCTATTTCGCCGGGAATCGAACCCGAGACCCTTCGAGTCAGAACACAGAGTCTATACTTCACTTAAGCAGTAGAATATTAAACGGGGAGTCTCCTTCTGCTGACCTTACAGCGAGATATGAAAATTTGCGATACAAATTTTATAAACCGAGTCGCTCCAATATTTGGCGATCATTTATCCAGGGCCGGATTGCCTCCTGTTTTTTATTTTTAACGCCGGAAATTTATAGGTGTTTGATCCGGCGTTTGTTGTTCGTAATTTTGAATAACGCTGTTGACTCAGCGCGTTTTATGGTTTTCGTTCTAAATAATTCGATTTCGCTCACCGGTTTTTGTTCGACATGATAATTACTTTTGGTGTTTGTTTTTGCGTCGATTGCGCTTTGTTCAATTGAAACATCGTTATGAAGACAAACAATAAAAAATTCCAATATTTTTTATTTTTATTGGATTTACTTAACTTTTATTCAAAGATATAGACATAGATATACGATACCTACAAGAGACTTGTTCAAACTAGATTAAGGCCATAGTCCCCCTAACTCAGTTGGTTCCGGCTCGAAAAACATGCAATACCTTTGAAAACTTTGTATGAATCTTAGACGTGAATGGCTAAGAAAAACCATGAAAATGAAGCATAGCAATGATTTTTTCATAGAAAAAGTGATAAACTGGTAACGTTTCACACTCATAGCCTCACAGTGGGGTTATACCCTGTGTCGTGGTTACCATGGACACACATACAGACAGAAACACAAATACAGACAGACATTGGAATTCCGGCATGGTGACCATTGCACCACGCGGGTCGTTAAACTGGTGCATAATCTTTATATATATAATTCTTGTGTGAGTGTGTATGTCACTGAACTCCTCCTAAACGACTAGACGGATTATGATGAAAATTTTTGTGTGTGTTCAAGGGGATCTGGGAATGGTTTAGATACACAATTTTGTCCGCTGGACAATGTTTTTTTAATTTATTAGTAGTTTTCCCATATAAATTGTTCCTACCTGTCAAACGTTTGTATTTCGTGCCGTGCCGTTCTAAACTTTGACACAGTCAGAATAACAGGACAGTATGTCATTATTTGTTTTATATTTTTGTTTGACAGTAACATGAATTCTCTTTAAGATAATAAAAAAACAAATCCTCTTTGGACAACGTCTGCACCCGGGCGGAGCTGGGCGGGACCACTAGTAATTTTATAAAGTTATACAAGAATGCTAAAACATTAGCCTAAGCCACTGGAGTAGATCACCATGCACTTCTTTCGACACTTTCGACTATTATAGTAATTTAATTTGTTAGTTAGTTGGTAGAGCTTTTCAAGTTCAATCGGGGCTATCTCACCGTTACCAAATAGGTAGTATTCTGTACCGCAGCACCCATTTCTGCTGTTTTGCAATTTTGTGTTCATATAAGTGTGGTTGCCGGTCAGACTTACGTGAGGTGACCTGCAGGAGTAGCTATAAAACTACATACTCCCTCATAAGGTTGATTCAGCTTGAAGATGACCAGGCGCTGCAGCGAGCAGACAGCACTTAAGTTATTCTTTAAATGCAGAAACTTTTAATGAATGTCAAAATATTCCAGTGCTATAAAAATTTAACAATGCTTATAAATTTTACGAAAGTCTCAATAGAAACAAGATCCTAACAAGTTTACAATACACTGTTACGGCTACAGATTTGATTACTTCAATAATAAATTTTGAAGAGAATAGTTCCTTTCAGTCTTTTGGGAGGTTTCTTAATTACATTCTAAGTTTTCATTGTCGTTTCTTCGAATCTTGTAACTCGGTTATTATCGAAAAGGCAGATAGCCCAGTTTATTTATGAAAGCCTTGGAAACGAGGCTTGAATAATAGCATGAAATCGATTTTATTCGCGTAACATTGTCGTACTGATTAAAGTTCTGTTGAGAAGCAATTCTTTTGTATTAGTTGGTGACCACACTAAGAGAATACAATATCACGTATTATTCAGGAGTAAAACAGCACAATAATTTAAATAATAAACTTCAGATAGTACTCAAACTTGGTTAAGTTCGTGTTTTAAATTTATGTTGCAGTACCCGGCTAAACTTCCAAACCAAGTCAATCATTCATGTGACTATTATTCCCTCCTTTTTGCATCCCACTGCTGAACATGGTCCCTCCCCCATTATGCGGGAGGCCTGAAGATGCGTGTTAATACATAACGGTCTACCGGAATTCCTCAAAACTAAGCGGCAACGAGCTTAAAAGAGAACTTAAAACGTATTTACTGAAAAAGGCATATTACTCAGTCACCGCGATTACATAAAAATAAAACGGCATAAAGGAATTCCATAAAAACCTGGGAGGATTTTTCCGACGGCTTTTTTTTCCTCTCAGTGTACAAACAACATGTGATATGGGTACCCAAAGCCGACGATCGGAACCGATCCAAAATATAAATTAATAAATATTTAAATTTATAAAAGGTGCAATATGGGACAAATAAAATAATAAAAAATATAGATGTTAATGTACATTTTATAATTGTGTTTTAATTAAGTTTTTCTCTTTTATCTTTTTATCATTGTAATATTTGCATACCTCAAGAAGGTAAATATGGCGAACTAAAAATACGAGTATATAAACAACTTTGTAAACACCCATATTTGTGAAAATAAAAGTATTTGTCTTTGGCTTATGTAGCTGCGTAGATCACTTGCGTTTTACGCCAAACACCGGTCCAAACGCGCTTCACGTTGACTTCTAAAAAAAAACAAATTTGAATGTCAAAATATTCCATCACAATACAAATTTCACAAAGCTGATAAAACATGACACTTCCTTTATTTAATTTCGTCGCAATAGAAACAAGATCCTAACAACTTCACAATAGACTGTTGAAGCGCTACAGATTTGATTACTTCAATAATAAATTCTGAAGAGAATAGTCCTTTTTTAAGTTTCTTTGTCAATATTTCGAATCTTATAACTCGCTTATTGTCGAAGATGCAGATAGCCCGCTTTATTTACGAGTGTGAAAGCCTTGGAAACGAGGCTTGAATATTAGCATGAAATCGATTTCGCTCAATGTACACATTTCTGCTAAGAAGAAATTATTTTGTAACTATTTGTATTGTATTTTCAAGACCCGTGCAGCAGAACGGTTAACATACTGGACTGCTAATCGGTGGTCCCGAATTCGATTCCCGGGGAAGCAAGGTTTGAAATTATGAATTTCAGTTTCTGTTTTCGGTCCGAGTATTTGTGTTTATGGTATGGTACCTATGACACAGGGTATACCTTACTGTGGGGCTATGAGTAACCATTATTATTATTGATGTTCAATTTTACTTATGATTTTCTTTCATAAAAGGGTTAATCAACACTTACATGCTTTCATATAGAATACATTATCTAATACTCAGTACAACACTATAATTATGACAATAAATTTCAGATATCAGATACAGTATACACAAGCTTTTGACGTGACAACCTCTAATAAATCGATGAATGCCTGCACGCACGAAATAGGATTACCTACTCGTTGTAAAGTTACGCTCATTGTAACGTTTCGCTTGTAACGTTAGACTTGTAACGTTACCCTGAGGCTTAAGCGTTCTGTTTGCGGCATACGCCGACTGCTTACTTTGAAGTGAAAAGTTAATGTGGTTATCATTGTTTGGTTATTACGTTGTCACGTTAAACTATAATCATAATCGTTTATTTGCTTTGAATATGTTTACATTAGATGTTATGACAAGTTACAGGTTTCATATTCCGCTACAGTCAAAAAGCATTCAAATAATTATTATTAAACATTAAATTTTAACATTAATTAAACATTAGATAATGACATTATTTAAAATTATTATCTAAGTATTCCTTAATATTATAAAATTTAAATTCAAGTAATTTTTTTTTGCCTTGATGTAAACAATTTGTTAGGTCAACTATGGTCCGTAAACGTCTTAACGTACAACCAATATTTAAAAAAATATTAAATCAATAATGGTTCTCTTGACTTCAGACGTTATTAAATTTTCTTGAAAGAGATCAAAAGTTTTTCTCTAAATAGCAGTTGCTTCGGTGTAAGCTTAAGAGAAAAAGATATCCCTTTGACGCTAACAGAATAATTTAATGTAACTTTAAAGCTTTCCCCCACTCGTTTTTAGAAACAAACAGACAAAAACGAAACACTCAAAGAATCTAAAGGGCAATCTGATACGAAATAAGATGTAGATAAGACGTCGTAACGTACTTTTAGCATACGCGATTACGATGCGATAAATTTGAAAACCGTGATTTAGAGTACTTTACTTACGTACTTTTTTTATATAGAGCAGTATGTAAAATAGTCTAGTAAACGCGGTTGTTAATGCCTACCAATACCATTTGAGATCCTTCTTTAAACTTTCCTTCGTTGTTGAACTAATACTCAATTTTTTTAAATAATAAATTCATTTATTTTACTCTCATAATTAATGCAAAAGAAGAAAAAAATGTTTACAATTACGAGGTTGATACACTGATGTAGTTACAATTAACAATTAAAATAATTCTTTGTGAAAGCCTGGAGCCTGAATTAGGAATGAAAATCCTGTGTTACAGGTCACCAGTGCCCTCCCGCGGAAATAGTTTCAACATACATTAAGTATTAAAACATTTATGAGTGTATTTAACATAAATGTTAAAGCAAATAAACTCAATTAATTAGCCGGTACAAGTACTCAAAGTAGTAATAATTTCTTTTTCGAAATTATCTTTCCTTTTTTTGTTTAATCCATGACCACAGTGAAACCTAACGTAGCTCAGTAAAAAGAGCTGTTCAAAAGAAATTGATCACTTTGATCTTAAGATCAAACTTTGCAAAATAAAATGGGATCTTTATCTCCCAACCCATGTATCTAAACTCCACATAAGATTTTCCCTTTGCTCAGTGCGTACATGATAACAAGAGTAATAGACTCAAGTCCCCAGGCTCCTTAAGAAACTCCCCGCAAGGGACTTACAAAGAGACTTCACTAGGGGCACTCTACACTTTCTTCGATTACTACATGTTATGTCTATATTTTTCTGTGGTACTTAGCTAATCTGATTTTAAAAAGAATTTATGTTTTTACACTTACATATTATATGAAAATACTAGCTGTGCCCCGCGGTTTTACCCGAACTAAGAATGAATCATTATCATGAAACTGTGAAAATATATTAATAATTTCATTAAAGCTTTGTAACGCTTTGTAATTAAAGTACGTAAGAGGGTACTCCCTTAGGTGAGGGATTTTCCAAAAAACCGCTCTAGTAATAGTTATTTGTACATGGATATGTCCGTCAGCACAATCTTACAATCACCCATTAAATTAATTTTTGTAAGAGGATTTCAAATGTTCGAAACATAAAGTTGGGTAAAAACTAATTGCCAATAATCCGCAATCACGTTTGATGATTAATGGTGTATACTTTTATACAATTTTGGCCCCAAAACAAGCGCTGTACCTGCTTCTAAATCACGCTAATGATGTTATTGCGTAGGTTGTATGTGTGGTGACAAGACAGGTCGCCACGTTGAATATCGGTGTAACTTAATTACTGCATTAGATATTTTAAAACAAAACATATTTTTGTCGTGCAGTCGTAAAGACGAATTTTCTTTAAACATTTAACGAGATGTATTCAGCGTGTGATAGCATCATCACCAGTCGTTTCATTCAACCTCGACCTCAGGGCAATGTTCTTAAGATTTTTTCTACAGATTACAAGTATTTGAATTCGATGTCGAATAGAACTTTTTCGAATTTCTTGCTTTTCTGAGCCCTTAAGTGCGCATAATGTATTTGTAGTATGTAAATTCTCTATAATGTTGAGCCATGCTATGTACAAGTACTTTAGAGAGTTCAGTGCCTAAGTAATTCAGGCGAAATCCTTATTTTATTCATTAAGTTTTATACAAATCTGACAAGGGAATTCTTTTTTTCACTTTGATAGGTATGCTGTAGCTTCGAGACTAAGAATAGGGTTATGTCCTGCCTGATCATAAGAGGCGTCTTATAGGGGCTACAGGGTTGCCGGCAGCGGGAGTAGGAGTTCCAACTGTCCAGTTTATTATTAATTTCATTTCAACCAAGTTAGATCTAACTCTACTTTTTAGCTTCTGACTCTAAGTGAAATAAATTATTCAATTTACATACCTTACACGTGGCGGTTCTGATTAAAAGAGTCAGTAACCGTTCTTCGAAAAATCAAATACATCAAAGTATCCGCTGAAAATTTATTAACAAAAAGCCATATAAAAGCGAGTGGTGTTTATTTTATTATTAATTTCATTTCAACCACGTTAGAGGGCTCTTCTGGTTCAATTTCGCATGATTTCCAAAAGGGGGTCGCCGTTCATGCAATGGTGGCAAATCAAACGTATTTTGAGGGCTTGTGTTAACGACTCTCGTGGATTGCTGAGTTTGTAAGTGATTTCCTGTTCTTCATTGATTTGGAATTGTTGTCAATAAGGATCTGAGGATTCTTAAATTTAGTTTTATTTTTACCCGATTTCAAGAAGCAGGTTGATTATTTTGACGACCCACGTGGCGTAATGGTTACCAGACTGCCGGCAGAAACTGCTGCAAGAAATGCCGACTGCCGATTGGAGGGTCCCGGGTTCGATTCCCGGCGAAGCAGAAATTTTAATGATGAGTTTAAAAATTCTGTTTTCGGTCTGGGTGTCGTGTTTCTGTCTCTGTGTGTGTCCTTAGTACCCACGACACATGGTGTATCTACCTATCTGTGGGGCTGTAAGTGTGAAACTTTATTTATAAATACTATTGTATTGAAGCATTTTATAATTTTTATTTATTGACGTGATAACGTCTTTAAAATCGTTTTAGTCGGGTGACATGTTCAGAAACTTGTGTCACACCAAAACCTCACGAGCGCGATCGCAGGTATAACGAGAGAGAGACGGACCGATCTCCCGTCTCATCTCGAGCGCTGCCAGTCATTCCGTGAAACTTGTCACGCGGAATCCTCACGAGCGGAGGCTGGCATAGCGTTCGAGTGAGTGGACCGATCTTCCGTCTCTCTCACTCTAGCGGCATACAAACGAATGGAGATTTTCTCGTGCGGACGTTATCACGTAAACATCTCAATCGTAAACCTACTTTACAAACAATTTGCCGGTTTTTTTATTTGATCGACTATAAATAAATTAACTCATTATTTGAATTCTTAAGATTCGCCGAAAAACTACAGCTGTTGTTTCTTCTGTTAGTACTGTAGTATGCATATATACTACTACTGTAAATTGCTACCAATTTGTTATTTTTTTACGTATCGATTTTTTTTGTCAGTGTGTACCTAATATGGTTTGTTCTTAGTTTTAAATTCGTACATAAATATTACAAAACAACCAAAAGTTATTATTTTTATTTTTCTATTTTTTTCTGTAATAATTATTTAAATATGAACTGAGAATTGAAAATGATATTAGATATATTAAAGCCCTTAACATATCTAAAGCCTGTTGATTGGTGCTGTTTTCGGGCCCTACCTAAAATGTTTGTGATCAATCTTTTTATATTTGTATGAGACTCTCTTCTGGTTATTATTGAGTAAAAAATCTATTAAGATATTTTAAACGTGGCCTTTATAAAACCGCCTGTCAGTAGTCGACCGAAGAACAAATATAGACGAGCAAATACAAAGACCAAACAGATAACATCCACGTTGACAAACAAAATATGATTCCTTAAAGTAAAATTAGTATATGATATTTTTGAAAAGAAATAAAATATTATTTTATTAATTGATAAAGAGCAGTGATGGCTGAGTGGTAAAAACAGCGGTATCCGACGGGGAGATAGCTGGTTCCAAGTACTCAGCGCGCACCTCTGACAATGCTGCTCCACGGTGATGGTAAATATTGTACTATTTAATTTGATTACAATGTTTTTTATCGCCATACATACCTGAGTGATACTACAAGCTACAATATTTTTGACTAAAATGCTCAAAATAAGTATTATACGATCTTTATAAAAAAATAAACACCGTTTGTCTTTAACTAATTTGCTAGATAATAAAGATAACAATAAGGCAAAACAAAATAAGAACTAAATACAGTTTGATCGAGAAACAAATCAAGTAGCAAAATCCTGATAGAAATCCGGAACCAATAGATTTTTGTGCACAAAACCGTTATTACGAATTGTTATCGAAATATTCTTGGAATAAGCTTAACGAGATCCGATAACCACTACGGTATACATTGTTATATCTATTTGTAACATGTTGCTTATTTTTGGGGATCCTCAGTTTAAAAGCTTACTATGCATAACATATAGGATTACTTGGCTACAACCCTATTTGTGACTCACTGTTGGGCATGAGTCTCTTCACATTATTGGGGCTGCCAGCAGCTTTCTACATTCAATGTGAATTTATGCACATGCAGGTTGACTGATCCAGTGCCTGTAGATTCGGGATTAAGAATAGAGCTACGGTATCCCCTGACTGATCGTAAGAGGCGACTAAAAGGGGGCTTCCGGGGATGCGGATGGTGAGAGTGGGAGCTTGATCCGTCCAGCTAGCAGCCCCGGGAGGGGCGGCGGTGTGTGCGTGGCCGCATGCCGCCATGAACACCTGAAGGTGCAGGAGAGCACATCTGCTCTCCCGAAGATGGGCCCGTTCTGGGGCGCCGCACGTGGAGGACACCGGTGCGTTCCTATGGAGATCCCGGAGTTCTCACAAACACAGAGGCAGGCCACCGAGGGGGTTTTAGTGCGGTCAAATCCCACATAACCCAGTATCCTCTCCCAAGGTGTCGGGTACCTTTTGAAGATTTCCCCCCGATACCAAAAAAAAAGGTTGGCTGATCCACTGTCGGATGCTCAAAGCACCGGAACGCATATATTTAGCTATTTCTACCGGTCACCCATATCACACGCAACTGAGCCCGTTTGGATCAGTGTCTTAAATCGGTTGCGTTATATACCAGCCGGGCTATGCACGCTTTTATTACTAGGATTACTTAGCTGTCTATGATACATGTCTCTTTTCTGACCCGAGAGACGAGTGAGAGGTAAACTTGAAATTGAAACCTATAATGATATTAAACTATATTATTTCATTGCCTTTTTGTAAGGTTCATTTTCGCTTTTGCTTTTGTTTACATCGCATACTGTCATTTAAAAATATTATAAGTGGTTTATTTAATTCAAAATATTCGTGCGTATTGTACAAGAATTTTCTCGAAAGTTCCAATGTGTAATGGAACAGCACTTCGGCACTGTTTCACTCAATCCGCGTGGACTACACTTTTTTTTCTACAGATACTTTTCACTCGGTGAAATTATGTCATTCCTATGGCTTAAAAATTTGTAGCCCACGAAATCAGAAACTGCAGAAACCAACATGCTGCATAACTGAATTTTTTTCGATATAACATGAACGAGAACAGTGCATGTTTTACAAACACGTCGGCGTCCATTTTCAATTTTAAAGCTAATTAATTTCGGCCGCAATAACCCTTCTGCTGCAAATAAATTTACACAGTTTGTATACGAGTCAGTGGCAAATCAGTACTGTAATGCCCACCTGGATTACCACAGAAGTAGTTGGCGAGCAGAAGGTCAAGCCAAATCAGATATTTTTAGCATCGGTGACTTTGCGTGTGCATCGATTCGCGTTTAGCAACTTGGTTACGACATCATAATCGCACATGTTTTAACAGTTTTGAGTATGCTGTATCGCAATTTCGTGACTACTCGTACCTAAACTAGAACGCAGTAGTAAAATCGTGCGTTTTTGCGCGTTTTTAAGTGTGCATGGCGCAGCGTTCGGTCACCGATACTAAAAGTAGCTATATTGGCCAGGCAACGACAACGTAATTTTTTTATTTTATTTATTTATTTAAAACACTGACATCTCCTCTGGCTTTACCAGAGCCCTTGTTTACGGAACCTATTATACAAAAAAAATTGCATTGCTGGACTAACTTACCTAACATAAAATAATAATATAATCTAATCGCAGGTAGATAATATAGTTATTCAAGTTTAAAGAATCACAAAATGTAAATTGTTATGTCATTAAAACAAGCAAGTCAAAATTTTAATAATTTCTTGTCAATCACTTCCCCACTTTAAATCCACTTAACCGTACTACCATTGGCTCGACACACCTTGTCAGTAACGATTTGGCAAAAAGTTACAAAGTCTGGTCTAATTTTTTTATTATGCAGCAATGTCCTGAGATTGTCTACAGTCAGATCTATGTTAAGCTTACATCGAGGTTCGACCTCTGTAAAGCAAATCTCGGACATTTTGTCAATACGTGGATTACATCCTCTACAATACCATTTTCACAGACGCACCACGGGGTGTCGCGCAGCTTCATTCTATGTAGGTACTGACCAAAGCCACCATGGCCAGTTAGGACTTGTGTCAACAGTTTGTCTGGCCAGTACCCGCGAGCATGTCTGTATGCTAAACAGCCATCAGGCAGGAAGTTGATTATGTTTTTGTTAACGTTCAACGACAACGTTACAGACAACGTTACAGGACCTGGTAACATAGGCGATCGGCGATTAGCGAGTGCATCGCCGCTGTATCTGCGCAACTATACAAAAGACCACAGGCAAGGCTTATGTAGATGCCCAAGGACTGTAGCGACGACCCAACCACACCCAACTACCACCACGTGACTTGCATGCTTGTCTGCTAATCCATTCAAATAAAAAAATAGTTTGAAGCACTATTTAGTCTTTTGATTCGATTCAAGTCACCCTACCGTCATCTTCCTATTCTTTGACATCGTCCGTCAGCAAATTAACCCTCGTACAAGACGGATCGCTGAGGCTCAACGATAATAAATTACACGTGTTGCCCCGCGGGGATTTATTGGGGCATGTTGGTGTTATTACGTACTGTACGCCGTTTGTCCTCCGGGCAGTAATGTGCAATGTTCAATGAGTTGGACCTGTACTAAGTGTATAATGAATGTTTATTGCTATTTAACGACCTATATGGCACAGTGGTCACTATTCTGGTGCGCCTGCCGCAAGGGAGATTTAAAACATGAATTTACATATTTTTTTCTGATGTGGGTGTTTGATTCCTTGTATTATTAGAATATAATAACAGAATCAAAGCACGCATGACTCAGCGGCTGGTGTAAAACGTAAGCGGTCTACAAAGCTAAGCGAAACAGGCGCGATCAGGTGTGAAATGGGTGACCGCTAGTGTGAAATTTCCGTGAACGTTAATCTACCGGTACGGGTTCCTACCAATATATAGAAGTCGACAAATATTAAAGGCCTTATGGGCGGTTTGCAAACATCCGACACGGTTTGCTACTAGCCCGCATCTCCGCTAACCCGCATTGTAAGCAGTATGCGGTGGAGTAAGCAGCAGGCCTTCCCATGATGGGGCCCATGTCTATAAATGGGACGCAAATAGGGTCGTGGCCTATACAAGGATGCAACTCAATCTAACAATAACTTTATTCAATTGTACCAGCATGTATTAGCGCAAAAAAAGAGAGAAACTGACAAAACTCATAATATATTTTAGAAAATAAAATATTGACATAATTACATTATAAAGTTATATTATGCGCTCTTATTTTTACTATAGTAAAGTACTTGGTTTGAAATCGAGTTGTAAGTAACTCCATATGCTATAAAAGCGGTTACATTTAAACATATTATGCAGTAACCTAAACTAATTCGTGAATAGCATCCTTCAATGCAGAGTGAGCTCACCTGGAAAATGGGCAAGCAACTGTAAATAGATCCAGGCTGGTCACTGGTTAGATACATTCTTTGTAATAGAAACCTACTCATGACCTACATCTTCCTATATTCTAACTTATAAATAATAATACTTAATAATAAATAATTTTATATTATAATAATGTTTTTGTTATTCCATCTATAACTCTGTCAGCTTTTTCAAGTCCGCTACTGGTCATAAGTTTCCTGTTTTTCGCCATTGCACAAAGTTGGGGGGTAGTCTAATCTATTTGGATTAATTGTGAAATTGATAATCGTTACGAAAAGCTAAGAAAATCTTTTATACATTTTTTCCAAACTAATAGAAGATTTTTTAAACGATAGTAAATAAAAATAAACTGACTTTCTGGGTCACTTGATGTTAGTCATTATATATAAAAGAAAATAAAAAACAATATTTACATATATCATTATTCGGATTACAAAATCTTCGCTTAACGAATGATATTTTTCCCGGTCATTACTGCACAATTTTTTTACGTGACCGTTTGAGCTAGATGTTGAGCTGAGAGAAAAAAAGCGGCATTAAACTCCCAGCAGCACTCTTTTTAAGAAAGTACATTTACGAGTATATATTTGAGATAACAGAATGGCTATGCTTTGATAATGGGCACACTTATCGTGTGAGACACTGGAATATTGAAATTTGAAATCTTATGAAAATCATAGTATAAGTATCGGTACTGTAATTAACTTTACGGCATGTAATGTAATCAATGCTGCAATACATCAACACATTAACCCCCATCTGACGGATGGTTCGCGCCAGTCAGTAAATAATACACATTGCCCAACGCGGACTTATCAGCGGACATCTACTTATACAAGTGACTTCTCACGTGGAGGAGTTACTTAGTATGGATCATGAAGGTAGGAAAGAAGTAGTGATATTCGCGTATGTTTATGCTTGTTTTAGAAAGCATAAGAAAAAAAAGAAAAAAATATATTTCATATTAGGAATACAAAATATTCGTTTAATGAATGTCTTTTTTCCCCGGTCATTGCCTTTAGGTGCCCGTTTGGGCTAGATGTTGAGCTGAGAGAAACAGGCGATCCCGATTCCCGTCGAAACAAAAATTTGAATGATGAGTTTATATTTCTGTTCTCGGTCTGGGTGTTTGTATTTCTGTCTTTATGAGTGTGAAGCGAGTGTGAAACTACTGAACCAATTTTAAAGAAATTTGGAACACAGATAGAGTGGACCTTGGGAAAGGATATAGGATGGTTTTTATCCTACGGAAACCTATAAACAGGTCCATGCGAGCGAAGTCGCTGGCGGAAGGCTAGCAACGAATATGACACCTGTAAAAAATATGCTATTTTTTTAAAAGGGGAGAATATTGTGGAGTTTTTATTTGTATGCGAGACGCATGCAAGATGCAGTAGTGTATGTGATGTATGTGTGATGTAGGTTGGTGTATAAATAAATTGTGATGATTTAATGAACTTTTGGTAACTACCCTGTGGGTTTCACAAGTCGCTCCCTATACACCGACACGATACACCACACATTACAACAGTATGTTATCATTAGCTCTCACCTGCGAGCGGATTACTGGTGTTAAACAATAAATTACTCGTGTCTTGAACCTACCGGGACATAGCGATGCATAAGTGATATCATGGATCAATAGATATAAACTAGAAGTCTACAGTACTAGCCTAATCTAAGCAAATAAATAAAATTGGAGTGTCTGTTTGTAATATTAAAATAACCGATTTTCACTACATGCATAATAATATGAATGTATATATTTGTTTTCAACCTTTTTTTATGTCCCACTGCTGGGCACAACTGCTGGGGTCTCTTTCTCACAAGTGAGAGCGGTGCGCGCCGAGGATTTGAACCCGCGATCGTTCGTGTCGAAGACCGCGGTTTTTTACCACTCGGCCATCGCTGCTCAATGTATGTAAGTATATGAATGATTGTATATATATGGTACATAAACCAAAATATTTTTTTTGCAATTTTTGTCGGTCTGTCTGTCAAGAAGTCGCGGGTCTTATTAAAAAAAATCGTAATAAAACAGGTGAGCAGCGATGGCCGAGTGGTAAAATGCCGCGGTCTTCGACGCGACCGATTCTGGGTTCAAATTTTCGGCGCGCGCCTTTGACAAAGAAATTTGTAATTTGCACATTATCATTGCTCCATGGTGATGGAAAATATCGTGATATTTAATTGATTACTATGTCATTTATCCATCGCCGTGCATGCCTGAGAAAAATCATAATTTCTCGAAAGCATGACGTCCACCAATCCTCACTTGGCCAGCTCACTTGTGACCCTGTACCCAGCAGTTAGACATAAAAACATGGTAGAAAAAAACAGGCAGAACATGCACTAGGCATTTCTCAATAGTGAAGCAGCTGGGGGTGTCGAGATGAGTGGCACCGATTTCACCATCGTGGGGAGATAGATCCAACTCGGAGTGGGTTTCCTCGTTATTACGTCAATTGCTTACATTACACTTCCACACCCAAGAATACAGCTTTAACGACTCCACTCTGGACAGCCAATTAAGACAAGCCAGAGGCGAGGTCCTGTTCCTCTGGGTTATCACTCCGCCTGCCGGAGACGAGGAACAGGGCCAAGCCAGGGCGAACCAACGGCTTGCCACGAGCCGCTCAGCTATTATTGTAAAACCAAGAACAACAACTATTTTTTTTTTCTTTTAGTTATGATATCGTATAAACTTCATATTCATATTGCAACGAGAACCTTCATTTTAAAATTCCATGTTTACGCGTTTTTTTAAAACCTGGCGACATCATAGAAAATTCATTAAAATTCCAAAAATCTTTTCGGAAACCTGAAAAGGTTCAGGTTAAAATATAAATTTCTTTTCTCGGTCTGAGTGTTTGTGTTTCCGTTTTTGTGTCTTCATGGTACCCACGATACATGGTTCACAGATAC
Source organism: Pyrgus malvae (assembly GCA_911387765.1). Classification (NCBI taxonomy): domain Eukaryota; kingdom Metazoa; phylum Arthropoda; class Insecta; order Lepidoptera; family Hesperiidae; genus Pyrgus; species Pyrgus malvae. The sequence goes on from OU426959.1 coordinate 25,297,918, forward strand.
ACGATACGATAGAAGAAAATGGATGGGATAGAAAAAAAAGCGGGCAGAAAAAAAGCTCCAATCCTTTTTTAAATAAATATTTAGGTACAATCGTATTTAATATTCAGCATGACTGTAGGGCGACAAGGAGCACACGAGACAGCTATATGTCGTACGTGTATGTCAATACGCTCACAAATTTCAAAAAAATTAAAGCTATTACATGGTTTATAGAAGCACCAGGCATCGCCGGTTGAGCACCCCAGTTGCGGGCAGCCAATAGCATTCATGCTTTCTACTTTAATACCCACACATAAAATGTTCTCTCCTACGCTTATGTAACGATAATATAACGGTCAATGTGTCACTTATTAGTACTCGTGAAATCCTCGGAGTGAGCGCTGAGAATGGTGTCAAGAGCCCTGGAGCTAATTTATTCCCTTCAGTAACTTATTCATAAGCTTTTTACTGCTTTATTTCTAAACTAAGTATCTTCTTACATAAAAATTAAGTGCTATGATGTAACCTTAAGTTGCTTAGGTACGTCAAAAATATTAGTAAATACTTGTAACATAATAGGGATCCGGCCCGGCTCTGTTTGGGTAGTTTGAGTGGACTGTGCCCCGCGATTTCACCCGCGTTAGAAAGGATCATTAGCATGAAGTGAATATACGCCGCAAATTTGTTCATTATTTTATTTAAAATTATCTACAGCATTACGTATGAAGTCCTCGATCTATTACCAATAATATGCTGTAGGTACGTAACCGCCGTGCTGCACCGCCGCAGTGTCGTTCTAACATAATGAGTACAATACCAGCCCCAGTTCGCTTCATTCTTAGCTCTCATAAAATAAGCTACTAAACCCTCTGTTAATTAATAAAAGGAAAGCAGTTAAAATGTAACAAAATATAATTTATAAATAAAGATAAGAAGAACGGATCGCTATCAAACATAAAAGTATCATATAAGTGTCACAAATCAATTTTTAAACGAAGTCGTTGAGACAATAGCCCATTCGCGCGTTCTGTGCCCGCGCAACAGGCACAGAGTACATTTGTATATACTGCAACAGGCAGCCTTTGTGATATTGATTTGTTGGTGAGAGAAGCGTATAAAGGATAGCGGTAGTTTTAGAATGATCATAAAATAAAACTAGCCTAAATTATTCCTTATTACATCAGCTACTTGCCTGTGAAAGTCCCGTCAAAATCGGTCCAGTCGTTTCAGAGATTAGCCGGATCAAACAGACCGAGAGACAGACAAATTTTGTAAAACATGTTATTTTGGCATATGTAACGTATAGGTATACATACATTCATACTGATGTAGTAAAAATCGGTTATTTTAATATTTTAATATTACAAACAGATACTACAATTTTATTTATTTGTATAGATTGACGGAGCTAAGCAACGATAACGATCGGGAACAGGATGAGTAGTACTGCTAGAAGCAAACATGCGCGTTTCCGTGTTATGTTATGTTACCTTGACGGAGGCTTTATGGATTGTTTTTAAACAAAAATCATTAAAATGACCATGCCGGACTGTCGACTGCCGAAGAGTCACAGGTTCGATTCTCAAAGCAGGAATGATGAGTTTTTATATTCTCAGTCTAGGTGTTACTGTTTTTGTCTTTGTGTGTCCATGGTACCCACGACACAGGGAATTCTAGTATTGGGTTATTCTGGGGCATGTAGCGTTATTTATTATAAAAATTCAAACTTTGAATTTACTTTGAATATCGATATTCCCTCACGAACCCAACACACAGAGTTGATATTTGACGACCTATGTGGCGCAATAGTTACCACGCCTGACTGCCAACCGAACGGTACCGGGTTCGATTCCCGGCGAAACAGAAATTTGAATGATGACTTTAAATTTCTGTTCTCGGTCTGGGTATTTGTGTTTCTGTCTTTGTGTATGTCAATGGTACCCACAACACAACGTATATCTACCCTACTGAAATGAAATGAAATGAAATGAAATGAAATATTTATTTGCATAAAACACGGTACATTTTACAATAAAAATCTTACGATATTGTTCCTGCGTGTTTTACCGACGTAGTCGGTGGGCAAATATTTATTAATAAGCTAAAGTCATCGTGTCTTTAGTGATAACAGTATATACTTAGTCTATAGGTTAAATCATTAATTTAATTTTTTTAATTTAAGGATATTAATGCAATTTCATACACGAAGGTACATGTCAATTTGTTACATTACATTTACAACATAATTAATTACAATAATAACAATAGTAATTAAATAACAATAATAATTTAATAACAATAATATTAGATACTAATAATAATGATAATATTTGCATTATTGAATAATTGAATAAAAATTTATAATTCATTAGCCAAGCGTTTGAGGTGTCCAGCATGACAATATTCTATAAATTCATTTGTGGAGTAAAAACAGTTTTTAATCAATAATTTAAAAGTAAAACCCTTGAACCGATTTAGTGTTAGATTTTTTTTACTGTGGGAATATGAGTTTGTTTATATTATTTATTTATTTATATTGTATCCGCTTGACATAGAATTGAATTTAGTAATCAAATACTAAACCGTACATGTCAGTTTTGTGGTATTGGTGTCGATATATCTGATACCGGTAAATTAATTTTGTGGTCGCTGACCAGCGTGTCGATGGGGCTTCATCAAAAGTATCCGATACGCATTAATTCTTTGTATTAGATTTACCGTTAGTGTGTCACGAGTCCAATAGCTCTCTCTATCGTACTTAGGGTTGCCAACTTTTTTTACAAGAATTAAAGTATATTTAGATCTGAGAAGGAAAATAAATAGTATTTTATAAGACATATTTTTAGTGCTACTATCAATTTTGAGTAATTTTCAAAAGGTTCATAAGCCTCGCTGTATGTATGTGTAGTAGTATCAGTGTCAGTCTAGAATATTTGACATTGACAGTATTTAACAGATTCGTTCTGAAACGCTCGATTGTGAATGCGCTGCACTAACTTAGTGTTCGTCCTATATGTTGATACTGAAAACAGTATTTACTTAGTTTACTTCATTTATTTAGTATACTTTATTTATTTAGTATACTTTATTTTTGTTCAACAGTAAAAAGAATAATGTAGTGAAAAACAGTATAATACTTTTTTTAACAGTATGGTTGGCAACCCTAATCGTACTACGTGAAGTGATTGAGACAGGTGACGTCTAGTCTAGGAGAGTGTTGTGCTAGACTTCATGTTATGTAATCAATGCCTTAAAATTATTTTGCTAATTAGGTTTAAAAACTATTAAATACAAACTTGGTGATTATAACTTGTGATTGTAGCGTGTTGAGTTTAATGTGTGAAATCATCGTTGTGGGTGACTATTTCTTAAAAAATGTTTATTGCTGTATGAATTTAATTTCTCCAGGTCTTCGAGTTTTAGTGCCCGTTAAGGCTTAGAGCTTAATTCGTAGATCTGGGAGCAAAATGGCGGCGGAGGAAATCCCTCGACAGAACTCTTTTGAATCAAAATTTGTAGAAAAAATAGGAAGGTATAATAGTTTTTATGATAACTATGATAATCTGTTATATAAAAACCTTAAAAGAATATTTTATTATTTAAGAAAAAAACTCGCCTGATCTTAATTTAAGTACATCATACAATTTTTACATATTACATGTAATATATACCTATATATCTCAAATACCTCCCCTCAAATTAAACTGGATCCTAAACTATATCGAAGTTAGATTGAAGCCACACAAATAGTACATATAAAGAAGGGATTAAAGGTTATAGGAAGCCTTAATAAAACTGAGCATGAAAACGAGATTCTTCACACATGAACACTTCTAATAGTAAGTTTTACTATTTGTTTTCAACATTTGTGAGCAAAATAGTCAAGCCTGTATAAACTATGGCTGCAACGCTTTTTTCGTCCCACTGCTGGGTACGCGTCTCTCCCCATTATTGGGGAGTCATGGACCTTACTCTACCACGCTGCTCCAATGCGGGTTGGTGGAGATGCGGGTTAGTGGCCAACCCGCTGTTGGATATTTTTAAACCCCGAGGCCTCCGATAAGATTTAACGACTGTTATCTATCGACAACAACCGGGACCGACGGCTTAACGTGCCCTCCGAAGCACGGAAACGCGCATGAAATTTTTTGCCACTAGCGGTCACCCATCTCACAACCGACAGCGCCCGTTAGGCTTAGTTGCATAGATCGCTTGCGTTCTAAACATAATTGCGCGCTTGAAAATATAATTGAATGAAAACTAATGAATATTTTATTTAGTAAAGAAGAGCGTTATACGATTTTAGCCCATAACTCCAGAGTTCAATGTTACAACGTTACAATGACGGCGTTATGAAACCTAGTGTAAATCAGCTATGTTCTAAGTTAGTCAACGAATTCAGAATTTTTATTATATAAGAACAGGAATTCAACGTAATTTAACGCTCACTGAAACAAAAACTCTTCATAAGTTTTCTTCTTCAGAATAACGGAAAATGTTGTTAGTTTTCCTTTTTTCGTGTCTCCGTGAAGAATTTTCGTAAAAAATTTGGATTGTATGGTGACTTCCGTGTTACCAACGAGTAAGTTCAAAAATGCACAGAAAAAAATCATAGGTGATTAAAACAATCGTATGTGTCTGAGGTGTGCCAGGACCACGAAGCTATCACGGTGCTTTCATGTTAACATGCATTAAATAATTATTTTATTTTAAGCTATTCAGCTATTACCCCTTAATTTATTATTTTTTTACTATTTTTATTACCCCTGAATTTACAAAAACTCTGATTAAATTTTGCTCAGAGCAGTTAAGCGCTTGCCGAAACGAAAAACAAACGAAAAATGAAAAAAAAAAAACAATAATAATGAGCTCTCTTATAGGAGCACTCAAGAATTAAGCGGTACACTAAAACGTGAAACTACGGGTCGTGCTTCAAAAACTCTCGTAAAGAGGCATTGCCGCTCACTGGATCCCAATATATGTACTTTTTTTTAAAAGAGTGCTGCTGGGAGTTGTTTTCCGCCGCCTTTTTTCTCTCAGCTAAACATCTAGCCCAAACGCACCTAAAGGCGATGACTAGGAAAAATTACGTTTATTAAGTGAATATTTTGTATTCTTATTATAAAATAAATATTTTGATTTGTTTTTATTACTACCAATATGCCCATATTATTATTGTGCCGTGAAAGAAAAAAATCGTTCTTCCTTGTTTGTACAAAAGGCGATAAGCTATATTGAACGCGTTGTTTAAGAACTTAATTAAATGTTTTATCCACATTTTCATTTTTTTTCCGGCAGTTTATTATAAACATTTTATTTATGGGCATTGAGTAAGGGTCTGTATAGTTTTAATTTCGTTGGTACAATTTCCAATTTATATTTATACTCGTATCGTGATTGATTGCTGCTGGACATATTCATACAAGCGTAAGCTTCAATGCAAAAGTGCATCAACGTATATTTGGGTAGCGTATTAAAGTTTGATAGCGGAGAGCCGAATTTTTTTTAATTAGGCCAAACTTACAAAAAAAAAATTGGTAATGAAATGAAATGAAATATTCTTTTTTCACTGTACGGTTCATTTACAAACTCTTAGTGAACGTTTTTTTTGTTCTGTCTGCTCTGCTTAGGCAAACACTTCCCCCGTTTCAAAATATGAGGTATACAATAATTAGCTTTCTAGCTAATTATTGTATACTCTCTATTATGAGTAGCTATGGGCAGATAAGGAACATACGTGACAGCTATCGCATGTGTCAATGTCGTCCCATAGCCATCTGTAATATTATCACTCTCAAAAATTAAATGGTACGGTAAAACGTTAAGCTACGGATCGTGCTCCAAAAACTCTGTCGGCTGACTGGGGCAGCGCGAGCTACTTTTATTTTTAACATTCTTTCACGTATGGCAACAACAGTGAACGTTCATTTATTAACTATGCACAATTTTGTATCTTTGCACAGACGCTTTTAGAGATAGTTGCTGCTAAAAGGTTTTTCGGATTTATTAATTAAGATACTAAAAGAGAAAACATTTTAATTAACGTCATGTCAATCGGCTTAAACAATACTGTCTAAAATGGGCTTTAAATTATATTTTCACAATATTAGCTAGTGAAAACATATTGGCACAGATAGAGCAAAGTTATTGGCGGTAACCCTTTTTGCATCCCAAGCTGCTGGGCATGGGTCTCTCCCGATTATTGGGAGGCCTGGAGCTTACTACACCACGCTGCTCCAATGTGAATTGGTGGAGATGCGTGTTAGTGGCCAACCCGCTGTCGGATATTTTAAAACCGCCCATAAGGTCTCCGACTAGGTTTAACAACTGTTATATATCGACAAAAACCAGGACCGATGGCTTAACGTGCCCTCCGAAGCACGGAAACGCGAATGAAATTTTTACTACTAGCGGTCACCCATCTTACACACGACCGCGCCCATCTTCATAGATCGCTTGCATTCTGTGCTTCAAAGTGAAGCTTTAACTGAAAAGATAAAAAGTTTTATAGTCCCGGTTGTTGTCAATACAAAGGATAATCCTTAATTTTAGATTAATGTCTTTCAATATAGATTTGATGACCGAAATCCAATCCGAAATATAAATAAATATGAATAAATAATTAAATCAACAAACTTCTAAATAAGTAATAAAAAATTAAAATATTAAAAGATCAACTAAAAATAATAATAAGAATATATATATTAATGTAAATTTTTATTAATCGTGTTATTTTTTTTTCTTCTATAGCTTCGTAATTTTTGCATATCTCATGAATATGGCGTACTAAATATGTATTAACAGCTTTATTAAACACCCATATTTGTGCAAGTAAAAATCTTTTGAAGAAAAGAAAGAAAAGAAAAATGATTTATTTGCGCAAATATTACAGAAGTTGTTTTATATATTTAAAGTCCGCCATATTTACCTCAGTAAGGTATGCAAATATTTTTAAAGAAATAAAAAAATACTATTTTTATATTAAAGAAATCAAAATATACTTAAATCTATCTATATAACTAATTGACTTAAATCTAAATAATTTATTTATTTATCCCATATTTTGCGTTTTTAATTGAATAATATGAATTATATGAATAATTTGAATTTATTTAGACGGTGTTTTTCCCGCGTCGTCGACTTTGGGCACCCAATTCACTGGGTTTTTATACGCTGAGAGGAAAAAAAGCCGGCGGAAAAAAAACCTCCCAGGTTTTTAGTTCCGTAATCCCTCACGAACTTAAATTGTCATCGTCTTTGTCTTTGTTATTTAGATGTACCCCCGCTAGCTTCGATGGGCAGTCCGACGGGACTTTATAGATCTACTAGCGAACCCGGCCGTCTGCCGTCTATCTTAAAGTATCAGATCAGTGATCAATTTTAAAGTACATAAAAACATAAACATTAGCAAAAAACCTTTACTGAAAATTATAAGAAAATCAAGAATCGCATTGCAGATTCATAGCCTAATCAACATAATTTAAACCCTTCATTTAGGAAACCTTTAAGTAGATTTAATATAAAAAATAGATGTAATTAATGTGCCTTTATCATCCTTAGAAGTTTTTGTATTACTGTCAAATAAAATTCTGTAGATTAAATTATTAACACTAAATAGATTCCTACAGCTGTCACATCTGACAAACAAAGTATTTCTATTTTGACCAAACTATCTATAAAATACTACAAAATATTGAAAACACCGTGAAAAGTTATTTTATTGGACTTCTTTTGTTTTCTAAAAGTGTAGTGATAAAATTTAACCTTAAGTCTTACGGAGCGGCCCGGCGTTTTAATTATTGTAAGCCTACAAACAATTACCAATTGTTTCAGTTCCAAAGACATAGCCCAGCAGTGGGACTTTATAATGGGTTAAAAAGTTTATGATACCAGTCTGTCAAATCGATTTTATTATTTGTAAATCGCCCTCGGATTGGTCTCAACCTAATAAATTCCAAACAACTCTCAATCACTGAATACTTCAAGAGAATGTTCTTGCAAATATCATTATCGGAGTAGACTCAATTTTACAAGCTTTGTGGACAATTGTATTTTGTAGAAGTTCTACTTATACAGTCTAGAAATAGTTTCAGTTTTAAATCCGTTCTAAATTTTTTTATTTTGTCTAGTTATCCGATTGTCTTTTTTGTTTTTCAATTTTCAAGATTGATACGCGATATACATATAAGTACTATACTAATGGATTTTTAATCGACTTAATTTTAATATTAATGACGGCTTAATCTTCGTGTGCACTATCCAAGACGCCGTGAATTAGTCATCAGTCACTATGGCCAGATTATGGTATGGTAATACCTATAATTACCCTTGACAAGGCAGCATTCGAGTGATCAAATACAATCAAAAGGTGTCACGAAAATAAAAATCAAACCAGCCAAATGCGAGTCGGACTCACACACGAAGTGTTCCGTACCATTATCTATAAAAAAAACACGTTTATTTTAGGGAAGCCCCCTTAAATATTTATTTTATTCTATTTATAGTGTTTTTTGTTATAGCGGCAACAGAAATACATCATTGCCTTTGATCATCCAAAGCCATAATTGCATTAAGATTGAATGAAAAGTAAATTGCAGTTTACGATTTATGACGTATTAAAAAAAACTACTTACTAGATCTCGTACAAACCAATTTTCGGTGGAAGTTTGCATGGTAATGTATATATTATATTTTTTTTAGTTTTATCATTCAATTCAAAATAAGAGTTTAGAAGTTACAACCCCACACACATTTTACCACTGTGTGTCTCTCGCGCAAACTATTCAGTTTAGAAAAAAAGATATTAGAAACCTCAATATCGTTTTTGAAAACCTTTTCATAGATACGTATGGATTTGATGAAAGAAAATCGATTTTCAGTAAGTAAGTATGGGGAACCCACAAATTTTTTTGTTATTTTTTCTATTTTTGTATGAAAATATAATAATGCGGTTCACGGAATACATCTACTTACCAAGTTTCAACATAAAATAACATATAGTTCTTATAGTTTTGGAAAAATGTGGCTGTGACATATGGACGGACAGACAGACAGACACGACGAATCCATAAGGGTTCCGTTTTATGTCAGTTGGCTAACGAGCCCTAAAAATGGTTTTTAAATTTATTGGCTTACAGTGGCTAAATTTTTTGAAGATTTATTTACATTCTTTAAAACTGGTATTAACGCCATTGGTAAATCGTCCTTAGAACTAGTCTCAGGGTAATAAATTCCAATTAATTTTAAAATAGAATCCGAGTAGTTTTCAGACAAAAGAAATAGAACTCACTCAGAAAAACTGTTTTTAGGGATACTTATTACTATCAGAAACTCAATTTTTATTTTTTTACCTAACTACCTTCATTTTGCAACAAAATTGTGCGACATTCAGAAAGATTACTTCTTGAGGTGTAATAACAATTCATTAAAAGTTCGTCTTCGTGCCGGAGCCGGGTATCCTGAATATCATAAATCTCGTAATAATCCGGGCAACTTTGAAAATTCTAATTTCTTACAACAAGGTTGTGTGTCACTTCCTTAAGGAAGGAATACGCTGGCCTTGATTAATTTAATTTAAGAAGAAAATGGTATTAATAAGACAATAATTGGTAAGGTAATGTTATTGGACAGATATGTATACCATACTTAAAATACACTCATAAAAATATAGTTAAAAAAAACTTAAAACCACGCTCTTGAAGCACATCAAACTAAAAAAAGCTAAAGCTTCAAAAGCGTGTGTTTTAGTTTTTTAAAAATATTTTTTTATTTTTCATTTTTTAGTTCGATTTACATATTTTTAAAAACTTTTTTTTTTTTCAATTATTGTTTTGTACTGATTCTTTATAAGTGCCCAAATAAATTTGTCCGTTGAAAGTGGGTCAAAATCGAGTCAAAGGGAAAGTTACAAACAAGCTCACAAACTCACAGTTACAAACAAACATACAGGTGAAGCTAATATAAGCTTGTGAAAAAGGCTCTCTCTTTTTGAACTGTGGAATGTGGGAGAGGTTTCTGTCGTGGCTAATACGTGGCTAATACAGGCGTCGTGGCGCGCAGTTTCGAACGTTGCTTTTATTGCGGCGTTGGTCGTCGGTCGTTGGTTGTCGGAGATTTGATTGAAGTTCAACAGCTAACTTACTGACACTATAATGAACTTCCGAAAAAGTGTAAATCAGGTAGCAGGTAAATCAGATATTCCAAGAAAGATAAAACTCTAAGTATGACAAAAATTTCGTTTCGTAGTTTTTGAAATACACCAATCCACTCGTTTTTGGAGGAGACATGTCTATTAACTTATAGCTTATACAACCTAGACAGAGAACATAAACTTTAAACTCATCATTCAAATTTCTGTTTCGCCGGGAATCGAACCTGGTCCGGTATGGTAACTATTATGCCACATGGGTCAAGCAATAAAGGCTACCCAGTTCAAATGGACCTTCTGGCAGTATGTTGAATCTGTGGGTAGTTGGTTTGTGGCTAACCTCATTCTGGCGTCAACTTTTATTGCGGCGTCTATCCACTGCTGGACAGAGTTTTGATTGTAGTCGAACAGCAAACGTGCAGCCTTATACTAAAATTATTAGGTATTATATATATTATTATGACAATATAATGTATGTTTTTTTCAGTACCTGATGGAGGGACTTTTATGTCTCAATACGCACATGATAATATTTATTTCGCTGCTGTGAAAGATATTGCAAATCTAGGTGTGCAAGACTGTAAAAAAAATTCTTATATTTCAAAATAAAATTTGTGTCGTTTTTTTCGTATCGTTTTGAAAATTACATGATACAAGTTTTTAACTTAGTGTAGGGTCTGTGCCACATCCAATAATTTACATGAAAGTGTATTTAATATGTTAAGTTATGTTTGTGTTTATTATCCTATTTTTATTGTAAAACTCCTGAAATACATTATTATTATTATTATTATTAATTCACTTTCTTATCGCTAATTTTATCCGAATTTAATTCCATACTATCATGAAATTTCTACGAAGAATTCTAAATACAGAAATATTTTTAGTTTATATTTTTTAACTTAAAAAAAACAGTCCGCTAACCAAATTGCAGGTAGCAGATGCCCTCAGGGTGAAGTTAGTTCGCGACGATAACCTTATTTCGACGCACTGAGCTGTGTTCTGTTAGAATTATATTTTTTTAGCTTTTGGCTGTGTATAGATGCAGCTGTGATCCACAACCGAAAGCAAGATTTTATGGCAAGCTTAAGACCTTATCTCAAATTAAAAAGGATAAGGCGATGGTTATGGTAAAATAAATTTAATTTCTTCATTGTGAAAAACCATTTTAATGTAATATAATTAAAAAAGTGGCGTGAGCCTTTTTGCACACCTCTGCTGGGCACGGTACTCTTCAAATTATTAGCCTGAAGCTTACATCACTACACTGCTCCAATTGCGATTGGCGCTAACTCCGAAGCACGGAAACTCACATGAAAGCCATTAGAGCTTTGCTTAGTTGAGTATATGACTTGCATTATACGTCACTCGCAGGGATATGTATCTCTATTCTCATTAGATTATAAAACCTAGAACGATAAGTTTTATATAGCCAGTAGCTATTGAAGATAGTTGAAGAATGAAGACGCGAACTAAGTCATTTATGTGGCTAGGCGATGAGATGAAATCGCCACCCCCAGGCGACGACGTTTGAGTTGTTTAGTTTTGCGGAATACTGTCTGTTGTAAAGGCTGAATTCACTCCTTTTTATGTAATGGGAGTGCATTCTAGTAAATAATGCTTAACCCGCGAGCACTCACGTTATGAGCATTTTCCTCACGTTGAGTTTAAAATTTACGCAATTCTGGCGTCATAGCTGAGTTTTGTACGTACCCGGACGCTCACACCGCCAAAGTCCACCAGCCCATAGTTGGAGGAGGTTTGGTGCGAGGAGTCGTGCCAATATTTTAGCAAGCGATCGAGAAAGTGAGCACAGCAATTTTTTAAATTGCAAGTTTTTATAGTATTTTTTCATCAGTACTTGTCGCCATGAGCAATTTAGTTCTTATGTTACAAACTTTAAATAAACTTTACTCCTATTTTATAACATAATTATGATTGTTGTATTATAATAAAGTTATAAAATATTTAATGAATTGTTTTTTATGTATAATTTCACTACGTACAAAATGTAAGCAAAATACTGAATACACTATTGCTCACGTAACTTGTAGGTGGTAGAACTATTATCGTTCGCCCGGGGAAGTACCACCGCTGCATCCACTTCTGCCGTGAACCAATTCTATTGTGTTTCGGTGGAAAGGTGCAGTTGCCGGATACACTTACATGGGGCGACCACCAGCCTCCGGAGTAGCAGCGCAACTGCATACGACCTCAGACAAGACTTACCTATGTTTGCTTGAGGTTGTATGTAGATGTCCATGGGCTGCAGCTACCACTTAACACCACGTGGCCTGCATGCTCGTCTGCTACTCCAATCAAATATATATAGATAAAAAAACTTTTAAGGGCGCGTGTACTGCCGGGTTAATAAGTATTGTTTTTATTGCAGTTTTAGCAACAGCAAATAGTTTTACACCAACCAAGGCTGTAGAACTTTTATAGTTCGCCCGGGGAAGTACCACCGCTGCACAGAAAAGTGCAGTTGCCGGCCAGGCTTATACGAGGTGACTATCAACCTTCGCAGTAGCATCGCAACTGCATGCAGGAAAATTAAAAAAAAAACTCATCTTTGATGCTAAGGAATATAGGATGCCAGACGTCACACGATCGGCTGTCACGTGCATATTATCGACCCATAGCCATTCTGTTATCTATACATATAATAAAACTGTAAGCAGGGTCAATTCTGTACATTGCATAGAAATTTAAAAAAATACTTCTAGGGGTCTTTTTATAAGTAACAGAAGCTAAAAATATAAGTTTTGAAATTTTTGTCTGTCTGTCTGTCTGTCTGTCTGTCTGTCTGTCTGTCTGTCTGTTGTTAGCTTTTCACGCAAAAACTACTAGACGGATTTTGATGAAACTTTTTTTGTTTTATATATATTGGTCTTCGCTAACATTTAGGCTATAGCTAATTTTAAAAATCGCCCTTTAAGGGTATGAAATGAGGGATGAAAATTTGTATGGAAAACTTGGTTTTTTTCAATAGATTTTCTTGAAATTTCGTATAAATATTTACTAACCAAAATAAATAAATACATGTTTCAGCATTTCTCGAAATTCATCCTTTAAATGTCAATTTTCTTCGAAACTCTTTGAAAATTGAGTGTCGAGACTTGATGTACAGAATGTGTTTGTGCGGAGTATTTTACTTATAATTTTGTATTTGTAATCTTTATTAACATAGTAAGAAACATATTTAAGCTTTTTTCAAAACTACTCCTCAATAGCAAATAAAATGAATTCTAAAGTTGGTATATCAAGCGTACAATAATTAACCTTAACTTAATATTTCATTCTCAAATTCTGTTCCCTTCTTTGAATGATGTGTTTACTGGTATATTGGTGAATTAATTTCCATAACATTAGTGTGTATTTCATATCAATCGGGTCATAAACAAAAACGTTATGTTCATTTAAACAATACGCGACATTAACTTAAAAGACACTTTGGGAAATTTGGATGAAAGATTCGTTAACAGCCCTTTCAAAACCATAAATAAAAGTTTAAATTTAAGTAAAATTATTTTGAACTATCATTAATATGGTCGACCGTATTAAATATACTTAGATCAGCTTACTGTATTTTCTTTCGTTGGCCGAGTATGGCTAAGCTATAGGTACCTAAAGAGCGTATCGCGAGCCTCACCGCCGCCAAACCTTCCATCACAGGCTCCATTAAGTAAGTTGCTCAGCTTATTAGTCTTCTTTTGGGGTGGAAGATTATGAACAGGCTGCAGCTGAAACGACTGTTATCGCTACATTATATCAGGCTGCAATCTTTTTAGCGTTCCATTGCTGGGCATGGAGCTCTCCTAATATTGAGGAGGCCTCGAGCTCCGACTATCCGAAATCCAAATCTTACAACCTCAATGCTCTAAGCCTTCATACAGAATGTAAAAAGTCTTAACAAAACGAGACTACTGCAGACATCTAGGTGACGAATAGTTAAACTTTTACTGAACCAACTGTTAATCTCAATATCTACCTATTTGGTAATTTGACATTCGATTTATCAACCACAAAGTTTACATGCCATACAGTAGATGGCACTATTGAGCAATATTCATTTCTTCTACAAAGTGAATCGATGGAGATAATTTCAAATAAAAGCCTATAGTCTAATAAAAGTTAGAAGTACATAATGTAAAAAATAACGTTTCACACTTAAAGCCTCACAGTAGGGTAGATATACCCTGTGTCGTGGGTGCCATGAACACACACAGAGACAGAAATACAACCACCCAGACCGAGAACAGAAATTTAAACTCATCATTGAAATTTCTGATTCCCCGGGATTCGAAACCGGGACCCATCGATTTGCAGTCGGGCATGGTAAACATTGCGCCACGCGGGTTGTCCCGTCGTTGGGGATACGTATGATGCTGAACATGGTTAATTGGACCAATGATAACTTAACAAATTTTTTTGCGTCTCTTTATTGCGTACAGGCTCATCCACACACGTTGGTTGATGGAGATATTAAAGATTCTTTATTTTCAAATACAGATAGCACACTGTTTAGAGACCCTGCCTTCTGCTTTAGTTTTCACAATGTTATATGAGTTATGACTTATGACCAAACTGCTGTCCGCAAGTTTTTTTAGCACGTGTATGTTTAGAAATTTTGTCTCCCAACTACAAGTAGTTGTATAGTGCACCTCTTTTCTGCAGTAGGGTAAAGCTATGTGTCCTATGCATTCTTTGCAGTATAAATTCACTCAATTTACTTAAGATACTATTTATTTTTAACATAGATGAAGCCACGGGCACAGCAGTACTACGTATCTCTTAACTTTAATAAACGAGCTACATATTTGTAAAGAGAATCTGATTGCGCAAGAAAAGCGAAGAATTCGAAAACTGGATAGTAAGATCTGAGTACAGTAAGCAGTCCTTACTCTTTTAGGTTTGAAGGATTTAGAAAAAATAAATAAGGTGTCTTCTGAACATTTTATTAAAAGTGATTTCACTATAATATGTAAGAATAATCTACCTACTACTTTCAATATTCAATGCAAATAAATAATATTTAATCAATCCCTTTTATACAAGTCTTTATTCACGCGGACGACGTCGCGGGCACAGCTAGTCTCACATATAAATGTACTTTTTTGAGTGCTGTTGGGAGATTTTTTTCCGCCGCTTTTTCTCTCTCTCAGCTCAACATTCAGCCCAAACGGGCACCTAAAGGCGATGACCGGGAAGAAACGGCATTCATTAAGCGAATATTTTTTATTCCTAATATGAAATGAAAAAATCTTTCTTTCTTTCTTTCGTGTGATATAAACTCTCTGTTGCTACTACATTATTGCAAACATCTTATTCTTAGTTAAATATCGTATATATGTATTAATAATAATTGTGTGATCATTAATATCACTTTAAACAACTTAGTATGTAATCAATCCACATCAACAATAATAATTAAAAGAATTACCTTCCTAGCATATACTTACGTAGCACTATAGCAGTCCTACGCTACGAGAACTAGAGCCTTCTACGCTAACGAAATCATCTACACCGTAGTGCGTCTACGGCGTAGAAGTATTACGGCTACGAAATCCATTTACGTTGGTCGCGACATTCTTTTTTTCTCTCCAATTATATTCATTGGGTTTTGTAATTAAATAAGAAACATACACTTTTAACATCCAGTCCATCATTTTGTCTGTCCATAATTTAGTGCACATATTTCGGCAGAACCCAATTAATATGTAATCAAATTAAATTTGTCAAAACCTGACAAATATTTATTTTGACTTGATTTTTTTTCATGTCATAATAAAAACCTTTACAATAATATTCCAGCGTTTGCGTTGTCGTTGTTTGTTTTGCGTTTAAGTTTAGATAATCTTTGACAAAGAGTAACTTCTTACAGCATACACAAAAAAAATCCATTTCTGACATTGATAGATATTCTTCTTACATACAAACGTGTACAAAACCCTCGTGGCGCCAGTCTTACTCATGCTTATCCACTTTTGGTTTCAATAGAACTCCGGCAAATTAACTTGCCTAAAAATTTTCTTTACATTTTTCTCTAAGCCAGGGACTATGACCTAAATATTTTTAATTTTTCTAAGTAGTCCTGTTCCAGGCAAAAGACTTTACTTTGTTGGTAATAATGATAATTAAAACTTAAAAAAATAATGAGATCCTGTCCGGGTTACATAAATAAATAATGAAAGAACTTTTTTGAATAAAAAGGGAAATAACATTTCTTAAAATTCATCTATTCCGAGAGAGAAGCAGTTAAAACTATAATTTTCTAAACCACATTTTTTTCGTTTATTAAATTATACTGGCTATGTTGAGTGGCACATGGCCCGGCAGCTAGTGTAGAGCGCAATCGATCTAAGCAACTAATCCAAACAGTCGCGGTTGGGCATGAGATGGGTTACCGCTAAGCCAACCACTAGCATTGAAGCAGCGTTGTAAATACTCGTAATAATGGTGGCGAACCGGGCCCATCTCCACGCGGGCTGGTGACCAACTGATGTGGGATATTTTTTTATTTTCCAAACTTCTACCTATTATATGATCAGCGAGATCGATGGCTTAACGTGCCCTTCGAAGCAAAGAAATGCTCGTGAAATTTGCCAGTAGCGGTAACCAATCACATACCTTATACGCCAGCCACAGGGCTATGCGCACTCCTACAACATACGATAGATATCACTTAATATAGATATAAATTATTCATTTGTGATTTGCGTTATGTAATAACATTGAAAGATTGGATCATATCCGCTTCAAAACATCTGCTGAACAGCAAAATGAAATATAAATGCGAGTCTTCAGTGACGAATCGGAACGAGGGAAATGCATTACTCATCAAAGGTATAAATGCCATGTCATATATTGGAAATTATGTTATTTTATCCGTTTCATTTTATCGGTGGTAGGTAGATATTAACCTTTTTTCAGCTTTTTAAAACTAGTCAATATATTTTGAAACGGAATCTTAAAAATTATGATGGACTAAGTTTAGGTTAACATTTACTTATTCAGAAATATGAATACCTATAAATAATTTGCAACTTACATGATGTAATAGGTCGATGGATTGAATTGTATCCGCTTCAAAAGTTCCTCGGAACAGAAATATATAAATTTGAGGCTTATGTGACAAACTGGAAAAATGCATTACTCATCCAAAGGTAGAAATACCATGACCTATATTTGAAATCATATAATCATATGTATTTCATTTCATCGACGGTAGGTGGATATTTTTATCCTTAATTTTGAGCTTTTTATTACTAGCATAATTGTTTTGTAATGTCCCTAATAATCCTGCCCCTAATGAAGGGACTAGATTGAGATTAGGTTTAGTCCCTGTAGCTTCAGGATTAAGACTAGAGCTACGGTATCCCCTGCCTGATCGTAATAGGCGACTAAAAGAGGGCTTCCGGGGATGCAGATGGTGAAAGTGGAAGCTTGACCCGTCCAGCCAGCAGCCCCGGGAGGGACGGCGGTGTATGCGTGGCCGCATGCCGCCTTGAACACCTGAGGGTGCAGGACAGCACATCTGCTGTCCCGAAGATGGGCCCGTTCTGGGGCACCGCGCGTGGAGGACACCGATGCGTTCCAATGGAGATCTCGGAGTCCTCACAAACGCAAAGGCGGCCACCGAGGGGGTTTTAGTGCGGTCAAATCCCACATAACCCGGTATCTTCCTAGATGAGTTTTAATTTCTGTACTTGGTCTGGGTGTTTGTGTTTTTGTCTTTGTCTGTGTCCATGGTAGCCACGGCAGAGGGAATCCTACTGTGGGGCTATGAGTGTGTAGCGTTGTTTATTATTATTATTATAAAAAATGGAAAGAGAATTTTTTCTTTGTCCCAACTTTTTATTAGTAAAAAAAATCATGATGGGTTACCTAGTTCAATTCTTTTTGACTATTTTGCAATTTACTTTTAAAAACAATAGAACTTCAATGTACAAAACTTTCAAATGTTTTATTTAATAACGCTTCACATTCATAAACTTTCACTAGGATACCCTGTGCCGTGGATACCATGGGCACACACAAATACTTGATGAGCACAAACATCAAAACCAAGAACAGAAATTGAAACTCAAAATCAAAACCGGGACCTTCATTAGCTGCCCGGCATCTAGTTCATTGCGCCTTACGGATCGTCAAAAGTTTACAAAAACCGAATCTTATATATTTTATATTTGGCTTCAAATCTAGAAACTAATAAAATCGTTTCACAAGGTAACAGAAATGAGGATCCGGCTCAGTGCGAGTCGGACTCACGCACGAAGGGTTCCGTACCATTATCTATAAAAAAATCACGTTTATTGTATGGGAGCCTCATTAAATATGAATTATATTTTATTTTTAATATTTTTTGTTATAGCGGCAACAGAAATACATACTTATTTTTAGCCATCATAGTTCATGAAATACAGCCTGATGACGTACAGACGTTAAGAAAGCCCTTTAACACAAAGCTGGCAACGCATAGGCGACTCCTCTGGTGTTGCAGATGTCCATAGGCGACGGTGACCACTCACCATCAGGTGGCCCGTATGCCTGTTTGCTGGTGTTTTTATATAAAAAAATACAGACAAATGGACAGCGAAGGCTTAGTCCCCGAATAGGGTCCCGTTGGCACCTTTCGGGTACGAAACGCTAATTGTAGGAAAATTGCGTTTTAGTGGTTTGGAATAAAATACCGAGTACTCTGACTGAACTACTTTAATGGCGGACACAGTACAAGACAAGTAAAAAGAAAAAGGAAACGCGTACATCACAGGAGATCGATCAGCGCATCAGCGCCACCTATGACAGATAATATAATATCAAAAATTGGTTGCGTTCCATTTTAATCTAACACCCTCCCCTGGAACACAACCCCATTTTTCTTGCACAATACAAATGCTTATCAGCAGTAGTCCCTTTAGTTAAAATATCAGCTATCATTTCTACACCCTTTACAAACATAAATTTAATTTTTAAACTATTAACATGATCTTTTAGAAAATGGTACCGAATATCTATGTGTTTGGATCTAGGCAAATAACAATCATTATTAGTTAGTTTTATAGCACTTTGGTTGTCACTGAAGATGAGAAGTGGATTGTTCTGCTGCTGACCAAGTTCAACATGCAGTTGCTGCAGCCACAATGCTTCCTGCGCTGCAGAAGACATAGCCATGTATTCTGCCTCTGCCGTTGACAAGGCAACGGTCTGCTGCTTTTGTGACCGCCACGAGATAGCACCATCCTGCAACAAGAATAAGTAACCTGTGCACGACTTCCTATCGCACACGTCGCTGGCCCAGTCTGCATCACAAAACGCCTTTATAGCATCATTGCCATCCTTAGTATAAACTAGTTTGTAGTCTTTAGTCCCTTGCAAGTATCTGAATATTCTCTTCACTGCAGACCAGTGAGCAGAGCTAGGATTTTTATTAAATCTGCTAAGTGTGTTCACAGCAAATGATATATCAGGGCGTGTACCTTGTGCCACATAGAGTAAGGAGCCAATTGCTTGTTGATAGGGACAGTCAAATATTTCCTCCACACCATTTTTATTAAATTTTGTGCCAACTTCAAATGGTGTTCTTACAGGTTTGCAGTCTGACATTCTGAAACGTGATAAAATTTCTTTTATATACTTCTCCTGATCTATCATTACTTTATCTTTATCTCTGGTAATATGTAAACCCACACAATCACTTGCTGGACCAATATCTTTCATTTCAAAATATTGTTTTAATTTTTCTTTTAATAATATTTTTGTTGACTCTTGAGCTGTAAATAAAATTAAGTCATCTACCCAGACAGCTATGAAAGTATTTTTACTAGAATCATAGTAGACACAAGGATCTGTTTTTGATTGTTGCATTCCCAACTCATGTAAGGCCTTCTTAAGTTTAATGTTCCACAGTCTGCTGGCCTGCTTTAGACCATATATGGATTTATGAAGCTTGCATACTTGTGATCCTTGTTTATACTGTTCTGGTTGCTGCATGTAGATTTCTTTATCTATTTCACCCTGGAGAAAGGCAGACACTGCATCCATTTGATCTATTTGTAGCTCATACTTGGCTGCTAAAGCAAATAAGTAACGGATAGTTGTATACCTGACGACCGGTGAATAAACTTCTTCATAATCAGTGCCCCATTTTTGGGCATACCCTTTTATTACTAGCCTTGCCTTATAACGGACCACATTTCCGCTCTGATTTGTTTTCTTTTTATATACCCACTTGCAGGGCAAAGCCTTTTTGCCTGGAGGTAGATCTGTTAAGCTCCATGTTCTGTTCTTCATTAAAGAGTTGTATTCTTCATTCATGGCCCTTTTCCATTCGGCACCTTGTGGTGATGCCAATGCCTCATCAACAGTCTGTGGATCAGTCAAATTGGTAAATAAACACATATAATTTTCTTTATTTTTATCATTTTGTCTGTCACGTGGCCGGAGTGATCTCACTGTCACATTACTGTTATAGTCCTGTCTGACAGGACAAGGAGGATAGTAGGTTTCATCTAATGCCCCAGTATCTGTACCATACTCACTTGAGTCCTCACTTATGTTGGATTCCTCTGTCAACTCTCTGTTAGGTGACTCCTGAGTGGGTATTTTCTGTTCCTCAGAGGCACACCTACTTTCAGGTGTACTATTGCTAGCAGGAGGGGAGGTGCCACATGCAGACTGACTCTCCACGACTGGAACATCAATGTCACATGAAATTGGTACACTAGTATTGTTATGGCTCTCTAGTACAGCAACATCTCTACTTATTACTATTTTATGTGTTTTGAGGTTCATTAACCGGTACCCCTTGGAATTTTCACAATAACCAACCAGTATCATTTTGTCAGACTTTTTGTCCCACTTTTGTCGTTTTTCTTTTGGTACATGGACCATAGCTACAGAGCCAAATATTTTTATATGTGATAAATTGGGTTTCTTACCAGTCCATAACTCATATGGTGTTTTACCTTCCAAGGACTTTGTAGGTGACCGGTTTATGATGTAGGCTGCAGTCGCTACAGCTTCAGCCCATAATCTCTTCTCCTGGTTGGCATAATATAGCATACATCTTGCTCGTTCCACTAACGTCCTGTTCATTCTCTCCGCCAGGCCGTTTTGTTCCGGAGTGTAAGGAGTAGAGGTCTGGTGAATAATACCATTATTAGATAAGAATTTTTCAAAGTTGTAATTACAATATTCCTTACCATTGTCTGTACGGAGCCTTTTTATCTTATAATTTAATTCATTCTCTACTTTACATTTAAAATCTCTAAAAGTTTCAAGAACACTCATTTTATCTTTAAGAAAATACACATGAACCATTCTTGTAAAATCATCAGTAAAAGTAATGAAATATCTCATACCTCCATAAGACAAATTCTCCATAGGCCCACATAAATCAGAGTGTATAAGCTCAAGTGGTCTTACTGCTCTGGAGCCCACATTTTTAAATGGCATTCTAGTTTGTTTACCTTCAAAACAATTAATACAGGTGATGACATTACCTTTATCCGGATTCAGAGTCACACCGTCAACACAATCTGGTAATTTCTTCACATCTAACATATTCAAGTGTCCCATTCTCAGATGCCACAAATAAGTGTCATTAGAATTCCCAGCACTTGACGTTAAGTGAGCAGTTTCTTTCCTTGTGTTCATAATATATAAGTTATTGTTCAGTAGCGCAGAACATATGACATCTCCTCTGGAATTTTGAATGTCACATCCCTTATTATTAAATGCTACATTATATCCACTTTTTACTATAGTGCTGACTGAAAGGAGGTTCGCAGCTAATCCAGGGACGTACAGAACATTTTTAATTTGTATTTTATCATCCCGGTTTATGAAGATATCAACACATCCAACTCCTTTTACAGCTAGTGGCTCTCTATTTGCAACAGTCACACTCTTAACTGATGGCTCAGTAACATTATACATCCAATCATCGCGACTTGTCATATGCATGGATGCACCGGAGTCTATTAGCCATTTATCTCTAATATCTTGTTCAATACTTGCTGAAAAGGCAGCTACAAAGCCAGAGTTTTCTACTTTTCCCATTGTTTTCTTTGACTGTTTACAAAATTTAGCAAAATGACCATGTTTGTTACAATTGTAACATCTTGGCCCCCTCGGTTTGCCTGACTGTGTGTTATTCCTTAACTTTTTAGAGGTTGTATAGAAAGCTGCAGACTTGGTTGAATGTATTTCTTGAATAAGCTTTGTTTTTACTGAATCTGCACTTATTTTGATGCCTGAGCTCTCGAGCCCCATTATCATGGGCTTATATTCGTCTGGCAAGCCAGCCAGCATAAGCGTTCCCAACCATTCATCGTTTACGTCGAAACCTATATTACGCAGTTTATGCGCAGTGTTCATTATTTTACTCACATATTCCTCCACACTGTTACTGGACTCCAATGTCGTGGTAATTAAATCTTTTAATAACCCAACTCTTCGTGTGAGTCCGTTGTCGTCGAAGGCCCGTTGTAAGTTTTCCCATACTTGCTTTGCGGTTAAACATCCTTGTACGTGAACGTAGTTTTGAGCGTCAAGGAGTAAAATCAATTTCGCTTTCGCCTTTACATCTTTGGAAGCATCGATAGATTCCTTGTCGGGCGGCTCGATACAACACCACAGGTCCTCGTGCTCTAAATAAGTCTTCATGCTGAATTTCCACGTAGCAAAGTTCTCTCTGCCGACGAGTTTTTCTAAATTAAACAAGTTTGAGCCCATTCTTACTATTGCGGAGTAAAAATACTTTACTTTTTCACGTTTCACGAGTAGAACCACGTTGCCGTTACAACCTCGACAGGTTAATTCCACCAACTGAAGTAGTATTTTTACTTTTATTTTATTTCCTACAAAACCACACGCAATATTTTTTGAACCACGCTCTGCTACCATGTAGGAAAATTGCGTTTTAGTGGTTTGGAATAAAATACCGAGTACTCTGACTGAACTACTTTAATGGCGGACACAGTACAAGACAAGTAAAAAGAAAAAGGAAACGCGTACATCACAGGAGATCGATCAGCGCATCAGCGCCACCTATGACAGATAATATAATATCAAAAATTGGTTGCGTTCCATTTTAATCTAACACTAATAAGTGTGTTCAAGAATACAAACCAACACACACACATACAACCAATTAAAAAAGACAATTACTGTACACATTTGTAGTGTATTGCCTCTTATTATTTTTATTCGTCCGATAATTTTTAACTCGATAAAACAAAAACGTACCTCAGTCTAGCAATACGAAATATTATTATATGGATGCGGTGTTGCAGTGACGAATGGGAACGAATGAAATGTATTACTCATACAAGATACGGCTCATATAAGGTGGGAATTTTATGCCCTATATTGGAAATCATATATCTGCTTTATTTCGCAATCCAACTTTTTTCTTGGAGGGGAAATGCTTTTATATTACTGGTTAGTACAAGTTTGATAAACGGCAACAGTTCTATGTTATTAAATTTCATAGTTTTATAGTTTGAAGAAGTATTTTAATATTTGAGAAATAACGAAATATGATATTTTACACATTTAGGCGGTGCCAGGAGAAAGTAGACATTGTAAAATATTATTTGTTTTTAATAAGAAACTTTTCGTTGTGAATGAAAAATGAAAAGAATTAGTAATTTAAATGAATTTGAAAGGACAATTGACAGTGTCTTACTAGAGCCGCCGCGAACCGAGACGGTCAATCTCTATTTACTAAATTAAATCTCGTGGTTTTCTTTCTATCATCTACACCCATATTGATTCTCGAGATTGACGACTAATTTGTTTTCAGTTCTGTATAGCAAGTTTAACTTATGGTAACTAGTTAAGCAGTAAAAAAGCTATTAACAAACACTGTTAAGCTACAAGTAGTTTATATTCACAGCAATCTCGGATTACAAGCAAGATTTACCGACGTTACATCACACGTTTATTCAAGTTGCTTACACGAGATAGCATGCCGATGCATGTAGCAGCATGCATAGCCGTGCATGCACAAACATTAATATTGCTTTGTCGTCTTTAATATGCTAATAGTATTTACGATATATTACAATATAGTATCGGATACAATATATTGATAGGCCAAACAATGGTTAGAGCTGTGTCACAAATTAGTTTTGGCTTGGAATTAATATAACATACATAGTCCTTAAAAACCATCCCACAAACTCATTATGCTTATTTCTGTCGCGAGGCACTAGTGTACTAAGTGAAGTTTTATTACTCGTATTGTATCAATCAAAGCATTAAATCTTCTTATACTTATATTCTATAGTAAAATTACATACTTATCCTAACGAAATATTTTTGTGTAATTCTTAGAATTATTTTCCTTGTATATTTTTAAAAATCCCTCTGAATTGTGTAAGAAGGTGACCTGTGCCCAGCAGTGGGACATAAAGAAGGTTGAAAAAAAAAACATTTTTAATACTTTTGAAGACCACATTTTGCAACGAGGTAATATGGTATTAAAAATTTTCAAACATAATAATATCTAAAACCTAAATATGAAAGTGCGTTCGTATTTTTTATAGAGATACTTAGAGGGTCAGGAAATAACATTGTCTACATTTTTGTAGGCATAACATGTATAAAAAAGTAAATATATAAAGAAAAGCCTTCCGCCAACGGCTTCGCCTGCGTGGACCCGTTATGTGGGTCGCCATATGTTAAATAGCCTATGTGCCATTCCAGACTATGTCTCTAACTTTCTTCCATCCATTTGAATATAATATATAAAATATTTTTTCGAATCGGTCCCGTATTTTCGGAACCTATTCAATACAAACAAACAAACAATCAAATCTTTCCTCTTTATGATACTAGTGTAGACATAACTCAAAATATTACCATACTCGTTTATTCTCAAAACAGATTTAACTTACGGCAAATTGTATATTGTCACTGCATCAAACAGAAACTATTAACCCTCACCAGAAGATATTTCACCTCGGAGCACCTGAACGTAATAAGTCGTACCTCTTAACAGGGGTGCTTTAATCTTCCGTATGGGGGACCTGTTATCTCGATCAACTGTTAAGGGTTGTTAGTGTTTATTATGTTTTATATCATCGAGAGGATTCGAGGGGAAAATATTTGTCTTTATTTGTACTGGATTATTAAAATATGTTTTTTATTATTGATGATCTGAGCCCTTAGTGTAAGTTTGTAAACGCGCAAACGTTACTACTGCGTCCGAGTTAAAATTGGACAGATAGATCTTAAGCTGAAAGGAATAAGGTCGATAAATAAATTATTAACGCAAACGCGATAGTAACGTTTTTGCGTGTGCAGACTTACACTAAGGCCTCTGTACTGCTATTTGAAGGGTTTTAGCAACTCTCAGCGGGTAGAAAATTTAATGCTAAGTTTAAATTTTGGTGCTATTTTTGGGTGTATGTATTTTGTTTGTATGTACATGTTGCCATTGATATGATTGATGATTTGATTAAATCTTTGCCCAAACAAAATTAAACTTAAGCCAGAAGCATTCCACTCAATTTGTGTCAAGGATATTGTACATCAACATAAGAGTAAATCATTGGGACAGTATTTCTATAAAAACTTTCTTTAATGTCTATTGTACCCTATTATTTAGTAATCAATTTCGATGGTGCCCGCTATATGATTTAAGATATAATATGTTGTTTGTATAAGATCTGGTTTATGTCATACTACTTGTACACACGTATCTATTAATATGTTGCCTAACAACGAAATCTACACTCTCCAACTATGTATATGCCTAAGAAATACAAAATCATACACATTCGTCCGAAACCACATCTCATTCCACTCGCAAAAGCGCAAAACATACCATCCGACGCGTATTTACTAAAAAAACATTTTGAATGTATTACTGCGCGGAATTGAAACACAACACGGCCATTCTGCGTCAAACAAAACACTTGGCACCGGACCGTGAAAACTCACGTCAAAACATGGACGTTCAAAATATGATATACTAGCTGTGCCCGCGACGTCGTCCGCGTAGATAGACTTGTACAAAAGGCTTGATTAGGCTTGGATTATTTGTTCCTCCTCCTCCTTAGTCGTTCACTCTTGACAGAGTGGTCGTGGCTGATGAGGTTGCAATTTCGTTCGTGACCGCTTGCCCTCCACTGTCCCTTGGATTATTGTTACCTTTTATGAAATTACTTATGATACAAAAGTTCATATTATTATGTTGAGTAGATACATTCTTCCTGAGTCCTTACAATTCTTACTGTACTCCTCTTATAATACCGACTTTTCAGTCGTTATCATCAGTTTCTCTTTACAAATTAAACGTATTATAATAGCATGTTTTTAAAGTGTTTAGATAGTACTGCTGTGCCCGCGGAAAGTATCATTATAATTAAATAATTTGTGCTGCAAATAATGCATAGATTCATTATCATTATGTAACTTAAATATATTGCAGAAAGGTGGTGAAATGTCTACGCTATGTCAGGCGTGGTTAGTAGTTGGGAGTCAAATTCTTGGTTGCTTACACGTTGGTTGCAATTGTCGTTAACATACTGTCGTTCATACTTAATGGAGGTCTTTTGAGCGATTTAAAACTTGCGACAGCAGTTAGGCCACTAACAATGAAGACGTCATCAACCTGAATTGGAGCAGCGTGAGAGGATCAGGCCCTACGCGATTAAGAGTCAATTAGTTCTATTAACAACCCTTCACACAGCATCAGAAATAAATATATCGATTACTAATATTAATCTGGGCGTGACCACCATGCCGTGCTGCTGCCGTGACGCTTTATCATATTAGTGTAACACCAGTGCCAGTACTGCGTATGTATGTAATAGCTCTTATTAAATTAACCACTGAAAACGTCTGCTCATTTCAATAAAAAATTTTATTAGTGCCTCGGCAATTGGTTATTCGTTTATTCGAAATCACTTTTTTATAAGTAAACCGAACAAAGAGGCAGAAAGGCCGCGTGGTTAAGCGATCACTGTCGCCTATGGAAACGGGCAACCCCAGCGGAGCCACCCGAGCACTGCCGGCTTTCAAGAAGAGCTTTCTTTACAGCTTTCTTGAAGAACCCTATGTCAAAGTCGACTGGAAATGCCTCATCTGGAAGGTTGTCCCATAACTTACACATCCGTTCAAATATCAAAAGGAGCGTGCAAAGCGGCCTGTGGAATTTTAACCTTCGACTGGTGGTGTAATTATGATATGGAGACGTAGCTATCATTTTGAAAAGAACACTCAGCATAGTAAAGTCGGTAGAACACTTTGATTTTTTTACGTTTCACACTGATAGCTCCAGAGTAGGGGAAAATATACACTGTGTAATGGGCGATACCATGCGACACACAGAGACAGAAATACAAACACTTAAACCGAGAACAGAAAATTAAACTCATCATTCAAATTTCTGCTTCGCCGGGAATCAAACTCGAGACCCTTCGATTGGCAGTCCGGCATGGTAACCATTGCGCCACGCGAGTCCAGGCGCGGTCGCAGCCTTCAATTGCGGGGGGGGAGGGGTCGCCAAGAAATTTTGGTGGGGGGTCACTAAGAAATTTGGGGGAAGAGGTGTCTCAAATTGGCTTGTTTCGCCTTCCATCTACGCATGAGTGAGGGATTTTGGGGGGGGGGGGGTCATGTCCCCTGTGGCCTCCCCACTGGGACCGCGCCTGCGCGAGTCGATAATTATTATTGTCTATTAAATAAGTTCGATACCAATAATATGTGGATGTAATCACCGCGCCGCGCCTTCATAATGCTCTACCACAATGAATTGTACTCATTGTCAGTCAGCGCCAGTTTCAAAGGTCTCTAAGTTGTTAATTTTTTTATTAGATATTTTATTTAAAAGACCAGCGACAACTTAAGTTGTCGTCATAAAATTACCCTCAACGACCAGTGACAACTTAAGCTGTCGTCTCGACCTCGCGCTGTTTTCGGCTCTATAGTTTTAAAAATAAGTTTCTATTTAGTCTGGCGTATTTTTAAATTCATAGAGGAATAAATTCTCCGTTCATTCGGTCATTTAATATCTGTAGGTTGGTAGTGAAATAAAAAGAAATCTCTGTTGCAAAATCGACACTCCTTCAGTCGTCAAATTTGCTTGGTAATACTCAGTGACAGTTTGTGCTAGTGCCGGTTTTTTCCTGATTTATGTGGATTTTTCTACTGAAAACGTAAGTAAAGTGTTATAATTATTTCATTTATAGTGTTTTTAGTAATAACAAATATCCAGAAGTTTGATGCACGTCATAATTTTTGGTAAAATAGGTTTTCAAAATGAAGTGGAATTGCGCGGCGCCACAACAATGGCGCTGTTTTGGTTTTAGCTCAATTATTACACAATTTAGTGGTTAAAAACCATTACTGTCATACATATGTAGAAAGGTTATTTTATAAGGAATCAGTTTCTGTATCTTTTGCTATATTTTATCATTGTTATACAAATGAATCAAGATCAATTCTGTGTGTGAATTTTGCGCATTGAAGTTATATTTTTTTCTGCTATTATTACGTTACAAAACCATGACAATCACTAATAGTATAAAGATAATTTATCAGGGAATCTATATTTTATTTATATTATTCGATTAGTAATTAGTTTTCTTTATAATTTGAATATAAAATCAAACGAATACAGACTTTACCGTGAATCCGTCGACGCCTTATGGAGTACGCAATAAGGTTAATTTTACAATAAGTAATGCGCACTGACAAACTCTGTTGCTTGCGTGTTTGCTTGCGTGATTTGAAAAGTAATGAAAAAAATTCTTGGCATTTTTACGTCTATTTGTGTATGAAAAGTGTCAATGAAAATTATATTGCAGGAAAGGCAATTTCTTATTCTTTATGAGTGTGCCCCTTGATTTTAATTAGATTAATTAAAAAATTCGTTAAATGAATTTTAACGTGACCTCGAATTTTTTTCCTATTTTTTCCGACTTTTCGTTTTTTATCTTCTACGAAGTATGTTTTTCTTTCAATGAACCTGAAAAAAATATACAACGTTTCGAGATACTTTACCTAAAGAATAAAGGAATAACTAAATGAATACGACTAATACTATCATTGCAATTAAATTTTCAATACACCGTCATGTGCGGCGCGCGAAAAAAACATTACGTAACTTCAACCTCAAATTTGTTAATTTTTTTGTATGAACACATACTTGTATTATACTTTATTAGAAAGGTCTTTTCATGTAGATTTTGAATATATAAATAATGTGCCACATTTTTTCTTTGATTATATGTTACATTCGTTTTATACCAAGCGGAACAACAATCTAAACATGCGAACTCTTTGTTTGGCTTTGAACGATGATTATAAAAACAAAACACACTGTAGAAGTACTAAATAGCTATAAAGTGTAAGCTTGTTTCATTCCCTTCCGAGAAATGTAACTGGAGTCGTTGTAAGTGTAAACATCTTGTCGCACGAACATAAATAACACTCGTAGTGCGTATCGCGGCAAAAAATCTCTAGACCCCTGGTCGAAATCGTTTTGGCGCGTAAGCGGCGCCTGGTCTTGCAAAGGTTAAGTCAATATACTCGTAATTAATTATTTGAAATAATCTCCACCAATCCACTTTGTAATAGCGTTATTGCGTAACAATGACATCTATCGTATAGCGTGTAAACTAAATTGTCGATATACCGAATTTGCAACAGATCACTAAATAGTTCTGAATATGAACATAGATGTCGGCAGTAGCCTCGTTTTGTTAAGGTTTTGTACATTAATTTTGTATTGAGGATTTCTTTGAATATGTGGTGATATGTATGGTTTTTTTAAATATTTAGAGATGAAATCTAGCATAAGTGATTGAAAATTGCTATCAGACTATTAAGAGATGTTAGTAATTATCGAAACTTGTGGTGTGACCGCTCGCATTAAATTTATTCTCTTACAAAAGTTACACACTTAAATTTAAAAACCCGCATTGGAGCAGCGTGGTTAACTAATCTCCAGGCCTCCCCAATAATGGGAAGCCCAGGAGAGGAGCGAGACGTTAAAAGGATGCAGCTATTTAGTTTGTATCGGTAATGGTCGCTTCAGTCTTTAATTCAATTCTTGAAATTGACGTAACTTTTTTATTTGTTAACCGATTTAAATAAAACAAACCCTAAATGTTAATCCAAAAAAATACCAATACATCAGTGAAAACCGTATCCTTCTACGTTAAGCCGTTCCTGAGATTAGCGCGCACAAACGAACAGATAAACAGATAAACAGACAAACAGACAAACAGACAAACAGACAAACAGACAAATAGACAATAATTCTAAAAATCATTGTTTTGGGTTCTATTACGCTAATAAATAGCCCTAGTGACAATTTTTTTCAAATATCTTCAATGTACAGAAACCGACTTGTTACAGATTTATTATATGTATAGGATATAGATTGGGATTAAAATTGATTTAGCTTATTTTAGTATGAGTGTTTTAGTTTGATAATGCTTATTTTATCGACATACTGTTAGAAATGTGGTAGAGATATTTAAAAAAACTGATTCGCAGTCATAGCCTGGTTTTGTTTGATAGTGCAAAGTCTATCTTCCAAAAAATTGAACCAACCATTGAACCGATTGTTTTTGACCGACTTTTATTTAGGGGCTATCATTTAATCACGTGAGGCTCGAAAAGGGGGAAGGGATTCATTAAATATCACGAAATATCACAAGAGGGGAGGGGTGAGGTGAAGTAATATATCTATCAGCCTTTTAAAGTCCACTGCTGGACATAGGCCTCCCCTGATGTTCACCACTCCGTCCGGTCTTGCGCCCCGTGAATCCAGCGGCTTCCCGCTATCTTATTCAGTCATGGTTGCGGCGGCTGTATAAACACTTCAACACCTCGATGTACTGATAGTCTATCGTGTACACGAGAATCTTATTACTTGAAAGCTAAGGGGGAGGGGCTAATGAAATCCAAAGGCAATCGTACCTTTACACCACATAGCAATAGAATCCACATTACGGCAAACATTGGTTTAATGGTAATGTTAATAAAAAGTGTGAAAAGGAATTACATAAAGTCAAATTGCTAGTGAATTAATTTCCAATTGAACTAATGGATCACCGCTCACAACGTAACGTTTGATTAATCCAAGATAGTTTTTTTTTTATTTACTCCTCCTTAGTTAGGTTAGGTTAACGAGGTCCTTATTAGTCGCTACATAACATGGACATTAGGGTGTCCTCATATGGTTAAAAAATATTTTTAGAAATTTGAATTGCCTATCCTCTAATTTTGTTTACACACTAAAACATACTCAAAAATAAAATTTCCTCTTTTAAGCCGACCGAGCTTCATCGTTTTTTAAAATCGTGTTTTATCGTGACTTTTGGTCAGCTATAAAAATAATATAAATGCAAAATATTAAGTGAATAACAGTAAAATGAAACTAATTTAGCATTAATATTTATATAAAATATCCAAAATAATAACAGTCAGTTATGATTATAATAGATCTTTGACAAATAGCACAGTCAGTATTTGTCAACTACCCAATTAAACTACGTTGTTGTGTAGTTTCAGCGCCTAGCAGATTAACTAGATTTTCGTACACAATTTATTATTTCGTCGCAATTTCTGACCAAATCACTTTGTTTCAGACGAAGTTCGCCTAACGACCCAAGATCTCGAAATAAAATTTAGTCTGCTCTGGACAATAAAGAACTGAAGATTACTTTTTTAAGTAATTCGTGGAATTTTTTGTGTGATCGTACAACTCTGAGCGCGATTAAGACTGAAGTTTGAATAAAGTCATTTGGGTACTTCCGACTGACTTTGTCTTATACGCTTTCTTGTTTTAAAAGAACTGCTCAATTTATTTTCGTTTTAAAAACTGTTAATAGACAATGAATTATTTTTTGTTGAGTTAATATTTTCAGAGGAAGTTTGAATGTTTAGAAACAATGAATGAGTTTTAGTCCTGAGTGTTTGTACGAGTTTTCATTGTTATATAAGTGTTTGTATATGTTTAAAACACGCATTACCCGGTTTACGATAAACGTGCGCAGTTGGTTATAAGATCGCTGGTGGCAAAAAATTTTTTTCGGAGCGTTAAGCCATCGGTTCCGGATGTTATCGATAGATTCATTTTACCTTGTCGGATTTCTTATGTGCTTTTTAAAACTATCCGACAGCGCATCCACATCTAGTAATCCGCATGAAGATTCACCAACCCGCATTGGACCGACGTGGTAGAGTCAGCTTCAGTCCTCCCAATAATGGAATGAGATTAGTGCCCAGCAGTGGAACTCAAAATGCGTTGTAGCCAATAATTATTTGTTATCAGTCTTGTTATATATAAATATATCGTGAAAATTTATTTTTTAGGCTTTTATCTACTAGAGACAAACTTATTTTCTGTATAAAACTAGTTTTCCGTATACAAATATCAACGACCGGAATAGACAGCCAAAACGCATGCTATCTGAATTAATCACAGATTCTCCACTTATGATTGCACTTTCATTCCGTGCCGAGATTAATGGGAACTAGAAAGGAACGACCTGCAATTCTTTTTCGGCATCTTTTGAAACTGAATAAGTTTTATTGCAATTCGCCTACTTTAAGTTTTTTTTGTATTATTATTTTTTACGTTTATTCTGCATGTTCTTCGTTATCTTTTAAGGCCATATTATTATTATTTTCCGGCAAATGTTAACATGAGACCTCATTCGAATCACGTATCGCTCGAGTCTCAAGTCTCTTTCAACTATTAACTATTATTACATTTTTTTGCCTAGTAATTTATGTTTCTTAATTTTTTTAATCATCAGTAAAAATAATCTGATAAATTCTTTTTTTTAAGTCTTTTTGGTTATTGCCAACGTCAAGTATATTTATTGCATCATAACATTTTTTATTTTATCATAGCATTTCTTGTTTTAAAACCATAGTAGTCATAGAAAAAATCAGTAACTCGTCAGTAATGAGTCAGTCAAGTCATTCAGATGTTCAAGTACAGCGATGGCTACTTTATCAGAACGTGGTCGATGAAGTTTTGGAAACAAGCAAAAAAACACGTTTTAGCAATGTTATTTTATTTCACAATACTCGCGCACTATGTTAGTAACCTGTACCAACAATACGCCATCAACTTTATCTGATGTAGCTCAAAAATACACCAAGTAAATCAAAATAAAACAAGAGCACAACATTAAGACAAAGACAAAGACAAAGACAAATGATTTATTTGCACAAATATGGGTATTACAAAAGTTGTTTTATACATTTAATAATCCGTCATATTTACCTCAGTAAGGTATGCAAATATCATATTATATTATTAATAAATAAAAGTACTGACTAAAATCTAGCTTAGAAATTTTAATTTATTTAAGTATTAAATTAACTAATCATCATATTATTGATTTATATTTATCCCATATTTGCGGTTTTTTTATTGTTTTTGGTAATTATTTTTACGGTATTTTATCAGCGTCATCGGCTTTGGGCACCCAATTACCTGGGTTTTTATACACTGAGAGGAAAAAAAAGCCGGCGGAAAAAAAAACCTCCCAGGTTTTTAATCCCGTATTCCCTCACGAAGTTAAAGTTCATCATTTAGAAATTCAGAAACCGAGTAGTACGCTTTTGTAAATAAGAATGTTTTAAGTGCTCGTTTAAAATCACAATTTGTTTTAGATTTGAGGGATTCAGGTAAATCTATAATATAAAAATGAATCGCAAAATGTGTTGGTAAGCGCATAACTCAACAACGCCTAGACCAATTTGGCCAATTGTTTTTTTTTTAATATTCCTTGAAGTTCAAGGATGGTTTTTACGGCGAGAAAAATTCGAATAATTGCAGAAAAAAACAAAAAAATAGCCCTTTTCTTTTTCCCATACAAATGTTTTCTAACTAAAACGTAGTCAATTTGAGCTTTATTGCTATTGTATAAAGTTCATATTAAATTACAAGCACTCACTGTTGTCTAAGCAATGTAGGTGTGTTCCTAACGTCAAAGATCATATCTATCAAAACAGTGTGCGTGTGTGCGTTGGAGCACAGAATACATCGTTGGAGGAGTTTAATGTCGCAGAGCATGATGTTATATAGCTTATAGCCTTCCCTAATAACTGGACAATTCAACACAAAAATAATTTTTCAGTAGTTCCTGAGATTAGCGTGTTCAAACAATCAAACATCCACGCGGACGAAGTCGCGGGCGGCCGCTATCCCTACTAATATTATAAATTCGAAAGTAACTCTGTCTGTCTGTCTGTTACGCTTTCTCGCTTAAACTAATGAACCAATTTTAATGAAATTTGGAACACAGATATAGTGGACCTTCGGAAAGGACATAGGATGGTTTTTATCCTACGGGAACATATAAAACTGGTCCACGCGGGTGAAGCCGCTGGCAGAAGGCTAGTTATTATATATTTTTGGTCCCATGCAAAAGATGCTTTTATGATATTGTTTTAAAATTAATAGAATCAGGCGTTACTTTGCGGAACTCCATTGTTATAAAGTTATGTAAAAACTACTTTGCAACAATCCGCAACCAGAACGTATGATGGTGTATACCTTTTTCATGCAATAGCACCTCCCTCCCTCCCACATAGGACACATGCACATGCAACAACTAAAAAAAAAAGTATACACCAACATACGTACCACCACCAACACGTGTTTCGCCCCAAAACAGAGCATCATCAGGGTTATTGACTCTACGACGGTCACCCGCAAAGTCTTTCCCCGCAAAGTCGCAGACTTTGCGGGTGACCGTCGTAGAGTCAATAACCCTGATGATGCTCTGTTTTGGGGCGAAACACGTGTTGGTGGTGGTACGTATGTTGGTGTATACTTTTTGTTGTTGCATGTGCATGTGTCCTATGTGGGAGGGAGGGAGGTGCTATTGCATGAAAAAGGTATACACCATCATACGTTCTGGTTGCGGATTGTTGCAAAGTAGTTTTTACATAACTTTATGATATTGTTTTGTTTTTGACGCAATCGAACACAATTTTTTATTATATCTTTTTGATTTTAGGGTTTCATATTTATTTATATCTTTTTTTACCATTAAGGATATTTCATAAATGTATAGAGATGGGAGTGTCATTATTTTTAAATCTTGAAAGTGCGGCTTACAAGAATCTATTTGATTAAGTTGACACATAGAACGAATGCATTTCTTTTGAACTTTTAAAAACCGTTTGGATTCCCGTTGCGTTACCCCAGAATATGAGACCGTATCTAAGAGTTGCACCCACATATGCATGATATGCACTAAGGACAGCTGTTTTGTTTACTATTTTTGATAATTTATATAATGCAAATGAAAATTTATTTAATTGTTTGCAAACATGTTCCATATGGGACTGCCATGTTAATTTATTATCTATGTATAGACCTAAGAATTTAGTTGTGTCCGTTTCAGATATCATCTTTCCTTTATAGTTTATATTTATAGGTTGACCGTATGATACTCTATTTTTAAAAGTCATTATATTGGTTTTATCAAGATTAATTTTTAAATTGTTGTTATTAAGCCAGTCTATTAATGATTCTAGTGCATTGTTTATTTCGATTTCATAATTACTTATGTTAATATTCGTAAATACAACTGTACAATCATCGGCAAAGAGTATCATCGGCTGTTTGATGACTTTAGGGAAATCATTAATGTAAATAAGAAAAAGTAATGGACCTAATATGCTTCCCTGAGGCACACCATAAAGTACAGTCCTAGTATGAGAGTGGAATTTCTCTTGTGTGTTTGTTATATTATTGATTTTTGTAATTTCTGTGACTTGTTCTCTGTTAGTTAGGTAAGATTTTATTTATTTTAAAGCATTATCTCTCACTCCATATTTTTCTAATTTTTCAATTAATAGTTTATGGTCCACGAAATCAAATGCTCTTGTCATATCCATGTACAGTCCTACCACTTGTTTTTTTATTATCTAGACTAGTCATTGTTTTTTGCAAAAAGTTAAATACTGCTATATTAATTGATTTATTTTTTCTAAACCCTACCTGTTCATCTGCAAAAATAGAAAACTTTTCAAAATAGGAATACAAGTTATTGTGAAGTACTCTTTCAAATATTTTAGAAAATATTGGTATTAATGCAATCGGTCTATAGCATCCCATATCCAGTTTGTCCTTTTTTTTAAAATAGGCTTTATGATAGTTACTTTCAACTTGTCTGGATATGTACCTGTTTCAATACTTGAATTTATAATATAAGCCAATACAGGAGCTATTATTTTTGACACCTTTTTAATAATACTGGTACATATGCCATCATACCCCGTGCTGTTTGTATTATTTAAATTGTTTATAATTGTCGTTACTTCATCAGTGGATGTGGGTTTCAAAAATAGAGAGTTATAATGATTGTTACTAATTTGGTATTTTACATTATTAATATTATTGCCACAACTATTCTGAATTTGGTCAATGAAATAGTTATTAAATTCTTGGGCAATTATTTGAGGGTCGCTTACTATAGAATCTCCTACTTTAATCTGTTCAATATCTTGTTTAGGAACGTTAATAGTGTTATCATTTATTATTTTCCATGTAGCTTTAGATTTATTATGAGCATTCTTAATGAAATAGTCATTTTGAGACTTTTGTGTTAACTTTATGATTGCTTTTAATTTTTTCGAATAAGTTTTAAATCTGTTTTTTAATACCGAGTTTCTAGATATTCTACATTTCCAAAGTAAAGATCTTTTTATTTTTGAACATTTTTTAATACCCTTTGAGATCCATTTAGGCCGTTTCTTAGTCGAAATTTTAACTTTTAATATAGGAAAACAAAGGTTATAAAATAATTGAAACGTTTCGTGAAATGTATTGAACGCAGTCTTAGTGTCTTTACTTAAATAAACATCTTGAAAGGTTAAATTTCGCAAACAATCGATGAATTTAATTACATTTTCAACACTATAGTCGCGCTTGTAAGCATACCAATGTGTAACGAGACAATTCCTTCGGGCACTGTAAGATCTGAGCTGTATGATCTGCAATGATGATTAGTTTCCGAATTCCCGCCAAAACCTCATTGCTAAATTAAATAAACAGACTTTTGACACTTTCTAATGGCAATAATATCGATCCATATTAGATATCGCTGACTTAATGTTAAATTGAACATATTGTTTGACAGTGACTATGCACTGTTTATACAACGTTTTTTTTTTGAACTGGGTTATGAGTGATTAGAAAAATGTGAGTTCGTTTTTCTTGCTTAATACCTAATCCCTAAACTATCTCATACGACTAAACTTACAGCTGTGGCATGTTGAAAATTCTGCGTCTACATAAATAAGAAAACAAATACATGACACAAATGTCCATTATAGCGAAGACAATTTTAGTAATTATGCTGATTACCAAAAAAGTATGCAAATAATAACAACGCTGAAAATAAAAAAAAATCACAAAGATGACAACGTAGCAAAAGAAAAAGTGAAATAAAAGCCGGCGCGGTAGAAAAAATATCTAACAAAATTACATCGTCGCGTACCGTCCCTACATTTTCTCGCGAGGAATCCAATTTGCATATTTCTGGCTTTATTCTTTATTTTTCTCCCTTTTTGTACAGTCCTGCATACCTTTTGCACTTGCTTGATAATGTCGATGACCTCGGGGTCTACGGCATTTTGTTAAATATAAACAGTGCCACTCTAAATCTTAAATTAGTAAAATTTGCACGAACTTCAGTGTTAGATTTTTATAAAACTTACTAAAATCTAGTAGAGGCATATAAGTAATGCAATTCAGTATACAATTGACTCATCGCGGTTTTAGCCACTTTGAATAAGCCAATAAAATGTTAAAGTTATTTTTCTGCTCTTGCAGATCTCATTTTATTTATTATACTGATAATGAAGGTGTTTAATCCAATGGTCTCCGATTCAAGCAGAATGTATTTAGATTCGTTATGTATAGAAGAAAAGAAAGAAAAGAAAAGAAAATATTTTATTTGCACAAATATGGGTAACAAAAAAGGTTTTACAAAAATATTTAGATCGCCATATTTACCCTTTAGGGTATACAAATTTTATTGTAAAAGTTACAAGTTAAATTATTTAACTAATAATTAATTTAAACTAATTGTGTACAGTAAACACTAAAATACACACGCAAATACGCACGTATTAAAATACAGTATACTTTAATAATTCTACATTATTTATATAATAATTCTGCATAAAACAAATTAAATTAAATTTATTTTATGCTATGCTATGCTATTTTTGTGCTTATTGTACAAATTTATTTTATTTTATTTGAACCGTACGTGGTTCACCGTCATCAGCTTTGGGCACCCACCATGATGGGTTTTTGTACGCTTAGAGGAAAAAATCTAGCGAAAAAAAACCTCCATAGTATACACTTCTATACATAACGAGTCAAAGTATCATAAAATTAACCCCAAATTAAATAACGAGCAAAAGTTAGTCACACGAAAATGTTAGAGGACAATAAATAATAATATCAGGTCTAGAACACGACATCTAAGCTCATGACTTAGTCCTTGTACCGCAGAAACAAGAATGACTATGGTATCATCTGCCTGATCATAAGGGTTACCTAAAATGCCTTCCGGATTTATAAACAATGAGAGCAGCCCACGATTTTGGCAACCCGTTTAGGGCAATAGTTACCATGCCGGACTACTGGTCAAAGGGTTTCGACTTCGATTCCCGGCGAGGCATAAAAAGTCTGGGTGTTAATTTTTTTGTCACCTACGACACAGGGAATCGTACGCTATACATTCATTAAAAAAAAAAAAAAGACGGTGGCATTTGCAAGTAGGGTTGCCAACCATAGTGAAGAACAATATTATACTGTTTTTCATTACAATATACTTTTTACTGTTGAACAATAATAAAGTATACAAAATACTATTTTCAGTATCAACATCTGGGACGAACACTAAGTTAGTGCAGAATATTTTTGTTCGTGTACACCGTGCTCGCTTTTGTTTTTTCAATTAGTGTTTTAATAAACAAAAGATGGAAAGTGGAAATGATTCACCTTACCTTCAAAAAATAAAATACTGTTCATTTTTATAAAATACTGTTTATTTTCCTTCTCAGATGTAAATATCCTTTGATTCTTGTAAAAAAAGTTGGCAACCCTATTTTCAAGGCTCATCGAATCTCTCCCAAACCTTGGTTTCCTACATCGATAGTAACAAAAGAATCTCTTTCATATGAAATCCAAACCACGCGAGGTGACTCCTATTATAAAATTTCACATTAAACAATTTCACCTCCGCGATGTTTTGATATCGAATACACTGTTATTTGGGCTCATTTATCTTATTTGTAACATAATAAAGAAATAATATTATACGACATATTCGAAATCGCCCTATTTTTCTCCATCCCGAAAATTTTTCCTTATTAGGCACCGTCTTCCTTATCGCTCTTATGATTTCTTTATAGTCAGGTGTATTATTGTCTCTTTTGATAACAGATACTCGTTTATAATATGAGTATAACATATGCCATACTGGGAAATCATTTTCTTATTGTCTAATTGGATTTGATTCTTTGGGGTAATGAGTTAGCTGGCCTACTTAATAAAATTGATCCAATTATCATCATAATAAATCGTTTGGATATTCCAAGTTCAAGATTTACATTGATTCATGATTTTTAGTTATATTTTTAAAAAATGAGACAACGCATGAATGTACTGTTAGAATGGTCGTTATTCCTCAACGCGCGGGATTTTGCAATACCTTACGATTCTCACTTCTGATAACTATCCCTCCATAACTAAGAGACACCGGGCCGCTCAAGTGTGGCTCGGTGAAAACTCAGTGTAACAGTCAATCAAATAACAAACAAACAACCATGAAGACTACGAAAAATGAAATGAAATGAAATAGTTTATTAACATCCTGGGTAATAATATACATTTGATGTTTGTCATTGTTGTACGGCCATCAGCTGACCGTCATCCGCTTTTAAGGCATTAACAATCCAAAACAATCGACACCGACGTTTGAACGTACTCGCTAAAGCACAGAAACTTGCAAGAACTTTATCACTATCAGTTACCCTCATTATTGAGCGCATTGAATGCAAGTGTAATTTAATGACACTAGCCGAAATGGCTTTCGGCATATACAGCGGCAGATACAAGCCTGAATTGGCTCAGGTTTGTATCACGACAAGACATGAAACGGGCACTCTAAAATCCTAGATGTAAAATGATAGTATGAAATATTTAATTGGACTAACTTATTTAACTTTCAATTGTCTTGTACGAACTACTAACAAGGTGGAGAAGGATATCGACAATTTAATCAATTTTCAGTACCAGTATTTACTTGTTGGGGTCGGAAGCAAGATTTTGAACCTACTACTTCCGAGAAAAGAAACTACCACAATAGATTCTTGAACACAATTCATTGCTCGGTCTTTGTTTGAAACTTATTTTAAAGCCCCCGTTGAAGTAATTATAACACTTGTTACAATTACTTCAACAGGGGTACAATAGTTGCTCATTAATCACGCCCACAGAACCTGTGAGTGGTAAGTTCGGGGTCTGGAGAGAACTTGGAATATTAGAAAAAAGCGCGTGCTTCCTGAGCATTTTTCAAGCCTCAGATAAAGATTTTATCACAATATTTACTCTCATAACTCAATATTGATAAGAGGAGTGGACCTCGATTTGAACCATAAATTATAAATGCTATAAAACAACTCTAAACCAACTCACACTACGCCGTTTTTCAGTTTCAGTCTACTTTCAGTTTTTTGATATTTGTGCTTTTATAAACTCGGGGTAGGAATATAAAAGCTTTAACGCAAGACTAAATATCATAAAATGTAAAATAAATAAACATTAAGGTCCCGAAATTAAAACGTTCATTATGTATAGCAATCCTTTTATCTCCACATTAGGTATTAATTATGTCAGTCTCTTATAAAATTTAATAACTTTACCAAGATATGAGATCGCAATTTATAGGCAAAATTTTTGAGTGAATTTTCGGGAGCGGCAAATTAGGCAAATTTGGCTCATTACGGCTTGTTGAAGCCAAACATCAATTAACTGGATATTGCAAAACTTTGCCTCTTAGCTTTTACGTACTGGAATCCAACGTGCACTTCCACGATTCTGGAATCTTCGAGTTCCGTAATTGATACTACGTCCATAAATTTTTACGACTACCCTCATGGAGAATCGTAAGGAACATTGGATAAGCGTGCAGATATTAGTAAATATCTACTTTGAATTGAAACTTTTCTAATACTATTTTTAAACGGTTTTATTTCGTTAGATATTTTGTGGTTTTGTTACACGTTTCGTAATGATGATTTGAAAAACTTCTCGTGAACCGATTTATCTAAACTTCGGAATACTTTTATTATTTTTAGAACAATTTCACGTATTATTAAGTGTTACAGCTCCGTAAATATAAAATATAAGAATAAAATCTGTTCAAAATGGCGGATACATTTTTTATAAGAAGCAATCCTAAAACGGGACTTGGGTTACTAGGTAGGTACCCATCAAGTACCCAAAATCAAGGAAGCTTATATTCTCGATTTTGATCTACAAGCCTCCAAACTTTAAGTATCATATAATATTATTACTTCGTAAGAAATGATAGTCTTGTACTTATGATGAAATACTCTGACGTTACCGTTGTGGGACTAGGTTTAACTCCCGGAGCGATTCTCTATCATAGAAAGTTTGTCATGTGCTTATTTATTTACATTGGGATTAAGCGCTGCGGGTTTCTTCAGAGTTATCGAGAAATTTTCTGGGACTTCTCTAGAAAGTCGCTTCTCTCGCGCTTGTCCCAAATGTTTTTAACTTCAAGGAAGACCCGTGCCCAGCAAAGGGAGATTTAAAAATGTTGTTGATGAATATGATATTAATATTAATTTATACTTTACACCTTTCGTATTTTTGTGACGGGACTTGTATTTAGCAATAGGACGTTAAAAATGTTATATATACTTAGAATAAATACGTATAGAATGAGTGTCTTCATACAAGCGCGCTGTCAAAATTGAAGCACTAAAATAGATTCCTACAGCTGTCACATCTGACAAACAAAATGTTTTTATTTTGACCGAATTAACTATAAAATACTACAAAATATTGAAAACACCGTGAAAAGTTATTTTATAAGCCTTTTTTTGTTTTTAAAGTGTTGTGATAAAATTTTACCTTAAATCTTACGGAGCGGCCCGGCGTTTGGTGCCATTAGTGGCACCAATCAACATGCTACAATTTGAGCACGCGAACTTGGTTTCTATAATGTAATTATTCTAAGTATATAAAAATTATCACGAATACAGTACCGGTGGCTTAATTTTTTTTTCGGCGGTGACTATAAGTAGTTAAGA
The DNA here is from genome assembly GCA_911387765.1 of Pyrgus malvae. Taxonomy (NCBI): domain Eukaryota; kingdom Metazoa; phylum Arthropoda; class Insecta; order Lepidoptera; family Hesperiidae; genus Pyrgus; species Pyrgus malvae. The sequence goes on from OU426959.1 coordinate 25,340,402, forward strand.
CGTTTTTTTTCAAACTACAGTTTTTGAACATAAATTCAATACACTTTGATATATATTCACCCAGTTGCAGTAAATGTAACTAAATACAGAATAAATGTTAGAGTCATTCGACAACTAGTTTTGGAGCATATTGTGATTTATCTGATTAAAAATTCACAAAATCACATACCTAATAAAATTATTTGTATTTATGCCGTACATTATTATTGTATTTATGCCGTAAACTATTTGTATGTAAGCCGTACAAGATTGTCAAATTTATTTAAAATATTACAATTTCAATAATATGAGGTCGCTAAAAGAGGTATATTAGCGAATACCATTATCTGAGTGAATTTTTCTTCCCATCATGTTTAGGTTGATATATTTTCCTCCATGACATTTTCATGAAACCAAAAGGGAATACGATATCCAGCGCAGCGTTTCTTTGATGGCGTCCCTTGAAACAGAACGAGCTTTTTCGCATCTATTTTCGTTCCTATTTTGATGTATTATTTAAATATTATCCTATCGAACCTGTTGCTGCGCCATAATATATAAAACATGAATAAAATAAGTTTTTTTATATTTCCACTACTGAAATATGTACTCTACGTTGTATTTTTTTGGAAAATATGAAACACATTCTGTCCGTAGCTCCGCTCGTGTGGGCTTCGCGTTTTTTTCCCACAGGAATGAGATGTTTTCCCAAAAAAAGGAAAAAGTATCCTATGTCACTCTGCGAGGATCGTAAGTCTGTTATAAAGCTGAGTAAAGTGTAGTAATTTCTTAATAAAGTAAAATTAAGTAAAATATTTTTAAACTATATTTGCACAACCTTGTGAGTAAGATTTAGCATTATCCATAACAACTGTTTACCCTTATCTAGCAAATAAAAAAATTGAAATTAAAATGACACTTTGCATGATATTGATATTGTTAGGTTCTGCAAGACATTTTACGGAACCAAAAGGGAATACAATTCCAACATAACATTCCTTTGATGATGTCCCTTGAAACGAAGAGAGTTTTTCTCATTCATTTTTTCGTTCGTATTTTGATGTATTCGCTGATATGTCACATTGTAGCTAACTTGTTGCTCCGCTGGAATCTCTATGAAAAACGTCGAAAAATATGTTCTTATTTATTTCCACAGTTGAAGAACGTATTCGGCTTGCAAATTGTTTTGACGTATCAAATATTTTCTTTTTATTTGCTTTGATTTAAGAACTTTTAATCTCTGATCATTCTTCATAATCAAAGAAATGTCTTTGCAATGTTTCTGTTATTTCTATAGAAGCCATGCACAGTTTTAACTCTTCAGCATGGTATTATATTGTCATAAGCATCTCTTTTATAAACTGATGTAGACGTCATTTGCATTTTAAAATTTAGCCCTATAAACATTTCGTTGAAATCTACCTTACTTATCCTAGAAAAGTACTAAAGTCATTTAAGTCGCAAAAACTATATATTTACGATGTCAAAATATTAATCTAGAATCCCAAAATAAATTCGCTCATTTTTTTTAAATTTTAATTTCAATTCATCATATCCATGTGTGTTAGTGTCAAAAAGACATTAAGAGTCATATAAGTCATAAAGGTCCATACTTTAGGTATGCATTAAAGTGTAAAACTAAGAGACCTTTTACATACAAGTTTTTTCGGCGTACAAATCTACGGTTAAATCGCCGTGCGCAGGCACGGCCGTCAGTGTTCTATAGAACACAAGGCGAATAAAACGTAGATTTTCATCAATGTTGTATGACGTTCTATACGAGTGTTTAGAAGGTGCCGGATCTTTTCACGTTTTCGTGACGGATTCTGTGCTAATTTAATTTTAAGAGTGAAATAAAGTGGAACAGAATTCTGAAATTTTTGAAGCACTTTAGAATTTAATTATAGACATTCTAAAATAATTGTACAAATTGACTTCAGCTTCCCTCTGTTAATTCTGGACAAATGTGTGAAACGCGTCAATTTCATTATTTTTTACTGAAATTGGATGTACCCTCTCCTTTTTTGAGTTTTCTATATAGATAATAAGCTAGGATTCCTTTGGTTTTTATAGGGATTCATGGTGAGGACGTTTGGTGTAAAAAAATCGCAACAGAAAGGCTTCTGGCCGTAGTCCCTACCGGTAGTTGCCGTGCCATTTACAAGCTTGCACGTTTTTTAAAACTAAACCAGTCGACTACAAGTACACGTATTATTTCAAGATTAGTAAATTAGTAAATTGACTGTTCTTAGCCGCAAAAACTTAAATATGAAATCTATAAATAAGTTGACTTCAGTTTACCCTTGTTGCGTTGCAACAGTTAAGGTTATGAGTTCTCAGGTAAACTCTGAAGGTTGTCTGGATGTCGACGTGTTACTGGAAATCTCTGTTATGTCAATAAGAGGCGAGCTGTAATGTGTTTCTTGGAGTAATATAAGTAGTATTTTATATAAAAAAATTAAGAAGTAAAATAAACAGTTACTTATAAAATGTTTGAAAGGGGCAGAATATAAAAGGTTTGATTATGAAACGCAGTTTCAGCCATACATGTTGAAAATGACTCACAATTAAGCTATGAACAAAAATTTCAAATCATTTTGAAGTCGAATATATAAAATTCTCGTGTCGCAGTGTTTGTTGCCAAACTCCTACTAAACGGGTCGAACGATTCTCATGAAATTCAGTGTGAATGCGCGTAGGTCTGAGAATCAGTCAACATCTATTTTTCATACCCCTAAATTAAGGGTGATACACCCCAAGCATTTAAACCCGGTACGGAGTTCGCGGGGTCAGCTAGTAGTATCTATAAAAAAAATTGTTTGATCGGGGAAGAAGTGCCAGTCTGACTTACATTGTGACCATCCGCCTTCGGAGTAGCAACTTAGACTTGCTTAAGGTTGTATGTAGATGTCCATGAGTTGCAGTGCCACTTATTACCTGGTGGTCACGCTCATCTGATACTCTAAATAAAAATAAAACTTTGCCTCGTTGGGAACCGAACCGAGAACCTTTCGAACGACAATCCACTGTACTATTAGGGTCGTCAATTTAAATACGCACTTACAGTAATGACAAAATGACAGGAATATATGCTCGATAATGCAGCTATTACGAGGAATAATACCATATCTCATATTATTCAGTGATAACTGGTCAAATAAAGTGATTTGAACGTGTCATCAAAATAAGTGTATGCTTTGTTTCGACTATGAAATTACCTTTTCAGGTGTGAAATCATACGTACATTTGTACTAGATTAATTTATTTAATGAATGTAATAATATTACTAATTTAATTTAATTTCAATTTCCCTCGAAATTTCGACTGTTCGACAATGGGCATGATGACACTATTAAAGAATCAGAGAATAAATGGTTTTACAGAAAAATATATGCTAAAAAAGTTCTAAAATATGATCCCGTTTTAATATAAACATTAAGATTAATAAGATTTTCAATAAAATAAAAGTATTAAATACAGCAATCGGCCATGTTATTTGAAACGCCAAACAAAAGGAATGACGTCACGCCTAAGGAAAAGTCATCGTGTTGCTTGAAGTTTGACGAGCAAGCCGACGCCATGACACCTACGAGCGTTTTTGCGCTTAATTCAAGTTACATAGCAGAAAATACATTAATTTACGTTAAAACTTAAGTTTATTGCTGAAATAAACTTTTTTTCGCAACTAGGAGACATGTACCTACAATAAGGAAAGGTATTTAAAAATCTGTCATCATGCCTATTGTTAATGCACATTATTTAATTAATTATTATTTTTGCAACATAACGTTAATTACTTTCAAAGTTTTCTGCTTTATATGTGTCCCTGATTTAAAGCTTATTTCTATATCAAAATAAATAAATGTATTTAAAATAATAACAAACATGCTTTTAAAGTACATGAAACTAAAAAAGGGAAAAATAATCCTTAATATAAGCAGAAAATAATAATAAACAAAAAAAACGAGTATTATTGTGAAAAAATTGTGGATTATTCGGTATAAGTAAAATATGGCACAGAGCACCCCACGCTTTTTTCACATTAATAGTAGTATTTTTTGTTCATTATTATTTTCTGCTTATATTAAGGATTATTTTCACTTTTTATTTTTGATGTGCTTCAAAAGCGTGTTTTTTAGGTTGTTATTGACAATTTTATTTTCCAAGTTTTCGGAATTAGATAAACTCATGAAATTATTGTATTGTCACCGATTCTTGATAGGTGACCAAAATTTGAATTAAAACTGTCTATTGAAAGTGAGTCAAAATCGAGTCCAAAGGAGAGTTACAAACAAACTCACAAACATAAAAGTGAAGCTAATATACGCGTGCTCTAAAAATACGCAATGGCTATTTTATCTATGTAGGAAATATTTAAAACTTATAATCTGGCCCGGCTTAGCTCGGGTGATTTGAGTATAACTGTCCTACAGGAACATTATATTTCTCTGGGATAAATAGTAACATGTATGCTATAACAGACTGTGCTCTATCTCCGTGCCAAAAATCATCCTGATCCGATCAGCCGTTTTTGCATAAAAAAGGAAACAAACATAGATATATCCATGCTCGCGAACTTTCAGAATTCGCGAATTTTAGAATATTACTATTTTATTAACAAAAACTGCGAATAAATATAATTCATCAAATTTTGTCTTAAGTAACGTATTAATTTCTTACAAAAACAATAATATTAAATGACCATGTTTTCTACGCTTAAAAAAATATGTAGTTTTAAAAACTAAAAAACACGTTTTTGTGAAAATACGAAATAAAAAGTAAAAAATAAGAAGAAAATGTATTTTACTGTAAAAAAAAGCGTGGGGTATTTTCACAAAAGCGTGTTTTTTAGTTTTTAAAACTACATTATTTATTTTTAATTTTTTAGTTCGTTTTTTTTTCATATTATTGCATTGTCATCGACTTTTGACTCCTGTGCAAATTTTCAAGTTAATCAGACGCTTAGAAGTAGGTGAAACTGAAGTTAAAAGATTCCGTTACATACATACATACAGGTCAAGCTAATATAAGCGTGTTAATGAAACGCTTCAAAACAGGAAAACGAAAACAAGGATCATGAGATTTCGCTAATTGTTCCAGATGAGCAAATAATACTGAGATAAAGATAACTAAAGCTCGAACACAACAAGAAAATAAATAAGAAGTATCGGAAGGTTTGATTAAAGTAGCGGTACTCAGTGTTCGCAGGATCGAGACGTAGACTATAGCGGCCACCGGCCACTAAACATTAAAGGAGGTATAAAAAAAATCATTCTCCTTGAACACAACAAAAAACTAAATAAGAAGATAGAATGTTAGAATAGATAGAAGGGCAAATAAAATGTTTTCATTTCATTTCATTTCAAGAATATTCTATTGCCACTATTCAAAGTCCCGATGATAATACGAGTGTTATCATCGTAAGTGGTCACAGGATCGGGACTTAGAGAATCGGGGCTGCCGTCCTCTAACAAGTATAATAGACATCGAAACAAAGACACCTTGCTCGTTATAATAACATGTATAAACCGATTTTGATATGAAAAATTTAAGACGGGATACACTAATTTTTAGCTTAGTGACGTATCCTCTAAAACTACTCATACAAGTTTCGATTTTTATTACCTTCATCATTATTTTTAATTATTTTCATATTTCATCAAACCTTAAACCTTAATATAAATATATATAATATATAAATATTGATCATTATCAAGTTTTACAATATATAAGCGCTTCGACTTATTATCTAGCACGCAGAAGTACCCAACATCAAATACATCAAAAAAAATTTTTTTTCATATATTTTTTTAAACACAAATATCAATGTATATTTTATATTATAACCTAGTATATTTGTTCTGTACACAAGCTATCCTGCTACCAGGTTAGAAAATATTGTGGATTCAGAGGGTGTAAAACCAGATGGATTGGTTGCCTATACGTGTATGTAGATCCTATATGTGTATGTACATGGATGATATATTTAGTTGCTCTAACCTTATTAGCTACATGTAGCCGCGTTGCTCTACGTACAGAGCTCTTGTGATAATAGCCCCACTATCCTGAGCTACGACGGATTAATAAGTGCTTCGATTCGGGATATTGTCGATTGATAAATAATTGCCGTTTTTTTATTTGTGTGGAATAGTATTAGACGAGCATGCTGGCCACATGGTGTTAAGTGGTCGCTGCAGCTCATGAACATTTCACACAACTTCAAGCAAGTGTTACTCTTGTCTTAGTTCGCATGCAGCTCTGCTATTCCAGAGCCTGATGGTCACCGCATATAAGTCTAGCACCATTTCATGCAAAGGCAACAGAATTGCACGGTAGAAGTGTCCACGGGTGAATCATAAAATCAAAAATAAAACATCTGACGACCCGCGTGGCGTAATGGTTACCATGCCGGACTACGGATCGGAGGGTCCCGGGCTCGATTCCCGGCGAAGCAGAAATTTGAATAATGAGTTTGAAATTTCTGTTCTCGGTCTGAGTGTTTGTGTTTATGTCTTTTTGTATGTAAATGGCACCCAATACACAGGGTGTCGCCCGAATAATTACCTTCTTCAATAATTAATTATTTTTATTTAAATCTTCGTTTGGCATCTGAGGCACCAGCCGAGATAGACAGCGAGTTACTTATTTGACATTTGTGTACCGCACTAATACCCACTCAACAGTCCGGCTCCAATATTTCCAGCGGAATCTACCGGTGACTTACACGTGGCGTTACAAATTGACTCTTGGGAGTGCAATGTTTTTGAGCAAATTTTTTTTGCTGTTGGTCCGAGTTCCCACTGTAGTTGTGTACAAAACCGAAAGCCTCCACTTAGTCGCGTTTTTTGATGACGTATAGCATCGTCAGATTGATAGAGATACCGGATTATGCTGGATTTGTACTTGTGGTTTGTATCACGTATGAAAGTCGTACAAAATAGTACATTTTGCAAATCTTATAATTTTCATATAAAAATTTCATTTTCAACTGTCGCTATCCCTAAATATTTCCATAACTAATGGTCAGAACATTTATTTTTTATTAATACCTTGCAACACTTCATTATAGACTTCAAGCACTAAGAAATCTAGCTGATGTGACGTAATTTAAAAAGGCTATTATAAAATGGTTTCAAGTTTTAGTTGCTTACTTCTCTATTGATTTATTTCATGTTTGTCAAATATTTGAATGACAATAAGAACATTTATTTTTACATGGGATCAAAAGTACTAAGGAATAGATGCAAACCACCATCAAAATAACTGTCTACCCCTTTTTAACCCTGTTAGAAGAAGAGTTTGAATAAAATAAGTACCATCAGTTATGTTAAAAAATGTTAATGCAAAATTTGAAGTAGATAGAACCAAGGAATCATGTTGTCCCATACAAATTTTACCCCCAGTTTTCATCACCTTAGGGGTAGAATTTCGAAAAATCCATTCTTATCGGAAATCATACAAAGAGCCCTCCAAGTTTCAGGTATCAACGACAAGCGTTTTGGGCTGTGGCTTGATCCATCAGTTCAGGAAAGATTAAATTGTTGTTCTTTATGATGTCAATGAATTTACTCTTAAAATGTTTATTTTTCTGCGCATCTATGGCTGGATCTCTTCAAAATGAGACCATAATATATTTTTCATGTGCATCGCCTCGTAGTCACTGGGATAAAAATCGGCTTGTTCTAGATTGCTTCAAGATACAATTAGGTGAAGCGGTGGTACTTTTCCGGTCTAACCATTAAAATTCTACCACCTACAAAAATATCTACATATCATATAATTTTAAACCATTAGGTAACACCTAATAATAATACATAAACTGACCAGAATACAATTGAATAATACACCACATTGCAATTCCTCTCTCGAAGCAACGGAAAACAATCAACAACCATACAATGAGCCCCAACCGTGTTTGACAAACTCGAAGCCTGACGTTTAATCATTTCTCTTTACCCCGGCAAGCAGCGGAATAAACCCTTAGACTCGGACTCCACCGGTGCGGAGATGAGAGATCATACAACAATAGAATATTGTTATAGAAACATGTCTCAGCTCTGCTCCTGTGAATATCATAGCACAGAGTTTTATCAAATTTATTTTACGGAATTGAAGCGCGCATGGCTTTGTGGGTGTTGTGGAACATTGATGTGATCTAAGCAATTAAATGACATGGAAGGGAACAGTAAACTGTAAAATAGGTAACCACTTTTGGCAAATCTCAAGCGTGTTTTCATGCTTTAAAGGCTGCGGTTAGCTGTCATCCTTGTTGTGTTTATTATAGGTATTATAGTAACCATCGAACATTTTCGGCAGCTTTATGTAAAAACTTCTGACAGCAGGTTGCTTACTAACACACATCCGTTCAAACCCGAATTGGAGCAGCATGATGGAATAAGTTCAACACCTCCCCAAACCAAAGCAGCCGGCAACGTATCGTAGTCAGCGGGTAGTGTAGTGACATAATCTACCCCCTCAACTAGGCTGGTTGACTAGAAACATGTTGCCTCAAAAACATCTCTTTTAGTCTTCTCTTAGGACATCTCTTCAATTCTCGCTTTTCTGGATACCAAGCCTAATTCAGACATAATAAATATGAATCCTTCTCGAAGCGAACAATGGAGGTTTAGTCCCTTAAACTCCCGTGCCACTTAATTTATAGAGTGAGTTTTTGCATACAATAGTCCACTGTTGCTGAAATGTTTAGAAGGGTAAAAAGTAAAGACGTTCTTTTAATTCGGAAATGTAGTATGTAGTAGCTATGTAAGCTTGAGTTTTTTATACTTAAACTAATTTTAAGTCTAGGATCTTCATTACAATAAAAAAAGAATTATTTATAAGCATAAATTGTAAATTTCTCAACCAAGATTAGTAATGGATATTTTATAACTTAAGGAGACTACGATAATGACTGCGAGACACGAGGATACCGGGTTCAAATCCTCAGCGCGCACCTCTGACAAAGAAATTTGTAATGTGCGTTTTTATCGCAGCTCTTAACGTGATGGATTATGACCTGTATTCCTCTTTACCGAGAGGAAATCTGAGCCCAGCAGTGGGACATAAAAAAGGGTTGTGGTTAGGCGATTTGTTATTATCATGTTACTTTCATTTTTCATAGGTTTAATATCTATATAAAACACTCTCAATTATTGCTAGCTTGCCGGCATAATGTTTTCAGGAGTGCTTATCGGTTTCTGATTCGCAGTTTACCGAACTCCTTTCATATTGGATGAAGGAGAAGAGTATCATAGGCATCTTTGTCTATGATTAGTAAAAAATAAAAATAGAATATTATCTACGCCTGCCAGTATGGCGGCGGTTGCATACGAACGGTACTTACGTCGACTAGCGTTCTTTGGCTATGTTCGAAAATATTCATAAGTACTAATCTAAAACCCATCAAAAACTACAAGCGGAACCTTGAAGCGGCAGACTGCAGTCTGGAAGAACGTCCAGGATCCTGTGACTGTATATAGGAGAGGTGGCTTCGATTCAAGAATTCCGTAAGTACGATATGAATACTTTATGTTGGGGGTGTGGGCATTAATTGAGGTGTTTCCACTTTCCCAACAGTGGGCTTGGGCCATAATTACGCGCCCGCCCATCCAGGTTGAAAAAATTAATATTATTTTAAGAACTAAGAAAACATTTTTATTGCACACTTACACACACATTCTATGAAATATTTTACTTTCTACCACATTAATAACATTTTAAAAGAACTTGTTTTGAAAAGTACAAAAGAAAATAGATTAATAAATTTATTCTAAACTCATGCTTTACATAGTCCTATTTCCAAACACACATTCGATAATGTTGCAACATTGTCGAAGACATTTAAAATCCGCACAATAAGCCTACAACAACCATTTCTGACAGGCTCGAAATATGACATTTAATCATTTCCCTTTATCCTGGCAAAGACAGCGGAACATCCCCTGGGTCCATACAATACGGGCCCTTCACACCCCTTAGCGAACAGTAGGGGTTTCAAACCCTTGCCGGTCCATTCACTGAGTTTTTGCATGCAGGTGATCCTTAGCAAATTATTTGGTTCCCTAATGTAGTAAAAAATTAATGAGCACAAATGACATTTTTATTAAATACTTGCCGCAGCCCGCGACTTCATCCGCGTGGACTTTGGTATTAGTCATAGCTTGATGTTAAATGGACTGTTCAGATTTTCCCCATTTTTGCAAAATTTTAACTGATAATTCGCTCCTATAAGTCGCAGAGTATTGTTATATTACTAAGCCTAAAGCCTTCCCCAATAAATGGACACAAACACAAAAATATCTTTTCAATACAAACTTGTATGAACACGCTAGTCTCAGGAACTGTCCTGAGATTAGCGCGTTCAAACAAAGAAACAAACAAACTCATCAGCTTTATAATATTAGTATACTAGCAGATGTGTATTTTACTTTACTTTGTCCTGGCAAAGACAGCGAAACATATCCTATGTCCGAACAATGCGAGCAAACAATAGGCGTTTTAGAATCTTGCCGTCTCATTATTGGGCACCGAGTTTTTGCAACTGTATGATTGTAGGTGTCAGGACACAATATATGTAATAATATATATTTTTTATCATTTATTATGTCTCTAAGCTGAGCACAAGTCTCAGAAGTGAGAGAGGTTTTGGGACTAGGGCGACATCATGCCCTCGAGTTATTATGAGTTACTTTCAGACATGTGATCGAAAACATCGCATTCAAGCATTTTTTTTAATAAAACACAGCGAAGCAGCGATAAATATGCACTTAAATTTCGTTTATTTTGCTTTTTTTGCATTTTTTTCATTATGTTATGACAAAAAAAATGTTTCAATTAAGTATCAAAACAAATTTGGAGCAAAAATAATTAAAACATTATTTTTTGTCAAAGGTGCGTGTCAGACCGCGGTCTTAACCGCTCGGCCATCAGCGCTCAACATTACAAATTATTACAAACTATTAAAATAGCGTATGAAACCGAAATCCCCCAACATATCCCAGCTCTTTCTAAGCAAGTCCGATTCCAGGACCATAAAGGCTCATCAATCGGAAACCAGTCGATGCTAATCGGTTCCGTACCAGTAGTGTCGCAGTGCGGGGGCGAGGGGACCTAAGGGAGCCCACGATGCTAAATGTGGGTTTACTCGATCTGGTGACGTCTGGGGTCGTGGGTGGTAGGAAAATGAAAAGGTTGTTTTTTGTTGAGGACAACGTCTCCATATTTACAAAATTAAAAAAGAGGCGCATAAAATGTCAAGCTTGCTAATTAAATCCGTAAAATAAAAATACACAGCGAGAGTGTCAAAATAATATATTTTTTTATTTCTCAGTTTCATGTCCTGCCCTTTTAATCCCAATAGATAAAGTAAACATTAAAATCCTTAGATTACTGTTATATTCGTTACAATACTACGGTTATGATACGATACAATACGATTAGCATCTATTCTTTCTTTAAAACTACCTACATCCTCGAACTGTAACGGAATATTCTAATCGACCCATTTTTGGTCACCTTCTACCTTAGAATTCGGAGCAGCGCAACTGCACACGACCTCAGGCAAGACTCAGGCTTGCTTGAGGTCTTGAGTAGACGTGCGTGTTCTGCAACTACTTTTACGTGACCTGCAAGCTCATCTGCTACTCCATCTAAAAGAAACTCAACAAGGTACAAGTAAATTGACGACCATATTGAGTACCCGTTATCATGCCGGACTGCCGTCCATGAGACTTGGGTTCGATTCCCAGCAAGTCATGGATTAGACTGATGAGTTTTAATTAATTATCTTGATTTGAAGCGCGCATGGCTCGGCGGTTAGCGTAGAACGCAAACGATCTATGCAACTAAGCCAAACGGGCGCGGTCGGGTGTGAGATGGGTGACCGCTAGTGGCAAAAAAATTCATACGTGTTTCCGTGCTTCGGAGGGCACTCTAAGCCGTCGGTCCCGGTTGTTATCGATAGATGGCAGTCGTTAAACCTTGTCGGAGGCCTTATAGGCGGTTTGAAAACATCCGACAGCGGGTTGGCCACCAACCCGCATCTCCACCAACCCGCATTGGAGCAGCGTGGTGGAGTAAGCTCCAGGCCTCCCCAATAATGGGGAGAGACCCGTGCCCAGCAGTGGGACGCAAAAAGGGTTGATGCCATCTTGGTTTGAGTGTTTGTTTTTCTGTCTTTGTGTGTGTCAGTAGTAACCACGACATAGAGAATCCTAGTATGAGTGTGTAGCTATAAGTGATTCTAACGCGTTCGAGAAAATCCGAAAATCCCCTCGTGCGTCACCGGGGTTAGCGCGGGGGTCGCTCTAATTCGAACGTTGCAGCGAAATGTTATTGGTGTTAAACCCGCTCCGCTGTAATCTGTCACCGATCAGAGTGGAGTTTTGCTGTCTGACGCATGGCTGGTGTTAGCGGCGGTTTGTCCAATGAAAATTCTAAAATCTTTTGCACAATTTTAATTTTTTTTACATTATTGAACCTTGTAAAAGTTTGTACACCATTTCTGTTAATGTCCATGTCTTCTATGTATCTGTGAACAAAAATTATAAAATAAATTAATAAAAGTCCTGAAATACCATGAAAGTGTAAGCGGCTTCAAAAATTTAAGAGCATTCATTTTAAACTCGCATCGAAATAAAATTTTGATTGGAACCTATCAAATTTGAACGAGTAGAACTTGTTCACTCCTTGACATTCAAATTTAATAACTTGTTTATTGTATTTAACGACATTTTAATGGTTTTCAACGACGACTACTGGGGGCTTCTAGAGCTACGGGCGGCGAGGGTGGGAAGTAGGAACATCCAGTAGGCGGTCTTGACGGGAGGGTGGCGAGTGCTCTCCTAAGTTATGTCCGTATTTAGTCATCGGTGCCTTCGGCTAGATGCTAGAGTCCGCCTAGAACGATGAGATGAGGTAGCCCACTGAGTGGTGCTTGGTATAATAGAAATCCAACATAACCCGATACAACACATAAAATACCAGAGTCCCTTTAAGGGATCCCCTGGTACCAAAATAAACGATACTTTTACTAAAACGTCATCCTTTACTTCATTTTTTTCAACCTGTTATGTCTCACATATATAATATGTTATGTCTCACTACTGGGCACAGGTCTCCTCTCATAAGTGCGAGGGATTTAGGCTATACTCCACCACGCTGGCCAAGTGCGCACATTGCATATTTCTTTGTCAGAGGTGCGCGCTGAGGATTTGAACCCGGGATCGGTCGCGTCGAAGACCGCGGTATTTTCCCACTCGGCCATCGCTGCTCAAAACAGAAAACTGCTTCACGGCAGTTTAAATCCTTATTTGTTAGAAACAAACAAACAGCAAGAATTGAATATTATATTATTTACGTATATATGACCGTTTCACCCGGGCGAGCCTAATCCACGGAAAGCAGGTAAGCTCCTTATTAAAGAAAACAATTTTTCAAATCGCCCGACGTCCCGACTCGCGCTAAGTCCCGAACAAAAACGTCCAAACTTTGCGCTTTTATTATCGGGATTTGGGACGTTCAGCTTACAACCTACAACACATAAAGTATAAAGTTTTGAAATGTTTTGTTGGCGTAATGTTATACCATAATTAATGTTGCTTATCGCGGTCAAATGGCAATCTGTTGCGAATTTTATTAATATTCAATTGCATTGTGTAATACGGATAAATACAATATTCGGTGACAATTTAGGTTATGTGTGGTTTTATTTGCTAACCTGAAGTGTCATTGTTATTGGGATTCATAGTTATAATGTATACTGATGTCCTAATGAATAGTGCATTAACTAGAATTTTAGCAAACTCTGAAGACTCTCGTAGTATTGAAATAAAGGTCAAATTCATCAAAATTTACTGAAGGCATATTTCTCTATGATGAGATTTTTTTTAACTAAACAAGAAGAAGAATTTACATTCTTATTTCAAAACGACGTTAATTTTTACTATTCATATATGAAAATTACACATGAACTAACTTTTCGACAGCGACTTTGCTCGCTTGAGCTAAAAATATTTTCGTCCTAAGAATGAGATATCTTTCTTGGGAAAAAGTAGCGCGGGTGTTGGAGTGACCTTATGAAATATTTTAATGCGTAGAAATAGGGAGATGGACATAAGCAACTTTCGAGCAACTTTAAACATTACATTTCCATATGTAGATCCAATATATTGTATTTTATTATTTTTAACGTGAATGAATCCGTGGGGCGCAGGTAGTACGTGTTTTATAAATTTTATCAAAAATACAGGCAACGAGTTCTCCTGCGTGCCTTTACGCTCTACTTCAAAAGCTAAGGTTTTTCAAAAAAGATGCAGAGTTCCAGCGCTTTAAAAAAATTCCAAAATTCGTCGCGAAAATGCTCCAAGTTTCACAAAAATCGCACACACTGCTAATTAGAGCGAAGCGGCAAAAAGGTTAATTATTTTCTTTATGCAATAGCCGTTCGGTGCAGGATGTCTCACCGGGTACGATAAGAGACTGTTAGGCGAACAGTTCAGGAAAGAAAATCATGGGTTTATGGCAGTGGGGCTTTGATGCCAAACTGCCAAGCCTTGAGCGCGGATTCAGTTCGGAATATTTAAAATATTAGAATATATGTGGGAGAAAGACCAAAACTAATGTTACATTGATTTTCGTTTTTTTATTGTGTATGTGAAGTGCGAATCGGTGATAAGAACTAGAGCTTATCAATAAAGCAGTCATATTTATTGGAATTACTTGACTTACTAAGTTCCACTGAACTTACTTGACACTGAACATTTTCTGACAGAACAGGGTTATTAGTTATTTGACATGTACGTAATAAATAAAATCTTTCTCTGTAAAAAAAAATTAATAAAGTAATCTCATAGAGAAAAATTAAAAGAGCTGATCATCAATTCCTTTACATGTTTTAAAACTGCTATAGCTAATTTTATCTACATTTTACCTTATCCTTTCGGTCACATCATTTTCAATTAATAGAAAGCTAAAATATAGTATCAAGGGTTTCGGTGAGCTACATACCTAAGCAATGTACAGGCTGTTTTAAACAGGTAATTACAAATGGAATAAATTCTCTGAATGTCGTTAACTAATTAAGGTACGTATTATACTAAAAATCTTTTTGGTTGTCGACAAAAGGCTGGAATATAAATTTACCGAATAAATGGTTTTGTACTTAGCTTCAAGACATTAATTAGGTAAAAAAATGTATAAATGAGATGTTATTATATTTTACAAGAAAGTTTATTACATTTTATAAGAAATAATTTTAGTTTATCTTTGAAAAATATGCTCTTTTTTAAATTTTTTTGATGACTTATTTATCATAGTGGTGGAGCAATATTTGTAACAATGAAAATGATACACAATTTTTAATATTTAAAATGTCAAATAAAAGAATGAAAAAGCATACAGTCTTATAATTTATTTATCATTATAATTTTCTGAAATAATTTAATTTATCAATCAAGTGTTTTTTTTTAATTTCATTAGTTGTTTATATGTTAGGTTAGTTACAATCTTACTCGTGTAAGTGTTTTAACTATCTGCAACCGATTCCTTAAAAAATACAAGAGCTGTTCGTTTTATTAGATCTCCAATGGCTCTGACTCGGAATTTTCTCTCCATTAATACTGTACCGACGGTCAGTTCCGTAAAAGTGTTATTAGCTACTGTGTCTTGAACTTAGCTCTGGGTGTGAGAACTGGGCACGAAGGGTCAAAACATTCTGGATATTTATCTGTAGGTAATATATACTTAATCTTGAGCTCCGTTCTAGATGTGAGATCGAAGTACTAAAGGTCAATACTTTCTGGTTATTCACTGTAGATAATCGCTACTTCATCTTGAGCTGCGTTCTAGATATTAGATCGAAACGCTAAAGATCAAGGCTTTCCAGATATGTCTCTGGAGATAATTCTACACAACGCAGGCACTAGCAAAGTAATCGCGAGGGATTACCGACTCTGATTGCATTGGTCCTATACATTGCATATTAATATGCCCTATAAATAATTATGATTCCCTGATGTAAAAGTTATTCATATGTTTGGCAGTGGGTGACATAATAATGACTTTTCAAATACTTTGAAAGTATTTCATTTTTAGCTTATTATATTCTGAACTTAAAGCATCAAGACGAATGACAGGTATGACACCCGTCAGAGGAGTGGCCTTTACGGGCGAACCCCTCGTCCCAACGTGCATGCACAATGTGCCTTCTAGTTATACAACTAGTGTGTCTGTGTGTCTGTGTCAGTGTTGACGGTGCATAGAAAATGAACTTGTTAATTGAAATTGATATATTTAGAAATGTATGCGTCTGTAGCGATGAAAGAATATTTGTGAATGTGTGATAAAATTAAAATGAGTGCGTTCTTTCCTCGCACCAGATTAGGCACAAAAATTATGTATCGAGGCGAGGCGCTATGCCGCCTCTCCTGAAGGGTGAGTCAGTAACTTTGATGCTCTAATATTCTGAACAATCATTTTACTAATTTACTTCTGTTAAAATTAGTTGTAGGATCTGAAATTAACCTAGGTAACAGTTAAAACACAGACAAGATCTCTTTGTCTCTGTATCTAAAATGTAGAAAAAATCGGTTGAGCTCTATTTAACTAAATTTATAAAGCATTAGTTATAAGGATCTAGAATAAAACTCGGTGACAGCGAAAGATCCGACAAGATCTCCAATGGCTGTAACTCGGAATTATTTTCTCTCCATTAATACTCTACCGACGCTTAGACATGTAGCAGTACTATTAGCTTCTATATCTTGAACTTTGTTCTGGGTCTGAGAACTGGGCACGGAGGGTCCAGGCGTTCTGGTTATTTCTCTGTAGGTAATCTCTACCTTATCTGGAGCTCCGTTTTAGATGTGAGAACTAAGTTCTAAAGGTCAAGTCTTTCTGGTTATATCTTTGTAGGTAATGACTACTTTATCTTGAACTACGTTTGAGATGTGAGCACGAAGCGTGAAAGGTCAAATCTTTCTGGTTATTTCTCTGTAGATTATCCTATACGACGCAGACATTAGCGACTCAATCGCGAGGGATTACCGACTCTGATTGCATTTGTCCTATACATTGCATATTCATTACCGATTCTCTAATTAGTGTAACCGCATATTCATAGCTAATTCTGTTAGCTTTTATTTATTTATGAAGAATATTGTATTAGCTAATTCCGTATTATTATGATATTTTTAGTAGCGGTAATTCGATTGTTCCGTTTCCGACACCTTCGCCATGTTGATTCCATCAGTTAATCATAGCCAACTTCCGGTCACATGAATTGTCGTTATTTTCTCCGACCAAGCTGCAAGCATTCGTGTTAGAAGCACTGAGGGATCGAGACGTGGCTAAGGAAAAGCATTAGTAAAGAGTAGAAGTGTTAGTGTATAGATAAAATATTAAGTGAAACAAGTAAAGGATTGAAGGAATAATAGTTAAGTTGATTGTTAATATGTAAGTACTCCATTTTTATTCTGTTGGTGGTTTATTCGTTCTTGAAACATTTACATATGTGATTTGTATACTGCATAACTACGAAATATACGTGCAATTGTAAAGTGTTTTATCTTTTATTTAACAAAAACCCGCATTCTGAGCTGTGAGCCAACAGTTCAGAAGTGGGATAATAAGAGAATTTACTGTTTTCTTTCACGTCCACAACGGCCAATTCTGTAAATAAGTACTCTAATACTAATCTGATGATTGAAGTTTCTTTAATTTGTTGGAATATCGAACCGGTGAACGCTTAGGGGTGAACGTCAATTATTTTACAACCACATGTTTTATTAACTTTTATTGTAATAAATTTGCAGTATACTTATCAACCCACTTCACTTCATTTTTTTTTATCAAAATATGAATAATTTATGAAAAAAACGCAGATATTTAAAGAAAAAATACGTAATTTATGAAATCAACTTAATTTCTTTTCTCTGGATCGGAAACACCGCCGTGGTGTATAGACTTAGATATAAATATTTAAAGCCCTGAGAATGGATGTTACGTATTACTATATGTTTAGTGCGTTAAAGATTTATATATTATTTTAGATTAATAAGATGCATGATTAATTATATCTTTTTACAGCTGTGGTACACTAGATGTGAACAACTAGTTTTGATGAAGGCTTTTATAAATGTGACTTTTCTTTTAAATTTATTGCCCTTACAGGAAGTTGGTACCCACTTTTTACTTTTTTTTTATATGATGAATGGATATATAATGGCTCGAGTTGGTCTACCTTATTTTACCAACATCAACAAAAAGATGAGGTTCTCACGTTATATTTAGTATTGCATCGAATAATCCACATATTAATTAAAATTTGACATTGACCTTTGTAAATATGAATGAAAACTGATACCATAGAACTAGTAAAGTATTTATTTGATGCTTATAATTCATAATCCTTTTTTTTGCGATAATAAGGATACAAAAAAATGCTGAAATGATACGAGTATGTACACTTTCCACTTATTCTACCTTATCTACATGTAAATTGATGTAATTTTACAGGCAGCAATCGCTGAAAACGTATGAATTCTAGGAAAACGTATCCACTGTGCCACAATGCCAACTAGGACCTAAAATGATTGTAAGGCAAAGATTTGAATGTTTCGTGAATTCGGTAACACTGTATTTTTTTTACATAATTTCAATCTACAAGGGGGTGCCAATATCATGTTTTCGTATTTGTCTTACAGTTCCATTGGTAACGTAAATTTTTGTCGTAAATTTATTCAGATATCTATACATACAAGCATAAGACTTTGATATACAATGAAGGTAAGGTTAAAACTTAGTGTTTAAGAAATGATGGCTTACAGATTTGCATATCCTCAATTATTCTTTTTGTGGTGGATGCTGTACTGCACCTAGGGGTGCTTAACATGAAAAAAAAATGATGATGGTGTTGATGGTGATAATGATAAATACAACGATGATGGTGATGATAATTACGATGATATCATTTTCGAGAAAAATACATTCCATTGTCTGATTATAGACATATATAAGTCTGGTGATGTTTTTCTTTAGCTTTGGATAATTCAATACTATATTAATTTGTTCTCTTTTTTCTTTTCGATTCTAAAGTCGATTTTAAATAGATTATGTACTCAAATGTGTCACTTTGCATTTTTGTTATCTTTTATTATGATTAAAATGAAATATGTACTCAAATGTGTAATTTTGCAGATAATAATATTATGGACGAATACCCCCGAGAAAGACTATCTTGGATTGGAGGTACGATCAGGGCTAAGGTAAGCACATGTAAGCCCAGGTCTAAGAGCCAAATGACTCTCAGGTCGAGCAGGAATGAGGGACTTAAAAGGATGCTCAGGTCGGGCAGGAGGGAGTCCAGGTTAGAGGACCAAAAGACGCTCAGGTAGAGCACGAGTGAGCCCGGGAGAGCAGCGATATGCGTAGGATGGAGGGAGATCGAAAGCCTCTGTTAGAGGGCATAAGATTATTCAGGAGCAAAGGAGCCATAAGGTTTGCAGAGGAGGCCTTCAAGACCCAACAACGCAACTCGCAACGTCTTGGTAGAGGGAAGCAGCATCTGAGCGGTAATTTGAAATGAAATGTAATGAAATCATGAAATGAAATTATTTATTTGCCAAAATGTGGTATATGAATAGTTGGTTTTTTTAGAAAATTATAGTCTCACATTAACCAAAATTTAGTGAGCAAAATTACAAAAAAAAGAGAAAAAAAATTGAATTACATAAACATTGGTGTGCAAAGTTTCTATTTAACATTATTTGAAATTATAGTATTAAAAACTATTTTGTAATAATATTTATATACTATATACTTATATATGTATTTGAGCTACGGTGAGTTGTCACTACAACTATACTACCACTGTAGTCAAGGGGATTTTGAAATTGAGATAATTTTAGATAAGTTCTTGTCAATCCTAACGTATAAAAGTTAGTCCCGTTGACGCGTCTTTCTGTCTGTCTGTCTATATGAACTAGGTAGTCTCAAACTACCGCACAGATTTCAATGCGCTTCTCACCAATAGTGTGAATTTTGAGGAAGGGATAGGTGTATAAGTCATTAGGGTTTCGTTTTCGAACTAATTGTAGTATAACGAGGCTTTGTTGGGAGCCTTGCTTTTTGGGAGCTTTGTATGCGTGCACTGTGGTCTAGCAGACATTCATTGGGGTAATGTGCTGGGGAATTGCAGATCTACAATAACGCTGAGAAGGAGTTCGTGATTTCTCTAACTCCTGAGGTTGACTCACAGATGCTGAATGTTTGGAATATGAATTCGAAGTACTGCGATGTTTTCGAAGCTGTTTTGTTCCCGTCACCCGTCACACTGGGGTTGCATATTATGTAACGGTGGTACGGCGTTGAGCGGAATTCTGAATCGCAGTGGCGTTATACGTACCATGTTAAGGTGGAATAGAGTTTGTTGAAATAGGTAGGCTCCGTAGGTTGTTTTAGTTAAATTGGTGAAGTTTTTTTTAGTTAAATTGAAAAATCTTTTAATAGCGATGTAATACCGGATTTTGATCCTTTGTGTAAAGAGCAAACCATTTTAATCTGGATTAAGAAGGTGGAAGAATATTCAGAAATATGTGTATAAGATGGGGGATATGATTCGCTGCTCTTTTCCAAAGTTGGTCGGGCTTTAGGCTATTGTAGGCAATGTTTGTAGAGAGCTGTAAGTAACCTTATAGTCGCAGTGGGTGTTCAAGTGGCCAATTTACCGAACCTGGGCGGGTGCGAAATTATTTTGGGACAGTCACTGTGGGACATCGTAAAGTGTATCAAACTTACGGTATTGAATGTAGGGTTGAAGCCTTCAGCGGTATTAATCGAAGCCTGGTACCAAAGCCTTCTTTGCAAAACGCTAATATGTTTTTCATTGTGGCGAGATGTCGGCAAAGTGTTCTTTGTGTGACGAGACTTGCTTTGATTTGGTTTGAAAGCAGAATAGGTTCAGGTCTTTTAAATTAGATTCACAAACTGATAAAGGTGAGGAAGAGGTATTGCTACAAATAACATTGTACCGTTAGGTGTGAAGGGCCACTAAAGTTGCTGTAGTGCAGGTTATTGCATATTATTGGCGAAGCAATTGATTTTTATGATGTAGATGAGTGTTTCAGATTGCTTAGTTCTCTATAGATATAACTGGGAGTTCGACATTAATAATTATTGATAGGATGAACATAGAAAGTACACCCATCAGAAATTGGTAACCATCCGTTTTGCATTTTAGAGCAAATCATGAACTGATTTTTATTGCCCTAGTTTTTAGTTTGTCTGAAGGAGGCGTTTATAAACATGGATTGCTCGGGGGTGTAGAAAGCAAGTGTAAGATATGGACGGTCGATTTACTGATTTAATGGCGTCCTCTCTGGTGTTGTGTAATATATCATATTGCATAGGCAGTGGCCTGTTATTTTACAGATTGTGGGACGTACATACATGAGAGTTGTTTAAAACTCCTTTTTTGGTTGTAATAGTGTTTATGAGTAAAATGTATCTCTGGTACGGGGAGATGGAATTGGGGTTATTGACTGATATTTTAAACTGGTTTGATCTTGGTAGAGGATTTGGCAATTTTGTTGTAGAGTAGGCGTCTATACATCAAACATATAAATTTGAGAAGTGTATGTGCGGGATGTGATCGTTTCAACTTGGGGGATAGATAGAAAAGTGCTGGTTAGTGACGTCGCTAGCCTGTTATGGTACGGGATGTTGGTGGGACTCTATTTACTAGAAAGCGATAGATCAATAATTAATTGTTTGATATTCCAACTATTTGAATTTATGTGATGGTGGGTAGTCTTTGTTCGTGTTTTGTTTATAAGTGGTACATTCTGGACATCAGTCAACTACCCAATTATCTTAGATGGATGTAATAGATACTTATGGAGTATAGTGAATCTCGAGAGTAGTAGAGGTTCGGCATTAACTGTTTGTGCGTCCAAGTTTGATGTAAACATTTACGGGGATTCACTTGCAGCAAGGGCCTACAAATGCAGGGGATTGGGGAGACTATGAATTGCGGTCAAGTGGTTATGACTGGCAATAGGAATGCAAGCGGGCACTGAGTTGCGGTAAGGGTTAGGACAAAAAGGCCGATTTCGCTTGGAAGTTTTAATAGACGGGGATTGCTTCTCTACTTGTTTGAGGTACCTTGGTTTTACTGATATTGGTGTAAAAGTTGTTTAGTCAAGGACTAAAAATTTTTGCACGGATTGATGTGATAGTAAGGGTTGTTCTTGTATATTTAGTTAGCCGTGTTTGCCTTCATGAGGCTTGCACATATTACAGGGATTGGTCACGGATATAAAATTGTTTGTTCCCATTATGCACCTCTTGAAAATGGATTCTTGTTTTTTCGGGCTGGACCCGATCCTCGGCTTTGTGAAAATAAAATGATAATAAAGTGAAATTTGTCTGTTATGGGTAATGTAGTTGCGGACTGGGTCTTGCATCTGAGTGAGAAGGTGTCTCGCATTAGTCTTTGTAAGGAATTTTTGGACATGTTTATATTTTGCTTTAGAGTTGATTGCTATGAAGGTTTAAAATATATAGTTTATTAGTTCGCTGTTGAGTCGAATGAGCCGTTTAAACACATTTGATCGGGTTTTTGAAAGAAAAATTGACAAAAGGTCTGACGGGAAATGTGGAATTGGTGACTTTGTTGTTATTTAAAGCTTTTAGTGGAGTTCTAGGGGCCATAATAATATAGTAATGGGATGGAGTGAAAGTGCCCCGGTGGAGGGGACGAGGGCGAGATTCAATAAGTTTTTCCAGTTCGGAATGGGATCCTTTGTGTATCCCTCATGTGGGGTCTTCAATTGAACATGTTTTTGTTTATGTAACTAATTCGACTCCAAATACAAATCCAAATTATCCTATATAATTAGGTAATGGGTTCTTAAGATAAATAAACTTAGGCCGATTTATTTTTGTGTAGTATGTAAAAGTTTCAAATACAAATCCAAATATTAGGTACCTATATAATTATTTTATGACTTTATTTGAGATTTCATGATGATTTTACTGACATTTCATTTCAGATATTAATATGAAGTAATTTATTGCTTGTTTACGGGTAATGGGTTCTTTAGATAAATAAACTAAGGCCAATTTATTTTTGTGTAGTGTATAAAAGTAATGTTCTTTCTACTTATAAAAAAAAAGATTACAATATTAATGGGAAAGCTTATGTTTGAAATTAAAAATACGATTAAAAATATATTATAATGATTTACTTCATTAATTGCTATTAATACAATTATTGAGTACAATGAACGTAATTTCTTGTTTTTATTTTATTTTATTTTATTTAAGAGCTTTCGATAAATATAAACTACATTGTACATTATACAGATAATTAAATAATGTGTTAAAGAATGTAATTTATAGTAATATTTTTTAGAAAAATTATAGTACTTTTGTACTTGTAAGAAAGCGTGAGGACACGCTATAAGCAGGATGGCCGAGCTGTTAGCTTTTATTTATTTATGAAGAATATTGTATTAGCTAATTCCGTATTATTATGATATTTTTAGTAGCGGTAATTCGATTGTTCCGTTTCCGACACCTTCGCCATGTTGATTCCATCAGTTAATCATAGCCAACTTCCGGTCACATGAATTGTCGTTATTTTCTCCGACCAAGCTGCAAGCATTCGTGTTAGAAGCACTGAGGGATCGAGACGTGGCTAAGGAAAAGCATTAGTAAAGAGTAGAAGTGTTAGTGTATAGTAGAAGTGTTAGTGTATAGATAAAATATTAAGTGAAACAAGTAAAGGATTGAAGGAATAATAGTTAAGTTGATTGTTAATATGTAAGTACTCCATTTTTATTCTGTTGGTGGTTTATTCGTTCTTGAAACATTTACATATGTGATTTGTATACTGCATAACTACGAAATATACGTGCAATTGTAAAGTGTTTTATCTTTTATTTAACAAAAACCCGCATTCTGAGCTGTGAGCCAACAATTCTATGTTTCAGTTAAAGTTTTCTTTGGCTATTGCTAATGAATTATGCAGCATAGCTGTAGATGCAAGACTCTATAGATTATTTTCTTTGTTCGTGCATACGTTGCAATAGTAGCAAGTGATAAGTCTGGAAATATACTGGAAGCTATTTTTGTTCATCTGCTACCGCAAAAACTCCTTAACAAAATCTTATAGAATTACGTAAAAAAATTGCAATGTAAAAGTAGATCTTCAAACTATAATAAGTAAAATGTTAATATACCTATGTGAGGAAATAACATTAAAAAGGTGATGAAAAACTGCATGGCTAGACTGAGGAAATACCACCACTGCACCTGTTACGTGGTATTTTATTATAAAACGTCTCGTGAGGATCACACTCACACGATGGCTCATGATGAAGGATCTTGGTATGATCCGAAATATGTAGGGCACCCCCGAAGTGAACCGCGAGGTGAGCCAGGACTTTATAATTATTATTACGTGGTAAATAAAATCCATTGATCTTTGTTTCAGTCGAGAGCTGCAGATTTAACTTAGATAATTAACGGTGGATGAAATCAGTGGTTGAAGCTAGTGATCATTTTATTGGTATTACTATAACCTACGGTACACAGACGCAGTCATTGACCGAAATAAAGTCCAAACTCATGAAGAAGGCTATATGAAGAGCCATGTGAAGTGTGTGAAGAGAAAAGATCGTATACTCAATACCGA
Source organism: Pyrgus malvae (assembly GCA_911387765.1). NCBI lineage: Eukaryota > Metazoa > Arthropoda > Insecta > Lepidoptera > Hesperiidae > Pyrgus > Pyrgus malvae. The sequence continues at coordinate 25,365,075 of OU426959.1, forward strand.
AACACGCGCCAGAACCGGGATCACGGGCGTTGGGAACAAGACTGCCAGATTAAAGTAGGAATGGGCGGGTCATGTTAGTTGTATGCCCCAAATAGGCGGACAGCCATGGTCACCCAATGGACGCCGGCAAATGGGCGAAGGAGCCTCGGAAGACCAAGGAAGCACTGGCGTGATGATCTTAATTGTAATCATTTATTTACAGAACATGGTATGTTACACGGTAGTACAATTTTCAAACATAAATAGCATAGCACTATGTTCGCCATGACTGGCGTGCGAATATTTTATAATGTTTAAGAAAGAAAAATAATATACGTCTACGAGTATTTACACTCACAATCAATTACATCAGAACCATATCGATAATATGTAAATCTGTATGTTATTTTTTAATATACCACGCTGTAACATTGTTAGACCGATCGGTTGTTAGATCTTTAGCGGATTTTGTTAAATCCATATGAAATTGAAATAAAAATAGAGGTTTCTCTCGATCAAGTATCACTTAAATTAATTACAAAAACGCTTAAGTTTAAAAGTATTTGGTCCAATATTTATTTAGATTAAGCCGGAAAAGAGATTCGAAAACATGTTTGGTGTCAACTTGCAAGGAGAATACAAAATGCATTGTACTAAGTCATCAACCACTGAGTATAGTAAATTTAGTCACACAGTAAAAAGGTTGTTAAAATCAACGTACAATTCGGGTAACTTTGAACATTTTTTACGTTATTTTTATTATTAAAAATGATTTCAATTTATGACACCTTTATTTTATTGACTGAATAGTGTCTTTTTGAGTTAGTTTTTTTTTTCTAACAAAATAAATTTACGGAAGAAACAACAGAACTACCCATAATTTCTCCTAAAACTCGAATTTTAATTTATCATGAATTTTGGGTAACTTTGAATAATTTTTTTTGAAAGTAAAAACCTTAATATTTTAAGGTTAAGGTAAAATAAAAAGAAGGTATTATTAAATGTAAAAACCTAATCTGTAAAAATGACATCTACACTGACGTACATAAGTAACAAATAGCTTGGTTTTGCCATATAAATCAAAGTGGACTAGTTTACAATTCCAAATCAGAGCTAAAAAAAACTTCCAGCAACTGAAAATTCCCGCCTTTTCCGTGGTGAAAAGGCGGGAATTTTCAGAATTATGGCATTAACAGTTTATTTTTTAAATTTTCATTTGGTACAATTACATTTTAGCAATCCATTATATACAGTTATTATGTTGAAACATCAAACAGTTTCGATGTAATAAATTGTTAAATCTTTTTTCCAACTTTGTTCAAAGTTAAACGTCAATTCAAAGTTACCCGGAATGACTGTAGTTCAAAAAAAATAAATTATTTATTCGATATACTCACCTAAATATCATACTATGATAAGATGTCATAAATAGGTAATAAATAAATAAAAATAAATAACGTTTCAAACTCATAGCCCCACATAGTAGGATAGATGTAGACTCACAGCTACAAACAAGCTCACAAACATACAGATGAAGCTAATATAAGCGTGTTAAAAAAGCTCCAGGCCTTCCCAGTAAAGGGGAGGAGAAACCACTGACCGGAAGTAAAAAGAGTTGCGACTAAACTCAATTGTTATCTACATTGCAGTTAGGTTTTTCATCGCTTTTTAATATTACAGTACTTGGTCATTACAATATTTCTCTTCATTGTGGATAAGCGATAAATACGCATATAACATGAAAATATTTTGAATTTAAACCCAAGACCATATTTTTTTTTTGTTTTTTAAATTTCTGTGTTTTGACCACGCTATTAAGACCATCTTAGGTCTTAAGCTTCGTTGTACATGCTTTTAAATCAATGATATTCGAACACCACTTTCAAGACACTTCAAACATAATGCAAAGCCACTACGTAAACAACTTCTGGAGTTGAAGTTGTTTACGTAGTGGCTTTAGGATGGGTGGCCATTAAGCAACATCTAGAGCGGTTATAAAAAGGATGGGTGTCAACAAAGTTAAGCAATGTCAAGTGCGGTTAAAAGTAGGATGGGTGGCAATTTACCAACATCTAGTGCGGTCAAATGTAGGAATGGTGGCAATAAAGCTCAGCAATGTCGAGTGCAGTGAAAAGTAGGATGGGTGGCCACTAAGCAACATCAAGTGCGGTCATAAGAAGGATGGGAGTCATCAAAGTTAGGCAATGTTGAGTGCGGTTGCTATTGTCGAAAGCCGCACGGCTTACAACTATAGCAAAAAGTGCCGTTACAACTTTTGGTCTTAATTTTTTCCGTCTGGCCCCCTTTCGCAACGCGCGATAAGGAACTTCGTTCCAAAAATAATTTTGGATTAAAACCCAGGACCATATTTTTTTTGTTTTTTTAAATTTCCATCTTAGGTCTTAAGCTTCGTTATACATGCTTTTAAATCAATGACATTCAAACACCACTTTCAAGACACTTCAAACATAATGCAAAGCCACTACGTAAACAACTTCAACTCCAATCTCTTGTTTCTTTGATCATAAATAAATGGATATACAGTGAGATCCGAATATTATATAAACCAATTTTTAAGATAGACAAATATATTTTTTCTGTCTGCAGACCTATCTGTAATCTGCATATTTGCAATACTATGAATGATTGCAAATGTTATTATTGTAGAAAATTATAATCTTATAAAATCAGTATCTTGAGTATGAATCAGCGATTTAAAAGGAGGTAAATCCAAACCATTATCTACGTAATTTAATCTCAACGTTTATATACATCTTAAAGCATCAAATGTACTTACTCACCCGTCAGTGGAGAGGGCATTGCGCCTCGCTTCGATACATAATTTTTGTGCCAAATCTGGTGCGGGGGAAAGAACATTTTAATTTTGTCACACATTCATAAATATTCTTTCATCGCTACAGACGCATATATTTCTAAGTATGTCAATTTCAATTAACAACGTCATTTTCTATTCACCGACAACACTGACACCAACAGACACACTAGTTGTATATAACTAGAAGGCACATTGCGCACGCACGTTGGGAGGAGGGGTTCACCCGTAAAGGCGACTTCTCTGACGGGTGTCATACCTGTGATGCTCTAAGATATACATACATCAATTCTATTTTAGAAAAAAGATCTAAGTTTGAATAATAGATACGCACTTCGTACATATAATAATAATAATAATAACTGGGTTGAGTTTGTATCAGATACGGACAAACCGCATTAGGATAGCATATTGATGACGACCATTATATTGATAGTCAATACATAATAGAAAGACTAAATTAATTAATAGGTCTAGAGTATAATTATATCCTTACCAAAATTTACCTTTTATATACATTTCAAATTTTCATTAGTAGCGTTGGTATTCTGTTTACTAACCTCATATAATACGCTCATTTTTACCACAACAGTGGCTGCAACTCTTTTTATGTCCCACTGCTGGGCACGGGTCTCTCCCCCTTAGTGGGGAGGCCTGGAGCTTACTCCACCACGCTGCTCCAATGCGGGTTGGTGGAGAAGCGGGTTAGTGGCCAACCCGCTGTCGGATGTTCTCAAACCGCCCATAGGGCCTCCGACAAGGTTTAACGACTGTTATCTATCGACAACAACCGGGACCGACGGCTTAACGTGCCCTCCGAAGCACGGAAACGCGCATGAAATTTTTGCCACTAGCGGTCACCCATCTCACACCCGACCGCGCCCGTTTGGCTTAGCTGCATAGACCGCTTGCGTTCTACGCTAACCGCCGAGCTATGCGCGCTTCCCACAACAGTAAAGACAACAAAAGACATAAGCATAATAGTCAAAGTTTTATGGAAATACATTCAACCACTCATATCTTGAATGTTCGTGATCGAGGTTTATTTATCCTTCAGGTTCATTCCACCGCTGAAAGTCACAAGAGATCAGGTTAAAGCGAAGCTTACCTGCGTAAACAATTCTGAAAGGTTACTCACTGTAGACGGTTTAATGGTTCTCTCCAATGTTAAGGATTGTAAATATACACGCATTTTTATAATGATCACTCGAAATTCGATAAGCTACGTACCTACTCGTATTTTTAGAAAAATATCTAAAACTTTCTATATTTTTATTCAAAACTAAATATTGCTTACGCGTCACTTCAGACGTGATTATAATGACACGAAGGCGAAAGAGCTTTTGAATAACAATATAAGTCTCCTCCAATTCAAAATATTTTCAATAGCTGGGTTACTTCATAAACATACGTACATTTAAGTAATTCATACTTTCTAAACGTACATCAATACAGAAATGTTATATAGTCTTTTGGTAAATTGGCCGCAACCCTTTTTGCGTCCCACTGCTGGGCACGAGTCTCTCCCCATTATTGGGAAGGCCTGGAGCTTACTCCACCACGCTGCTCCAATGCGGGTTGGTGGAGATGCGGGTTAGTGGCCAACCCGCTGTCGGATGTTTTCAAACCGCCTATAAGGCCTCCGACAAGGTTTAACGACTGTTATCTATCGACAACAACCGGGACCGACGGCTTCACGTCGGAGGCACGGAAACGCGCATGAAATTTTTTTTTGCCACTAGCGGTCACCCATCTCACACCCGAACGCGCCCGTTTGGCTTAGTTGCATAGATCGTTTGCGTTCTACGCTAACTGCCGGGCCATGCGCGCTTCACGCTTTTTGGTAAATTACATACACTTAAGTCTAACTGCAAGAGATTCAAATGTCTTTCTTATGTTTAACCACAGCTTTACAATAATTGAACTCAATGGTCCTGCAGTGAGGGATATTGCGATGATTAATTTATTAAAATGTTTTATCGCCGTGCTTATATGAGAGTAACTATCATTCTTCGGGACATAAAAAAGGTGGTAAAAAGGGCAAATTTATTTCAAGCTACCAGTATAAAGTATTTATGTCTCAATGTAAGCTATTATAAATCGCATAATAAAGCTGTAACGGTAAGTACGTAAGACGAGAAGGACGGTTTAATGTACTTGTGTGACTCCTCGCTACACTAAACAGTCTCACCGCGAGCTTTATGTCTCGTTAGAACTTATCCTAGTTTTAATAATATAATAGCTTGTTTTTACATTAAAATATTACTCGTCAATTTTAATTATTTTCTACACATGCCAAATGAGCATAAAACCGATATTAGTTAAACACGCATCTCATACACCTGTACACCCAATTTCAGGCAAGATGGAATTTATTATGTGATACTCGTAGTATGATGCTTCACGGTTATTTCGTAGCGAACAGCCCATTGAGTAACAGCAGAAATGGGAGTTTTGGCGGGAAGTCGAAAAATACATATTGTGCTCTTGTTTTATTTTTACCTTCTTGGTGTATTTTTGAGTTATATCCAATAAAGTTGATGGCATTTTGTTCGATAAAGGTTAATAATAGTGCACGAGTGTTATGAATTAAAATAACAGTGCGAAAATATATTTTTTCGGCTTGCCTCCAAAATTCCATTGGTCACGTTCTAGTAAAGAAGCCATTGCTTAACTTGAATGTCTAACTAACTTGACTGACTGATTACTGACGACTTACTGACTTTACCTATTACTACTCGTCCAGTTTCACCGAAACTGGCAAAAACGTGATGCAAAAATTATACTTGACGCTGGCAATATGCAGAGTATGCGATGCCATAATTGAAGAAAAAAAACAGCAGAAATGGCTGCAGTGGTACCTACCTATAGCAGTACCTACTTCAAATATTTCTGGTACTACCATCGTTTTTCCGCATTTATTAAAAGGAACTTGGCACATATCAATACGTTAATTAATAATCTCTCAAGTTAATAGCTATGCAAGTAGTTGCCTTGTTAGTAATTAAGTAAAAAGATTTACTTGCAGGTGTAATAAAGTTGTACAGCAAAGTACGTAAGCCGAGACGGACAGGTTAATGTTCTAACGTGGCTTCTCGTGAACACTGATTCCGTATCACCGCGACACTCACCTATATTTACAACTTACTTTATTTGTAATACAGCTAACACTATTATGGTTACAGTTCTCTATAAATTTTTTTCAGATCGTCAGTGGAGTTCTTAGTTTACAGGGCAGCATGTGTCCTTTTGCCAGGACGTGGTCGCCATTCAAGGATCTTTCTAACCCCGTCGGTTGTCAATCCTCCTAAGGCTGAGGCTACACCGACAGTTCTCTCGCCGCGGGAAACTGCTTGAGAAAGCTGTCGCAGATCATCAAGCTACACAGAATGCGGTATATAGCTGTGTTTTGGTAATTACTCAACATGGGTCTACTAATGGTCACTGCTCTTGCAGCTGTTTTAATAATAGCTATTTTAATAATACTAAATATTATTTAAAAAATAAAGTTAAGCGCAATGTTATTCATTTTTTTTTTGTTGCTTATGGTCCTATATCAAGTCAATGAGCCCTCATCCTGGCCTACCTACTAGTCATTGCACTTCAAATCATATAAATCAGGTTGAACTTCTATTTTAAGACATTTGACATGACACTGCCTACGCATGACGAGCGCTCTTGCAGGCTCCAGCTGAGAATAACTAAATTGCAGAAAACCATAGTACATATTGTTTTTATTGCGGTTTTAGAGCGGATCCTGTCAGCGGGAAAACCGTCCGTGTAGTATGGCTCTAACTGCACAACCTGTCCACTGCTACTTCAGTTTGCATTAACTAACGTTAACACGTTATGAAACATAATTTCAGTCGTATTTCATCGTTTCTGATTCGATTGTTATTTTAGAAAATAAAATAATGTTCTTAACTAGCATAAGGCTAGTGTTAAGTTAAATTTACAACTTCGTGAAAGACTATGTCCCTTCTGTGGTTGTGAGAAATTGCGCAGCTACGAGATGGAATGGTGGTAATTCCATAACCAATTAATGTACGTTCTAATACCTCCAAAATAATAATTTCATAATTAAACAAATTTTATATTACAAAAGGTCATTTTCCTCGCTCTAAATTATGTAAGTATAATAATAATCATAATTTATTCGTAGTCTGATAGCAAAAATAATTTATAGCAAATTGGTACTTAATGGATAAATATTAAGTTGGTTTTGATAAATAATTTGATCTCTATTTCTTTTAATTTGTGGAAGCATTTTACATAGAATTTGTATTGTAACATTCTGGCTCAAAAATTTAAAGCTTGATTTGAGTATATCTTTTTATATACGACTTTCATTAAGAGAATACCAATAAATAAAGAGCAATGCTGAACTCCAAAAATAACTTTATAGCTTGATTTGGGTTGCGTCACAAAAGATTAAGAACAAAGGTCCGTCCATCCAGGTCTGTCTGTCAGCACGCTTAGTTTAGGCTTAGCTAATTTCTAAATTACCGGTAAAAGACACAGCCGTATATGAGGAAATAAAGGCATGTTTAGATATTCTAAAGGAAATCTAAATTGATAGGCTAATTGATCGGATTTGGCAAGTAACTTCATTGTTTAGTACAGGTTTTTTTCTAACCTTTTTTTATGTCCCACCGCTGGGCACAGGTCTTTTCTCACAAGTGAGAAGGATTTAGGTCATAGTCCAGCACGCTGGCCAAACTCGGATTGGTGGACGTCATTAGTCGTAATTTCTTGCAAGCAGAAATTATTAATTTCTCTCGGGCATACACGGCGATGGAGCACTTCGTAATTCATTAAATATCACGATATTCTCCATCACCGTGGAAGATAAATTACTCATTATCAGAGGTGCTCGCCGAGGATTTCAACCCGGTATCGGTCGGGAAGACCGCGGTTTTTTACCGCTCGGCCATCGCTGCTCGTACATGTTTGCATAAAAATAAATTGAAATCATTATAATGCATTTATTTTCAGGAAATATTTTAACTTTAAACTTGTATTATTTTATTAAAACTATCGGGTTACTACGAAATTCTTCAAAATATTCAAATACTAATAAGCTGTAAGTGAGCAGTACAAACAAGCATTCGATTCAGACAGACTAATTGAGATCTCATCTCGCGCGGATGGAATTCAAACAATCATCTTAACAGGTACAGAGGCGGCGGAAATTGCTTCGGTCATATCGATTTTATCGTTTTGTGTTATAATTGTAACCTGTTTTATAAAGAAACTGTAACAAAGAATTTGGTTTCCTGATATCGTATCCCAGATAATGCTAATATGGCTAAAATAATTGGAAACGTTTAAAAAAATTGGTTCCGCCCGGCAGTCGTTGTCGTGTCTTAATAATCTCAAATCTGGTCGCTGAGTACTTAGTCCGCAACCCTTTTCGGGTCCTACTGCTAGGCACCGAGCTCTCCCTACTACTAGAGAGGCCTGGAGTAACCCGTAGTGGTTACTCCAAAACGGGTTTACGGACATATCGGTCAGTGGTCAACCTGCCTTTGGAATGTTTTCGAACCGCCAATAAGGCATCTGAAAAGGTTAAACTACTGATATCTATGGATAACAAACAGGACCGAGGTCCTCTAAAGCGTGGAAATGAACATATAATTTGCCTCTAGTGGTCACCCATCTCACACCCTAACGCGCCCGTTTTGCTTAGCTGTGTAGATCGCTTGAGTACTACGCCAGCGGCAGGGCAATGCGCATTATGCTTTGAATTATGATTTCTAAAAAAAATTCTAATACCAACAAGGTACAGTACAGTACAAGTAAGTGAGCAGTACAAACAAGCATTCGATTCAGACAGACTAATTGAAATCTCATCTCGCGCGGATGGAACTCCAACATTCATCTTACAGATACACAGGCTGCGGAATTGCTTCGGGCATGGTATCGATTATATCGTTTTGTGTTACGATATGTAAAGTACTTTTATGTAAACAAACTGTTATATAGGTGTTTTACATGTTCCGAATACATTTAATGTCTTAAAAGAAACATTGAGATATCTGGATTTTGTAATGTATCCATGGTCCATAATAATAATGAAAACAATTTGTAAACCTTGATTTGCTCCATACATGTATTAATTGGTCAATACTTCAAAATCATTTCCGTGTTAAATAAATAATGTCACAATGCCTGAGAGTTTTTTTTCCTCCGACTTTTTTTCTCTCATTGACCCAGCGGTGGGTAGGCATTAAAGCCGAAGATCCGTTAAAATTTAATTTAACGGATTCTTAAAACTTTTAAATAAACTTAATATTTAAATTAAGTTATAATTGTAATTAATTTAGTAAATAAATAACTGTAGGTTAATTTAGTGATTATTGGATGCCTGAATAAGGTAGACTATTTAAATACTATTGTTAGACGCAAACACCTAAATTTTTTGTAAACAGCCATCAATAAACGTTTTTCATTTCATTTCATTTCATTTAATGTCAACATGTTTAGAATTGCCTGCAAAAACGAATGTAGGTAATTTTTATCTTTCTTATAATGATTAATTTATATTGCTACACATTTATAATTTTCTTTCATAACACAATGATGTGAGGTTGTTTGGTGCGAAGGTAAACGCCGGATGATTTTATATATTATTTTATTAAGACAAATAAGACAGAGCGACTCAATGGTGTAATGGCTGACAGCAGGGAAGTGTGTGAGAGAGGGAGAGAGAGAGACAGAGACAGACGACACAGACTACGTAATTCACAGACAATAAATATTACTACACGTAACATCTCCCTTTTTTTGAAAAAATAAAAAACTGAAAGAAAATAAATTTACATTCTTATCCTCTCTTCCCTTTTTTAGCTTATAAAGACATTATCGCAATATTAGACAGTGGTAAGTACCTATTTAATTTATTACAGCTTATATTTAAACTTATATACTTAAATTAATACTTAATACATTATAGCACATAAAGAAAAAACTAACAATTTTATTACTTTTCTATTTCTGAACTTTACATTACTCTGTGGACAAACAACTTATAAATTGACACTGACATTCATGTATCAAGGCTAAGTATGACATAATTAAAAAACATTCAACTTAAACAGACTTAAAACAACTTAAATTTCCTGAAAAAGATATCAACAGTATCAACACTACATATTAATAATAATTGACAACTATACAGATATTGTGTAAACTATTAAGTTGTAACGACATTTAACCCATTATTATATTATGAGGACATGCCATTTAAACAATGGAACATTAACATTTCATGTGAGTATTGATTTATTATTGTAATTATTATGTGTTACTAATAGTTTTTATGTTTTCAGGTGCTGACTGTGGTGTGTGTTGCTGAAAGAGAGTAATGTATTGTGGATTGGACTATCCTGGTTGATGCAGTATAAATTGACGGTTTCGCCTAAATTGTCCATCTTTGCTATCAATTATGTAGCTCCTGGGTTCAGGACCAACCTGTGAAATAGTTCCTGGAATCCAAGTCTTATCTTCTGGTTTGTGTTTGAACAAAACCTTGTCACCAATGTGTAATGAAGTAAGTATTTTTGTGTGTTTATTGTAATAAAATTTTGAATATGACCTTTGCCTTTCATTTATTTCCTTTAATTTGTTCATATCACAAAGTCTAGGCCTTAAGCTTTCTTTTACTATAGGAACAACAGTTCGCAACTTTCTAGACATACTAAGTTCAGCAGGGGAATACTGACTTTGCTTCGGTGTATTTCTATATGACAGTAATGCTAAATACATATCAGACTTATCAGCCTTACACTTAATTAACATATTTTTTATAGTACCGATAGATCTTTCAACTAGACCATTTGATCTACTTAAGTATGGACTTGAGGTTATGTGTTCTATGCCCCATTCTTTAGTAAATAAATCAAATTCTTTGCTCTTGAAGGGTGGACCATTGTCTGATATTAAAATACGACAGATTCCATGACGTGCTAGGATAGATTTCAACTGTGTTATGACTTGATTAGCGGTATATCCTGACTTTAACATGGCAAGTTCTACATATTTTGAATAATAATCAACTACTATTAAATATTTTGTTCGTTCAAATTCAAACAAATCTATACCTATTTTATACCATGGTATGTTTTCATACTCATGCTGAATAATAGGTTCTTTACTATTATTTCTACGATAAGTTAGACAGACATTACATTGTTTTATGTACTTTTCTATATCATTTTGCATCTCAGGCCAATAAACTGTAGTTTTTGCTAGCCGGATTGAACTATTGATGCCTTGGTGACCAGAATGAAATAATTTTAATATGTATTCTCTCATTGACTCTGGTATTATAATACAGTTAGACTTGAAGACAACATTATCAATTACATATATTTGATCTTTGAAACTATAATAAAATTTGACAGATGGACTTACTGACCTTTTGTTTTCAGGCCATCCATTCTGACTATATTGTATGACTTGACTTAATGTTTCATCTTTGATAGTAGACTCTTGAATTTCTTTTAATTTATCTGGACTGACTGACAAACTAGACATGATTATATTGACATGTAGGTCTATGTCCTGATCGACTTCTGATAGGCAAGTTTCACTTAATGCTGCCCTAGATAAAGTATCTGCAATATATAGATAACGGCCTGGCTTATAGACAACATTTAATTCATACGGCTGTAGCCTTAGCATTATTCTTTGTAATCTCGGAGGAATATCATATAAAGCTTTTTTAAACAGAGTTATGAGGGGTTTATGGTCTGTTTCCACTATAACCTTATGACCATATATGTACTGATGGTATTTGGTACAACCAAAGAGTACTGCCAATAATTCCTTTTCAATTTGGGAATAAGACTGCTGACATTTTGTTAAAGAAGCTGATGAATAAGCTATAGGTTGCTTATCATGAGACAAGACTGCTCCCATTGCATCTTTTGATGAATCTACAGACAAGGTGATCTCTTTTGTTGGATCATAGTATGTTAAGACAGGTGTTGAACTAATAATCTTTTTAATATTGACAAACTGAGCTTCATGATGATCAGACCAGTACCATGCACTATCTTTTGATAGAAGTGCTCTTAAATGACTTATTTCTTGTGACAAATTTTTAATAAATGGGCTAAGATAGTTGACCATACCAAGAAACCTTTGTAATTCTGTGATATTTTTAGGACTTGGCATATTGCAAATAGCTTCTACTTTAGATTTGTCTACTTTTACACCTTCTTTGCTAAATATATGACCTAGATATTTGACTTCTTTTTGACAAAATACTGACTTTTCCTTGTTAAATCTAAGATTAATTTGACGTGCCCTTTCTATGACTTTCTGTAAGCGCTCATTATGTTCTTCTAAAGTTCTGCCATATATAATAAAATCATCCATCATAATTTGAACACCTTCAATGTCACCAAATCTTTTATCATTTCCCTATGAAATATTTCTGAAGCAGCATTGATACCGAAGGGTAGCCTGGTAAACCTGTATCTACCATAAGGAGTTATAAATGTGCATAGCTTTGAAGAAGCTTCTGACAGTTTGAGCATCCAGTAACCTTTGTTTGCATCAAGTGTTGAAAAGTACTGAGCTCCTGCAAGTTTAGATTTAATTTCATCTACTGTTGGAAATTGGAAATGAGACCTTAAGATTGACTGGTTGAGCTTTCTAGGATCAATACACAGACGTAATTTACCATTCTTTTTTGATGTTATGACTAGTGCACTTACCCATTCTGTAGGCTCTTCGACTCGTTGAATGACTCCACTTTTCTCCATAGCATCCAGCTCCTGCTTTAATGGTTGCTGAAGACGGAAAGGTACCCTTCTGCATACCTCAATAGATGGGGTTGCATTAGGCTTTAGCGTCAGATCACACTGGAAATCTGTGAGACATCCTAGACCTTCAAATAAATCTGAATTTGCATTTACAATATCTTGACTGGTTAAATTATGAAATGTTACATTGTTGACTTTCTTAACTAAATTCAGAGATTTGCAGGTATCTCTGCCTATAATATTCTGGCTTTTAATGTCGACAATGTGAAAACTTATGATGTGTGTATTGTTTTTATGTGTGACAGGTAACTCACATTGACCTATCAATGGTATGATCTCTCCGCTATATGTTGATAGAGTATTCTTGCTTTTCTGTATGTTGGAATGTGGTAAATTTAACATATTGTATGTGTGAATGGATAAAATGTTTGTGTCTGCACCTGTGTCTAATAGAAAATTTACCTGACTTTGGTTAATTAATAAATCAATACTCCATGGCTTTGAAACATCGGAATTATTTTGTTGACATATGCTATAAATAGAACTGACATACAATGGTGGGTCATTATTTTTATTCTCACTTTGGACAAATTGAACCTGACGGGTACGGCATAAATGTGCATAATGGTTATATTTATTACATTTTTTACACTTAGCACCTAAAGCGGGACACTTAAATCTATGTACTTGGCCACATCGACTACAAGATGTTGATGTATCATTGCCCGATCTATAATTAGATGAACTTTGATGATACCTGGACTGCGATGTCTTACGGGATGTACTTCTAGGCCTCGACGACTGCTTGCGAGATGTAGACCTGGAGACTCGACCAACAAAGTGCAACGATGAATCTTCCAGCGCTTTTGTATGTTGTTTAGTAGCCTCACATCGTTTTGCAACGTTCACTGCTTCGTCCAGCGTCTTCGGCTTCTCAATTAGTATTCTTTCCTTGTAGTATGAGTTGTTACAGTTCCAACTGAATATATCTTTAAGTAGGTCATCTCTAAGACTGCCAAACTCGCATGTGTAGCTTATATTTTTCAGGTCTGTCACGTACGCGTCTATTGACTCATTTTCCAACTGTTTGCGGCTAAATAACTTATGTCTTTCTACTGTGACGTTGACTTTAGGCGTGAAAAATTGTGTGAATCTCTCACAAAGACTGTCAAATGTGGTTACGTCGATATCGATGCCGAATGAATAAAAAATTTCGAGTGCTTCTGCGCCGATAAATTGCAGCAGGATAGCGACCTTTCTGCCGTCATCTGCGTTGTCTAGGTCGTTGGCTCTGATGTATACTTTTAGCCTCGTGAGCCATTTCCTCCACTCGAGTGGCATATTGTTTGAATGTATGTCCAGGGATGGAAGGGTCATGCCTACCGGCAACATAGTGTATGACTTACTTGAGCTTGCCACGCCACGTGGTCGGGTGTTGACGTACTTTTCTTGGCTCGGTGTTTTGACCTCTTCTTCATTTTTCGACATTTTCTTTTACTTCTGACACCATGTGAGGTTGTTTGGTGCGAAGGTAAACGCCGGATGATTTTATATATTATTTTATTAAGACAAATAAGACAGAGCGACTCAATGGTGTAATGGCTGACAGCAGGGAAGTGTGTGAGAGAGGGAGAGAGAGAGACAGAGACAGACGACACAGACTACATAATTCACAGACAATAAATATTACTACACGTAACAAATGATTTTAACACTTAGAGCCTCTTTCAAGTCAAGTAAAGTGACAAGTACGCTAATTGTCGATTAAAGTCACCCGTAACTTCAATTTCAATTTCACGATGTTTGAGTAGCACTAATCATACGATAAACTGACCCTTACTCATAGCTTTTACTTGCCAATTAACTTTACTTGGGATGTACCTAATCAACACTTTATATGGAGATGGTGAACGAGGGCCTTAATAAGTTTGTTAACCATATTGGACGCGTTTCCAAATCACACTAATAAAACTTTAAAAAATAAGCAATTTGTCGGTACATTTTGCGGCAAAATGAAAGTAAACCAAATGTAACTAATAATTACTACAGATATATTACTTCTTCATCTATAAATGGTACAAACTTATATTCGCAAATTTTGGTCAATTTAATTGTAAAAAATAATTTCCGGTGCCTCTCAACGCAAAACTAACGATATCGTGTTGAGTTTAGGGACATTTCTCTTCTATTTAATAACATCAATTTATCTATTAAAAATATTTTATGTAAGCAGACATCTGTGGTAATTATAAGTTACATTTGGTTTACTTTCATTTTGCCGAAAAATGCACCGACAAACTGCTTATTTTTGAAAGTTTTAGTGTGATTTGGAAACGCGTCCTTAAAATGTAGTAAGACCTACGAGTAAGTAAACTGAGAGAACAGATTGCATTTTGTAAGATCGCTAAACTTTCATTTGCTATTCTATCCGATATCCAAAGTGAATTTAATTAAGCTGTGAAACATTCGTGGCTTAATTAGAAAATAGTAATTACACGATTTCTAGGTCTCAAAATTAATTAGGAGATCCTTTATTGTTTAAGTTTCATATAACAAATTATTTAACTTGGGATCAGAACATCTTTAAGTGGTTGACAATATTTTTTTACGTAGCCAGGTGGCTGTTGTAGTACTCAACTCAATGCAAGCAAAACGGACGCGGTCAGGTGTGAGATACCTATAGTGGCGAGCATTTTAATATATCTACGCTCAAAATTACTTAGAGATAAAGATAAACTCTTAATCTAAGCTAGGTCCTTATCCTATTTTTAGTATCCTTTCTTTTATTTATCCTAACTTTTGCCTCTGATATAATATATTTTAAAGTTACGAGTACTACTAAACTAAAATTTTGCTCATAAGATATTTGGAAGGTCGAATCAATCGAAAACTTTATGAACAAATATTCAAAGCTTTCGATATCAAAACCTATTTGTATTTACCTTTAATTAGTCTGCATAGTTTTAAAGTTCTACGATCAAAATATTCAACCAGTCTACAAATACTTGATGCGTTCATATTGGCCCTAAATAATAAAGAGAATACACGTAAATTTTGATACCTTTAAACGAGCAATTCTTGTATAAAATATAATTTGAATCTCTGAAACGGCTCCGACGTTTTTCTTGAAATTTAGTATGCAGGAGTTTTGGGGGCGATTAATCAATCAATGAGCGCGCATGGCCCGGCGGTTAGCGTAGAACGCAAGCGATCTATGCAACTAAGCCAGACGGACGCGGTCGGGTGTGAGATGGGTGACCACTGTGACAAAAAAAATCATGCGCGTTTCCGTGCCTCGGAGGAACATCCGACTTAAAAATCCGATTTAAAAACATCCGACAGTGGGTTGACCACTAACCCGCATCTCCACTAACCCGCACTGGAGCAGCGTAGTGGAGTAAGCTCCAGGCCTCCCCAATAATGGGGAGTGACCCGTGCCCAGCAGTGGGACGTAAAAAGGGTTGCAGCCAAATTAATCTAGCTCGATTTCATTTTTATAAAACATTGTTTTATCCGTACTTTCGGCCAATGAAAAACTACTTTATTAATGATATCTTTAGAACATGTCGGTCAAGGTTGTAATAGTCCCGGTTCGAGTCCGGTGTGTTTATTTTTTTGCTCGTTTTTTCATTTTCTTTTTTGAGGTTAGACCAAGACAATTAACTGTTCATCCAAACAAAAAACGGTTATCGAGGTACTATATTTAATTAAAAAAGTTTAATAAAACTAAAAAAAGCAGGCTTAACTAAAAAGTTAAAAATGTTTTTTTTTAAATAAGCTTAAACCAATTATCATTCTTATGTACATTGTTGTTTTAACATTTTTTTTAAAAATGTTTCTTACTTATTAATTCCATATCCTATGTGTGCTCTTAATCCAAAGGAGAGTTAGAAACAAGCTCATAAACTTTCAAACATACAGGTGAGCATAAAAAAGCATGTTAAAAATTAAAAGATAATTTCGTTTATTATTATTTATAAGCAACGAGCTGCACCCCGCGGTTTCACCTGTGATAGAAAGAACTTTTAGCATATTTTATCGGTCCCAATTGCGACCTAAACTTTTACTCTTTATGTATTGCCCTCTTAGGTGTAATAGGTGTCATATTTCTGAAAGAGGAACATTTATTTATTTGGTCTACTTTTCTGGCCAAAGTATATGGAAATCTACACAGAACCCATAACATGATTTGAATTTTTGTTTATAAACAACCGAACAGAAAGGCAGACGGGCCGCGTGGTGTTAAGCGATCGCCGCGCGCCGTCGCCTATGAACACGGGCAAGGTACCTATCCATTAAAACATTGCATTGTTTCAATGCAGAAATAGGTGAAGCACTTTCCCTGTTAAACCACCCAAGTTTAAAGAAATTGAAAATATTCAGAGACAAGTACTAAATTAACTGTTGTTTCGTACTACTCGTAGTTTCACAGTAGAATTCCATGTGTTGTAGTTAAAATGGACAAACAAAAACAGGAAACTGAAAACGTCCTGGCCGAAAACAGAAATTCAAACGCACCATTCATGTCAGACCAGTCTGATATCGAAATAGCTACTCTGTAAGAAAGCTAATTATTGTATACCTCGTATTTTAAAACAGGGCTGAAGTTTTTCTCCGTCTGCTCTTTTCTTCAGCTCAGCATTGCCTAAGCGCACCCAGAGCAGACAGAACAAAAAAAATAACGTTCACTAAGAGTTTGTAAATGAACCGTACAGTGAATAAAGAATATTTCATTTCATTTCATTATATTTCATTATATTTCATTTTATTTCATTTCATTTCATTTCATTTCATTTCATTTCATTTCATTTCATTTCATTTCATTTCATTTCATTTCATTTCATTTCATTTCATTTCATTTCATTTCATTTCATTTCATTTCATTTCATTTCATTTCATTTCATTTCATTTCATTTCATTTCATTTCATTTCATTTCATTTCATTTCATTTCATTTCATTTCATTTCATTTCATTTCATTTCATTTCATTTCATTTCATTTCATTTCATTTCATTTCATTTCATTTCATTTCATTTCATTTCATTTCATTTCATTTGATTTCATTTCATTTCATTTCATCGAACGCGGGACCATCGATGCGGCAGTCTGGCTTTGTGACCACTGTACCGGTTCGTTCATTTACTGAAAAACAGCTTTAAGGTAACATATATTTTCAAGAAATGAAAATCGATACCACATTTATCGTCCATCTATTCATCAGATTTTGGACGTTCGTTATTGGAAATGAGCCTTTTCTTTGTGAAACGGTTTTATTAAGCTTTCCTTTCTTGTGTGGGCGGTTGACCTTCCGTCTACTTTTCTATACGTATAAAATCTAAAGTACTGACTGTTTATTCATCAGCTAAGGAGGTGCCACCCGTCGTAAAACCCGCGGTCTCTGACATGATTATTTTTTTCAACCTTCTTTTTTATGTCCCACTGCTGGGCACAGGTTTCCTACTCACAAGTGAGAGGGATTCAGGCCATAGTCTACCACGCTGGCCAAGTGCGGATTGGTGGACGTCATGCTTTCGAGAAATTATGAATTTCTCTCAGGCATGCACGGCGATGGGGAACATCATAATCAATTAATAACAAGATATTTTACATCACCGTGGAGCAGCCATAAATGCACACATTACAAATTTCTTTGTCAGAGGTGCGCGCCGAGGATTTGAATCCGAGACCGGTCGCGTCGATGACCGCGGTTTCTTACCACTCGGCCATCGCTGCTCACGGACACTAATACCTATACCGAGCTCAAATCTCCGAGACGCACCTTTGAGAAAAAAATCATTAAATACGTATTTATAATCCACGGTACTAGAACTAAAAATGTAAAATTAAGTATTGTGTAAAGTGTTACCTGTCTTCATATAATACAATACAAAAAGGGACGATCGAATTCAAACATTCAAATAACAATATTCCTCCTTGCAGTATTAAAGAATCTTTTTTTTTTTACGTATCACTTTCAACTAGCTTGGCAAAATTCAGTTCTAAAAATCCAGATAATATGGATTTTCGATTTATCCGGCAGACATCGAGACGGATTAATTAAAATCACATCACATTGGAACCGGGAGCAGATGGAACTGGAATAGTTTCTGCTCTTAAAATTGTAATCTTTGGGATTATTGTAGCAAAACTTGTACTACTGGAAAATTCTTACTGTACTTCGTGTCTTAGAGTTTAACTGTTATACATGGCATTGAAGACCCGCGTGTCGCAATGGTTACTGAGCTGTACTGCCAATCGAGGGGTCCCGGGTTCGATTCCCGGCGAGAAGGAAATTTGAATGATGAGTTTAAATTTCCGTTCTCGGTCTGGGTGTTAGTGTTTCTGTCTTTGTTTGTATCTATGGTACCCACGACACATCGTATATATACCCTGCTGTGGCTCTATGAGTGTGATGCGTTGTTTACTCACATTTATTTTTTATTTACCTTTAAACGAGCAATTCTTGAAATATACCTTAATAATAATTTGAATCTCTGAAATCGCTCCAACAGTTTTCATGAAATAAAATGTGCAGGGGTTTCTGGGGGCAATTAATCGATGTAGCTAGAAACTTTTTTTGCTGAAGAATATGTATCTAGATGGTATTTATTCATTGCTATGATATTTATTCATTACTTTTTGCGCCATTCAAGTTTGAATGAGCAATGGGAGGCAAGATGGCGCGAATAATTCTCCCGTACGTTCCCTAGAGACAGATAAAGTGTACGCGAGTACTCTCGCATATTGTATAAGGGTTGCTCCCTTACCCGTCTAGATAAGCGACGCGACGCGATGCGACCAAATACTTTTTATTGTCATGTTGTTAATAATTCCTTCTGTCCTCTATTCTGTAAGGATTGGGTGTAGATTTTCTCATCAGTTCACTTATTAAGATCAGAGTCAATTAACACGACCCGCGTGGCGCAATGGTTACCATGCCGGACTGCCAATCGAGGGGTCCCGGGTTCGATTTCCGGCGAAACAGAAATTTGAATGATGAGTTTAAATTTCTGTTCTCGGTCTGGGTGTTTGTATTCCTGTCTTTGTATGTGTCCATGGTACCCACGACACAGAGTATTAATTATCCTACTGTGGGGCTATGAGTGTGTAACGTTTATTTATTTTATTTAAATAAGTTGTGACCGCAGCCCATGGACACTTACGGACCAATCGGAAGATAGAGAAAACGCCTATAACCTGTAACACACCATGTAACGTTTATAAATCACTTGAAGACGCTTGT
The DNA here is from genome assembly GCA_911387765.1 of Pyrgus malvae. NCBI lineage: Eukaryota > Metazoa > Arthropoda > Insecta > Lepidoptera > Hesperiidae > Pyrgus > Pyrgus malvae. The sequence continues at coordinate 25,384,903 of OU426959.1, forward strand.
CAACTTTCAAGTAGAAGATATAATTCCTTGGTGCCTGCCTGAGCTATTGTCAGTAAAAGTCCTCTACAACTTTTGCCACATTTTTGCCACTGAGTTTCATAAAAGAGTTATTTTAATCACAAAAATAATGGTAACCACCAAAGCTTCGTAGTGTATATCAATTATTAAACCACTGATAAAAAAATATGTGTTGCTACTCCAGAGGCTGCTAATTGACTGTTAAGTCTGCCATAATCACTTCATGGTAGAAATGATAGTGGTATTTCACCGGTCGAACCATGAAAGTTCTGGCTGCAGCCACGTTTGCGTACTACTGCTGAACACGGTCTCTCTCCATATTGGAGAGCTTACTCCTCTACGATTCTGTCTGAAAGTTCCACTACCTTTTAATATACGGGCAAAGATAGCGCGCGAAAAACGTAATCTTTTCATAACCTTACAAAAATATTATTTTTATCTATTCTACCACTTCGCCAAGGCGTACACCCCGAGTTACCCCCTCGACACAGAGTAACTCAATACGCACGCATAGAAGTTAGTTCCCTAGTTAATCCCGGGGCGAAACACGTCGATGGCTAATTAATATTGACCGTTCTTTTACCGAGTTACAGGGGTTTCAGAACAGTTTATTTTACGTTCGAAATATTTGTCTTGGGAAGCATGTGTACGCGCGGAACGGCGTGCTTTGACCGTACACGCGCAGCAACAGCAAAACATGTTAGTTTGCAACCAGCATATTTTTCGGCGAGTTTGCGCGTCTTTTATTTGTTTTTTGAAACGCGTGTAGCGGCGGAACGTCAAGATTTTACATTTTCGATAAGAAGTAGTATGCGCGCGTAAGCGCGTTCTTCGAAACGACCGTATACGCGCTGAAAAATACGCTAATTTGAATCCGCGGAAAGCTTAATTCTAATATGGAACAATAACGAATAGGGAAGACAGAAAAGAAAATGAATTTACAAAGGTTTAAAAACTTGATTGATACTGGTACCATTTTTTTCCGAAGTAGGTAAGGTGCCACCCAGACTGATGTGAGGAGATCTAAGAGAAGAACCGTGCGTGTGTTAAAATGCCCACAGCGACTATTATAAGGAGGAAAGTGGCCAGTACGCCACGATCTAGTCGCTGTGGGCAATCTGGTCGCTGTGTAGCAATGTGTAGCTTGATCGTTATGTTGTATAACTAACTAAAATTAGAATAACGTTAGCGTATAACGCAAACGATCCATGCAACTAAGCCAAACGGGCGCGGTCGGGTGTGAGATGGGTGACCGCTAGTGGCAAAAAAAAATTCATGCGCGTTTCCGTGCTTCGGAGGGCACGTTAAGCCGTCGGTCCCGGTTGTTGTCGATAGATAATAGTCGTTAAACCTTGTCGGAGGCCTTATGGGCGGTTTGAAAACATCCGACAGTGGGTTGGTCACTAACCCGCATCTCCACCAACCCGCATTGGAGCAGCGTGGTGGAGTAAGCTCCAGGCCTCCCCAATAATGGGGAGAGACCCGTGCCCAGCAGTGGGACGCAAAAAGGGTTGCAGCCAAAATTAGAATTACAAGTAACGAAATTCGTTACTTGTTATGCTAATTTTATTTAGTTAGATAATATAATGAATGCCTTCGCGACGGCAGCGAAACGGTAAAGCTACTAACTTTGACTACGTGAGATTTGATATCTTTTTCACAGAATAGGTAAGTAATATTATGCTCTCGTCTTGGCAACTTTTTAGATGAAAATTTTATATGCTTTTACACTAGGTACAATGAAAAATACCTATAATTTATTACTTTTTTTATTTAATGCTAGCCTTCCGCCAGCGGCTTCGCCCACATGGAGCCGTTTAATGGGTCTCCGTAGGATAAAAAATAGCCTATGTGCTATTCCAGGCTTCATTGCTATATTAAAATCATAGGCGTTTCGCCAGTTGCTTCAACTTCTTTCTAATGATGAAAGAATTTTGAAATCGGAACAGTAGTTTTGAGTTTATTAATTGCAAACATACAAAAGTACAAAAATACAAATCTTTCCTCCTTATAATGTTAGTATAGATCGTCGATAGACTAATCTATCGACAGTGCGTAAACTATGACCGTTTCCCCTTGACATACAACAGTCGGCTCATACGGTACGCACAGAGTCCCCGGGGTGTGAGGCGTCGATAGCTGATTGTGAAGCCTCCGGGAACTTTAGTGACCGCTCGTTTGCCGTGTCAATTGATTGTATTGTTATATGTATCCATACTAATAATAATGTAAAGTGTATTTGTTTTGTTGATTGTTCTTTTTCACATCGCAATGGTAGCACAGATTAACCTGTTTTTTATGGATACGGAATTTTACCCGGGGAAAATAATTAATTCCTACAGAAAAACATGTGTACCACGCGGCAAGTTGCGAGTGGAAAGCTTGTATTGGAAACAGAAATTAAAACATTTATCAATCCAATGTTTACCTCGACTTTGGGTCATATTGAGTCATTGGCCCATGTTGCGGTTTTTTGTAGACTGGGTGGAAAGAAAGCCGGCGAAAAAAAACCTTCTAGGTTTTTATAGAATTCCTTTTTGCCGCTTTATACTCGTTAAGCCCTCAGCCCATTTAGCTCAGCAGCAAACGCGACTACTTGAAACCAATTTAACTACTTACATACATGTGATAATAATTGTTTCAGTCGAGCTAATACGAGTATCTTCACTTTACTTAGTTTAGCAGTGATCCAAGGTTAGGTTAGGTTCGACAGCCTCCATAGCGGTTGAGGCCCAGATGAAATACCTGGGTCTCATAGTCGACAGCAGGTGGCACTTCAGCGCGCATTTTAGTGCGCTGTCGGGGCGCCTGCTGAAGGCAGCGGACGCCCTCTCGTGGCTGATGCCCAATTTGGGAGGGCCCAGCAAGCGGTGCCGGCAGCTGTACGCCGGCACCCTGCGGAGCATGGCCCTGTACGGGGCCCCTATTTGGGTGGACTCCCTTCGTAGAAGGGAGAACGCCGCCGCCCTTCGGGCGCCCCAGAGGGCCATCGCCCAGCGGGTGGGCAGGGCTTACCGCTCGGTGAGCTTTGCGGCTGCGTGCACCCTGGCCGGCACCCCGCCTTGGGAACTCGAGGCGGAGGTGCTTTCCAGGGTGTACGAATGGACGGCGGGGCGGAGGGCGCTTGGAGAGCGCCCGGCCCCGGAAGAGAAAGCGGCCGTCCGACAGCAGGCGCGCGATGCCGTCATTGCTCACTGGGCGGAGGACCTCGCCGCCGCTCACTTCGGCCGCCGGACGCTGGACGCCGTCGGACCGGTCCTAAGGGACTGGATCGAACGTGCGCACGGCTTCCTCTCATTCCGCCTGGTGCAGGTACTGTCCGGACACGGTTGTTTCGGATCGTACTTGCACCGAATCGGCAGGGAGGAGGCCCCATCGTGCCACGACTGCGGCGCGGCGGAGGACACGGCGGAGCACACCCTCGAGGTGTGCCCGTCGTGGTCCGAGCTGCGCCGCAGTCTGGTTGCGGTGGTCGGGCGGGACCTCTCGCTCCCCCGCATTGTGAGCGCAATGCTGGAGAGCGAGAGATCGTGGGCGGCGGTTGCCTCCTTCTGCGAATCCGTCATGTCGCAGAAGGAGGCAGCGGAGCGCGCGCGAGAGGAAGACCCTCTTGCGCCCGCGCTCCGGAAGAGGCGAAGGGGACGGAGGAGGCGGGCGTATGACCGCCTTCACCTTCCCGATGGTGAGCAGCGGGCGACGGATGCGGAGGCTCCTCCGCCCGCATTGCACCGCTCACCATCACTGGATACGGGGACGATCGCGCACTCTCGACCGTCCCCGTTGCCCCACCCATCATAAGGGAGGGGCGCGAAGGGCTCGCCATAAAGGCGGGGCTCGCCGGAGGGGGACTGGACGCAAAGGCTCTGCCGGATTCCCAGACCCTCTCCAAGAGGCGAAGACGGAGTGCCGCTGGGGGTTTTAGTGGGTATACCAGGGGGTATTGCCCCTGGGGAGTCCCACATACCCCTCTGCGGGAGGGGATGCGTAACGCATTTCCCCCAGCGAAACCAAAAAAAAAAAAAAAAAGGTTCGACAGCCTCAATGGAGGCGGGGGATGGTCTTTTGGTCGTGTGTCGTTTGACATAGCCAACGCCTTTAATACCATCCCCCATTCCACCATCTTGGAGGCACTCCGATTTCACGGACACTCTCCTCACGGCCGGCGGGAGCTTCGGGGAGGCGGCCAGTCTGGCGTCGGCGGGCGGATCGCTGGTAGTGGACAGGATCCGCCGCCTAGGGTTGAAGACGGCGCCACACAAGACCGTGGCCGTATATTTCCACGGTCCGCGGCGGCGCCCACCGCCGCATGCCCACATCTACGTGGGGGGCGACCGCATAGCGGTAGAGGCCCAGATGAAATACCTGGGTCTCATAGTCGACAGCAGGTGGCACTTCAGCGCGCACTTTATTGCGCTGTCGGGGCAACTGCTGAAGGCAGCGGACGCCCTCTCGTGGCTGATGCCCAATTTGGGTGGGCCCAGCAAGCAGTGCCGGCAGCTGTACGCCGGCACCCTGCGGAGCATGGCCCTTTACGGGGCCCCTATTTGGGTGAACTCCCTTCGTAGAAGGGAGAACGCCGCCGCCCTTCGGGCGCCCCAGAGGGCCATCGCCCAGCGGGTGGGCAGGGCTTACCGCTCGCCGGTGAGCTTTGCGGCTGCGTGCACCCTGGCCGGCACCCCGCCTTGGGAACTCGAGGTGGAGGTGCTTTCCAGGGTGTACGAATGGACGGCGGGGCGTAGGGCGCTTGGAGAGCGCCCGGCCCCGGAAGAGAAAGCGGCCGTCCGACAGCAGGCGCGCGATGCCGTCATTGCTCACTGGGCAGAGGACCTCGCCGCCGCTCACTTCGGCCGCCGGACGCTGGACGCCATCGGACCGGTCCTAAGGGACTGGCTCGAACGAGCGCACGGCTTCCTCTCGTTCCGCCTGGTGCAGGTACTGTCCGGACACGGTTGTTTCGGATCGTACTTGCACCGAATCGGTAGGGAGGAGGCCCCATCGTGCCACGACTGCGGCGCGGTGGAAGACACGGCGCAGCACACCCTCGAGGTGTGCCCGTCGTGGTCCGAGCTGCGCCGCAGTCTGGTTGCGGTGGTCGGGCGGGACCTCTCGCTCCCCAGCGTTGTGAGCGCAATGCTGGAGAGCGAGGGGGCGTGGGCGGCGGTTGCCTCCTTCTGCGAATCCGTCATGTCGCAGAAGGACGGCCGGTGCAAAGGCTCTGCCGGATTCCCAGACCCTCTCCAAGAGGCGAAGACGGAGTGCCGCTAGGGGTTTTAGTAAAAAAAAAGGTTCGACAGCCTGCTTCAATAATACCTTTTGAATTAAATTAGAGCTTGGAGTCCTGTAGCTTCGGGATTGAGAATTGAGACGACAAAAAGGGGGCTTCCACGGTTGCGGGCGGTGAGAGTCTCCTACTCTTCGATCCGTCCAGCCAGCGGCCCCGGGAAGGACGGCGGTGCATGCGTGGGTGCATGCCGCCGTAAGCATCTGAAGGTTCAGGACAGCACATTTGTTAGTATAGAACGTACAGGTAGAGTACAAGGCTGTGTACGTTTAAGATAATTACGAAGCTTTCTCCTTTATATTGCTCATAAATACATACACCTAAACATAAAAAACTGGGGTAGCCGAAATTAAGAAATCAAAAAATTTGTGTAATGGGCTAACATTTGCGGAAATCCTGTAACAAGATAATGCTACATTATTTATTTTCTTACACTACTTACGCTGGGCCATCCCATCCTTTCCAAACAAAAACTTTCCGCTCACAAACTCTTCATTCACAAACTACGTATAGTACCTACACCTGAGCATCGCTTCTCTTGAAATTTACACACCTCCAAACGGCACCTTCATTTTTAAACGTCTTATTAGAACTTATAACTTTCTAATCTAGAGGATGTTTATGAAGTTCTTTAATAAAACGTTACACACTTATAGCCCCACAGTAACGTAATTAATATCCTATGTCGTGGGTACCATGGACACATACAAATACAGGAACACAAATACCCAGGCCGAGAACAGAAATTTAAACTCATCATTCAAATTTCTGTTTCGCCGGGAATCGTACCCGGGACCCCTCGATCGGCAGTCCGGCATGGTAACCATTGTGCCACGCGGGTCGTCTCTCTTCTCTTAGTAAACGATTCTTTAAGGGATTTCTTTAAGGGAATGTCTCCATGAGTTAACGTGGTCAATAACACTTTTCTGAAATTAAGGATTGCCTTAAGAGTCTTATGAGTCTGAAATACAAGAACTTGTGAATGAAGGCACTGCTTCGATAGTACTTATTACTACTGCACACGTACATTGTATTGCATTGTAGTTTTGCAGGTGTCAGCAAAAGTAACATGAAGTGACCATAAACCTTCAAAGTTACAACGCATTTCATTTCATTTAGTTTATTTGCAGAATAAATTATTACATTACAGACATATTTTAAAGAATTTATATTTGTTACATCTAAAAATATCTCAGATTTAACTGAAGCTTGTTTGATGTATAGTGTAGATGTGTATAATGTGTAACCTGTAATATGTATGTGGGCCACATAAAAGTACATGATATTTAGTTGGTTATCTATCTATTAAGACAGAATAAAATCGAGAACATAGTTACATCTTAAAATTTCGTATTGGCGTCTCAGCGTGTAAACAATTTTAGTATTCTCAGAAATACTAATGGTTTTTTTCTGCTCAATCGTAAAAGTTCTGCTTTCTTAGAGTACATATGGTTAACCTAAATTTTCTAAGAAACATGTAAGATGTAAAATAAGTGTTTTTCAATCAATCCTAATAGTTCTTTAATCTAGCTTATCAGATTCACTTTGGACAAAATTGTTAGAAAAACATCATGACTCAACCATGTAAAATTATTATTAATTGCGGACCCCGCAGACATTGTTCTGCCTTAAAAGTATTGAAAAACAATTTGTTTCTTTATCATCTCCAAGAGGTTTTATGTCACTGTCTAATATAAAAATATATAAAACAAATACAAAGTGATAGATGATTTATTATTCAGATTATGTCAAAGATCTGGATCAGTTTATACGGCAAATAAAATAAGCTGTGTTACTATTAATCTCGCAATATTTTCAATGTTTTTAATGTTAAAGCCTTTGATGGACTTCTACTAATATTTCAAGACCAAAATTAGCCACATCGGTCCAGCCGCCAGCGCCAGCTCGAGTTTTATCCAGACCAACGAACAGCAATTAAGTTTTATTAATAGAAGTAAATTATATTTAATTGATGTAGGCGTGTCATTGTCTGAGCAATTTAAATATTCCCAGAATCACAAAGTGGTTATTTACCTACTGTTTACTGTAATAACCTCGATTTCAGTAACTTTCGTTAAAAATGTAAAATTATATTATAGTCCCTACTTCATTAATGTTAAAGTCGTTCGCTACTGGCACCACAAAATTATATAATATGAATTCAATATCTATAAGTAAACAATGACGTGATGGTAAGTGTAAGGGCCCTGTGGACCTTACTCCACAATGCTTCCACATTGGAGAATATGGGTTGGTGGCGTACAAATTTGATTGCCATTCTCTAAAACCGTGTGTCTCACTGCTGGTGTGCAGTAAGTCGCTGCAATTCAATTCCTCGCGGCATGCGTCGCCACGAGTTTGCGTCGCGTTAATTCTCCCATTGAATTAAGCCTCCTTTGCTCGCTGTTCTGTGCACTGTGTTGCTAATTTATGAGGATGCGCTTGCAAATAATTTGTTTACAAATAAAATGCTGATGAGTGTAACCGTAAAATACTTAGTTTTTGCAGAAACCTGTTTTAAAAAAAACTTTTAATAATATTTCTGTAAAGTAAGTCTTTCATCAGAGGGCCCACTCTGTACGCCTGTATCCGAAACTAAGCGAATTTTCGGGCCTTATTTTTGGATTAGATTGAAGAAATTCTAGCTATATTATTCATTCAATAGCTTAATGTCATCAATAACAACGCTTATCTCATTAATTCATGAAAAAGAAGCGATCTGAGTATGCTAAAAATGATTCCGAAAATGTTAGAACTTACGGACGGATGCTTACAGAGTGGGCCCTCTGTTACGAGACTAAATGAGTTCATATATTAATAAACGATTTGTATGTTACAAATCAAATATAAGTTTAAAGTTTAAGGTGACAGGACGAATCCTACTTTGAATAATATGTAAGGTAATAATGATTTAAAAAATGATAGTTATAACATACGATATATTATAAATCAAACGATTATTTTCATTCGCGACATTCGCGACATGATATATGTGTATGTACATATACTACGGTTAATATATTTTGTTAATCATACTTATTTATTTTGTTAATGTAACTGCAAAGCAAAAAAACCATAATTTATTTTCATTTCTGCTATGTATGCTATGGAACAGCTATTGCTGTTCTGCTTATATATATTTTTTTTAACCATTTTTATGTCCCACTGCCGGGCACAGGTCTCCTCTAACATGTGAGAGGGATGTACATATGGAGGGCCATAGTCCACCACGCTGGCCAAGTGCGGATTGGTGGACATTATACCTTCGAGAAACTATGAATTTCTCTCAGGCATGCATGGCAAAGGAAAACATCGTCATGAATTAAATATCACAATATTTTCCATCACCGTAGATTAGCGATGAAAATGCGCACATTACGAATTTATTTTGTCATAATTGCGCACCGACGATTTGAACCCGGTATCTCCCGCGTCGGAGATCGCGATCTTTACAAATGTGTGCGGTTTGAAGTATGGCCTATATAATGTGTCCAACTACATTTTTAAATTATTTAAACACAAAAAACGATAAATTTAGAGTTTCTATGACAAAAATCGCGTCTCTAGTAGCGTGAGCGGCGGGTAATTCCTTGCTCTATGTTAATGATCCTAAAATATTATCTAGTATTCACGACAATGCACGAAAATAAATTTTAAATGAAACAACTTTAAAATTGAAATACGTAGTTAAAACTAAATTAATGGCATCATTAACACTTTAATGTCCTTCATTTACAGGTCTCTGAACCTACTGGTAGCTAATAAGTTGAATTAATTCTAAAAGCTTTTACCGTGAACTGTGACGTTATGAAATTACTAGAACAGTTTGGATAGCCAGGGGATTCATTTCGTATCAAAGAAGATTTCAGTACTACAATTATTAGCTACGAAGTGGACTAAATTATTAGGATTATCAGATAATAGAGCTTTGGAAGTGCTCATAGCCCGTGAGTTGGTGTAGAACGAAAACGATTGACAAGGCTAAGTTTTGCGGGTGAGGTCGGGTGTGACCAATAATGGAAAATAATTTCTAGAAGGTTTTGAGGCGCCAGATTCCAAATCGGAAGCCTTGAAACTTTTGCTAGGAATGTTGCTACACTGTTGAATACACCTGAAAATTTCATTTTTATTAAGTATAATGTATATTATACATATTTTAAAAGGCGTCATTTCCAAATAAATGCATTTTTTAAAATTATATTTATTTATGCAAGATATTTATTTATGAGTGTATGACGCTTGAGCTTTAGATGTGTAACTACTTTTAAAAAAATATTTATGGAAATGACATACTCGGAACGATTACTTCCGACTAAATCCAGATGAAATCCCATCCTTTCTAATGGCTGGCTGGCTGCAACCCTTTTTTGCGTTCCACTGCTGGACACGGGTCTCTGCCCCTTATTGAGGAGGCTTGGAGCTTAATCCACCACGCTGCTCCAATGCGGGTTGGCGGAAATGTGTAGTGGCCGACCCGCTGTCGGATGTTTTCAAACCGCCCATAAGGCTTCCGACAAAGTTTAACGACTGTTATGTATCGACAACAACCGGGACCGACAGTTTAACGTGCCCTCCAGAGCAACCGCGACCGCGGCCATTTGGCTTAGCTGCATAGACCGCTTGCGTTCTACGCTAGCCGCCGAGCCATGCGCGCTTCTTCTAATACGGACCACATTTAGAATTTTTTCATATCTATGTTTCATTGGTCAATGTGACGTTGTTTTATACGACCATTATTGACGGTATTTTTTTAATTATTCGCATAACATTTACAAAAAAAAACAAAGCCCATACTAGGGACTGCACATACGGATAATGTATGTTATAATCATCACGTTTCCTTGTCTCGAAGCTATTACCGGCTCCCTCGGAATGGCCGATTGCCTAAATTAACTTTGTTTCGCCCCTAGCCAATGAGATACTACTTCAATCTCCAGGGGAAATACTACCACTCACTTGCCAAACGAAACTAAACCTTATCATTATTGGCGTAAAGATGGATTTAGAGTAGAATAGATAACGAGGCGATGACGAGGAACAAAACAAATGTATTAAAAATCTTGATCGAATTGTTCTAATGTACGGTTCACTTTTACTGCCATCTGTGATGTTTGCCTTTCAAATTTGAAATAATATTTAGTTTTGCTAGCTCAATTGGAATAGTACAAATATTGATAATTGATTTGATAACCCGAAATTCACGGGGTCAATATTGGTACTAATATAACATTTTGATATTCTCGGGTAATTGTTTTCGCTATTAAATAAATTTGAATTGGTTTTTGTTATAAAAGTAATTGCAGTTGCGCCTATGGTAATTTAGTCAAAGGCTAATGAATTCAATTAAAATCTGATTAGGAAAACATTTCAATAAACATGACAATAAATAAAAATATAAATACAATGCAGATATAATAAAAACCAATAGATTGAAGAATAACATAAATAAAATATAGAAATTGTGGACGCATGTGTGTATACAACGTATTATATATGTAAGTAGTGAGCAGTTATATACGAGTTAATACACCGGACTTTAATACCGGGGTCCCGACTTCAAGACATGACGCGGACCCGTGAAAAAAAATCGGGTTGCACTCCGGTAGTGCCGGCAGAAGTGAAGACACATTTTTGATATTTTGGAATGGTTAGGGAATAATTTCGCACGAATCGCTTTATTATCAGTATTATTTTTCATCTAGTATTTTCAGTAGGTTTTCATCTAGTATTTTTATAAAGTACCTACTCACTCATTTTCTTTCACTATTTCTTCGTCACTTTTTTAATTAATAGATGGACTTTGTTCAATGTCCATATTATAAAACTTGATATAAACGAATTTTACAAGTAAAGACAGTCGAGCCATCAGCTGTCACCCCTCCGTCCTACGAATATTCGATCAGGCCACGTGTCCTGACGCGAGTTTAACATTTTTTACCCATCCCAAAAAAGTGCACAACGCCGCTAAAGAAGTTTTCACTTCAAAAAATGTGCGAATTCATCACTTGTTTTACGAAAAGAAAACTTTCTCCTATTTCATAATATTATTTCTTTGCATCGATTTCTTATATGTACTCTTATATAATGTATGTATATCGTGTATACTTAAGACATGCAAAATTTCTCACAGTATAGCTTGCACAATGCTCAATACGAAGAGTAAAAATGTAGCCAGCAGGTGGATTGCTTGTTTGGTTGTTTATAAATAGGAGACATCATTTGCTATGCACGCAATTTGAAACCTACAGAGTACCTGTCATTGACCTAGAATCAAAAAATTGACGTCAAACAAGCACTCTGAGTACATTTATTTTAATTTCGCTATCGTATCTAGCACTCCTTGAGTAATAAAAATTCTCTTATACGTTTTTTGTTCATTTTTAAGTTCCACTGCTGAGCACAGGCCTGCTCTTAGAAGTGAGAGGGATCAAGGCCACCACCACGGGGACCAATTGCGGATTGATGGACATCATGCCTTCGAGGAATTAAGAGTTTCTTTCAGGCATGCACGGTGATAGAAAACATCTATATGAATAAAATTGGAGTGTCTGTTTGTAATATTGAAATAACCGCTTTTTACTACATCCATATGAATGTATATACATCATTATTTACAATTTTTGTCTGTCTGTCTGTCTGTTTGTTCCGGCTAATCTCTGAAACGGCTGGACCGATTTTGAGGAGACTTTCACTGGCAGGCAGCTGATGTAATAAAGAGTAATGTAGGTTACTTTTATTTTAGAAAAAATCTATAACTAAAGTTCACGCGAACGAAGTCGCGGGCGGCCGCTAGTCGCAAATAATATTTTTCCTCATCGTGGAGCAGCGATAAATCGTACTTAGCAAATTTATTAGTGTCACCCTGTTTCACATTGCCCCATAGCCAATATTTCTATATTTCTTACAGAGGTAATTGAATAACCCATATTTTAATACAGGGCTGAAGATTTTCTCCGTCAGTTTTTTTCTTTAGCTCAGCATTGCCTAAACGCACCCAGAGCAGACGAATCAAAATTAACAAAAAATGAAACCACTGAAGAAACTGAAAAGAATACAATAATAAACTAATGTAATACTTGGCATACGAAATTTTTCTTGCTTGTGGTAATGACTCTGAAAACTATTTTGTTTTGCTACCATTGAGGTTGATAGTCGTCTTGTATTGGAGTGGCTAGCTACCATACCTTGGAAATATTTTTCTGATTACCTGTTTCACCTATGTACGCAAAAATTTATACAAAGTCGCTACCCTTACTCTTATTTCATTTTCTCCATAACTGTTAATCGCCATTGAAAATTCCACCCTCACTATCGACACTAGCGCCCCCTGTACTCGCCATTACTGACAACTGTGATTGATTAGCAGATACGATGCTAAGCTTCGGAATGCGAGAGTGGTTTTCATAGCTCGGTGGTGGATTTAATGAAAATGGGGTGAATGTAGTAAATTTATAAATTCATAAGCTTATTATAGCAAACATTACGTTTGAATGAAGTTTAATAGAGTCCTAGGGATTTTGGGTTGTTTGGTTGGTTGGGTTGGTGAGTTATAATGAGAATCCATACGTAAACAAAATTATTGGAAATCTATAGGTTCCGATTGACATCAATTTCTTAAAGGAAAGTCTTCAATATATTTTTAAAAAGAATATGATTTTCAATCCTTTTTTAATGTCCCATGTTTGGAAAAGGTCTCCTATTAGTTAACATACATTTTTAATCGTGACGGTAGGAAAACGGCGATACTAGAAATTTTGACAAGGCAAAAAGTTTGTAAAGTTGGGGCTTTTAAGGTCGTGTGCATTTGTTTTGCTACCATTGAGGTTGATGGTCACCTTGTATTAGAGTGGTCAGCTACCACACCATGGAAATATTTTTCTGATTACCTCTTTCACCTAGGTAAGTAAAAATTTATACAAAATCGCCACCCTTACTCGTATTTCATTTTCTCCATAACTCTATTAATCGCAATGACCATTGAAAATTCTTCCCTCACTATCGCTATCGACACTAGCGCCTGTACTCGCCACTGACAACAATGATTGATTAGCAGATTCGATGCTAAGCTTCGGAATGCGAGGGTGGTTTTCATAGCTCGGTGGTGGATTTAATAGAAATGGGGTGAAGGTTCATAAACTTATTACAACGAATGTTCCAGCAATGGAGTTTTAACAGAGCTACAGAGCTTTATAGGTGATTTTGTTTTAACTTACTGACTTTAGACGTTGGAATTTATTTCGAAAATTTAAAAAAACTTTGAAGTGAATGGGTTCCGATTCTCACTGCTGTGCACGAGTCCCGCCTCATTCGGGAGACCTAGAGCTTACTCTAACACGCTGCTCCAATAAGGGTTGCTGGAGACGCGGGTTGACCTTCATAAGTGTGGGAATGCTTATGATATTTGTTACTAGCAGTCACCCAACTCATACCAGAACATAACTGTTTCGCTAGGTGCGTAGATCACTTGCCTTTTACAACAGCCGCTGGGCTATCAGTGCTTCTGATACTTACTAAGAACCAATGAGCCCTTGGCTTACCGCGCTAACTTAATTTTGGTTGGTTGAAAACTCTTGAGCGATTAATATAACCTCCAAAGTTCGATGAACTGTGATTGTGGCATTACACTGAAAAAAAATATATGTCTCTTTCGCTTAGCGTAACCTATGATTACGTTCTACGCTAGATCTGAGAAAAGTTCATTTTTTTTTCTATCTTGATGAAAGTTGCATAAAACGAAGGCTAAAGCAACTCCATAAAGTAGATCTTCCCAAGTAAGGGTCAAACCAACTTTACCAAATAACGACGATGTGATCACTCCAAAGGGAGAAGTTATCGATCGGGTATTGTTTAATCAAGTCTTTTATCTAATCCCATTAAACACCATTAGCGGCATTGAGTTCTATTACTGTCAGATTAAAAGATTTGAACACTTTTCCTACAAGTATATAGATAATTATGAAGTCGTACATAAGTACGATATAGGTACGATGTAGTACGATGTTGTAGGTGGTAGAACTATTATCGTTCGCCTGGGAAAGTACCACCGCTGCACCCACTTCTGCCGTGAACCAATTCTTTTGTGTTTCGGTGGAAAGGTGCAATTGCCGGCCACACTTACATGAGGCGACCACCAGCCTGCGGAGTAGCAGCGCAACTGCATACGACCTCAGACAAGGCTTACCTATGCTTGCTATGGACATCTACATACAACCTCGTATGTACCACTTGACACCACGTGGCCTGCAAGCTCGTCTGCTACTCCATTCTAACAAAAAAAGTACGAGAATATCGTAAGTTTCTGATTATGATATGCTGATTTACGATATTGAAAGAGAAAATTAAAAATGACAAATAAATAATAATACTTTATAATAAAAAACTTCTATAAATAATCTACCATAGTGAGAAAATAATTTTTGAAACTCTCACTTCCTTCGGTTTTTTGTTGAGACACACATAATTAATGTGACATTTTGCACTAAAGTTTTGTTTTTACTTGCATAAAAATGGCTGCAACCCTTTTTGCGCTCCCATGCTGGGCATGTTAAGCTTTGGGATCAAGAACAGAGCTACGGTATCCCCTGCCTGATCGTAAGAGGCGACTCAAATGGGGCTTCCGGGGTTGCGGGCGGTGAGAGTGGGAGCTCGATCTGTCCAGCCATCGGCTCCGGGAAGGACGGATGTGTATGCGCATGCCGCCGGGAGCATCGGAAGGTACAGGAGAGCACATCTGCGGGTTGGAGGAGGGTAATAAATGAAAATAGACGAGGATAACTCGAGTAAATTTTATAAAATATAATTATTTATTATACCAAGTTATAACTTATTAAAGATGTTTTCAAGGTATAGAACAAACGTTTCCGAGAATCCATACGCCCACGTCAAATATGTAAGTAAACTTATCCCTATATTTTTGATATACAACATTTTCTTCTGTGAAATATCAAGGTTCAACATAATGAGTTTTAGAAGTTAAATTCGTATAATGAATTATGACGGGACGGCTGAAGGGTATTATCACATATTGTATACATGGGAAGGTTTTAAAAGCTTACCATATTTGCTTAGATAATTTTCATGTATAATAATAATAATTTTTGGCCGGTTACACTCTGCTTGGCCGAAGCGCGCATGGCCCAGCGGATAGCGTAGAATGCAAACGATCTGAGGAACTAAGCCAAACGGACGCCGTCAGGTGAGAGATGGGTGATCGCTAGTGGCAAAAAATTTCATGCGCGTTTCCGTGCTTCGGAGGGCACGTTAAGTCGTTATAGCTGATAGATAACAGTCGTTAGACCTTGTCAGTGGTTTAAAACATCGCACAGAGATCAGGTGGTGAAGTATCACTACTGTACCTATTTTTATCTTGAAGTAATTTTATGTTGATTCAGAGGAAAGTTCCAGTGAAAAAATAATAAAATCCGAAGACGAACGAAGATACGAAAACTGCAAGCTAAAGTGGCAATGGTTAGGCCATATTTTTGCAGGACTGACGAGGAAGAAATTTTTTTGAATGGACTGACGACCTGAACATGTCAGCTGGAAGCTTCGGATTTAGAGGGGGTAGGATTGGACAGGGTGGTGAACATTTATATGCCTATATTGACGGATAGATGCTACGATGTATAAAAAGGTGCGGCTTTAAGTCATTCTTACATGAGGCAAACATCATCACAATAACATACAAAGCAATAAAAGTGGTAATTGCCTTTGTAGATGATCTACGTTCGAATGGTAACTGAATGGTATTGTTTTCAAAAAATATGAGATCATTTTCATTTATTCGTCCTCAAACTTCAATTGACTAATGAGCGATCCTGAGTTTTAATTAATAAAAATTGCTAATGAATACATTAAAAATGTTTAACCTTATTAATTCCTTTATATGGCGCATAAAACGTCTGAATGGTTCATACAAAAAGCGTTCATTTGACCTGTAGTAAAAGTTCGAGTAAAGGTCAGTTCACATGCTCTGCCTGTGTTGTTCCTTTATTGCTACGAGTATGTCCGTAGATACGTAGTTTATCATTGACAACATTTACATAAGGTCTATTATAAGCACATTGATACAAATAAGTATATACAAATACAAATATGCTTTATTGCACACCAAATTTAAAAAGTAATAAATTGATATTTAATGGTCAAGCCAAACAATTATATCATCAGTGATCAACTAGTTTACATCAATGCAGCGTTTAGGCAACTTGGACGCGGCATTGGAATAGCTCGTTTTAAAAGATTGAAAAGGATGTACTTCAAGGGTAGCTTGGTAAGAATTTGATTAGGTTTTGACTATGGGACTCATGACAATGGAATACTTCAATTCTTAAGAGCAAATTAACGATACTTGACCGAATCTTTTATAGGCTATCCGGATATTTGAGTCGCCTACTATAACATCGTTATGGCCTAGCAATTATCGTAGCTGAATATGATGATCAATTAAACTCCTAAACGGGTTACAGTAAGGATGCGATCTGTGGCAGAATTTCGAACTGTTTCATTTAAACGGCGCTGTCTCTATGAGCAGCACGTTTAGTCTACCCATTTCAAATAAATTTGTAAGTGTACTTCAAATTCAATAAAAATCAAAAAATAATCAAAAAAATTAACAAAACAAAAAACCGACTTCAATAGAAAAGTATTCCAAAACAAATTAATTTGCACTAAAAATTAAAAAAAACTTGCGTATTCTTCTACAATTTAAGAATCAACTTACATTTTCTACTCATCAATATTTAGGTACGATCTATGTTTACCATATAATGTAGTACAATTATTGTTATTTTTGGAGTCAGTGTCAGCTTGTCCAGTTTAAAGGTCCCCTGCGCCACAACACAAGCATATCTCACCTATACCAATGTATGTAGTTACAAGCCTACCTTGGCTGACACCGACTCCATTTCATAAAGGTAGAATTCAGTTACACGCTACAAAGTAACAGTAAGCACTTCATGTGGCATCACAGTTCGAATAAAATCTCATAGATTTAAATACGTAGGGTTATTTAGAAAACCAACACAATAACTTTATGTAAACCAACTCTAATGCACCATACTGAGTTGCATTACGTGTTTTCATGCAACGCTAAGCTTTATATGAGTTAAATTAAGTGAATGATGTGTTTTTTGTCCATTTTTAGAAGAACATTAAACTCTTTACGCTACACTTATTTATCATTTAAATAAATTTTAATCATCCACGAATCAATACATTTTCTTTTTTTTTTGATTTCGTTATCGAATTATGAGTTAGATAAGATCGAATTCGGAAATTGGAAGAAATCCCAGAGTAAATGTTACTACAAACAAAGGTAATTGAGTTATGAATAATGTAGTTCCATGAATTCACTCTTTTATCCTAATTTCATCTTATGAAGCGCTCACTTGTGTCGCGCTTATTACGTTTTGTATGCGTCTCAACTCGCCTTAAGATAAAAGTGACGCAACGTTTAATTCGTAAGGGCATTCGTAATAACAATTACGCTGGCGAGCTGAGAAAAGAATAAAACCTTAATATGGTCCAATTACATGACTTTTCGTATAATAATATCTTCATTTAAAATGCTTCTCCTTTGTTACATTTTAACCTCTACTAATAATTAAAGCTCTGATAAGGTCACAAAACGACATGGTACAATTTTCATAAAACAATTTTATAATTTACCTCACGAAAATCTTTTCTCGTTTTTCAATGCCTAAGTCTTTTGATATTGTTAAGAATTTTCTTACAGCAAATTCTTAAAATTTTCATTATTGTGACACAAAACGCGACTGAAATGATATTATAATTATGTTTTTATTTATTCGAAACCGAGTATACAATGTATTATAAGTTTTCTTCAAAAAACGGCGCAAAACAAGGCATTATGGAAGTATCAAACCTATTCCTACATAACAGAAGATTAACATAAAATGTAATAAAATATCTCATCTAATATATAAAATTCTTCTGTCATAGTTTTAGTGTTTATACTCCTCCGAAACGGCTTGACCGATTTTGATGAAATTTGATATATATATTCAGTAGGTATGAGAATAGGTTTATAATTATTTTAAATACCCTTAAGTATTAAGCATGGCTAACCCAAAAAGTTTTTTTTTATTTTAAGACAAATTTTTATTGGATTTTTTTATGATGTGGCATTAACTAAATTATCACCGTTCTATCATCAACCCTTATTTTTGATAGCCATATTAGTAGGTAACACGGAGTTCGCGGGATCAGCTATATAATATAAATTGGACAGAACAACTTATAAAAAACCGTAGTTTTCCACGTATTTATCTATTTGTCCATCTGACCGTATTACTGATTAAATATTGGATACGATCAGAATCCTAATACTGAGCACTGTGTAATAAAATCAAATTACTATGATCTGAGATCAAAAGATGTCATAAATGCATTCATAGTAAAAACGCATGTAAGATTGCTGCTTGTAGCAATTTGCAGCTGCGTTTGCGTGCTGAGGCCACGTTAAGCCGTTGGATGTGTAATGGGAGGTTTAAAATTAACTTCTAATCCGGATCTCCCCACCATTCGTTATTCGAGCAGTGTGGTGCTGCAAAGCTCCAGGCCTCTCTCTAATAATATAATCGTGAAAAGGACCTACTGTGTTCATTTTAAGGGTTATTTTACCTTTAGTACTTGTTTGCGTTTTAACATCATTATCGAAACAGTCAATTTGTACGTTAATAACTCGTAAGTTAATCATCTCTTAAACGATGCACGTGTTCTTGGACATAAACAAGCTATAATTTATAGCCAAAGGGCAGGGTCACCGTGTTGAGGCGATAAATATCTCTTCAGGAACTACAGGGGAGCCCATGATGGTAAATGTGGAATAACTCGAGCGTCAGGTCCTGGTACATTTTACAGCTTTCAGGGTATGAAAATTTTGGCATTTGTGTCCTTGTTCTTCATGTGTCTATTGCATCCATGATACAAATTTATCTATACAAATAAATACAATTAGTGTCTGTTTGTAATATTAAAATAACCGCTTTTTACTACATGCAAATGAATGTATATACGGTACATGATTTTATGATCATACATAATATATAAATCGTGTAAAGTGATAATCAGATTATAAGTTAATAGTTATAATTTTAATTTAAAAAAACTTATTTTCTTTTTTAGAGCATTGCTTTTCAGTTATTCTAATTATTTCCGGCAAGCCCTTTTATTTTATACCCATATTAATGAAGTGCATAGAAATAAAAATTCCGCCATCTTGGATGTTGCGTCATATTGGATTTAGAATGGTGTTACATTATTTTTTAAGTTACTCTAATAAGCCCTTTCATTTGATACCCATATTTTACAAATAAATAAACGTTACACATTCGTAGCCCCACAGTAAGATAATTAATACCCTGTGTCGTGGGTACCATGGACACATACAAAGACAGGAACACAAACACCCAGACCGAGAAATGAAAATTAAAATCATCATTCAAATTTCTGTTTCGCCGTGAATCGAACCCAGGTCCCTCCGATTGGCATTCCGGTATGATAAACATTGCGCCACGCGGGTCGTCATATTTACAAATGCATTTAAATTAACTATTCCGGCATTTTGGACGGTCCACCATATTGAATTTAGAATGACGTCACATAGCCTATCGTGTATTGTCATCGAAACTAAACGTGTATACAAAATTTCAGCTCAATCGGTTGAAGATAATAATATCTGCTACAAAGTTGAGTAGCAAGATTCCACCCGAACAAACATACATTTCAAGTTAAATAAAAGCTTTGAATAATCTCAAAATAGTAACACCTATGATTCCATGCATTACTCTAAGCCATGAGTGTGAGTGTGTGTAAACCAAGTAGACAACGACGAAAATAAAGGCGTGTTATTAAAGTTTAGGTAACTTGCACGGCAGTCAAATCATTTGGTGATAACTAGTTGATAGTAGCCATGGAATACAACCATGGTATGGTAGTATGCATGTCTTCACATACTACGACAATCCTCATCGTAAGACAGGTAAGTATGATGGAGATAGAAAAAAAATTATAAACAAATTTACACGAGAGAAATACTAATATCTTTAGGTGATAAATTAATTAACCTAATACCTTTAAACGAGCAATTCTTTTATATATGTATATAGGTATATAATTTGAATCTCGGAAACAGCTTTAACAATTTTCATCTTATTTAGTATTCAGGGAGTTTCGGGGGTGATGAATCGCTCCAGATATGTTACATTTTTAAAATTGTTGTTTTATCCATATTTTCGGCGGTAATCAACTCAAATATAAACTGAAAAAGTTGACGTAGAACGCCGTCAATGGTCATCTGCCCGCCGTTCCACTAAAATACAATATCGATTTGGAAGACATATATAAGAGTCTTAAAAAAGTTACGTAGGCTGACTGCAGAACTAGAGACTGGGTTCAAAACTTAATAAAGTTATTTAAATAACATAAAGCCAATACGTGTTTGTTTGAAATCAAACCTAGAAAATAAATTATTTTCTATCCGAGCATCGCTCGGTCGTCCGGGTACTGCTATATACATAAGAACACGATGGAGCTTTCAAATGAGAAGATTTATTGAGTGCGCAGAGGGTCGCCCTCAAAACACCTCCGGGCCATCAATTAGTCGCTTGCCACGTATTGTTTACTCAGACAAAGACTCCCGGATTATACGTTCTATGTGGCTTAGAAGGCATTTGTGAAGATTGACACTGTCTGCGTTCTGCTGCAAGCTGCAAGTTTAGAAATATGATTAGAAAATTGTTTGCACAGTTTTCTGGTACACATAAACGAAGACGGAAAAGTGCATAAAGACACAGGTTTACTCAAAGTAAAATTTTGCACTTTAAAAAATATTGTGCAGAAACAAAACAGAGAGGTAAATTTAATAGTATAAAGCCATCGTAAAGACTTTTTACGCGCATGGCCTTGTGGCTAGCGTAGAACGCAAGCGATCTATGTAGCTGAGCCAAACGGGCGCGGTCGGGTGTGAGATGGGTGACCGCTAGTGGCAAAAAATTTCATGCGCGTTTCCGTGCTTCGGAGGGCACGTTAAGCCGTCGGTCCCGGTTGTTATCGATAGATAACAGTCGTCAAACCTTGTCGGAGGCCTTATGGGCGGTTTGAAAACATCCGACAGCGGGTTGGCCACTAACCCGAATCTCCACCAACCCGCATTGGAGCAGCGTGGTGGAGTAAGCTCCAGGCTTCCCCAATAAGTGGGAGAGACCCGTGCCCAGCAGTGGGACGCAAAAAGGGTTGCAGCCAAAGACTTTTTACACTTGAGAGATTGCATTTAATTAATAGGTAGATAGAAGCAAAACATTTAACAGATAAAACGAAGGGTTGATAGTTACAATGTGTGAATGTGATCGAGACTTCCAAATGAAATGCTTTTATACGATGGCCCATCATTAAAACACCTTCAGGCTATTAACAGACTGCGACAAACCGAATACCGATCATTTCTTCCAGTTTGTTTAATCCACTTCGATAAAATCTATGTAGAATCCGGAAAAGACTGTATTTCAAATAAAAGTCTGGTGGAAATTTTATCAGTGTTATGATGGCTCACATTTTTTGCCACCTATGATTTATGAGCTTAATATTGTAAATAATAATATTTAAATTTTTTTCAACCTTTTTTAAGTTCCGCTTTTGGGTACAGGTCTAATCTCATTAGTGAGAGGGATTGAGGCCATAGCTCGCCTCGCTGGCGACCTCTTGGCTTGAATTCGTGGACTTTAACTATGCCTCTGAGAAGTTATGAGTTTCTCTCAGGTGCATGCCTGAGAAACATCGTTAAGTATTTTACTCATAAATATCACAATATTTTCCATCACCCCGGAGCAGCCATTATACGCATTACATAAATACGCATTAAATTTATAAATATATATAATGAACTGAAATATTCTTTTTTTTGTTCTGTATAAATATATAAAATTATTTTGTCAAAGTTACGCACTGAAGTTTTGAATCTTGTGTTGTATAACACTAGTTGAAAATTAGTATAGAGATATACCTAATGTATGAATGTGACGCTTCGTTCAAAGTAGAGGATTTACGTTAGTGGAGGACCGCCCTCGAAAGACCTACGGCCTACCAATTTATTTCTTTCCGCTATTGCTTCGAACACAGACCGTGATCAGACGTTAAATATTGCTTAGATGGCTTCAGAGTATTAGTACCTACTGGTACTAGTAGCATTTGCTGATTTGAAAGTATTTACTATGTGTTATTTATTTTAACAGCGCAAAAGCTAGATATGCGGTGCTGCTTCAAAAGAAGATGGTCGCCTCATATGTAAACTTTCAATAGAACCATAATAGACATATTGCAGAAATGGGTGTAGTGATGTTACTTGAGCGGTTGAACTACGAAGTTCCACCGCCTACAAAATACCACAAATTTCTACTGTAGAGTCTGTGCGAGTCGGTAAAAAGTTTTTTTTTTCAACCTTTTTTATGTCCCACTACAGGCAATGGGTCTCCTCTCACAAGTTAGATGGATTTATTCCTTAGTCCACCACGTTAGCCAAGTATGGAATGGTGGACGTCATGCTTTCGAGATTTTATTAATTTCTCTCAGGCATGCACGGCGTTCTCTATGAACATCGTAATCAATTAAATATCACGATATGTCCATCACCATGGAGTAGCGATAAATGTTAACATTACAAATTTCATTTGAAATTCAAAGCTCGCCTATTTCCGCACTCGGCCATCACTGCTCAACTAAAATAAACGGTGAAAACTACAGATTTTAAAAAATCAAATTCATGCAAACAGTGTTTTATTAAGTTTTGAAACAAATGAAAAAGTAAGGATAATTTTATACAAAGAGAACTTCAAGTAAACTCAGTAAGATTTTGGAATTGTTTTGTATTTTAGTAGAAACAAAGGCTCGAATTTATCTAATTTAAATAGAGCTGACATTTTACAACACGTTTCGAAGAATAATACCATTATTAGGTGCTCATGTTTTCAAAATATACACTTAAATAACGTAAATAACCTTACTTCTATGAATTCTGAAGAAATCTTTATAAGCCGCCTCGAAGCACTGAGTGCTAGACACACAACTTAAATCAAATCCATCGTAGTACATGTAAGTGGTTTCGGCTCAACGGTATAAAAATATTACACTCATATTGTAGCGAGATATTATTATAATAATATGTACCTACCAAACGTCTCTTTAGGTTTCCGTACCCGAAGGGTGCCAATGGGACCCTATTACTAAGCCTCTGGTGTCCGTCCGTCTGTCCGTCTGTCTGTCTCAGGCTATATCTCATGAATCGTGATGGCTTAGACGTTTTCACAGATGATGCATTTCTGATGCCGCTATAACAACAATTTTTTTTTATTTATTTGAATGGAGTAGCAGAAGAGCATGCAGGCCACGTGGTGTTAAGTGGTCGCTGCAGCCCATGGACATCTACATACAACCTCAAGCAAGACTTACCGTCTTGTCTGAGGTCGTATGCAGTTACGCTGCTACTCCGGAGGCTGGTGGTCGCCTCATGTAAGTGTGGACGGCAACCTTTCCACGGAAACACAATAGAATTGGTTCACGGCAGAATTGGGTGTAGTGGTGGTACTTCCCCGGGCGAACCCCCTCCCATACAATAAACGAGATTTTTATACATAATGGTACGGAACCCTTGCGTGAGTTCGACTCGCACTTAGACGGTTTTTTCATTTGAATGGAGTAACAGATGAGCATGCAGGTAACGTAGTATTAAGTGATCGCTGAAGCCCATGGAGATGACTCAAGCAAGCAAGTCTTGCCTGTGGTCGTATGCAGCTGCGCTGCTGCTCCGAAGGCTGATGGTCACCGCAGTCCGGTACAAATGCACTTTTTCACCGAAACACAATAGAATTGCTACACGTAAAAAATGCGTACAGCGATGCTACTTCCCGGGTCGAACCATTAAAGTTCCACATCTTTTTTGTATCGGAGGGGAAACCTTCATAAGGTACCCGGCATCTTGAGAGAGGATACCGGGTATTGTGGGATTTTTATCGCACTAAAACCCCCTCGGTGACCTGCACGCGGCCACGTACGCACCGCCATCCTTTCAGGGGTTGCTGGCTGGGCAGATCGAGGTCCCACTCTCACCGCCCACAACTCCGGAAGCTCCTTTTTAGTCTCCTCTTACGATCAGGCAGGGGATACCGTAGATCTATTCTTAATCGTGAAGCTACAGGGACTAAAGTCCTACCACCTACTAAGTCTAAGTCGAAGTCTTAGAAGAATTATGGTTCAATAACATTAAAATTAATCGATCAGAACATTGAAACAAGCTATAAAAAGTAATTATTATTTTACAAGAAGTTTAAAACTCAAAATACATATTTTTATTTTATTTTATTTTCTACATATCCATTATCTGATTAATAAAATATTTAATCGACTTCACAAAAGATATTACCGTTCATAAAATATGTTACCCTTATTATTCAAATTCGAATTGTATGAAATTAATTATAAAGTCTTTGGATGATGAGTTTCAAAGACAAACAAGATATTATTATACACGAGTATATCCATAATGAATTTTGTTATGTGATTCATAGATTGAAAATTATTTTCTCCGTTTACCTATGTCGTAAGAGATAAGTTAAATACTGCATTAGACTCTAACCTATTTGATTTGTGTTATGAAACTCACATTTTATTTTTTATTTATTTAATACTTTATTGTTCAACTTAAATTGGGTTCACAATAGGTGGACTTAATGCCTAATGGCATTTTCTTAAAGTCAACCCATGCCGATGGTGAGATATTGTTGGTAGGTGGAAATAGTTCAAAACTTAAATTTTAGAGGAGTCATTAATTTGATGACCTACGTGGAGCAATTGTTACTATGCCGGACTGCCAATCGAAGGGTTCGATTTCCCGGCGAAGCAGAAATTTGAAGATAAGTTTTGATTTCTGTTCTCAGTCTGGGTGTTTGTGTTTCTGTCGCTGTGTGTGTTCATGATACCCACGACACAGGGCATATCTACCCTAGTGTGGAGCTGTGAGTATAAAATGTTATTTTTGTATGGTTATTATTTTTGTTATTTTTATGTCAAATAAAAATACCAAACAATTACCCATTATAATAAGGGTTACAATTAAAAATAACTTTCATAGATAAAAAATAAAATACGTCTACTTTACTTTATGATCTAGCCTTTCGCCACCGGCTTCGCTCACGTGGACCCGTTTAATGGGATAAGTTACCGTAAGATAAAAAAAAGCCTATGTTCTATTCCAGGCTATATCTCTAACTTTCTCCCATCCATTTGAAATACGACGTAAGACGAAATACTGCTATATTAAAATCATAGGCGTTTAGCCAGTTTTTAAGCAATAATTTTAAGCTTAATATTGCTAAAAGCTACATAAGAACGAGTAATAACCCGTTCTCAGGGTAAGCCTATGTTTTTCAGGATGCATGTAGCTTTCTATTAGTGGAACAATTTTTGAAATCGGAACAGTAGTTTTTGAGTTTGTTCCTTACAAATTTGCACACAAAAAACACACACAATACAAATCTTTCCTCTTTAAAATATTAGTATACATTTACAGCTAACTATAAGCTAACACGTAGCCAATTGTGAATGACAATATAATATTGCTGCGGTTGCTACTGTTACACCATTGTAACAGTAACAACCGCGTAAAATATCGACACTGAGTGCTACAAAGGTATCCAATCTTCCTGTCAATTATTCTAATTCAATGAAACAACATAAAAAAGCAATTTCTCTTTTATTACCAAAAAATGAAAGCAATATAGGTTCGTAAATTGAGCTTCAAAATTGACCATGCAGGGCCTACATTTTGTCAGATTTGAGTGATTGATTGAATACGCTATTTTTCCACGCGCCAATAACAAATACTCGTACGACGATATACTATTAAAGTAGATTCATGTTTGAAGCGCGGTTTAATTTTGCGTTTGATTAGATATATTATAAGGTAAACGAAGTAAGTCAACGTAAACAAGTCAAAGTCAAGTAAACGAGTATGTTATTTAGACGTGTTTCACTCTATGCATACTACATTTTAACAGATTTGAGCATATGAAAATTCTCTGCTACTGATATACGAGTACTATTACAGGAACAGGTAAAGAAAACAAAATGGTCCTTAAAATGAAGATTAAGAATAAATTTGAAATTAATACATAGAATTTTACTCATGTTTGTAAAACAGTAGTTATTTTTTCGATAATGATGACCTCTGTGGCGCAATATTGACCACGTGGGACTGTCAGTCAAAGGTCCCGGGTTCAATTCCTTTCATTCTTTGTGTGTATCATTCTTACTCTATAATTTTATAATTACCTACTGTAATAAGAAAAAAATATAATTATCTTTAAAAAAATATTAACGCTTCACTAAAAACTTAAGTCAAAAAATAATATTACAGTAATCAACAAAATTAAACAAGACAGCGACACCGGAAGGAGACGCTTGTCAAAGGATTGGCTCAGGAAGTAATCAAGAATGGGAAAGTGGCACCGTGTTACACCGTTGCAACAATGAATAATACATCCTTTGGCTCAAGGAGCGTAACATTACGTATAATTTTGAAAGCTTATCTGCTAAAAGAGATGGTCATAAACGTAGTTTAAAAATAAACCGAGTTTATTATACAGACATACAGAGATACAGACATACCGACGTACAGACATACAAAAATACACTTACTCGTACATAATCTACCACACGTGCTCGGAAACATTATAGATCATAATACTTAAATATTATCCAATTTGTAATATTAAAATAACTGCTTTTTACTACATGCATATGAATGTAAATACAGTACATATACCATCTTATATATTTTTTACAATTCTTGTATGTCTGTCTGACTGTGTGTTTGTTCCAGCTAATCTCTGAAACGGCTGGACCGATTTTGACGGGACTTTCACTGACTTACACAATAAGGAGTAATGTAGGCTACTTTTATTTTAGAAAGAAAAATTGTTAAACTAAATTACACGCGGACGAAGTCGCAGGTGACCGCTAGTATTGCATACATATTATTATAGATACGCAAACTAATAAACTCCTTTCCTCAGAGATTACTTCTATATATTTTCATTATTGTATTTATATAAAACTGTTGTTTTGTTATTTTATGTTGTATTATATATTATTAGGTATTGTTTTTATATGATACCAATACAAATCTATACATAATACATATACATAATACATATACATATATACATAATACATAATCTATACATATAATAAAACTGTAAGCAGGGTCAATTCTGTACATTGCATATAAATTTAAAAAAATACTTCTAGGGGTCTTTTTATAAGTAACAGAAGCTAAAAATATAAGTTTTGAAATTATTGTCTGTCTGTCTGTCTGTCTGTCTGTCTGTCTGTCTGTTGTTAGCTTTTCACGCAAAAACTACTGGACGGATTTTGATGAAACTTTTTTTGTTTTATATATATTGGTCCTCGCTAACATTTAGGCTATAGATAATTTTAAAAATCACCCTTTAAAAGTGTGAAATGAGCGATGAAAATTTGTATGGAAAACTTGGATTTTTTCAATAGATTTTCTTGAAATTTGGTATAAATATTTTCTAACCAAAATAAAAGAATACGTGTTTCAGCATTTTCCGAAATTCACCCTTTAAATGTCAATTTTCTTTGAAAGTCTTGGAAAATTGAGTGTCGAAACTTGATGTGCAGAATATTTTTGTGCAGAGTAATATACTTATAATTTTGTATTTGTAATCTTTACTAACATAGTAAGAATTCTATTTAAGCTTTTTTCAAAACTACCCCTCAATAGCAAATAAAGTGGATTCGAAAGTTGGTATCTCAAGCGTACAATAATTAACCTTAACTTAATATTTCATTCTCAAATTCTTTTCCCTTCTTTGAATGATGTGTTTACTGATTTATTGTTGAATGAATTTCCGTAACATTAGTGTGTATTTCATATCAATCGGGTGATAAACAAAAAAGTTATGTTCATTTACACAATACGCGACATAAACTTAAAAGGCACTTTGGGGAATTTGTATGAAAGTTTCGGTAACAGCCCATTCAAAACCATAAATAAAAGTTTAAATTTAAGTAAAATTATTTTGAACTCTCACTAATATTGTCGACTATATTAAATATACTTAGATCAGCTTACTGTATTTTCTTTCGTTGGCCGAGTATGGCTACATAATAAGCGCATCGCGAGCCTTACCGCCGCCGAACCTTATATCACAGGCTCCATTGAGTTAATTGCTCAGCTTATTAGTCTTCTTTTGGGGTGGAAGATTATTAACAGGCTGCAGCTGAAACGATTATTATCGCTACATTATATCAAGCTGCAACCTTTTTAGCATTCCACTGCTGAGCATAGAGCTCTCCCAATATTGAGGAGGCCTCAAGCTCCGATGAACCGAAATCCAAATCTTACAATCTCAATGAATCCAGCATTAAGGTTATAAGATACGGAATCTAAACCTTCATACAGAATGTACTAAGCCTTAACAAAACAAGACTACTGCAGACATCTAGGTGACGAATAGTTAAACTTTTAGTGAACCAACTGTTAATCTCAATATCTACCTATTTGGTAATTTGACATTCGATTTATCAACCACAAAGTTTACATGTCATACGGTAGATGGCGTTATTCAGCAATATTCATTTCTTCTCCAAAGTGAATCGATGGAGATAATTTCAAATAAAAGCCTTAAGTCTAATAAAAGTAAGTACATAGTGTAAAAAAAATAAAAAATAACATTTCACACGTACGAGTATAGCCTCACATTAGGGTAGATATACCCTGTGTCGCGGGTGCCATGAACACACATAGAGACAGAAACACAACCACCCAGACCGAGAACAGTTTAAACTCATCATTGAAATTTCTGCTTCGCCCGGATTCTAACCCGGGACAGTTCGATTAGCAGTCCGCCATGGTAAACATTGCGCCACGCGGGTTGTCCCATCGTTGGGAAGGTATACGTATGATGCTGAACATTGTTAATTGGACCAATGATAACTCATTTTTTGCGTCTCTTTATTGCGTACGGGCTGAGGGCTCATCCACACACGTTGATCGATGGAGATATTAAGGATTCTTTAAAGATTCTTTATAAAAATATTCTTAATTTCCAAATACAGATAGCACACTGTGTAGAGACCCTGCCTTCTGCTTTAGTTTTCACAATGTTATATGAGTTATGACTTATGACCAAACTGCTGTCCGCAAGTTTTAAACCTATAGTTTATTAATTGACCTTACAATTATTTTTCCGATTGTTTAATCCTAAGCACGTGTATGTTTAGAAATTTTATCTCCCAACTACAAGTAGTTGTATAGTGCACCTCTTTTCTGCAATAGGTTAAAGCTATGTATATAGAATGAGTCTATACATTCTTTGCAGTATAAATTCACCCAATTTACTAAAGATACTATTTTTAACATAGATGAAGCCTCGGGCACAGCAGTATCTCTTAACTTTAATAAACGAGGTACATATTTGTAAAGAGAATCTGATTGCGCGAGACAAGCGAAACGTGAGAAAAGTGGACAGTAAGATCAGTACAGTAAGCATTCCTTACTGTTTTAGGTTTGAAGGATTTAGAAAAAATACATTAAGTTTCTTCTGAACATATGAACATTGTATTATAAGTGATTTCACTATATGTAAGAATAATCTACCTACTACTTATTCAATGCAAATAAATAATCTTTAATTTTTAATCAATCCATTTTATAAAAGTCTTTATACACGCGGACGACGTCGCGGGCACAGCTAGTATATAATAAAACTGTAAGCAGGGTCAATTCTGTACATTGCATATAAATTTAAAAAAATACTTCTAGGGGTCTTTTTATAAGTAATAGAAGCTAAAAATATAAGTTTTGAAATTATTGTCTGTCTGTCTGTCTGTCTGTCTGCCTGTCTGTCTGTCTGTCTGTTGTTAGCTTTTCACGCAAAAACTACTGGACGGATTTTGATGAAACTTTTTTTGTTTTATATATATTGGTCCTCGCTAACATTTAGGCTATAGATAATTTTAAAAATCACCCTCTAAGGGTGTGAAATGAGCGATGAAAATTTGTATGGAAAACTATTTTTTCAATAGATTTTCTTGAAATTTGGTATAAATATTTTCTAACCAAAATAAAAGAATACATGTTTCAGCATTTCCCGAAATTCACCCTTTAAATGTCAATTTTCTTTGAAACTCTTTGAAAATTGAGTGTCGAAACTTGATGTACAGAATATTTTTGTGCACAGTAATATACTTATAATTTGATATTTGTAATCTTTACTAACATAGTAGGAATTCTATTTAAGCTTTTTTCAAAACTACCCCTCAATAGCAAATAAAATGGATTCGAAAGTTGGTATCTCAAGCGTACAATAATTAACCTTAACTTAATATTTCATTCTCAAATTATTTTCCCTTCTTTGAATGATGTGTTTACTGATATATTGTTGAATGAATTTCCGTAACATTAGTGTGTATTTCATATCAATCGGGTGATAAACAAAAAAAAAAATATGTTCATTTACACAATACGCGACATAAACTTAAAAGGCACTTTGGGGAATTTGTATGAAAGTTTCGGTAACAGCCCATTTAAAACCATGAATAAAAGTTTAAATTTAAGTACCTAAAATTATTTTGAACTCTCACTAATATTGTCGACTATATTAAATATACTTAGATCAGCTTACTGTATTTTCTTTCGTTGGCCGAGAATGGCTAGACTAGGTACCTAATAAGCGCATCGCGAGCCTTACCGCCGCCGAACCTTACATCACAGGCTCCATTGAGTTAGTTGCTCAGCTTATTAGTCTTCTTTTGGGGTGGAAGATTATGAACAGGCTGCAGCTGAAACGATTATTATCGCTACATTATATCAAGCTGCAACCTTTTTAGCATTCCACTGCTGAGCATGGAGCTCTCCCAATATTGAGGAGGCCTCTAGCTCCGATGAACCGAAATCCAAATCTTACAATCTTAATGCATCCAGCATTAAGGTTGTAAGATACGGAATCTAAACCTTCATACATAATGTACAAAGCCTTAACAAAACGAGACTACTGCAGACATCTAGGTGACGAATAGTTAAACTTTTAGTAAACCAACTGTTAATCTCAATATCTACCTATTTGGTAATTTGACGTTCGATTTATCAACCACAAAGTTTACATGTCATACGGTAGATGGCGTTATTGAGCAATATTCATTTCTTCTCCAAAGTGATTCGATGGAGATAATTTCAAATAAAAGCCTTAAGTCTAATAAAAGTAAGTACATAGTGTAAAAAAAATAAAAAAAAACATTTCACACGTATAGCCTCACATAAGGGTAGATATACCCTGTGTCGTGGGTGCCATGAACACACATAGAGACAGAAACACAACCACCCAGACCGAGAACAGTTTAAACTCATCATTGAAATTTCTGCATCGCCCGGATTCTAACCCCGGACAGTTCGATTAGCAGTCCGGCATGGTAAACATTGCGCCACGCGGGTTGTCCCATCGTTGGGTAGGTATACGTATGATGCTGAACATTGTTAATTGGACCAATGATAACTTAACTCATTTTTTGCGTCTCTTTATTGCGTACGGGCTGAGGGCTCATCCACACACGTTGATTGATGGAGATATTAAGGATTCTTTAAAGATTCTTTATAAAAATATTCTTTATTTCCAAATACAGATAGCACACTGTGTAGAGAGAGACCCTGCCTTCTGCTTTAGTTTTCACAATGTTATATGAGTTATGACTTATGACCAAACTGCTGTCCGCAAGTTTTAAACCTATAGTTTATTAATTGACCTTACAATTATTTTTCCGATTGTTTAATCCTAAGCACGTGTATGTTTAGAAATTTTATCTCCCAACTACAAGTAGTTGTATAGTGTACCTCTTTTCTGCAGTAGGTTAAAGCTATGTATATAGAATGAGTCTATACATTATTTGCAGTATAAATTCACCCAATTTACTAAAGATACTATTTTTAACATAGATGAAGCCACGGGCACAGCAGTATCTCTTAACTTTAATAAACGAGGTACATATTTGTAAAGAGAATCTGATTGCGCGAGAAAAGCGAAAAGTGGATAGTAAGATCAGTACAGTAAGCATTCCTTACTGTTTTAGGTTTGAAGGATTTCGAAAAAATACATTAGGTTTCTTCTGAACATATGAACATTGTATTATAAGTGATTTCACTATAATGTATGAATAATCTACCTACTACTTATTGAATGCAAATAAATAATCTTTAATTTTTAATCAATCCATTTTATAAAAGTCTTTATACACGCGGACGACGTCGCGGGCACAGCTAGTAAAGAATATTTGTATTTGTAATTTCCAATAACTCACAATAACAAGTAAGTCAGTCAGTCAGTTGGTAACGGAAGCTTGCCGTACATAAGCAGATATGCTGCTTATATAGTAAAGTCTAAACCTGAATGGGAAAATGTCACCGTGTTACGTAATTGCAATAATAGTTAATGTATCCTTCGTCTCCTTTGAGCCCAATATTGCGTTGCAGTATTTGCTAAAGCTAATTAAATCAAGCGCAAACGAGTAAATAATTGGGCGTCGATTCAGTAACAAAGAGCTGACGACAGGTGAACCGCGTAAACACAACCAAATTCGATATTAGACAATGGACCTTATCGATTCCAAAAGCTTCATAATACATTTTATTTGTGTAGAAACATCGTCTAATTAACCGGTTTCTCCAAAGAAAATTTCTCGGACTTAAGATAACATTATATTAATAACTAGTGGACCCCCCAGACTTTGTTCTGCCTTAAAAGTATTGAAAGACGTTTAGTTCCTTTATCATCTCAAAGGGTTTGTATGATACTGTCAAATAAAAATTATAAAAAAATAGTGACAGATGAATTATTATTCAGACTATGTCAAAATTCTAGACGATAGCGCGAAGCAACAATGTTTGACAGACAGTTACTAACAGTTTATATAGGAAAATAAAATAAGTTGTTTTACTATTAATTCCACGATTTTTCCATATTTTCTTACGGTTCAAACTTTACCTGGACTTCTACTAATATTTCAAGACCAAAATTAGCCTCATCGGTTCAGCCGTTCTTGAGTTTTAGCGAGACTAACGAACAGCAATTCATTTTTATATATAGAGAAGATAATAATCCGCGTAGGGTGGTTTGTGGCGAGCCGTTGGTGAGTAACGTTACCATGGACCCTATTGCTCCCGGGGAAGTACCGCTGTCCCTAATCTCCGGCAGGCGGGACAGCGTTAACCTAGAGGAACAGGTCCCACCTCTGGCTTGCCTTAATTGGCCGTCCAGACTAGCTAGATGCAGTAGAGCTATATGCTCGGGGGTGGAAGTGTAACTGAGTAATCGGCGTGGAGAGGAAACCTGCTCCGGGTTGGATTTATCCCCCCGTGATGGTGAAATCGGTACCGCTACATCCCTACTAATCGAATCGATACACCTAGCTACATACGCGAATTTTGCTCCCAGGCATTTACTCCATTTTATGGGGGCCCATCCAGTGAGTGGCGAGTCACCACCTGCCTCACTTTAGATTGTATTTTTATAGTCTGAACGGCAGGTGTCCATGCTCTCCATAGAAAATCTATCATTCGTTCATCCCCATAGACCCTATATTGGTTTTCCTTTTTCTAACAATAGTTCATGTGCACCTGGCGGGGACAATCTTCGGGTCATATAACTTTTTATACAATTTTGAAGTTTTTCTTATTTTTTTGCAACACACACAATAGTTTCTATCAAGAAAAAAAATTGATTATAAAATAAAAAGAAAATTTAACATATTAGGTAAAACCGCGAAGCAGACCTAATTTGTGGTTAGAGAACTGATAAACGTCAATACTTCTATTCAAAAATACACAACATAATATACTCGAACAACTAAGTAATCACTCTACCAATTACTCAAAAAAATCCTTGTTTAAGGTTTTAAAGAAATTGGTTTAGCGATTAATTATAACTTTTGGATATGTCTGTCCATCCATCTTTCTGTCTCTCTCTTATAATAATAATAATAATAATTCTTTATTTCAGGCTAATTTTGCCAATCTTATGCATCTGGTCCATTCACAAAGGGTTCGCATTCAGCTTTTAGTTATAAAGTAATCGTTGCACAAACAATAAGAAACTTAAATTAACCGGATCGATCCAGTGTTAACTGGTTGGCGGAGTAGGCGAGTTCAGAAAAATTGGAGCCGCGACCGTGCTGCCATCTACT
The DNA here is from genome assembly GCA_911387765.1 of Pyrgus malvae. NCBI lineage: Eukaryota > Metazoa > Arthropoda > Insecta > Lepidoptera > Hesperiidae > Pyrgus > Pyrgus malvae. The sequence goes on from OU426959.1 coordinate 25,419,473, forward strand.
GTTCAGCGCTATTGTCGTTGAAACGAGACCAACTCGTCGTTGACGCGCCTGACGGGGAAGTTGGTACTGAATGAGAGGGTTTAAAGGGAATTTTATTTGTTTGCATAACTTTTATGAATAAATCGGCGTTAACTGCATTCGTAAATTGAGCTGGTTGCTAAATAAATGCATCTATAAAACCGTCTAATGATGAAAAGCAGCTTATCATAGCAAATTTTGTAAGCTCTACATTTATTTTTTACCCTTCTTTTGTAATTTTTAAAATCGTCCGCCGTGAAATGTTAATATAAGTAATGTACAAGTACGTTTATTATAATAATAATAAATATTTATTGAATCACATGAAAAACATACAAGTAGCCTTAAGTAAAAATACATTTCTTTTCAATTATTTAATTATTTACTCTATACTCAATTATTGAGAAACGACAAATTTAAACTTCACTGACCTGATAAGCCAATTTTGGGAAAGCTACATTCTACGTGTATGTCTTCCACCATTAAGTGTTATCTACACTATTTTTTACTACAAATCAAAAGATACTGGTAAGTTTGTCCAATCAAAGAAAAAAGCGAGTGTTCGTGATATTCCAACTAGTTATTTCAAACTGATAGCATTCCGAAACGTTCGATTATTGGCTGAAAATTCGTACTTACACCGTTGTCACATATAGATCAACCGAATCAAAATTGTTGCTTCACAAAAGGCTGGAGCAGTAGCTATTTAGATTTTCCGCTAGGTACATTTAATGACAATCGACTTATCATTGAGTCAATTCGAAGCCTACAATGCTATTATCAACTGCTAGCTGCTACGAATGCAAACTAACATTGGATAAACAATATTTCTAAATAAAAACCACATACCGCCTCCAAAACTAAAAAATAAGCAAAAAATTGTTTCTGCCCTGCCCGGGCCAGTCCCGGGTGTATACATAGACCCATAAATCATCTGACGACCCACGTGGCGTAATGGTTGCCATGCCGGACTGCCAATCGAAGGATCCCGGGTTCGATTCCCAGCGTAACAGAAATTTGAATGATGGGTTTAAATTTCTGTTCTCGGTCTGGGTGTTTATGTTTCTGTTTTTGTGTGTGTCCATGGTATCCACGACACAGGGTATATGTACCCTACTGTGGGGCTAAGAGTGTGAAGTGTTTATAATTTATTGCTAAGATCCTGTTACTTTAAAAGTATGAAACAAAAATTAAACTTTGAAAGCTTTGACTAAACGCACATTATTAATACGGACAATAAAAAGGACTTTAAGTATCTGAAAAAAATAGACTTTAGTGGTTTTATTGACGCACATAACCCAAAAAATAATTAAGCTATAAATTAGTTTCCTATCTGGGCAGTGTGAATTACAGCGCAATGGTCTAGAGCGCAGTTAATACAAATTGTTATCAGCTAATACGATATATATGCCTGCATATGCGTCAGCTGCATATGCACAGCCTAATTGTATACTGCATATTTATTTAACTGGTTTTATGTAATTCCAGTTTTTTTTCAATAATAGCATTAAAAACTCTGTGTCTTTTTAAGCCTTCCTTGAACTTCTACTAATATATCAAGACCAAAATAAGTCATATAGGTTCAGCCGTTCTCACGTTTTAGCGAGACTAACGAACAGCAATTCATTTTTTTTATAATTATTATATATATTAAGATGGAGATGAAATGAAATAAGAAACATACTTAGAGCATCAAAGTTACTGACTCACCCTGGTGTCATACCTGTCATACCTTGATGCTCTAAGGAAACATATTTTTTTTCTTTTCATTTAATATTGATTGGCTAAAAGGATTTTTATACAATGCCGTAAAACGAATTAAAAAAAATAAGAAACATAAAAGACAGACATGACAATTTTGATAGCTGCGTCAAAATGTAAATAAATAAACACAGAAAGTAAATAATTTTGTAAGGAAATAATAAAGGAAAAGCAAAGCATAAGAATAAAACAAAAGGATATAAGTTATAAAATATAAAAATGGATTTGAATGAAGTAAGTAATAACATGTAGTGTTATTACTTACTTCTATTTAGATTCTATTATATTATATTATAGTCTATTTAGATCTATTTAGCATTTATAACACGGTGCATTTCATTCATTTCATTTGCTTCCCGTGGGAATGAGATATTTTCTATGTTTATGCCAAATTTCATCAAAATCGGTTCAGTGGTTTAAGCGTGAAAGAGTAGCAGACAGACAGACAGACAGACAGAGTTACTTTCAAATTTATAATATTAGTATGGAGTATGGATAGTTTATACTAAAACAATAAGTTATTGTATAAAATAATAAGTGTGTTGGTAAGGACTAAGGAAAGTAATAAGGACAAAAACAAGGAAAGTAACGACGACTATTGATACACTGTATATATAAACTCGTAGGTACTTCAGTGTTTGGGCTTCCGGGGTTGCGGGCGGTGAGGTCAATTTAAGATGTTTTTCTTGAAGAAAGCTCAAAGTAGAGTCATGTATCTCAATTGCACTAACTATTGAAGGATTATATATAAAAGTAAAAGAAAGCTAAAAATCAATGGGACAAAGAAGATACAATAACTACAAACGACTTCAGGAAATACTCTTAATGAATATTGTAGTTGAATGGACATCTGTTCGAAAAACATGGACAAATTTGCAGCAGTTTTTTTATTCCTCTAAGTATGTTTTATCAACCATGCTTTTCCAACCAACTTATTGCGTGTTTCGGAGTAATTAAGCAGAAAAGTTCAACAATCTAGCTAATAAATAATAAGCCCGAATACTGGTGTACTAGGTGTACTCATATTCTGCCTACGCAATATACTCGATGAATAGTAAGTAATCGCACCCTAGTCATACTCACGCAAACTTCTCCCAAGTAGTTAGCGAGTTCCGAATTATTCTAGATGAAAGAACAACAAAGAAGCAATCTAAATACCCATCCACTTAATACAGCAACATCAGCGCTTAATATAACAAAGGAGATCACCGAATATTTCGCTAACAAATTGACCAATAAAAGAAAAAGTTTTGAAGTCCTGATTTCCTCGGAGCTCAAACTTGTTCAAACTTCCAATTGTAGTCGGATTGTTTTTTAAAGTATTTCTACGGGCGCGAGGGGATCCTGGGGGTTGGGGGTCAGGGGGTCGGGGACAAGACGTCTCGTCTACAGATGGAGCGGTTTCATTCGCTAATCCCGTGCTGAACCCGCGGAGACGCCTAATCCCTCGTGACGAACGAGGCATATTTATTTTACTCCGAACATCCCGGCCCTCCGTTTCGGGACTAAGTTCTAAATAGAATTTCAAAAGTTTAAACAAGTTACGAGTTACAATAACCGGCCTAACTGGCCTAACTGCCGACGCGGTTGCCATTATTCCGTCGATACGCAAAGTATTGAATTATCTCAGCCGAAAATGGAATTACAAAGAGCGTGCCGATCTGTAAATACAGCCATAGTTACGGAAGCCGCGGCGCCGTCCCGCCCCTGACTTATTAACACCCTCCTAAATAAGGAGTGCGGCGAATTCCTCCTTTGGTGATTTCTCCCACGGATTGAGCTTTAAGTGTGGAATTCAGCGACACATCGCTCACAAATCTTTTATCGTTAACATACGTCTCGCAAAGCGACAACCACAAAAAGAAAACTCGTCTCAGTGCGTTCTTGGATAAATGGAATTCGCAAATCCTTACAATATCCAATAGCGTAAAAGAAATGCGCGAAATTAAATTCCGAAGCGTAACCATTTGTAAAGGGAGCCGGTGGGGAACCGCAGAGCGGCGGGATTAGCGCTTCGCTCAGGTGTTCGACTCCCGGCGAGGCAACTGCGCTAAGATCTTTACGACCGACAACCTCGTTTATGTCTCGAACTTTTATCAATAAACCGCGAAGCGAGCGCCTGAATCTCGGAATATTTATTATTACGATCTACCGAAGTGCGATCGGAACGATTCGATCCTCGCCGGAAGCCACCGCAAATTTCAGTAGCGCTAAGTTTATTAAAAGTCTTTGTGACCGGTCGCTTCCCGGATCCGACGAACCGCTAGGCGACTTCGGGATCCGATAATGTATGGAAGCGAGACCGGAACTCGCGGGTCGGTGGAAAATTGAATTTCAATGTCACAACAGTGCAGATGTAAAAATGATCGGAGGTTCGGGACGATCGTTGGGGGAGTGCGCGCGCAGGGGAGGAGGAGGGTGCGCGCGCCGCGGGGAGGGCGGCGGCGGCAGTGTCCCGGGCCGCCCGCGTTGAGCGCACGTGTGGCGACGTCCTTCGAATCCTAATCGCGCGTGTTCGTGCTGTGCCGCAGTGAGTGCTTTATGTGGAAATACGCGAGTGCGCGCGACTCTCCCGCTCCCACTGAGCGACGGCGCGAAGCCCGCTCCGTTCGAAAGTTTCAGTTCTAAAGTTTGGCCGAAACGCGCCATCGTGACTAACTGTTGGAAAGTGAGGCGATGACGGCCGGGCCTCGCTGAAGCTCGTGTCGATTCCAGCAAAGTAAGTCCTGAAAGTTACGTAAGGTGCTCCAGCGTTCGTGTGGATAGTTTTTACATGGACGCCTGAAACGACCCCGGTCGTTATCTCGAGATCTTACGACCGGAGCCGGGTCGACCGCTTGAGCCTCGCAAGAAGATAACATCGAGCTTTTTCTGAACTTCCGCCTTCCTTTACCCGTAACTTTTTGGGAATTTCCGACTGTTTTCCGTGCGACCCTTATCTACCTTATTGATATTAAAATATTCATAAGTAATTTAATGACCCGAAACTCGGTGGTCAACAATTTACATATGCCAGTGGCCCAGAGAGGTGTTGTAATCGCATAATTATGTTAAAGATACCAGCGAGGAGCATGTCGAGCTTTGGCGCCGAGACCGCGTAAAACTTTACGAGTGGTTTAAAGTAAGCATTAGCTGAGTGGGCTCGGATAACACCAGCCACTGAATAAAACATTCAATTCGCGCGAGAACGTACTCTATTTGATTAGCGTCGTAATCGTTTGCACGGCTTCCCGCAAATAAAAAGATCAACATAAACGCAATGGATCTCCGAGGGCGTGAATAGTTAACTCGGAAGATGCAGGCCGTGGAAGTTGGCAGGGTAGAGTCAAAGGGCGATGCTTAAATGAAAGTTTGAAACCGTTCGAAGGGAATTTTATTTGGTAAAAGTTCGGGGAGTGCGCCAATGCAAATTCAATCTAGCACCAACTTACCGCGCAGTGGGGGATAAACGCGATAAGGAGCCGTTTGAGCGGCAGCGATACAAGAAAAGGGTTGCTTTTTAATCTACCGAGACCCGAATAACTGGGACCGCTTGAATCTGGGCCCGAGAAATTGTTGTAGCTTTTCCAGGTTCAAACCATTCACGAGGCGTTTGAGGCGACGGCAACAGAATTGCTTTACGGAGGGTTGGATGGGATTAGCCCTTTCGAGGGCCGCGATAAACTAATATGCGGACTCGAATTGCCTCCGAATAACCCTATTTAGAACGCTCCGGACCACTTCCGGCAACTTGAAAAGGCAGCCTTTGACAAAACTGATACAAAGGAAATAATGCCAGACAGATGTTTTGATAAGAATTTGGCTTTACTTTAAACAAAAGATGAAAATCTTGAAATCTCTTTAAAGTAAGTAAAGTGAAAGCTTTAGAAGCTTCAGAATTTTCATTTTAACAAAGTTTGTAAAGGCAAATCTTGCAAAACTATAACGTTGATTTTACCAACTTCAGATATTATTCTAGCTATATTTTGGGCATCGGCATGTTTTAAATTGAGAAAAACATTAATGAAAACACATTTCTTTATAGTCTGTCTAATTAATAAAAAATATAATTTGTCATTTTAGTTTTTCTGATAGTTTTTTTTTTGTTTGCTTGCTTTTCTAGTTTTTTTGCGCTGTATACTTTTCATCTTAATGTCTACCCTGCGGACTATGCCAACTTTCTTGGTGAACCATTACTTACTGAAAATTGATGGAAGGGTAAAAATAGCCTATTATGGCCAGATTAACTATAATAGAATATGTGTAGGATAGAAACAATTATAAACATCAATATCGTTTATTGAATGTATATCCTAATGTATAATTAAGAACATGAACATTAACGAACTCATAATTTCAGAAACATAGTTATTGTAACGTAACTATCATTATGGACTTACTTAAATAAACAATTGAATACTTTCCCTTAAAAACATGAATGCCGTGTACATAAACAAAACGATGAAAATAATATAATGCGAGTGTTTTGAAAACCAATGTTTCCTTCACACAATAATAATGTAAATTTTCCTTTCGTTTCAATAATTTGTATCATAAGAATAAAATCACATATAAATACCGAGATAAAAAGCAAAATCAAAAATATTACCTGCAATAGAAATAATTTTAATAGTAATCTAACACATTAGCCACATTCTTATTTTTATTACTTTGTTTTACTCAACGCAAGCTAAAAAAGTGGCTAATGTATTAGATTATTATTGAAATAATCACTTATATTGTGCAACCAAACTTATGTAATAACTGTATTTTAACTGGAAAATCTCATGTGTAAAATCAGGTATATCAGAGAAATCGGCAAAAATTCGTATATGACCTCTTAAGTCGACTGAAAAGTAGAGTCTTAGAATGTTCTCAAGCGCGTAGAAACAAGAAAAGCAAGCTAGAATCCTACTGGATGTTAAAATTCTAACCTAAACTTCAATAATATTAATAAAATCTTACGTCAAAAAACGATGCAAATTGCTTTATAAATCTGTTGATTATAATTTCAAATGATAGAGTAGGCAATGTAAATGGTACGTGCAATTCCACAGCGAGAAAAGGATTTAAGATATTTTTATGGATTCTCAACTCTCAGTAGTGTAATACAATGCAGTCTGCACGCATGTCTTTTCTATTAGTATATGCGCTGAGCGCTGTTCATCATTAGTAGGTAAAATAAAAGGTATAAATTATAATACAAATTTAAGGTAATTCCCTAGATTGCATAGACTGCGTTGTACTCAAACAAAAAACTCTTCTTATAGTTTCGCCCTTCACTTATTAATAGTATTCATATGTTATATTAAAATGCTCTTAATAATAGTATTTTCTCCTTGTAACTAAACTATTTATCTAAAATCAAGCTTATCTCGCAGCAAATATTATATCATTTGTTAGATTTTATAAATTGCACTTAATGACCCTGACAGCTCTAGTCAATAGATTTACTCTTTAATTCTAGTTATATCTTACGTACCAACCTTTACTGCTTTGTGTTTCGTTCCATTCCATAAACTAGAACACCAAATACTCACATTTTGGAGAAGGTCATATTTGCCTCAGGCCTGTTTTCAGCGTTGAAACAAGTGACATAACTTTGAGATTGTAGTGCGAATCACGTCGTAAAGCGATGGAATAGTGCAGGCTTATCGGCACCCTCGGGAGTGATCTGTTATCGGACGCCGTGTATGTTGTGCCGAGTGAGGACAATATAATTATTTATCAAAAGCCTAAGCTGAATATTGCTTGGAAAATTCTATAACTTGGGTCACAATAGTGTATTTATAAAATTTCTCCTCTTTAAGCAGTTGTGTAGCGTAATAAAAGTTCATAGGTTTTTGAATTGCTTGACGCTTTAGGCGAATCAACTTTTTATAAGATAATATTTTAAGTTAAACAATAATATATCGTTCTTACACCTAACAAACTTTAGAACAAAATCAATAATTGTACTGATATTTTCCCAAAACAATTACAAAGTTTTCGCGCGCGCCTCCTAGCGACCGCCCGCGACGACTATGAAGAAGGACCTCGTTCAGAGGCCTTAGTGTAAGTGTGCACACGCGAAAACGTTACTATCGCGTTAGCGTTAAGAATTTAATTATCGACCTTATTCCTTTCAGTTTAAGATCTATCTGTCCAATTTTAACTCGGACGCAGTAGTAACGTTTGCGCGTTTACAAACTCACACTAAGGGCTCAGGTCTGAAACCAGTTGAGCACCATCAACAATGCACCGCGAGTAATGCCGGCAGTAAATAATAAAGTTAAATTACAAAGAATTTTGGAAAAATAATGAAGTAAACTTTAGAAGAAACAAAATTTATGAAAAGTAATAATGATCAGCACAAGTAGAGAAATAAGCATAGAAATGGCATAGTTAAATAATGGCATATTAAAGGAGACGAGGCAAGCAGAAAATTAACTATTTATTAATTCTTTATAAAGATTCAATACGAGGAATATATATAAAGATAGTAACGTCAGTTTTAGTTGCATCAACATCTTAGTTTTACGTCAATAATACTTTATACAAATCACTGTTCGGATACAATTAAACTTTGGAATCGGAAAATGTTTTAGCCAATTTTACTGCATTAAATGATAAATCAACGCTTATTCGTTGAAGCATGCTTTTGTCTTTATTAGATTTTCTTAGCGATGAAAGAAGAGACATTTCAGGGCTGTTATGTGAATCGCATCGTAAAGCGATGGGCCAGTGCAGCCTTATCGCCACCCTCGGGAGAGATTTGCTATCGGACACCTAACAGAATACGTTGCGTTGAGCTAATACAGTGAAATTCTTTACCAAAAAGCTGGCCTTTGTTAGCAAAATTCAAGATCTTTGAAAAGTTTCTGATCAATCTGAATTTCTGAATTTGAAGTTCTAAAAGGTACATTTATCAAATATTAATAAAATGTCTTTCATGAGAATGTATGGTAGGAGTATTGGCGGGAAGTCGAAAAAGACATATTGTGCTCTTGTTTTATTTTTACTTTCTTCGCGTGTTTTTGATTTATATCGGATAAATTTGATGACATTTTGTTCGATATAGGTTAATAAAAATGCACGATTGTTACTGACTTTACCTATTATTACTCGTCCAGTTTCGCCAAAACTGGCAAAAACGTGATGCAAAATTTATACCATAATCTATGCCAGCGTCTCAATGGCAATATGCAGAGTTTGCGATGCCATAATCGAAAAAAAATGTATGGCAAAACAAATTTTCTTACGCTTGGCAAGAATACTAAGGTTCTTTAAAAGAATCGAATTTTCTGACAAGGTATGTTTCGCAATGATATTAAAAAGGTTGTAAAGTTAGAGAGTACCTTACTCAAGAAATAAATCATATATCTAAGAAATTCTTGATCTTTCTAGATTACTGCAAACGAATATTCAAAAACGCTTAGAAAACTTTTTATAATAAAAGCAGAAAATAAAAAATTACTATTATTTAGTCCCTCATAGCTTCAAAATCAAAATGTTACGACAAAAAATTCCAGTAGTTTAAATATTATGAGACCAACGATTGAAGAATAGGAAGAAAAACAGTGTTTTTACCATAGTACAAATAAGTTCTTCCCTTCCCTCTTATAAAATTAAATGATAACTTTAATACATTATAGTGTAAACATTATGTCTCATAGGATCAGCTATCACATGTGCCTATTATCGACCCATAGCCCTCAAATCACAATCGCAAATATATAAATTAACTTTTTTTTTAAAGAGTGCTGATCGGCTATTTTTTCCGCCGCCTTTTTTCTCTCAGCTCAGCACAAACGGGCACCTAAAGGCGATGACCGAGAAAAAATTTCATTCATTACGCGAATATTTTGTATTCCTAATAAAAAAAATCTTTGTTTTTCTTTCTTTACGCCTATTTTCTTAACGTTTTTTCAAAGACAAAGACAAAGACAAAGACATTTATTTGCACAAATATGGGTGTTTACAAAGTTGTTTATATATATTTAGTTCGCCATATTTACCTTCATGAGGTATGCAAATATACAATGATAAAAATATAAAAGGAAAAAAACTAAACTATAATACAATTACGAAATGTACATTTACATCTATTTTAATATTATTTTTATTTGTCCCATATTGCGCCTTTTATAAATAAAAATAAAAATATTTATTTATTTATATTTCGGATCGGTTCCGATCGTCAGCTTTGGGTACCCATATCACAGGGTGTTTGTACACTGAGAGGAAAAAAAGCCGGCGGAAAAAAAACCTCCCAGGTTTTTGTGGAATTCCTTTATGCCGTTTTATCGTTTATGAAATCAGTGACTGAGTAATACGCCTTTTCCAGTAAATACGTTTTAAGTCCTTTTTTAAATTCGTTGCCTGTTTTAATTTTGAGGAATTCCGGTAGACCGTTATATATTTTTGGTCCCATGCAAAAGACGTTGAACTAAGTGACATAACTTCAGGGCTATTATTTGAATCGCATAAAGTACAATGCAGCTTTATTGTCCTCAGGGACAATGTGTGATAAGAAGCTGTTAACAGAACGTGTTGAAGACTGTAAAATTATTTACGAAGCTTAGCTAAATAATCCTTGGTATTTTCGAGTTAGGTTCCTCATATTAGTGGCAGTAATAATACTACGGTTTTAGGTAGTTACTGAAATAAAAATCTTTGGAATATATTTATTTTTTATACTTTTATAGCTAATTGACGACCCGCGTGCCGCAATAGTTACCATGCCGGACTGCCAATGAAGGGGTCCCGGGTTCGATTCCCGGCAAAACAGAAATATGAATGATGAGTTGAAATTTCTGTTCTTGGTCAGGGTGTTTGTGTTCCTATCTTTGTATGTGTCCATGGTAACCACATGTGTTGTGGTTAGCAAGGACACATATGTGTTATTACGAGTAATTACCTTACTGTATGGCTATGAGTGTGTAACGTAAAATAAATATAATTATGACACTACTAACGTAGTCACTTTACCTTTGATTGTTAAATTGCTTGTTAAGATAATTTGATTGGTAAATCAATTGTATGGTTACACAATTTTGTACGTTACCTCAAATTTGATAATGCAGATAATCCGGAGATTTACTGGTTCTAAGTAAACCAACCCTATTTTCCCAGTATGATTCAATTAAAGTATCAGTTTGTTCCATAAAACGATCTTATTAAACGGTGTAACGGTAAAATTTAATTCTAACGGTCTTATTCTATTTTCTCTATTGCGAACTGGAAATTAATATCTCTCTTCATGTTCGTAAAATGACAAATCTTCGAAAAAATCAAGTTTTGGTGTACCTATACTTCTTACGTTAAGCTTATGATAATAGTTCAGAACTAATAACATACTCATATACTATTATTTTCCTCTTCGTAGATAATTTTGACAAGTAAGGTAGGTATCACGGATCACGTAATGTTGTAAGGTTACGTCGGATTATTGGAATTAATTTAAACTTATATATAAATAAGTTGCAAAATAAAAAGATGTTAAATTCATTGTTTATTTTAAGATTTGATTAAGTGTCAATATTATTTAAAACTCCTTTTTGCAAAAAGTGCAGATAATTTGATCTTTTGTTTAATGTAATAATAGATAAAGGATTTTGAATGTAGCAACAAATTAGATTATCCCGGATACTCTGTTTAATAACCCTATCCGCCCAGTATCGGATCCTAATATTTCATACACCATTCAATGACGATATATTTGAAGTAGTTTGAACCCCTATCCGTATATGTTGGGTTTAAAACTGATATTACTTCCCTCATGTCCGAGGTAAAGTTTTGGTACTTTATTTATCTTGAGGTTTCATATTTTCGATCTGATTTTAAAGATTAAATATTTTTTGCATTAATATGCTTAGCGTTCATATATTTTATCTATACATAATATTATAAATTCGAAAGTAACTCTTAAATTATTGAACTAATTTTAATGAAACTGGACGATCTGGACATAGGATAATTTTTATCCTATAATAATGAGTCCAAGCGGGCAAAGCCGCTGGCGGAAGGCTAGTGTACAATACGAATATACCTTGCAGTTTACGAGATTTTTTATTATTAAATCAGTTTACTTATTTTAAAGTCTTAGATTTTTCAAAATTTGAAATAATTTTCGAGTAAATATCGTCGTTATCTAAACAATCTATAATTGTTCGTTTTCTGTGCGATTTGTGTTATTTGGATACAATTTTGGTGATCTCAACAGTTACAAGTACGTAGTGAATAAAGTACTGTTTTTGATGCATCAAAATGGCGCCTAGCTTTGGATTAAGTTTCGAATGACAAATTGTCTAGAGACTTTACCGAAACTATAAATCTCAAGAGTTTAACTTTCGTATAATTATAAGCACCAAAAGCTGATGATAATTGTTCTGAACTACAAAATGTTGTCTCTTTGGAATGTTGTGTACTCGTATCTATGAAATCAATTGTTGACATCATATTAATATTATTATACATTAACATCATATCTATACTAATATTGTAAAGAGGAAATATTTGTATGTTTGTAATGAATAAACTCAAAAACTACTGTTCCGATTTCAAAAATTATTTCACCATTAGCATTAGAAAGCTACAGTCACCTTGAGTAACATAGGCTACTTTTTACCGCGGGAAAATGCTTCACTTCTACGTGAAAACGGGTAATAGGGTCAACGCAGTTGAAGCAACTGGCTAAACACCTATGATTTTATTATAGCAATGAAGCCAGGAATAGCACATAGGCTATTTTTTATCCTACGAGGACCCATTAAACGGGTCCACGCAGGCGAAGCCTCTGGCGGATGGCTAGTTAATAATATTATTGTAAAATTTGTGAATGTAATAAGTGAATTCGTGTTATAATTTGGAGTGAAGAATATTTATTTACGTTATTTAATGTAACGTACATGGAACTAAATAAAAGTTATTGTCAAGGAACGTTTCTAATATATTATTAGACGATTTATAGTAATTAATAACTATTTTGCAGAGCAGTCTGGTTGTTTCAGTTGTTTTCATTTTCTACTTGAATGTGAAAATAAGCCTCGGAACGATAAATTGATTATGAGATTTAGGTTTAGTAAGGTTTAGGTTCATCGACCGAAAAATAAAAAATATAAGCAGAAAAACACTTATTTAAGATTCAAGATGTTACTTTGTTTCTCATCCGGAATTCTGATACAAAAATACATGGATATACAAATTACCAATGACAGTCTTAAATATGTTGTCGTCAGTGAAGACGCGACAAAACGCTCATGTCATGCTTACCGGTTTTAGCCCATTTTATCATCCGCCAATCATCGTGACTGGGAAAGCGCAAAATTTTTTCAACTGTGAAGATTACAATTGTTATTTTTTGCTCAAGTTTTTTTTACGAAAGTTTTTACCACGATTTATTAAACAAACGAACGACAGAAAATCTGGCCGGGAATTCGATGCTTATCGTTTCCTGATACTCAAATTTGAAGCGTGTCTGGGAATAAAATGTAGTTTGTTAAAGTTTAAAAGGCAATTAAAAAGTCATCCTTCAAAAGTGAACCTTAGGGAATACTTAACTGGCATGGTTTTGTAAATATTTGTGTTTACAAAAGCGCTCTCATACTTTCAGAAAATTATTTCGTTATACAGCTTCTACCTTGAACTCTACAACATTGATCAAAGCACCTTTATACAAGGAATCATTGAACAGATAAATTGAACCGACAAGACCAAGATATATTCAAAGCCTACTGTCAGATGTAATTAAATACAAGCTATTAACGTTATCGAATAACTGTAATTGTGACGTCAGAGCCGCCCTCAAGCGGACTCGGCAACTCTGAATTATTCAGCTACTGTTCCAAACTACATGATTGTCAACTCGAATTTGTCCATTTGAATAGTTTCCCAATTCTGTTAGTTTACCGAATGGCGTGGCAAAATTTAATTCGCAAACTAGAAGCCCAACAAACACTCGCTAAACATTGACCGCTCTGAAATAATTGCGAGATTTTTCAGCAAAATTTGAAAATGTTTACATTCAAGACAATAATGAAGTTTTCAGCCCCGTAGTGCGTAATTTGGCTTAAGATTTTAATACATTTAGTGCCGTTGAACAATTTTGTGAAACTGTAAGTAATAACCGTTTAGGTGAACACGCAACGATACGTAAGGGCGAGTTCGGTCTAATTAACGGTTATCATTCGAATTGTTATAATTGTTTGGTACTTGTAGTTACTGAAATGGGGGTGAGGCTTTTAGTTGTTTGAACACCAACTTAATAGAAAGTACACCAAAGAGAAATTTTAATACAATTATAAAGCAATACTTCCTTATGAATTAAGAAATTAAGTGTAAAAAAGGACATTATTGTTTATTATCAACTGAAGTTATATTTGAAGTGAAAACTTCCTTGGCGGCGTTGTGCACTTTTTTTGGGATGGGTAAAAATGTTAAACTCGCGTCAGGACACGTCGCCTTATCGAATATTCGTAAGACGGAGGGGTGACAGCTGATGGCTCGACTGTCTTTACTTGTCAAATTCGTTTATATCAAGTTTTAAAATATGGACATTGAACAAAGTGCATCTATTAATGAAAAAAGTGACGAAGAAATAGTGAAAGAAAATGAGTGAGTACTTTATAAAAATACTAGATGAAAATCTACTGAAAATACTAGATGAAAAATAATACTGACAATAAAAGCAATTCGTGCGAAATTATTCCCTAACCATTCCAAAATATCAAAAATGCACGCCGGCACTACCGGAATGCAACCCGTTGTTTTTTTTTGTTTTAATTTAAGTCAATACGATTTTTATCAAAAAATTGCGTCTTTGGATATATACTGTTAAATCTTTTTTGATATTGTCTTAAAATATGATATTGTATCTACTTGTTAAAATAAAGCTCTGATTTATTTTTATCTTGGACAGTTATTTGCGGAATTTGTTGTAGTCGGTAAGAGTTAATAGGGATCAATGTGATTATTGTAAATTATTATTATAGTTTTAAAAATATTATTAAAACTATTCTTTACAATTGTATGTATACATGAGTAAGTATTTTAATATCTATATGGATTTGCAACTAATCTTTTGTCGCCAGTATTTTTCTTTGTCAGAGACTAAACAGGAGATTTATATCTTTTGGCAAACCGCGCGACATGACGTATAATGGGGTATTTATTACGTTTAACCTCCGTCATTAGGCCGGGTCCGTGGGGCCTTATCGACGAAATCGCACTATTAATATTAGTCGAGGGACAATTTGAGCGTGCTTTTGTTTTCATCCAGATCGATTTCATTTTATCTTCCAATCGGTTTAATGATCGCTCGTTAGCCGCTATTGTTGGAACTACAACATTCAGATTCCTTCAGTTCTCTATTCACGATAATTTTATTGTCCTCTTCCAGAATATCTTCAATTAATAATTCATTTGCTATCTCTTAAATTACTATGTATATTTTATTTGTGTCTATGTGTTAATATAGATTTAATCAATTGTGTCATCGAAATCATTTGTGTCAGATTACTACTAAGTATTTTCCGGTAATGAAGAAATTTTTGTAATATGTATAACAGCTATGGGACAAGGAGAACGTAAAGTTTATTTTATAGTTACAAATTGCTACAAGAAATTAATGACCTAAGCTATGAGCTTTCATATTAAGCCAAGAGCAATTTAATTCAATTTTATACAAACGGTCACGAATTCCACAAATGACTAGCTATTACTCTTTGAAGTAATAAATGCTTATAGCATTGCGTCTTGATTTTCTATTCAAAAGAAAGACAAACCAGATACTTTTGTTTACGAAGTTTATATTTGCAGAAGACATACGATACTGGATAAATAATACTAGTATTTTAAGTGGCTGCAATCATTGACGTTTTTTATGATATTATAATGTAAGTGTTAGATTATTATCAACTATTCTTAAATATTTTGGACGTGTTTAATAGGTATTTCTTTATACACTATTGCTCTACTCGTTTTGTTATTTATATTTCAACTAAGCCTTATTACCTATAAGGCCTCTTAGTAGACATCTGTTTCTATCACTCCTAAGCCAATTTGTAAAAACACACCAAATCTTCGCACACTATAATAAACAATAAACAATGAAAGACGCAGCAGCGCGGCGCTTGGAAAAAAAGGTCCACTTACTTCGTCCTCGTATTTTAAGACCGAGCAGTTTACGCTTATTCAATGCGGATAAAATCCTGCTTTTCGTTTTGTTCAGTAATTGAAATACGTAGTATTGTATAAATAGTAAGGTGCCTACAGAATTGGGACAGTAGAATTCAATTGCATCTCCAAAATGTGGACTTAAGCCACGTCCGCAGACGCGAGCTGTGTACTGAATGGGCCACACCACTTAGGGACATTGTACACTTGTATCCGTTTTATCGGATGTTACGTTACGTATGATAAATGTGTGTCTGTGTGTATATGTTTGTTTTTCCTTCTTTCATGTTATACCGGTTTGTTCATAGTTCACAGATTATCAAGGCAAGACATAAATGTTCTCTTTTCTCACAACATTTACAGAGCTGTAATCATTGGTTGTAGTACTTTCATGGCCGGGACTTGCCACCACTGTGCCTCATTTAATTTATTGTATTGTAGAGGAAAGGTGCGATTATTATCTATTTACAAGAGGCGACCATCAATATTCGTTGTATTAGTGCAACTATACATGTTGCTCAGGCAAGACTCAGACTTACTTGACATTTTGGGATGCTTCGATTTATATAATATAGCCTCCGGCCAGGCGGTTTCGCCCGCGTAGGACCGTTTTATGGGTCCCCGTAGGATAAAAAATAGCCTGAGTGCTATTCCAGGCTGTATCTCTAACTTTTTTCATCCATTTGAAATACGAAGTAAGACGATATATTGCTATATTAAAATCACTGGAGTTTAACCAGTTGCAGAATGAAGAAATCTCTAGTGGTAAAAAGAGACAAAGACAAAGCCTAGAAAATAAGCTAATTTTCATCAGAGATAATGTAAAAGCCGACATGGTAAAAGAATTTCTTAAATCGGTCCATTAGTTTCAGAGCCTATTCAAAACAAACAAGCAAAAAATTAAATCTTTCCTCTTTATAATATTAGTGAAGATCATGTTGCTTGCATGTTCGTCTACTGCTCCATTTCAATAAAAAAGCTCGACCGACGTTTACCGCGTCTGCCCGATGAGTGGAAACACTCTCTTTGAACGCTTACGATGCACTTCCTATTTTATTTCACTGCTATATTTTGTTTCGTTTCCTTGAGCACAATCTGCTCTAACAGTTTCGAAATTTAAGTAAAATGGTGGAAAAGTTTCACGAATTGATATTGTGCCACAATTTTATGCGAGGTCATTGTTGGTTATAGAAAGGCTATTCTTGTAGGTAGTGGTTTACCTGAGCATTTTTACCCTATACCCCACTTAGTACGTAGTATTGTGTTTGAAATATGATATTTTCGTTCCTGTATTTTATTTTCTTACGGAAGTTTAGCTTTTACTGTATTTTATTTTGTGATATATATGAATCAAATCTTATTCTACAGATTTGATTACAGATACCTATAACAAATATATGTATAAAAACTTGGTACCCCATTTACTTGGTGAAGCGTACATTACGCCCCAGCCTCAACCTCAAACAAGACTCACAAGACTTTTACCTAATAAAAAGTCAATAATATATTAAGATTTTAGGAATGCTTAAAATTTTTTCAAGCGTATTGTTGTCGTAATTCTTTTGTAAGTTACATTGCCTTTTTATATTCCGCACGTTTGCAGAGTATCGAGAACGAATAAACGACTCGTATAGACTTTCATTTAAAATGTCTTTATTGAGTTAACCGTTATATTTTGAATATTCTTTTAGACAATGATTGTGTAGTAACGTGTTGATGTTCTTGAATATTCTTGTAATATGTGCATTTGTATGTGCATATGCATGTGTATGTTTGTATGTGCTATAAAAATATTTTCTGTGTTATTTTTTCACGGTCACAGAAAATGTTCCTGATATTTTACCAATACCTACCTCAACTAACTTTAGTTCGATTCCTCGATATGCTTTAGTGATCGATGACAGAAAACAGGTGTTGCCAGAAACAGGCGGTTGCCTCTTCTAAGTTTGGGCAGGTATGAGTATTCTCTCCCAAAGGTAAATAGTATATTGTGTGGCAAGGGGTGAAACAAGACGATTTCTGACGAGAGTGAGAGGTGACTGCCCGAGCGAAGCGAGGGCTGTCATCGCCCTGGTCTAAAATCGTGTTTTATCCCGTGCCACACACTGTATTTTTCATATCACATGTAATGAAACAACGAGTTTTGATTTATGTAGCCAGTCGAATTAAAACTATTTCAGACAAATAGCGCAGTAATATCTTTTGACAACGATTTGACGACAGTTGTCAATGGGATTCTGACAGACTTGAAATAAAGACGTAAATAATAAATAAATGAAGGTTTCTCTCCTAGGGCAGAAACAATGTTGTTTCTGACTGACACATTCGCATTGGTTTGAAATTGTCTTATTTCGACTGGCAAAACAGAGATCGAAACTTGCTGTTTCAATGCATTTGATATTATGGAAAAATAATTTATACAAAAAAAGGATAACATATTCGGTTGAGCATTCAGCATTGTATTAGTAACTATCAAATTGTTTTACATCATGATTTAAATATCGCTAATAGATACAACTCTTAACCGAGAAAGATGTCCCCCACATAATAGCTGATTTTTTAAAAAGATACCATGTAAGTTACCATGCCTTTTTATATTCCGCACGTTCACAGAATATCGAGCACAATAAGCGAATAAACGACTCGTATAAACTTTCCTCCAAAATGTCGTTACTGAGTTAGGCGTTGCTGCTCCTCAGTTTTCTTTAGTCAATATTTGTTTATGGAAAAGACTTAAATTGTATGAAAACTGGAAAACTTATGATTTCCGTAACCAAACTTATATTGAGTTTAAACTAAATTATCGGAAATGGAGAAATCAAATCAAAAACATTAATTTTATATTTTTGATTTGATTTTATATTTTATATTTTTAATTTTATATTATTACAGGCTAACCTAATGCGTTAGCGTAGATTACATATCATTTGGCTAAACAAATATAAAATATACATTTAAAATTTCATTACAATTATATAATAATTAAATGTCAAATTATACGTCAAATTATAAATAAATAAATAAAAATATATCCAATATAGTCAAATTATAAATAAATAAAAAATAATAAAGGGAAGATACCCGTACCGAGCAGTAGGACGGAAAACAGTTCCGCAAATTCCAACTGAGGAAACTTGAAAGAAGTTTTGATTGAATGCTTTATACCCAGTTTACCGTGATACGGATTTCTTAAAAAAGCGTTCTGTCGTAACCGCCAACAATACAGGTTGTCAATAGGCTTCGGTACGGTAATCAATTACTGTCACGCGTCACGTAAAACTGTTTTATTGTAGAAAACCACACGGAACTATTATATAACCTTGTGGGTTATTTCTGTTATTTAGAAATATATACTTAAGTTAAATATTACTGAGTATATTTTGGTTTCTCTGAGGGATGCAAGGCGTGGAAAATATCGTCATTAATTAAATATCACGATATTGGTAGTTGGTAGAACTAGGTATGGTTCGCCCGGGGAAGTATCACCGCTGCACTCACTTCTACCGTGAGAAATTCTATTGTGTTTCGGTGGAAAGGTGCAGTTGCCGGCCACACTTACATGAGGCGACAACCAGCCTCCGGAGTAATAGCGCAACTGCATACGACCTCAGACAAGACTTACCTATGCTTGCTTGAGGTTGTATATCCATGGGCTGCAGCGACCATTTAACACCACGTGGCGTGTATGCTCGGCTGCTACTCCATTCAAATAAAAAAAATTAAAAAAAATCCATCACCGTAGAGCAGCGATAAATACGCACATTACATTTTATTTGTCAGAGGTGCGCGCCGAGGATTCGAATCACAGAAGAACAGACAGACAGACGGGGTATACGGACAGACAGCTGAGTCTTACTTAGGTTCACATTTTATCCTTTGTGTACGGAACCCAAAAACGGTCTGAAAGACCAACTAGTACTTGCAAGGCTTTTTGTGTAACAATATTAATAAACAAAATAAATAAAATCGGCCTTCATCAATTATATCCACAACTCATTAATGCATTAACTATATTTGTATTACAAAGCTGAAGTTGTTAAAATGAATTCGGCCTACAATTTATGGTATAAACCAAGGACTTATTAGCGCAATTCGCTACAATTCATACATTTATTACAATTGGCGGCGGTATCAATATGCGCCAAATGCACGAATATATTCGGTACGCTCGATACTGTATTGGATTTCAATAAATATCTGCTAGACCTGAAGCATATTGGTGTTTGCTTTCAGATTAATATTGCAAAACAGATGAATTTAAATCTCTATTTAAAACCCCTTTTTTTAAAGATCTCCTCTTAACTAATAAGGATTATGGTCAAAGCACACCAAGCTGTCCATGTGTTGACAGATATAATCTGAAATGCGTGTTATAACTCTCAGGCACATTCAGTGAAGATCACACACATCTTTTTTGTCCAACCTTCTTTTCACTGACAGCTGACTTAAATAAGGATTAATAGATTATACCCCATATTTCATGCTATGCATGGACTATGAGTGTTATTTATTTATTTATATTATTTCTGAAAATTTACAGGGTAAAAGTAAAACCCCAGGAAAACCAAAACAAGTGAGTTACAAACACTGCAAAATCATTCAATGTAACGAATATTTAAAAAAGTTACTTTTTGTAACTTCTTTATTTTTTGACTTTATTAAAAAGGCTAAGGAACCACATTTCACAAAGAACTACTCAAAAGAGAGAACATTGACCCTTGTGACTTTCTCATTAGTCGAACTACATAGACAAATACATTACCTGCGCAATTGACCGTGCTCGTTTTAAAGCAGCAATGGAGGTACACCGCGTAAGCTCCTTCACCGTGACAGGTCCTTGTCGCCTCTTGTAGTCTAGTGTGTAAGTCTGCCCCACAACGTACGTACGTGAGGCATAGCACTATTGTCATGACAAGATGTATGGTTTCATATGCAGGAATTTTTGTCGCATACTGTAGCTTAGGCTTACTGTCGCAACTAATATGCTATCTTGTTTTGACGCAAACGTTTACTTGCTTACAAAAAGATACCTCTTGAAATTAACCAAATTCTATTAGAGACGAAATAGTTCATTTCGTATCACATTTTAAAGCTATTTTTAAGCTACAGCTAAGCTCTTATACAGAGCAACGACCTTTGTGACTTTCGCATTAGACAAAGTCCATAAACAAATACATTACCATCGTAATTCACCGTGCTCATTGTAAAGTAGCAATGGATGCATACCGCGTAAGCTCATTCACAGCGATGGGTCCTTGTCGGCTCTTGTAGTCTAGTGTGTAAGTCTACCGCTAGGTGGCGCTCAACGTACGTAACGTAGAGTACTATTGTGTCGACAAAACTTATGGCTTAGAATACGTGGAATTTCGTCGTGTACTGTACTTAAACTTTAACTGAAGCTAGGTTTCGTTGGATTTATGAGGAATTTATTGCGAGTTTCAGAAAATGTTTCATTTGCAATAAATTACTCATACCTACAATTATTTTATATGAGGAATTTATTATGAGTTTCGGAAATTGAAACTTCCTTATTGAGCTAGTAAATTTTCAATTCTTTATTAAACATTGGTAGTTTTAGAAAATAATATCTTTTATACCTTTTGATTTCTCCTCTCAATAGAGTAACCGTTAATTACTGCATAATATAAAACCTGTTTCTATTTCTCCTTTCTCATATAATTTCGTCTTTATTTCTAAAGCGTGTTTAAAACATGACAAATACTTCTTCTCAGCATAAAGAGTAGGTTGAGGCTTAGGATGGTTTTTAGAAGTAGTGAATAAAAGAAAAGAAAAAATATATACCGCTATATATATCCATAACAGTAAACTTCTTAAATACCGTGAATGTTTCCAGAAGAAGTTGTTGAAAATAATATACGAGGTTAAGCGAAATATGACCCACGAAGCGGTGTGTTTGAAAGCTCTGGGCGTGATGTTGTAGGAAAATTGTAGTTTTGCGAGCAAGACCTCCATTACGGAGCTTTATTAGAGCGTGGTTTGAATTACAGCAAAAATGTTATATCTCTTAGTGACCAACCCAAGGATTACGGGTTTATTAAATGTTTTTGGAATTCGACGAAGCATTTTGACATCAGGTAGAACTTGGCAGATCCAAATCTAGATTTTTTTCACCTTTATCTTCCCTTGGAATTTGACTTTGACTTTGTTTTTTTTATAAATCCATGGCCACTACATAATTTCAAGGATCCATAAAGTTGAAATGTTGTTTTGTGTTAAATTTTCATGAATAAAACTACAATTAATATTTTTATTTTTGTGGTTTCTGGACTCACACTGCATGTAACCATAAGCCTCCGCATTAGCAGTGCAATTTCTTGAGACTCAAGTATTGTTTCAACCTTGTTTGAGGTTAGGTATATAATGTTTACGGAATGTACCGACTACTCAATCACATGGCTGCTCGTTTCTTACAACCTACTCGTACTTAATATAGTTGGCTTGTGTTGTTTCTTAGAAGCGAGAAAAAACCAAATAACGATGTATGTATTTTTATACAGTATGTTTTACGCCAAACCAATGCCAGGGTCAGTATTTATTGTTAATTTTAATTGTATCTAAACACACATCTGGAAATATACAATACAATTGTTATACAAGTACGGCATTGGGGTTTAAGCGAATGGTCCTCTTTGAGCGGACTATTTGAATGTCTTAAACATTATGTTGTAGGCAAATTGTGGGTAGGACCTCAGTTGCGGAGCTTTGTGAAAGGACGATTTGGATTACAATTACGTAAGTAGGCCAAGGATTTCCAATATATTAATAAATCGTAATAATCGCTTGTAAATTTGGGTTTAAGAGAAATAAGATAAACTGTGCATTCTGTTTGAAGGCCTTAAGTACAGAGTATAAAAGTTCTTCTTTATTGTTCCTAAAAAACGTGATTTCGTAGGTAAGCTGTAGCTTGAAGATGCTTAAAGAGCACTATTAAGATCTGTGGTAATAAAATAAAACTCCCAAAGCATAGCTTTGTTCAAATTCTTAGCTTGTGTATAATTTCCAGGATTTTCCAAACTTTTTTTTATTTCCTACTGCTGGGCTCAAGTCTTCACTCACAAGTGAGAGAGGGCCTTAATCCACACTGGTCAAGTGCCTTCAAGAAATTATGATCGTAATTATTTAAATGTTACAATATCTTCCATCATCGTAAAGCAACGCTAAATTCGCACATTACAATTTTTAATTTTTTTTATTTGCAAAAATATATTTAGGATATTGTCTGTGTCTTTACAAATTAATTTGAACAAGGTATCTCCATGTTGGAGAATGCGATTTTTGCCGCTCGGCCATATAATATTAGGAAGTAATACTGATCCAATACGTCTGGTTCAGTTTCATAATTCGTTATATAAAAAGCTAACAGTAACAACTTCAGCATATGCATAAACTAATTTTTAGCTAAGCATTTTATCTTAAGATTACTGAATTTCCTGCCATCCTCCACGGGTTGGCGATAAAATAATATCCTCCAGCGTCCGCTTTTTCAATACCTGTCTTACCTACTTCATCGGCGATGGGTCTTAGCACCCAGAGAGCTTGCTATCGAAATAATATCGGATAAATGTTAGGAGTCGCTTCGAAAGTGGGACATTGATTAAACGGTAACGAAATAGTGGGCTGTAATTGTAGTTATTCATTAGTGACGATTTTATGTTCAACCTTTATAGGTTTAATTAGGTTTTCTGGGAAAATGTGTTGAGTTACCACAACATTATAATAGAACTGCTTCTTTGATGAACTAGGTCTGGTATTTCTTTTACTTGGCTGCAAACCCTTTTTGCGTCCCACAGCTGGGCATGGGTCTCTCCTCATTATGGGGAGGCCCGGAACTTATTCCACCACGCTGCTCCAATGCGCCATCCGTCATCAGTCACCCATCTCACACCCGACCGCACCCGTTTGGCTTAGCTGCGTAGATCGCTAGCGTTCTACGCTCGCCGCCGGGCCATGTGCGCTCTGGAATAAGTTTACCAAGTAATGATAGATTCAAAGGTATTTCTTTGGTCTAGGTGCTTACGTCCTTATCTTTGTATACTTTGATGGTAACCACGACGAGAAACATAGCCTGGAGCTCTGAACGTAAAACGTATTTTTTTTCAATCCCTTTTAATATTCCACTGCTTAGAATATGTAGGTCTCCCCTCGGAATTGAGAGGGATTAAGAACAAAACCACCACGCTGGCTCAATGTGGGTTGGAGGCAACATGCATTTGAGAAAAGATTTAGTTTAGAAGAATTTACAGGTACGAACTGCAAAAATTTCTTAGTCACAGATGTTACGGCTTGATAAGGTACACGTACGTTTTAGTCACATTATATTATCCCTTAAATGAGCAAAGTTAACTAGACCTTTTGTGAGAATTAGCAATATAAAGTACATTGTAAATATAGCGTTATTCCCCTTAATGACAAATCCAGGTCAATGAAAGCCGTTTGCTTAATAAATTAGAACGCTTGATAAATTGGACTCCTCGCGGAAATCCCGCTGCGGACGTTTGAAGCTTTTGGAATTATCGTTTAAACTAGGGACGTTTGTTATGCCATCGCTTTCGAAATTGTCAGAAAACATATGTTATTTTTGTGTGTTGCGTTGTGTCATGTCATAACTTACGTGTCATTTATGTAAATTTCTATCATACTATAATCGATAATATCGTAATAAAAATTCAAAAGTAATAAAATCCATTACCTACTGTAATTTCTAACTTATTTAGTATTAAACTGAAAAAAGAAGAACTCTGTCTCAAAAATTCAAAATTTTAGTAATAAGTTAAAAAATGCAAGATTTCAGAATTCTCTAGAATATTATGGATTGCTTTTTTATATTTTTATTGGAAATAATCACAATAATTAATTTAAATCTATAGACGAAATCACTACATTTTCTGAATTGCAAATGTAGATTAACGAAATCCGTTTGCTTATAAAAATAGAAAACTTGATAAATCTTGACTTTTTAACAGACATTTTAACAAAACCCAAATGGTTTTTTTTACGGTTGTTAAACAAAACCGAAATGGGTTTTGTTAAATTTCAAATGATAAACATACACTTATTTATGAACTCACGGAACTGGACATCATGGAGAAAATATATCTTAAAAATTTGTAAAAAAAAGTAATCAGATAGCTTCCGTTTTTTAAAGTAGTCTTAGGCCCGAAAATGAGATTACCGTATTTTAAAATATTTTATAATTTTTTATTAATATTTTATGTTACAAATTGAATTTGACGTACAAAATACTATGAAAGTAGAAGACACAGCACGAAGTGACAAACCGAGGTCGTCAGATCCGTTTGCTAAATAAATTAGTACACTTGATAAATAGGAGTTCTGGTGAAGATTCCGCTACAAATATTTGAAGCTTTTAGAGAATTCGTCCGTGAATTATGACTATGAAGGTTAGGCTTTTATAAGAATTTTTTTTAAACAATTATAAATAAATGGTAAAGAGAAAAAATATAAGTCGCGGAACTTCTTAGCAATATTCATACAGTAAGTCTTTCTTAGATTATAAGTGATAATATTGTATACTCGAACCTCTTTTTGTATAATAGCTTGTAGTTCTTAAGTTTACATAAAACCCGACCCCAAATACAAAGTATTGATTTAAAGTTACTAAAGTTATTTATTAAAATTACTTACTTAAACTGGGATACTTTCAGTCTTTTAAAAAAAGCTCAAGTGCAATAATAAGAAAACCATATTATTTCAAATATTTTATTACTAAAATGGCATGTAAGTCCGATATTATGTGAAAGGAGAAGTCGCGTTACATTGCACCAAATGACAAATCCAGGGTAAAGAAAACCGTTGGCTTAATAAATTAGAATACTTGATAAATTGGACTCCTCGCGAAAATCCCGCTGCGGACATTTAAAGCTTTCGGGTCATTGGCATCAGATTGACACAAGTTCTGACCGAATTAAAAAAACTTGTACCATTGATTATAATCCTGGCCAGGAATATTTTCGAAAACGTTTAGGATCCGTATGAAAACTTCAATAATGTAAACCAACATATGAAAAAGCTATGCATGTAGGAACACCCAAAACGACTAAGTAAGCAACAAATATTTGGAACAAACTTATGGAGAATATTCAATTTGTGCTACTGGTCCTTTCTAACGCTTGTAAAACCGCGGGGCACAGCTATCATATGATAAAACTAGCGGCTGCCCGCGACGTCGTCCACATAGTGTAATGTTATATAGCCTATAGCATTCCTCAATTAATGGGCTATTCAACATAAAAATGTTTGTTAAATTCGATCCAGTGGGTCCTGAGATTAGCGCGTTCAATCAAACAAACAAACTCTTTAGCTTTATATACTATATATAGTACAGATTACTTTACTACCTAGTATTGAACCTTATTTCTAATCTATGAGTCGACATTACAACATTCCCTTGGCCGGCAAATTTAGGTCAACAAAAACCGTTTGTTAAATAAATTAGGACACTTGATAAATTAGACTCCTGGTGGAAATCCCGCTGCGAGCATTTGAAGCTTTCGGGGAAATTGGTCGTGAATTATGCTTATAAAGTTCGAGCTTTTGTTAAACATTGTTTAAAATGTCGATAACTGTTAGAGTTTGCTTAAGTGAACTAATTTACAACTAGGATGGTTGGATCTGAGGAGTACCACTGTCTCATCTATTACTGGTGCGAAGTGATTTTATTGCTTTGTGATGAAAAGGGGCTTTACCCAGCCATTCTTCTAATTAGTGACTAAAAGTGCATAATCTCTCTCTCCTAAACTTGGAGCATCTAAATAAGGGTGTTATTTTACATGATACTACGAGTACTAACAGCAAGACAGGACAATAAATACTTTTTTAGAAGTATGGCTCAAGAATTTTTATATAGTCTAAGATAGATTTTGAAGATAATTGCAAACTTAATTTAGAAGCAAAAGACAAAAACATATTGATGAGTAAATGATGACCTGTTTGCTGCAATAGTTACCATGCGGACTGCCGAGTTCGCGGGTTTGATTTCCGGTGAGGCAGAAATTTTAATGATAAGTTTAAATTTCTGTTTTCGGTCTGGGTGTTTAAGTTTTTGTCTTTGTGTCTGTCCATGTTACTTACGACACAAAGTAGTGGGGCTATGAGGGTGAAACGTAAAATTCTACCAAAATCGAGCTCCAAACTAGAGTATGCAAAAATCGTAACGTAGGCTGTATAATTTCATTGGCGTTTCAAAGGCACGTACTGACACTTCATAAGGTTGGAGAACAAGGGTCGCGAGATCACTCCACAATCTGACGGCGAGGGCCCTTCGCTCAAACACAGATGCCTTCAACAAATTAGAACCTCTCTACGCATTTTTAAATAAAAACCAAAATATTTGAAAACCTGCTTTGGATGTGAATTTTGACAGAAGGGTATTGTCCTTGTTATTTAATTCCATTATTTGTAACTCGATTTGAATACTGTGTTACGTTTGTATTGAGCTCTTATTTGATTAATGTTGTAACGAATTTGATAAGCCCCTAACAGGGCCAGTGTGAATTGCCGTCAATATCATCCTTTGTATCAATTATTTGGTTTCAATCTAAAATAAAATATATATTCTGAACAAGGTCTAAATAAATGAAAATTATTCGCACCTTACGTAAAACTCATACAGTATTAGTATTCATACGTAAGCCTACGAATTGTTTCTTTGAAGCAACGTAAATGGAATAATACAATAATACCTCGATACCTAATAGATCCCCTTCGTATAAAATTAATTTAGCTTTTTGTTTTGTTGAATTTGTTGTTAATTTTATTATCTAGTTATAATTGATTATCATAGATTGCAGGTGACAGAACGAGAAAGGATGCATATGCATCCAGTGTGTGGTAGTGTATTCGAACCATATTAGTTCTACCACAATTTTTTACATACAAAAACAAATTAAACTATATAATTTGTGCCAAATATTTTTACAAAAAATTCTTAGTCCAGTTTTTGGGTAAGAAATTCAAGCACACTGAAAATTTAATGATTTGTGAACAGGACTTCATAAAACTTCCACGCGATATAAATTCCGAAGTTACTCTCTTAGCGACCGTCAAGATATACAGGATGCTTCCGATGCACTTAGAAAGTTCAAATTTGGCACCGACACATAATACTTTTGGCAACTGACAATGCAAACTTAAGACGGAGCTCGCATCACTGAGCACTAAAACGAGAATGATAGTCTTTAACTGAGAGATGATGTCTTATGTCTGGATGGATGGAAAGTTCCTTACTTTGTAATTATTTTAGGTAGAGCTGTAACTAACTTTGTGATACAAATTAAGATGCTTATATTTACTCACTTCTAAAACTTGGCAGTTATACGCGGATCAGGTAACAATTTGAAGCAAGCATGGCCCGCTGTATGGCATGTAGTGCAATCGATCTATGCAGCTAAGCGAAACGCGCGTGGTTGGGTGTGATAGGTGACTGCTAGTAACAAAAATTTCATACGCATTTCCGTGCTTCGAAAGGCACAGTTATTATAGAAGTCGATAATTCTTGTCAGAGGCCTATGGGCGGTTTCAAAAACATCCAACGTCAGATTGGCCACTAACCTGTACCTCCACGAATTCGCATTAGAGCAGCATGGTGGAGTAAGCTCCAAGCCTCCCTAATAATCCCCTTGCACACCAGTGGGACGCTTATGTGGGACTCTGAATAAAAAGTTGCAGCCAATGTTCCAAAACAACAAATTAAAAGTATAAATAGGTAAAATCTGCTTTTAATCTGAGAAAGTGTGCAATTTTTGGAATTATCCGGTGACTGCAAATAAAATTCAAATACATACGAGTACGGGCCCGTGACCGTCCACTCGCCCGTGAAGCGTTCTAGCTGCGGCCCCAAGCCGAGGTCAGCACTAACACTTTTCAATACTTTATTGCTTCCTGTTCTCTAATCTAATGCTTTGTTATCCAGAAGTAGAATTATTAATGCAGTAGAAAGCAGCTATAGTACAGAGAATTAAATACCATTTTATCGTGCAAGAGGTCCTGGGTTCGATTTCCAGTATTTTTAACGACACACACTCATAGCCCCTCATAAGGATTCTCTTTGTTTTGGGTAATTTTTAGATAAACACAAAGACATAAACACAAACATTCCTGTTCAGAACAAATATTTAAAGTCATCATTAAAATTTCTACTTCACCAGGAATCGAACCTAGGACCTTTGATCGCCAGTACAGCAAGAATACCATTGCGTCATGCATAATACATAAGATATGTATTTCCATAACTCGGCCTGTCATGTCGCTCTTTAGTTCCATCGTTTGTGGTTCCATAATTCTTAAAAATATTTAATTACTTAGAAGATATTGTGTCTTCAATGCAAGCCATTACCAGATTATATGTTCCAAAATTACAAAACATAAAAAGTAGAAATCTCCTCAAAATCTAAGAGAGTACCTATTTTCCATCCACTCGCCCGTGAAGCGTTCTAGCTGCGACCCCAATCCGAGGTCAGCACTAATACTTTGCAATGCTTTAGTGTTTCCTGTTCTCTAATCTAATGCTTTTTTATCAAAAATGGAGCATTAAACCAGTACGCTTGACCCAGTGGTGATATCTGCATTATGTAGGGCGTATATATAAATTATAAATTTATAGGAACTCCAAAGAAGCGCGCATGGCCTTGCGGCAAGCGTAGAACTCAAGCGATTTATGCATCTGAGCCAAACGGGCGCGGTCGGGTGTGAGATGGATGACCGCTAGTGGCAAAAAAATTTCATGCGCGTTTTCGTGCTTCGTATGACACGTTAAGCCGTCGGTCCCGATTGTTGTTGATAGATAACAGTCGTCAAACCTTGTCGGAGGCCTTATGGGCGGTTTGAAAACATCCGACAGCGGGTTGGCCACTAACCCGCATCTCCACCAACCCGCATTGGAGCAGCGTGGTGGAGTAAGCTCCAGGCCTCCCCAATAAGGGGGAGAGACCCGTGCCCAGCAGTGGGACGCAAAAACGGTTCCAACCAACCTTGCAACCAAGGAACTCCAAATACTCTTAATTTATCATCGTGACGCAAGTGTGTACTTCTACTTTGAACCCGCGGATTCATAATTCCTGAGCGGATCAAGGAACATTCAAACTTCTTTAGAGATGCAATTTAAAAAAAACATTCCTTAGCGGATACTTACGTCACTAATAAGCAACTGCTAAAGTTTTATATGTCCAGCTTTAATAACTTTTATCAATAAATATAACCCTATAAGCCATTTTATATACCTATTGATATACATACGAGTCCTTACCTGAGCGCGATGGAGCGCTAGTCTGGGGCTAGACTAATCTGGGGTCAAACTGAAGTGCATTCGTGTGAGACGCAGCTTACAATCAGGACACAGCATTTTTAAGATTTCTTTAATTATGTTATATTTAATACCGTACTGCTTTGAATATTGCCATTAATATGCCGTTTTCACTTAATTTGTCACCCAGAGCCCGTTCCTCACAAAAGTTATGAAATGAAATGAAAATATTTTATTTGCACAAATATGGGTGAAAAAGGTTTTACAAAATATTTAGAGCTCCATATTTACCCCTTAGGGTGTACAAATTTTATTATATTAAATTAAATAGTAATCTGCAACTTAGTTGCAACTATTTTATCTGCCGTAAATTTAGAATGTGTGCAATTTTTCTGAAATTACAGGAGCTGGAATAAAATTCAAATTTATACAGTCTTGTTCCGCCTCCGTTCCGTCGTAAACACGAAGTCGAAGTCAATCTCAAATATATTCGTGCCGGAAACTCTCTAAATTCAGGGCGAAAGATTGTCACGAGTATTTTTCTTACATTATTATTTTTGGTTCTGATTCCCTGGCATCCTAACCAATGTTATAAGTATTGTTACGTTTTACTAATCCACTGTCTAAATTATAACCATTCCTTACCAATAGTTAATTTATTAGGATGTAAATTAGGTGATAATTTACATGAATATTAGTGAAAATCAAAATAATGTAACACAAAATACAAAAATATTGATATATACATGTGATACATAAAACATGAAACAATACATGAAAAGATTAAACTAATGGTTAAAGTACTCAGTAGCTGCAGCTTTCTGCTTTCCACTACTGGGCACGGGACTCTCATCACCATTGGGGAGGCCTGAAGCTTACTTTACCACGCTGGTCTAATGCGGGTTGATGATAGCATTAAATCTTACCTATAAAAAGTCCACTGGACTAAAAGTCTATCCGTAATGTACAACTTTTGTACGCTGTTGTACGCTTGGGGAGTATCACCTCTGCACACATTTTGCCCTTAAGCAAATTTGAGAAATTGAGATTTGGTTCAGTACAAACTTGAAATCAAAATAATGTAACACAAAATACAAAAATATTGATATATACATGTGATACATAAAACATGAAACAATACATGAAAAGATTAAACTAATGGTTAAAGTACTCAGTAGCTGCAGCTTTCTGCTTTCCACTACTGGGCACGGGACTCTCATCACCATTGGGGAGGCCTGAAGCTTACTTTACCACGCTGGTCTAATGCGGGTTGATGATAGCATTAAATCTTACCTATAAAAAGTCCACTGGACTCAAAGTCTATCCGTAATGTACAACTTTTGTACGCTGTTGTACGCTTGGGGAGTATCACCTCTGCACACATTTTGCCCTTAAGCAAATTTGAGAAATTGAGATTTGGTTCAGTACAAACTTGAAATCAAAATAATGTAACACAAAATACAAAAATATTGATATATACATGTGATACATAAAACATGAAACAATACATGAAAAGATTAAACTAATGGTTAAAGTACTCAGTAGCTGCAGCTTTCTGCTTTCCACTACTGGGCACGGGACTCTCATCACCATTGGGGAGGCCTGAAGCTTACTTTACCACGCTGGTCTAATGCGGGTTGATGATAGCATTAAATCTTACCTATAAAAAGTCCACTGGACTAAAAGTCTATCCGTAATGTACAACTTTTGTACGCTGTTGTACGCTTGGGGAGTATCACCTCTGCACACATTTTGCCTTTAAGCAAATTTGAGAAATTGAGATTTGGTTCAGTACAAACTTGCGGTTGCCCGACAGACGAACATGAGGATTCATACGATTTCAAGTAAGACTGGAGTTCAGAGGCCTTAGTGTAAGTCTGCACAGGCGAAAACGTTACTAACGCGTTTGCGTTAAGAATTTAATTATGGACCGTATTCCTATCAGGTTAAGATCTATCTGTCTAATTTTAACTCGGACTTAGTAGTAACGTTTGCGCGTTTACAAACTTACATTAAGGGCTCTGTTTGATGTTGTGTGGACACGTCCATGGGTTACAACGGCTACATAGCACCACGTGGCCCAGATTTTCGTCGGCTACTCTAGTCAAATAAAATATATTGTAATCCAAGCCTCAATATTAATAATATTTTGAGTTGATCCAGTTTCTCAAGTTCAAATGTAAGTTGTACTTCAACTAAAAGTATCTCAAACATGCTCACGTAATACCATCTCGTCCTAAACCAAAGTCTTTGATCTGACTTTGTAGTTGTTTGAAAATTGTTGGGACGAGTTATAATAATATGAAGATGCTAGAAATGTTCTAAGGCTAGGTACAAGTTTTATTTTCGAAGTTAACGAAAGCCTTTGGAACTAATCTACCGTCCTTAATAAATGCACCGGTATGATTCATAGGAAATGCCTAGAATCCTCCATAAGTGGTATTTTTAGGTTAAGTCAACAAAACAGGATCAGAAAAAAACCAAAATGTTCTGGGGTCTCTCCCACCAGAGAGTCCCCTTCTCCGAAGAACATTGTGAGGGATTCTTTAAGTTTAAATTAAAAGGAAAATACGGGAAAGAATAAGTTAGGAACACTCACGACCCTCTTATGTACAACATTAATATTTATATGTTATATTTTTTTACTATTATATGTACTGCTGTGTAGTGTATGTGCTGTAAATTTTGAGAATAAATGTTTCTTTTTCTTCTAATGGGTTCTGGCACCTCTTTCAAGATGTCCCAACCTTTTGGAAGAGGTACCTCCCCTTGTCCTACCTTAAAATACCTTAAAAGTTAGAAGAAACATAGCATTAAGTACCAAAAATATAACACCACAATATTTAATATAACAAAAAATATTCGTGCTATTCCAAACTGTTTGAACTTACGAGTTTTTGTTATTTGAAGATTGTTGAGGCGAGTTACATTTCGTTATTTAATAGCCATGTTAGACATGTTCACGCAGCTTAAAGTTTCTTATTTGAAATCATGATTTTTGTACAGTAAATAAATATCTCAGATTAAGTTCTATTTGACAAATGAGACTGAAAGGTGGGTGGGAGATCTCCTTTTGCCAAATAGAGTTTGTGCGTATCATTAAATTCGAACCAAAAAAATATAAAACTCTGGAATCCATGTTTGTGTGGTATGGTGCAATGCAATGGTCACGACACAATGCTGCCTTTCCTGCCAGAAATTTGAATGATGAGTTTTAAATACCTGTTCTTAGTCTATGCAGTTATGTCTTTATGTGTCTCTGTACACACGTCACAGGGAGTCCTTGTAGGGTTACGATAGCGTAGTGATATTTTTATAACATTTTTTAATATCAGGCGTAGTGTGGCATCAACACTGACATACCAATAAAATACCATATTTCTATTGATTACAATTTTATAATGGCCTCAAGCAAAGTAGCCAAACGCAATGGTATTGTTTCATAGTACAAATGGGTGCCGCTGTGATACACCATTGGCAAAATTGTGCGAGTTCCACCTACATAGATTATATTATTATTGTTTGTAACTAAAGCTAAAAGTTGCGTGTATACTCTCGTAATAACATACCTTATAAAAGTAAACCGCCTTAATCACCTTTCATTTAATCTTTATGTACTTTATGGGATCCGGCCACAAAAATATTACGCTGCAGGCAATTTTGACATACTTATCTCAGTTATTAAGGCGTAGTTTCCCTTGAAACCGCTCGTCCAATATAATTTTGCTGGTACGGAGTAAGAGATTTCGTCAAGTACTTATAGACGTTACAAATTACTTGTAACGGAGTTATTAAGCTAGGGAATTTTAATAAAAACTCACTTACGTACACAAAATTACATTTTTAGGTTATTTTAGTCAGAGTTTAATTACGGGCTGCGGATTTCGGATCGTTTAGAATATTAAATTTTTTTGGGTCAACCCAAGGGATTCTTAGGTAAAGTTGTAGACTAACACGAAGTAACCTTCAGTTTCCGGAGTAACAGCGTAAATGCATATGACATCAGGCAAAACTCAGGCTCACTTAAAAATGTGGGTAGATGCCAAGTCAATGGACTGGAGCATCTTAACACCACGGGGCTATTTCATTTAAATATATATCTATACAAATAATAAATCTGTAACAAGTTGGCGTCTCTAAATTGAAGATATTTGAGAAAAACTGTCACTAGGGCTATTTATTAGCGTAATAGAACCCAAAACAATGATTTTTATAATTATTGTCTGTTTGTCTGTTCGTTTGTGCGCGCTAATCTCAGGAACGGCTTAACGTAGAAGGATGCTGTTTTCATTGATGTATTGGTATTTTTTTGGATTAATATTTAGTCATTTTAGTGTTTGTTTTATTTAAATCAGTTAAGAAATAAAAAAAGTTACGTCCATTTCAAAAAATTATCGATCAGTTTTCGGAAGTATCGTTGTTGATTTATCGAAAACTTCAGTTAATGTATTGAATTTTTATAATTTACAGTCCCTTAAATAACATCATGAAACTTATAAATGAAAATAAAAATAGATAATTCATAGAAAAAAACCAACATAAGATGAGCTGGCAGTAATATGGTACACTGTACGAAATAGGATTCACACTTTTTCGTACAGTTCCCACACGTCGACAATTTTTGTGTTGGATAGTCCATTTATCGGGGAAGGTTTTTTTTTAAATAAATAAACCGAACAAAAAGATAGACGGGCCGTGTGGTGTTTAGCGATCACCGTCGCTTATGCACACGGGCAACCCCAGGGGTTAGGCTTTAGGCTATATGACATCACGCTATGACTAATACCGAAGTCCACGCGGATGAAGTCGCGAGCGGCTACTATTTAAAAATATATATGGAGAGAGACCCGTCGCAAACATTGTGACGGAAAAGTATGCAACACAGAATTAAAGGTTTTTAAGGGTTGAAATTTAGGTTTAAATTAAATGTTTCACATGCTCACAGTAACCATTATTATTTTAAGCATAATAAAGACTGCTTGCAACAAGAAAGCCTGCTAACAAGTTAACTATCGTAACTGCTGTGCAAAGAACTGCAAGAAATGCCCATACTGGCCGAAGTCGTGGGTAATAACACTGGAACGAGCACTTGAAGTTGTGCAAACATTGCTACTTTATACGTAATGTTGTTGTTTCACTACAAGTTCTTTTAAGATACAAGATAAAAGTGTAACTTTCTATATAACTTACATGTATTTATAGTGGTGGTAGAAAGTGAAGGAACTACCGGAGAAATACTGCTGCTGTATTCTTCTGCCGTGAAACGTTTTCTGTTGTGTTATCTTTGGAAGAAAGGTGTGGTCGCTAATAAAACTGACACAAGGTGACCACCATCAGCCTTCAGAGTAACAGCGCGCGCAACTGATACGAAATTAAGCAGGAATTTTGTGTAGAAATACATGAGCTGCAGCGACCACTATACATACACTACGTGGCCTGAATGCTTGTCTATAAAAAAAACTAATATAAAAAAATTATACAGTGAAAAATATTAAGAAAGTCCTGTACTCAATAGTAGATAATAGGCATTTAATGTTACAGGCTTACATAAAGCGTTAATCTTAAATAGTAGGTAAGTAACATTATTGCAAAACACGATAAAGACTACTTGCAACAAGATAGCTTGCTAACAAGTTACTCGTAACTATCGTAACTGCTGTGCAAATAAACGGCAAGAAATACCCATACTAAATGATTGAATAAAAAAAACACGGGCTAAAGTCGTGGGTAGTAAAATAACGCTGGAATGAGCACTGAAGTTTAGCAAACATTGCTAGTTTATACTTTAAACCATTGTTGTACTACGACTTAAAGATATAACTTGTTAATCTTTAGTTTTAAATTTAATGTTTGTAGTATATAATTATATAATAGTATACTTAAATATATTTGACATAATTGCATACCCTATATGGGTTCAGATAAGAGCACTACATGTACCTTGTTTTTTTCATCTCTATATTTTGTACCTTGTCCTGCAATAAATGATTTGAATTTGTATATTTTCATATTTAAAATTCAAATTTTGGTCTAACAGGAGTTAGGGTTTGCATCCACATTTTCACACAATATTTCAAACATTATGTCAACCCATTAACATTACCATCATGATCAGCATGGCACGATGGTTATCATGCCAGACTGCCTATCAATGCTGGGACCGGGACGGATTCCATTTCTGGCCAAGTAGAATTTAGCATGATGAGTTTTAATTTATTGTTTGGGTGTTTGTGTTTCTGTATTTGTGTGTCCGTGGTATCTACTACACAGGGAATCCTAGTGTATGGCTATTATAGTGTGTAGCATTATCCACACTAATATTATAAATACGACAGTAACTCTGTCTGTATGTGAAGCGTGTGACGCCTTATCAACTGAAACAATTTAAATAAAATTTTGTAGATAGACCGAGATACAGTGGACCCTGGTAAAATATTTTTAGGCTTAAAGATGTTTAAGCCTATTTTTCGTAATAAAAAATATTTTACCAGATATTGAAATGAGGGATAAAAAATTATATGAAGTGTCGTCATCGTAGAAGTTAAAAGCATATTTTTTATGTAGAGACTGGACAGGAAGTAAATAGGTAAATATTTGTGATACAGATTAGGAGAAGCAATGGACGTAAAAATTCTTATGGAATGATAACCGAATTTGACATGGGCGAAGTTGTGGGTGAAAAACTATTTTTATTATATTCTTTTATACTTTCACATGCGGTCATTTTTCTATCTAATGTTCAAACCAGTCCGTCATCTCCATTCTTCTCACGCCAAGTCTCTTGATTGTTAGATCCGAATAACTTCGGCCATAATTTATGCAATGAGGCCTTTTACAAGCGCAACTTTTAATGTACCTTGTTTGCACGTGGCTGGAATT
Organism: Pyrgus malvae; assembly: GCA_911387765.1. Taxonomy (NCBI): domain Eukaryota; kingdom Metazoa; phylum Arthropoda; class Insecta; order Lepidoptera; family Hesperiidae; genus Pyrgus; species Pyrgus malvae. Next base: position 25,456,545 of record OU426959.1, read on the forward strand.
ATATTAATGTTAGAGTCAAAGCAGATATTTATTTTGGAAGGAAGTAGCAGAGTGGCAAGCAAGGTGTTTATATGTTATACTAGCAACCGCCCGCGACTTTGTTCGCGTGGCTTTGGCATAAGTCATAGCATGATGTTATATAGCCTAAAGCCTTCCCGATAAATGGACTATCCAACACACAAGGATTTTTTAATTTGAACCAGTAGTTCCTGAGACCTGATAGTTTATAAATGACTTAACTCACGTGATATTTTTTTTGTTTCGGAACGAGGCCGACTAGTTTCGGACCTAAACGAGGTCCTTCTTCGTCCTCCGTCGCGGTCGGTCGCTCGGAGGACGCGCCGATGACTCAGTCAGAGAAAAAAAATGTCACGAGAGTTAAGACGTATATAATCTATCATGTTAAGTTACACTCACGTTCCTGAGACCAGCGCGTTCAAACAAACGAACTCTTCAGCTTTATAATGTATTAGTATAGATATAAACAGAAATAATTTCGATTTTTGTCTAAAGTCGTGCACTGCTACTGTTAACCTGTTAGATACCTCAAAAGAATGAGTACAGCATTTTTACCGAACTACCAAGATTTGTTTAACGACAGAAATAGGTGCATAGTTTTGTGTATACAAAACTCTGTGAAACTGTTTAGCGATTTTTGGGTAATCACTGATATTTTTTTAAATATCAGAATCTCACCGGTTAGACATTAATCTATTGCTATATTTGGACCGATGATAAACGAAATTTCTCAAAGGAATATTCTGTATACTAACTCCTACATGGTCAGCGTAGTAATCTATGGCAGTAGGCCTGTGACCTGCAGTGGGACGTAAAAATAAGTAACAAAAATATGACCCGGTTCTCCACAGGAACGCTTTGTTCATACAATTTCAATTCAGATTGTAAGCCGTGTATACCCCAGGGCATTGCGTTGCATACGTAAGTTGTTTTATTACGCTATTTACTATCACATACCTACTTCATATACTTCGCCGCGAGCAATTTGTGTGAATCGCCAAAGTTTTTCTTTATTGCTTCAGTCAGGAATGTAATTTCGGTATAACGAGTTTGTCTTCGTTGTAGAACGTCCAACTTCGTTATAGAGGGTACGAGTAAATATTGGATCGCGTTTTAGGCTGCAACTTTAATTAAACGTTGTATTTTTTCTTTATATTTTTGTACATAAGACAAATTAAACGAACGTTTTGTGCCATACATCGATTTTTGCAAATTATTTCTTGACAATATAGAGATTTGTGTCAAACGATAATAATTATATACCTCGATATAAATAATACCACAGCACCTGCTCTCCATAGTAAGAAAGCATAATATTAACCAATGGACGATAATAATTACAATATTTGGCTGCGAATCTTTTGTCGTCCTACTTCTGGGCACGGGTCTCTCCCCATTATTGGAGCTTGCTCTACCACACTTATTCAATGCGCTTGAAGATGCAAGTTAGTGACTGACCCTCTGACAAATGTTTTCAAACCACCAGTGAGGCCTCCGATAAGGTTTGACGACCGCTATTATTGATAACAACTGGGACTGACAGCTTAAAATGCCCCTCTCGTTGTCACTTATCTCATTTCAGACTGGGCCCGTTTTGCTTAGTTGCCTAGATCACTTGCGATCTACACCAGCGTGAGGCTATGCACGTTACATCGCTTTTACTATCACATACCTTCTTCATTTACCCGCCACCAGCAATTTGTGTGAATCGCCAAAGTTTTTCTTTATTGCTTCAGTCAGGAATGTAATTTCGGCATAACGAGTTTGTCTTCGTTGTAGAGCAACGTCCAACTTCGTTATAGAAGGTACGAGTAAATATTGGATTGCGTTTTAGGCTGTAACTTGAATATAACGTTATCATTTTTATTTTCTTTGTTACAAAAGACAATACTGAATGATGTTTTTGTGTCATACCAGTAAATACATTTTTTAATGTTATTGCCAGTGATTTTAGAGTTATTTTGACGAACTATTATTTTATATAATAATATAACAAAAATATTACTTTACCCGGCTCTCAGCAGTACGAAAGCATTACCCATCGATATTTCGATTCGACGACCCGTGTGGCACAATGGTTACCATGCCGGACTGTCGATCGGAGGGTCCCGGGTTCGATTCCCGGCGAGTCAGAAATTTGAATGATGAGTTTAAATTTCTGTTCTCGGTCTGGGTGTTTGTGTTTCTGTCTTTGTATGTGTCCATGGTACCTACAACACAGGGTAAATACTGTGGGGGTTATGAGTGTGAAACGTTAATTACTTTTAATTTATTATAATATTTGTTTGCGGATTTATGCGTCCCACTGCTGGGAATATATCACTTTCATTGTTGGGCAGGCCTGATGCTTATTTTACCAATTCCGGGTTCCGAAGCGGGTCGGTGGAGATACGGGTTGATGCCCAACCCGCTGTTGGATGATTTCCAGCAGATTTAAGCTTTTAGCCCATAAGGACAGCTCTCTATCAATATCCTACGGCGTGCGTGCCCTCAGAAGTTCCGTTTTTCGGCATAAACATATCTCACACCGGACTGCGCCCATTTAGTTTAGCCGCAGTGCGAAGTTCGCTTGCGTTTTATGCCAGTAGTGTAACGCGCGTTTCATTATAATGTATAGAATTTTTTAGTAGCAGATACCAATCCTTCTGACGACAATATCTAACGTTACTTTTATTTTTTGATTGATGAAACGCTACCTAGTTGAACAAACAGATTGTACTATATTTATTTAGCTGACATATTTCACTATGAATCGGATATTAGTATGTATTACTCCCCTTACCCCATCTCTTCATGTTGACATGTTTAGTTGTCCCTCGGGAGCGCGACTGCGGGTAAAGCCGGTCGTTGGACGAGAAATGGGGACTACGTATACGTACAGGTAAATTTTATTTGCCCACAAAGAGCTATCCGGGATTACGTCCATACGAGCGTAAGTCGGTGTTGTTATTCCGGTGATTTGACACTTTGGCCTCATTATGCATCTGGTTTGAACGTAGAGTCCTTTTTGGCTTGTAAATGGAAATCTCTTTTATACATAAAACGTATCAAACGACAAAAAAATCTCATGGTTTAAGTAGTCCGTCTCTGCAGTCAGTGATCACCTTAAGCAAACTCCTGTTTTAGGTTTCAGTGCTCAAAGAATAAAATGGGTTCTTATTAATAGAGCTACACTGTCCGTCTGTTGAAAACATGGACAAACAGACAGACAGACAGACAAACGGGCGGGCGGTGGCGTCCTAGTGATAAGGTTCCGTTTTTAGCTCTGGGTACGGAATCCTAAAAAGAAGATAGATTGCTTTAGCAACTACGTACACAAGGATACCCACACTCGTTTGCTATCTGAACCTCTTATTTTAATCCGACGTCAAGCAAACTAGTCCCAAGCACTCCAAAAATGTAGTTATTACATTCTATGAGCAACTTAATTACAAAGTCACAAGCGAACCGTAACTTTAAGGGTTCATGTGGAAATTCGTAGCGCTACGAGACGCTACGACAACTCGACTACGACGTCTACGGATTAAGGCCCTCGTTTTAAATTTATGACCTTCCACAGTATTTAATGTTGGACCCTTTGACTATGCTAGTGTGCTTAGCTATGTAAACTAATGGTATCCCTTTTGGATTCCACTGTCTAACGGACACTTATAAACTTGAGCAACAAATAGCGACCTTGGAATTATTAATTTAGGTTGTCGACTGTTTCAAATTTGTGGTTATTTCTAATGTCAACCATAAGTATAGACAACAGAATGTTAAAAAAATAATTCATAAGAAAAAAGTAATGAACAATGAATTTATTTTTCACCTCATGCCCATGTGACAGTAGCAAAACAACCAAGCCACTAATTTTGAGTAAGTTTTAGAGCTTGCGATGTTAGTGCTTTTAGATTAAAGATGATACGTAAGTGCTACATAACCAGTATTGTGGATTGTCAGAATAAAAATGGATCAGTGAAAATACAAATGTCTATTATTTGTGTATAATAAATATATAATAATATAATAAAATTAAATAACAAAGTTAAATTATTTTTTGCATTGCATGTGAAATACATGGTTTGATTTAAAAATAACATTATCGTATCTTATTGTGAAATAAGTAGAATATATTTGTATTATTACAATAGCATATTGGAAAGGGCATCTATTTACTACCATCGTTTCCTCTCTTGGCGGAAACGAGTATTGTTCGAAATGACCCTTCAATATATTCGACATCGGCCAGGGATACATTCGAAAAATATATTACGTTGAAGGAGGTTTCACTTATTTAATCATTCAGTTGACGACCGGTATGGGCATTTGTTACGATGAGGGAATACAAATTACGGACCCAGGTTTGATTCGTGGTGTGACACAAATTTTAATAATCAATATACTCGTACCGCTTTGGATGTTTGTTAGTCTTTGCGTATATCCATGATACCTATGACACAAGACATTCTTAGGTAGAACTTTTCTTTTCAAAACGATACATCAGAAAATATACTGTGTTGATTTTTTTAATACTTATTTACTGACTACTTAACTGGTACATTCAAAACCACGTTGGTATGCTAATCGACAGTTACCGGGTTCGGTTCATAGGATGACAGATATTTAAACAATGAACTTTACGAGCAGGTCTGGGCACAGTTAAATATAACTAACGTATGTTTGTGTTTCTCTCTGTCTGTGTCCATGGTAAGTACCTAAGACGCTATCTTAGAGAAGAGCTATGAATCTTAAGACATAAAAACCTATTAAAATTTTATAATTTTACGTATAAATATCGTTTTAATTTGTATAATAAAACTATACTAATATATATTATTATACTAAAACTAAAAAGTCAATATTTTAAAAAAGGTTGCACTCCGGTAGTGCCGGCAGAAGTGAAAACTTGAACATTAACGTTGTGCATTTTTGGGATTAACTTCCGTTTAGAACATACCTCCAATCGATCTGAAATTTGGTACACTTATGTATTTTGACGCGCTGATCACGAATATCATACCCAAAATACCCGCAAATTTTTTGTTCAAGGTCAAACGGACAAACAAATATTTCGACGTTTTTCGCATGTATTGCGATAAATTTAGATTTTAGAGAAAAATATTTCAAACAAAAGTTATAGTTCTCCGAAACCACTGGTCCTACACGAAAAATGTATAGAACAAAAAATATAATTTTTCTCATGCCCTATAACTTTTGTTTTAAATATTTATCTCTAAAATCTATATTTATCGCAATACATGTGAAAAACGTTGAAAAATTTTTTGTCCGTTTGAGCTTGAACAACAAATTTGCGGGTATTTTGGGTATGATATTCGTGATCAGCGCGTCAAAATACATAAGTGTACCAAATTTCAGATCGATTGGAGGTATGTTCTAAACGGAAGTTAACCCCAAAAATGCACAACGTTAATGTTCAAGTTTTCACTTCTGCCGGCACTACCGGAGTGCAACCTTTTTTAAAACATTGACTTTTTAGTTTTAGTATAATATTAAATATAAGTAAAGTTTTATTATACAAATTAAAACGATACTTATACGTAAAATCAGTACACCCAATTTTTGATATTTTGGAATAGTCAGGGAATAATTTCGCGCGAATTGCTTTTATTATCAGTATTATTTATCAGTATTTTCAGTAGGTTTTCAGCTAGTATTTTTATAAAGTACTCACTCATTTTCTGTCACTATTTCTTCGTCACTTTTTTCATTAATAGATGCACTTTGTTCAATGTCCATATTTTAAATACTTAATATAAACGAATTTTACAAGTAAAGACAGTCGAGACGTCATCAGCTGTCACCCCTCCATCTTACGAATTTCCGATCAGGCCCGGTGTCCTTTAACATTTTTTACCCATCCCAAAAAAAGTGCACAACGCCGCTATAGAAGTTTTCACTTCAAAAAATTAAAGTATTGGTGATTGGTACGCTCACAGTGTCGCTTCCAATAAATTTCTCTATACATCTTTGTACGATGTTAAAAATTGTGTATGTGTTAAATGTTTACTTATACTAAATTTTTATTTCTCTGTAAGTGAATATCTGTATTTGTATTCTTTTGAGAAATAAATTCTTAAACCATAATTTGCATTATTAACACTCAGTATAATAATACGATCTTAGATATCTTTAGAGGATGTTAGAATGGTTTGGCCGAGGCAGAATTACCGGTTCACCTATTCTTGTTGTGCGTCAGAACAATAAATATACATAGGTGCAACATATTAATTCTCGTGTTCAAAATATATTGAGTCAAAGTGAAACTTTGTACGAAATAAAGAAAGCTCAGGAACAAAGCGCGGTAGCGGAAGAGCCCCGATACGGCAGCTTCCGTCTCCTCGTGTAGCTGTTACGTTTCAACTTTACAGTTGAGAATTTGCGAAACGAAAAATTTTATGCAGATTGTGAGTTTTATCTTTCAAAACACCCTGACGGCCAAGCATCGAAATATGGAAAGCGTCTAAGTCAGAATCTACTTCACTGACCAGGTGCACATACTTACTCCATCACGATGCTATAATGCGGGTTGCCACTAGCCGCTGGGTCATACGTGCTTGTAGCCAACAAAATTTTATAAAGCTTAAGATTTTGTTTGGTTTATTATTTTAACGAACTGATCTCAGGGACTGGTTCGGATTAAAAATATTATTGTGTTGAAATTGTAGGATTGTTTCCTGATTTGGGTGAAACCTTGGGATGCACAGAATTAAATATTTTGAACTGAATGTAAAATATAAATTCCGCGATGCGAAATTTCAAAATTCAAAACTTAAAATGAGATCCTTCGCGAACATTACAGCGCGTACCCGTGTGGAATCGGAAGTTGCAGTGTGCTGGTACTTCCGCCTCGCGCGCTTTGTTTCTGACGGCTTTAATTTTGAGCTTTTACAAGTTTTATGACCCTCCATGTATTGAGGATTTAATAATTTCTACAATACCAGTATTATAAAAAATGTTTTTGTTCTTAGAGTTCCGTACAAAAAAGGAACCTTTATAGGATCACTCGTGAGTCTATCTGTCTGCCCATCTGTCACAGGCAATTGGCTCTGAATCTTCAGGACCTAATCAGGTATAATTTAACTAGATGGTGTAATCCCATGACCCAACCACATTTAAATAAGTTTTTTTTAAATAAGGGTCATTTTCGATGGACACATTAATCAATTTCCATTGAATAATTCAACTCACATTTGGCTGATTTTTTTTAAATAAAACCACTGCTAGATAATCGGTCCCGTTCCTCATATAAGTGAAATGCATCCAATCCGTAGTCCACCACACTGATCATGCACACACTAGTAGAATAAAAAACTCAGTAACAAAGACATACACGGTGGAGGATAGTACTCGTATGTTTTATTTTATTTGATTGGAGTAGCAGACGAGCATGCATGCAGTTAATTGTCAAGCATAGGTAAGTCTTGTATGACATCGTATGCAGTTTCTAGGCACTTGCCCGGGCAAACCATAGAAGTTCTACCACCTTTATTTGGTATCGGGGGGGGGGGGGGGAGAACTTTCAAAAGGTACCCGGCACCTTGGCAGTATACCGGGTTATGTGGGATTTGACCACACTAAAACCTCTTCGATGGCCTGCCTCCGTGCTTGGAGAGGACTCCGGGATCTCCAGTGGAACGCACCGGTGACCTGCATGCGCGGCGCCGAGAACGGGCCCATCTTCGGGAGAGCAGATGCGCTCTCCTGCACCCTTCCCAGGGCTGCTGGCGGATGGGTCGAGCTTCCACTCTCACCGTCTGCAACCCCGGAAGCCCCCTTTTAGTCGCCTTTTACGATCTGGCAGGGGATACCGTAGCTCTATTCTTAATCCCGGAGCTACAGGGAGGAATACAATAGAATTGTTTCATTCAGTAGTAGGTATACCGATGGTAGGTACTTGCCCTGGCGAACCATATAAGTTCTACCACATGCAAAAATATAAGAAAACAATGCACGGTAAAGGTAAATATGAAAATTAATAAAGCTAAAGTCTACCAAAATGCTGATGATATGCTGTATTATATACGTTCACAAGTGTAGATACTGCTACACGTGTGAAGGCGGAAGCTGCCGTATGTTGTTACTTCCGCCTCCCGCGCTTTGTTTCTTTCTTCTTCATTTTCGCGTATATTTTACTGTTATTTTTAGTGTGTACATCACCAACCTACTGTACAAAATAGTAGTCAAAAACAGTCAGACGGTTAAAAGCGAGTCAGTGGCTATTGGTATAACTTTTCCGTTGAAGATTTTGAGTCAACTTTGAATACCATGTTTTCAAACTGTTATTACACTTTACAATACAAAGACACTGTAATTTGACTATATCAAAACGTTATCAATTTTATCAATGTAGTTTGTAAACACAAAATAAAATAAGGATACTTTCAAATTTCTAATAAATTTTTCGCCACCAGTACGAAGTTTCATTGTGACTCGTAATGTATTGAATATAAATAAATAAATAACATTTCACGTACACAGCCCCACAGCAGGCTACCCTGCTGTGGGGCTGTAAATCGATACAGGGTAAATCTACATTTACCCTGTGTCGTGGGTACCATAAGAAGGTAACTGGTAAGCTGTCAAATTAAGTTTGTCGAAACAATCGTTCAAATTGTTTTAATTTTTTTTCTCTGTATTTTCTTTTTTTTTCTCTCACAGTGTGGTGGAGCAAGCTCCAGGCCTTCCCGATAATGGGAAATACCCGTTCCCAGCAGTGAGACGTAAAAAGGATTGCAGCCATTCTCTTTTTTCTTCTTCAACTAGTGAGGTAGTAGCTTTTCATACTTTTTAGGGCACTTTCCTTTATTATGGGGAAATATAAAATTAAAAATAATTACGACACAAAATATTTTGTAATCAATTTACATAGATATGTACATAAGAATAATAATAATGTACATAAGAATACTACAAGCTACAACGTGGACATTTTCTCTTTTCCTCTAAAGAAATTTCTCCATACATTTTGGGCCACCATTAACGTCCGAAAATGGTACCATAATGCCTCCCATTACCGTCTTTTCCACGCATTTATTAGCAACATCAATGATATTCGATTCGGAGACCTTTTCTTTTGTTCGTGAACGAACGAATGAGAATGAACGAACTGAGGCTTATTGAACGAGACTTGGAAGATCGTCTGTTTTTAGAATTTCTTTATTATTTTTAAAATTTTGGCAAACTATTTTTTATAAGATCGTAACTTATTCAGGAATATTTTCTTAATATGATTTATCTTTAATTTGAGCGATTGTAGGGAATTTTATGAGCTAAAGAATTTAAGTATTTATGTTGTGACTTGTAAAATGTTATCAACATATGAAATGGAGACAACAAAGGGACTTTTGTTTAGTTAAGCTAAACGTGGGCTTCCAGCACGTACGTGTAGGATCCTTAACTACTCATTTAGTGAACGTTCGGTTCCAGCAAGTCCATTTTGCGCATTTTCTTTAAGAACATGTTTTCACTGAATTTCGGGTTATCCAATAGCAGAGATACGTCTATCGCCTCTTTCCCGCATTTATTAGCACGATAAATTATATTAAATTCGTTGCCTTTTTCTTTTGTTCACGAACGAATGAACGGGCGAATGGTGGAATGAACGAACTGAAGCTAATTGACCGAAACGTAAAGATCGCCCTTTGATGGCCGGAAGCTCGTCCGCTTACAGAATTACTCTTTTATTTTCAAATATTCGGCTCACCTTTTTTAGAGTACCATCATATTTCGAGGAAGATTTTTTTCATAATTTTTGCACACCGTGAGTGATTGGATGGAGTTTGATTAAATAAGAAATCAAGGCTTTGATGTTTTATTTACTTTTTTAATTTTCTTTGTAAAATTATTGTTGAGTTGAACGTAGTTCACGTTGAATTAAGCATGCAATATATTTTCAAGAATGAATTAAAAGACAAAATATTTTAGTAATGAAATGTTTAATTATCTATCAATAATTATAAAACATTATTTTGGACGACAAATTTTATGGCCTTAAGTTATGGTCACTTAAGCCCAACGATGTAATAATATTAAAAATAACTATATTTATCTATTTAGCTTTACATTAATAGGGAAATAATAAAACTTATTGGTCTTAAAATTTATACACAAAATGCCTTAAATATTAAGTTAATAAAAATGATCATTGTGGCTTTATGTTAAGCAAGCAACATGCCTTCTTTTTTAACTGTACAGTATTACAGTACAGTTCAGTAGTAGTACTGGCACTCATATTATAAAGTGTATAATTTTTTGTGCCTATACTCGATACAATTTAGCTGTACAGTTCGATCGTCGCAAACTCTGTGCATATTGCCAGCATCAAGTATATTTCTTGTATCACTTAGTAATAATAGAAAAAGTCAGATAGTCATCAATACTCAGTCAGTTCAGCTAGTCAGTCAGATGTTCAAGTAAAGCGTAGGCTCAAAGGCTACTTTAGCGGAATGCGTTCGATGGAGTTTTGGAGGCAAGCTTAAAATATGAATACATGTTTTCTAACTGTTATTTTATTTCACAACGCTTGTGCACTGCCATTAACCTATATCAAATGCCATCAACTTTATCTGATATAACTCAAAAATACACCAAGAAAATGAAAATAAAACAAGTGCACAACACGTTCTTTCCGACTTCCCGCCAAAACTCCCCACATTCCTACTTTTATCTGGCGCTGTCAGCATCTCAGACCAATCACTTGTTCAAATTACGTCCTTTTTACTTCACACACATATTCGATACACAAAGAACGTGGCATTTTAAATTGACGTTTTAAATTTCACATTTTAAAAATGCCAAGAAACATACATCTACTAAATTTTTGTTTTGACCTAACCCAGTAATGATTTTTCAGATAAATTAATGATCTTGAGAATTACATGGAGATTTTGAATAATAACGCACCATTAAAGTGGCCTTTACTATAGTTTTGACTATTTTGACAGGACAAAATTATTAAAAATGCCTCCTATTTGTGATGTAAAATATTAAACATATAAACATTTATGTTATATTATATACTCGTAAAATAAAATAAAATATATATTTATATTATATTCTCGTATAACAACGATTAATTTTTTTTTTAATTTTAAACGTCTCTATAAAAGCAGTCTTTATTAGGAACGACGTGATTAATTCTGCAAACATTTCAAAGCACAAAGAAAACAACAGAGTAATGCATCACTTACTGCGTTATACGCATTCTCGCCTTGATCTTAGCTGTCGTTCTGTCGGAGTCAGTTGAGCCTTTAATTGTACCCCTTTCATGTATTTTAACGAAGGATACTCAAAGTCATTGCTTTACGATTGAAATATTTTCTGCCAAGCCATTTTTAGAATTGAAAGTACACAGTACCATTTTTGTATATAGCTAGCAGAATAGTTTGAAATACCGGTTTAGGGTTCCGTGCCTCAATAGGAAAAAAAATATAACGTCAAGACGTTTTTTTCGACATTATTTTTGTCCCACTGCTGGGCATAGGTTTACTGTCTCAAATGAGACGAATTTAGAACAAAGGCCACCAAGCTTTTTAAGTGCAGATTGGTGGATATCATGCCTTCGAGAAGAGTTTCTCTCATTATTCACGATGATGGAAACATCGTATTTAATTTAATTAAAAATCACAACATTTTCAATCACTAGGCAGCAGTAAATTTGATTTTGATAAGTTTGACGATATCAGGGCAAAATTAAAACTGGATATTCAGGTCTACAGTCTCCGGAAGCCGTCAAAAAATAAAACTTTTTAATTAATGTAAAAAAGATGAGGCCATTAGTGACGCAAACGCTTAATTTGATACTTTCAAATCGTTATTTATTTAAGCATTTATTGTAAAGAAGGTGATTAATTGGACCTATTTACGCAAACCGGAACCAATCCACACTCATGCCGAAATTGAGTTAAGTACACAGAAAAGCTTAAAATTGCACCTTCTATCGACCCTGTAAAGATCAAAATGATCTGACAATTTTGACAGAACAATATATTTTCATGACATGTTTACCAATCCACAAAACATTAGTTGTTAATTACATTAAACAGCTTTTTCTCAAAACTATCATCATCATCGTCATGTGTGGATTGGTTCCGGTTTGCGTAAATAGGTCCAATTCCTCATACATTTCAGAGCACAATTTACAAAACAACAAAGCAATACATCAATTAATGTGTTCTACACATTCTCGCCTTGATCTCGGCTGTCGGTGCTGTCGGAGTCATTTGAGCCTCTAATTATACCCCTTTCATGTATTTTAACGAAGGATACTTAATCCAAGCTCAGCGATGATTGGAATAATAATTAGACAATAAGTCTGTAAGGCGATTTTTACATAATATAAAAGTATAATGAGAAATTTTGCAGAATTATCTTAGCAGCGCGCTCTTAATCTAAATCTTTTATCTATATTTTTAGCTTAAAACGTTAATCTTAGCTCCCGAGACAGTATTACTCCATTTTATTAACTAGATGGTTGTGATTTAAACAATATTCGCACTACATTCTATTGAAATATATTTGAAAAAGAAACAGTTAATAAATTTGTTTATCAAAACTATCTACGAGAAGGTAATGAGATCTATACTTATGCGACTTTCAATGACTGTCTTGGATTACCAACTCAATTAACATAGTTTTAATGAGCTGTAAAAACGAGACATCTTTATTCATTTTGTATGAGAAAATTATTTGTTTTTAAGATTTTTTTTGCTGCACAGTGTACAAGATCCAATAAAGAAATCCAATTAGAATCCAATAAAGGTACATACAGACTCAAGCCCCTAAGTTCTACTGCTGTATTTACCAGAATTCGTGAAATAATTATAATCTATTTTAAAGACAAACACGAAGACTTTTATTTGACACAAATATGGTTGTTTACAAAAAGTGTTTTATACATTTGGTTCGCCATATTTACCTTCATGAGGTATGTCAAATATTGCAATAATTAAAAACTTAACCAATTACAAATATAAAAATGTACATACATTAGAATAGTGTTATTTATTTTATCAAGTAGTATAATACTTTTATCATTATTTGTACCCATATTGCATCTTTAGTTTATTAATTTTATTTATTTTTACTTTTCGGATCGGATCGATCGATCTTCGGCTTTGGGTACCCATATTATAGGGTTTTTGTACTCTGAGAGGAAAAAAAGCCGGCGGAAAAAAACCTCCCAGGTCTTTATGGAATTTATTTATGCCGCTTTATCGTTTAATCCTTTAAAAGTACGTTACTTTAACATCCGCTTACCGTATAACAGTTATAAAGAAAAATATTTTAGAAAAGAATTTTACCTAAACTAACCTCTTACAAAATCCTAAGAACCAGTATTTTTCAACAAGCTCCATGTATTTCTACTTTGATCTAATTCTGTCTATGAACTGAGCCAATGCCTGTCACTCTAGATTTCATAGAATTAAACCAAAAGTAAAGCAATAAAATATGAAAGCTATCAGGAAACAACTAATTTCTTAGCAATCCATCCCAAACAGTTTTTTCGTTCTTATTAACTTTTTCGTATCACATAAAAACCGGTTTACAATTATTGAGACTTAAAATCCTTAATGATGTTATAAATATATTACGCACAATGAAATTTGTTATTATAATCATTATCATTAACATATTTTCCTAGAAAATTGCTTTATTGTAAAATTTTCTGAGAAATTTTTTTGTCCATTATAATTGTTATTTGTACGAAAGCACGAAAAATAGCCAATTATAATGAAATACAATGATGATTTCAAAACTAGACGGGAAGAAATTAAGATTAAGACATTTAAGTTTTTGTTTACAAATTATTGCTTCTATGATATTAATTTTACCCCAGGTCAGTAGGCCGGTCGGTCCCGGGCCCGGGAAGGACGGCGGTGTGTATGCGTGGCCGCATGCCGCCGTGAGCATCTGAAGGTGCAGAAGAGCACATTTGCTCTCCCGAAGATGCGCCACGCGCGGAGGACACCGGTGCATTCAATTTCCAATGGAGATCCCGGAGTCCTCCCCAAGCGCAGAGGCAGGCCACTGAGGTTTTAGTGCGGTACAAGTCCCACATTACCCGATATCCTCTCCCAAGGTTACCTTATGAAGATTGACCCCGCTATAAAAAAAGGATCTACTCTATCATTTTGCTCTAATTCGGGTTGATGGAGAAATAATGATATGTACCTAATTATATTATAATTTCAACAATGTATAAACAGAAATGATGACGCCCTAATAATGCGAGTTCATATTTTATGAGAATGAAACAAAAACACAACAAAATACAAATCACAAAAGCACTTTCCAACGCATTCTCCACATTTTCACTTTGATCCGGCCCTGCCTTTGCCGGACCAATCATTGTCACTTTTAATTTTGTCCTTGTGTTTGTTTTGTAGTTATTTTTGCGTCTACGTCTCTTCGAATTTCATGGAGGGAGATTAAACTTCGGGAGATGTATTTTTAGTGTTTACCAAAACAATGTTTTTCTTTCATTGTAATGGCCTTTTTAAAGTATGCAGTAAAAATTACCACGCACTTAAATTGCTTTAACAAACATGTGTCTGTTATATTATTATATACATATATACATACTATACTTTTTGCATTTAATTTTTTGAATAAACTTTGTTTGAATAATTCTTAATAGTCGGTATACTGAGCATGCAGCTATTCTGTTATCTCAAATATTTCTAAATGTACTCTTTTAAAAGAGTGCTGGAATTTTTTCCGCCGCCTTTTTTCTCTCATCTCTCAACATCTAGCCCAAACGGGCACCTAAAGGTGATGACTGGGAAAAATGTAGTTCATTAAGAGAATATTTTGTATTCCTAATATGAAATAAAATAAATCTATCTTTCTTTCAAAGAAACACACTGTATATATATATATATATATATATATATATAAATATATAAAATAAAAAATATTTAAAATGTAAAAAATGTTATATATATATATATATATATATAACATTTTTTACATTTTAAATATTTTTTATTTTATATATTTATTTATTAAATAATATAAGGATGTTTCCATCACCGCGCATATCTGAGAGTAACTCATCACTTTTAGAAGCCACGCTTGGCCCGCGTTGGTGACTATGTCCTACATCGTTCTAAATTCCTAGAGGAGACTTGTGATGCTGGTAGAATAATTATTTATTTATTTATTTATTTATTAAGTGGAACATGAGTATACTCGTAATTGAGATAAATAATGTCCTGTTTCTTTTTTCACAAGCAAAATAGGTTAATAAAACATTACCTTATTTTTTATAGAGTACCGTTAAGCAAGCTTTGTATACAAGTAAACATTACTTACTCGTATAATAGACCTATTTTTAATATGTCAAACAAAGTATCTCTATTGTGTCAAAACTAAAATAGTTATTATTTACCGTGAAATGTTATTGAAGTAAGCCCGTTCCAATTTCCCCTATCCTTAAAGTTGTTTTTATCCAACTCAACATAAAGTTATTTTGGTCAGAATCACCGCGTCCTTTGTAAGAGATTAATGCATATTTATGTGTTTTTGAAGCAACTTACGTCATCGATTTTATGAGGAAGTTATTATAGTTAAGTTAATCCTTATTGTTAGATGTGAATATGGGTCAGATATTGATGAAAAGAGATTGAGAAGAAGATTAATTACAGTATGTATGAATACTTTTTTATTATGACACGCACGGCTTAAATCATAGTAGCAGCAATACTATTAGTATTCAGTACAATGGCTGCAACCGTTTTTGCGTCCCACTGCTGGGCATGGGTCTCTCCACATTATTGGGGAGGCCTGGAGATTACTCCACCACGCTGCTCCAATGCGGGTTGGTGGAGATGCGGGTTAGTGGCCAACCCGCTGTCAGATGTTTTCAAACCGCCCATAAGGCCTCCGACGAGGTTTCACGTTTGTTATCTATCGACAACAACCAGGACCGACGGCTTAACGTGCCCTCCGAAGCACGGAAACGCGTATGAAATTTTTTGCCACTAGCGGTCACCCATCTCACACCCGACCGCGCCCGTTTGGCTTAACTGCATAGACCGCTTGCCTTCTACGCTAGCCGCCGAGCCATGCGCGCTTCAGTACAATATTACACACACAGTACAATATACAGTACAATATTTTGATCAAATCCTATTAATAAGTAGTGCCATGCAGCCCGAACTGACACATAATGCAAGCGATCTACACAGCTAAGCGAAACACGTGCAGCCGGGTCGAAGATGGGTATTTGGCAGTGCCAAAATAAAAGTGATACAAAGCCGTTGGTACCTATAATACGTTACGTCCCACTGCTGGGCACAAGTCTCCTCTTGGGAGTAAGAGGAATGTAGGCAACACAAGGTCCTACACGCTGGCCGAGTGCAGATTGGTTGACATCATACCTCCAAGCTATTATGAATCTCTCACGCATGCACAGTGATGGAAAAGATCGTAAGTAAGGTTTTGTTTCGTTTCACACTCATGGGCCCTCACAAAAGTGGAGCTACCCTGTGTCATGGGTACCATTGACACATACATAGACTGAAACAGAAACACCCAGATCAAGAACAGAAATTTTAAACTCATCATTCAAATTTCTGCTTCGCCGGAAATCGAACCCGGGTCACTCCGATAGGCAGTTCGGTATAGTAACTATTGCAGCACATGGTTCGTCTCTAAATAATTGAACCACATAAATTGAATTACCATATTTTCCCTCACCGTGGAGGAGCGGTAAATACGCACTTAAATTTGTCAGAGGTGCGCACCGAGGATTTGAACCCGGTATCGGTCGCGTCGAAGACCGCGATCTTTTACCACTCGGCCATTGCTGCCCAGGATTAAAAGTTGTAAAATACTTTATGGGGGCATTTGGAGCAGCATGGTGGATTAAACTTCGAGCTACGGTACACGTTTAAGGAAAACCCGCCAAAAATGCAGTCGCAGAAAAAAAACATATTTCAAGTAAGTAGATACGATCATTATAAATGGTATAAAAACATTGTATGAGAGTACGGAATAAATATCGTTTATCGATTCCCCTCAGACTTCGCAAAGAGTGAATGGGGCCATTTTTCAACTGAAGCTATTTTGCGCGATATATTCCTTGGAACTGATAGCATCATCGATTTGGTTTATATAAACAACAATTTAAACACTTTAATGTTGTGAAATATAGGCTTAACAATAAGCTACAGTGTTTCGGTTGCCAGCTAGACTTAAATGTTGCGACCATCAGATACGACAAGAAGACTCGCTTGAAGATATTTAAAGATGCCCATTGGTTGATGGCACTTTGCACCACGTGGCCTGAATCCTCGCCTTCGCCTTAGAATAAAAAGTGACATGAACTCCACACTGATGATTACACAGTATCCGATAATATTTTTAGGGCTGCACTACCAAACGCATAACGAAAGACCTTGCGCTTCGTTCTTTATTAAACGAAATGTCCTCACAGTAAGTTGTATATTCATGAAACATGTACCTACTTTTGTAAAAAGAAACAAGCATGCCAGACTCGGTCCCGGGTTCGATTCCGGCGAAGTAGAAATTTGAATAATGAGTTTCAAATTTCTGTTCTTGGTCAACGTGTTTGTGTTTCTGCCTTTGTGTGTCCATGGTACCTACGATACTACTACCTACCACTACCCTACCTACTACTACCTACTACCCTACTATGGGAATATGAGTGTGAAACGGTATTTATCATTTATTTATTGTTATTATTTATGAATATAAATACAATGGAATTAAATCGCTATTAAGTAGCGTATTCAATGGAACGTACACTGATCCAATTAGCGGAAATTGTCGTCCGGGGACAGAAATTGCTACTAACGAATAGTTAACGAGAAAAATATTATTGTCATATTAATTATTGTATCAAACTATCAGTACAACAGCCTTATTTATAAACATGTTGTAAGTTTAAAATAGTTACCTAAATAGATAAAAGTGTGAGGGGACTCTCTCACTCATCACGAAATCTCGGGAACCGCTTGACATAAGGATGATAGGCAGGGGAGAAGTTTAAAGTTAGTCGACGTCCGCGAAGAACGAATTTGACGACGGGGCTCGGTAATAAAGGATTTAATAAGTTTAATTTTCCTCTCCAATCTTAGAAAAATGCCCACAGTTATACTGAAGAAGTTTAAATAGGAAATGAAAGTTTTGGCTGCAATTGTGATCCATGCAAAGGTTTCATAGCTATGGTAATATTCACTTTATAATAATCTTTCTCTAACGCGGGGCTAGTTATACGAGTATGCATAAGATCAGGACCAAACCATAAAATAAAGATAACATACGAGTACTTATACGATGTTTGTTATAAATTATCTATTTCCCAGGCCGACAGTACTAAGGAACCGAACGATGCGCTTGGGATCCAGACTTTTGACATATTTAGGTGCCACTAGACCGGCACACTAGGATAATAAAGTAAGACATCTTTCACATACACTTTTCACGGCGAGAAATCACGAATAAGACTGGGCCGAAACTGATCACTCAATCTCGAAAATTTGACGTAACTATAGCCATTTACAACGTTACTGTTATAATTTTTAATTTAATTTAATTGGGTAGGAATCTAAATGTATAGAGCGTTTCCTTCGAAGCTTCCCAGAATAGTTCCCAAAAGATTTTCCCCACGTTGTCGTTCTCTACAAATAGGGGAAACTTTAGATGGCGATTGCAAGTGTATACTAATTAATTATTTAAATATTCTTTCATGTATAATGTATAGTTTTAAAAACATGGCGCCAAATCACATACGACTTTGTTATATCACTTAAGCTCCCCTATTGCGTGCTTGTGATAGCGGGCAACATTGTACGTGGAATTGAGGCGTACTTCAAGGGATTGTTTGCCAGGTGTTTGGAATCCCAAACAATTCTAAACAAGAAGTGTCTAGAGACGCTTTTGTTGTACAATTTTCACTTATTAAACGAAATTACTGTGTAAAAAGCCTCGGTTGGTGCAGTGGACTGTATTCTTGATGGTTTGGTGGTTGGTGAGCAGGGAAACAACTTTTGGCGATATAAAAAATTATATTACACACTTGGTGGAGGAATGGACACATTGACAATTCAAAAATTGCACACGTAATGGCACAGACTAAAAATGTTGCTATTTAATAAAAATATTTGTTGGGTTGCCAACATGCTGCGGCCTCACACAAAAAACAGATTTTAAGTATTTTTACTAAAGATAGAAACAAAATATGCTAACCTAAATTTAACATAGGCTTAATATGTATTATACTGAATCAGTAAGTGATTTGCACTATATGTAATTTTATAAAGATATAATAAATTTTGCAAAAATGTACATCTTGTATTTTATTTCAACTACGAATGATGTTATTATAATATATATATATTTTTTAAATTGTTATCAATGAGAAAGTGAAACATACAGAACATGTTGATATTTACCTAGTTACAAAAACATGTCATAACTAAGAAATATACTTAATTCTAACTTAGTACTAAGTAAACAATGATTTATATATTCATAGTATATTTGCAAACCAAATATAATTGAATTTCTTAAAGTACAGTAATGATTTAAGCGATTACCTAACAAAACGAAAATGAGGTTAATTAGCCAAAACCTTTGGTTTAATTGCGATAACAACAATTTAGGACCAGCATGAAGCAAACGCAAATGCTCATGATGGATTATAAGCTCTGTAATTCTAGAACCTTTTGGTAGGATAATCGGGTGTTTTTGTGAGTACGAGATATTCGCATTATGGAGCCTGCCTCCTACTCTTAACAAACCCTTGTCGTCTAGAAATGGATGCAGAGGTTTAAGAGATCCCTTTATATGCTCCCCTTGTTTCAACGCACAAATTTCTTGAATAAAATATTTTTTCTGCTCATAATTTATTATTAACAATAGGGCCTCTTGAATTTCCCCAGAACTTAAGAAAGCAGAATTTATTTTAACCTTATTTTTATTAATGTTATTGCAAAATCTCATAATGTATGCTACAACTCGTATCATCTTATTTAAATCTGAAATATTCTGAGTAAACTCTAAAAAGTTATAATTGTTTAGAGTCACTAGCGCTGTAAATTTGGATGCTGGCAATTTGCATTTTAATTCAGGTAAATCTTCAGGTAGGGTCGGTATATTCATATCAAAGTTATACTCCTTGCATTGCAAAAATGTGGGCCCATTCCACCACATAGAGCAGTTGGAAAGTTCTTGTGGATCCACACCCCTGCTGATATAGTCTGCTGGATTTTCTTGTGTATTCACATACAACCAGCGCCATCTATTGGTTAGTTTCTGAATTACCCTTACTCTGTTCGATACATAAGGTTGCAATTTTGTAATATCAGTATTAATCCACGCCAAAGCAACTTTAGAATCACTAAATAAATGAATACTATCAATATTGATTTTCATTATCAATGTGTTATGCACTTTGGTTATTAGATGAGCTAATAATAAATTGGCATTTAATTCAAGTCTGGGAATAGTCAATGGTTTAGAATGTGGATTTATCCGCGATTTTGAACAGAGTAATGATAGTTTTACTTTACCATTGTGTTGTACCACTCGAAGGTACACGCAGGCGCCATACCCCATCGTAGTTGCCGCATCAGCAAAACCAATCAGTTGGATGGCCTCTGCCAGCCTGTCATCAGCTTGACTTAGTATGTTTCTGTTTAAATAAATAGGTTTAAACGATG
Organism: Pyrgus malvae; assembly: GCA_911387765.1. NCBI lineage: Eukaryota > Metazoa > Arthropoda > Insecta > Lepidoptera > Hesperiidae > Pyrgus > Pyrgus malvae. The sequence goes on from OU426959.1 coordinate 25,477,256, forward strand.
ATAAGCCGTTAGCAAATTTTAACCATTGATCAATTAATTGCTGCGACGGAGGGGTATCCCAGTCAATTTTTTCAAGCCAAATCCTCTGCATGATGACCTTAGCTTGCATTATAATTGGACTTACAAAGCCCATTGGATCGTATAACTCCGCTATTTTACTCAAAATGCTCCTCTTTGTAACTAAAGAATCCGTAACATGCTCAGGACCTTTAATAACAAAACTATCATTTTTTGAGTCTATGATTAGCCCAAGCGCTTTTATATTACAACCCTGCTTTTGAAGCTCAAACTCATTGAATTGCTGCTGTTCAGTGGGAATGTCAGCTAAGATTTTGTGATGATTGGCTGACCATTTATGTAATTCAAATCCACCTAAATGAAGTAAGCCTTTTAATTGTATTTTAGCCTCAAGCAGTGTGCTAAGCTCAGTATGTGCATATAAAATATCATCAACATACGTGCAATTTTTTAATATGAATGAGGCTAATGGAAATTTAGCTTCATGCTTATTTGCAAGCTCAATCAGACAACGAGTAGCAAGGTAGTTTGAAGATTTCAAGCCAAATGTTACAGTATCTAAGCGTATGCATTTAATTGGCTCATCCAATCTTTCACGCCACAGAATATTTTGCAGTGACGTATGAAGCGGGTTAACCAAGACTTGCCTAAATATTTTTTTTATATCTGAATTAAATGTGTAATCCCCGATTCTATATAATAATACTATATCAAAAAGATCTCTTTGAACTGTTGGTCCATTCATTAATAAATCATTGAGAGATATCTTTTTACTTGTTAGCATTGAGCCATCCATCACCACTCTTGTGCGTGTTGTTTTACTATTTTCATTCAACACAGCATGGTGTGGTAGGAAACATATAGGCTCAGTATTAAAGTTAATTGATTCAATGTCTACCAAATGTGCATGCCCAAGTGCAATATATTCATTTATGAATTTTTTATAATCAGAATATAAAGTAATATTTTTATGCAGCTTCTTTTCAAGATTTAAGAAACGATACAATTCAAGGTCAAAGGAGTTACCTAAGGTTTCATTTACATTTTTAAGTGGTATTTTCAAGGGTAAATCCACCTGAAATTTGTTATCTATTAACCTAACAGTAGACTGAAAGTTAGCTTCAACCAAATCTTGTTCTGAAGAATTTTCATTAAAAATTTCTGGTACCTTTTCAGACTCCCAAAACTTTTTTATAGTATTGTTTATACTTGAATTACATTTTGTGCATAAAAGTGAAATAAGCTTTGTTACCTCTTTTTGTGGTTGCAAGCCACCTGCAATGATGTGCCCAAACTTAGTATTTATAACACCTAGCCTTTTCTTCCCATGTTGGCACGGCTCACTTCGTGGGTGCTCCTTAGGCAGCGACACCTGACATAGCTGGTGGCTTGGCTGCAACACCTGGAAAAACACATCCGCCCCAATTAGCATATTGATTTCTGATGGTTTGTAGAACTCATCATCTGCTAGCACGAGATTAGAGCTAATGATAGTGTACTTGGGTCAATCATTGTTTGCGGTAATTCACAAGTAATTTTGTCAACTACATGGCAGTTGATAAATGTTTTAAATGGAGATTTCATAGAATGGATCTCGAGTGGCAAAGAAAATTTTGAGCTATTAAAAGAATTAGTGACACCTATGATGTTAGTTTTGTCTTGCATAGGTGTCAAACCTAATACCTTAACTGCCTTGCTTGTAATTAATGATGCTTGAGAGGCGGAGTCCAGTATGGCCTTTAGATGCACCTCCCTGTTATCCTTTGAATAAAGTTTAATTCGTGCTGTAGGAAGCAAAATATTATTATTATTGCCAGACAACATAATTACTGGTTCCACTTTATTCTCATCGAGATGAATCAATGAATTATGTTTTTGTTTGCATTGACCACATCTAAAGTGGAACTTACATTGTCCTGGATGTTTATTTAGACATGTTTTACACAAGCCCTTCGCATTCACAAATTCCATTCGCTGTGATGCAGGTAATAATTTAAACTTTTTACACAAAAATAATTTATGTTCAGAACACTTACAGTAGTGACATCCCTGCTTGGCTTCTGCAGTTACCGCATGGACAACAGCTTGCCTCGTAGTGCTTGCTGTAGTCATGTTAGCATTTTCCATAGCAAGCGCTCGCTTCTCCAAGAACTCCAGGAAGGAGACTACCGAAGGTTCTACTTTTGTATCTCGTTCAAGCTGGTATGTACGTGCTGTTTGCGCATCTAGTTTCCGGGTAAAAATACAAATTAAAATAGCATCCCACTCATTTACCTTTGCGTCTAAATTTTTTAATGCAGCCAATGTTTGTTTTATGGTAGAAATAAAATGTCTATTTTGGGAGGGAACAGGCTTTGATATAGCAGCTATATCCAATAGCTCGCAAATATGTTCATTAACTATCAGATATTTGTTATAATACCTATCATTGAGCATTTGCATTGCATCATGGTAGCTCCCATCAGTAAGTGGCAAGTTTTTTATTAAATCAAATGGTTCGCCTTTTAGGAACGAACGCAAATAATGCAACTTTTGTAACTCACCTAACGATAAATCATTATGAATTATAGATTTAAACAGGCCTATAAATGGAATATACTCGGTGTACTTACCGCTAAATGTGCTTATATCTATTACAGGTAATTTAGCGCCGCCATTCTTATGACATGTCTGAGGTTGAAATTTTGAACCATTACTCAATTTTTCTAATATTGCAAAATACTTGTTTTCAATTTCTTGAACATTTTCTTTGTCGGCGGGGTCGAGATACAATATTTCCTTGTTGTAGTCCTCGTATTCCTTAAAGGAAAGAATAATGCGTTCCTTTCGAGCATTTCGAGACTCCAACGGGATTTCATTGGCGTCTTCAATTATAAAATTGTAATTACGCGTGATACTCGCTTTAACATATCCCCGCGCCGCAATTAATTTCTTTAAACTTTCGCTTTCAGACATATCTAAGATTACAATAACTAATATTACTACTATAGTACAACTTAATTGTAAATCGCAATTTTGTACGCGGAAAGCCACAATTCACTATTGAAACTAAGTACAAAATGGCCGATTCAGACACGTAATCACACGTAGCAAAATTAAAAGGTTAGAGGACTTCTTCCTTCTTGCGTCGCGTTGTACTGCTATTGCCGCTCTCCCTCACTCGCGTAGCTTTGTAGATCTGTCGGTTTCGCTCGCTCGCCGCTTCGTCATGCGTGGGCGCCGCTGATTGGATAATTTTGAATCGATACAACACGACGCCACCTCCGGAGGCACCTTAATTTTGCAAGGTTGCATTTCCCGCGCGATTGGACTTGAACGAAATTATTGTTTTTTGAATTGAAAAATATGTAATTATGTAAATAATGCGTATGGTACGTTACGATTTTTCTTCGGTGAAATGCTTCTTTCTTCGTTTTGGCTGAACCCACCGCGAAGTTCTCTCGTACGGAAGGTTGAAAATTTGCAGCCAACTGCGATGAAATACTTCTCTATCTTCTTTTTTGGCTGAACCCACCGCTAAATTCTTGAGCGGGAGGTTGAAACTTGCAGCTAACTTGCCTTCCACCAAGGTGTATCGCGCCTTCGCGAAGATTCCCCGTATTAGGGCTAAAGATCTCTTCACGGTCGTGGGACCAATGTAATAAGCCTCGGTTGGTGCAGTGGACTGTATTCTTGATGGTTTGGTGGTTGGTGAGCAGGGAAACAACTTTTGGCGATATAAAAAATTATATTACACACTTGGTGGAGGAATGGACACATTGACAATTCAAAAATTGCACACGTAATGGCACAGACTAAAAATGTTGCTATTTAATAAAAATATTTGTTGGGTTGCCAACATACTGTAACAATAAAATTTCGTAGTTACCGGTGGATGGAAAGGAAAAAATACACAGGGAATTAATGCCCACAATCCATGGGGTACCTGTAAGAATTTTATAAGTGTTTACAATTAGTTCACTAAATAACCATGGCTCTTTATGGGCGGAGTCTGGCATGCTTTACTATATTTTTTTCAACTCTTTTAATGTTGTAATGCTAATCACAGATTCCCTTTGAGTAATCAGAGAAATTAAATCTGGACATTGCATGCCTTTGAGAAAGTTTGTAGGACTCACAAACATTCGCGGTGATGGAAATCAATAACGAAGGAATGCAATTCTTTCACTCACCGTGGAGTATCGATATGCACATAACAAATTTGTTAGTCAGAGATGCCTAAGAAGTGTGTTCAAATCCTAAGGCGCTACCTCTGTCTAAGAAATTTGTCATGATTCCTCCTTTCGTATAGGAAATATATATTTTTTTAAATAATTTAATAAATATCTTTATTCCTTTTACATCATTTTAAATCAAGCCAGTAGAACCCAGTTATTTTACCCAATACACAAAGCATTTAAAGTACGTTTTCAAAGATACACCAAGATTCCTTGCCAAACATTTAGCTAAGTTGAGCTATGAAGTTCACTTAGTACTATCTTTTGTAAGACGTGCCCTGCAATACATCAAGCGTGGGGACCTACTTTCGAAGATACGAAAGTCTCCTTCAAACTGGGCCACTACATACTTGGCAGGAGATCAAGAAAACTACTGTCACATTACAATGCCCTGAATGTTGAATGAACTCTGTACACCTCGAGGTTGTTATTTATTGTAACTAAAAGGGGAAAAGATATAAATTACATCATTATGATTAAGGAAAAGGAGATGTTTTTATTGTAAATGGTAGACAGGCACGTAATTTTAGGTGGTCATAAAATTGTTTATACTTGGAATAATAAAGACTGAATCGAAACTATAGGTGTTCGACAGAGGAAGTACCACCACTGCAGTAAAATTCGACGTGTCAAAGTCTCATAAATCGATAAACGCCGGCTGCACGCAAGAAAAAGGATGACTCATTGTAACGTTACGCTCATTGTAACGGTACGATCGGCTTGAGCGTTCGGCTTGCTTCACATCTATCTCTCTTCCACTAAGTCCGTAAACCGACTTTATAGTCAACCAATTTAGCAATTCTATTGCGTTTCGGTGGAAAAGGGAGGTAGTCTGTCGTATTTGATATGGGTACCCAAAGCCGACGATCGGAACCGAAATATAAATAAATAAATATTTAAAATTATAAAAGGCGCAATATGAAACAAATAAAACAATAAAAATAGACGTCAATGTACATTGTATAATTGTGTCTCTTTTATATTTTAATTTTTATCATTGTAGTATTTGCATACCTCTAGAAGGTAAATATGGCGAACTAAAGAAGAAAAGAAAAGAAAAGAAAAGAAAAGAAAAGAAAAGAAAAGAAAAGAAGAGAAAAGTAAGAATGAAATGAATGAAAAAAATGAGGTGACCATCAGCCTTTAAAGCAGAAGGATAAGCGCATACGATCTAAGGCACATTGTACGTGAGATGTAGAGTTAGTGAAGTTAATACTAGAAGAGTTAGGTGGAGTAGAGTTAAGGAGCTTGACTCTACATGAGATACGAGTATGATATCTTTTTAGGAGGAAAGCTATCTTGTCTTGCCACATTTTACATGAAAATATTTTGGAGGGAATTAACATCCTGGAAAATAAAGCATGACAGATATAAAACTCGTCTATTATGTTTAAAAGCCTCCGTAGGGATCATTTTACTTAATACAACAATAAACAAACGTGGGTTTGTACGCAACAATAAAATGGGCAGACGCGCCATAAAACGGACGTCGGGCTCCAAGCAGCATCTGTGGGCTGAATATCGAATGTCCTTGCGTGTTATGCTATCCTAGTACTTTGCTATAATGTTGTTACTTTATCTGGAACGTACGAATAAAAATAAGATATATAAAAAAGTAGTATTGTTTCGTATGACGCAGACGAAATATTTCGACTTTGTAACAGTTGCGTCATTTCATTTCCATAACAAAAATGAAATGGTTTGTTGTAATATATCATACTATAAGTAAATCTATAGTGTGATGAGCCAAAGTCGAATTCGAATAAAATTCCGGAAGAGAACCGTGCCCAGTAAGAGGACTTATGCAGATAGGTGATAGGACTTTCTTGCTTGTATGGACCACACAATTTTTTACCGTGAAGATTCAATGAAATAGTGTTATTGCTAGCCAAACTTAAATACGGGGCCCATTAGTTTCCAAGCAATTGCATATGACATCAGGCAAAACTATGACGTTCTCGACATTGTGCGGAGAAGCCCGTAAGGTGTAACGACCACTTACTTACTCTTACGTTTAAAAAAAACTAAAGTTTCCGAATGAATACATGTACTTCGCTAGTTGGTATAAAACGTTAAGGCAATCAGCTGTGTTAATGCTGTGCTCGCTTTGTTCTCGCACTAATGTCTACGCGTGGATATTATATAATTTATGCGCTTTTGCTGCTGCTGAGCAGCAATGGCCGAGTGGTAAAAAAACCGCGGTCTTCGACGCGACCGATCCCAGGTTCAAATCCTCGGCTCGCACCTTTGAGAAAGAAATTTGTAATGTGCGAATTTATCGCTGCTCCACGGTGATGGAAAATATCGTGATATTTCATTGATTACGATGTTCTCCATCGCCGTGCATGCCCGAGAGAAATTCATAATTTCTCGAAAGCATGACGTCCACCAATCCGCACTTGGCCAGCGTGGTGGACTATGGCCTAAATCCCTCTCAATTGTGTGAGAAGGAGACCTGTGCCCAGCAGTGGGACATAAAAAAGTTTGAAAAAAATGCGCTTTTGTTTGACTTGTCGGAAAATTTATTGTGTCTTTATACATAAATTGTATGAGACTGGTTCTCATTGTGTATTACATAAGTATCATCAGGCAACTAATTAAATATGTGGTAGAACCATAAGAATAAAATTAAATAATACAGTAGAACTTTCATCATCTGACTGAGCAATTATTTGAAGGAAGCATTTCTATCGGTGGAAAAGTCCATTTAGACATAATATGTTAAGCGACCATCAGCATCCCAGCCCAGATGCATCCGATCTCAGGCAAGATTCGATTTTGCTTGACATTGTTCTGTGTGTCCGTAGGATGTAACCAGAACTTAGCACCACGTGTCAAACATGCTTGTCTCCTCTTCCATATATACAAAAAATGCAGTTTCACATCAGTTACAGAAATATAGCCATGTGAATAAAACATAACATATTCAGTTATTTAAACATTATATAAACGTACAGGAAACTAAACGAGACTAGAGAATAAACTTGCAGATGACGCGATGAGAACGTTAACGCAATAAGCTGTGTTAATTCTGTGCTTGCTTTGTTCTCGCAGGAATGTCTGCGCGCGGCTGGATATTATACATTTATGCGCTTTTTGTTTCACTTGTTGGAACATTCTAACATTCTGTGTGTCTTTATTCAGAAATTTTGTGAGACTGGTTCTCATTGTGTATTTTATATATCTACTTTAAAACAACTAAATTAATATAATAAGCAGAACTTCCGTGGATTATGTAACTTGTCGTAGTTGTCAGAACGTAACGTTCTATTTGTCTATTATAAAATTATAATGAGAGTATCTGGTCGACCGAGCGTTGCTTGGATAAAAACAATTTATTGGTTTCATTTCAAACAAAACACTCATTAGCTTAGTGTTACTTAACAACGCCATCTGAAAAAGCTCCCAATTATATATTTTCACAAAAAATACAAAAAACGCAACATGCTTTTGATTGAGGTTTGAACCCGGATCTTTAGTTCCGCAGTCAGCCGTAACCATTCTGCCGAGGAGGCTTTAATTTAACGACGAAATTCTTATAGAGTTGTTTCAAAGACAATTGACAAAGACATTGGCGGATGACGTTCGAAGACGTTCTACGCCAAAATATTATTAATACTCTCCAATAGATATCAGGAAGAGTCATATTTTTCAGTTAATATTTACGTTGATTATCGCTGAAAATACGGATAAAACGACAGTTTCTAATAACGAAAACTAGCTGGATCGATTTATGACCCTAAAACCTAGGAAATAAATTTCATGAAAATCGTTGGAGCCGTTTCCGAGATTCAAAATATATATTCAGGTTAATACACGAGTTGCTCGATTAAAGGTATAAAATTACCTGTTTTTCATCTATTTATGAGTAGTGTAACTATTTTATTAAAGTGACTGAATTAATAATGGGAAGAGCTGTCATGGTACGATCGGGGAATTACTACCGCTTCACCAATTGTGTCATCTATCGGTGGAAAGTTACAGTCAGTCTGACTGACCTTCACAATTATATGAGGCCACCATCAGCCCCAAGTAGACTACAAATATTTAACTTCAGATAAACTGGTTTAAAATATTTTATATTTTAATATATTTATTTATATATTGAAGCGCGCATGGCCCGGCGGTTAGCGTAGAACGCAAGCGATCTATGCAACACAGCTAAACGGGCGCGGTCGGGTGTGAGATGTGCTAGTGGCAAAAAATTCATGCGTGTTTCCGTGCTTCGGAGGGCACGTTAAGCCGTCGGTCTCGGTTGTTGTCGATAGATAACAGTCGTTAAAACTTGTCGGAGGCCTTATGGGCGGTTTGAAAACATCCGACAGCGGGTTGGCCACTAACCCGCATCTCCACCAACCCGCGTTGGACCAGCGTGGTGGAGTAAGCTCCAGGCCAGGGTCTCCAGGAGAGAGACCCGTGCCCAGCAGTGGGACGTAAAAAGGGTTGCAGCAAAAATATTTTCATAAACACAACGGTAGCGAAAAGTAGATGATGTACAGTGTACACTTAAAATGTAAGTAGCTATTCACGTTACATAAGTCGTAATGACTTCATTTCCACAAAGATAGCAAGTAATATAACGTCAATAAACTTATTCTATTTGAGCTTTATTCCAATGGATTACTACGTGTAAATTTCTTGGCACAGTTTTCCTTCTAATAAAAACAAGATCCTACTATTCGATTATTGAGGGCTAAAGTCTTACTACAGGCGTTACGGGGTTGTGTTGTGTCGACGAAGGTACAATACATATCTGCAACAATATAAAACGGCGACCGGCAGTCTGGCCGGCATCTGGCTATTGTTATGTGAGCCTGGTACTTTGAGATCATTTAGGCAATACTATATGGGCGGCATTTTGTTATTTTTTTGACCGGTACTAGTTGTGATAGTGAAAATAAATTATTAAAGGTCCAGATACTGTCTATTTTTCAATCACTTCATAAAACTTTTCGTCGAATAAAGTTAGTGCTGTCATAGTTACTCTTATGATGACATATGAAAGGGGTAGCAATAATATTAGCTGACTAACTTTATCTCGGGATTAAAAAGTCCAGTCTAAATAATGTAAGTTTTGTTTTGTAAGTTTTGGACTCTTTATTCCTTGAATTTCTACTTACGACGAGTATGCTACTTGAATATTTAAAGCGATCTCGGATGCATGGATTAGATGATTACTACGCACTAACTAGGTTACATGCTAACAACATTATCAATACACATTACAACTGGTTGTTTTCAGTACAATAAAAACCATTTTAATGCTAATGGTTAACTCTCTTTCTATAGATAGATTATAATGTCTTCCATAGAAATATACATATATCACGTCCTTAAACTTATTCTATTTCAGCTATATTCCGAAGAATTACTTCGTGTAAATTTCTTGGCACAGTTTTCCTTGCAATAAAAACAAGATCCTGCTATTCGATTATTGAGGGTTAAGGTTTTATTACAAGGCGTTACGGTGACGTGTTGTGTTGACGGAGGTACACTGTAACAATATAGCTGGATGTGCCATAAAACGGTGACCGGCAGTCTGGCCGGCATCTGACTATTGTTATGTGAGCCTGGTACTTTGAGATTAGTCACGCGATACCATATTCATTAAGGAATAAATTAAGGAGTAGTAATAATGGGCAGACCAATATACTTAAGAAGACCAACCAGTGCGGAAGAAAAATCCTCCAATGGCGTCCATGTCTCGACAAAAGGACCACCGGCCGCCCTTTAAGCATGGACTGACGACCTGAAAAGACAGCGCCAAACCGTTGTCTTCAAAGAGCGCAAGACCGGTCGGAGTGGCGAATGCTAGAGGAAGCCTATGCACAGCAGTGGACTATTAATAGCTGATAAATGGATAATAGGTATTTTTAGTTTGCTATTTGCACTTTAATGAATTAGGTACCAACTGTGTTAAAAATAAAATTTGAATGAAAACATTTTGAAAGGCCGTACATATGCTTTAAATTAAAATGGATCAAAGCGTGTTTCAGTAAAGCTTGCGTTCCTACGTGTGTGAGCCGAAGGCTTCATTTATTCACTAACAAGGCCGTGACGGCCAATTTCGTACATGACTTGCGTTTATTTAATAACGCTGCAAAATTCTAAAATGTTGCCCATGGAAATTGTTTGATGTTAATATTTTGGTACATTTTTATGTTTTTAGACTTTTTAAAGTGACGCAGATTTTTTATACATTTATACAAAAATAAAAATTTATACTAGAACAATGAACTTAAAACAAATAACCTTAAAAAAACGGGTTGCACTCCGGTAGTGCCGGCAGAAGTCAAAACTTGAACATTAACGTTGTGCATTTTTGATATTTTGGAATGGTTAGTTAGGGAAGCAATTCGTGCGAAATATCACGAATTGCTTTTATTATCAGTTTTTTTTTCATCTAGTATTTTCAGTACATTTTCATCTAGCATTTTTATGAAGTACTCACTCATTTTCTTTCACTATTTCTTCGTCACTTTTTTCATTAATAGATGCACTTTGTTCAATGTCCATATTTTAAATAATCGATTTAAACGAATTTTAAGTATAGACAGTCGAGCCGTCATCAGCTGCCACCCCTCCACGTCTTACGAATTTTCTAACAGTCCACGTGTAGTTTACGCGAGTTTAACATTTTTTACCCAACTCAAAAAAAGTGCACAATGCCGCTAAATAAGTTTTCACTTCAAAAATATAATATAATAAGTTTTATATATTATTAAAAGGAGTCCCTTTAGGCAAGGTTCCGAAGATACTGGCAGCATTCGACTCTCTAAGCGTCGACTAACCTTTTTGCTATTTCCTTAAAAAGCCTTATAGCGCTAGGACCCCACGGACCAACGGTCTTGACACCAAATGGGACAAAAACATATTCGGAGCCTAGACCCCTGTTTTTTATTTTTTCTTAGTATATAATATTGTAATGCTGCAGAATTCTAGGTTGCCTTGTATAAATTGATTGGCTTGAACGTTCTGGTTCGACTGATAAAGTACTACCACTGCACCCATTGGGAAGCAATTGTACTGTTTCATTGGCATTACGATTGCCGAAAATACATGAAACAATCATTGCACCCTTCGGAATTTAACACGACAGCACACGGACGGTCGGTCACACACGGTTAAAATCTGTTCATGCCCACAAACATAATTCATTATTAGGTTAAACTTAAATGAAGGATTAAATTGATCACAAATTTACATTTTATCTTATTTTGATGTACCAATTTGTTATTTTAGTGTGTACTGAATGCTGTTGCCTCTATAAAATTTCCATATCAAAACTTACTTTATCATAGCATATTTAACTTTTCTACAATTAGGCACCATTAATTAAACGAATTAATGGGTATCTTACTCAAGAGCGACACATCCAAACTCCACATTATTCAAACGAGTTGTGGCGCCCTCTGCAGCCCTACCCTACTCGAAGTAATAATGACGCCTCGCCCTCGTCTCGCTGGGGACCTTCAACCCTCGGAACCTCTTGAGGTACAAGGCTTAGGGATTATGTGTTTAGGTGAAACGTATCCTTATATTTCAAATTTAAATCATTTTTTTATTTGCTAGAACATAGTAATTTACAATGTAGGTATTATATTACAGTGTTTCTAGTAGAGTCTATATGTTCTGTCTAATGTGGCAAACAAATTTTCATGTATAACTATATAAATATAAATTATACCTGACGCCATATGTACTCTTTTTAATTTGTTCCATGTAAATATTTCATTTTTGTATTGTGGTGTTCATTGAAGAGTTTAATAAATAAATTAAACTTCACTCTAAAGATTATCCAGATTATACGCAGTTATAAAGTTTGTTTAATTTTTATCACTACAGACGTCTATTATTAAACATTTTTATATGTACCTATACCTATACCTGTTTAAGCTTAAGAAAAGGTATGATTGTTCTCATTATAAAATAAACGCTAGAAACCAATTTCTGGTTCATTCCATGACGGAACAAAACAGTTTTAGACTTACACGGACTCAGCAATAAGGACCACTCTTATATTTTATGTACAGCATTAAATTTCAGTATAGCATAAACTATATTCTTCAAGATCTGTAGAAGTAAAATGACTCCTCTGTGGTTTATAGGCCTGTGACCCATTACGCAGCCCGTCAGTCTATTTGCTAGGTATTTAAATTTAAATTCTATTTCAGAGTTAGATAAAAGAGCATTTTGCGGAAAGCGACATCAGATTTTTAATTCGCAGTCCGAAAAAAGTTCAAACTGAATTCGGACACGTTTATCGGCCGCGGCAAATAGTGCTGCAATCCGGAGTTTAATTTATTCGGGAGCAGCCCGCTGCGTGTTGTTCATTATTTAGTAGTAGCTAGTTCTGGCGATATTTATCATGTTTACAGATTGGTATACCGTTCATCTACGTTAGTTCCATCGCGTGGTAGCACGGGATAACGCTCCATTTTTACCTACCTAATATAAGTGTATGTTATAGCCTGTGTAATATAAATGTAAAGATAGTATTTAAAATCGATCGCGTTAAGCTGCAATCTACACATTGCTAAGCATTAAAGTTACTCGTATGTTATTCGTCCGCCAATTTTATTAACCCGTCCAGCGGGCGACTTTATATTTCGTTTTTTTTTTCTAATGATGGCATCGCATTATCTGTATTTGTTTCCAGTATTAAGTTATACATACCTATCTTATTATTATGATGACAAATTTGTGAGTTTTCAGTACTCACAGTCAGACAAATAAGTCATGTAGAGAGACAAGTACTCAGGAAGGGTAAAACAATGGATAGTTTACCAGAACGTGCCTGAGGGAGATTTGGTGCCTACAAAACCATGAACTGTCAATTTATTCTTCAACACTCGACCACTGCAATAAACCATGAAATAAAATGTAATCTTGTAAATTCGATAGCGAAATGAATTCTTTGATTCTTTAGCTATTCAATAGTGTAATTGAATTTAGGATGGGGATGATAGATATGAATCTGCAACATCAAATTATATCCCCCGATTTTGTTATCATTGGTTTTTTTGACTTGCCTCCCACTATGGAAGCAATTTTAAAGACGTATTCACGTCAAAATACTGCAAATAAAGAAAACAAAATAAGCCTAGGACAAGTTTTTCAAGTTCCTGCCAAAACTCCACAAAAGTGCTTCAACCGTAAAATAAAACACAAAAAGTATCGTATACACCCCTTATTTCCGAAGCACCTACTACCCTTCATAGAATCAAATAGTTGACGAAACGGAATATTTTAATCTCACCCCTGACAACCCTTGTAAGGGTAATGATTTCGAGTCGCCCTTGCCTCTCGACAAGGTGTTGCGGTGCCCTCCACGTGTGACGTGTGTCAGGGATGTGGATTATCATAATATTTGAATACGATGTACCCTTGGAATTTTTTGAAGAAATGTTTAAAAATTGTTCGTTGATATTTTGCTAAGCAATGTTTATTTTATTATGTTTATTTTTTGTAGTTATCGTATTGATGTAATAATAAAAAATATGATGCACTATATCCTGCGAAATAGTTGTAGAGAGTACGAAACCGTCAAGAGATAAAACGGGAGCAATTTACTATCTGTATTACTACCGTAACTACGGTACTATACGTACCTTATTACTGTCTGTCTGCCTGTCGTTATGTTTGTCACAAGGCTGTATCTCATGAACTATAATAGTTAGAGAGCGATCGGATAAAAACAATTGATTTTCTTTGTCTATCTTGGCTTAGTGATGCTTACAACGCCATAAACTAAAGTAGCTCATCAATAGATGTCAGAAAGTGTCATTTTGTTTAGGTATGTTTATGTTGATTATCGCTGAAAACATGGATAAAACAATATTTTCCGAAAATGAAAACTGGCTCGATCGATTTCTCGGCCCCCAAATACCCAACTTATCAAGTTTCATTAAAAACGTTGTATCAGTTTCGGAGATTCGGAATATATTTTATATACCTATTTGGAATATATACTTATATATTTAACGACTCGCGTGGCGCAATGGTTACCATGCCGGACTGTCAATTGAAGGGTCCCAGGTTCAATTCCCGACGAAACAGAAGTTTAAATGATGAGTTAAATAATTAATTTCTGTTCTCGGTCTAGGTGTTTACGTTCCTGTCTTTGTAAGTGTCCATGGCACCCACGTCACAGGGTATTAATTACCTTACTGTGGGGCTGTGAGTTTATTTATTTTATATATACAAGAATTGCTTGAATAAGACAGATATTAAAAACAGAATAAAATAAAGATTTAAGAGGGGCTCCCATACAACAAACGTAATTTTCTGGCGTTTTTTATAGTTAATGGTATGGAACCCTCCGAACGCCAGTTCTTCTGGTACTTGGCCAGATATTTCATGATGAAATGATGATCAAATGGGCGTTAAAGCTTGACTTGATAATCATGTTTACGCATCTGTAAGATTTTGCTGTTCTTCTTTGTACTAGCGTTTCAGATCTCTGTTCTTTCTGTGTGTGAAAATGTCTCAACTGCCGGAAGTTATGGCATCCATTTTTGTATTATATTGGCTATTCTAATATTTGTCAGAGCTGAAGGAACATATTATTATTATTTTTGCCAGATTTTGTCAGACTCGTTTTAATATTTTATTGTGTCGTGGTACGAATTTCATTGCAAGTTATGTCAGGCTCAAAACAACGTAGCCCTAGCTAGTATTACGTTAGTGATTTCAAAGGACCAGGCTCACATAACAAGCAAGTGCAATACCGGCCAGACTGCCTGTCGCCGCTTTATGGATGTCCGCCTGCGAGTATATTGTTATATCCACGTGTGTTGCCGAAACTTTCGGAAGCTTATTGTTACTTAAATAAAATTTGTTTCGTTTTTCCATATTGTTCGTACTGAAAGAAGACAGTCACAATTATTTCAATTTAATAACTTTTTTTTTGTTCTTAATCAATTGATTTTTTGTCTTTGAAAAAAAAACAAACATTTTAATAGCCTGAGTGTCTCCTAAGTTGTGTTACCACTAAACTGATCTGAAATGGAGTCACTTAAAGGATCGCATGTACTAGATGTCAAGATTTCCAGATACAATCTACACGTAAGTAGAAGTATCCTAAGCTTTAAAATAAAAAAATGTTAAATTCGAATTGATGGGATTACATCGTCTTTAAAAGCAAATTTTATTTCTTGGTTTCAATAATTTATTTTCTCTATTCACAAAATAACAAAAAGCTGCCCATATTATCTTATCAATCAGAAAAAAATAGATCTTAAAATTTTATTAAACAAACTAGATAGCACGCACTTAACTTTGCGATACGGTGAAAAACGAGGACAGGTCCTGATTTACAAGCTGTGTAATTTATTGTACGTGTTGTTAGTGAATAAATAAACGTAAAAACTCAACCTTTACTCCAATCCGCTCTCACCCGCATTTAACGGACTTTTTTATTTCTCTGACCTTTGGAAGTATTTTTAATTGAACGCTCTTCGAATAAAAGCGATAATTTTTTTAGCAAAGGGAAGCTATGACCCGGTAAAAAGACGAGGCAGCAGGTACAAATATAAAGTCTTGGTGAAAAGAATTTTATCTGTAGTTTAAATGTTTTGAATCTTATGAATAGTCTACCATTTCTTTAATATTAGAGCTGTGCTCATTTTTAAATGAGTAAAAAGTTCAGTTTTTAAATGTTTGTTTTTAAATATTAGTTTTTTTAAACTCAAACATCTTTTTATTTATTAAATATGTTTTAAAATATCTGGCTGGCTGCAACCCTTTTTAACGTCCCACTGCTGGGCACGGGTCTCTCCCCATTATTGGGGAGGCCTGGAGCTTACTCCACCACGCTGCTCCAATGCGGGTTGGTGGAGATGCGGGTTAGTGGCCAACCCGCTGTCGGATGTTTTCAAACCGCCCATAAGGCCTCCGACAAGGTTAAGCGACTTTTATCTATCGACAACAACCGGGACTGATGGCTTAACGTGGCCTCCGAAGCACGGAAACGCGCATGAAATTATTTGCCACTAGCGGTCACCCATCTCAAATCTGACCGCGCCCGTTTGGTTTAGTCGCACAGATCGCTTGCGTTCTACGCTAACCGCCGGGCCATGCACGTCACGCATTAAATATCTACAAGATTCATATTGCTTGTCTCTTTAATTGAAGAAAATGCTATTTTATTATTTTGTTCGTTCTTTTCGAAACATTTTTTGAGCGGCTATTATTTGTCTACAACTTTTTTTAACACGCTTATATTAGATTCACATGTATGTTTGTTTGTAACTCTCTTTTGGACTCGGTTTTCACCCACTTTCAAATTTAATTCAAATTTTGGACACGTATCAAGAATCGGTGGCAATACTATTATTTCGTGAGTTCTAATTCCAAGAATAATCGAACTAAAAAATTAAAAATAAATATAATTATATAACTAATAAAAGATCTATCGTTGCACATCTAACTAAAAAAGTAAAAAATAGTTCTTAATATAAACAGAAAATAATAATGAACAACAAATAACAGTATTAAAAGAGCGGGGCGCTCTGTGCCACATATTTCGTGTATCGAGCAACCCACACCTTTTTCACAGTACTAATTATTTTTGTTCATTATTATTTTCTGTTTATATTTAGCTAACCACCAGCTAACCATCTGCTAAAGCATCATCATTTTATTTTATGACAATTATTGCAATACCAATCACTCAGTATTAATCACGTTTTTTTGTACTTTTAGTAATCCAGTGTAGCGTTTGTGACTCAATTAGTTGATATCATATCATATCGAATGAATATACCGGAATCAACTAATTAATTTATGGCTTAGAAATTGCTCTTTTACACGATTACAGTTTTACATAAAAAAGCTTATTTGATATACCAAAGCTCCCCCAAAACACCACAAATATTACTCGCATAAATATGATAGTAAATGTATAAACAAAATAGTATGTTTTGTGATAATATTTGTATGTTATACAGATAAAAGGAGCAAAATTAATGACATGAAAAAGCTAGAAACATGTTTTATAAACGAGGAAAATAATAACATCGTTAACAAGCAGAAAATTTTAGAAAAAATATTTAACACTGAATCAAAATACTCGAAAAGTGATACAGAAAACTATAATATATTTTAATCGAAATAATATCGTTTTAACGCCATTAAAGTGAGATTAACTCGGCGACCGCAAATCCGGCAATATTCAAAATGTCGAAATATGCAAATCAACTAAAAACCGCAATCAAAACCCGTTGAAGCAGATTCATTGCTGCCACGTCGGCAAAAACTATTTTAAAATTTATCTCACGTTTTATTGGATTTCTTTTGGTGTTTAAGTTTTGCTGCTCTATATAAAAGCAATTTGAGGTATCCCTTGTTTTTGAAGCACGCTTGTTGTTGAAGCACGCATGACCCAGCGGCTAGTGTAATCGACGCAGTTAAGCGAAACGGAAGTGGTCGGGTGTTAGATGAGTGGCCGCTATGGCAAATTTCATGCGCATTTCTGTGATTCGAAAGGCACGTTGAGACATCGGTCCCGGTTCTTATCGTTAAATAGCAGTTATTTAACCAAGTCGGAGGCCTTATGGGCGATTTAAAAATAATGTATAGCTGGTCATTAACTCATATCTTCTTCATCTCGTACTGGAACAGCGTGGTGGAGTATGCTCCTGGACTCCCCAATAATGGAGAAGAACGCTCAGCAACACGACGCAAAAAGGATTAGAGCCATCCTTGGATTTTTTGTTACTACTATAGAAAGCATAATACAATACTCTGTATGCTTGGGGTTAATTTTCTTTTTCATTTCAATGGAGATATAGACGAGCCGCTGCAGTCTATGGACATCTTAACACCTCAAGAAAGCCCAAATCTTTCTTTCTTTCATTCGCTGCTGCTCTGGAGGCTGTAAGTTTGACTGGCAACTGAACATGTCCATCGAAATATAACAGAATTTCTTAACGGCAGATTCAGGTGCAGCAGAACTATGAAATAACCACCTATAATATTTCATTACAAAGCGATATGTAAGTTTATATCGTAATAACATGTTATCGAATAATGTGTTCCTATTCCACAACTGTATGGTAGTATCAGCTATCGTTGAAGTTACAACATAAATGCAGTAAGACCTATAAAATGCAAATTGCCTACTCGATTCAATCGCTTTGCCGATCTAAATGGTAATAATTCCTAACTACTGCTCCGACTTCCGTAGTTCCAAGCTACGGCGTAGTGGCGTAGCGCACAACTACGCTCTAGTATTGGCGTAGACCCAATTCTACGAGTAGCTATGTTCTGGTAACCTTTATTTTCTTTAAAGCCCGACAAATTGGTAGGACTTGAAAGTATCCCAAGAAAATTTATATTTTCTTTCGATCTTTAATATATTATACTTTAAATTACTTTTACATACATGCTAAAATGCTAAATAATTATTAAAAGTTATTTTGAAGTCACAATAAGCTGTTCCTAAATAGAATATTTTTGAAAATTCCACTCTGTAAGAAAGAAACAAGAGAATTCATTTAAAATCAAAATTATTTTAAAATCATGTTTTAGGGCGGATTAAGTCGCAAGCATAATTGGTTGGAATTTATAGTGTTAATATAATTTTTGAGGAAGAAAATATATTCACTTTATATTTGTTTAAGATCTTTCGTTTTACTAAAACCTTCCACCAGCGAAAACTGGCATAATGCAATGAATATCTTATCTTGCCGGAATGCCTATAAAGGGTTCTAGGTTTGATTACTGGCGAGTTCCGCCTTTAAAAATTGTTTCATAATTTTTTTGTAGTTCTGTTCCTGTTTTTAAGTGTCCACGGTATCCAGCATAGACTTAGCATATACTTACTATATCCTAAGTCTATGGTATCCAGGATACTAGGGAGTGTAAACCGGTTTCACTGAAAAACCGGTTATTACGGTTTTTTCTCTGTTTTAAAACACGGGTTTTTTTCGTAACTGTTACATAGTTAATTTCAATAAATTTACTAATTTTTTTAAAATATTTATCGGTTTCAAGACTGGAATTAAAACCAAGCAGTGAATTTTTAGTCTAAGTTACAATAACGTCAAAACGATTTAAGGCATGACCGATAAGCTACCCTGTATCGAATGTCATTATCAGAGCCTTATCGCAAAGGCCTACTTTACCGCCCTCCGCTTATCGCGACAAGGGCTCGGTCGGCAGGTGACAATTTATGGTCTGAAAAACCATGTTGGAGATTTGACTATCTACATAAACAACCTTAGTCTGATCGATATCTTTAGAAAGTTACAATTATGCGTATTACGTTCACCGTTCACGTTTCAGATAAAATTTAGCAAAAAATGAATTGCTTAAAAAACGATTAACAGTGACAATTATACACTAAATGCTCAATATCTTCTATATTTTATAAAAGTAATCGCTGGAATTTTTAAGAAAAATTATTTGAGGCAGTGCATTTAGAATGGCTAGTTTTCGTATATTGTAAAAATTTCAACTAACTTTCAAATATGTTTCTAGCAACAACAGATTCTTAGTACAGTTGGATACCAGCTGTTTATCATTTACAAAATGGACCATAATATAAAAATAATACCGTTATATCTCACAACGGCTGGCTAAAGCAACGCTAATTACGTCTCGGGCACGGGTTTCTCCCTATATCGGTATGTACCACGCTATACCACGCTACTCCAATGGTTAATACGCTATCGGAGGTTCTCAAACTTCCCATAAAGCCTCCGACAAGGACGATGGCTTAGCGTGCCCTCCGAAGCACTAAAACGGGCATGACATTTTTTCCACTAGCGGCCACCCATCTCATAACCGACCGTGTTTGGCTTAGCTGAGAAGATCTTTTTTTATAAATAAACCGAACTAAAAGGCAGACAATGTTAAGCGAAGTCCGTGGTAAAAAAAAGAGCGTGCATAGCGAACTGTGGAGGATCGCCACGAGTCCAGATGGTTTTGGTGGAACTTTATGTTGGAATCTGCATATAAATAAACCAGGATTACGAATAATAAATTTGATTCTTTATTTTCACAATAAACCAATAACACATTACATTGTCAATCAATTATAATAGATACAAGAGTATGTAGGTATTCTATATTATTTATGGCTATAAACTGATTAGTTTATATATCTTTAACACCTGCCCTTAAACTAAACAGTTTTTAGCCCAAGACTAGAAACACAATTTACATGTTTATCTTTTGACAAAGCTTTTGTTAATATATCTGCAGGCATACGTTCTGTCGACAAATATTCAATATAAATAATTTTATCTTTAACAGCCTGACGAACAAAATGATGCCTAATGTCTATATGCTTGCTTCTGCTATGATGAATTTCACTTTTACATAACTTAAGAGCTGACTGATTATCATTATATATTTTTATTGAAACATTATGTCCTAAACATTCATATAGTATATTTCTTATAAATTTTGCTTCCTTAACCCCGTCTGACATAGCCATATATTCGGCCTCTGTACTTGACAGTGCAACTGTTCGTTGTTTCCTACTCTCCCAAGAAACTACTGCCGTACCAATTTTAAATACATAACCCGTAAATGAACGTCTATCTACATGATCCGATGCCCAGTCCGCATCAACAAATCCCTCAATCGTCATGGAAGACTTTTGATACACAAGTTTATAATCAATGGTACCTTTTAAGTATCTAAGAATACGCTTTGCAGCTTTCCAGTGCACTTCTGAATGGCAATTATTGAATTGACTTAAAAAGCTTGTTGCATGGGCTATATCCGGTCGTGTACAAACTGCGATATACATTAAGCAACCAATTAAACATCTATACTGAGAATGTAAGTCATGTTCATTTCCCTTCTCAAGTTTTAATCCACTCTCCATGGGCGTGGATACTGGCTTACAATCTGTCATATTGAATTGATCTAACACCTTCTTAATATAATTTTTCTGGTCAAGTTCAATTTTACCTTCTTCTTGTCTCAAGCACATTCCTAATACATTCGTAGCTTTCCCAAGGTCTCTCATTTCAAATATTCTCATTAATTCCTCTTTGAGTGTTTTCAAAGTATCTGTATTCTTGGAAAATAATAAAATGTCATCCACATATAAAGCCAATATAATGAGATTATTTTTATCTTCTGACTTCACATAGACACATGGCTCGCTAAGAGATTTTCTAAATTGAAGTCCAATTAATGTTTCATCTATTTTATCATACCAAGCCTTTGAAGCTTGCTTAAGTCCATATATAGCTTTATTCAATTTAAACACTAAGTTTTCCTTGCCTTTTACTCTGTACCCCTCTGGCTGCTCCATATACACTGTCTCTTGTAATTCTCCGTTCAAGAAAGCAGTTTTCACATCCATGTGTTCCACGTGCATCTCCATATTAGCTGCCAATGCCAGCAACATTCTTATTGTAGAATATCTAACCACTGGCGAGTACGTCTCTTGGTAATCTATACCATATTTCTGCGTGAAACCTTTTGCCACTAGTCTAGCCTTATATCGCAGTAATTCACCATTTACTCCTCTTTTCTTTTTGAAAATCCATTTACATTTCACCGGTTTCTTACCTTCGGGCAATTTAACAAGAGACCATGCATTATTCTTTTCAAAAGATTCATATTCGTCTTTAATAGCAGCTTTCCACAGTGGACTTTCATCTCCAGATAATGCCTCTTCTATTGTCTGAGGTTCATAATCTAATTTATTTGTACTCGCTGCAATATCTGCTCTCTCTACCGTATCCTCATAACTATCGGTAAAAGAGGTTTCCGAAGCAATATCTGGTGTCCATGTGATATCGCTTGTATTCAAATCATCTTCAGGTTCGGATTCTATAATGGGTTGTGGATTTCGTGTTGCTCGTGTAACACGTCCTTCAACTTGACTATGATTACTATTTACCATTGTTTCAGTTTTGTTAGTAGTATCACAATTTATCTGACAAGTATTCAATTTAAATTCAGTTGGAATACAATCTAGGTCTTTTAAAGTTTTATTCTCTAAAAATTGCACATCTCGACATTTAATACATCTTGCAGGATTACTGGGATCAACTAGGCGATATCCTTTCGTTAGTGTACAATATCCTACAAAAATGTACGGTTCACTTTTAGCATCTAATTTCTTACGGTTTTCTTTAGGTATGAACGCATACGCTATACATCCAAATACGCGTAAATTAGATAAATCGACTTTATTACAAGTCCATTTTTCTTCCGGAGTGGTGCCTCGAACCGCTTTTGTAGGTGATTTATTTTTTATGTAAATTGCTGTGTTTACCGCCTCTGCCCAAAAACGCTTTTGCAATCCTGATTGTTGTAACATGCACCTAGCAGCCTCCATAATAGTGCGATTGGCCCGCTCTGCCACCCCATTCTGTTGTGGTGTAAACGGCACAGTTGTCTGATGTAGAATCCCATGATTTCTTAGAAACGTCTGAAAAACATTATTAATATACTCGGAACCATTATCCGTTCTTAATGCTTTTATACTAAGACCTGTTTGATTCTCCACAAAAACTTTAAATACTTTAAATGTTTCAAAAACTTCATCCTTACTTTTAATAAAATATCCAAAAGTCATTCTACTAAAATCATCTATAAAGGTAAGTAAATAACGTGCACCACTGTATGAGGGCACTGACATTGGACCACAAAGATCCGAGTGAATTAAACCTAACTTAGTAGTAGCTCTATTGTAAGTCCTTTTAGGAAATGGTAACCTAAACTGTTTACCTTGTATGCAAGCTACACACGGTGTAAAATCTCTATCATCGTAATTAATACCTGAAGCCATACCTTGTTTTAATAATTGCATACTTCTTTTATTCAAATGACCTAGTCTACGATGCCATAGCTCCTGTGGTAGCTTCCCTGATGAATGACAATTTTCCGTTGGTGGTTCGCCTAGATTTGTTAAACCTAAAAACTGATTTTCAGTGTCCAGTTGGTAGACACTACCTACCCTAGTAGCACTAGCAACAATATCCTTACCATATAAAATGTTACATTTTTCATGTTCAAAAACTACTTTAAGACCTTTTGATGTCATCTTACTAACAGAAAGTAAGTTTGTAGATAAATTAGGTACATAGATCACATCACGCAAAGTAACATTTTTGTGTCCTTTTAACATTACTTGAATATCACCATGGCCAGCTACTTCCATCTTCTGATTATTAGCAACTGTCACATATTTAGTGGAATCTTTCACATAATTTTCCATCAAATATTTATTGTTAGTCATGTGACACGTAGCTCCCGAATCCACGTACCACGCATCAGTGTTTATATCTGCAGCTAATGCTGTAATTAAAGTTCGGTCCCAATATTTCCAAGCATTCTCATAGTCAGTTTTGAGATAACTATTCTTATTAAAATTTTCTGAACATTTATTTGTAAAATTTTTCAAACTGTGCTCAACCTGTTCTTTATAACTATTGTTAGAAATAAATGCACCTTTTTCGGTTTCATTAAATTTTCGCCCTACACTTAGACTTCGATCTTCATAAACTTTCTTAAGGTTTGTCCATGCTTCGAAACCGGTTTTTGCACAATAAATATGGCATAGTGAAGACGGCTCCAGCGCTAAACAAATCTTGGACAATACTTTCTGTTGTTTCGATTCATCAGATATTTTAGGCAAACCATTAGTAGACTCTTCTATACAATCCCACAAACCTTCCTTTATTAGTTTCTTACGCATAATGCATTTCCATGAGTCGTAATTATGTATTCCGCTCAACTTTTCGAAATTATCGAGAATACCAGACGAATTCAATGTCTTTATATTTGACATGTCTGAATAATCTTTTGTTGACATGCTTATTACGAAATGTGAAAATATTTACATTTATTAGTTTTCCGCGTGTCCTGGGCCCATAACCTGTTGGAATCTGCATATAAATAAACCAGGATTACGAATAATAAATTTGATTCTTTATTTTCACAATAAACCAATAACACATTACATTGTCAATCAATTATAATAGATACAAGAGTATGTAGGTATTCTATATTATTTATGGCTATAAACTGATTAGTTTATATATCTTTAACACTTTAACTTTTGTCTGGTGGTATAATCATGAAAAATTGGCAATTTTACAATTTATGATTTAATCTGATTGATGACCCATGCTGGTTTTCTAGTAGATTGGATACCAAGTGAAATGAAATGAAATAGTTAATAACATCCTGGTTAATAATATACACTTGATGTTTGTCATTGTCGTACGGCCAACAGCTGACCGTCATCCGCTTTGGGTGCGTTAAGGCTTATATGGGCTAGGAGAAAAAAGCGGGCGGAAAAAAACTCCAGCCCTGTTTTAAATAAATTTTTAGGTACAAAGGTATTTTATATGCAGCATAACTGTGGAGCGACAAGGAGCTCACGAGACAGCTATGTATTGTGTGTGTCAATGCCATCATAGTGAAAAAGGATTTTAAACGATGTGTTTTGAGTTCGGTTTTTGATGTAGGTCTTGATGCTGAGTACCCTGTACCCTGTACGTCATATATGGACCCCTAGTAGCTATGGGGGCAAAGTGTTTTTTTTTAAACCCTTATTAGAATTTACATGACAGTAATGAGCTTCGAGAGTAGCAGCACCATTTCATATGGAGTCCAGCCTGGCTTGAGTTAGTGTGTAGTATCCATGGGCTGCAGCGACTACATAACATCACGCGACCTATATGGGAATATAGGCTACTATTTAAAAACCGGCCAAGTGCGAGTCGTACTCGCGCACCGAGGGTGCATAATATATTAAAAATATTTTTTTAACATATGATGTCACTATAAATTTATGGTTTTCTCCAATTTTTCCTTCATCTGTGCTACAAGATGATGCTTCGTATTAAATTTCAAGATTCTGAGTTCACAGGAAGTACCCTGTAGGTTTTGATTCCCTTGCGAGTGTCGAAAATTTGCGGTATAAACGGCTGTGTCTTTTGATTGCGCAGGCTTAGAAGTTCGAGTTTTACACAGCTCTAAGGGACAGTAGACCTGAGTATTTGATATAAATTTCAGCTTGTAACCTCCACTCGTTCCTGAGAAAAAGGGTCTTGACAGACGGACGGATGGACAACAAAGTGATTGTATAAGATGTCCGTTTTTTTTTCTTTCGAGGTACGGACGGAACCCTAATAAAAAATATCTGATAGCATTTGACCTGATTATGTCCGAATAATTCCCCACTCCCCCATCCCCAATTTGACCGACACCACTCGCATCCGCTCGCACTTCCGGCGAACGTGTGTTTTATTTCCAACATGGTGGCTAGATAGAAAAGTTACTAATTTAACAATGATTTGATGTCAATCTGATTAACAACCCATGAGGCGCAATATTTTACCACGATAAATAACCGTACAATATGGTTATACTCGTACTCTCATCAAGATTTCAGCCTTCAATGAGAATGTTTCTTCTTGATTTGGGTGTTTTCTTTGTGTGTGTCCATGATACTCACAACTCAAGGAACCCAAGTAGAGAGCTATGAGTGTGAGCGTAAATTTATTCAATTTTATGTACTTTAGGTAGGTAGAATGTGCAAAGTGTCTAACCATGCTGCACGGTACCCATTTCGAGTAAAGGTTAGACCACAGACTAGACTCAAGCCTTAGTATTAGTATTTTATTTGTAAACTTAGTTTTTATGAATAATTTTGTATCTTTTATTTATTTTTATTGCATTACTAGCGGCCGCTCGCGACTTCGTCCGCGTGGATTTTAGTTCAATATAACATATACGACCTCACAAAAGAGAGACTCTAGCATTGCTTGAGTGTGACCACTTAACATTACGCGGCTTTAATACTCGTCTACTCTATAAAAAAATACACGGCAATTGGAATCGTAATGGTCGGTTATTGATCCCCTCCCCCACCCTAATTTTACCGACACCACTCGCATCCGCTCACACTTCCGGCGAACGTGTGTTTGTATTCAAAGGGCAGGATATAATTCGTTCTCTTTGCTAGTTACGGTTTGTAATGTACTAACAATTCTTTACCTTGCAATTGTACATAGTTGTTAAAGCAAAATATGTTTGAAGTCACTATGCCGAGACACTAGGGCACACTCAAAAGATACCCGGCACCTTGGGAGAGGATAACGGGTTATGTGGGATTTATACCGCACTAAAACACCCTCGGAGGGCTGCCTCTGCGCTTGGGAAGGACTCCGGGATCTCCAGTGGAAAGCACCGGTGTCCTCCACGAGCGCCCCAGAACGGGCCCATTTTCGGGAGAGCAGATGTACTGTTCTGCACCTTCCGATGCTCATGGCGGCATGCAGCAGCTGGCTGGACGGATCGAGCTCCCACTCTCAGCGCCCACAACGCCGGAAGCCCCCTTTTCGCCTCGTACGGTCAGGCTACCGTACGATACAGGGTTAGGTACAGGGGATACCGCAACTCTATTATTAATCCCGAAGCTACTAACTAACCTTTAAATACCCTTGCATGATGGAAAATTTTGCGAGAAAACAATTCGACATAACCAGTTTTTATTTTTAAACAATTTAAGCTGCTGCGCATTTGTTTATTACTCTGCTAAATTGGATGGATTTACACCAAGATACTTTGTAAGGAGCAGATACACTACTGAATAAGACATTTAAATAAATGAGATAGTAATGTTGGTGCTGATCCACAATTTTATAGTTAAAGGGTAGTACACGAGAACCCTATGGACATCGCAACCTCAATCAAGCTCAAGTGTTATCTGAGGTCATGCAGTTGCGCTGTTGGCATACCTTATTAATCGCCTTCATACACACTTGAAATAGCTAGCTTTCCGCCAAAGATGCATATTGTTCTTATATAATATAGCCTTCCGCCAGCGGCTTCGCTCACGTGGTCCCGTTTAAAAGGTCCCCGTAGGATAAAAAATAGCCTATGTGCTATTCCAGGCTTCATTGCTTTATTAAAATCGCCAGTTGCTTCAACCGCGTTGACCCTATTACCCGTTTTCACGTAGAAATGAAACGTATTTTGCCTATGTTACTCAGGCTAAATGTAGCTTTCTAATGGTGAAAGAATTTTTAAAATCGGAACAATAGTTTTTGAGTTTATTCATTACAAACATAAAAAAATACAAAAATACAAATCTTTCCTCTTTATAATATTAGTATATATTGAAGCTGTTCGTTTCGTTCGTTCGTTCTTAAACAGCAAATTCTATAACAGCCGAGATAATTCCAGTAAATGTAAATGAAAGCGAACAAATAATGTGTTTGTTCAACGTAACATATCCTCCACGTGTAGAGCGAATGTGTTTTCAAGAGAGCACAGACACTCTAGTTATTTACTTTAACATTAACATATTTCTTTTCCTCGCTTCGCCAAAGTTAGAGGAAATTATTCTTCTGTCGTCTGCTTTCCTAGTATTATTTATTACTGTTTATTGAAACGAAATATATATTCCTCAGGTATAGTTTATTCATTATTTGTATTTGAAAGCTAATGTTTCTTATGTGGGCTCATTTAAATTTGATCCTTAGAGTATTTAGTGTTTTGTGATATCAAAAATACTTATAACGTAATCAGCTACATGTATTTTTCATATTAATGTATTTTAGCATTACTTTTTTGATTGGGAGCAAATTTTAATAATTTTCTCGAATTTAAAATCAGTATCCAAAATATAAATCAACATTCCCAACTTTTTTTTTTATTTGAATGGAGTAGCAGACGAGCACGAGGCCACGTGGTGTCAAGTGGTCGCTGCAGCTCATGGACATCTACATACAACCTAAAGCAAGCATTGGTAAGTCTTGCCTGAGGTCGTATGCAGTTGCGCTGCTACTCCAGAGGCTGGTGGTCGCCTCATGTAAGTGTGACCGGTAACTTCACCTTTCCACTGAAACACAATAGAATTGCTTCACGGCCGAAGTGGGTGCAGCGGTGGTACTTCCCCGGGCGAACCATAATAGTTCTACCACCTACTAGATCAAATAAATAATTCCTTAATTTATCCAAATGGACTAAAATATAAGAGAATAATTAAATATCTCGGCGGCGTTGATCCAAATACCGTATTGCTTATTACTTACAGTCGAGATATTACAGCAGACGTCTAATTAATGTGTTTGCTCGGCAACCTTCTCGCCTTAAGATCATTAAGTAATTAATTTCAACCGAAAACATCTCAAACAAATTGAAACGTCCTACAAAGTAAATCGCACAGAATAATTTAACATATTTCTTCAAATTCAAACCAATGTTGGTGGCAGGAAATTATCGCGTCCTAGAGAAACGCGGCTGGTTACGTTATCAATAAGATAATATTTTTTTCGGGTTGATCAGTGTAAGCTGAATGTGTCCATCATTTGACAGACTTCACTTGTTTTAGAATTCTTAGCATTATACGTGAACATCCATGATAAGAGTATCTCTTAGAATTAATATCAAATAAATAACGCCTCGCACTCATACTCCCACAGTATGTTGCCTATATTGTGGGTGCCACGTAACCTCACAAAGACATACTTGTCCTGACAAACACCCGGATCCTGACACAATAAAGGAAATGTAATTCCGATAGCATGAAGTTCTTCGAGGTAAGTTAGCACCCTGTTGTGCTACGAAATCACCCACCGCCGTAGGTGATGTACCACTATTTCAAGCAAAGCAAAGTCTGAGCAAAGTTAGCGCTCAGAAAACGTGAGAGTTTTTCCCTAGGCCCAACGATAGGTAGGCTCCACATAGTAGCACGGATAATATTTTACGGCGTCGAGCTCAATTTTTTTTTAACATTAAGTATGATGTTATAGCACCGATTGATTACACAATTTCCCTCCAAGTAAAGCGCGCATGACCCGGCGGCTAGCGTAGAACGTAAGCGAACTTCACAGCATCCGCCTGCGAAGGGTGCTACGTATTTTGCTCACCCGACCAGTGTGAGAAGTGACAGTTAGTGGCAAAAAAAATCATACGCGTTTCCGTGCTCCAGTTAACCGATCCCGGTTTTTATTGATAAATAACAGTCGTCAAACCTTGTCGGAGGCCTTATGGGCGGTTTGAAAATATCTGACGGCGTTAGCCATTCCAGTAAGAGACTCGTGCCCAGCAGTGGGACGCAAAAATTGTTGAAGCTGCTGAGTAACTGCACAGAGTATTCCAGTAGGGATATATAGCGACCTATTTCTGACCTGTTATATCCTGATTATTTATTCACGTAGCATAATTGATGATGCTGTTATATCCTTACATTTCCATACATCATATTGGATTAATTGAGGCTCCAACCACGCTTTATGAATCCTTAAGCGGCTAACCCGTAACCGCGTCGCTCGTTGATCGCTGCCGAATGTCGTGACTAGCGACGATAAACGATACGCATCGCGGCGACGCAGGTTCACATAAATCGACAAACAAAACTCGACGCGCAGTCAATATTTCATACTTAACTTGTTTTGCCCACAGTACTTGTACGCTAGTTTATTACAATTCTAAAATGGCAAAGGTCGTCACTAAAAAAACTTCCTTTTGAAGCATACAGAGGTTTTGATGAAGAAAAAATTTTTTTTTAATGGTATTAGTAACAAAGGTAATACACATCTGGATTGCACGTTGCACGTGGCATGAATCTACACTAATATTATAAAGACAAAAGATTTGATTGTGTGTTTGTGTTGAATAGGCTCCGAAACTACTAGACCGATTTGAAAAAAATACCATTAGAAACCGACATAATCCCTGATGAACGTAGAGGCTACTCCTTACTGCGGAAAAATGCTTCATTCCTACAGGAAAATGGGAAATAGGGACCTCGCAGTTGAAGCATCTGGCTAAACGCCTATGATTTTAATATAGCAATATATCGTCTATGTGCAACAAAATTTGTACTATCAGCGTAACGTAGGTTGTTTATTTTATATCCGCCGATCGCGATCCCTCTATCCTATTTATCCGACTCTATTTGCATAATGTGTTCTATGTAGATGTTAAACAGAAGCGGAGATAGTATGTACCTGTGGCGTACTCCTGCTTGGGTTCGAAACTTCTTGGACTGGACCCTGTCAATTCTCACAGTAGCGGTACCATCTTCATAAAGACTTCGTTTTAGCCTAATAAGGTGATCAGTTACTCCCATTTGTGAAATTACGAATAACTGGTGCCACTTTACTGTGTCGAAGGCCTTTTGAAAGTCAACAAAACAAATGTACAGGGGACTATTGAATTCTATACCAATGTCGATAATTTGACGAAGAGTAAGTATTTGTTCTCTTGTTCCTTTTCCTTTACGAATCCAGCCAGTTCAGCAGCTATTTCCCGTGATAGAAAACATTGCAGGCGGGTGTTAATGATATGTACTTTACTAGCATGGGAAACCAAGAATATGAGTCTGTAATTACTACATATCTTAGTCGACCCTTTTTTGTGTAGGATTTTGAAAACGTAGTGTGCCCAGTCTTGTAGCCACTGTTCAATCTCCCAATCACGATTGCAGATGGTGTGTAACATGTCGACTCCAAATTACTGTTTATTAATTTAGATGCAGGCTATATAAATATATGAAACATCTCTATCTAATACACCTCTATCGATTTGAACACTTCAATGGAAATATCGTACGATCCTACAGCTTTCTTGAACTTTAAATGTCGAATGGCAGCACGAATTTTATCCTTTAGTATGGGAGGTTCTTTAGATGAGTTCTTTACTTCAGGTGTAAGTGGACCGTTTGAAAAAATGTAACTGCCGTAATCCCACCACACTTCGACTATATTTTTATCCTTGATTTCAGTTGCTGTTACTCCATCAGACCGCTGAATAGCCCAGGACCGTGGCTTGAATTGACGGGTCAAATATCGAATATGGCTTACATCCCTCTTAATTGAGAGGAGATCTGTAGCCAGAAATGAGACATAAAATGATTGAAAAAAGACCATCTTAATAAACATTAATTCTTGTTTCAGGGGCGCGGCGTGTTGCGCGCACCATGTGCGCGTGCGCGTGGCGACTGCACGCCTTCACCGCCGCGCTCGTGCTTGCCGCGCATCTAATCAAAGGTAACATTAGTTTAATTACTTCAAGAAGATTATAGAACATTCGTTGAAGCACGGATAGCGCTGCAGTTCGTTAATTGTATACTATAGTAGTGCAAAGATTTTAATCTATATATCTATACAAATAAATAAAATTGGAGTGTCTGTTTGCAATATTAAAATAACCGCTTTCTCCTACATCCATGTGAATGTACGAGTATATACGGTACATATACTAAAATGACATTTTTTACAATTTTTGTCTGTCTGTCTGTTTTTCCGGCTAATCTCTGAAACGGCTGGTCCGATTTTGACGTGACTTTCACTGGCAGGTAGCTGATGTAACGAGAAGTAACTTAGGTTACTTTTATTCCAGAAAAATTCTACAACTAAAGTCTACGTGGATGAAGTCACGGCGGCCGCTAGTCGTGTGTAAATACTTATTCTATCAGCTCTGGTTGTAGCAGTATATTGACAAGAGCGCTTGTGTGCTTAAGTTTTTGAAGCGTTAACTAATAAATCTTAACATATCTGTCACCAATAAAAAAGCTTCCAAAAATGTTGCCTTACTTACACGTCACGCAATGCTAACGTTGCTCGACACTGAGCGCATCCGAAGTTACTTATTTGCACATGCACTGCACGCCCCAGAATCTTCATAGCCGAACGGACTTCATGACATAGATCATCTATCGTTTGATAACTTTCAAAGGCAAGTTTAAGCAAAATAATAATTATAAAAAAATGTTTCAGATTTCAGATCTATTTTAATTAAATATTAAAAATAAAATTACCAACCTCAAAGTGCCTCAAAAATTTACATTATCTATTTACATATATATGATAATAACATGTATCCTAAACATAAATTATGAAAAACAAACCGGCCAAGTGCGTGTCAGACTCCCGTACGAAGGGTTCCGATCTATAAATGTTTATTTTATTCTATTTGTTGTTAAAGCGGCAACAGAAAAACATTACCTGTGAAAATTTCTAATGTCTAGCCTTCTTGGTTCATGAGATACAGGCTGATGACAGCAGAAGCTTAGTAATATAGTCCCGTTAGCACTCTTCGGGTACGAACCCTAAAAAGATAGTAATAAGAGTAGATATATATCTACTGCGAAAAAATACCATTGTCCCTTCGGAGGAATGGAGAAATTGCCGGCCACAGGACCACTAGTATACATATACATAACATACGGAATAGCAGCGCAAATGTACAAGAGAATACTGTGTTGTAAGCCAAGCTTTCTGGCATAACTGCAAGAAGTGCCAAAATTAATTAATATAATTTATTTATAAATCAAGCAGTTACCTTAACGCAAATAATTTTAACTACCTACAGAAATAGTATAAATTATTGAATTTGTCTAAAAAGTCAATAACCTTGTAACTTTACTATGAATAAAATTAATTACGTCAGTAAAAAAGTTACAAAACTAAAGTAGAGAAATTGGCAATTTTATCCTCGCTTTATATTAATCTAGCAAATAAATTTCACCAACATGAACCTTAAATTAATTTTCCTTCCAAGCTTACTTTCAGAACAGAAAAATTAATCGAGCTTCTTAATACAGTATAATGAAAAGTGGGAAAAAACTGGCTTAGATCCAATGCGACTCAGGCTCGAGGGTTCCTTACAAAGTAACAGTAACGAAGTTGTAGAACTTTTACGGTTCGCTTGGGGTACCACCGCTGGACTACCATATCATTTCAGTGACGTCACATATCATTTATAGTCAATTGGCAAAATAATTTTATTTTATTGATTTAATAGGCAAAAAAAAAACATGCATATAAATTAATACTTATTAATATTAGCGTTATACGTACAATAATTTGTAAGAGACCATTTTACCATAATACTACTTGCAGCATGGGACAACCTTCCAGCTAAAGCATTTTGCAGGATATTATAATATAATAATAACGCTTCACACTTATAGCCCCACAGTAGGGTAAATATACCCTGTGTTGTGGGTACCATGGACACACACAAAGACAGACTGAGAACCCAGACTGAGAACAGAAATTTACACCCATCATTCAAATTTCTGTTTCGCCGGGAATCGAACCCGGGACCCTTCGATTGGCAGTCCGGCATGGTAACCATTGCGCCATGCAGGTCGTGGGTTATAATATAGAGTTTTTCGAAGAATTTATAAAAAGCTGTTATATCATTCTACCGGAAGTTTCTACCACCGCTGCTCCCATTTCTGTCGATTCATGTTATTTTCTCATGCTTCTGAAAGGGCTGAGTACGACTTTTTAATAAAAATATTTTCTTGTCTTGTATTTTTCATCTTCATCACGACATCGACATATATACATATGAATGCAAAACGAAGGATTGTGAGTAGAACTTCATTACTAACAAATTTATCGCTGCTCCCACTGTGATGGAAAATATCGTGATAATTAATTGATTACGATGTTCTCCGTCGCCATGTATGCTTGAGAGGAATTCATGATTTCTTGAAAGCATGACGTCCACCAATCCGCACTTGGCCAGCGTGGTGGACTATGGCCTTAATCCCTCTCATTTGTGAGAGGAGATCTGTACCCAGCAGTGGGACATAAAAAGGTTGAAAAAAAAACCTGCAAATAATGAAAAAATGAGGGCTTTCCTGCTCTAGTTTAGGACATATAAAAAATTCAATAAGATGCACAGATAATGAAAAAATATAAAAGGGTTTTTCTTTTCTTCTTTTAGAGCCACGGTACCCTATAAATGTAGCAATGAACGCCACAGAAATGTGTAGTGAGCCAGTTAACATTATTTTTAATTAGTAAGTGGATTTAGCAATCTCATTACGTATTTAACGCAGCACTAACCCGTAATGTATTTCATGCATAAAACAATTATTATATTGCATAATCTACTTTTCAATTTTATTAATGTTGGGGAGAATAAGTGGCATTAGGGTCGAAAAGCAATTTTAAAATGTGTGAAATATCTACGTTAACCATACTCAATCAATCATTTATTTATTGAACAATAAACAGATTTACAATAAACATATTTGTTCGTAAACAACTGCACTAGTTATAACTGTGTTGCAGCCATTTACGCCCATCCCTGGACAAGTAGGATTTATGTTCTTTCACAAACTACTATTATACAACAATTTACTATTTACAACTAAAATTAAAAATGCTGTGTGTATGTTTGTGTGTGCTTGTGTTTGTAGGTGTACATATGTGCATAGGGAGGTATGTATATATGCGAGTGAGTATTGTGTGTGTGTGTGTGCTACTAAGCAACAATTTATAAAAAAATCGTTAGATTCTTAATTTAATTCTTCATAATTTATTTATTTAGTAATATTCATATAATTAATAATATAGCTTTGCTATGCTACGCTGAATATAATTAAATAAGATAAAGTAGTTATAGTAAACTGGTAGTCCGGCCCAGCTTCGCCCGGATGCAGAAGTTGTCCTGCCTGTTTTTTTTTTTTATTATCTTAAAGAGATTTCATGTTACTGTCAAAAAAAATATTAAACAAATAATGACATACAAACTGCCCTGTTATTCTGACTGTGTCAAAGTTTAGATTTTATTTTTACGTTTCACACTCATAGCCCCACAGTAGTGTAAA
Source organism: Pyrgus malvae (assembly GCA_911387765.1). NCBI lineage: Eukaryota > Metazoa > Arthropoda > Insecta > Lepidoptera > Hesperiidae > Pyrgus > Pyrgus malvae. Next base: position 25,512,056 of record OU426959.1, read on the forward strand.
TATACCCTGTGTCATGAGTACCATAGACACATTCAAAGACAGAAAAACAAACACCCAGGCCGAGAACAGAAATTTGAAACACATCATTCAAATTTCTGCTTCACCGGAAATTTAACCCGGGACCCTCCGATCGGCAGTCCGGCATGGCAACCATTAAGCCACGCAGGCCGTCAATAAGTGGTAGAATAAACGGCATAGGAAATCAAAGAGGGCTTAAAGCACTTTTAATTAATAACCGGTTGTAGCGGTCTCATAACCAACCGCATTTTACTCAGCTTACCCGCATTTAACGTGAATATTACGATCGCTTTTTCTGACCAATATCGAACAAAGGCTTTTATTCCAGTTTTCCGATACTCCTCTCAATCCCGGAGGTGAAACAAAGATTGGATTTCCTTGGAGATGGTCCAAGCCTAAAAAAGGTTTCATTACCCTTGAATAATAAAACTACTTTTAAAGTGGGAAGTGAAAGATGATTTAGACTTGGCAGCGCGATTCGGTTAGTAAAGTTAGTAGGCATAGGTAATTTGAAATACGTAAGTGTGAGTATATCAACCACTTTCAAGATAATAATCACTGTATTTCATAGTATATCACTACACACATCCTACACATCAACGTAAGTGTGAGTATATTCAACCACTTTCAAGATAATAATCACTGTATTTCATAGTATATCACTACACACATCCTACACATCACCAAATACATTAACAGTATAATTAGAACATGTGTGAACTCATAATAACTCGTTATATAACTGTGAAAAACAACTGCACTTACCCAATCTAATCTTATGACACAGAAACAATAACCTCAACCACTTACTTGATACAGTTACTGAATTACACTTAACTCACTTAAAATGACAACACAGTTATAAATCAATACTTATTTGAACAGAGCTTTAGCGTACTTATTTTACTACCTAATTCCTTGAAGACTAGGACAGTAATAATTCTATCATCTCACTTTGCCTGTATTTATACAGAAACTTGAAGACAATAGAAGGTACTTTATAAAACATGCATTATCAACTACCCGTATTATGATTGATAAATGAATATAATTATTTTTCTACCCTAGAATGTTGCTATTTTACTAATTAAAATCGTTGGCGACAACATAAGTTTGTGATAGTTATTCATATCTTTCTATCTGCTTATAGTACATCATGGTTTCGTTATGTTAAACATATACCAAACTTTGCAGTTATATGTATATTACACGACTGTACTCACGTTAGTGTTTATCGGGGATGCCGACATGTTTCGGCCCTGACCGAGGATCTGATGATAATCTGAGCTGTAATATACAACTACAATGTTAGTGTACACTCATGATTCGTTCAATAATAAAATATACTAAACTAGTAAAAATAAATGATGAATGCTCGAGTTTAAAATTCAAGGTTAAGAAAAAACGGAACCGACATTACTACTTTGTTTTGGTCCAATTATTTATTTCGATCATTTTAAATTGTGCAATCAGACATTAAACTTTTGAACAGTTGCAATACTATCCATTTGTAACAGTAAACCTGGCAATAGGTAGTAATTTATCCATAAAAAAACACAAAAAAGGCGTCACTGCAAAAATGTGAACTGCGTCGCTACTGCCTCGATCGAACCATGCAATTTTTACTAACTTCTGCAGTCGAATACGGACGCATCAAGGCTAACAGATCTCTATCATCCTTAAAGAGTCCGTACGTAATAAGTATGTAAAACAGTGTAGGTAAATAGAGGAAGGTAACGCTGGAGTTTGCGTCGCTCGTTACCGCCTAATGGATGTTTTTCGCGTTCACAATTCAGTCGGTACACACTAGAGGGCGCTTTCACAGTACGTTCAATTCGGGTATCTTTGAACATTTTTTACACTATTTTTATTATTAAAACTGATTTAAATTTATTACCTTTATTTTATTGAATGAATAGTGTCCTTTTGAGTTGGTTTTTGTTTCTAACAAAATAAATTTACGGAAGAAACAACAGAACTACCCATATTTTCCCCTAAAACTCAAATTTTCATTTGTCATCAATTTTGGGTAACTTTGAATAAATTTTTTTAGAATGTTAAAACCTTAATATTTTAAGGTTTAGATAAAATAAAAAGAAGATATTTTTAAATTTAAAAACCTAATCTATAAAAATTTCATCTACACTGACGTACAAAAGAAACAAATAGCTTGGTTTTGCCATATGAATCAAAGTGGATTAGTTTACGATTCCAAATCAGAGCTCAAAAACTTCCAGCGACTTCACCACGGAAAAGGCGGGAATTTTCAGAATTATGGCATTAACAGTTTCTTTTTTTAATTTTAATTTGGTACAAAAACATTTTGGCAATCCATTATATACAGTTATTACATGAAACATCAAAAAGTTTCGATGTAATAAATTGTTAAATCTTTTTTCCAACTTTGTTCAAAGTTAAACGTCAATTCAAAGTTACCCAAAATGACTATAAGATATTTATTCAGTCTATTTAGAGACGTAATCTTTGTAAACAAAGATTTGTCCTGCGTCTTAGAAATACTTTCAAAATGAGAGGAGCGAAATTTCTGCATTTATATTATTATCTTATAGTATGTTTTTGTTTATGTTTTAAAACAGAAAGATGCACATTGTCCTTATATAATATAGCCTTCCGCCAGCGTCTTCGCCCGCGTGGACCCGTTTAATAGGTTCCCGTAGGATAAAAAATTGCCTATGTGCTATTCCAGGCTTCATTACTATATTAAAATCATAGGCGTTTATCCAGTTACTTCAACCGCGTTGACCCTATTACCCGTTTTCACGTAGGAATGAGTCTATGTTACTCAGGGTGAATGTAGCTTTTTAATGGTTAAAGAATTATTGAAATCGGAACAGTAGTTTTTGAGTTTATTCATTACAAACATACAAAAATACAAACCTTTCATCGTTATAGTATTACCTAGTATAGATTTAAACTTCATTTTAGATGATTAAATTTTTAAAATTTTAAGTGATCACACAAAACAAGACGAGTCAGAATATTTAAAAATCATAAATCAGCAGGTTTCAACAAGCGTCAAAACTCATTCACTGTAAACCCTCCCCGGGAAGAGGGTTTCACAAAATCACTGAGATTATTTTAAGGGTTATACAGTCCTGCAGGCATGGCTTTATTACTGAAGGTTGTAAAGCGAATCTTATATCTGCCACGTTACTAAAGAATTACATTTTGAGTTATGAGATATTGTCACTATATACGAGATTTCAGATAATTATAAATACATATACACTGTCATCAAATAAATACCACAAAATTAAATATACGTGCAAATACAGGTTACAAAAATGTTAGCGATCTATGCCAGTCATAAAAAGCAAAGGGTTACGGTGAGATTATTACAGAACTAAGTATTCCAGTTTTCTATTAGCTTTTGCAATGGGAGGCCAAGGATTTTAAATATTATGAAGAACACCAATTTACTCTAGTCCAACACAGTAAACTGGTACACTTATTTCTTTATATAAATAAATTATTAAAACAGAAGAAAATTAATTACAAAATGTACACATTCATAGAGTTTGCTTCATGCAAGCCAAATTCTCATTAGAAGTTAAAACTTTTAGATAAAGTTTGACGCTACGTGTTTATCGACCACGGCAAACAGAGCCGCAATCCGAGTTTAATTTATTCGGGAGCTGTTCGCTGCATGCAATTCCTCATTTAGCTGCGTCCATTCCTGCATCCCACTACTGGGCCAGGGTTTCTCCCCTAGATTGGGGACGCCTGGACCTTACTTTATCACTCTCCTCTAATGCTGTATAGTGTCGTCGCCGGTTCGGTGGTAATAAGAAGGCGTCTGTAGTTGAAGAATTCTTTATCATAACAGAATAATGTAGTTCTTCACCTAACTTATAATTAATGGACGGATATATTGTTAAAATGTCAGATGTTCTGCGAGCGTAAATTATAAATGAGTTTGCCTTAATTAACGTTATTGGTATTTGCCCGTGTTAATTAAGTTAATAAATAAATAAATAATATAGGTAATACCATGCCTTAGTCACACACACTAAAGCTGTTGGTGGGGGTGAGTGGCTAATCCGCTGTCGGATATTTCCAAAAAGTCCACAAACATCCCGAAAAGCTTTAACAACCGCTATCAATCGATAACAACCGTCATGACCGCCAACTTTAAGTGCAATTCGCGGCACACAGATGGATTAAATTTGTTATTAGCGGTCACATCTGACCGTTTTACTTACGGCTGCGTAGATCGCTTACAGTCTACGCTAGTCACGGGGTCACGCACGCTTCCGTTGATTAGCTATTCCAATTATGAAGCTGTCCAATTCAAACTTACCTATTAGGATTATTTCTCTATAAATATAAATAAGTAAAATATAAGAAAATCGATTACAAAATGTACACATTAATGGAGTTTGCTACCCAGTGAAATACGCATTAGAAGATGAAACTTTTAGATTCAGTTTAGAAAAAATGATATTAAAAACCTCAATATCATTTTTGAAGACCTATCCATAGATACCCCATACGTATGGATATGATAAAAAAAATCTATAAGGGTTCCGTTTTTTGCCATTTGGCTACGGAACCCTAAAAAGCTATGCGTAGTTATTGTATGGCCAAATTTTGGTTATTACAGTTTTAGTTTGGTTGCAGCGAGTTCTGGTGATATTTATCAAGTGAACCGATTGCTATCGTCCATTTAGATTAGTTACGCTTTTGGCCGCGAGGCTGCGCTTTACGCTTCTCCACCTATGCCGTTTATCAACCGAAAGTTGGTACAGTTAGGACTTAGAGCATCTAGGTATGACAGGTATGACACCCGTCAGAGAAGAGTGGCCTTTACGGGCGAACCCCTCGTCCCAACGTGCATGCACAATGTGCCTTCTAGTTATACAATTATTGCGTCCGTGTGTCGATGTCAGTGTTGATGGTGCACAGAAAATGACGTTGTTAATTGAAATTGACATATTTAGAAATGTATGCATCTGTAGCAATGAAAGAATATTTGTGAATGCGTGACAAAATTAAAATGTGTGCGTTCTTCCCCCGCACCAGATTTGGCACAAAAATTATGTATCGAAGCGAGGCACTATGCCGTCTCTACTGAAGGGTGAGTCAGTAACTTTGATGCTCTAAGTGTTAGGATTAGTATAATCTATAACTCTATGAACAATTCAAGCATAGTACCTAAGTCAGTGAGTATAGTTTTGAATGTTATACAAAAATAATAATAAAAATAGGTAAAAAACTTTTTAAGTTAAACGGTTTTATGTTAAACATACATTGCAATGTTTAAGATAAATGTACTAAAAACCAAAAAATAATAAAATAGATACAGTCGTGGGAATTATAAACATATTATTATGCATAGACTAGACTAAAATAAAACCGTGGGGCACGTCAATTGTCTACAATCGTTGACTAAAATGTTTGTTTTGTAATGTTACACTATAGTTAGGCAGTTGTTCAACCGAAAACGATGGACGTGTGATAAGTAGGGCTAGAATGTGGAAACAAGCTAGCAAGCTCGATTATAAGCGAGTTTTAGGGTTTCATAGTGGTGAGCGAGTAGTACTTTTATCATATGTTTTGTCGATTAAAGACAAACTACGAGCAGTGAAACGATTCCTCGCCAGCCAGCAGTGTGAATGTCCAACGATAAACTAGTTGAAACATCATTGGAATTTCCATGAGCAAGAAAATAGTAAGTAATTTCCTCACCGTCTGCGGGCCAACTGCCTATTTTAACGACGAATTAAACGATTCTTCTATCGCACATTAAGTCGATAATTTGTAGACAATTGACGTGCCCCACGGTTTTATTTTAGTCTAGTGTATGCATAATAATATGTTTATAATTCCCACGACTGTATCTATTTTATTATTTTTTGGTTTTTAGTACATTTATCTTAAACATTGCAATGTATGTTTAACATAAAACCGTTTGACTTAAAAAGTTTTTTTACCTATTTTTATTTTCTAGTTTTTAGTTTTTTATTTTTTTTTACCATTTTCTTCCCACGAGTAATGGACATTTAAACGGTCGACCCCCCCAGAGGTGCAATAAAGGGGCAAGGCTATGTACAACAAGATGCGCCTGAGTCTTGAGGGGAAAACGCTAACGACATATCATTTTTATCCACCCTAATGCCATACAGTTCTCGGCGCGTTTTAACCTTTCACCTTAACTTGGGTGGTGTACCGCTAACGACGTATCATTTTTAGCCACCCTAACGCCACACAGTCCTCAACACGATACAAAATCTTGACTTGGGTGGTGGATTCAGGCTGGATTAATCAGATACCTAAATTACAGATTCAATTTCTAAATTTAAATCTTATTATTATACGCCATTTGGTGGCTGCGCCCATCTTAAATATTGAGGTTGTATAGTGCACTGTATTCTTCTTGTCAAGCCCTTTTATTTGATACCCATATTGGTGGGATTGATAAAAAATTGTTATCAGCCATTTGGTAGCGGCGGTCATCTTAGATTTCAATTTTGCATAGTAAATTGTATTCTACTTGTTGAGACCTTTCATTTGATACCCATGTTGATGGGATTGATAAAACCTAAGTTATCCGCCATTTTGTAGAGGCTGCCATCTTGGATTTTAATTTTATATAGTACATTGTATTATACTGGTTGAGCACTTTCATTTGATACCCATATTGATGGGATCGATAAAACCTACGTTATCCGCCATTTTGTAGCGGCCGCCATCTTGTATTTCAATTTTTTATAGTATTTTGTATTTTGCTTGTTGAGCCCTTTCATTTGATACCCATAATGATGGGATTGATAAAACCTACGTTATCCGCCATTTTGTAGCGGCCGCCATCTTGGATTTCAATTTTTTATAGTATATTGTATTCTGCTTGTTGAGCCCTTTCATTTGATACCCATATTGATGGGATTAATAAAACATAAATTATTCGCCATTTTGTAGCGGCGGCCATCTTGAATTTATAATGATAATGAATAAACATAATTGTATTGTCACCAAAATCCAAAGTGTATACAAAATTTCGGTTGACAGGAAGAGGGTGAAATTTGAATTACTAAATTTGACCCAAGAATAAAACAAACGGGGTGAGCTAAATAAAACCGCTTAATTAAATGTATGTATATGAAATGAATATGTCATTTGCTGTAATGAGACATTCAGACAAATACAAAGTCATGGAATATTTTTCAAATGTGTCGAACGTTGAAATATTTTTCAGACCTTTTTAATGTCGCACAGCTAGGCTCGTTCTGTAATATTCAGAGATTTAGGCCTTTACTCTAACCAAGTGGGGGTAAGTGAACGTCAAAAATTGAAATGGACTTATTCATTAACCATGATATTTCGATTCAAATCGGAGAATTTGTTTGGTAGAAACGTTGCGTGCTGTTCATAGTTAGTTCAGCTAGTATATCAACGTAAATAGATTGACGTACCGTCCATCAATATTAGTTCCCCGAAATGCCACGGGGCCCACGGGGTGACGCTCTCCATCTTTCTGGCTCGTTTATTTTAAAGCCCATGAGTTGCACCTAATAATATGTAAATGTAGTTGATATATTAATAAATGATAATGTTATTTGTCCCCTTAAAATTTGATGAATTATATTTATTCGTTAGGGGTTGACTTCCATAGCTACTATATATTTATTATTATTATTATATTACACTATATATATTTATTATTTAAGTTAACTTTCAAAGCTACTAAAAAGTTTGAATTTACGCTGTTGTCGACAATTATTTACCAGAAAAAATAATGAGTTTAGAAATTGCCACCTTATAAAATACTAGCATCTGCTAGCGGCTCTGCCCGCGTGGGACCGTTTAATGGATCCCAGGTTAGACGAGCTCTAACTTTTTTCCATCCATTTGAAATACGGCGTAAGACGATATATATTTTCTTCAACCTTTTTTTTCGGTCCCACGGCTGGCCACAGGTCACCTCTCAAAAGTGAGAGGGATTTAAGCCATGGTCCACCACGCCAACAGATTGGTTTCGAATCAAATTATTAAATTATCACGATATTTTCCATCACCGCAGAGCAGTGATAAATGCGCAGAGGTGCCCGCCGAGGATTTAAAACCGGTATCGTATCGGTCTTTACAACTCGACCATCGCTGCTCAGACGACGATATATTGCTATATTAAAATCATAGGCGTTTAGCCAGATAGCCGCGGTTGACGCGTTGACCCTATTACACGTTTTCAAGAAGCAATGAAGCATTTTTGCTCGGTGAAAAGTAGCTTATGCTATTCAAAGTGAATGTAGCTTTCTAATAGTGAAACAATTTTTGAAAACTTAAGAGTAGTTTTTTGTGTTTATTCATTACAAGCATACACAAAAATATACAAATCTTTATAATATTAACTCAGTATAGATGTACCTATCAAAGATAATCGTAAAACAATAAAATTAAATAAAGTAAAACGTTTTACAAAATATTTTTTTTATTTGTGCAAATAAGGGGGAATAAGATATTTAAAATATTTAGATCTCCATGTACCCCTTGTTGTAAAATTTTATTGAAATTAATTAATTTCTACCTATACCTATGTACCTATTATAAAAGAGTATGTAAAGAATATAAAAATAATTTCCAATAGTTTTAAATATTTAGAGTTAATCTCTTTTTTATAATATAAAGAATAATAATAAATGTTCAAATAATAAAAGTTATTTTTATTAGAAATATGGGACTAATTTTGATTGTTAAATGTCTCAACTGTATTAATACCTTCACTAATTTTTCTTTAAAAAAGGGCGAGTGGAAAGTTTTGGCTTCCACAAAGCAGCTTACCTTATCTTTGTCCTTAGAAGTATTTTTCCGCAACTTTGCCTTTCAAAGAACTAACATTATGTAATCCAAAAGTTTCCAGTTTATAACTTGGAAAATTTTATACAAAATTTTGTTCAGAGACACGAAAAAGTTTTGTACGTTCGAATGATAAAAGGAAACATTAAAAAGATCGATCGTGGATGTGTATTGTGTATGTCATTGTTTACTTGTTCAGAGCGACTATATAATGTACAAATATTTTTTAAAGTTTTCAAGAACAAGCTTTGATTTAAATGCGCTAAACTAAATTGTTATGATATGTCCTATTCTAAAAATTAAGCCCTTATACTTAAAACACATATCGGCTGTGAAGTACAAAGGCGTGACCACCGTTGTGGTGGCCGTCTTGGATTTAAATTTCCGCGTAAAACATAATAATTCCGCTAATAACCCTTTCATGACAGTCGGATAAAAATATGTTTATTCATTTTAATTGTACGAAACAATATGTATGCTGTGAGTGTTCAATATGTACGTTTTAGTTTGATTTGCGTTCAAAATTTATAAAACGAAAATCTTGTTTCTCTTCGCTTTTGCTCGCAGTTCATTGCAGTTCGAAAATAACAAATTTAACATTTTAGGTTGCTAAAGTCGAAAATAATCTCCAGCTTTAGATTTCACTTCTTTGTTACACGAGTCAAGACATGTAACGAATAAAGCTTCTTTTCAAAACTCGGCAACGTCGGTCGATATTGGCTTTTCATACATATCAGATCCTACTGTTTGAATTTACATACAAACGGTGAATACTTACAATTCGCTACACTACCTGCTTTTCCGAATAAAAATCCAACAAGAAATTCTTTTCCGCTTTGCTTTTTTTCTTTCATATCTTTTGATCTCATTTTAAACTGATGTTCACACGAATCCACCCTCGTCTACCCTCCTGTTTGTGAAATAAAGACTTTAAAGCAGGCACGGTTGGTATCTCCCAGCTACATAAACTTTTAACCACGAATGCCTAAAGTGGATTCTATTTCAAAGCAAAAAGGATCAAAATTAATTAAACTTACGCTGTACATACTTATACATTAAAATCTCGTTGTTCCTTTTATTTTTGTTTGTCCTGTTTTTAGATCGCAAATATTTTTACGAGAATTTCAGTTCTCTTTCTTTGAAGTTAGTTAGGTTTGTGAACTTTATTCACTAACCAACTCTTACATCTTTATTTTTGCGTTTTGTTTAACCTTCAAATGTTACTGAAATGGAAATCTACAGATCGTGATAAAGAAAAAGAAAAAAGCCATTTTAATGATATTAATTTTGATATAAACTCAAAGGCGTTGTATACTTGAAACTAATAAGCATTTGCAAACTATAGAAATTTGCTCACAAATAATTTTTTTTCAACCGTTTTTATGTCGTACTGCTGGGTACAGTCTCTCACAAGCCTCATTCATTTACCTCATACTCCACCACGCTGGCCAAGTGCGGATTGGTGGACGTCAAGCTTTCGAAAAATTATCAATTTCTCTCAGGCATAAACGGCGATGGAGAACATCGTAATCAATTAAATATCACGTTATTTTCCATCGCCGTGGAGTAACGATAAATACGCACATAAAAATTTATTTGTCAGAGGTGCGCATCGAGGATTTGAACTCGGGATCGGTCGCGTCAAATACCGCAGTTTTTTACCACTCGGCCATCGCTGCTCAACAAATAAATAAAATTGGAGTGTCTGTTTGTAATATTCAAATAACCGCTTTTTACTACATGCATATGAATGTGTATATGGTACATATACCAAAATAACATTTTTTACAATTCTTGTCTGTCTCTCTGTCAGTTTGTTCCAGCTACTAAAAAATAAATTCAATTTCAATTTCAGTTAGGACACATGAAATCTGCGGAGTATATCCACTTCCTGCTAATGATCCATTCTAACGTAGATTAAACCGCGGGACACAGCTATAGAAAATAAGCCTGACCATTTTTTTAAGAAAATTGTTGTAATGACATTTCACGCCTATCTACTTACCACCTCAAGCAAGTCTTGCCATATGTCGTGTGCAGTTGCGCTGCTACTTCAGAGCCTGTACTATAAGAATAAACTGTACACCGAAAATCCACTCAATCTAGTTATAAGTTATTTCAATTATACTACTAACATTAAATTAACGTTTTAATTCTGTCCACCAAATTTGCATGCCTCGCTGAGGTATGTAAATATGGCAAACTAATAAATATTATTTCTACTCTGTGGCTAACTTCATCGTGTCGTTCCTGCGCGCGCAGCTCACAAATTCATTCTCATCCAAACGCGCCAAAAGAAGTATAACTAGAAACGGTTTTTATATAATTCACTACAAACATACATATTTGAAAACATTTTTTATAGACAAAGAACAAATTAAATCTATCCTAAAAATACAAAAAAAAACAATAAAAACTATTGTTAATATATAAAATTGTAAAACTAAACTTTATTTACGAAAAGAGAAAAAAAAACACTAAATATAAAAAGCAGCATCCAAATTGCTGTCTCCGGGCTGTGTACCCAAAACGTAATGTAGCCAGACATTACCCCGCTGTATGGCTAGACTTATTCTTTGCCCGAGGTAAGAGCCAGCACGTTGATCATGAGTACACTCAATCAATCGCCCGGATAGATGCTTAAAAAAGATCTTGGCATCAGATCCCCACGGTCCCATCGTTTCGACTCCAAAAGGCAGAAATATGTAGTCCCGACTAAGAGCCACATACTTCTGCAGCTTTCGGATTTCAGCGTCAGTCGCCACCACACCCGCTGCTCTGGAAGATAAATTTATGTGGGAGGGTGCCATAGTGTCCACACATGTGGCATCCCATACAAGGCACCTCCCATTCTTCCAAGGAATTAATGTCAATCCATCGGGCCTCTTGCCATCGTCACGTACGATACCGTTCGGCTCTAATTGAGCCGGTACGTTGACGGTAGCTAAGGCCCTCCGGATGACATCATTTAAAGCAGCGTGACGTGGTTGACGACCAGCACTGCGTCTACACGAGAGACTGTAGTGACCCAGGCGGTCGACTTGAGTACCACAAGGACAGCAATGAGGATGGTTAATGTTTACGCCCAGTCGCAGACAGACTGCAATCGTAAAAGAAGTGTTGTCAATTCAACTAATAAATGTAAATAAAACAGCTTTTGTAATACCCATATTTGCGCAAGTACATTATTTTAAATATTATAAATATTTAAGTCGGGCAGTACTTCAGATCCCTCCAACTTTAGACCTATTTCAATTCTGCCCTCCATTAGTAAAATCTTTGAGAAAATAATTTTAGAACAACTTCTAAAACACTTTACTAATAATAGACTTATACATAAAAATCAATTCGGTTTTACGAGGGGTCGATCAACCACAGATGCCGGTGTAGAGCTTTTTAAGACCATAGTGGATGCTTGGGAGACGTCACGGGATGCTTTGGGTGTCTTTTGTGACTTATCTAAGGCATTTGACTGTGTACACCATGAAACATTAATCAGGAAACTCAATCACTATGGCATCAAAGAAACCGCGCTCAGGCTTCTGGAGTCTTATCTGAGTGATAGGATCCAGAAGGTTGAAGTGAACGGTAAAAGGTCAAACGGGTCTGTAGTTCATTTGGGGGTCCCACAGGGCTCAATCCTCGGCCCCTTCTTATTTTTAATATATATTAACGATCTGCCATATATGGTGGAGAATAATCACGAGATAGTATTGTTTGCAGATGATACTTCCTTAATTTTCAAAACTAACAGACAAACTGATGATTATGACGATGTGAACAATGCTCTCTCTGAGGTAGTAAATTGGTTTAATGTAAATAACTTACTACTCAATAATAAAAAGACCAATTGTATTAAGTTTTCACCACCTAATGTTAAAGAAATTATTGTAAAACCACAATTGAATGGCGAGGAAATGAGCTTTGTTGATGAAGCTGTATTTCTTGGGTTAACTGTAGATTCTAGGCTTCAATGGGGACCCCATATCTCTCGGTTAGCGAATAGACTAAGTTCTGCCGTCTTTGCAATAAAAAAATAACTGGTCTATTTTAGTTATTTCCATAGTATAATGTCGTATGGTATTTTACTGTGGGGAAATGCTGCTAATATCGACACAATATTTATTTTGCAGAAGAGGGCTATTCGCGCAATTTATAAATTAAATTCTAGAGAGTCTCTGAGAGAAAAATTTAAGGAAACGAATATACCAACATTTGCATCGCAATATATTTATGAAAATATAATGAATGTTCGTAAAAATAAACACGAATTTATGACTTTTTTGGATTTACATAGTTCGAACTGTGTTTCGACAAGGAATGGCCACAAACTTGCATTCCCCAAGTGTAGGCTCCGCAAAAAGAGCCACTCTTTTATCGGGATGTCGATCAGAATATATAATAAAATCCCGGAAAGTGTTCAATCCCTTCCTTTGCACAGATTTAAAAAGAAAGTCAAACAAGTCCTGTGCCGCAAGGCTTATTACGATCTTAAGGACTATTTAATTGATAAAAAAGCTTGGGATTGAGCTGTATTCCCACAAGGCTGTTTCTATAACTGATGTAATAGATTTAAATCAATCAAACTGCCAATGTTAACAGATGGCTGTGGGACGACATTGACACATGCGGTAGCTGTCACGTATGTTCCTTATCTGCCCATAGCTACTCTGTAAGAAAGCTTATTATTGTATACCTCATATTTTAAAACAGGGCTGAAGTTTTTCTCCGTCTGCTCTTTTCTTCAGCTCAGCATTGCCTAAGCGCACCCAGAGCAGACAGAACAAAAAAAATAACGTTCACTAAGAGTTTGTAAATGAACTGTACAGTGAATAAAGAATATTTCATTTCATTTCATTTCATAAAACTTCCCTTAAAATTACTGTAGATTATGATATTTAAAATAAATTAAATGTTGAGTTTTTTTATTTATTTCTTATTTATCTTCACTTAATTCCAATTACCTACCCACTTAAAGCAATCTTACGCAGTATCTCGGGAGTTGATATACGATTACAGTGCAATATCGGAGTCATTTGGAGAACAAGCCAAGCTTGCCAGACTGGCATCCAAAAAGCTTGGTATCAGGATACCAAACTTTTTGGTTTCATTTATTCAGGGCGAGGCACTACTTCACTGCGGGGAAATTTCTGACGCTGTATAAGGCTTAGGTCAGACCCCACATGGAGTACTGTTCCCATCTCTGGCGGGAGCACCAAAATACCAGCTAAACCCATTTGACTCCGTTGAAAAGCGCGCAGTCTGAATCGTCAACGACCCAAGATTGATTGACAGGCTAGAAACGCCTCGCTTGCGAAGAGGCATAGGCTCGCTCTGCGTGTTCAACCGACTTTACTATGGTGAGTGCTTCAAGGAAATTTTCAAATTGGTGCCTTCGTCACCATTTTTTTTAATGATTAAACTTCCACCGACACTATTTGGACTCGTGGCGGTCCTCCAAAGTCCGCTTTTCACGCTCCTTTTTACCGCGGATGTGTACAAGTAAGTATTTAATTTAATGTAAGCCTTAGTTTCTAATTTATTGACTTCATTTATGATTAATCAATTTACCATTATGCAATGTGTTATTTTGTTGCTTACAATTTTTGACTTGAGTTTGACTATTGTATTTTTAATTCATAATGTGATATGTAATTTGATATTCAACTATTAATTTTAATGTAATTATTAATGTATTTTTATTTTTTCTAGTGTTCATTAACATGGGATTCTTTAAGAAAGCTGTAAAAAAAGCTATTCTCCAAAGCCGGAAATGCTCGGGTGGCTCCCCTGGGGTTGCCCATGTCCACAGGCGACTGTGATCGCTTAACACCTCGCGGCCAATCTGCCTTTTTGTTCGCTTTATTCATATTTAAAAAAAAACAATATTTTACGTATACTCGGTTCTATATCCTGGCGATCCTAGCTTGCTGACATATACGTACTTATTATTTTGACCCACGATACAGGATCCAGTAAAACGTAATCCAGTAAAATTCGTAAAACTACGAAGTGTTCAATTTTGCTTCTGACTCTAATTCTTTGTTCTTCTTAAGTAAGAACGACCCAGAAAGAGCAAGTCAAAAAATTTCGCAGTCCACTAACAATTAAAATTTATTCACGGCTGCCAGTCCCGCGGCTGCCAAGTAGTTGTAAATTAATTCGCAGGCGATAGATGCCCGCAAAGAAATGCCTGGCACCATTAAATGAAATTACCTGATCACGGAATGTGTTGTGTTTCGGGTTCAGTTTGAAGTTCTTTAGATTTTATCAAAGCTATTTCAGCTTATCTTCTGAAAATTCACACACAGTGTTGCAACCCTTTTTGCGTCCCACAGCTGATCACGAGTCACCTTGTTATTGGGGAGGTATGCAGCTTACTCCACCACGCTGCTACAATTAGTAGCTGTTAGTAGCCAGCCCGCTCAAACTGCCTACAAACGACTGTTATATAATATATTATAATCATTAAAATCCAACTCTCCAGTAAAAGGTCTGCTGGATGAAATTTCTATAGGAATAAGCAGTACCTTTGTACCCCATTTCTGTTAATGTCTATCCCTTGTATGTAACTGTGTACAAAAATTGTAAAATAAATAAAAAATATATGTATATTGATAACCGACGGCTAAAACTGCCCTCTAAAACACGGAAACGCATGAAATTTTGCCTGCAATAGGTCACCCATCTCACATCCGACCGCCTAGACGCCGTAGATCGCTTGCCACAGCTGGGCTCAAAATTGGGAGGGATTTGGGTCATAATCAACCGCATTGGCCAAATGTAAACAAGAAATGTCTTTGAAAAGTTCTTATGTTAAGTCGTAATGGAATATTATAGTGCTACCCCTCACGACGTGTACATATTATAATATCTTTGTGTACATATTATGTCCATGGTAGCCACGAAATCCTAATGTGGCTATAAGTTAATAGCATTGTTTATTCATGCAATGGAGCAGCGGTAAAAAATAAAATAAAAGTTTCACACTCATAGCCCCACAGTAGGCCACGGTAGTAGATATACCCTATGCCGTGGGTACCATGGACACATACAAAGACAGAAACACAAACACCCAGACCGAGAACAGAAATATCATTCAAATTTCTATTTCGCCGGGAATCGAACCCGGGACCCTCCGATTGGCAGTCTGGCATGGTAACCATTGCGCCACACGAGTCGTCATAAATAACTTATTATAATAACGGGTAACGGGTAACCAAGAATGTGGGTAACATTACGAATTTCTTGGTTAGAACCTTGAAAATATATAACGAAGAATTGCATTCGCATAAAACGCCGCAGAAAGTGCATAATAGCAGTTTGAAGGCCCGTTTTCACTTCAAGTTGGATTGAATTTCCCCGCGGTTAGAAGTTAGAAGGCGGTTTAACGCCAGCCCTTCACGTAATACGGCACGAATGGATCGCGGGCGCCGAGTCTTCACGCGAATGTGCCATGATATGAAGGGAATTTATTACATTCTTAACATGAGAATTGGTGTTATAAAGTTACTTTTAGGATATTTGAATTTCACATCAACATGTTTTGGGTCCAATTTAGGTCTTGTGTTGCACTGATTATTCAGTTGTTTTACATTTACAATAAGTTACAGAATTAAGAGGAAACGCTACCACCGTATTTCCATACAAATGTATTCTCCTATTTTCTCCCTGGATAATGCTTCTAGAGGAATGCTTTTTTGTAACAATATCTAACTCTGCTAAAGCTATGCCCCTATGTGTTGCTTTTTTTCAATCAACTAATTAGATCAGAAAATATGACTATTCAAAAATCGTAGAAAATGCCTCTTTCACGCAGCCCTAATCCAACAACTGCAAAACAAACTTGAAACGTTTTTACGACCAAATTAAAACATAGGGGCATAGACTTATTCTATTTCATTTAGGGGACCATTTAGGGCCTATGTCCACTGCTGGACATAGGCCTCCCCTAACGTTCGCCATTCCCATCGGTCCTGGGCCTTCAGAAACCAGCGACTACCCCCTGTCTTCTTCAGGTCGTCAGTCCACCTGGTTGGAGGGCGGCATGTACTCCTTTTGCCGAGACGTGGTCTCCATTCTAGGACCTTTCTTCCCCATCGGTTGTCGGTCCTCCTAACTATATGGCCTCCTCATTGCCACTTCAGCTTTCAGATTTTGAGAGCTATGTCGGTAACCTTAGTTCTTCTACGGATTTCATCATTACGAATTCTGTCGCGTAGAGAAATACCAAGCATAGCCCTCTCCATCGCTCGCTGGGCGACCCTGAGCTTATGGAAAAGGCTAACTGTAAAAGACCAAGGTAGTGTACTTGGCCCACTTTTATTTTTGATATATATTAATGAACTACCAACAGTAACAAAATATCCATGTGTTATGTTCGCAGACGATGCAACAATCATATTTCATAATGATGGTAAATCAGTCGAAGATTACAGAAATGAAATTAAACTAACACTTTTAACGGTTAAAAGATGACTTGAAAATTTGAACCTCACAGTAAATTTAAATAAAACCAAAGTAATGCAGTTTAAAAATTATAAACAAGACTTGGAAAATCTTAATATTCAATTAGGTGCTGTAGAAATAGAGGAGGTTACGCAAACGAATTTCTTGGGGGTCTCTTTAGATACCAATATAAATTGGAAAAGTCATATTAACAACATAAATTGCAAAATATCCTCAAATTGCTACGCTCTTTCAGTTCTTGTAGATACCTCAACGATTGAAGTAGCCAAAAGTTTTTACTATGGAAACATTTATCCCCTTCTAACATATGGAATAATATATTGGGGAAACTCTGTCAATGTGAGTAGTACTTTTATGTTACAAAAGCGTAGCCTTAGAATACTGTATAGCAAAGCAAGCGATGATTCTATTCGATCATTATTTCTCGAAGAAAAAATTCTAACATTGACTTGTATATATATATATTAGAAATTTGCACTTTCGTTTGTAATAATAAAAATCTTTTTGAAAAGAAAGCTAACATGCGCGTCAGAGATGATCCCGCAAGGCAAAATGATAACTTTATTTTATATCTAGCTCGAATAAAATGTCACATTTTTAAAAAGAGTACATACATATATGCCATTAAAGTTTACAATAAATTACCTAAAGATATAAAAGTGTTGCCAAATACAAAATTCAAGAAATCACTTAAACAATGGCTCATTAAAAAAGTTTATTATAGTATTAATGAGTACTTTGATGACAAAACCTTTTGAAACCATCTATTGAATAAAAGTACAAAGGTTTGGGAAGCTTTTTCGCGATAAAATATAAATGTAACAATGCCTGAGAGTTTTTTTTCCTCCGGCTTTTTTTCTCTCATTGACCCAGCGGTGGGTAGGCATTAAAACTGAAGATCCGTTAAAATTTAATTTAACGGATTCTTAAAACTTTAAAATAAACTTGAAATTTAAAATTTAAATTAAGTTATAATTGTAATGAATTTAGTAAATAAATAACTGTAGGTTAATTTAGTGATTATCGGATGCCTGAATAAGGTAGACTGTTTAAATACTATTGTTAGATGCAAACACCAAAATTTTTTGTAAACAGTCATCAATAAACGTTTTTCATTTCATTTCATCACCACGTCTCAGCGCCGTAGGTCATCACTGGCAACACACACTGCTCGAAAACTTTCGACTTCAGGCACTGAGGTATTCTGGACGAGAAGACACTTTTTAATTTCCCGAACGCTGCCCAACCGAGTTGGATTCTACGAGTTACCTCTCTCTCTCGAAGCTGGACTTACCCATACGGATCGCTTGTCCCAGGTAGATGTACTCGTTGACAACTTCGAGAGTAGCGCCATCAACAACAACCGGTATAGGTGTGACATGGACGTTAGACATGATCTTCGTCTTGTCCATATTCATCTAAAGACCCACCCTTTGTGAGGCGCTGTGGAGGTCACCTAGCATAGTGCTGAGCTCTTCCAGGTTCTCCGCCAAGATAACTATGTCATCGGCAAATCGAAGGTGTGTGAGGTGTTCGCCATTGATGTTAATACCCAGCCCGTTCCACTCCATTTCTTTATATTTGTGAAAAAAATAATAATAAAGTCAATTTTGAAGGAGGAAACTGGAGAATACAAAACATCGATTTAGTCAGAAAGTTTGTAGGTATAATCGGTCTGAGCTGCATATTATTATGTCCCTATCGCACGCAGCGGATAGCGCTGGGCGCAGCGCGATAGCAATAGTTACTCCAAAATACCTATTTTTCAAACTCGGCAGAAGCCGCGTTTCCTCTTAAGTTATATGTTTCTTTCGTGGAGCAGCGGTAAATACCTATGCACATTACGATTCTTCGCCAAGCTCGTAATACTTAAGTGTAAAAAATAACGTAAAAAAATTCGGTATAACGCCAATGTAGAAAGTACGTAATAGCAGTTAGAAGATCCATTCCCACTTGCGCATCATACGTACATAATAATTCTTGGTTATATTCGTAACAATCGTATAGAAACTTATAAAAAAGAATTGCATGCGCGTAAAATGCCACAGAAAGTGAATAATAGCAGTTTAAAGAGCCGTTTCCACTTCAAGTTGGATTTAATTCCCCCGCTTAGAAGGCGGTTTGACGCGACCGTTTGACGAATAGATCGCGGGCGCCGTGTTTCCACGCGAATTTGTCATGATATGAAGGGAATTTATTACATTCTTAACATGAAAAATAGTGTATAAAGTTAATTGTAGCATGTAACAGTTTACGTAGTACGTGTGTATATATCAGTTCTTGCGGGGCATCATAATGCTTACTGCAGAAAAGTAACAAAAGAAAACACTTATTATACTCGTAACAAGTTATTAAATGTAGTTCTTATACCAAGTTGTTTTTTTTTATTTTTATTGTAATAACAGTTACTTCACAAATGAGAATACGAGTAAAAAGATGAGCCTCATTGGTCTGCCCTCAATTTTTTAAGAATTTCATTGCTACTCTAATTTTTAGTGTAGCCCAAACACTCTGCAAGGGTATAAAAAATTACCTACCTTTATCATTCTACATGTAAATGAAATGTGATTTCATTTCTTTAATTTAAAAAATTATAAAACAATATGATAAGACTTGTGAAATTTCAGTAGTCCTGTTTTCAGATATTACTTAAAACTAAATCCGAGGTACAAATTAATTGTTTCTGGTACTTACACACGATATTAATAAGCACTCCAACATTTAAAAATATAATTAAAATTGCATATCTTATGATAGTAAACAAGTGCAAAATTGAATTAGAAAAGCGATAAGAAAGTGCCCATGCACCTTGGCTTGAATTTAATATCTCGCGCGATTATAAGGCGGCTTGACGTAAATACGACAGGAATGGGTCGTAATCGGCGTCGGATAGTGGCTTCACGCGAATTTGTCACGATACTGAGTAATATCAGGAATATTTACGTAGATAATGTGACACTACTTTAGATAAAAAAAGTCGTTTTAGTGATGTGCCTCGACTTTCATTTGGGAACACATGGGTGTCTCTGTCTACAATTATTATTGTTGTTCGTGTACATTTAGCTCTCAATACTTTATTGCACATTATTGTTACAATCATCTGTGCATTATTTCCTACATGATGTATGCAATGATTTATTTGCATAACATCATATAGGAAAGAAAATAAAAAATATACCTAACCTTAATTTATCTTTGACTAAGAATGTATTATATAAAAAAAATCCAAGTAAATAAAGTGTATTACATTTGAATTAACTTGCTATCCAACGCCTAAATACAAAGTTTTATCTTCGACGATGACAACACTTCATACAGATTTTCATTCCTTATTTCAACCCGCTTATGCCTATTTTTCGCAATAAAACTATCTTATGGTCCCAAGGTTTCCCAAGGTAGAGTCTATCTGTGCACTAAATTCCATTAAAATTGGCTTAGAAATTTAGGTGTGAAAACGTAACAGGCATGCACGTACTCGTACACGCACACGCAAACACACACATACAGAGACAGAGTTACTTTCACATGTATAATAGAATGGATTTTTTATTATTACGTATTTTTTTTTATTATTAATTCTGCCTATATTAAGGATTATTTTTCACATAACATTATTTTTAACACGGCTTTATTAGCTTGACCTGTATCGGAATCCTTTAACTTCATTTTCACCTACTTCTAAGCGTCTGATTACCTTGAAAATTTGCACAGGGGTCAAGGGCCTATGACAATGCAATAATATGAAAAAAAATCCTACTAAAATATTAAAAATAAATAATGTAGTTTAAAAAACTAAAAAACATTACATACATTATTTATTTAGTTACTAATAGACCTCACGACGTTACCTACACAAAACGGTAAAGTTCACAGTAGTTGTAGAATAAATCAATAAGGAAGTACTCAACCACTATGGCTGGATTTAATTTCCTTAATTATAAGGCGGATTAACATAAATACGAGGTGAATGGTAATCAGTGTCAGATAGTGGCTTCACGCTAATCTATCACAGAATAGCTATTTGATCTCACGATTGCAGCTCTACTTGTCGGGGTATATGCATGTATACGTCATTGCTTCTGCGTATGTTACTTATAAAACTGTCAAAAAGTCTATCCAAGTGACCAGTTAGGTTACTATAGTAGCCTGTCTCTAACTATAGTACCAGATGATTGTGATGGTAATTGAAGTAATATTTATTCACGAAATATGAGCGCACGCCTCACATAAAATATTGACCACGCAAGCAGTGGATATTATAAACAATAGAATACCAAAATCACGCTACGTCATACTAAACTGGCCAATCAGAAGACGTAATAATCCTGAATCACGCTATCGAAGTTTCTTGGATTCTCAGTATACATATTATACAAATGCTTCGTAGATAGCATTCGTACCGCGGTCCCCAGGCAGGGGCGGGAGATCTCCCCTTTTCCTCTACAGAATAATTGCAAACTAATCCGCAACTGGCCAGCGTGTTATGAACGTGCGTGACTATGGCCTTAATTCCCTTCACTTCCGAAAGGAGACCTTTGTCCAGCAATAAGGCAGAAAAAAGGTTGAGAAAAAACACGTTTTAACTACATAGTCGTATTTTAAATGAAAAATCTCTTTCTATATTCGTACACGTATAATTAATATCTGATTTAAACAAATAAAGCTGTTATGTGTGGCTAATGTCTTGTTTTAATTCTTAGATAATTTCGCTCTCATAGATTATTCTAAAAAGTCTACTCCTTAGAATAAATATGTATAGAATGAGTGTCTTCATACAAGCGCGCTGTCAAAATTGAAGCACTAGATATATTCCTACAGCTGTCACATCTGACAAACAAAATATTTTTATTTTGACCAAATTAACTAATTGAAAACACTGTGAAAAGTTATTTTATTAGATTTCTTTTGTTTTTAAAAAGTGTTGTGATAAAATTTAAGTCTTACGGAGCGGCCCGGCGTTTGGTGCCATTAATGGCACCAATCAACATGCTTCAATTTGGGCGCGCGAACTTGGTTTCTATAATGTAAGTAATTGTAATTATTCTAAGGTCTACTCGTAGCTACGCTGTATTGATAATTAAGTTTGAATAACAATGTCGTTCAATGATACGATTATTAAAATTATTATCATGTAATTTTAACAGTCGTATAATTATATATGTAACTCTAAAATATACTGTCCTAGAATCAAAACAAGTCTAGCTAGTTTATTAAATAAGAACGTAGTAGGTATAGCTATGCCTTTCAGTGGTACGACAGAACCTAGTTCTTCGCGTGATCTCATCGCGACACCAAAGCGAGTCAAACTGGCTTTGTGAAGCGAAATAAAAGACTTCAGAGCTTTTGTTTGAGCCAGTCGTTACAAAAGTGCATACGAACTCTCATTTATTTATTCCCAGTTATAAAGTGAAGCAAAACGAGTGCTTGGTATAAAATAAATGGTAGCTATGCAAAATAGTAACTTGTGTATTTTATTTGTCTTGTTGAATGTCAGAGTAAAAGTTACCGGTACGTCCACAGGAGATCCCGGAGACCTTCCCAAGTGCAAAGGCAGTACACCAAAGGGGTTTTAGTGCGGCACAAATGCCACATTACCCGGTATCCTCTCCCAAGGTCCCGGGTACCTTGAAGATTTCCCCCCTCCGATACAAAAAAAGTCGTTTAGAATTGGTTGATTCCAATTAGTTATTATTATTATTTCAGTTAATTATATTTTAAACAACGTTAAAATTATGGAGGACGAACAAGGATTATTAGGTCACTTTGCTTAAATATAACTTCAATCAGGATTGGTACAGTTTTAATAAGTTTTCCGTTTTTTAACTGAAACTTTTATTGAAGTATTTTTACATATAGATATTTAAAAAAATATACTAAACAAAAATTACTATTAGTAATGAAGTTGGTTATAAACTTACCATCTATTTAGTCGTCAAAGAAACTTCTTTGTCAAAACATCATCTTTGAATAAAAGTACCTTTTTTTAAAAAAATGTATACTTTTTGTCCTTTCTTATTTCTATAAGGAAAACATGAGCAAATCAAATCGATGCCTCGTCCCATAGCAATGCCCCAGTTTGTCCTCTAGTTTGACTAGTCCTGCCCTGTGACGTTAATGGGACGCCAATTGAAATTAATGAGCTAGTCGATTCCAATAGTCTCCTATGTCATGGCTTTAAAGATTTTATTGCAAAATTTCGTTAAAAATGTTTAATCACTTCAAGTACACGCTCACACTTACACACGCTGTGTACCTTAACTAAAATATTTTCTTTTTGTTCACAGGTACATACATTCAGACATACAAAGTATACAGAAGTATGAATTGAACCGAAGCTGCAGCTCCGTTACTTCGTACAAGGTCATTTCACATAGACAAAGACTTTTTGACTTGTTTACAAAAGTTGTTTTTATACATTTGGTTCGCCATATTTACCTTCATGAGGTGTCCAAATGATTCCAATATTTAAAACTTAACTGCTTTATCTGTAATGGTACGTTTTTATAACTAAATAGCAAGGCCAACTAACAAATCTTTGATCGGCCTTATAAGGCCCAGTTTCCTAGAAACACTAACAATATTTTAACTGAAATTTAAGGCAAAACTATGTTTTTTTTCTTTATTATCATCAACATATCCTTGTACGATAATAATTCACAGTAAAAAATACGATATTATAATAGGTTATTGACCGAAAAACTACGTTTTGATGTGCGCGCGATTAACATTTAATTTTGTTACGTCGACAACCCATGAGTCCACAAAGCATGAGATCGGATTGCCACATTAGCAACGCGATTAACTCTCCGCCGTGTTTGTGGCCATGATTTTGATGGATCTTAGTGTGTAGTAGACGGAATATGTCTTTACATGTCAATAACTACGACTTTTTAACAACTAATTAATAGTTGGCCTTCAAAGGAGCGTATCCTTTCATGGTTTACCCACCGTAGTGTTGTTTTACGTAATTTTGCGTGATTGATATTATGTTGAGTTTAATTTGTGCATTATTTAGTATTCGAAATCTTTGAGTATAATAATTTATTTATTTTATTTTTTTAACAATTCTTGTGCACAGATACATAAAGAAGACATGGACATTCATAAAACTTAATACTAATACTTTAATGTTTCTTATGTACCCTTCTGTAATAGTTATTTTAAGAATTTATGTTTACATTATGTTAAGTCATTAAAATAATTATTTTATTTAATATAATAAAATTTGTACACCCTAAGGGGTAAATATGGAGCTCTAAATATTTTGTAAAACCTTTTTCACCCATATTTGTGCAAATAAAATATTTTCATTTCATTTCATTTCATTTCAAAAAATCTGTTATAAATTGAACATTTAACATTGAAGTCAGAAAGAAATGTCCTAGACTGTCCACTATTACTGCAGCTTGACGTTAATGGGACGCAAATGGATATTAATGGGCGAGCAGTTGGCGTCTCGGACCTGTGTCTCCGCGGACTCTGTGTGACCGCCTTTAGAGATTTGCTGGTAAAGACCAAAAGAAATAAAATGTATTAGAATGTTTGATATATGTAGTAACATTCTAATGTACGTACTAAACGATCTTCATAGTTAGCGTGATTTTAACTTGTAACAATTCCTATTATACCTTCCCTCCTATTATATGTCCTATTACACTATGTTACTAATATTATAATTGCGAAAATTTGTGAGGATAGATCACGCAAGAACAGCTGAACGAGTTTGCGTGAAATTTGCCACAAAGATAAATTGTAGTCTGGAATAGCACATAGACTTGGTTACTACGGGCTATTGTACTTCACACTTTCATCCTGTTTTTTTTTATTTGAATGGAGTAGCAGACGAGCATGCAGGCCACGTGGTGCTAGTTGGTCATTGCAGCCCATGGACATCTACATACAACTACAAGCAAGCATAGGTAAGTCTTGTCTGAGGTCGTATGCTTGTGTTGATGCAAGTTGTGCTGCTACTCCGGAGGTTGGTGGTCGCCTCATGTAAGTGTAGCCGGAAACTGCACATTTCCACCGAAACCACCACAATAGAGTTAGTTCACGGCAGAAGTGGGTGCAGCGGTGTTACTTCCCCGAGCGAACCATAATAGTTCTATCACCTACCAAAACTAAAAACACCGGGTCAGATCACTAGTTTCAATGTTTCTGAAGTAGTTAAAGGAGTTTAATTGACGCTATGGTGTACGTAAGTAATTCAGTATCACTGACAACACACGTAATTTAAAAAAAATTAAGCTACATGTAAACATAATACAAAATTACTGAAGAAGAAATCCAATTTGCGGTATCTGGTAGACGTGAACATGACGGAAAGGCGCGAAAGCCTCCATAATCAGTGTCGAGGCACCACGCGAGGCAGTCACGGAAGTAGGCCGCTATTAATTGATTTTGCGGCTTTCGGCGATAGTGTGATCAGACACTAGCACGAAATGAATCACGAAAAGTGTGTTCCATCATTTTAGTTGCTTGAGGTGTTATATTACGAATATAATAGTAAGAACAGGGAAGACAAGTATAATCGTAAATTTCGTTACTTAAGGTGTAATAAATAGCACAATCTTCTTGTTATTGAAATTTTAGTTGGAACAGGCATGTTCACAAATAATCAATTATATTCTAAAGACTAGCTGTGCCCGCGACATCGTCCGCGTGTATAAAGACTTTTATAAAATTGATTAAAAATTAAAGATTATTTATTTGCATTGAATAAGTAGTACCTAGGTAGATTATTCTTACATATAGTGAAATCACTTATAATACAATGTTCATATGTTCAGAAGAAACTTAATGTATTTTTTCTAAATCCTTCAAACCTAAAACAGTAAGGAATGCTTACTGTACTGATCTTACTATCCACTTTTCTCACGTTTCGCTTGTCTCGCGCAATCAGATTCTCTTTATAAAAAAGTACATCGTTTATTAAAGTTAAGAGATACTGCTGTGCCCGAGGCTTCATCTATGTTAAAAATAGTATCTTTAGTAAATTGGGTGAATTTATACTGCAAAGAATGTATAGACTCATTCTATATACATAGCTTTAACCTACTGCAGAAAAGAGGTGCACTATACAACTACTTGTAGTTGGGAGATAAAATTTCTAAACATACACGTGCTTAAGATTAAACAATCGGAAAAATAATTGTAAGGTCAATTAATAAACTATATGTTTAAAACTTGCGGACATGCAGTTTGGTCATAAGTCATAACTCATATAACATTGTGAAAACTAAAGCAGAAGGCAGGGTCTCTACACAGTGTGCTATCTGTATTTGGAAATAAAGAATATTTTTATAAAGAATCTTTAAAGAATCCTTAATATCTCCATCAATCAACGTGTGTGGATGAGCCCTCAGCCCGTACGCAATAAAGAGACGCAAAAAATGAGTTAAGTTATCATTGGTCCAATTAACAATGTTCAGCATCATACGTATACCTACCCAACGATGGGACAACCCGCGTGGCGCAATGTTTACCATGCCGGATTGCTAATCGAACTGTCCCGGGTTAGAATCCGGGCGAAGCAGAAATTTCAATGATGAGTTTAAAGTGTTCTCGGTCTGGGTGGTTGTGTTTCTGTCTCTATGTGTGTTCATGGCACCCGCGACACAGGGTATATCTACCCTAATGTGAGGCTATACGTGTGAAATGTTTTTTTTTATTTTTTTTTACACTATGTACTTACTTTTATTAGACTTAAGGCTTTTATTTGAAATTATCTCCATCGATTCACTTTGGAGAAGAAATGAATATTGCTCAATAACGCCATCTACCGTATGACATGTAAACTTTGTGGTTGATAAATCCAATGTCAAATTACCAAATAGGTAGATATTGAGATTAACAGTTGGTTCACTAAAAGTTTAACTATTCGTCACCTAGATGTCTGCAGTAGTCTTGTTTTGTTAAGGCTTTATACATTCTTTATGAAGGTTTAGATTCCGTATCTTATAACCCTAATGCTGGATTCATTGAGATTGTAAGATTTGGATTTCGGTTCATCGGAGCTTGAGGCCTCCTCAATATTGGGAGAGCTCCATGCTCAGCAGTGGAATGCTAAAAAGGTTGCAGCTTGATATAATGTAGCGATAATAATCGTTTCAGCTGCAGCCTGTTAATAGTCTTCCACCCCAAAAGAAGACTAATAAGCTGAGCAACTAACTCAATGGAGCCTGTGATGTAAGGTTCGGCGGCGGTAAGGCTCGCGATGCGCTTATTAGGTAGCCATACTCGGCCAACGAAAGAAAATACAGTAAGCTGATCTAAGTATATTTAATATAGTCGACAATATTAGTGAGAGTTCAAAATAATTTTACTTAAATTTAAACTTTTGTTTATGGTTTTGAATGGGCTGTTACCGAAACTTTCATACAAATTCCCCAAAGTGCCTTTTACGTTTATGTCGCGTATTGTGTAAATGAACATAACTTTTTTGTTTATCACCCGATTGATATGAAATATACACTAATGTTACGGAAATTCATTCAACAATAAATCAGTAAACACATCATTCAAAGAAGGGAAAAGAATTTGAGAATGAAATATTAAGTTAAGGTTAATTATTGTACGCTTGAGATACCAACTTTCGAATCCATTTTATTTGCTATTGAGGGGTAGTTTTGAAAAAAGCTTAAATAGAATTCTTACTATGTTAGTAAAGATTACAAATACAAAATTATAAGTATATTACTCTGCACAAAAATATTCTGTACATCAAGTTTCGACACTCAATTTTCAAAGAGTTTCAAAGAAAATTGACATTTAAAGGGTGAATTTCGGGAAATTCTGAAACACGTATTGTTTTATTTTGGAAAGAAAATATTTATACCAAATTTAAAGAAAATCTATTGAAAAAATCCAAGTTTTCCATACAAATTTTCATCGCTCATTTCACACCCTTAAAGGGTGATTTTTAAAATTATCTATAGCCTAAATGTTAGCGAGGATCAATATATATAAAACAAAAAAAGTTTCATCAAAATCCGTCCAGTAGTTTTTGCGTGAAAAGCTAACAACAGACAGACAGACAGACAGACAGACAGACAGACAATAATTTCAAAACTTATATTTTTAGCTTCTGTTACTTATAAAAAGACCCCTAGAAGTATTTTTTTAAATTTATATGCAATGTACAGAATTGACCCTGCTTACAGTTTTATTATATGTATAGATATTCAAAAATACTCCCTTATAATCTTATATAAAATTCTCGGTCACAATGTTAGTTACCATACTCCTCCGAAACGGCTCTACCAATTCTCATGAAATTTTGTGTGCATATCGGGTAGGTTTGAGAATCGGTGAACATCTGTTTTTCATCCCCCTACGTGATAAGGGTGGCCCACCCCAAACATTTAAACACGGTACGGAGTTCACGGGGTCAGCTAGTATATTATATGCAAATTAATGAAACAAAAAAACTTAAACCCTATTTTTTAAAGATATTTTTATACATTTTTTTCCGATGACGCCCCAGAACGGGCCCATCTTCGGGAGAGTAGATGTGCTTTCCTGCACCTTCCGATGCTTACGACGGCATGCGGCCGCACACACACCGCCATCCTTCCCGGGGCTGTTGGCCGGACGGGTCGAGCTCCCACTCTCACCGCCCGCAACCCCGGAAGCCCCCTTTTGGTCGTCTCTTACGATCAGGCAGGGGTTACCGTAGCTCTGTTCTAAATCCTGAAGCTACAGGGAATAAAGATATTTTTACCTAAATTAGTGAACAAAAAACCTACTTGTATGAGAATCACACAGTTCTTCTTTCAATAGTGTAATGTAACTTTGTAATGTAATGTAGTGGGGGAAAGAAGGTAATTTGTAGATTAACTTGTATTGACGTTAAATACCCCATACTCCCTTATAATTTAGTAAAACGAAAAGAAATGAGATTTTTTTTATTTCTACTGTAAATTAAAATAAAATAGCTAAACTAACGCTAACGCTAGCACGACAACGGACAAGTTTATTTATCCTTATATCCAGGGTTTATAAAATTAAATTATGTCTGTGCTCCTCCGTTGGCAAGCAAAGCGAGTAACCGCGAGGGAAATCCCCCTTAAACTGCGGCAAGAGATTTACAAATTCAGAGATAAGCTCTCAGCGCCTTGCCAATTAGTACTGAGAGTTCTTACTACGCTGAAAGTCCTGAATGCATTGAGAGTTGGTAGCGCGAAGAGTTCCTAGCGTGGAGTAAATGAAAATGAAAAATTGTATTCAACGAGTGTTATTTTAATAAACTTTGTATACATTATTTCGTGGTATTATGAAGGGAAAGATATTGGTTTTATAGATTTTATTTTTTAGGCTTTCGGAGTTCATAATTGGTTAGAAGAATTTGTGTACATGTAAAAACTTTTTTAAATTATTATTTTAGAAAGTAAAATAAATATTGATTGTTCATGAAAATACATTTCTGCTTTCAATATACATACATATAGTTGATTTGTATATTATCATATAAATAATACATACATTTATTTTTAAAAATTTACGTTGCTTGTCACTAATAAATAAAATACTGCGACTCCTCTGGTTTTTCAGATGTCCATAGGCGACGGTGACCACTCACCATCAGGTGGCCCGTATGCCTGTTTGCTTTATTTACATAAAAAAATAACAGCTGATAAATTACGTATTAAAGTTCAAATGGGAACAAACAATCTACATAGTTTTAAGTACCCTGGACTGATACAGCCCGAACCACTCCATTAAAAAAAAAGACGTCAAAGTTCAAAACGAAATCAGAAGCATAATACTTAATCCATCTGAGAACAATTTGCATACGCATTGCAATGGTGTATGCGTGACGGCTGCAAAGCGTATTATTATTGTTCTTACTATTATTTACACAACGTGCATCGTAGCTTAACAATTTATTCTAAAATATTCCGGACAGAAACATACTTTAGATTTCTTTGAATAAATACATAAGATGAATCAATATGTACCTACTATATTGACAACAAAGATACTTGAGAATGTATGAGATTTGTTACAACTCATCAAGTAAACATTAACACAGCACTTGAATTTATTTTAGGAGTAATGATTAAGTATTAATGATTAAGTATTAATACAACAGAGAACTGAGATTTTTCCTCTGCAAAATAAAATCAGTAAGACTCGACTCTTTATTATTATACACTTGAATCCAGCTATTCATAGCTGCTACAATAACAATAATACTTTATACAACTGCTTAAACAATTAGCCAACAAAGCATCGCGTCATTACGGCTATTACAGCAATTTACGCAATTTACGTAAATGAAAGAGCAGCGCGTAATTATGAATAGCGTAAGGGTCACCACGGGCTCACGGGCGCATTCACTGCGTAATGCACGGGATTTCAACGTAACTAAAAGCATTCATATTACGGAATCAAATTTAGGTTTGCCGATCTGAATCGCGAATTCCTTGCCTGTTTCTAGGTACTTCGGAATTTTGCAACTTTTTGGAAATTTGTAAAGATTTTAGGTTATGTTGATTCAATCAAAGAACCAAGGCCAATTTTTTGTTGATAAAATTGGGAGTTTTACATTAATAAGTAGACTGCAACCCCTACAACCTGGTTTTCCCGTTACTCGGGATTTTATCATTTTAAGTATATTTAACAGTATAGAGCTTAAATTATTATTTTGAAAACAATAAGATGTGAAAACACCAATAAACTCTAGATAATGTTTCACGAACTTAAAACATCTCTAAATATTTCGTTGAAATTTTGCTGCCTGCAATAACGTGGATTACAATATAAATTGAGGTCAAATAGAAAAAATAAAACAAACTTCGATTCTGGCATATTTTATTTATTTATTAAAGAATAATATAACTAATTATTTGATCATAATTATGTTAATAAATGATTACTTATAAATTATAAGTAATCATTTATTAACATAATTATTACAATGCATAATAAAGGGGTCAGTACGGACCCCTGGCTGCTCATTTCAGAACACTGAACGTCGCATTCATGTAATTAGAGACTTTCATAATACGTAATTGAATTTATTCGCTAACGTATTTCCAAAGCAAGGGAAACTTTCTACTAGCTAAACCTTTTTGACGAGAATTTTAAATTTTTATAGATATTAAATGATGGTGTCTCACACGATCAGCTGTCACTTGTGACCATTATCAACCCATAGCCATTCTGTTATCTCAAATATATTATTATGTACTTTTTTTAAAAGAGTGCTGGGAGTTTTTTCCCGCCGCCTTTTTTCTCTCAGCTCAACATCTAGCCCAAACGGGCACCTAAAGGCGATGACCGGGAAAAAATGACATTCATTAAGCGAATATTTTGTATTCCTAATATGAAATAAATATTTTTTCTTTCTTTCTTTCTTTCTTTCTTTAAGTTGAAATCACTTTACAGAGATTTTCTAATAAATAATAATAAATTCAATTACGTGAATTAATGAAATACAGCATACAGCATACGTTGCTCTTTAAAGGAAAAAGAAGAGTAAATTTCTCACTTTTTTTCTTTATCAAGCAGTCGACGAGCATGTCATTGTCAACCAATGTAAAGTGGTCACCGCATAACATGGACATGAACATGAACATCTAGTCTCAAGAAATCTTATTTCTTGAGGTTGTATGCATTTTAGCTATTATTTTAGAGGTTGATTATCGCCGCTTTAAAGTTTTGTATATCAAAATACAACAGGATAATATCACGGCAGCCAATTGGTGCCGCTGTAGCTCTGCCACGCTTCTACTTCTACGACTTCTAGTAACTCTATACTATTTCATTATAATAATTACAATTCACTCAGTAGAAAATCAGGATTTTAAACTGATAATATAAATTTGATATTTATTTAAACCATTTAAAAATATTTTTTACAACAATGCTATTTACGTATCGTAAATAGCTGTAAAACTATAACTAAACAACATGAGATTTACGCGGAACTACATTTGCACTGCATTTAAGATCGGATGCCACGTTTATGTAATTACAAGCTTACATAATACGTAACCTAATTTTGGTTTTCGCATTTGATATGATATTTTCTGCTTTTTAATAGTAGTTCATAATTTCTAGACTTTTCACAATATTTTTTTAATGAATGAAAGTGAATATGACATTTTTGATAAGAATTTGAGATTTGGCTTCAGAAAACAGGCTAACGTCCACTACAGTTATATATTTTAAGTTTCTTAGACAAAACTTCTCAACCTGTCTTATATTAACCTGTCTTGTATGCATGTATGTATGTATATATGAAGATTTATTTGTGTGTATGTATATTGTATGTAAAAGATATGTACACTATTTACCATAATCCCCATGAATTTTCATCTTTCATTATAATGACTTCCGTTAGAATGAAGATTACCGAATCGCGCAATCTGCAATTTGTGGTAAAGAAGCATCCCAAACACGCTCTCAAGCGAGAGTCAAACAGTTTGAAAATCTAGCGGTTGAGAACAGAATTTTAATTGCGGCTAACTCTGAAAATCGTGATAATTTTTATGTAGTTCTCGAAATTCGTTCCGCATTTTTGCGTTATTCTTGTTCGTTTTTCTTCTTTCACTTTTAGCAAATAAACTCGGTGAATAAAACTGGGCTAACCTGAACATGAGTGCCGAAACTAAATAAATGCTGGATCAACTCATGTTTATTCACGTCCTTACAAAAACTTATTTTATTTCGAAAATTTCAGCGATTTAAAATTGTTTTAGATCCAACTCTTTTAGGTCCAAAAATATTCTTTGGAAACTTTCCGAGTGATTCTAACTCGCAATTGTTCTATAGATAAAATCAATGGACGTCTAAAAAAGTAATGACGTACTCATAGAATACTAAACTTGGCTGTAACTTTTTTTGTACCCCACTTCTGGACACGGGTTTCGCCCCGTAAGTATTAGGGAGGCCTAGAGTTTACTACGTTTAGCGACTGCTACATGCCGATAGCAACTGGCTTAACGTGCCCTCCAAAACACGGAAATGCTCATGGAATTTTGTCACTGGCATTCACCTATCTCAAATACAACTACGCTCACTTCTCTGGGCTGCATACATTTCTTACGTTCTACGATAGCCTCCGCCAAGAGCGGTACTAAAGAATACTAAACCTACCTAATACTGCTAATACTAAAGTTTTTCTAATTTAGATATATTTTTTAATAAGTAAACCGAACAAAAAGGCAGACGGGCCGCGTGGTGTTAAGCGATCACCGTCGCCTATGGACACGGGCAACGGGGCCAGGGGAGCCACCCGAGCATTGCCGGCTTTGAAGGAGAACTCTTTTTATAGCTTTCTTGAAGAACCCCATGTTATAGTTCACTGGGAATGCCTCAGCTGGAAGGTTGTCCCATAACCTACACGTCCGTGGTAAAAAGGTTTATTTTCAACGAAAATTAATATACTTATTTTCATTCGTAACATTGTTATATCCAAGAAACGTAGCACATTATGTTGGATGGTCGCCAATTCAAATTTCAAGCACCAATTTCTGTGCCATAACTCATGGCATATACCTTCGCATATAATATGTGATATATCATAGTGAATTTCTTAACCACGGTCATTTGTTTCCCAATTTGAACTAGCAGTATGGCCATAACTTTGCTGAAACGAGACATAGCTTTTGTGCTATTATACTTATTATATTTCACTACACCACTACTATCTTCACCAACCTGCATTGGAGCAGCGTGTAAGAGTAAGCTCCAGGCCTCCCTAATAATGGCGAGAGTCCTGAGCCCAGCAATAGGACGCGAAAAGAATTGCAGCCATACTTACTATAATACTACGCTAAAATATGACTTTACTCAAATTTATGGTGAAATACATACTAATATTAGGAAATTTAAAGATTCAATAGATTTTTTTGTAAAGAGGTAGTTGGGGGACTGGACAGAGACATAGGCTACTTTTAAGAAAACAACTCATATCTGTGGCATAAAACGTACAGTTGATCGGAGCCGCAGGTGGAAAGTTTGAAATAAAATAATATAACTTATATTTTCATTATTTAATAACGTTAAACGAACAATTATTGAACAATCGTAGACCTATGTATACATACATATATATATTTTATATTTTGGAAACAGCTTCAACGATTTTCACGAAATTTTGTACCCAGGGGGTTTTGGGCTTATAAATTGATCCAGCTAGTTTTAATTTTAAGTAATTGTCGTTTAATCAGTATTTTTAGCGATAATCAACTTAAATATAAACTGGAAAATATGACTCCTCCTGACATTTCCTCGTATTGGAGAGTATTTATAATACTGTGGCGTAGAACACCGTCAAACGTCATCCGCCAATTCGCAATTCAAACAATTAATTGACAATGTCGATTTGAAAGACCTCTATAAGAATTTTGTCGAATCGAATTAGAAGCTTCCTTGGCCTAACAGATATGTAGGCTGACTGCGGAGCTACAGACCCGGGTTCAAACCTCAATGAAGCATATTGCGATTTTTGTTAAATTTTTGTTAAATTATATTTTTGATAATTGCGAACTACGAGTATTTCAGATGGCTTTATTAAGTAACAATAAGCCAATGAGTGTTTTGTTTCAAATTAAACCAAGAAAATCAATCGTTTTTAACCGAGCAATGCTCGGTCGTCCGACTACTAAATCTTAATTTCTTAAATAGCTTACATCGTCAGAAATACTACAATAACGCATAAAGCTTCAAGCCGAACATTCAGCGCGATAACTCACGCACATACCTTCGCATGTACGCGATACATCATAGCGAGTTCCTTAACCCGATGTAATTTGTTGCCCAACTTGAACCGGCGCAATGGCCGTAACTTTGCAGTAACGGGCAATAGCTTTTGCGCTAATATGAAGGGCGTGGCTTGCGGTAACTGTTAGAAAGTACCTCCTGTGTAATTCTGCTTCTTTAGAACTAGTCTTACCATCATTTTTCATGTTCTACTATTGGCCATAAGCATAAGAATTAATAATATTCTTATGCCATAAGTCTTTTTGTATACTATGATATTATCCAGACAGTAGCGTACCATGCTATTCATATGCATTTGTAGACACGATACTGTGCTTGGACAAAAATGTGAACACAAAATATTTTTTGCAATTTATGACTTCAGTAAAATTGTGTTGCTTAGAGTTATCTTTTCGGCAAAGTTAGAATCTTTATGTAACTTATTTTACCTTCATAAAAGTTTCTATCAAGTACTAAAAGCTCCCCTTAGGCGGCCTATTGTAACTCACATTTGTCCGATATACTTAAACTTAAAGCAAAAACTAGATTCGTGTGCGCAGAGTGCATATTTTTAACGCACAACTATTATAATTATGTTCTAATATATTTTACTACGACACTAGAACTAGAACAAGACTAAACATACTAGAATAATAATAAAAGTTTTCTAATATTTTCATTCAGAAGCTCACATCATCAAAACCACGACATGTCGCCAGGTCAAACTTCAAGCCCTACATTCAGAGCCATAACTCACGCACATACCTTCGCATGTACGCGATACATCATAGTGAGTTCCTTAGCCCGGTGTAATTTGTTGCCCAATTTGAACCAGCGCAATGGCCGTAACTTCGCTGGAACGGGCCATAGCTTATGCGCTAATACGGAGGGTGTGGTTACTACTGGAAATATACTTCTATACAACAATGTTTCCCTGTAATTAGTAGCTACTCGTAACATAAAAATTACAGTGGTTATTTAAGACTACATAATTATATTTCGTGGGATAGTCTTTTTCGTACTTTTCTTTAATATGACTGACTAATACAAAATAATCCGTATCATGATTTACTGTTGTGTACATAACAGTTAATTAAGATAGAAACAAGTAGGTAAAAGATCAATTTCTTTATAGGTAATTAATAAAAAACTAAATATTATCACAAAAGTGAATTAGTTAATTAATTTTGACGACCCGAGTGGTGCAATGGTTACCATGCCGGACTGCCAATCAGAGGGTCCCGGGTTCGATTCCCTGTGAAACAGAAATTTGAATGATGAGTTTAAATTTCTGATCTCGGTCTGGGTGTTTGTGTTTCTGTCTTTGTATGTGTCCATGGCACACACGACACAGGGTATACCTACCCTACTGTGGGGCTATGAGTGTGAAACGTTATTTAAAAAAATATTTTACTAGGTTGACAAAGTAATTTTCTTCCCCGCAGGAGGTTAATGTAGAGAAAAATATAAAATGTTCCCGCGCATACAGCGTCATCGTCGTAGATTTGTAGTCTATGATAAATTTTGAATCCATGAATGAAGCAAGCTGTCAAGAGAAAGGATTATTGAAGAGAGTTTAAAATAAAAATAGTTTCGTTAAAATAGGAAGTACTGGAAACCTTAATATTATTTTTGTGGATTTCGAGTCGACATCGCGTTTATAACATTAACTTTCGTTTCTTATTTTACAGGTAAATTTTTCACACGATGACTTTTATTTGTCCAAGTAAAATATATGTAATAAAATAAGACAATAAATCCTTATATTACAGAGAAACTCAATTGTAATTTTATTGACGGTGTCGTCCAGCACAGTCGTCCAGCACACTGCAATATTAAATTATAAATATACAAATGTACTCTAGCTCAACGGATACGAAGCGACCTCCAGTTTATAGATTAGCACAGCAATGGTATCCTAGATCTCGCTACGGGTTGGGTGCCGATGATCATACATAGGTTGCAGCTACAACTAAACAGCAAATGATCTGCTTACCCATTTGTTGGTACTTTTTATATGAAGCATTTTACTAAATAACCGCCGTATGAACCCTCACCGCCGGATCGCACGCGAAGGAAACATCTCGCTTTATTTCCTCGAGTAATACCTACTGGTTGGTGAAAGCCGTCATCAACATGCTCTTCATACTAATATGCTCGATGCGATGTTAGTTTAACAGCCTCCATCAATCTTGTCCTTTTCATGGGATAGTATTACTTAAATTTGAAGTGTCAATGACGCTATTTGTAACTTTGTTTACACAAACCTCGCATCTTTTGCAACGATCCTATGATTTGATCAATATGAACAAGTTTGATACAAAAAAGCCAAGATATCAAAATGCCAAGAGACCTGAAAAGAAAATTAATTTATCTAGATTCAGTCTATAAAACGAGCAATTAAAACGGAATATAAATATTTCATTTTTATTTGTGAATGCTAATTTATTTGGGATCCTATGAATAAAATTGAGGGCGAATAAAAAGTTATCGAATACAATAATAACAACTATTTCAATGTTTTGAAGCTGTACGAGTAAATGTACGATGCAAAAATAGGTTTGTTGCAATAAAGACATACGACTACTAATCGCATACATTTTGAAATACAAGAAACTTATTTTTTGTCTCCCTAGGATAAATATAAATACAAGTAAATTTATTTTATCTGAACATGAAATGACTATTGGTATGACAAAAATATTTTTACATACAAAAATACATTCCTAACAGACACAGATAAGCTTGAAGGCCCTAAACATATTCAAATAAGGTATGAGTAAACTTTCTTATAGCCAACAAAGTTATTGTGAGGCATAGATAAACTTGAGACCTAAGCATATTCAAATAACATCGTGAACATAAAATATCAAGACTATGATGCCAATAACTTTTGCTCCAACCATATTATACTAAAAGTTATCTAAGAACGTCAAAGGGCTGATATTCATTGTGTCTAGATATAGTGTTTTTTATTATTGTACACATATAATGATATTTGTGTACAGGACACGTTATCTTTATATTTATAATAGTGATCTAGCCTGGCTTCTCTCAGGTGATTTGAGTCTATATTATGATTATAATAATCCTATCCACTCTGGCAGTACTAAAGTTATTTAAGTTCTATAATAATCTAAAATTATGTAATAATTCTAAACTCTTGTGTGATTGAGCAAAAAAAAAACATCCAAACATGAAAACTTTCACATTTATTATATACGTTTTATTAGAGAAACGAACAAGAAAGCGTGAATTTTAAAATTTTCTGCAACCCATAGACATAAAACACGCAGCCAGGTCTTGTCTGAGGCAGTATGAGTTGCGCTGCTACTTCAGAGACTCATACTCGAGTCCATCCAGCCGGTAACCGCAACACTTCACCGAAAAACGGAAGAATTGTATAAAGGCAGAAATGGGTGCAGTCGAAGTCAAGTACCACCCGGTCGGATCATGCATACATAATACATTCCTGTCTGTACTAACTCATCACTCATCACTAGGCCCAAGCTACTGTAACCAAAAACATCAAATTTCGGTATGTTAGTAGGTTCTTTTTACAGCGTAGACACCCACTAAAAAGTTTTAATGTTCCAGACCTGAGTAGCGGCTGAAAGTTTATATGTAAAAACTTTTTTATATCACTCGATGCATGTCTTCTTGGATAAAATGATGAGACACCTGTTTCAGATTTTTCTTATATAATCTCCTAAGGGTATGTATAGCATAATAATAATAATAATAAAATAACTAAATATACAGACTTAGCGATCGAAATAAAAACTCAGTGGAAAGTAGAAAAAGTTATAACCGTCCCAATCGTCCTCTCAACTACTGGAGTCATACCTCAAACTCTTCACACAAGCCTCAAACTATTAAACATTCATTCTCATACATACGTCACCTTACAGAAAGCAACTATACTTAATACATGCAGGATAGTCAGAAAATTTTTATCGATGGATACGACCACACCAACTTTCATGCTTGGCTAAGGCCCGCACGTAAGTGTTGATATACCCCTTTATGGGAGAAAAGCAAAAATAAAATAAAAATAATAATAATAATAATAATATAATAATATATGATACGACCGAGGATGGTATCCGCCACGTGTTACCACATAACAACATTAAAGTGTCTCAAAGGGGCCTCTACGTGTTGGACCTATGTCCCCACGCAAGCCTTCCAAATGACCGGGTCAAATTACATCTTCGACCCGTGACCTATAAGGAGAGATACATAATAATAATAATAATAATAAAAAGCTTTATTTAATTCCATACAGATTGGATAACTTAATATTAGAGATATAATAATATAGGTATGAATAACACAATTTGATTCAATTAAATTAGCAAAAAAAATGCATTAATTAATTCATTTAAACTATGATAAGAATGACACAATTTGATTCATTTGAATTAATAAAACATGCATTAATCTATTCATTAAAACTATGATAACAGTAATAAATTATGATAATATTTAATTGGATGTAATTATTTTTTAAGATTGTAAATTAACTAAACATTGTCAATCATGTATGGACCCCCTGTGGGTAAAAGCCTCCTCCAAAGATTGCCACTTCTCTCTATTTTTGGCTATTTGAAGCCAGCCCCGTCCTGCCGTTCTTGTAATATCATCAGACCACCTGGTACTGGGTCTGCCTCTAGCTCTGGTACCTCTTGGTCCTGTCCATTTTTGAACCCTCAGTGTCCACCGATTATCACCGTACCTCGCCACGTGACCTGCCCATCTCCACTTTCTTTGGAGAGAATAGGTAAGAGCATCTGTTAAGTTGGTTTTTTTCCGGATAATTGTGTTTTTTACTGTCTTTTAATTTGATACCCAGGTAGCTTCTCTCCGTTCTCCTTTGGGTGGTCTGAATTTTGTTTCTAGTGTTGAGGTCATATAACCAGGTTTGACAGCCGTAGGTGAGGCAAGGAAGGATCACAGAATCCATGACTATTTTTTTGGCAGGTAGTGGAAGCCGCGATTTGAATATCGCCTTATGAGCCCAGTAGTTCTTCCAGGTGATTGCTACTCAGCGATTTACTTCCTCAGTATTTCGTTCTTTGCTGAATGAAATCTGCTTGCCCAAGTATATGTATTTATCTACAAACTCTATAGAAAAGTTATTTACAGTGATGGGTATCCTGTAGTGGTTAGTCATAACTTTTGTTTTATCCAGGTTCATTTCCAATCCAACTTTAGTGCTAGCTTGTTGAAGGTCATTCATCATACTGTTTAGTTGGCATGAAGATTCAAGATGTACAGCGTACCCTTGCCGCCCCCAGAAGGTTCTCGACCCAATGGGAAGCGTCAAGTCTGGCATTACGGGTCAGCGGACTGGGATGGACTCCGGGAATTCCTGGCTTCCTACCCCTCCAGGGGTAGAACAGCTGTGCTTCACCTCGGGTGATCCTAGCACGTGTGCGGAATCGATAGCCGATGTGATACGAGAGGGCATGCTTGGTTTTATTCCCAGCTCTTCAGTATCCATCGGCGGGCGAAACAAGCCCTGGTTTAATGGGTCTTGCGCTAAGGCTTCAAGCCTTAAGCAAGAAGCGTTTAAAACCTGGGCTGATGTGCACGCGCGCAACGACCCCGAAACGTCTAAGCTTCGAAAAAAATTCAACGCTGCCTCCCGTTCGGCAAAGAAGCAAACAGCCAAGGCGAAGTTTAGGCACATCGGTAGAATTGGCCAGCGTCTATCAAGCTACCCTTGCGGGAGTCGAGCTTTTTGGTCGCTGGCCAAGGCTGTCGAAAGTAACTTCTGTCGGTCGTCTTTACCATCTTTACGGAAACCGGACGATACTCTGGCTCACACGGCAAAAGGGAAGGCCGATCTCCTGGGTACCCTGTTTGCCTCAAACTCGACTCTGGACGCGGAGGCGCCGCACCGCTGACCATCAGGCAGTGTGAGAGCTCGATGAAGGACGTGCGTTTCACTCAAAAGGCCGTCAGACGAGCTCTGCAAGCCCTCGATGTCAAGAAGTCGAGCGGGCCGGATGATATCCCCGCGATCGTACTAAAGACGTGCGCTCCCGAGTTGGCTCCCGTCTTAACGCGCTTATTCTCGCTTTCCTATACCACAAGTAAAGTACCGTCTTCGTGGAAGGTAGCCTTAGTACACCCAATTCCGAAAAAGGGTGACCGCAGTGACCCGTCCAATTACAGGCCTATTGCGATAACCTCCCAGTTCTCTAAGGTGATGGAGCGTGTTATAAACACACAGCTCCTTAGGTACCTCGAGAGACATCGGTTGATCAGCGATCGTCAGTACGGCTTTCGCCAGGGCCGGTCGGCCGGTGATCTCTTGGTGTACCTCACACACCGCTGGGCTGAAGCCATCGAGGGTAACGGGGAGGCTTTGGCAGTCAGCCTGGATATCGCAAAGACCTTTGACCGGGTCTGGCACAAGGCCCTTCTCGCGAAGCTTCCATCTTACGGTCTTCCCTTGAGGCTATGCAACTGGTTGGCTAGCTTTTTATCTGAGCGGCAGATTAAGGTCGTTGTTGACGAATGCTGCTCAGATATGAAGCCCATTAACGCCCGTGTTCCCCAAGGCTCGGTGCTGTCCCCTACACTATTCATTCTGCATATCAATGACATGCTGCAACAATCACGCAGTATACATTGCTATGCAGATGATAGTACGGTGAACGCACTATACACCTGTCGAGCCAATGCCTCTAGGTCACAAGTGGAGGAAAGCAGAATCAAACTTGTGTCTGAAGTCGAGAACTCTCTGGAGCGGGTCTCGGAATGGGGTCGACTTAACCTTGTCGAGTTTAACCTCACGAAGACACAAGTTTGCGCGTTTACCGCTAAAAAAGCCCCATTTGTTATAGCGCCCCAGTTCAAGGGCACCGCGCTCACCATCGGTGAAAGCGTCGGTATCTTGGGAGTTGACATTACGAGTAAAGTGCAGTACCGAAGTCATTTGGAGTACAAAGCCAAATTGGCATCAAAAAAGCTTGGTGTCCTCAACAGAGCGAGGCAGTACTTCACTGCGGGGCAACTCCTGACGCTGTATAAGGCCCAGGTCAGACCCCACATGGAGTACTGCTCCCATCTCTGGGCAGGAGCACCGAAGTACCAGCTACACCCATTTGACTCTGTTGAAAAGCGCGCAGTCCGAATCGTCAATGACCCAAGATTGACTGACAGGCTAGAACCGCTTAGCTTGCGAAGAGACATAGGCTCGCTCTGCGTGTTCTACCGACTTTACTATGGTGAGTGCTCCGAGAAACTCTTCAAATTGATGCCTACATCACCATTCCATGATTATACCA
The DNA here is from genome assembly GCA_911387765.1 of Pyrgus malvae. Lineage (NCBI taxonomy): Eukaryota > Metazoa > Arthropoda > Insecta > Lepidoptera > Hesperiidae > Pyrgus > Pyrgus malvae. Next base: position 25,554,370 of record OU426959.1, read on the forward strand.
CCAGACGAAGGTTACAGTTCCATCGGCACCATCTGGACTCGTGGCGGTCCTCCACAGTCCGCTTTGCACGCTCCTTTTTACCACGGACGTGTAGGTTATGGGACAACCTTCCAGCTGAGGCATTCCCGGTGGACTATAACATGGGGTTCTTCAAGAAAGCTGTAAAAAAAGCTCTCCTTCAAAGCCGGCAATGCTCGGGCGGCTCCCCTAGGGTTGCCCGTGTCCATAGGCGACGGTGATCGCTTAACATCACGCGGCCCGTCTGGCTTATTGTTAGGTTTATTTATAAAAAATAAAAAAAAAGAGTGAGAATAATTTATTTGTTAAAAATAATGTATTTCATCGTACCTAATGTAACGGAAATTACAATGAAATATAATATTTATACTACTATAATAATTGTAATGTATAATAATTGTAATAATTGATTAACGAGTGATAAGGACCGCGGTTTTTGATGCGACCGATACTGGGTTCAAATCCTCGGCGCGCACCTCTGACAAACAAATTTGTAAGAAGTCAGTCTCAGAGTGAACTGAACTTGCAAGTTCAGCAATACCCACTCAATCATTGCACCATTGCTTGCACCCACTTACCAGACCACGACCAGACTTAGATGAAACGATCATCAGCTTCCAAAACAACATTTCATACGGTGTCAGGCAAGATTTAGGCTTGCTTGAGTATGTGCTCAACTAACACAGCGCAGCCTGCATGCTCGTCTGATGCTCTATTAAAGCGAACAAAAAAGTCCTATAAGCGAGTGAAACCGCCATTAGCTACTACCAGCTAGTATACAACAAAGGTGCCCTTGTAAGAGAGTACAACAGTATAGGTCAACAATGAGAAGCAAGATTGTAACGAACAATTCCCGTATAAAGAACAAAAAATTTCCTGCCCAGGAGCGTACAGGTCGCACTTACAGCAGTTAACTAAGAAAAAGTTGAGTAAGAGCAGAGCAGCAAGCAGTACATTATTAGAACAAATTTGAAATATCTCTCTTATTTTATTAAAAACATGTACACCAACCAGTGTTAAGAAGATGCATTTTCAATTTCTCTTCTTGGCCTAGATGTTTGTGTTCATATCTTTGTGTGCATCCATGGTAACCAATATACAAGGAATCTTAAAACAAATTATAAATAAGCAATAAAGCGGTAATTAAAAAAATTAAATAATTAAAATTACTTCACAACGCAAAATGGATCCTTTACACTTTACAGTAGTTATGGTAACAATTCTTACAATCAATCTTCTATAGCTTACTCATTGGCCGACGCGCACGTACCTTACGACCTACATTCTTCGTACGATACATTGTATTTTTAGATACATTTCTTTTTATCTCGGAATATATTTTTGTGACAACTGCGTCTTAGGCCGTTTTTACACGACCGCTGTGTACTAAAGAGGCTTTTTGTTTTACTTTGGAACGATGTATTTCATTTGTCATTCGTCTTCAGGTAGTACGTGAATTTTTATGAAAGCTTTTGCTCCTGACATGATACTTTGACACAGGTACCTAGAAAGCGAGCTACTAAAATATTTGTGAGCTTGGAGCACGAATTGAGCGATGTATCTTCTTACTTTGGAACGTAGGTTTTTTGTTACAGAGATAAATTTTATCTTTAGACTATAAATCAAATATTGAGATTTTTTTTTATTTAATGATCCTTTTTTTTTGAAATGGTAGTGAGATTTTCCCAAAAAGAAGACCTGATGTATAACCATCCATTTATCCATCCATCAGCCTTTCATAATCCACTGCTGGACATAGGCCTCCCCTAACGTTCGCCCCTCCTCCCGGTCCTGCGCCTTCTGAATCCAGCGGCTTCCCGCTACTTTCTTTAGGTCATCAGTCCACCTGATTGGAGGGCAGTATTTGCTACTTTTGTCGAGACGTGATCGCCATTCCAGGACGTTCCTTACACATCGGTTGTTGGTCCTCCTAACTATACGGTATGCTTCTTGAATACGGCTGTGAATTCAAGACGTGTGAATCACTTTGCCCGTACCTACGTAAAATGCAAAATCTAGCTGCAACACTTTTTGCGTCCCACTGCTGGGCACGGGTCTCTCCCCATTATAGAGTGGCCTGGAGCTTACTCCACCACGCTGCTCCAATGCGAATTGGTGGAGATGTAGGTTAGTGGCCAACCCGCTGTTGGATGTTTTCAAACCGCCCGTAAGGCCTCCGACTAAGTTTAACGACTGTTATCTACCTATAAAAACCGGGACCGACGGCTTGACGTGCCCTCCGAAGCACGAAAACGCGCATGAAATTTTTGCCACTAGCGGTCACTGATCTCACACCCGACCGCGCCATTTTTGCTTAGCTGCATAGATCGCTGGCGTTCTATGCTCGCCGCCGGGCCATGCAAAATACAAAATACTTGACCAAATTATTTATTTATAGCAATTCACGAGGTAACAATAGACCGAGCGGCAGAAGGCTGTAAAGACACGAGACAGCGGAGATGCCTCCCTGGCGGAGATCCAAGCGATAACTCACTTCTGCTTCACTGCGACCGCCACCTTCGTCCTCGCCGTGATAAAGGTTTTGGATCCATGCCCACGGGACCCTGAGATATTAATTTTTTATAGCAGTGGTACCAATCATCCAGTAAATTTGTGCAAAGTTTATAAACCTTTTGTGTTGAAATTTTACCGTTCAAAATATATTTATAAAATAAAAATGTAAAAAAACGCTTTTAAACACATCAAAATAAAAAGTGCATAATAATCCTTAATATAAGCAAAAAAATACTAGATTTATTATGAACAAATCGAGGAGCGCTCTATGCCATATTTGTTGTATATCGCGATCCACGCTTTTTTCACAATTAGTATTGGGCTAAATGATAGTGAAGAGATGTATTAGCACTAATAAGCCAGCATACGCAGACAGCGTGGTTGTCTAACTTGCTCGTAAGAGCAACAAAGAATACGTAAGGAAATTATTTAATCCTGTCGATCCTAATCAGGATAATGAGATTAGCTTATGAAATTATTATACTGCCACTGATCCTTGATAAGTCTAAAGTTTAAATAAATTATTTTCGTTTAAAGTAGGTCAAAATCGAGTCTAAAGGAGTCGGCTACGTACATACAAACAAACATGCAAGTGAAGCTAGTAAAATCGTGTTAAAAATAAGTCGAGACAATACATGACCACTGACATTATCTTCAAAAATACTATAGATAAAATTTAACAAACTTTTAAGATTAGGTTTTTATGTGAAGTAAAGAAAATCTAATATGAAGTATTAAATGACAAAGACAAAGGCTTTTATTTGCAGAAATATGGGTATTCACAAAATGTATATAGGTCGGATAGGATTAATAAGTCACCTTATAGGTAGAAGTTTTAACAAAAACCGGCCAAGTACGAGTCGGACTCACGCACGAAGGGTTCCGTACCATTATTAATAAAAAATCACGTTTATTGTATGGGAGCCCCTTGAAATATTTATTTTATGCTTTTTTTAGTATTTGTATAACAATAGCTGTAACAGAAATACATCATTGCCTTTGATTATCCATAGAAATAATTGCATTAAGATTGAATGAAAAGTAAATTGTGGTTTACGATTTATGACGTATTAAAAAAAACTACTTACTAGATCTCGTTCAAATCAATTTTCGGTGGAAGTTTGCATCGTAATGTACGTCATATTTTTTTTTTGTTTTATCATTCTCTTATTTTAGAAGTTACGGGGGGGACACATTTTACCACTTTGGAAGTGTCTCTCGCGCAAACTATTCAGTTTAGAAAAAAATGATATTACAAACTTTAATATCATTTTGAAGACCTATCCATAGATACCCCACACGTATGGGTTTGTAGAAAAATTTTTTTTGAGTTTCAGTTCTAAGTATGGGGAACCCTTAAAATTTATTGCTTTTTTCTATTTTTGTGTGAAAATCTTAATGTGGTTCACAGAATACATCTACGCACCTAGTTTCAACAGTATAGTTCTTATAGTTTCGAAAAAAAGTGGCTGTGACATACGGACGGACAGACAGACATCAGGAATCCTATATAAGGGTTCTGTTTTTTGCCATTTAGCTACGGAACCCTAAAAATTGTCGTTTTTTCTAAACTCATAGTACTACGCATCTTGCGCCGCACCAATGTCAAAACTAGGGAAACCAAGTTCAAATCGATGCATTTCTTCTTCTGAAGTTACTTATGACCCAGTCACAACGACCCAACAATTTTAAACGTTCGGCACCATGACCTTAGGGTTTGATTATTGTCCCACGAGTCCAAGAACCTAGCATCTGCTGTCAACGAGAGCGCTGAGAGGGCCATTTTCTGAGCGACTATTACACACCTTCCCATTTGTAAATAGATTTGTTCAGCTTTAATACAAAATCATAGCGAACATCGTCAAAACCATCCTTTCACTTGGCTGATTTTCAAATGTGTTTCTCTTACACTAACTTCAATGGAAGCACTGTGAGCACTGACAATGTTTACATCGCCAATAACCCATAAAGAATTAGCCGCCACTTGGGTCTTTGATGTCGGTTCGTTTATCTCTCCCTTCTTTCTTTGTCTGACGCCTCTGAGCTTCACAAATGAACTCGTACAACTACTGTTGTTATGTTTATCTTTTATGGAAGTAAAGTTAAGTCTGCTCTTTGTGTGCTGTCGGCAAACAGCCGCGGCGACTCGAAACAAATGTTTTTACACTGTTCGAGTACATAGCATTTTATTATAAAAGTAATCCAGGGTGAAGTTAAATAAGAAATAAAAATTAAATCTATATCTACGAGTATACTAATATTATAAAGAGGAAAGAATTGTAATTTTGTGTGTATGTTTTGTAATGAATAAACTCAAAAACTACTATTCCCATTAGAAAGATACATTCAGCCTAAGTAACATAGGCTACTTTTTACCGCGGGAAAATGCTTCATTTCTACGTTTCAACGTACTAAACGTCATAGGGATAAAATCATAGGGATTTTAATATTATTTTTTTCAACCTTTTTTTATGTCCCATTGCTGGGCACAGATCTCTTTCTCACACAATTCAGAGGAATTTAGGCCATAGTCTACCACGCTGGCCAAGTGCGGATTGGTGGACGTCATGCTTTCGAGAAATTATGGATTTCTCTCAGGCATGCACGGCGATGGAAAACATTGTAATCAATGAAATATCACAATATTTTCCATCACCGTGGAGCAGCGATAAATTTTAGTATATCAATATATTATCGTCTTACGTCGTAATTCAAATGGATGGAAGAAAGTAAGAGATATAGCCTGGAATAGCACATATGCTATTTTTTTATCCTATGGGGCCCATTAAACGGGTCCACGCGAGCGAAGCCGCTGGCGGAAAGCTAGTTAAATACAGAGTTTATTGATGACTGTGTACAGAACATATGATTATTTATCTTACCGGCTTTACTCACTATACATTTCAGGGAAGCACAACTTGTTTTGGACATCGTGAATAGTGTTTGGCGCAGCCTCCCGACAGCCAACTACGACGGCTCATAAAGAAGGACCTCGTTCAGGCCCGAAACTAATCGGACTCCTTCAAAAATGTATTGTGAATTTTGGCTATGTTTTATTTATCTGTGAATTTCAAATAATATACTATATTATTACGATATTCGAGATTACGATACTTCTCATAATCGTAATTACTTCGCTTGATACTAAATACGGAGGTAAGACCTCGCAGAACATTAGTATTTGTACACACAGTCGATCTAAGCCCTCACTTTATCTTGTAAGCGGTTGACAAGCGTACCGGGCGCGGGCAACTTTCGGATTTAGCTCGACCACTAAAGCGCCACCAGAGTGTATTCATTCTGAATGCAGAGCCGTTTTAGACTGCCATTTTGAATCGCTACTGTTCTGTATTACTCTTCTGTTCGCTAATATTATGATTTCATTAGTGTTACATAAGTTATATTACACATCGAACGATTGCCAATCGAGGGATCCCGTGTTCGATTCCCAGTGAAACAGAAATTTTAGCAATGACTTTAAATTTCTGTTCTCGGTCTGGGTGTTTGTGTTTCTGTCTTTGTATATGTCTATGATAACCACGATACAGGGTATATGTGTATACCATTCTGTGGGGCTATGAGTGTGAAGCGTTATTTAGGTTCAATGAATATTTTATTTTAGCTGTAGAGGTTCGATGATTAATGAATATTTAATTGTAACGTTTTTGAAACATTAGATTTTTTACTCACAGTCGATCTAAGCTCTCACTTCTTGTAAGCGGTTAACAAGCGTAACAGGCGCGGGCAACTCTGTGTCTTTATGCGACCACTAAAGGGATGCCAAAGTATTTTCTTTCTGAATGTGTACCATTTGAGACCGACATTTTAAAATACCTAGATATGATATCTTTATATCAGTACTAACATTAGTTTTTAAGTATTCATTGTCACTGTCACTAACAACTATGGACTTGTTCCGAAATAAAAAATCATTACTATTATTATTATTAAATTACTCCGCTTACCTTTACCGTTACTATAAAGAGGAAAGATTTGATTGCTTGTTTGCATTGAACAGGCTTCGAAACTACTGGACTGATTTCAAAAAACCTTTTACTGCTGAACATTAACTATAGAATATTTTCAAAAACGTTAGGGAACCGTATAAAACTTCGATGATGTTTGAAAAAAATTACGTATATTTCTTTATATCGCGTACGCTACGGATGTTATTGACAAATAGATCAAAGTCATGTACTATACTATATTATACTATATGACTTACTACTATACTATATGTCATTATATCGACACTATTATGTCACAAACAGTGCATAGAAAGTAAAAAAATGTTAATGTCAATGATTGCCATATCATGTTACACATTAATTAGAATTTATAACATTCGCTCACTTTAATTAAAATAATTATAACCCTTTGACTCCAAAGCCTATTATAAAATGAATCATTTAATACATAAGTACTTCCGTTTTCCATCTTTTTCACACTTTCACTTACAACGTATACGTTCAACTCATTCATGTTCGTGGCCTTTGAATAATTAAGTCGATACACAAGGCCTCTTTATGTTGCTACCATTTTAGACGTAACCACAAGCCAGCATTGTTATACTCATAGTAGGTGAGGGAGTTATTTTTGTATTGAATTCACACGTTCATTACAAAGCCACCTTATTCTTAAAACTATAACTATATTATTATATAAGCTAAACAATCTATACAGATATTTTGGTAATACCAACGGATAGTAATTATGTGTTAATGCCAAAACTCACAACTAAACTATTTAGGTATGTAGGCCATAGTCCGCCACGCTGGCCAAGTGCAGATTAGTGGACATAATACCTTCGAGAAATTATAAGTTTCTCTCAGGAATGCACAGCGATGGAAAACATCGTAATCAATTAAATATCACTATATTTTACATGGCCACACTTACATGAGGCGACCACCAGCCTCTGGGGTAGCAGCGCAACTGTATACGACCTCAGACAAAACTTACCTATGCTTGCATGAGGTTGTATGTAGATGTCCATGGGCTGCAGCGACCACTTAACACCACGTGGCCTGCATGCTCGTCTGCTACTCCATTCAAATAAAAAAAACACCATAGAGAAGCGATGAAATGCGCACATTATAAATCTATTTTTCCAGAGATGCGCACCGAGGATTTGAACCCGGCATCTCGCGCATCGAAGTCCGTGGCCCTTACCACTCGGGCACCGCTACTCTGTTTATATTTACAACTGAAAAATAAGCTATTATCTTATTTCTCAAATTTCGCGCGTTCCCTGTGGACAAGCTCTCCTCCTGGTACAATGTGGGTTCATTGGAACAGCGTGGCGGAGTAAACCCCAGGCCTCCGCAATAATAAGGAGAGATCCACAATGATAAAGAAACTAATCCTCTTTCAATACTTTTAAGGCAGGACAACGTCTGCGGGGTCTACTAGTGACTGTATAAAAATTTGGTCAGTGTATAGCTGATCTAAATAACAGTTCTACTTAAAACGTTCTTTTGATTTGGCTTTCCACTACAGTATCTTTTTTGAATGCATTTACTTTTTAAGACGAGCCTACCACTAGAACCAATAGAGCTAGCAGCCGAAGCGTGTACTATTAATATTGAAAGAAAAACACCTATTCGATAGCCTGATCGAATATGCTTTAGATACCAATACAATTTAGAATACAAGACTATAAGTACAACAACTCAAATTGATTGTGGTTGGAAGTTTTATGTATGACCGCCAGTGACAAATTACTTCACATCCGTGCTTCGGGGCAAATGATAAGCTCCGAGTTCACGTTACTCCAGTTTGTTATTGATTTATTTAATTAGGCGTATTGCTGCAACCCTTTTTGCGTCCCACTGCTGGGCACGGGTCTCTCCCCATTATTGGGGAGGCCTGGAGCTTACTCCACCACGCTGCTCCAATGCGGGTTGGTGGGGTGCGGGTTAGTGGCCAACGCGCTGTCGGGTGTTTACAAACCGCCCATAAGGCCTCCGACAAGGTTTAACTACTGTTATCCATCAACAACAACCGAGACCGACGGCTTAACGTGCCCTCAGAAGCACGGAAAAATTCATTTTTTTTTGTATACCTCATATTTTAAAACAGGGCTGAAGTTTTTCTCCGTCTGCTCTTTTCTTCAGCTCAGCATTGCCTAAGCGCACCCAGAGGAGACAGAACAAAAAAAACTAAGAGTTTGTAAATGAACCTTACAGTGAATAAAGAATATTTCATTTCATATTTCATTTCATTTCATTTGCTACTAGCGGTCACACATCCCACACCCGACCGCACCCGTTTGGCTTAGTTGCATAGATCGTTTGCGTTCTACGCTAACCGCCGGGTCATGCGCACTTCAATTTAGATTAGGCGTTTACTTCCCACAAGCCCGCATCGGAGCAGCGTGATGGAGTAAGCAGTATTGGGTTCCTTAAGAAAAAATCTTAAGAACGTAGTAATTAAACTATTCCTATTTACTTTCACAGATAGAAGAAAATTCGGTACTTTAATTATTCAAGCATTGAAGTTGCCCTGCGGTTTGTGTAGAACGGAAGGCATCTAGATAAGCAAAATGGGTGTGGTCGGATATGATAACTACGAGTAACTATCTGCGAGTTTCCGTTGTACGCATGGAGGGACGGCACAACACACGTTATTGATAGATAGCAGTCAACACACCAACAAAATGCGAGCTGAGAAATACGTTGGTTCCTCATTAGTCAGCTCACCCGCTCGCCGCGCCCTCTGCACACGCGGGACTAATTTCATTAACATTTAGATTCAGCGCCCTCTCGCACGTGGTCGGATTTTAACAAACTCATATTGCGCTAGGGATTTGCTTTTTGATTCGATAAAATGTTTCTGTTTCGTTCTGTAATTAGAAAAGTTGTAACGATGTTTCAAGTGTTGAGTTTGAATTGATTTCAAATTATGCATTAACAATTCAAAAACATTAATATTAGGTAAGTACTGCAATTGATATGTTTCATTCATAATTTTATCATAAACCAATCGTAACAAACAGAAATATCTCATAATACTTTATACTAAAACACAACAATTTCTTTTTAAAAACTTTGGTACATCAGAAAGGAGCAGTCATACGTCAGAATGAAAAATGGTGATTGTTGTCATAAAGACTACTCGTGTCAAGTAAAATCTAATAGTTACTGAAATACATCCAAGGACAAGGCATTCATTCGTATGCAATTTTTTTATTCTCTTCTCAATTAAGGTTCAAGATTCAGAAAAACAAGAGAGTAGAGAATTCAGTCATTAAATTATTCAAGCTCTTTGCCGTCTAACACTTTGCTCATTAACAAACGGATAAAATTGTGAACCAAGTACGATGATTCTTCGTTAGTTCGCTACGCTCGCTCGCGGCGCCCTCTGCACACGCAGGACTTATTTCATTTCTATTTAGATTCAACGCCCTCTTGAACGTACACAGAATTTAACAAACTCGTATATTGCACTGGGAATTTGCTCCTTGACTCTTTGAATTTTTTTGTTACATTTGAAATTAACGAAGCTGTAACAACGTGTTATACTATTGGAATCATTCAGACTCTCATTATCAATTCTCAATCATTTAGGTTTCATCGCTACGTTTACTTATTAGTTCCCCCTGGTAATTGATTTGAAGCGCATATGGCCCAGCGGCTAGCGTAGAAATCTTGTATAATCCTGTCGTTAAAATTATGGGTACCAATAATGGGTAATAAACATAGACATGAAAATTAAAACTCATCATTCAAATTTCTACCTCTTTGGGAATCGAATTCGGAAAACCTTTATAAGCAGTCCAGCATGGTAACCGTCGTCGTCAAAATCTAAATCAATAAATACGTTCAAAATAATCATAGTGCGGCAGTTACATAACTAAAAGTTTATTTATTTATTTATTTATTTTCATTGATTAGAACGGATTGCTCCAGTTACACTAATCAGTTAATTTAATTACATTTAAATACTAATAATATGATTATTACAATTTAAAATAATTACAAAGAAATGTCAAACAAATAATTCAATTTAAAAAAATGTCGAAATTTAACTAACAAATAAAAAATAAATATAAAATTACAGAGTAAATCAAATTTAAAATTAAAATTAATTACATCAAACAAATTAAAATCAACTCAACAAATTAAAAAGTGTCCTCAGCTTAGCAAACTCAATGTAACCTTGCAGCTATCCAAACTAAATCAAATCAAATCCAGTAAACCACAAACAGAGCTGCACTGTCATCAAATCATGCCGGAATTTAATTTATGTATTGAATTCAATTCGGATGATTGAATCTGCTCATTTTGAGTTGTGCAAAGGTGACCTTTGCGTAGATTCGTTGTTCAGTTTTCTTGAGTCTTGAGCAATCTGATAGTACGTCCGGCTTTGAGTATAGGTATATGTACTTTGAGTATGTACCGGTTATAAAAAATCTGTACACATTTATAAGATCCAGCTAATAGGTGCGTTACTAATACTATTAACGGAGACATATTGTAAATCACTAAAAATATTTATTACAATTAGGGCCTCGTTCACCATTTCCAAGTAAAGTGTTGATTAGTTACGTCCCAAGTAAAGTTGATTGGCAAGTAAAAGCTATGAGTACGGGTCAATTTATCATATATTATAATTAGTGCTACTAGAACATCGTGAAATTGAAATTGAAGTTACGGGTGACTTTAACCGACAATTACCGTACTTGTCACTTTACTTAAAGGTGGTGAAAGAGGCCCTTAAAATATGAACTTCCTACAAACGTTTTTTTTCTTACGTTCTGTCTTTAACCACGGCAACTAGAGTACATTATCTAGCAATGTGATAGCTACTAGCTACTACAGATTTTTTTTTATAAATAAACCGAACAAAAAGGCAGATGGGCCGCGTGATGTTAAACGATCACCTTCGTCTATGGACATGGGCAACCCCAGAGGAGCCATCCGAACATTGCTGGCTTTGGAGGAGAGCTTATTTACAGCTTTCTTGAAGAATGAGGTTCTTATAGTCCACTGGGAATACCTCAGCTTGAAGGTGGTCCCATAACCTACACGTCCGTGGTAAAAAGGAGTGTGCAAAGCGGACTGTCGACGTTCGTCCTCCTCGAGTTCAGATGGTGCCGGTGGAACTTTAACCTTCGTTTGGTGATTGTAGGTGGTAGAACTATCATCGTTCGCCCAGGGAAGTACCACCACTGCACCCACTTCTGCCGCGTACCAATTGTATTGTGATTCGGTGGAAAGGTGCAGTGGCAACTGCACCGGCCGGCAGGCCACACTTACATGAGGCAACCACCAGCCTCCGGAGTAGCAGAGCAACTGCGTTCGACCTCAGACAAAACTTACCTATGCTTGCTTGAGGTTGTATGTAGATGTCCATGGGCTGTAGCGACCACTCAACACCACGTGGCCTGCATGTACGTCTGCTACTCCATTCAAATAAAAAAAATTTAGAAAAAACATGGAATGGTGATGTAGACATCGATTTGAAAAGTTCCTCGGAGCACTCACCAACACCATGCTAAAGTCGCCTAGTCGGTAGAACACGCAGAGCGAGCCTCTTTGCAAGCTGAACGGTTCTAGACTGTCAGTCAATCTTGGGTCGTTGACGATTCTGACTGCTCAATTTTGAACGGAGTCAATTTGGTGTAGCTGGTATTTTATTTATTAATTTATTTATTCCTCATTACAGCTATCTTTCCTCGGATCTCTTACCTATGCGATAGAGTATCCTTAGTTCTAAACAATTATATTACACTATACAAACATTAAAAAATAAATATAATACATAAACGAATTACGAATTACATAACACATACAGTGTCACCTTTGCGAATTCACTCCAAAGGCAACCAAAAACGTTCATTCTTGAGTGTACCTCGTTTACCAAGAGGCATTTTAGAGGGCTAATTTTGGTGCTCCTGCCCAGAGATGGGAGCAGTACTACAATTTACATCGTTTTCGAACACATACAGAAAGAGTGTTGGCAGATAGACTTCGGAGACTTTGGCCAGCTCTCCGAATACTGGTTCACTGTGTAGAAACGGTCCACCCAAACATGTGAATTCATGTACTACAGATATGACACAGTTTAACAGTGCAGATGTGGAATCTAAAACAGTAAATCGACTTTTTGCGTTAGTTAGGAATACATTTGTCTGTCTCTTTATCTATTAAACAATATTTTGTATGGATAGCATTGATTAAGACTTTCTTATCGAGATTATATTGTACCTCATTTACCAAGAGGCATTTTAGAGGGCCAATTTTGGTGCTCCTGCCCAGAGATGGGAGCAGTACTACATAATTGGGGTCTGACCTGGGCCTTATACAGCGTTAGGAGAAGTGCTGCAGTGATATGCGGTACTTTTATGAAAATATGTGAATACAAATTATGTACTACAGATATGACACAGTCTAACAGTGCAGATGTGGAATTTAAAACAGTAAATCGACTTTTGCGTTAGTTAGGCATACATTTGTCTGTCTCTGTTTATCTAGTAAACAATATTTTTGTATGGATAGCAATAATTAAGACTTTCTTATCGAGATAATACAGCGTTTACCAAAAATATACTGAAAAGCAAATCCTAAAACAAAGCAAAAAAGAATATTTTCTTTCGCAGATGAAACAAAATAGGGTGTAGAAGCTGGCTTGTACTGGTCTCTAGTGTCCCATTTACACTCGCGGTTATTTTTTCTTTGTTCGTCGCCGTAGAGCAACACTCTATCCATTTATGTAATTGTCAAGGCAGCTCTCTGCTACAATATTATGTACCAGCAGTTTTCACGCACGTTATTCCATTTTTATTAACACGCTTTTATTAGCTACACCTGTATGTTTGTGAGCTTGTTTGTAACTTTCCTTTGGACTAATAGCATTCAAACAGACAGACATCAAACTAAAAAGTTATACATTGTAATATTTTTAAATAAGCTTAAAACAAAAATGAACGAAAATACTTGTGAAAAAAGCGTGGGCGCTTTGTCCCATTATTTTGCGTATAGCTTATGCGAGTAGATACCTGACGCTTTTTTTACAATAATATTTTTATCCATTATTGTTTTCAGCTTATTTTAGAGCATATTTATATATATTTATTTTACCTGTTACTTATTTATGTTTTCTATCGAGAAACATGTTCAAATACACTTACATAACGTACTTATTTGTAACATGGGTAACTAAATTGTCTGTTGGTAAATAGTTTAATGCATAACACCTTTTCCACAAAAGAATAAAGGACCTTATGTCAGTAATTTTAGGCACTAGGCTAAGTCCATGTGGTGTTAAGTGGCTGCTGCAGTCCATGGATATACACACCCCCTTAAGCAAGCCTGAGTCTTGCCTGATTATGTAGTTGCGTTGATTTTTCGGGGGCTACCTACAGGTTACCTCACATAATGTGGTCATTAACTGTACATTTCAACCGAAACACAATAGAACGACAGAAATGACGTGGACTTGGGGTACTTGTCCGGTCGAACAATAACATTTTATGCAAAAGTTCTACCACCCGTATAATGGCTTCTTGATATGACACATTTGCAATAATATGATAGCAACGCATCAGCTCCCTCGACATTTTGAGGTGTATTGCTCACTACATTAAAACATTATAGGGACAAGTGTCGGCCTGAAATCCTTTTCTTTTATTTAAATATCATTACTGTCTAAGCAGTATAAATATACGTACTATATCATTTCAATGCTAAAAATGCATGATAGGTTCAGTTATTTTTCCGGAATAAAGTAAAGGGTTTGCCCGAGTGTCCCATTTATTGGTAGTGTATTGGCCCTTGTATGCTCGCGGTGATTGGTTTGCTGTTTGTCGTCGTAGAGCAATGCGGCATCCATCCAAGGCGTCATTATGAATCTCTGAAATGAAATGAAATGAAAATATTTTGAAATGATGCTCCAATATGATTCTTTTATGTCCTTATGCTAAATTATTACCATCCTGCTATTTGATTAAATTGAAATATGTATATACTTCAATGCATAGTACCTCTTTCCCACATAATAATTGAAATATACAATCTTTTTGGAGTATAGATATTGACTCCAAATCATTTCTATGATAAATTGTTATATGGGTTCAATTATTTCACATATTGAATAAAATAAATGGTGTAGGTGGTTCGTGCACGTCCCGAGTGTCCCATTTATTATTTGTGTATTGGCCCCTGCATGCTCGCAGTGATTGGCTGCTTGTTTGTTGTCGTAGAGCAACGCGGCATCCGTCAATATAATCGAATCGTTAGTGCGCTCTGCTCTAATTTTTTTTTACATTTGGCGAAATTTATGACAATATTTTTATCCATTACTGTAATTTAAGTATAACGATACAATTTAAAAACAAAAGCAAAATAACAACAACAATATTACCTAATTATGCTGTATGATTCCAATTTTTAAGATAAAGATGATCAAGTTTGCAACTTTAAACCCACTGTTAATTTACATATAGCGGTATACTTTTCATCATTGGCCATACCTTCCACCCACATGAAAAATTAACGACCGACATAACACGTACCAACGCATGTTTAAAGTTTGCAAATAGTGCAAGGTATTTTTATGACCCGCTTCTGCAATATTTTCTTAACACCTGCGCCCCATTTTGTATAAAATTGTTTTAAGGTAGAAATAACGTTTTGGTCAACCATACGAATATAAAACACTCTTAGAATAAGAAACTACCTTAAGTAGAAATTAGCTACCTAAGCTCTTATAGCTTACATCGGATTACATTACATTCATGAAAAAACACGCTACTTAGCCTAAATGCTCTCTCTCAATTTAACACATAATACGATGGTTTTAGGACAAGCGATTGGCTAAAGCTGGTTTTCTTATTCACATTAACAAATCTTTTTCTGTGAGATTTTGACGATGACCGCGTTGCTCTTAGTTTTCCGATAGTAGTACACCATGTGTTAGTGTTCAGTGTTACGTGCAAATATTATTCCAATGCAACAGCAAGTGGAAATAAACTTTATCTAATGCATTCGGTTTAATTTTAAGCATACAAGAAAGGCATTTTTGATAGACTTCACTAATCGTACTATGTCAGCCCAGTTGTCATCATTGTTAACCGGTGCATATTTCATTCGGATATTTTAATAGATACGCACCTGTAACTATAAGGTCGTATACAATAATTGTTTATGCATTTATTACAGTAAAATTTGTTAGAGAATCAAAGCCAAAGACAATATTAGTTTCAAAACTTTTATTTATTTCCTTGCAGCAATACGGTTACACCATTTAACAAATTTATAATGTAATACACTAATGACGGTACAGCAACAATTCTACGTCTGATCAGGTCTATTTAGTCCTACGCTTCGAGATCGAATGACCCGCACCCTCGAGTTGAGCCATCGAAGATGGCTGATGGCCTTGCTTTAGGGTGGGGTGAAAAACGTTCCGTTTCACATAAGTTTAATTAGTCACAACAATCAATATTGATCAACTAACTTATATAAATAAAATAAAATATACCTATATTAATTAAATAAATCAATGTACATTTTAGGATGTTAATCAGGGCTTAATATAACAATAACTTAACACATTACTAAACCTTTCATAAGCTTCATCTCATTAAAATGTTAGATGTTACCAAACATTTGATAAAGTTGCCCGAGGATAAGTAAGTAACGTTCTTTTTTTTGTTTCAAAGGACGTGAAGTTGCATTTCAACTTTGTCACCAAGTGGGTTTGGGCGGAAATAGAATCATCCTTTATTTTAAGAAAAATATAAAAAAAATTAATACTATTTTCAGAAAATATCTTATATGTTTAGCTAAATAACTAGTTTCATATTTAAATTTTTAGTGAAATTATGTTCCACAATAAGAAAATACCTTGTTAGGGAAAAGATCACATTTTATTGTATGAGAAACAGTTGTAAAATACAGTAATTGAAAGTGAGTTTAATGTAATTACATCTTAAATAATTTTCAATTAAAATGTGAATTATGTTTGAAGAATTTTATTTTTATTTGTTCCTAGTGAAATGGCCGTAAAAATGCAAGAAAAAACATCCCTGATGCCGTGACCTGTAATAATAAAGATTAAAAAATTAATACTTGTAGATTACCTTCATTCAAATTAGTTTTTAGAAATGCATCGAATTAACGTCGTGTAAAGGTTCATTAACTCGCACATTAACTTTGAAATGGAGTTGTTGTGCCGTAAGATGTAGCGATAAGTTTAAATTATGTGAGGAAGGGTAGTTTAAAATTGAGGAGTTTTTAATGTTTAAGGCAAAGTTCACATGCCATCTGCAAAATATAAAAAGAAATTGTTCAAAACTACTTTCAAACTTGTACCGGTTTTTGTCCATAGATTCGTTAAATTTTATCGAAGGCCTCACGGGCGGTTTGGAAACATCCAACGTAACTAACCCGCATGGATTTGTACTGGTCTCGTACTGGAGCAACGTGGTAGAGCAGAGTTAAGGCCTCTTTAATAATGCAGAGAGACCCGTGACCAGCGGTGGGACGTAAAAAAGGTTGCAGTAACTTGTTATATCATCTACTTACTTCCTGGTTATTTACCAAAAAAGCACAGTGCTGCCACATTTTCTAATCTATTATTGAAGACCGCATTGAGTGAATAGTTTACGAGTACTTTGCCGTCTAAAACGAGATTGAAAATTGATTGTCGTCTAAAATGAGATAAAGATAAATATTACATATTTTCTCACTTTATTAAATGTAAATAATAATTGAGTTTCATGAATTGACAGGTCTATTAGATTATAATAACTTTACCTAAAGATGGAAGTAAACCGTCGTCCCATGTAAACACAGCTTAGCGTAACCGTAGAGCATTACCTGGAGTGGCGTCCCGATTACATCTAGAGGTTTACACAACTTAACTCATTTCGTGCTTAAAATTTACGGGGTGTAAAATGAACGTGCATTTTTGGGTTTAAGCCCAGTCGGCTATTTTTTGGATAAAAATATTATCTTTCTTGCTTAACGAAGTTACTTCTTATTATAAAAAAACCTAGTGTTTACAATGCTTGGGATTTCGGGGAATGAAAGAACGATAGAAAAAATATACATGAAGTCTTATTTTCTTATCTTCAATTTCCTTTCTAGTCTTTATTGTATTAAAGTCAACAAAGAAAATTGCTGCTTTGACGCATTTAGAAGAGTTTGATTATTCCCAGAATCGCTAAATAATTGCTAAATGACCAGCCAGGAATTAAATTCCAAAACTTAAGAGTGCTCAGAATTGAAACTCTTATAATTTCGAAGCCGCTGGCGGAGGGCTAGTAATAAATAAAAATCGCAAATATAAAAATATAGCAATATTGTAATATATTTGAAGAAAACGGGCTGAACTCAGCTTTTTAGCAGCAAAAGAAAACTACACCGACTGATTTTCAATGCAGCACTAAGTTTGAAAATAAGGTAAAACTATAACTAAAACCTTTCATATAATACTTTCAATTCATTCAAACTTTTACAATACACTGTTACTTACAATAAATTAAGATTTTGATATCATCACCAAACAGTAGCCACCACCCTATCTACACCCTATCTACAAACAATTAAATTATATATTATATAAAACAAATACGTAAATCATTTACTGCCATAGTTTTCGAGGAAAAAAGCAATAGTGATTAATATTTTCAGTAAGTCCCTAAATATTCAAAGTTTTTGTAAAAGACAATTGAATATTCGTAGCTTTTTCCGCGCTTTCAAATTTTTTGCTGAACTTTTCCGTAGAAACCGCAAAATTGCGGGATACCAACAAAATAAATCCTTTACACAATAAAATGATAAAAATTGTGTTAAAACAAGCAGCGGCAGATTACAACTTTTAGACCAGAGCGGTCGTGTTTCAAATTAATTCAAAGTTTCGCCGCGAGGCCAACTTTATGCTGTATTGAAAGACAATATAAGTAGACATAATGTTTCAATAAATTTGCATTTCTGATGCTAGAAACACACTAGTGGATACCATTACATCAATAGACGCTGTTTCAAAAGATAGGTGTGTTATACGGGCGCAGACGTTTTCACCAGCTAGCTATAACTCCGCCTTTTGTTTTTTTTTTCACAAATTTACCATAAACTCGTGCCCTTTCAGACGGAAAATTTCTTAGTAGTGATTTAAAAAATATTTTCAATAGCTAGGCAACGACTCATAGCTAGGCAACGCCTTTTCTAATATAAAAATAAGGATATAAATGAAGGGCTTGGCTGGGGCATTACCCAGGCTAACTTTTCTAAGGAACCCAGCTATACGCCTGGGATTCTACATGACAAGCCTCTGAGAAAATTTTATATTTCTCAGGCGGGTAAAAGAAGCACTGTAACAAAACATAACGTTAGACTGTAGAGTAAGAAACAGGTACGCACACAGCAAAATTTTCGGAGTTGAGACCACCTTGAGTTGAGTTCGGTGTCTACGAGTATTATACTAGGCTATTCGCTGTCGCAATTATATTATATTCATGTTTTTAAGCCATGTATTGTAATAAAGTAATTTGTAATTGTTGATTTGCAGGTATATAATCATCAAGCAAACAGAACATCTGAGTAATTGAAAAGTAATGTAAGTAGTATATTTTTTCATTTACCCATGATCGGAAAGAGTTTCAGCTAATATTGTTGAATATTTGTGGTATTTTTTATAAAAAGACTTTGTGAATGACGTGGGACGTGGCAAATGCGTTCATACTGACCACGTGGTTGCGAGAACTGCATGCTAGCATGCTAAAGTATTTAAAAAAATAGTAAACAGATTTTTGACGCAGTCGATGTTGTGTTCTTAGCTTAACTAGATTGAGAGTGCATGCGGGCGGGCGCTCACGTACAGATCGAATTATGTCACTCCGACAAAAACAATGTCACAAAATTCGTACACCAGTGCTCTCTAACGAATGGGCTACACGAGCGTTGTTTACCTTTTGCCAATTAAATTACCGTTTGCCTGATCCCATAAAATACAGAACCGTTTTCCAAAAAATATTCGTCAAAATACATTGTAAATAAAAATATTATTAATCGTAAATCGTAAAACGGTTAATCGTTAACTTTCCTAACAAAATCACATTAAAAATGCTTTAAAGGTACCTTTTGATCCAATGGACTGGTTGTACACTTAACCGTCAGCTTTTACTCGTTTGTATACTTGATTTTATATACATTATTAAGTTATATTTATCCCCTCTGGAAATAAAGATTAAAATGCATTAAATTGATATACTTTTATTTGATTTTATGAGTATTTGTTCAAATATCAGCACTTGTCATCTTTAGTTCTTGAATACACTTTTTTTAAACTAGTGCTTAATGTAAATTAATTATTGAACTATTCAAAATTAATCTTTCAAATAAAAAAGAAAGAAAAGTGATTGTTTTCTCGAAGCAAGATCTGTTTACAAGTTGATTGATCACCGCCACGGCCAGAAGCAGGGATTCGTGTCATGCGACAATTAGCTCACTAATTACTTTAATGGCCACGAAAATAATCAAATATTTTAGAAGCCATATTTTACTTACTTTAATGTTCTCATAAAACTCACTATTAGTCACTTCCAATTCGGCGAAATAGGCCGCACTACGAAATATTTTTATTGTGACCGTCTGTAACTAATTATGGTCTCATTAACAATACAAATTACAGTAAAACTGAAATGCTAATTACTATACTTTTTATGGACCAAACTAAAGAAATGTCTATAAAAAATGACGTTCGATAACCAGTAGATAAATTAACAGTACAATTGAGCCAAACAAGCTACATAAGAACCCTTGGGGAAGCAAAATATTTCTTATTCTATTTGAAATTCAATTTAGTTAGCGATTGTATTTTTGTATGCAGTCGAATTAGTTTAACAAGTTTGATCAGATATTGCTGAATGATGAGTTTAAATTTCTGTTCTCGGTCTGCGTGATTGTGTTACTGTTTTTGTATGTGTTCATGGCACCCACGACACAGATTATATTTACCTTACTGTGGGGCTATGAGTATGAAACGTTATTTGTTTATTTAATGTTTGACTGAATAAACATTTGGAATAGAACAGGTACAAACAATAGATACAGTTTAATGCACCAGAGCCTTAGTCCAAGTGTTTCATTGTAGTTTTGTTCTCTTTGGTCGGGTCTCTTTGTTTCACGAGTAGGGCAACAGCATATACAGCGATATTATGTGTACTAAGTAGAAATATATTGTGAAGTTATTATTGTGATTGTATATTGCGTTTTAAGATGAGCTTCATTTTGGTAGAACTATGGGAAGGCTAGGTTTCTGGAGCCGCTCATTTTTAATCAATTAGTTTTTAGATTCAGTTCAATTTTCTTTAGCTTGCTTTGGTTTTAAAACTGTCATTTCTAAAATGTTTCTACTTTTCCTGTATGGTTTTATACTTTGGAATTTATATACTGTAATGTTTATCTGCATAAATTTGAAGTCAATTCCAACATTTTTAATAATTGTATTCATTGTTTAGTCAAAATAACTAAAAATAGAAAATTTTCAAAGCATTTGGTAACCATTGAAGTTACTACCTTCAAACAGGCTTAAGTAAACAATAGATATTAAGTAATACTAAGCCTTATTAAGCTAGTATCACTTAATGCTGGACAACCGCCAAAGCTATTAATTGGTAACAGATTCGATTTAGCACTAGAATATTATACAGTGAACAAAATTATGTTGAATGTAATCACTGTGAATGGAATAAATTCAATTCAAGTTAAAGTTATTGAAGGAACATAATGTTAAAGAAGATACTAATGATATAACGTGGTCACTTAGCGAATTTTTTGGAATGAGTTATTTGCTGTTGACCTTAGGTATAATAGTTAAATTGACATTTTTTTATCTGTACTGATAAAAAGTGAGATAGGGGTGAAAGTGATCCTAATTTATGGCCGTAGAGTCGCAGCTCGTTTAAATCTCTTTGCTTCTTCTAAAACAGAGAAACGCGAAGGGTAGTAATATGGTGCAGCAAAACATTGAGGCATAGTTGATTACTTTGTTCTTAAACAAGCTCATTAATAAAATTTCTGAAATAAAAAATGCTGTCATGCTGTTGTAGTTTAAATTTCGAAACAAACGTCTTTTTCTCAATTTTTGAAAGTCTTAATCTCTTCTGAGCTTTTTCCGTTGTCCATAAACCGCAAACAATGGTAAGACCAAATTCAATTCCATCCATTCAATATCAAAATTAATACTGTACAGTTAGAGAGCTGGAGGTTCGCCAGCGATAAGCAAAGAAGAATTGAATCCGGCACGTCGGTCGTAATTTCCTCTATATTCTGAACTCGGTGCACTACATAGCTCTGGTTATGATGCGGTTGACTACATTGGCGATTTCATACTTCAAAACTTATAATAATACTTTTTCTTATAATGTATTACAATGTATACGGTTCAAAATTTACGAAATTTTATAAATTGACATCAAGTTTTTTTTAATGTCCCATTGCACATGTCTCATCCCATTATTGAGAAGAATTAATGTACGAGTAAGTATTATGTTTGGTGGGCTCAGATAGCAATTAATTACTTTTGAGAAATTTTCTGTAAGGCTCAAGCATGCATGGTGAAGCAAAACATTGATGTTAAGAACATCATCATACGTAAACATATGGACCAGACAACTTTGTTCTAACTTTGAGGAACGAACAGATATTTTAACCCGACCTCCCATTTTGGTGTTTGTTTTATTATCGCTACTATATACGCTACGCATTCGCTATCTTTGTCTTTCAACTTATATAAATTCCTGCAGAAACTTCTTTGAAACTTCTTGTACTGTACTTGTAATATTAAATGTGGTCTTAAAATTTTATATGCCACCTCCTCTTCTAAGAGTGCTTTTATGACAATTTCTTTGGACAGCAAACGCAAAATCGAAAAACAATGTTAATACGAGTATATGTGAACATGTTTTTATTTTTGCCAGTTTTCGCATGATATAGTAGACGCTGCCCCACAACTCGCCTATGTTTATATTTTATGGACGTCCTGTAATGAGTTTAGAGAGTAAATGGACTCCGGAAATTTAATAAAACTGAGATACATCTTGCGAAATCCCTCCCGTTATATTTCGTTATCATATTCGTGTTCAGTGGCTGCTACAAATTTCACTTTCATTTGGTGAAGTATTGCGTAATGTTGATTCTGTTAGCCGCCATGTTAATTAATAGACGTCTAGAGCCACATTATTGTTTTGAGAGTAAGTAGATTTGTTACGTTATTCGATGCTTTGCGACCTGTGTTTCAATTTACTATTTAACTTTAATTGACGGTTTCATCTTTGTACATGTATGTGAATAACACTAAATGTTCAATAATATGTTCAATATGTTGAAGGTATCATAACATGTTCACAGGATGTAAGTAAAATTACTGACGAACGTAACGGGTGTCCGTAAAATTAATGAATTGCACGAGATGTTTGTATCCACGATAGTTGCGCTGCTACGCCGAACCTGGATAGTCTCCAGGTCGGGAGTCAGTAGCCGGCAACTGTCCTTTTCAACTGAATCACATTTGCTTTTGAAATGCATGCAACGGTGATACTTCTCACGCGCAAATAAAAAAAGATACGTTTTTTTCATTCAAGTTACTTGTTTATATCATAACTTTTTTAACTAGGTTCTTTATTGGTTATCAGCTTTTTAATGCACAACGTGTTCAAATCATTCCTTTGAGGTTTTTACGTATTAACTTCAACCTAGCTAATACCCAAAAATAGACTGCTATTACTCTCACGCCCTCACCTCTCCACTTAAACCAAAACGTGACAGGAATCTGTCCATCTGGGTCCAAATTCACATCGCCATCTAACATACAAGAGCCAATTAGGAGATTTGATGGTCAATGGAATGTTGTTTGCACCATAGATATTCAATAGAAAAAAGGGACAATCGTAAAACAAAACAATTATTACTAAGAATGTACATACATTCAAAAGGTTCTTAAACCTGACAGTCTTACTAATGAATTAATGTTATCCAAAACAATGAATAATGACAATCATATAAGAGTCCTTGATAAACAAAAATGAAAATTAAAAAATGCCACATAAAATATGTATTAAACAGGTACGATAGATTGAAATCTAACATGTACAGTATAGTTTTACTGCATTGTTATTAATGATTTTAGTTCTATAATCTAAAAAATTTGGTAAATCTTAACTGAGCTAAATTTTTTCACGATTATACTTTGTTAAAGAGAAGTTACCTGTCGGTTACTGAACCTATTCATGACCCCTTCTAATGCAACAACCTAGGGTAGACTCAAATCTAACTAATAACCCTTCGGTTGTGGATAAGGATGGCCGCTTGTTACAACATGTCACGTACGAACTAAACGAGCTTGAACAAGTTCGATCACACAAAGTTTTTGTTTTTCCAGTGGGCTTCCAACTGGGTTTGCGCTCGGCACAAATGCTAACTGGATGTTGCAATATTTATTATGTTACTCACGTTAGTTTGTAACTTGTAACTTTTATTATAGAATTTTTCTTCAATTTTAAATTTTTATGATAGATTTTGTAATTTTTATTTTTACTTATCATTCACTTCTATTAGCATTTTGTTATTTTGGTTTAATTCGATTTATTATAGGTGTCATTGAGATCTCTTTCACTTTTGGAACAAAAATCCATATTTTTTTTAAATATTGTTATTTGAAAGTAACTCTGCTTGTCTGTCTGTCTGTAATGCTTTCCCGCTTAAATCACTAAACCAATTTTAATGAAATTTGGAACACGGATAGAGTGAACCTTGAAATGAAATGAAATGAAATGATTTATTTGCCAAAATGTGGTACATGAATAGTTGGTTTGTAGGTTATTACAGTCTCTCACATTAACCAAAGTTGGTATGCAAATTTACAAAAAAGGGAAAACAATACTCAAAGTTACTATAAACATTATTTGAAATTGCATTATTACAAAATTATATAAAGTAATAAATTTGCATTACATTTGCCTCATCTCATAAACATAAACATTCATTAATAATTATTTTATTATAATTAATAATCATATTAAAGTATTTAACAATGTCAGCATTAGTAAACATATTTTAATGTAAAGTTTATTCTCACTTGTAAGAGTTAGCATTTGTCAATAAGGCTCATGTCAAAATATAATAATTGCATTTGATGTCAAAATATTATAATTACATTTAATTAAAATAAGTCAATTTATGAATTCTCTAAGCGTATAAAAACATTTTTCAACAAGCCACTGATATAACTCTTTTTTAAAATTGTACAAAGACAAGTTTTTAAACTTATCTGGTGTCTTATTATATATTTTCACACACATATGATATGAATTCCTTGAGCGCAAAGCTGTCCTAGAAAGCGGTAGGCACAGTTTTTCTGGATACCGTGTCAAGAAATTGCAATGTTCCCTTTTCTTTTCAAACAATTGCATGTGGGTTTTTACAAAAACACATACTTCATAGATGTATATGCTGGTTAACGTCAATATTTTAAGGCGTTTAAAAAGAGGCTTGCAACTCGTTTCGGGGGGAACTCCACAGATTGCACGAATGCAGCGTTTTTGAACAATAAAGGCTTTACCAGAATCCACTGAGTTACCCCAAAGCAATATCCCGTATCTCAAATTTGAAGCGACATAACCATGATACGCTGTGAGTGCGGTCGATAAGTTACCAATTTGTGGAAGTCGCCATAAAGGATAAATAAACCGACTTAATTTAGAGCATAAATGGTCTATGTGTTCTTTCCAGTTGCAACAACGGTCTACGTGTACTCCGAGGAATTTAATTGAATTAGTCTCGGCTATAGTTTCATTTCCATGTCGTACATCTAAGTCTAGTTTCTTTGTTGCGTTATTACCAAATTGGATATATTTCGTTTTTGTAATATTAATTTGCAAATTATTATCTCTGAGCCATGTCATCATTTTGTCAATCGTGCGGTTTATTATGTCATTATAATTGTCTTTTAAATTATCTGGTATAACTAAAGCAATATCGTCTGCGAATAAGGAGCATTGGTAATTTGTTATTTTAGTTATATCATTTATGTATAAAATGAAAAGGAGAGGGCCTAAAATACTCCCTTGTGGTACGCCTACCCTGTTGTATTTGATGTCCGATATATATGATTCTGTTGTTAGCGTATCAGAATTTATGGCATTTATTTCCACATATTGTGTTCGATCAGTCAAATAACTTTCAAGCCATTCAAGTGGTCGGCCTCGGATACCATATTTTTCGCATTTCCATAAAAGTAAGGGATGAGAGACAAAATCAAATGCTTTGCTTAGATCAAAGAATATACCAGTCGTTTTAAGCTTAGTATCTAACTTTTCTAATATCCAGTTAATTAGATTAAAGGCAGCTAATGACGTGGACTTGTTTTTACGAAACCCATTTTGGTGTGGCGTTAATATGTTGTGTTTTTCAATGAAGTTGACAATGCGAATATAAATCGCCTTTTCAAATATCTTAGACAGTACCGGTATAAGAGCGATGGGTCTGTAATTATTTAATTGAGATTTATCACCTTTTTTAAAAATTGGTTTTATAACCGATGTTTTCAGTTTAGTGGGAAACACACCAGATATAAACGATATATTTATCAGATGGCTTAATATAGGCGAAATAAGTTTTGATGTTTTTTTAATAATTTTAGTCGTTATATTATCTTGACCTACTGAATTTGTATTATTTAGATTCATAATAATTTTAAATACCTCTATGTCATTTGTAGGCTTCAGAAATATTGAATTATGATTAATGTCAATACTGTGTTTATAAGTCCTGTGTAAAATATTATTGTCAGATGTCAAGTTGATAAAATAATTATTGAAAAGATTTGCGATGTCAAGGGGATTATTGTATATTACATTGTTATGATTAATTATATTAATAAATTTGTCATTATCTTTTGTAGTCGTGTTATCTTTAATAAGACTCCAGGAGGTTTTACATTTATTAGTGCTCCTATCCATAATTTTTTGATTTGTTAGTTTTTGTGCCAATAATAAGCATTTTTTAAACATTTTGTTATAATTTAGGTATTTTGATTTAAGTCCTAATCTACGGTTTTTATAATATTGGTATCGTAATTTGCGCTTTGTGTTAGAGGAGATTCGTATACCTTTAGTTAACCATCGGATCTTGTTAGAGTTATTTTTAAGCTTTACTTTCACTAGAGGAAAGCATAGCTCGTAGAGTAGCGTAAAGAGCTCGTGGAATGTATTAAATGCCTTGTCTAGATCGCATTCATGGTATACATCCGACCATGATAGCTGAGATATGTAATTGTAAAACTTTAAAACATTTTCTGCGCTAAAGTCTCGACGTTTAATATACTGTGCTTTGTAGACGGTATTTTTCTTTAATAGAGGCACTGTCAAAAGTTGCCCTGTATTATGATCTGATAAAAACAGATTTAAAAGTTCTCCCGTCGCCTGAGGAAAATTGCTTATAATCTGGTCGAGACAGGCGTTACCGCGAGTGGGATTCTTTATATGAATAGTAAAATTAAACATTTCAACTATTCTTACAAAACTTGTTTTTATAGTAGTGTTTTTTAATGTATCGATGTTAAAATCTCCTGCTATAATAACTTTATAATTTTTATTGCGACAAAGTTTAAATAATAAATTTTCTAATTTTTCAAGAAATGTTAGCGGATTACTGTTTGGTGTGCGATAGACACAAATTATAATACATTTGTTATGAATAAGTTCTACCCCGCAGATTTCAAATGTAAAGCTTTCACTAATATCCTTTAAGAACGGTAATTCTTTGTACGCTATATTATCCTTGCACATAATACATACACCACCACGGCGATGCTTCGATCTTGAAAAACTAGCTGCTAATTGGAAACTTGTCAATTTTAAATTCAGTTCCTCGCCTTGCTTTATAAAAGTTTCACATAGGCAGATAACATCTATATGTTTCCTTGCTATATGAAGGTTATGTAACGTTTCTTCTAAAATATCTCTTTTGCTTAAGTATCCTGCAATATTTTGGTGTAGTATTAATAAATTGCGGTAATTATTATAATCCTTTTTAGCGAAAAAAGTTTTGCTTATTTTTAACCCCTGTGGTTAAAAGAACGGATAATTTATCATCTTTGATTTGAAAGTAATCTGAAATGCGTTTTTGTTTAAGAAGAGTCCTGGCATGCATACGAGTATAAGATGAGCTTATGCATGAGGTTTGCAAGCGTCTTTTTATTGATATAACATCCAGATAATTTTGCTCATAATCTATACAATCAATACAAAAATTTATTTTCCTAGAAATGTCAGATAAATAATAATTAAAGTTATGATAAGACATGCTGCTCTGTATAAAGTGGCAATTCCTATGCATTTTACACAATAAATGAAGCTTTGAGTTAAGTAGTTGCTCATTTAGGGAATTATTACGTAGAACATTTAATATAATAACTGAATGGTTTTTAAGTTTCTTCAAGACTGCACCCAGTTCAGTCATAACTTTCAAGGGATTGGTGTCATTTTCTCCTACACATAAAATAATTCTACTTAGTTTAGTCAGATTAGTAATGTCACTATGGCAATTACTCAAAATTTCTTCAGTATCTGCGAAGGGTTTTGTGAATGAAGATATCTGGTATTTATGGTACCTAGATTTTTCCCTGGATTTAAGTAATTTTAGAGCTAGCCCTGAGCACTGTTGAGAGCCATATATCCAAATTTTTCGTGTATCTTCCTGTTCATGTAAAGTATCGGGAGTCACTGGTATAGATGAGGATTTCTCTTCTGTTGAGCTGCATGGGTCCCTCTTGTGGAGTACTAGATCCTTATTTAAACCTTCAGTGCTTTCAGTCAATTGGTTTTGCAATATCTGGGTTGTTTCGTGGGTTGGTTGTGTTTGTACATGTGTTGATATGGATTTTCTTTTCTTTCTTAAGGTTTGTAGAGGCGTGGACGGAGAACTAATAGCTGTAAGTGTATGAATTCGGAAAGAATCCTTGAGAAAGGTCATAGGATGGTTTTTATCTGACGGGAACCTGTACTACTCCCACTCCTGGGACCTAACTCCGTAGTTAGTCCACGTCCATCGATTGAATATACAGTTGGAGATAGTTTGGGTATCCCTCATAGAGCAGTAGCCTACCTGGATTATTATCTAAGTTGAGTTTACAACTTCATTCTCATGATTACCAAGGGTCACTTGTTACAACATGTCACGTACGGCCTAACCGTGCCTGTACAAATTCGCTCACACGAAACATTTTGTTGGTTTCAGAGGGTTTCTAACTCGGACTGCACTTGGCAAAAATGCATGCTCGATGTTGGTTTGCAAAGTTTATTATGTAACTTTTGTTTCTCCAACGTTATTTAGCTTTTGTAAAACCACTTCTGATTATTACATGTCACGTTCGGACTAGCTGAGTTTGTCCAAGTTCGCTGAGACGAGCTTTTGTTGTTTCACATACTAAACCGGTGTCGGTTACAATATTTATAATGTTTACTGTCGTTGCTACTTTGTTTTCAATTTTAAATGACATATTTGAAGCGCGCACGGCCCGGTAGTTAGCGTAGAACGCAAGCGATCTATGCGACTAAGCCAAACGGGCGTGGTCGGATGTGAGATGGGTGACCGATAGGGGCAAAAAAATTCATGCGCATTTCCGTGCCTCGGAGGGCACGTAAAGCCGTGTGTCCCGGTTGTTGTCGATAGATAACAGTCGTTAAACCTTGTCGGAGGCCTTATGAGCGGTTTGAAAACATTCGACAGCGGGTTGGCCACCAACCCGCATCTCCACCAACCCGCATTGGAGCAGCGTGGTGGAGTGGTGCTCCAGGCCTCCCCGATATTGGGGAGAGACCCGTGCCCAGCAGTGGGACGTAAAAAGGGTTGCAGCCAAACAGTTTTTAGGCTGAGTCTGTTTATTACGTAGATTTTTTATCTATACTTCTTGACGTAGTCAAAATAACTGTTAAATAAACATTTTTCTGAATTTAACGCAAGACGGACTGCGCGACGGTGTCGATGTCATGTTGCAGTACTTGGCATTCGGAAGCGTCCCGCGCGCTGTCCTACTAATATTATAAATGCGAATGTAAGTTTGTTTGTTACTCTTTTACTCGAAAACTACTTAACGGATCATCATGAAACTTTGTACATATATTCTTGGAGTTATCAGAAGTAAAATAGGATACATTAAAAAAAATTAACGCGGATGAAACCGCGGGCACGGCTAGTAATTAATAATTGCATAAGCTTCGGGCTTATTTTATCATGCTGTTTACCATGCGTTTATTGAGTCTATTTTAACCCGACTGCGCCAGAAGGAGGGTTATATTTTTCGAGAGTATGTATGTATAATTGTTTGGCACGCTCTGCAGCCTGATGGCGCGGTTCAATGGATTTTAGCTTGAGAGGTGTCGTTAGTTATATCGTGTCGGGGCCCATTCTAGAAAGTCAGTCTTCTAAATCATCTAAAGCATAGAGTACATTGTAACTCGTAATATAGGCATGCGCTCTGATTCACTAAGCCTCTATTTCCAGACTGGGTTTCCGACTACTATATTTTTTCTTGTATTTAAAAATATTGATATAAATACACAATGAGCTCTTGTTCTATAATTACCTACCCCTACTAGTCGATTTTTAAGTTAAGTGCAATCGGGTATGACGACTTTCTTGTTTAAGGGTTTTTACATTTCCAAATTATACACAAACGCAGTCGGGTTTTTAGTTTTTTAAATAACCGTTTTTTTAGTGCCCTGTTCTAATAAGTGCACTTCTACGATGTACTTTAATCTGCATCAGCCAGGTATCCCGTGCAAGTAAACTTTTTGTTGTTTTCAGAATCTCCTAACTGCATCCGCACTCTGCACAAATACTAACTCGATGTCGGCTTGCAATATTTATTGGTCCGCTGTCGTTGTTTCAGTACGATGCAGCTTTTGTAAGAAGACTTCCGATTTAAAAAGCAATGTTGTGCATCTACTGCTTTTCTTTTTTCTTTTTAATTAAAGTGAATGTTTTCTCAATTTTTGCCGTAGGTTTTTATGTAGTTTCAACAACTTGTACTTAACCAGTGTAGAAAAAAGGGTTTCTGAATATTATAGTGGTTTCAAACCAGCGTACTATATACGAGCGTATTTGTAAGTACATACATGTAGGCACGTTACGATAAGCTTTTGTCAAACATGTAACTCGTATGAGCTTCGATGCGCTTATATCTCAGAACATATTAAAAGAGGTAGAACGGCAATAATGCGCCGTTCGTATGAAAACTGGTGTCGTCGATCAAGCTCCACCTTTCACCTCAACTACATCTGTACTTAAATAAATATGAAGCTTACGCACATATTTGCAATTTCAAATCTAGCCAATCTTAGCGCCGCATAATCTCGCGATTTCAAATGAACGAATCACACCCAAGCACGCACACAAGCACGCATGTCGTAGCACGATCGCGTGTTTCTGTAGAGATACGAGCGTTTGCTCAAAACCTTTTCGCGTCTGCCCCGCCCACATTTCCATTCTAACCTCTTTTAATTTGTTCTGTGGCTTATGTGCTAGTATAGGTTAGCCGCGACAGATGTGACCCCATGACCGGTCAAGCATCGAAAACGCCGGAATAAGCCCTTGTTCGTCCGTATATTTTTTTGAAGTGCAAAACTTTTAGCGCGTAGGTCGAAACAACCGGAAACGCGCAGAAAATTACGCTGATTAGCCACTATTGCAAAACTTTGTACTGCTTGGTCAATTGGGAATTATTATGCCTAGCGTTTGCACTACCCATAAGCTTTATAATATAGTTAAAAATTTCATATACGAAACATGAAGTTTCACTACAGTGAGATAGAGAGATGAATTAACATTTTTATAAAGTAGGTAACAAGTAGAACTTCTGGGGCTTTGTTGCAATTAATAATTTGTAATGTTTTTCATTTTATTTAACAGTCTGATTATTTTAGTTTCTTTTTATTAAATTTGTTAAACAATCATGGGCTGCACCAACCTGCATTGGAGCAGCGTGGTGGAGTAAGCTCCAGGCCTCCCCAATAATGGTGAGAAATCCGTGCCCAGCAGTGGGACGCAAAAAAAATCATGATAAATACTGAACTACTGAACAATTTTCAAATCAAACTATTACCACAATACAAATTTTACTTTGAACACAATCAGTTGCTTACAACATGCCGATAGTTTTGTTAGCGTTGTTTCCGGCTTATACTCGTAGCAAGAGAGTAAATATTATTTTGAGTACCTATAAATCGGGTTTGTTTGACCCAGTTTAGTCGATAATCCCAAATAATCCCGATGAAGAGCAGCGATGGCCGAGCGGTAAAGACCGCGGTCACCGATACAGAGATACCGGATTCAAATCCTCGGTGCCCACTTTTGAAAAAAATATTTGTATTTTTAATTTAAATTTTATTTTAAACTCTTTACAAAATTAAAATTGTACACTCTAAAGGGTAGTATGGCGATCTAAATATTTTTGTAAAACCACCACCAGTCCGCTCTTGGTCATCGTGGTGGACTATGACATAAATCCCTCTCACTTGCGAGAGAAGTCCTGTGACCTGCGCCTGTCCCAGCAGTGAAAACGTCAGGGAAAAAATCAATCAAGTGCACGTAATTGTTACATTTATATCACCTATATAATTATTTGATCACGTAGAAACCAAGGTGTCTTTGTCTCAACCTCGGCTAATATCGAAGTTAGAAAGTCAGCGCCGAACTCACAAATTTAAATCAACTTTAACTTTCAGTACACTTTTCAAAGAGAGTAGCGAGATATCGCCTCGTGTTCAACTATCTTCGATGTGTCAGTAGATAGGCGAACTTCGATATTGTTAAAGACATCAGTCTCTCATCGGAGGTCTTGACTCCGGCACGCACTCTGAATAATAAATTTGTTATGTGCATATTTATTGCTATTTCATGGTGAGGGAAAGCGCTGTATTACTTTTTGACGATATTTCAAAAAGTAAAATAAAATTCATTACATGTTGATAAAACGCTGAATGACAAAATTATTACTGTAATATCACATGTAATTCTAAACTCATTTTTTTCTCTACAACTATGTAAAGGGCATTCCTTAATAATTGTAAATCGGTGGCTAATACTTGTTTACTCCCGTACAAGGGGCAAGCGTGTGACTGAAAAACAGTGCTGCACGGGATCTTGATCCTGCGTAGCAAAGGTTGAGTCACATCCTTTTGCCTTACTATTCGTTTAATTGTTTATGCCATTCTTTTTGCACCGTGCAATTCAATGACTTAGGCAATAAATGACTTTTATTATTATTATTATTAGAATAACTTAAAATTTTAAAAATGCATGGGACCACCAACCAACTGGGCCAGAGTGGTCGATTATTGTGTGAATAGCTCCCATTACCTGTGAAGGGCTACGTCCACCAGTGGAACATGAAGGTCTATAATGAGCAATAAAAAAATTTGAAGGGAGTAGCTGATGATCATGCAAGCCACGTTGTATAAGAGGTTGCTGCAGCCCATAAGCATATTATTATAAACACATTATCAAGCAAACAAGCATAAGCCTTGCCAGTAGTCGTATACAGTTGAGGTCGGTAGGCTGATGGTTGCCTTATAGCAGTCTGGTACCTTTTTACCGAAATACAGTAGAGTTGCTTCACATTACAAGTAAGTGGGCAGCGATGGTCAAGTGGTAAGGACTGCGGTCTCCGATTCGGGAGGTACCGGGTTCAAATCCTCAGCGCGCACCTCTGTCAAAAAGAAATTTGTTTTGTGCACATTTCATCTCTGCTCCACGGTGATGGAACATATTGTGATATTTAATTGATTACGATGTTTTCCATCGCCGTGTATTCTTGAGAGAAACTCAAAAATAATTTCTCGAGATATGACGTCCACCAATCTGCACTTGGCCAGCTTGGTGGACTATGGCCAGAATCCCTCTCAGTTGTTAGAGGAGACCTGTGCCCAGCAGTGGGTCATAAAAATGTTGAAAGAAAAGGTATGTGCAGCGGTACTTACCTGGTTGAACCATTAAAGGTCTACCACGTTACCTACACTATATATTCTGAAAATAGTCCATAACTGAATCGAGATGTGTATGAGCAATGAACAAGCCATTTTATCGTAATCTAAGTTGATAACGTCGATAAAGGGCGCGCGGGAACCCCTCGAGTTCGAATTCGAATGGTACTCATACATTACTAACGCCCGCCCTCTTTCTTTTTAGGGCCCCGTGAGCAAATAGTAGATAATAAACTCTATTTATGTTCTTTTTTAATTGAATGGAGTAGGTAATAAAAGAGCATACAAGCCACATCATCTTAAGTGGGCGCTGTTGCCCAGGTTAGAGTATCGCAGACAGTAGAATCTGTTTTCGATTGATAGGCTACGTTGATAGGTGGTATCTTGTGTAATGTGGCCAGACTTACCAAGAAACAGCGCAATTGCTTTTAACCTTATAAAATTTGATGGAGATTACATGAAGAGCCAGTGGCTGAAGCGAAATAAAACATAACCTGCATTCTCGTCTACTACTTCATTTAAAAATACACAAGGTAGATAGCATTAGCTTGTACCAATTTTTAAAAATTCTGGATTCTTAATCATGCTTACCGTGTTACTGCGTAAGTTGTATGTTGTTTGACAAAACGCGTCGCCACGTCAAAAATCGGTGTAAGCCGCAATATTAGATATTTCACGTCAAAAATCAAAAATATAAAAATAAAACCATAAGCGCCACAGTCTCTCGCACTTCGCGTTTTATTGTAATGATGTTTCTTAGGATGTTTCCTTAGTTACTCAGTTCACCCCTCCCCTGTCCTACTCGACTGCAATGGGCACATAAACTTTGATTTATTCCTGAAATTCACAATCCAATAATACGATTACAAGGGTCGTTGTGACATTTAAGACCCGCAATGTTATTTGGTTTTATGTCAGATATCATCTTATGTGATATCGAATAACCCTTATTGTTCCGTTGTAATCGGCTATGACATAGAATTTTGGATTATTATTTGATGTCTCAGCTATAATACTGGGTTGGAAATTGAATTCGTCTAAGGGTTAGACTACAATATTACTACAGAAATCTCAGATTTTCTTTACTGTTTCTTGCAATTAGTCAGTTTTTTCTACACAGGATTATCATCATAGTAGCGACTGAATGCTCTATGTCGTCGGTACCACGGGAGACTCACACAGACTATTCTAACTCAGTCTCAGAAAACAGAAATCTAAATTCGAACGACCAGTTCGGTTTGGTAACTATTGCGCCAGATGGATGACATGATCTATAGTTTTTGGGACTCCATATTTTGGGAAAAAATACAATTGGATATTTTTGTATATTTTTTACTGTTGCATGTTATCTATGATCTACAATTTACAACTTTATTGCAATGGAGTCCCACAAAGCTCGATACAATAGAATGGAATTTGTCGTCCCAACTGACCAATTCCGCTTAAATGTTTGGAAAAATATGCACACTCTATACAAAGAGGATAAACAATTTCATTTTTATTTTGTTTACCTGCCATCGTAACGGAATAAAAACCACAAAATACCTAAATACCTTAAAAATACAAAATAGTAACATATTCGGTTTTGTATCGAATATTTGTTTGCAACCTTTGACACGCTGATATTTTTTATCAAAATGTAAACCTCCCTTCAATATAACACGAAAATTCCCATATCACTAACAGAAATTCCCTCGGAATAATATCAAAGCCGGGGCGTTCCGGCAAACAACAATATCGGCGGTGATTTTGTGATTTCGCGACGCGATATAATTGTATAGCTCTGTTATATTTACTGTAGTTGTATACATTTTTCCGGGTATGTTACACTAAAATAAAAAAAGAAAGCATAATGTCAGTCCTATTTTTGTGTCGTAACAATATCTATATAGATGATTTATTCTGCCTCAATAACTTTAGAGGTTGTATGTAATTATCGACAATACATACCTAACGATAGTTGGTGTAGCTTAACCAATCTGTACCCAATATAAACTTATATAATGGACAATAGTTTGGTTCACTTTAGATCTTCAATATACTAATAACAGCATGCAGCATGTAATATTTTACTTACCCTCATAAAAAAGTAAAAGGATATAAGATTATTGTTATCATTTATCAGAGTAACACATTAATAAAATTACTAAATCTTAATATATATATAAAAAGTAAAGGGTTTTCTTTGTACGTAAAGACATGGTTTTCTCTTTTATCATTAACTCTAATCAACTTCCCGTTGGGATAGTAAATACCCCTTAGTACGTAGATGATAGTAAGGGAGTTTGATCGCGGTGGGTGGAATTGGGTGGAAAACTCTGAAAAAAAAAATTATCTGTACTTTCCTAACCAATAGGGACTTCTGGGTGGATCTTAAAATTTCTGGGATGATCTAGCAAACTATTTTAATTTTATTGAGAATGTTCGAGAAAGTTCCAGAAACTTCTCGAATCATTTGGATTTTTTTAATAATTTTAATTAATTGAGAATATTCGAGAAAGCTTCTCAAATGATCTAGTCCTACAAAAAAGCCGGTCCACGGCACTTCAGAAGGGACTTCACTTTATAATGATCCTCTCTAACGCGGGTGAAACCGCGGGGCACAGCTAGTTCTGTGCCTAAAATACGCTTCAGCCACTAAAAGTATGGAATAAATCGTAATCGTAATCCAACTATTGTACTTAAATCTTTCTTACCCTTGTTCGAGCAAATAAAGAAATAAAGAAATAAAGCCGAATAGTAACGTTTACTTATATGAAATGAAATGGTCACAAATTAGGTCTTATAATATTTAAATTATAAGGTACCTCACATTAACCTTTGTAAGGCATGCAAAATTTTAATGTGTCTAGCAGTGGGGCGCGATAAGAGTTACACCACCAAGAACGAAGATGGTCGTGACGAGGCCTGAGCAGGACAGAATAACTAAGCTATGACTGGTGCGGCAAGAGCTTTCATTAAATATATACTAATATTATAAAGAGGAAAGATTTGTATTTTTGTAATGAATAAACTCAAACACTACTGCTCCGATTTAAAAAAATATTTAATTTCACCATTAGAAAGTTCAAAAATTTGGTTTCTCTCTCACTCAAAAAAACGTGTGGGGTATTTATAGATAGGTCTTCAAAAATGATATTGAGGTTTCTAATATAATTTTTTTCTAAACTGAATAGTTTGTGCGAGAGACACTTCCAAAGTGGTAAAATGTAACTTCTAAAATAAGAGAATGATAAAACTAAAAAAATATTTGATGTACATTACGATGCATATTTCCACCGAAAATTGGTTTGAGCGAGATCTAGTAAGTAGTTTTTTTTAATACGTCATAAATCGTAAACCACAATTTTCCTTTCATTCAATCTTAATGCAATGATTTCTATGGATAATCAAAGGCAATGATGTATTTCTGTTGCCGCTACTATTATACAAATACTAAAATAGAATAAAATAAATATTTAAGGGGGCCCCCATAAAATAAACGTGATTTTTTTATAGATAATGTTACGGAACTCTTCGTGCGTGAGTCCGACTCGCACTTGGCCAGTTTCTGTTATTATTAGACTGATTGGTTATTAGGTAAAAATGTATAACAAAATGCATCAATGCAGTTGCTTTTCCCAGTCTACGCACAGGAGCAATATATCAGAGTCCTAAATCTAGCGTCCTGTATCTTCTAAAACAAACACGGAATCACGCAGTACTAACTGACCAACTAATTAAGCCAGATAGCTCAACACAATCAACACAAGATAATTACATCAGACTTATCTGGAGGCGGTATGTCCGTCCGCTACGGCTATTGAAGATTCTAGAATCCACAAGGGTGATACAGACTCTTCCAGCCATAAAACGAAGCTATATTGGATGCAGTTAGGAGTAAACGTCGTAACAATACTTTTCTACTGGTTTCCTAAATCAAAGTCGTGAAAAATCTTATTCACCTTGGACATTCTCAACCGAGAAATATCCGTATACAGTTGTGGAGGATAGAAGCGTTGCAAACAAATAAAAATTACATTTTGTGTACCACCATTGGATACGGATTTCTGTTACTTGGAATACTTGGAAATAATGTATCAAAGTTAAATTACAGTAAATAAAAATCGCAATAAGTTGCACTCTACTAATATGGGCTTGATAACGTTTTGTACCATTAGGCTAACGTCACCATAAATTATGAGATCAAGTCGAGTTTTTAGCGTATGTAAAGTTTGTCGAGCAACGATGGAAAAGATTGTGGTCTTTGACACAGAGATACCAGGTTCAAATCGTAGGTGTACCTACCTCTGACAAAGAAATTTATAATGTGCTTATTTATTGCTGCTCCATGGTGATGGAAAATATAAAGATATATCATTTTAATTAAACGATTATTTATATCACCGTGCCTGAAAGAAATTTATAATTTCTCGAAAACATAATATCCACCAATCCGCACTTGGTAAGCACGGTGAACTATGGCCTACAACCCTCTTACATTACATTGCTATGGTGGGGCATATGTCTCCTCTGGGCTGGGCATAAAAGGGCTGGGAAAAAAAGGTTTGTTAGTTGATCAAAATAACAAAAAGAAGTAGGAAATATGTTTAAACACTTTGAACCTGTACAAGTAACAATAAATATTGAAAGTTTGCGAGGGCTCGCAATGTTATTTCTTATTCAATTATAAGTAAAAAGAATAGTTCCAACGTATTTCCAGGCTCGGGTAAAGCCGCCCACATTCCCGGGGGCATAGTACGTGGAAACTGTATAGAACCAGCTACGAGTAAATCTAAGGGAACATAAGATAAAATATATGTTACTCCTACATAATTAAACCTAATCTATATACATATTCGATTTATATTATAACTTTATTTGGTATAGCCAATACGATATTTTCCTTTATACTCGTAATATAAAGATAAACACTAAAATGTACTGAAAGATTTTCAGCTAATGCTTAGAAAGATTGCTGAGGCTCATATAACTATTACGAAGCACATGAAATAAAATATCTAATAACATTATGATGACAATACGATATAGATTTACTAGAAAGATTTTAGGAAATGTTTGCTATTACTAGTTGATCCCGCGAGCTCCGTACCTACTGCCTACTAAAACATAACTATTTAAAAATAGGAGATGATGGTAGAAGGGTAACAATTTAGGGCTGTATGTGTTTTTTAATTATTTTTTTCAAGTTTTTTTTTATGTCCCACTGCTGGGCACAGGTCTCCTCGCAAGTGAGAAGGGTTTATGTCACAGTCCACCTGGCCAAGTGCGGATTGGTGGACGCTATGCTTTCGAGAAATTATGAATTTCTCTCAGGCATGCACGGCGATGGAGAACATTGTAATCAATTAAATATAACGATATTTTCCACCACCGTGGAGCAGCGATAAATCCGCACATTACAAATTTATTTGTAAGAGGTGCGCGCCGATGATTTGAACCCAGGATCGGTCGAAGACCGCGGTTTTTTACCACTCGGTCATCGCTGCTCATCGCTGTTTTTTAATAGCACACCATAAATAAATTACTTAAAAATATTTGTACAAAAAAATAAAAAATAAAAATATTTAGGCTAAGCTACTCTTAACACTTAGGGGTATAAAAATTAGTTATAAACCTATTCTCATATCTACTGAATATACATATTAAATTGCATCAAAATCGGTCAAGCCCTTTCGGTGGAGTATAAACACTAAAACTGTGACAGAAGAATTTTATATATTATATATTGGATGGGGTGATGATAAATAAAAAAATGAGACCATCATTATTGAAATTACTATGATGAAACTTTTAGGCTCCTCGTTAAAAAAATTGAATAAGTGCCCATTTTTTCTAAATGACCACTAAGGGAGTAAAACCATATTATGAACTCTCATTCTATGAAGACATTTGTGTTTTATGATATTTTTTAATGCAGCTGATACCGCCAAACCTTTCATAAAACTATAGTTAGGTAGGTAATTGATATATTATTATATGTAGCACAAAAAAAGTTCAACTGAACACAATAAAAACACGATATTTCGCAAAAAAAACCCGCTCGATTGAACACAGGACGGCAATCAATGACAAAGTTCGTTCGTGCCTTGCCTTTCACCTCACGCCGCGGGAAGAGAGGCTCAATTATACTGATAATAATACTTGTGCCACGTATTGAATCTGGCGAAGCAGTCATACTTTAGCATTAGAGATGTAGGGTTCACACTCTTCTAAATTAATATACTATTATATCCCTCTCTTGTGAGAGGATACCTGTGCCCAGCAGTGGGACATAAAAAAAGGTTGAAAAAAATAATTATTCTTTACTACTCGTACGCTTCAAACAGCGCCTAATTCCAACATAAAATCCTTATTAAGTATGTAATTAATCAATTGCTCGTACAAAAAAAGTTTATTTCAACATAATAAAGATAAGATATTTTGCTAAGTATCCCATCGATCGAACAAAGGGCAGTAATCAATGGCAAATTCTGATCGTGTCTTCGTTTCTCGTTATGAGACAAGAGGCCCAATTATAGCTAAATTTGTGCTACATATTAATGTTACTTCGTTGAGTTAAATCAGCACCAAATTGTCACATAGAATCAAAGTTATAATTATATGATAAATAGCTAGCTAGTATAATAGAAATTCTGCTCATAAGACAAATATATGACATATCGCAAAAGACGTGGTCGATCGAACAAAGGGTAGCAATCAATTGCTAAGTTCATTCGTTCTCCGCTTTCCGCCTCGTGTTACGAAACAAGAGGCCCTAATTATGCCACGTATTGAAGCCGACGAAGCACTGATACTTCCCAAGTGCAGGTAATCCGTGTTTAATGTAAGGTAAATGTCCAAATTATCGTAAGTTTTTGAATATCTTCCAGTAATCGTCATTCATAGAAAAACATATCTTTTGGCCGTTTTTCCTATGGAATGACGAGTGCTAATACGCTGACGACATTATGAACGTTTACCCTATTTTCCACATTTTAAGTTCCTTTTTTTATGTTTTAGACAGCGCCAAAATTTCGCAAAGAATTATATTTATGTAACTGAAGAAGAACTCATATAAAATAAATTCAGATAATTACGACAAAAATACGATATTTTGTAGGTCTTTTACGCGCTTGATCGAACAATGAGCGGCAATTAATGGCAAAGATCGTCCGTGTCTTGCTTTTCGCCTCGCAAGAGGCCCAAGTTATCCCGATGATAATGTAATACGTGTTTTGCGAACAAAGCAGTGCTTCTTCCTAGTATAGTAGTATGATACCCATTCTACTTAATTATTACATTTCGTTAGTTATAATGTTCACATAAATAAATAAAATTATATTTAACGATTGAAATGGCACCAAAATCTCAGAAACCTAGTTATTCAAGTAATAAAATTAAATAGTTCGTGTTATTGAAGTCCAGCTCTACATAAAAAAGATACGATATTTCTCAAAAGATCCTCTCGATCGAACAAAGGGCGACAATCAATGGTAAAATTCACTCGCGCCGCGAAACAAGAGGCCCTATTACACCCCGTATTGAATACGACCATCATGATTGATAATAATCAAAAAATACGACTTCACGCGTCGATAATGAGTTCTTATTCATTTCGCCGCTTCTGATCCACAATATTATAGTACATTGAATTTCTTCATATTTTCGTTCTACATTCCTTTAGGCAATAGCCGAGCGGTAATGACCGCGGTCTTTAATACAAAGACACCGAGTTGTTTCGAGATACTCTGACAGCGAAATGAGGGAAAAACATTGTGATATTTATCGTTACGTTATATATAAAATTGTTATGTTTTTTCATCCCCGTGCACGTCTGTCATCATGTCCATCAAGCCGCACTTGGCCAACGTGTTGGACTGTGAAGTAAATTCCTCTCACTTCCGAGAGGAGACCTGTATCCAGCTGTGGTATATAAAAAAATAAGAAAAAAGTATACCTATTTGTCTAAAAACATTTACTTCACCCCATTGAATGAAAAAAATAACATCAAAAACGTTTGTCCGCGAGAACACGAGCGGGCGGTCTCTCTCCCAATCAGATTACAATCCAGGAGCGCTTGGATCATTGCGTTATGGACTTTACGTTGAACATTACTAACTTTGTGTGTTGTTAAGGCTCTGTTCCTTAAAAAAAGGATTTTGTTGTCTGTAGACCTATTTAATAAAATTATTCTTCAAATAAATCTGTGTAGCTATTAACTTCATCTCTTGATGATATAAATAAATTACATGTATTTTCTTGGTGTATTTTGTATCCTTGTCTTTGTGTCCGTGATACTCACACACAGGACATGTCATGAGAAGACAAAGAGAGATGGTGGCAGAAATTTATTTCAGTTTGTTTTATTCCAATTAGAAATAATAAACCAGAACAAATACGAGAAGGTACTACATGAAGTCCGTGGCGTTCAACGTAAGCTACATAACGAGATCATCCGCCATGCGATGGAGGCAATCTGATTGAATAGTCGGTGACCCTGCCTCCTCATATACCGCAGCCTGTGGAACACTTTTGACATATTTTTTGTATCCTGTAGGGCGGTAAGTGTTTCTTAGAGCTACTAAGAATGCCATCATGCGCTGTATTATGATTGCAGTCGTAGCTGTTATGTTGCTAAGAAAAGTTCTTTTTTTCTCCTTGTTTCCCCACAGGGGGCAGGACACGATGAATCACGGTCACCAACTGTTCAATCAGATTACCTCCGGGGCACTGCGGATGATCGCGTTACCGAGTTTACGTTGAACGCTACGGACTTCGTGTTGTATTTATTTCGGTTTATTATTTTTAATCTGCGGCTGGACTTAAGCTTAAGCCAGCTTCTCTGTTTAAATCATCATTTCTGTTACCCTACCTAAATTTTGTATCCTGTGTGTGAGTACCACGGACCCAAATACAAGGATACAAAATATGCAGATCAAGCAAAGACCTCTAAAATTGTCATTTTTGTGATCCGCGTTTGGAATCTGACCCAAAACCTCTTGCATGGCACACTGGCACAGCATCATGATGATCAGTGCGTCATGCGATTCGTAGAAATAAGGAATTGTTAATAAAGTATTATGAGTTAGATCAAACTGATGACCGTTAAGGACAAACTTCTTCATACCTTGAGGTGGGGTAAGTGTCTAAACATAGTTGTTTAAGAAAAACAATAATGCCTCGGATAAATTGTTCCACACTAGGTTTCCTTATTTCATCGGTGACACACAAAGGTAAGTAAGGAAACAAACGCCCAGATCAAGAACTGTTAAATTTCTACTTCGCTGGGATCCCAGCACTCTTTTAACGACAGACCGGCACGGTAAACAATGCACCATACGGATTGTCGTAACTCTACTATACCTACTATTTTTTATAAAATATGTTAAGCTGTGTCGTCAGCTTCAGCAGTTAAAGCTGTTTCCATCTTGTACTCTTTTCTACGTGACTTTAAGGGGATACTGTACAGTAATCGATATGTTGTCAATTGCTTTCACACTACGGGTATCTATAAAGCCAACGAGGATTGAGCACTCATTTCTATGAATACCAGACAGGATCAATGCTACAATTATAATTATAAGCGCTAGTTGCTGATGTAATGATTGACTAGTATGGATTTCGGCAACCGTATCATTTCGCAAAAACATGTTAATTATAATTATTTCACGAACTATTTTCACATAGAACAAAGTAAGTCATATTACAATTTACGGTACTCATATAATATTTATATTACAAAGAAAAATGAGACTATGGAAAAGGGTAAATGCATTAACGTTGAACTCATTGAAATGAATCCGTGCATAGGCTGTTGCCAGCCTGTGGTGAACCACACTCATAATGTGACGTGGATATCCATTTGTGACCTGATTTTGTAACATTGCCACTAACGTTGTAAAATTGAAAAGCCTTCATTATTTTATTATCTGATCTTCAAAAGGGTGCTGTTGGGAGTTTTTGAAGTTAAACTTCTTTTGGCGCGTTTGGATGAGAGTGAATTTGTGAGCTTCGCGCTCAGGATCGAAACGATAAATTTAGCCATAGAATAGAAATAATAAAATCATATAATTTCAACACTGAATATAATAATATATGTAGTTACAGTACTTAGTGTCCATACTATAAAGTAAATAGATATTAAGCCAGTCAAGACAGTGTTGTGAAACAAAATATTCGTATGAATAGGTAATTAATTTTGAATATTGATTTAAAAAAAACAAAATATTTTTGATTGATTTTGATATTTATCGTCGATTACTACTGCGTTTGAGTTATTTTAAACTTTTTTCATACGCCAAAGAAGTATAACTTCTAATGTGTATACATAAGTACACACACTCTTTTTCCGATGCCTTTCCTTCTTAACTCCATACATCAACCACAACCACATACAAATAACAACATTTATGCAAATAATAGTATATTAGTA
This sequence comes from Pyrgus malvae, assembly GCA_911387765.1. Classification (NCBI taxonomy): domain Eukaryota; kingdom Metazoa; phylum Arthropoda; class Insecta; order Lepidoptera; family Hesperiidae; genus Pyrgus; species Pyrgus malvae. Next base: position 25,598,307 of record OU426959.1, read on the forward strand.
TTTAGTCATCGCCCTGGTCTGAAATCTTCTTTGTTGCATTTTGAATATTGATTTAAAAAAAACAAAATATTTTTGATTGATTTTGATATTTATCGTCGATTACTACTGCGTTTGAGTTATTTTAAACTTTTTTCATACGCCAAAGAAGTATAACTTCTAATGTGTATACATAAGTACACACACTCTTTTTCCGATGCCTTTCCTTCTTAACTCCATACATCAACCACGTGCCACACACTGTATTTTTCATATCACATGTAATGAAACAACGAGTTTTGATTTCTGTAGCCAGTCGAAGTAAGACTATTTCAGACAAATAGCGCAGTAATATCTTTTGACAACGATTTGACGACAGTTTTGATTTCTGTTTCGACTGACAAAACAGAAATCAAAACTCGTTGGTTCACTACATGTGATATGAAAAATATTTTATTTCCTTTCATTAAGTCTAAACGGGCTAAAAGACTAACCTAAAGGCAATGCTATGCCTGTCCATCCACAATCTTTGCTTAACTTTTAAGCCTTTGCTATCTTTTTGCTTCAAGCTATTAGATATTTACACTAATATTGTAAAGAGGAAAGATTTGATTGCTTGTTGGTTTGTATTGAATAAGCTCCGAAACTACTAGATCGATTTAAAAATTCTTTACCTTTAGAAGTCCACATTATCCGTGATGAACATAGGCTACTCTTTACCGCGGGAAAATTCTTTATTCCTACGGGAAAACGGGTAATAGGGTCCACGCGTTTGAAGCAATAGGGTAAACGTCTATGATTTTTATATAGCAATATTATCGTCTTACGTTGTATTTCAAATGGATGGATGAAAGTTAGAGATATATATAGCCTGGAATAGCACATAGGCTATTTTTATCCGTAAAACGGGTCCACGCGGGTGAAACCGCGGGCGGAAGGCTAGTTATTAATAATTTCTCTAACACGTCTATATCAAAAACGAAAGTAAAAGTAAGTGAACTATCGGCAATCCTACCAGTTCCATAACATTTTGAAATTCTAACTAGAACATTTTATCTGCGACCCATTTCGGGTTATGACGTACAATTTGCCACCCCCTCCCCCTCTTACAGCGACAACACGGCATGAATATTCGCATCCGCTGTTTTATCATTTTGATTGTAACAAGGCGTAAGATTAAATTATAAAAAGGCTGGCGAAATGAATCCGCGGTGGAGCGTGACACGAATTTCTGAAATATCCCGAAATAATTTTCTAAACGCGTGTCGGACTACGCACTAGTGTTAGGGGTTCCGTACGTGGGATAAAGGACAACACCAATAAATGAGATCATTGTAGAAATAATGGCTCCGCCAACGTGGAATACACGTTTCTTCACACAGTTTTAGTTACTCAGGACGCTTTATTGTGTATTTTATCAAGGTCAAAGCAAAGACAAATAACTTTTTGTGCATAATTATGGGTGCTTACAAAACTTGTTTATATAAATTTAACTCGCCATATGTACCTTCTTAAAGTACCTATGTAAATGTTACAAAGATAAAAATATCAAATAGAAAATTTAATTTTAACACTTTAAAAAAAATGTACAGTTAAGTAAGAGTTGATTAGGTTTAATGCATTGCCTCTGACTCCTTATTTCTCTAAATTTATCAATCAACAATTATTGATCTAGTAGAGCTCGATTACCTGTTTCTTATAATTTAAACTAGTCATTACTTTTTGTAAAAAAAATTGCTATGATAATTGATTTGTTTTTCCTAAACCCTACCTGCTCATCAGCGAAGATAGAAAACTTTTCGAAGTAATAATTAATCTGTTATGGAGTACTTTTTACAATAATCTAGATTTTTTTTAACAAAACAAAAAAATGATCTCAAAAAAAAACTATTCCAGAACAAATAAATATGCACTAAAAGGAAAAAAAATGCGTTTTTTAACTAATTCCGTTGTAAAAATTGTGACGAGTTCTCTACTGTATTATTTAGGTAGAGAAAAAATTAACATAGAGACAAAGACGTGGAATGGAAAATATAGGTCAAATTGTTCGCTTTAATTCCGAGATGACATGAACGGTTGTTTGGAGATGTTCTTATGGGGTGATGAGCATAAAATTATGAAATTAAAAAAAAATCGGCCACGTAGATAGAATCCTTTCCAAAACACATTAACTTCTTTCTGTTGTGAATTAATGCGTCAAGTTCAATGATAGATCAATTACTTAGATAGCTATGATTGCCAACTATTCATTAAAAATTTATGAACAAACTAAATACCTAAAAAAATCTGGGGCAAATAATCGTGACAAAAAAAATTAAGTAAAAAAACAAACAAAAGACCTTGACGCAAAAAAGGCACGAACGCCAAGTCTGTGCAGTTTAACCATGTTTAACTATTGTAAGTAATAAAAAAACCATGCATTAAAGGGGTGAGTCAGAAACGACACACAAAGGAGGATGTATGTAGGATATCCTCCAAATATGACAAAATCTCTTAAACTATAATTGTATTTATATCGGTTTTTTTTTCACACTTGTCATGTGTTAAGGAATTTGAATAGACATATTAAAACTTAGGAGCTAAAATAATTATAGATACCGAAAGAACGCAATGGTAAGCTGCATACACAAAATAATTGTATTATAATAATCAAATTTCAAACGATATGAATATTTTGGAGTACATTAAATGTAGTTATATAGGTCAATCTAATACAAGCACGTTAACAAAACCAGCCAAATGCAAGTTGGACTCGCGCACGTAAGGTTCCGTATCATTATCTAAAACCATCACGTTTATTGTATGGGAGTCACTTAAATATTTATTTTATTCTATTGTTTAGTATTTGATGTTATAGCGGCAACAGAAATACATTATGTGAAAATTTCTAAAGTCTAACCATCACGGTTCATGAGATACAGTCTGATGACACACAGACGGACAGACGGACGGACAATGGAGGCTTAGTGATAGGGTCCCGTTGGCACCCTTCGAGGCGGAACCCTATAAAAACGACGCAACGGGCCGAAATATAGGTCGCATTGATTGCTTCCATAACGATGCGAGACAAAAAAGGATTTCCTGGTATAATATCGGAAAAGGTGCAGTTCAAACACGGCTAGGAGACAGTGTTATAGAAGAAAAATTGCTTTAACTGTGCAGAACTACGCGTACCCGCTAGAAGTACACCAGCCATACGCAGTCAGTAACTGATTGATGGTGACCCATTTAATTCTTTTATGTCGTATCTACTAATGTACGTATCAATTGCAGAAGTGATTAATTAAGTTTTTAACAAAAAATAGAACCGACTTCAAACGGTAAAAAATAAAGTTGTACAGTACCTACTTCTTCTTGCTTATGGTAATGACTCTTAAAACTATATTGGAGTCCGTGCCCATTCAGAACGAAAGGTACACTATATTTACTAAGACAGGACACATTACTAAGGGCCCGACTCCAAAAATAGTTTTAAGAGTCATTACCATAAGCAAGAAGAATTAGGTACTGAACAATTTTATTTTTTACCGTTTGAAGTCGGTTCTATTTTTTGTAAAAAACTTAATTAATTTCACTCTTTTTAGTAATTTTAATAATTCTGTACATACATGTATAAGCATAATTGGTAAAAATTTCACTTAACTTCTAAACGTTAAAGAGATTTACCTTTTATAATCATGTTTATCTAATAGCCATCTTATAGCCTGAAAAAATACTACTGTCAGTCCATCTGAACGTATAAATTAATGAAAGAATTTGCTCTCAGCTCTTAATCGTTGAGTAGTTGTACCTTCAATCATCAGCTTAGCAACATCAGGTGACAATTACCGGACATAAATATTTGTATTATGTTAAAAAAATTGACTAAAAGAATGTGTGTGCCTATTAAGTTTCAGTGTTTCCCTCGATTTCCCTAGTATCACATCATCAGATTTTGACATGGTGACAGTTGGACCACCTCAGAAATGTAAGATTTCCAACAAAAAAACATTTATTGAAAGAATTTGCTCTCAACTCCTAACCGTCGTAGTACCTTCCATCATCAGCTCAGCAACATCACATGATGATAATTAAACACAAATGTCTTTTTTGATTTAGTAAAAATATGAAAATCAATTGTTGTGCTATAAAATTTGTATGTTCCCTTCGAGTTCTCTGGGATCCGATCATCAGACTTTGACTTGGTGACAGCTGGACCATCTCAGGAATGTAAGATTTCGAACAGAACCCCATTTATTGAAAGAATTTGCTCTCAACTCCTAACCGTCGCAGTACCTTCCATCATCAGCTCAGCAACATGAGATGATGATTACTATGCACACATGTCTCTTGTGCTTTAGAAAGTATAAGAAAATCAATGTGTGTGCCTATAAAATTTGAGAGTTACCCTCGGTTTCCCTAGGATCCCATCATCAGATCCTGATTTGGTGACAATGGAACTACCTCGGGAGTATAAGCATACGCACAAGAAAAGGCGAATACATTACCTCCTCCTTTTGGAAGTCGGTAAAAATGTGACAGGAAGATATCACCTGTATACATATTTACGTTCATATCAGATGTAATATTATTAAGCAGATATACCTTTTTATACTTTATTATGCTTCAGATATCGCAATTGCATACAACCAAACATACATTATTGCGAATATCTATATTAGTGACTAAGTAAATTAATACGACCTTCAGTCTTGATTAGTTGATAGTGTTAAGATGTCTATATTACTATAAAACGTCTCGCGAGGATAGGTAAATATGTTCATAAAGTCCCGGCTTACCTCGCGGATTACTGCTTACTTTCGCCGAGGCCATCTAGCGACCGCACGCGATGGCTCATGATGAAGGACCTCGGTACGGTCCGAAACATGTCGGGCGCCCCCGCAGTAATCCGCGAGGTAAGCCGGGACTTTATGAACACAAGATGTCTATAGGCTACAGCAACTGCTTAGACAAAAGCTATTTGCACACATATTGGTGTTTACAATGGCTGTTAACATAAGATTTAGTTCGGCATATTTACCTCATGAGGTGCGCAAAATTAGTGTTAAAGTTAACATATCACGTCTCCGCTAGTCTATCACATTAATTCACAAAAGAACAAAGACGCAAGAATAGAAATGAAGGACGAATTTATCGCTGCAATCCCGAGACGAGACAAAAGGTCGGATTAATCGGGAGATGTGATCAACTCTGTGGAAGGCTGTAATGGACATCGGGACGGAAGACGGCTACGGATCGACCTAATCAATATTACTGGACAAGTACCAGAGAAACTTGTGTGCGAAAGATGATTAAAATTATAAAGTTATTCTTAGAATACAGGTAAGTTATTGTTTTTTTTTTTATTTGTCTGTACTTAGATTAGGCTCCGAATCTACAGGATCGATTTAAAAAAATCTTTTACCATTCAAATCCTACATTATCCCTGGTGAAGCCTATGTATAGAATATTTTCAAAAAAGTTAGAGGTCCGTATGAAAACTTTGATAATGTAAACCAACGTGAGAGAGAACTACCAAAAAATCTTATATTATTTATATTGTTGGGAGGGCCGATAGGTATGTCAACCGTATCTCGGCAAAAAGAGGACAGATGGTCCTACAGCCTGGTGGAAGATAAACAAAAGATTGTAGGAAGCCGCTGAAATCAATCAATCAGAAATTCAACATATTCTCAAATTAATACATAAATTATCAAATCAATTTGTTGTTTTATTTGTTTCGCCTTACAGAGGAAATTCGGATGTCGTTAGTTCTACCCCAATAGACAGCTCGGAGCTCAAATGCTCTCAATCGAGACGGCAACGTAAGCTCGTCGCCTCATCGCCTGATCAGACGCATGGAAGGCAAATTGAAGGAAATTCTCCATTTGCCAGATGCAACCGGATTCAGCGTCTCCCTTCTCATATTGTCAAAGAATGTTTCGTATAAATTCGGATTTTAAATAGACCGTATCAGTAAACAGTATCTGTATACTTATCATAGCATCTCAGCTTATGTCGTATGTACACTTATTATGTGATTCAAAGGGACACGACGCGATGCAGTGTACTGTGACACATACTAAAATTGGCATTTCTTAGTCCAGTTGTAAGACAAATTGCAGGCACAGCAGGCATGTAATATTTTTGCTACCTCACGTTTCCACGTTTGCCTCTCACTTCATTATTTTTCATCTCTCTCATTTCCTTTACTCTCATTTTTCTACTGTAAAAGATACTTCAATAAGTTCCAAGTATTTCCAAAATATTTTGAGTTTGCTGCCCTGCCACAGTTAAGACGAACCGAAGACGGCTACTCTTGTAATCAATTAACCATCGCCTCTGTAGATGCTAAGGCGAACCGAAGGAAATTCTCCATTTGCCAGATGTACCCGCATTGAACGTTTTATTTCTTAGATAGAAAGCGTCGTCTGGGATAAGATGAATTTGGGTGTTCATTCCATGTAGTAAACCAGGTCACAGCACCCTTTTCCAATAGGTCCGGGTTCACTTTCTCAGAATTCGGAATATAAAAGAAAAGTTTAAATTTATGTCCTCGGTGTGGATGCTTCTGTGTGCACAACACTTGACGATCCAAACAACACAGGGGATCCTATGTTTTGATTGTATAGCTTTATTTTATTTTGTAACGTTGTACTATAAACGTTACATAATATGTACGTTTATTTATAGTACCTGGACTACCGAGCGTTGCTCGGATTAAAACAATTTATTTTCTTGGTTTAGTTTCAAACGAAACACTGATTTGCTTAGTGTTACTTAAAAACGCCATCTGAAATTGCTCCTAATAATGATGACACACAGACGGACAGACGGACGGACAATGGAGGCTTAGTGATAGGGTCCCGTTGGCACCCTTCGAGGCGGAACCCTATAAAAACGACGCAACGGGCCGAAATATAGGTCGCATTGATTGCTTCCATAACGATGCGAGACAAAAAAGGATTTCCTGGTATAATATCGGAAAAGGTGCAGTTCAAACACGGCTAGGAGACAGTGTTATAGAAGAAAAATTGCTTTAACTGTGCAGAACTACGCGTACCCGCTAGAAGTACACCAGCCATACGCAGTCAGTAACTGATTGATGGTGACCCATTTAATTCTTTTATGTCGTATCTACTAATGTACGTATCAATTGCAGAAGTGATTAATTAAGTTTTTAACAAAAAAATATAACCGACTTCAAACGGTAAAAAATAAAATTGTTCAGTACCTACTTCTTCTTGCTTATGGTAATTTACTCTTAAAACTATTTTTGGAGTCGGGCCCTTACTAAAATGTCTTACCATTCGTTCTAAATGGGCACCGACAGTACAGACAGTGGGACAGTACCTACATCTTCTTGCTTAAGGTAATGACTGTTAAAACTATATTGGAGTCGGTGCCCATTCAGAACGAAAGGTACACTATATTTACTATAACAGGACATTTAACTAAGGGCCAAGGTACCTTCAATCAGCTTCAACAGCTTAGCAACATTAGGTGATAATTACCGGACATAAATATGTGTATAATGTTAAAAAATATGACTAAAAGAATGTGTGTGCCTATTAAGTTTCAGTGTTTCCCTCGATTTCCCTAGTACCACATCATTAGATTTTGACATGGTGACAGTTGGACCACCTAAGGAGTATAAGGTTTTGAACAAAAAAATACATACTGAAAGAATTCACTCTTAACTCCTAACCGTCCTAGTACCTTCAATCATCAGCTCAGCAACAAGATATGATGATAATTATACACAAATGCCTGTTTTGCTTTCCTAAAAATATGAAAATCATTTGTTGTGCTATAAAATTTGAATGTTCCCTTCGATTTCTTTGGGATACCATCATCAGACTTTGACTTGGTGACAGTTGGACCACCTCAGGAATGTAAGATTTCGAACAAAAAACCATTTATTGAAAGAATTTTTTTTCAACTCCTAACCTTCGAAGTACCTTCCATCATCAGCTCAGCAACATTATATGATGATAATTACACAAAAATGCCTGTTTTGCTTTAGTAAAAATATGAAAATCATTTGTTGTGCTATAAAATTTGAATGTTCCCTTCGATTTCTCCGGGATCCCTTCATCAAACTTTGCCTTGGTGACAGTTGGACCACCTCAGGAATGTAAGATTTGGAATAAAAAACTATTCATTGAAAAAAATTGCTTTCAACTCCTCACTGTTGCAGTACCTTCCATCATCAGCTCAGCAACATGAGATGATGATTACTATGCACAAATATCTCTTATGCTTCAGAAAGTATAAGAAAATCAAGAAGATCATCAGATCCCGATTTGGTGACAATGGGACCACCTCCGGAGTATAAGCATACGAACAAAAAAAGAATTTTTAAAATCGGTCCACAAACGGCGGAGTAATCGGTGAACATATATAAAAAAATAAAAAAATACATACAGCCGAATACAGTACCTCCTTCTTTTGGAAGTCGGTAAAAAGGTTTTGATTGAGGTTTGAACCCGGGTCTCTAGTTCCGCAGTCAACTCACGCGACCATTCGACCATGTAAGCTTTAATTCAATGGACGAAATTTTCATAGAGCTCTTTCAAACTGACATTGTCATTTCTTTGAACGTCGGATTGGCGTATGGTAATAGGGGAGCCCAAGAGGGGATCTACGGATCTACTCGAGCGCGTCAGATTAAGATATGGGGTACATCAGTGCTGCCACGATTAAAAAAGACCTTCTATGTAGGTACAGTTTTTTTTTCTTAATTCCGGATGTCAAAATGGTCAGATTAGAAAACCTCGTTACCGTTGAGCCATGAATTTTAAATAATTAAAATTCGAACTCTTCAGAGTTTGCCAAAATGTCGTTTTTTATTTCGCTGTTTTGTATACATTCATACTAAAATCTTCAGATTACTAAAATATGACTTACCATGCATTTAAGTTACTAAAATATGACTTAGCATGCATTTAATTTGTTCTACTATTTTACCTGTAGGTACCTTTCGTATAAAATTTTTAAAAACCTATAGGCGCTCTCTCCACCGGTTAAACGCAAAACGTCATGAAGTATAATGATATCTTAATATATATATAAAAAGTAAAGGGTTTTCTTTGTACGTAAAGACACGGTTTTCTCTATAATCATTAACTCCAATCAACTTCCCGTTGGAGTGGTAAGTACCCCTTAGTACGTAAGGGAGTTTGATCGCGGTGGGTGGAAAAATTTGAAAAAAAATATATCTTTACTGTTATAACCAATAGGGTGGATGGATTCACTTGTGGGTAGACTAGCAAACTATTTTAATTTTAATATTATTCAGAATATTCGAGAAAGTTCCAGAAACTTCTCGAATCATTTGGATTTTTTTAAATAATTTGAATTAATTGAAAATATTCGAATGAAATGGATTTTTTTCAATAATTATAATCTTTTTTCGAATGACTGGAGATTTTTAAAATAATTTCAATTTTTTTAATTAATTTAAAATATTCGAGAAAGTTCCATAAACTTCTCAAATGATCTGGAAAATCCTACTAATATAATAAACGCAAAAGTTTGTAAGTATGGATGTTTGTTACTCTTTCACGTAAAAACTACTGAATGGATTTAAATGAAACATACATCAGAATAACACATAGGCTACAATTTATAAAGATATTGTGTGAATTGTCCAAAATATGACGAAAGTGTCAAGTAAGTAGGAAAAGAATCTACCATCTGCGAGCTATTCTGGCGTGCGCCAAAACCACTAGAGTTACACATTCGTAATGAATGATGGAAATGTTTATCTTAAATAGTCCTACAAAAAAGCCGGTCCACGGCATTTCAGAAGGGACTTCACTTTATGCTAATGATCCTCTCTAACGCGGGTGAAACCGCGGGGCATAGCTAGTTAAATAATATAATATTTTAATCTTCCTACCACCCAACCTATAAAAAGCACAAGGTCCTGATGACGCTTGAGAAAATCCACAATGAGCCTTGTGTGCTCCCCAGTTTGACGCCACAATATTATTAATACTCTCCAATAGATGTCAGGAAAAGTCGTATTTTTCAGTTTTTAAATTGATTTTCATTGAAAATATTTTTATACAGCTAAAAATTTCTAACAATATAAATTTTGTGGATCGATTTATCATCCCCGAAACCAGGGTACTAAATTTCATCAAAATCTTTGGAGCCGTTTCCGAAATTAAAAAAATATATTTAGATACATACAAGAATTGCTCGTTTAAAGGTATTAGATTAATTATTTAAAATTAAAACAAACATGACGTTAATAAATTAAAAATAAATAATAAAATTTTAACATTAAAAATATTTAAATTACTTATGTTGAAACTTATTTACCTTTGTCCGCGTCCGTACTTGTTTACGTGGTCGTGAAATCTTCCGTATTTCTTATGCAGGCGGTTCGTGGCGATTGACCATTCGTTATAATATAATGCTCAGATCACGGCTTTGCTTGGTATAGTCAAAACGAAAGATTTATTATGAGTTTGACTACGTCAAGATAGATTGGCAATACAAAAGAGAAAGAACATAGTTATGCGTGCGTTAGAGCGAGATATATATTATTAAATCATTCACGTACACTATATCGTATTTTATTGTCCTAGAGCAATTCGTGAACGAAATTAATTCAGCTTATTTTCCTACAATTCCAGCTTTTAAAGCTTAAATTGGTGTTTATTGGACATAACTAAATATGGCTACGTGTACAGTGCATGGATGTCACTCATCTAAGAAAGAAAACCCAAATAATTATACATTTCACATGTAAGTTCGAATGAAATGTTTAGCAGACTAAATACAATGTTTTGAATATGATTTAAAAATGTTCTGTATGGACAGATGGGAAAAAATATGCCATTTTATCTTAGTTTAGTTTTAGTTTTAGTTTTTATGCTTTAAATGCATAATAATTATATTTAAGATAATTATAAATACGTGAATACCTCATGTTTTGTAACCACAATTTTGTAGAGATTGACTGACATCTGACCTCATCGATAAGCTTATCGATATATCTCTTACCGTCCAAGATATAATATTTTTACAAATCAAACTTTTCATTTTCAAAAAAATATATAATATTTTGGAATTTATTACTTTCATTACGGTTAGTTTACTAGACAAAACCCGTGCACAGTGCCATCTCATAAGATAACGTCGCCGCGATAATGTTGCTTCAGTGGATGCGATTGTACTGCGATGCGGATATCGGTCCTGTTTTCCTTTGTGTATCTAACTTAATTTCATCAAATTGTGGATCGAGGAATATTAGGAATTATTTTGCGGAACTCCATCGTTATGAAGTCCGACTTTGCGAGTAACCGTCGTAGAGTCAATAACCCTGATGATGCTCTGTTTTGGGGCGAATAATGTGTTGGTGGTGGTATGTATGTTGGTACTTTTATTGTTGCATGTGCATGTATCCTATGTGGGAGGGAAGGATGTGCTATTGCATGAAAAAAGCATACACCATCATGTGTCTGATTTCCGTACCTAACTTTATGGTAATTCTTTGTGAGTATGGTACGAGTATCAAGTTTTTTTTAACCTATTTTTTACGTCCCACCCGCTAGTACAGGTCTGAATCAAGTGAGAGGGATTGAGACCTTAGTGCTGTCCAAATAAGTGAGGATTGGTGGACATTAAGTCTTCTCGAAGCTTTAAAAGCTTCACCGATGGAAAGTACCAAATAAAATATTGATCCAATAAAATGTTAAATATCACAATATATTCCATCAGCGACAATTACGCACATTACAAATTTCTTTGTATTCCCAGGATTGGAATCCGGTATCTCCGTGCTGGAGACCGCAATCTTTACCGTTCGGGCATCACTGCTGATCAAGTATTACCATCAGTTGTTCTGATGTTACCTACGTCAAAGTCAAAGTAGAAGTTCCATTTTTTATAGAACTTGAATCGTTTCACTAGGAGAGTGCTAGCACTGCTCAGAAATCTAAAGCAATTCCAATATATTTCATGGGCAAAATGACCATCAATCTCCAGAGTAGCAGTACATCGGCATATTCCCAAAGACTTTTATTTATTATTTAAAAAATCAGCCTTTTATAGGCATAGGTCTCCTCTCGAAAGTAAGAGGAATTAAGGCTATAGTGGACTACATCCGCACTTGGCTGTGGTCCACCACTTGGTTGGTGGTTGATCGGTGGACATCATATCCGAGAAATTATGAGTTTATTTTAGGCATGCGCGGTGATTGAAAACCTTGTGATTAATCAGGTCACAATATTTATATATGCAATGGAGCAGCGATAAATGCACGCGACGAGGTTTGAACTCGGTATCTCTGTGTCGGGGACCGTGGGTTTTGCCGCTCAGACATGGTTGCTTAGTGTTTCCATAAATTTCTATTAATGTTTTCTTTACTACCCATGCACAATGCCACCTCAAAAGATAAGGTTGCCACGATTATGTTGCTTCAGACGATGCGATTGTATTCTGTGATGCGGAATTCAGTTTGTTATGCTTTAGTTCAGATTGTTATGTTATATAAGTTCTTTGTGATTATGGTATCAAGTATTACCATCAGTTATTCCATTATCATCTATTTTTGTTAGGTGAATAAACTTATACTTTTCGACAAGAGAATTTGAATTGGAAATGGATTCTACTATTACTAAGTATCTGCAAATTTAGGGCAATGCTTAGCATAAAGTTCCGTTTCACCAGTAGATGTATAATAGGTTGATCCTATCTTATGAGTAGCCTAGTTTTTTGACAGCTATCCATGGTTTTGTTCGTCAATCTATTATCAATTTTAGCGACTGTTACATGTGTCAGTTTAGGGTCAAATCGGTGTCGTAACTTTAGGTTATGCCTAACGTTGTTAGTCGTTACTTAAGGGTTAGTGAGACATGTTTTTCCTCTAGACAACTCCTAAATATTTGGGAATCTGAATAAGGCGTATCATATTTAGTGGATATTGGTATAATTTTCAGATTTCTTTGCTAAGGACTGTTTTTTTCAGTTTACAAATTCTAATGTCGCGCGGATTATCAGTTTTAGATATTTGTTTTGTGTCTAGAATATTATAAGTGTACCTATGCATTATTATAATTCAGGTGACTAACTTATTTCTTTATTTATTTTCAGGTACGACTCGAGGCCGTCCATATATTTAGTTTAAAGAAAATAATTCTTAAGATTGTGAGTATTGAATTTTACTAAGCTATTTCTAATTGTTAACATACACTGCTCTATAATACTACTCTGCTAAGTGAAGTGAGTTATTTTAGAATAATTATTGGGTTATCCGATAGGTTGATTGATTGTATTCGTTGACAAATCGAAATAGCATAGTTACAAGTCAACAGAGAGCCGCTAGGGCCTCAACCACTAATGAGTATAGTTGGATTAACTACATATTTGCTTTGAATATTGTCGGATCGATGCGGTCACAGTTCTTCCAACCTTTTTATGTCCCAATGTTGGACAAAGTCTTTAGGAATTGAGAGGGATTCATGGCAGAGTTCACCAAGCCGGTAATTTTTTGTTGGCTGACAAGTTTTCAAGCATGTTACCTACATGCATGAATTGTAAATAATAAATGGAAAACATTGTCATAAAACATTTTAAAAAATCCGTACCATTTTGCTGTGGAACAGTTATAAATACGCATATTATAACAAATGTGCTAGTCAAAAGTGTGCGCCAGGGTTTGCACCGGGGACCCCCGTGACTGAACCTGATGCTTTAACTACTCGGCTATCGATCAATAGAATTACTGATATTTTTACTGAAGAGCTCCGTTACAAAGACTGACAATCCATCATTTGCCCATACTTATGTTTGTAGGTAATTTTCGTATCATTTCAACCGTAATGTGCATTAAGCACGGAACATTCATCAGTGTGTAAGGGACACAAAATCGGTATAATTTTCGTGATCAGTTGCAATATATTAGGAGCATACATCTGCTCTTCTAAACAGTAATTTAATATAAGTATCATATGATTTTACTAAATTGCACTTTCTGTGATATTTAAAATAATGGAGGCCCATGTCTAGGAGATAGATTTCCAAAGGCTGATGGATAGATGGAAAATAGATGATGGACAGAAGGACACCTGGTTTATAAAAGCCTACTAAGATTTTTTTAATAGTTTACAAATGTTTTGCTTTAGTAGCATATTTGAAACGTATTTATTCAGTATTTTTTTGTATTGTTTAACAGACTTTAATTAGAAAATATCTTAAAACCGTCAACACTGGTATAACCGTAAAATCAATCCAGTAAGCACCTTACAACTTTATTAACACTAAAACCTACTTTTGACCCTAAAATCATAGACGAAACTGCAATTCTATTTAAGCCTAGATATACATACAGTAGGTATTCATGGACTACATTGACCATTTTGCACCACGCAGCTACTAACAAACGAGTGTTCCTGACCACGATAGTAAAAATTGCCATTTCATCCATTGTCGCTCCTTTTTTGGTATCGTGGAGGAAACCTTCATAAGCTACCCGGCACCTTTGGAGAGGATACCGGGTTATGTGGGTTTGCCTCTGCGCTTGGAGATGACTCCTGGGTCTTCAGTGGAACGCACCGATGACCTCCACGCGCGGCGCCGCAGAATTGGCCCATCTTGCAGATGGGCCCGTTCTGCACCTTTAGATGCTTACAGCGGCATGCGGCCCACACCGCCATCCTTCCCGGGACTGCTGTCTGGACGGATCGAGCTCTCACTCTCACCGCCCATAACCTCAGAAGCCTCCTTTTAGTCGCCTCTTAAGATCAGGTAGGTGATACCGTAGCTCTATTCTTAATCTCGAAGCTACGCGTGCTCGTTTGCTGCGCCATTTTATTTAAAAATTCATTAAAAACTCGTAACATGCTTAACTTTGTTACGAGCTATAAAATCGCATTCATAACGTGTCAGCGACTTGGCGAAGTCGTATTCCTTAAGCACAATCATAAAGTCATTCGTCCCGCATTACACCGCATTTGTATTGAAAGAGATCCAAAGAAGTTGTTTATTCGACTTTAACCATTACCAGAATCGGAATGGGAAAATGTATGGGTTACATTATGCTGGTTATGTTTATGTCGGGTCGGTGAGAAATTACTACGTAATTTCTCAAAAGTACATAGTGTTCGTTCTTCTTCGTTCACCATACCAAAAAAAAACACTTATTGACTATATCTATACGGATAGGCACTACATTTTTAGATTAAGATAAATTCATAAAAGTAGTTTCTATTTACTCGTATTAGTCTAATCGTATATTTATTTATGGGTTAGCACTGGGACTCTCTGTAATACCGATAGCCTTTTTTTTGGTAAAGGGGGGGGGGGAACCTTCAAAAGGTACCCAGCGCCTTGAGAGAGGATACTGGACTTTGTGGGATTTGACCTCACTAAAACCCCCTTGGTGGCCTGCCTCTGCGCTTGGGGAGGACTCCGGGATCTCCAGTGGAACGCACCGGTGTCCTCCACGAGCGGTGCCCTGGAACGGGTCCATCTTTGGGAGAGCAAATGTGCTCTCCTGCACATTCCGATGCTTACAGCGGCATGTAGGCACGTACACACCGACACCGTCCGGGGCTGCTGGCTGGACGGGTCGAGCTCCCACTCTAACCGCCCGCATCCCCGGATGCCCCCTTTTGGTCGCCTCTTACGATCAGGCAGGGGATACCATAGCTCTATTATTAATCCCGAAGCTACAGGGACTAATACCGATGGCCTGGGACTCCCTGTAATACTGAGGACAATGGTCGTCTCATGTAAGTCAAGCTTTTATCTGTCCACCGAAGCACAATAGAACTGATTTATTGCAGAAATGAATACAGCTATGGTACTTCCCCGATCGAGCCATTAAAGTTGCATAAAATTTTTGTAGTCTTAAAGAACATTGCATTTGTAATTTGTTGTGCGTGAAAAGGCTCCGAAAGATAGTAGCGTTACCTACCGGGCGCTAGAGGTACCGGAATAAGAAGAGAAAAGCGGTGATGGTGTATTGTTTTTCTATCCAACCTTTTTATGACCCACTGCTGGGCACAGGTCTTCTCTCACAAGTGAGAGGGATTTAGGCCATAGTCCACCACGCTGTCCGAGTGCGGATTGGTGGACGTCATGCTTGAGAAATTATGAATTTCTCTCAGGCATGCACGTCGATGGAGAACACCGTAATTAAGTACCACGATATTTTCCATCATCGTGGAGCACCGATAAATGCGCATATCAAAAAGTTCTTTGTCATAGGTGCGTCGTCGTCGTTGGTGGATTTGAACCCGGGATCGGTCGCGTCGAAAACCGCAGTTTTTCACCACTTGGCCATCGCTGCTCGCTTTTGATTTAGCTTTAAATTTTGTAATTGAGATTTGTTAACAGCCGATGTAAATTCATTTTGCTTTGATATTTCTGAACCCTATTTATAGTAGATTATTGAAATTTATTTGATTATATAAATAAATTTCATTTTTTTTATTTGTATACTGTTAATGATACAGTAGGTGATGAACACCCACAGTTCTTTATACATACGATCATAAACAGGGTTATTGCGAGGTATATACGGCAACGCAGTCACCAGTAAAATATTTTATGCTCTACCGATTTTTATTTGCTCACATACATTGTTGGCGCCAATTAAGTCATTCTTCATTTATGTGAACCACCTTCATCCTCCCTCTCTTTCCCGCAAGCGCACTATTATATAATATGGATCAGGAAGACCTATTAATCAGTCTGCCTTCGTCCCGCCGCCGACGCGCACGCAAGTCCTCTCGTGACAACCGCACCGCAAGCCACCTCACACGTGGTTAGACTCGCCGCATCGCCGCCATCACCGCTGTCAATAGTTTATGATTTAACTGACTCAAAGTGATTAATAGGTACCTATAGTGTATTGTGAAGGACAACACCAGTTCCCGGGCAAGAGAAGATTGATCGAGGCTTCATCAGAGCACGAGCATACCATCTACTCCAGCCCCTGTGATAATCCAGGTTAGTGCGCTTGCTCCCTTTATCAATCCTTCTCGTTTTCCACCTTTAATTCGACACGCAACTTACAGTCCACAATTCCTGCACCCGCAGCGGGGGATCATCTTCAGATCCACCATCATTTTTGGTCCATGTCGAGCCGGATTTCGAGCCAATAGTTTGGTAACTTCACCCGGGTTAATTATTTAATCTCATAAATATGCATATGTATGTATTTCATGTAATATATTATAAGTGCCTATTCATATTTATTTTTGCAAATATGTATTATATCTACGATTATTTTATATCCCGCATATAACGCACCGCTCACGTAGGTTTATTATTATTTTTGCAAAACGCACCGCACCATCAGCTCCATTATTTACCTATATTTGTAATCGAAATTACACCTCATAGGTACGCATTCTATTTTTCATTAATTGAAGTCCGCCATATTGTTACCGGAACCGACGTGACCGGCGATCGTTGTTTCGCTAATAACTACCTACGAAACTATTCATTTATTACGCCATACTGATTTTATAATTCCAACTGTTTTAACTGATTTATCTTGTTCACGACAAAATGTCTACTAAAGGTAAAATTGTATCTGAAACGGTTTCAAATGATGAAATTAGTTTGAAAATATTAATTGCAAAACGAAATTCTATTTACGAACGTTTACAACAAATTTATGATTTATCTATAAGTGCATCAAGTTCGTCAGACGAACAGGACACATTTCTTGACACGGCATCTGACCTTGAATACTTGCGTACTGGGTTCAAGGACACGTTAGAATCTTATAATGTTACAAATTTAAAATTAAATCCGAACGCGCAAGTCGATTTCGGATCGTGGAAATCTTTTCATGATCTATATAGTCGTATTAAAAGTCAAGTGTCCAAATTAAACGCTCCATCTTCAAGTAAATTACAGAATAGTTTACCTACAAAAATTGTACCGTCGCTTCCGCCCATAGAATTACTTTCTTTTAATGGGGACATACGATACTGGTCTATGTTCTACCAACAATTTAAAACCTTAGTTCATGGTAATCAGCATTTAACAGATGCTGAACGCGTCTATTATCTTGTTAGTAAACTTAGTGACAAGGCATTATCAATCTGTTCAGGCTTAATGCCTACAGCTGAAAACTATTCTGTGATATGGAACGCGCTCATTTATTTATTTATTTATTTTATTTATTTTTTAATTGATTAGAACGGATTGCTCCAGTTACACTAATCAGTTGATTTAATTACATTTAAATACTAATAATATGATTATTACAATTTAAAATAATTACAAAGAATATCAAACAAATAATACAATTTAAAAAAGTCGAAATTTAACTAACAAATAAAAATGAAATATAAAATTACAGAATAAATCAAATTTAAAATAAAATTATTAATTACATCAAACAAATTAAAATCAAATGTCAGATTAAATATATAGAATAGAAATTTAAAATAAAGTATAAAATTACAATTTAAATCAAATTAAAAATAATAATAATAATAAAAAAATAACACATCATACATCACGCATTCATTTCACAGAAACGCAGGCATTCTATCAGTATCTTTTTCCAGTCATCCGCAAATATATCACACTGAGGTGCGGCGTCGAGGAGAGCATTGAGCGCAGTAAGTGTCCGCGGTACGGGAGATTTTGCACGAGCGATCGTACGACACCTTGGCACAGCAAAGGTCTCGTGCTTCCTACCTCGACGATAATTGTTGGGGGCAAAAAGTCTGAGCAACTCTTGGTTTAAATCTGGGGCATCCACTATGCCTCTCAGAATCTTACACATAATTAACAGTTGATCCTTAAATCTACGTACCTGCAAAGAATTATATCCTAGACATCCCAAAAGAAATTTAGTGGGATACATATAAGGATAACGCCCATATATTCTTTTGTACAGGTATCGCAGAAAAGCTTTTTGCACTTTCTCTAAAATAAGAGTATATGTGCTCTCATAAGGATTCCAGACACATGCACTAGCCTCCAATTTGCTGCGAACGAAGGTGTTAAAAAGTAATTTTATGACTTGTGTTTCATTAAAATCTTTACAGTTGCGTAAAACAAATCCCAAGCGACGAAATGATTCTTTTGCTACCGAAATGATATGGTCATGAAACGTAAGCCGCCGGTCGAACGTGACACCTAAATCTTTACAACTATCAGATCTGGATATAATATCTTTGTTGAGCATATACTGGAATGCAATTGGCTGTTTTATACGGCAAAAAGTTGTTACGGAGCACTTAGCTGGATTGAATTCCATTTTATTCTCCAGGCTCCATTTATAGATTGCATCAATGTCACGTTGTACTAATAAACAGTCTTCTTTAGTTCCAATGTCTAGATATAGCTTTAAATCATCGGCATAAAGAAGGCATTTTGTATGTTTGACTACTTTAGGGAGATCGTTGATCATCAGGATGAAGAAGAGGGGCCCTAAAATCGATCCTTGACTTACCCCAGACCTCGTATCGTAGGGTTGCGACTCATAGTGACCAAGTCGGATAAATTGTTGGCGACCACGAAGATAGTCCGCAACAAATGTGAGGAGTTTAGGACTTAAACCTATAGCGCTAAGTTTTTCTAGCAGCACGTCATTGTTGACTTTGTCGAACGCCTTACGAAAGTCAAAATATAACACGTCGACTTGTTTCCCATGATCAAGATGAGTGGATATAAAGTCAACAATTGTTATAAGGTTACTGTTAGCCGACCTTTTTCGTCTGAATCCATGCTGCTCATTACACAAGAAGGGCTCCACTTGATTGTAAATTTTGGTATGGAGGATGCGTTCAAAAACTTTTGCCAATGTGGGCAAAATGGCTATTGGACGATACTCTTCGACACTGCACTTATTTGAGTTCTTGGGTATTGGTGTAACCCTCGATAGTTTCCATTGCGATGGATAATGCCCACTGTTCAAGGAAGTATTAAAAAGATGGCAGAGAGGGCCAATGAGATATTTTTTTCCTTCTTTAAGAAGCCATGGAGGAATGTAATCGGGCCCTATTGACCCTCCTGACTTCAAGCTCTGGATACCTATAGCTACGTCGTTGTGAGTGATTTTATCAATATTAATGTAGCTGCTCATAATCAGGGTCTCTGGGTTTTTAATGCACGTTACATCCAGCTTTGGAGTTTCCGATAAGAAAACACTGGAGAAAAAGCTTGCAAAAGCTTCTGCAGCTTTCACTCCATTCATGTCTTCACCTTTATATTCCACCACAGGCTCAAAACCACCTTTTGACCTAAGGTTTGAAACATGGTGCCAAAAAGCTTGTGGTTTAGTCTTTAAATTTTTCTCTACATTTGCTATATACAGATTATAAGCTGTTTCAATGCGCATTTTTAGCTCCGACCTTAAGACAGAAAAGGACTGATAGTCTTCTTACTTATACGTAGATACAACGACGAGCGTGCGCTCGCGACTACCTACGTCAGTCAGCTGTTAGAACTGAAGAACGTTAACACTAATACATCCGCTGGTTATCAAATATTTATGGATAAATTTGATGCTTCTATTAACGCCCTTAAGCAACTTAATATTGATGACATATCTGATTTTCTGTTTCTAAATATCGCGCTTAGAAAATTAGATAACGATACCGTAAAGTCGTTTGAAATGTCATGTCGCAACGTAAATATACCTAAATATTCCGCTTTGGTTCAGTTTTTACATGACCAGAATAGGGCTTTGTGCCATACAATAAATACTTCGCATATGTCTAACAATAATAAAATTAAAGGTAATTTGGTTCCCGCTCCCGCTAAGAATATAAGCAAAACTTTTATTAATACAGATTCGTCTCGGTCATGTATTTTCTGTAAATCGGGTGATCACGAACACCTATTTGTCTGTCCGCATTTTTTAAAAATAAATGCACAGGACAGGTACAATTTTGTAAAACGAAATAAATGTTGCACTAATTGTTTAAGTAATAAACACGCCACTCCTTTTTGTAAGTCACAGCGTAGATGTAGGTATTGCTCCCGCTCGCACCATACGCTACTTCATTTTGTTAGTAGTAGGAATAAGGTCGATCAGCCTTCGGTAGAACAAGGTCCAGGAGAAAAAAATGCATCCACGTCATGTAACATATCGCGCGATTGCGGTAATGCGCCGCACTGCACTACATTATTGGGGACTGCAAGGATTAAAGTTTGTACTAAATACGGTCACCAATATTTGTTGCGTTGTTTAGTGGACCCTGGCTCGCAATGCGATTACATTACGAAACAGTGTTGCAAACGGTTATACCTACCGATCTCAAATAAAACACCAGTTAAAGAGGCGCAAGGAATCGGTGGAGTATCGCAGAAGATTTTAGGTGTTACTTCTTTGCAGTTTAGCTCCCGCTTTGATGAAAATAAACTTTATCATATTAAACCGTTAGTTGTTCCCACTATAACTGGACAATTACCCGAGTCGTTAATAGACGTTTCGAAAATTAATTATATAAATAATTTACGTTTAGCTGACGATCAATTCCATAAACCAGGTGACATTGACGTTTTATTAGGGGTTAACACTTATCTAAAAATTTTGTTAACTGATAAAATAATTAATTCGCAATCGCCGAGTGCCATAGAAACGTCACTAGGATACATAATAATGGGAGACGCAGAGATCGACTTTCCTACTTGCATTCCGCGTTCTTTAGTTTCTTATCCTACTCGTATTGATAATAGTCAAACGTCACTCATGCATTTGCTCGAAAAATTTTGGAAGTTAGAGGAGCTGCCGCAAAAAACTTATTTGAGTCCTGATGAGCAGGAATGTGAGAATATTTATACTTCCACTACTCGTCGCAATTTGAACGGACGATATGTTGTCGCCCTGCCCTTCAAGGACACGCCTGATAAATTAGGTGATTCTTTTATAACCGCTAAAAAACGCTTCTCGCTCCTAGAGAGACGTTTTAATAAATGTCCCGATCTTCGCTCCCGCTACAATGAAGTCATTCAATAATACATCAACAAGGGTTTTTTATCATTGGTTGTTTCAAATAATTTTACGGAACCTTGCTTTTATCTCCCGCACCACCCTGTCATACGTAATGATAAAAGTACAACTAAATTGCGAATAGTACTCGACGCAAGCGCTAAGTCAGATAATGACATTTCATTAAATGATATTTTACATAGTGGGCAAAATTTACATAATAAAATAAATACACATTCACATATAGTAAGTCGCAAGGGCCCTGTGCTAGGCTCGAAACTTGTGTTACAGGTGCCCCGCTCATCACCCGGGACATTATACAGTGTTTATCAAGAGGTACAAGTATATATTAATTTGAATTTTTATGACACAATTTTATACAGAATGCTACCAAATACGATACGATATCAATTAATAGACGTCATTAATGAAAAATATGCAAACAACAATAACAAATAAATAAAATCAATAAAATTCCTAAGTAAAAATTACAATAAAAATAGTCATTAAGATCCTTAGAACATCAAGGTATGACAGGTATGACATCCGTCAGGGGAGTGGCCTTTACGAGCGAACCCCTCATCCCAACGTCCATGCACAATGTGTCTTCTAGTTATACACTAGTGTGTCTGTGTGTGTCGGTGTCAGTGTTGTCGGTGCTTAGAAAATGACGTTGTTAATTGAAATTGACATATTATTTAGAAATTTATGCGTCTGTAGCGATGAAAGAATATTATTTGTGAATGTGTGACATAATTAAAATGTGTGCGTTCTTCCCACGCACCAGACTTGGCACCATATTATGTATCGAAACGAGGCGCTATGCCGTCTCCACTGGGTGAGTAAGTAACTAAAATTTGATGCTCTAAGTTAAGATCATAAAAATTCGACTGAAAAAGCCACATTTCCAATTTTCTTTTTATATGTCACTGTAAGTTCTTAAGGAAACTCGGTAAATGATTATATGCTCTAATTACAGATATAGGAGTATTTTTTGAAGTGAACAGCTAAGGGGATATATTATTTTCTATTTATTTCCTTTACATCTTATCGTAATAAAATCAAATAAATTAAAATATTTTAGGTGTTCCCTTACAAAATGCATGCTGCTTTTATGTACATGCAAGCAAGTGTTTAAACTTTGAGCTGCTTAAATAGTGGAAATTAACTCGGAGCTTAAACCCGTTAGGCCTAATATTCTTTATAAAATCTATACCTGAACAAAAAACTGATTTTATCCAAACATTAATCAATCTCTCATCCGTGAATATGTACCCGTATACTGACGAATGTCAACACGCAATATGGAACGTGTTTTTATTTCCGATTTCCGCTCCAACCACCCAACCTACTTAGGGGGCCATATTTGTTCACATACTCGTATAAACTCATATTTTGATTAATGGTAGAATAAATAGAGCAGAGTAGTTGATTTGGAAAGTTCTTGCTTCATAAGTGTGGTACTAGTTAGCATTTGAGGCACTATTAATTTGGAAGCATTCTTAAGACATCACGTTACATCTCTGTTGTTTGCAGAGCAAACTGAAAGAAAAGTCCTATTTTTTAACCCGCTTTGTTGCTTTAATGGTTAGGAAAGGTTAATATTAGAAGATATATTAACATATTATATTAGTTTTTAAAACCTTCAAAAGATACTCGGCCCCTTGGAAGAGGTTATGTGGAAGTTATGTGGGATATGTACCGCACTAAAACTACCTCTTCGGACTGAACTCCTTGAAAGCGCGCATGGCCCGGCGGTTAGCGTAGAATGCAAAACGCTCTATGAAACTTAGCCAAACGGGAGCGGTCGGGTGCGAGATGGGTGACCGCTAGTGGCCAAAACTTTTATGCGCGTTTTTGTGCTTCGGAGGGCACGTTAAGCTGTCGGTCCCGCTTGCTGTCGATAGAAAATAGTCGATCAATCTTGTCGATAGATAATAGATGTTAAACCTTGTCGGAGGCCTTGTGGGCGGTTTGAATACATCGGACAGCGTGTTGGCCACTAACCCGCATCTCCGCCAACCCGCATTGGAGCAGCGTGGTGGAGTAAGCCCCAGGCCGACCCAATAATGGGGAGCGACCGGTGCCCAGCAGTGGGACGCATAAAGTGTTGCAGCCAGCCAGAACCCCCTCGGTAGCCTGCCTTTGCACTTGGGGAGGACTCTGGGATCTCTAGTGGAACGCATCGATGTCCTCCGCGTGCGGCGCCCAGTACGAGCCCATCTTCGGGAGAGCAAATGTGCTCTCCAGCATAGTCAGATGCTTACAGCGGCATGCAGCCACACACAACCACCGTCTTCCCGGGGCCGCTGGCTGGTTGGATAGAGCTGGTTGCGGGCGGTGAGAGTAGGAACTCTCACCGCCCGCAACCTCAGAAGCCCTCTTTCAGTCGCCTCTTACGATCAGGCAGGGGATACCGTAGCTCTTTTCTTAATCCCGAAGCTACAGGGACTTAACATTAGAACCTACTCACCGTACGACGTATAAGTCAAAGGAATAACCGCACCTTATAAGAATAAGCAATAGGAGGTGAAAGTCATCAACTCCATTTACTTTCTCAGTATCATAAAATCATATATTATTATATACATATACTGAACATAAGAAGTCTGTGTTCCTCCAAACACGAATCCACTCTCATCCGCGTATGAATACGACCGCACAATGGAGAATGGAGGAAATTTTTTTCCGGTTTCTGTTATTACCTTCCAATATACTTAACTGCTTGTTGACATATACTTATGTATATACCCACTTTTTTATGAATAGTAGAAAAAATACATATATTTGTAAAGAAAATTTATTTTTGGGTGTCGAACCGAAAAGTTAATGTATAAGTATCACTTACTTCTTCGTCGATCAGTTTATCCGTATCGCATTAATAAATCAGCTTGAAATAAGGAAATAAAATTTAATCGAGTCCCTTATAACTTAGAAGTAGTGGTGATTCACTGGTCCTCCCTTTACAATGTTGATATTCCTAAAGCCCCTATAAGACTATTGTCAAACTTACACGCCTGTTTATCGGTGATAACGACTTAGGCAAACGGGCTTAACACATGCGCCGAAGTACGGAAACGTGCTTAAGTTTTAGCAACTAGTGGCTACGCATCTTACTTTTAACCGCGTCCGTATTGCTTCGATGTGTAGAGTTCTTTGCCTATACTCGCCAAAAGGTCATGTACAGCTAAATTCATTAGATATCGAAGTACAGCGAAGAGATCTTTATCAATACGTATCTGAAGAGTTTTGAAGGCAACCCTGTTTGCTATTTTATACCACAAAATACATATACTGCAATGAGATGGCATTTTGTTAGATATCGTAATATTATCAGCTGACCGATATCTAACAAAATGCCATCAGCTTTCTTCTGCATGACTCCAACCAACCAAGAAAATGAAAGTCTTTCATGTAGGTACATCACTGAGGTCAGTAAGATATGCAAATATTGTTAAAGAAATAAAAAAATCACTTAAATCTATATACCTTTTTGACTTAAATCTAAACAACTAATTTATTTATTATGTTAACAAACCATGTTATTTATTTATTTATCCCATATTTTACGTTTTTTTATTCTGTAGTTATGAATTTACTTATACGGTATTTTTCCCAAGTCCATGTCGTGTTCTTTTCTAATCATCTAATACGTTACTAATTATTTAGCAAGTATTCAAGCAAATGGCTCTGCATGCAGTCTGCAGTCGCGAGCGTGACCTAACGTTTTCTAAGTAGGTTGCTAGGTTACGGGACCGTGCTTTCAAACGGAAATCGGAAAAACATCGAAGTAAGATAGAATGTACGTTTTACTACATCGGGTTTGTTTATGATTTCAAACGGATTTTTTGTTGGCAAATCCATCATGGATACTCTTTTGTTCCGCGTCCAACGGCAATCGAGATTGCCTTCCGGGAATGTTGAAAAACTCAATTATTATTAATCCGACGACCTAGATGGCGTAACCAAATGGTAACTTAACGATAGAAAAAATATTTTTCAACAAACAACCACAATTGCCTTCAAAAAGAAAAAAATATGTTAATTCTCGTAAAAGATACTTTTGCTGACGATAATAATTATCTAAGCTAGCACTGACATGAATATACGAAAAAAAAACTACCACCCGAATTGAGAATCTCCTCCTTTTTGTTGAAGTCAGTTGTAAATGATAACCGTTAAATACCAGACCGCTACTACCGTGGCTACCGTGAATACACATAAATCAACTTAGGAAACCAATGAAATAATTTATTAACATCCTGGGTAATAATATACACTTGATGTTTGTCGTCATAGATAGGCCCTGAACCCTATTTTACCTGGTTTCAAATGCCGTAAGCAATGAATAACTCATGACAAATAATAAAGAAATTAATACTGTTACAAACATGTATGGTGGATCTGAAGATGATCCCCCGCTGCGGGTGCAGGAATTGTGGACTGTAAGTTGCGTGTCGAATTAAAGGTGGAAAACGAGAAGGATTGATAAAGGGAGCAAGCGCACTAACCTGGATTATCACAGGGGCTGGAGTAGATGGTATGCTCGTGCTCTGATGAAGCCTCGATCAATCTTCTCTTGCCCGGGAACTGGTGTTGTCCTTCACAATACACTATAGGTACCTATTAATCACTTTGAGTCAGTTAAATCATAAACTATTGACAGCGGTGATGGCGGCGATGCGGCGAGTCTAACCACGTGTGAGGTGGCTTGCGGTGCGGTTGTCACGAGAGGACTTGCGTGCGCGTCGGCGGCGGGACGAAGGCAGACTGATTAATAGGTCTTCCTGGTCTTGCGGGAAAGAGAGGGAGGATGAAGGTGGTTCACATAAATGAAGAATGACTTAATTGGCGCGAACATCCCCCCGGCCTTGAGGTCTCCTCAAATAGCGAATAAAAAAAAAATAAACATAAATATATACAGCGGAGTTAATATCATGTAGAAAAAAACTATATATGCGGTGAACAGAGGCGATGCGATGAATATAATTAGTAAATTAATAAAAATATTATAATAGCGGGATGAGAATTTATACTTAAACTATAACTTATAAAATATAAACTACAATATTATTGTGTTGGTAGAGGGCAAAGTCTAACAATGGGCCGCTGCAAAGTGGAGCTCTTAGTCTTCACTTGTGCAACGCGCACCACACCATCCCTACCAGGAAACAGTTCAGTGACGACGCCTAGCGGCCACTGAAGAGGCGGAGCGTTATCCATATCGATAAGAACAACGGTTCCTACAGAAATTGAATTAATTGAATGTTTATTCCACTTTTCTCTTGCTTGTAGTGTATGTAAGTATTCTGATCTGAAGCGCTTCCGGAATGACTGAACTATCGAATCAAGCAATGAACAACGTGATAAAAGATTAATGCGTTCTTTACTAAGATCCGCGGCGGGTAAACATCCAAGTGGATTAACAGCGAGGAAATGCGCGGGCGTAAGTGCAGTAGGTTCCGCCGGATCGCTACTTAATACGTAAAGCGGTCGTGAATTTAATATGCGTTCGACCTGAGTGAGGACAGTAAGCAACTCCTCATACGTGAGGATTTGCTTACCTATGACGCGAAATAAATGATACTTTACTACCTTTATATTTGACTCCCAAAGCCCACCAAAATGTGGAGCGTTTGGAGGGTTAAGTTTCTAAGTGATGCGGTTATAGTTTTATTACGCGGTAATTTTTTTATAAATTTTAATACATAAGCTACGGATCGGAGATATTTATTCCATTTTGAAAATTTTAAGCTAAGAGTGATAAATGGATGCTCTGGAGTCTGGACTATTAGTAACGGTACATGTTACAGTTTTTTGTTCCGGTAGATCGGTGGCAGATAGTGAAAATGATTGTATTGGTCACTCACTCCTCGGTGAGGACAATCAAGAGGGACCGTGTAGCCACAGATCACAATTTATTATTTGCGACGGCAATATACCGCGAGAAATATAATCGGCGGGATTTTCAAAACCAGCTACGTGAAATAAATTATCAGGAGATAAAGAAGACTGTATTTGCGAAATGCGGTTAGTCACAAATGTGTTAAACCTGTGTGGTGAGGAGCGGGCCCAACAAAGGGCGACTTCAGAGTCCGAAAATGCATAAATGTTACTAACAGGATGCCTAGCGGATAGCGTGTCATGTACGGTACGCAGTAAATTAGCGAGTAATAGTAAGGCGCATAACTCGAGCCGAGCTAACGAAATAGTTTTTAGCGGCGACACCCTTGATTTAGAACAAATCAGCGTTACCACTGGTGAGTCATCTTCATTAACGATGTGCGAATAAATCACGCAACCATACGCCTTTTCACTGGCGTCGGCGAACGCGACTAGCGAGACTTGCGAATTTTTATTTATACCCATATGGCGAGGAAACTTTAATTTCGATATCAAAGGTAACTCTGAAATATATTGTTGCCATGCAGTAACAACGTGAGCGGGCGGAGCCTGGTCCCAGTCAAGTTTGAGAACCCATAAGGTTTTAATGAGAAGCTTAGAGAAAAGAATTGCCCACTATGTAAAATATCATATGATATTTTACATAGTGGGCAAAATTTACAGTCTGATATTTTTAATATTTTAATAAACGTACGAGTTTATCGCATCGCCTTTTTTGCCGACGTTAGACAAATGTATTTATGCATTGAAATACAAAAATCGCACCGCGCGTTTCAACGCATTCTTTATCGCTTTTCTGATGAGGAAGACATACAAACATACGAATTTAATCCTGTGACTTTTGGTTTACGCTCTTCGCCTTTTCTTGCGCTACGCACATTACGTCAGTTGGCTTCCGAGGAGAGGGAGTCCTATCCTCTGGCTGCTTCGGTGGTCGAACGAGATATTTATATGGACGATATCGCGTCCTGCGCGCCCTGCGTCAACAGCGCCGTTGACGTAGCCACGCAACTAATTCAAATGTTTAAGCGAGGAGGATTTGAATTGGTTAAGTGGACTAGTAACAGTTCAGAGCTTTTACAGCACATCCCCGCAACACACCGTCAGCTTGACGAGGTCTCATTCGACGACCAAAATATTTTTAAAATATTGGGTCTTCGTTGGCACCCCGCAACTGATTGTTTTTCTTTTCTGGTTTCGCCGCCGCCGCTCGCTTGTACCAGGCGTTCTATTTTATCCGCAACCGCTCGCTTGTATGATGTTCTGGGGCTCGTGGGTCCAGTAATTCTTTTCTCTAAGCTTCTCATTAAAACCTTATGGGTTCTCAAACTTGACTGGGACCAGGCTCCGCCCGCTCACGTTGTTACTGCATGGCAACAATATATTTCAGAGTTACCTTTGATATCGAAATTAAAGTTTCCTCGCCATATGGGTATAAATAAAAATTCGCAAGTCTCGCTAGTCGCGTTCGCCGACGCCAGTGAAAAGGCGTATGGTTGCGTGATTTATTCGCACATCGTTAATGAAGATGACTCACCAGTGGTAACGCTGATTTGTTCTAAATCAAGGGTGTCGCCGCTAAAAACTATTTCGTTAGCTCGGCTCGAGTTATGCGCCTTACTATTACTCGCTAATTTACTGCGTACCGTACATGACACGCTATCCGCTAGGCATCCTGTTAGTAACATTTATGCATTTTCGGACTCTGAAGTCGCCCTTTGTTGGGCCCGCTCCTCACCACACAGGTTTAACACATTTGTGGCTAACCGCATTTCGCAAATACAGTCTTTTTTATCTCCTGATAATTTATTTCACGTAGCTGGTTTTGAAAATCCCGCCGATTATATTTCTCGCGGTTTATTGCCGTCGCAAATAATAAATTGTGATCTGTGGCTACACGGTCCCTCTTGATTGTCCTCACCGAGGAGTGAGTGACCAATACAATCATTTTCACTATCTGCCACCGATCTACCGGAACAAAAAACTGTAACATGTACCGTTACTAATAGTCCAGACTCCAGAGCATCCATTTATCACTCTTAGCTTAAAATTTTCAAAATGGAATAAATATCTCCGATCCGTAGCTTATGTATTAAAATTTATAAAAAAATTACCGCGTAATAAAACTATAACCGCATCACTTGGAAACTTAACCCTCCAAACGCTCCACATTTTGGTGGGCTTTGGGAGTCAAATATAAAGGTAGTAAAGTATCATTTATTTCGCGTCATAGGTAAGCAAATCCTCACGTATGAGGAGTTGCTTACTGTCCTCACTCAGGTCGAACGCATATTAAATTCACGACCGCTTTACGTATTAAGTAGCGATCCGGCGGAACCTACTGCACTTACGCCCGCGCATTTCCTCGCTGTTAATCCACTTGGATGTTTACCCGCCGCGGATCTTAGTAAAGAACGCATTAATCTTTTATCACGTTGTTCATTGCTTGATTCGATAGTTCAGTCATTCCGGAAGCGCTTCAGATCAGAATACTTACATACACTACAAGCAAGAGAAAAGTGGAATAAACATTCAATTAATTCAATTTCTGTAGGAACAGTTGTTCTTATCGATATGGATAACGCTCCGCCTCTTCAGTGGCCGCTAGGCGTCGTCACTGAACTGTTTCCTGGTAGGGATGGTGTGGTGCGCGTTGCACAAGTGAAGACTAAGAGCTCCACTTTGCAGCGGCCCATTGTTAGACTTTGCCCTCTACCAACACAATAATATTGTAGTTTATATTTCATAAGTTATAGTTTAAGTATAAATTCTCATCCCGCTATTATAATATTTTTATTAATTTACTAATTATATTCATCGCATCGCCTCTGTTCACCGCATATATAGTTTTTTTCTACATGATATTAACTCCGCTGTATATATTTATGTTTATTTTTTTTTTATTCGCTATTTGAGGAGACCTCAAGGCCGGGGGGATGTTCGCGCCAATTAAGTCATTCTTCATTTATGTGAACCACCTTCATCCTCCCTCTCTTTCCCGCAAGACCAGGAAGACCTATTAATCAGTCTGCCTTCGTCCCGCCGCCGACGCGCACGCAAGTCCTCTCGTGACAACCGCACCGCAAGCCACCTCACACGTGGTTAGACTCGCCGCATCGCCGCCATCACCGCTGTCAATAGTTTATGATTTAACTGACTCAAAGTGATTAATAGGTACCTATAGTGTATTGTGAAGGACAACACCAGTTCCCGGGCAAGAGAAGATTGATCGAGGCTTCATCAGAGCACGAGCATACCATCTACTCCAGCCCCTGTGATAATCCAGGTTAGTGCGCTTGCTCCCTTTATCAATCCTTCTCGTTTTCCACCTTTAATTCGACACGCAACTTACAGTCCACAATTCCTGCACCCGCAGCGGGGGATCATCTTCAGATCCACCATACATGTTTGTAACAGTATTAATTTCTTTATTATTTGTCATGAGTTATTCATTGCTTACGGCATTTGAAACCAGGTAAAATAGGGTTCAGGGCCTATCTATGACGACAAACATCAAGTGTATATTATTACCCAGGATGTTAATAAATTATTTCATTGGTTTCCTAAGTTGATTTATGTGTATTCACGGTAGCCACGGTAGTAGCGGTCTGGTATTTAACGGTTATCATTTACAACTGACTTCAACAAAAAGGAGGAGATTCTCAATTCGGGTGGTAGTTTTTTTTTCGTATATTCATGTCAGTGCTAGCTTAGATAATTATTATCGTCAGCAAAAGTATCTTTTACGAGAATTAACATATTTTTTTCTTTTTGAAGGCAATTGTGGTTGTTTGTTGAAAAATATTTTTTCTATCGTTAAGTTACCATTTGGTTACGCCATCTAGGTCGTCGGATTAATAATAATTGAGTTTTTCAACATTCCCGGAAGGCAATCTCGATTGCCGTTGGACGCGGAACAAAAGAGTATCCATGATGGATTTGCCAACAAAAAATCCGTTTGAAATCATAAACAAACCCGATGTAGTAAAACGTACATTCTATCTTACTTCGATGTTTTTCCGATTTCCGTTTGAAAGCACGGTCCCGTAACCTAGCAACCTACTTAGAAAACGTTAGGTCACGCTCGCGACTGCAGACTGCATGCAGAGCCATTTGCTTGAATACTTGCTAAATAATTAGTAACGTATTAGATGATTAGAAAAGAACACGACATGGACTTGGGAAAAATACCGTATAAGTAAATTCATAACTACAGAATAAAAAAACGTAAAATATGGGATAAATAAATAAATAACATGGTTTGTTAACATAATAAATAAATTAGTTGTTTAGATTTAAGTCAAAAAGGTATATAGATTTAAGTGATTTTTTTATTTCTTTAACAATATTTGCATATCTTACTGACCTCAGTGATGTACCTACATGAAAGACTTTCATTTTCTTGGTTGGTTGGAGTCATGCAGAAGAAAGCTGATGGCATTTTGTTAGATATCGGTCAGCTGATAATATTACGATATCTAACAAAATGCCATCTCATTGCAGTATATGTATTTTGTGGTATAAAATAGCAAACAGGGTTGCCTTCAAAACTCTTCAGATACGTATTGATAAAGATCTCTTCGCTGTACTTCGATATCTAATGAATTTAGCTGTACATGACCTTTTGGCGAGTATAGGCAAAGAACTCTACACATCGAAGCAATACGGACGCGGTTAAAAGTAAGATGCGTAGCCACTAGTTGCTAAAACTTAAGCACGTTTCCGTACTTCGGCGCATGTGTTAAGCCCGTTTGCCTAAGTCGTTATCACCGATAAACAGGCGTGTAAGTTTGACAATAGTCTTATAGGGGCTTTAGGAATATCAACATTGTAAAGGGAGGACCAGTGAATCACCACTACTTCTAAGTTATAAGGGACTCGATTAAATTTTATTTCCTTATTTCAAGCTGATTTATTAATGCGATACGGATAAACTGATCGACGAAGAAGTAAGTGATACTTATACATTAACTTTTCGGTTCGACACCCAAAAATAAATTTTCTTTACAAATATATGTATTTTTTCTACTATTCATAAAAAAGTGGGTATATACATAAGTATATGTCAACAAGCAGTTAAGTATATTGGCGAGCGGTGGCCATACATCAGAGTTATTCATGTGGGCGAGTAAAGTAAATCTAAGACACTCCTTTACTGATTACGAAATTAACAATCACTAATTTATAATACGGACAAATCACTTGTAGGTAGAACGATCACTTTATAACCGACCGACGTTCCACCCGAACACGTGGGGCGCGTGCGCAATCTCCTTACACGCTCCTAGCTCAATCCTCACTCGGTCTGTAATGGCCGCCGCCCCAGCGTCCGGTGTTACGTCATCTGTCAGTATTGCCAGTTGACAGATAATCGACTAACAATTAAATAGAGCCGTCACGGCCATCTCTGACTGTCGCACGTCCTCGTGCGTCACCTGAAACAAAAAAAAACGAAAACAGTACTCGCTCGACCATTCCTGACATATAGTGCGATATCCCTATCCCATTACATTGCATGTGTTACATGTAAGGAGTACCTAGGATTAGGCTTGAAGGTAGCCAGTAGCGCATTGCGGACTGGGCGTGCAAGGCCCTTTCGACCACCAATACAGGGCGTGGACTGGGCGTGCGGGGCCCTTTCGACCAGCCAAACACAATTACATGGCGTGGACCGGGCGTATGAAGCCCCTTCGACCAGCCGTACAGGGCGTGGACCGGGCGTGCGGGGCCCTTTCGACCAGCCAAACACAATTACATGGTGTGGACCGGGCGTATGAAGCCCCTTCGACCAACCATACAGGGCGTGGACCGGGCGTGCGGGGCCCTCTCGACCAGCCAAACACAATTACATGGCGTGGACCGGGCGTATGAAGCCCCTCCGACCAGCCAATTCAATACCAAAACAATAGAAACGGGCTCACCGGATGTCATGGTCGAAGCGCTCTTATAGCTTGATCGCTGCTATCTGGCTCCTGTTCCAGTCATTTCACAAACAGGACTGGTGTTCTCACTTTTCATGCACATAATAGTTGATTGGCCTGGCCTTTTTTTTCAAGGGTCCTCATTAACTTGGTAGCGTCTTTATCTCCATAACTCAGTTCATTAATTTTTCACTTTAAGAACCCTTTTCTTCAACTATTCTTCACTTTCCTGAAAATGTGATAATAAAGCGGATAAGATTACAAAATAATTTTTGTTATTAACTTTCGAAACTTTTTAACAGAAGTAAATTGCGATTCTGGGGACTTAAAATTAACAGCTGTACTTATAATGAACATTTATTGCACCACCACACTTGTTTTACTTTCTGAGATTTTAAAAGTTTGGCAACTGTGGCGTACAACGCGGGTTTTTGACGGCCCTACGCCATCACCATAAACTCAAAAAGAAAACCTAGACACCTACACACAATATGCAAAGTTGATATCATTAACAGACTAGTGAGCTAACTTACCGATGAAAACAAAGTACTAGCACAGCAAAGTGGTCACTTGATGGAAAATATCTTTCACAATTGAATTCAATTACCGTTACCTTCAGTCAAAATTTCAATAGCAGATTCAATTTCATTGAAGTTATTAATTTGATAAACGGAGTAGCTTTCAAGCCTTCATGGAAAGATACATTCTTGCTAATAGGAACGATATAGTTCATTGACGTATTATTACAGTTATGAAAACCACCATTAGGCACACGTAATGACAATTCAATAAAATCAGACAGTCTTCTTTTTTTTTTGCATTGCGAAACCTTTGAGTAACTGCTACTATGTTGCATACAACTATGACCACAGTAAAATGCTTTTTTTTTTAAAGTATTCGAAACAACGGTAATATAATTTCGACACTTTTATTTAAGATGCAACAATAAATTGATTAATTACCACAGTACGCTACACGAAATTAGAAACATAGTCCTGCAAATATGATATTAGTAAAGCTGAACTTTGTAAAATATGGGTTAGCACTGCTTACTTCAACAAATGTACAAATAATACTAGTGACTACCAGCAGTTATCAATATCTGACTAAACTTTGTTGCTGTCCAAGCTATCTCAACAATTTCAGTTACCTACAAGTTATTTTCTATTGACACAATCTACCGACAATTAATGATGGAATATAAAGTAAACGATAAACCCAAAGAGGCTTCAATAAGTTCTAAATAGTCAATGTTCAATGAAAGCCTGATATGATACGGTAAATGAACAACAAAGCTTCAATTTCAAAAACTACCGGTTTTACCCACGGAGTTCCAAATAACCCGCACCGCCCCTTTCTGTGGTTTTACCTTTTAGTTCACAAATATGATTCATCTTAGGGCCCCTTTCACCACCTCCAAGTAAAGTGACAAGTACGCTAATTGTCGGTTAAAGTCACCCGTAGCTTCAATTTTAATTTCACGATGTTCGAGTAGCACTAATCATATGATAAACTGACCCATACTCATACCTTTTACTTGCCAATTAACTTTACCTGGGACGTAACTAATCAACAGTTTACCTGGAGAAGCAGAACAAGGCCTCAAATCAGACAATATCTTAACAAAAGAAACCAGCAAATCATAATTCTAACAGGGAATCTGAATATACCATACATTTTTCTCTCGTTTTTTTTTTATATGCAGTGCATTAACTAAGCTTACTAATTCTTTTCTTGCCTCATCACGAAAATAAATTTAAAAGTGATCTTTCTTGTAACGAAAAGTCACTTGAAGAATTGAAAATTTTAAAAGAAGAGAAATTATCAATACGTTAATTTCATCAGTATAACCACAATAACCAACATTCTCATTGCAAAGTCAAAAGTATCGAAACTTTTATAAAATAATGGCAATTACTGTCAACATGATCTCCAACGATAAAACAAATCATATTCAGTTATCAGAAGTTACAAATCTCGTAATAAAAGTAACCACAGATGAGGGTAGGTATATAAATTTTACTTAGTTCATTATTCGACATTCGACTTCGAATTGTCTTTTAACACTTGATAACAATGAGAATAAAAACTGTACAATATGACATACCATAATTATGTCAACCAGTCAGTAGGTATAGGTTGAAAAGGATTCGTTTACAAAGTGATGCTAGGGAACAAAACTAATAAAACCTATATTTTATACTAAGGGAATTCTAAGGGGTCCCTGAGTAAATGATGTCGTGGAGACCTGGCCTCACTTACACAGTTACACTCCGCGTGGTTTTGCTTGTAATGGCCGCCACGATGGCCCACGTTCAGAAATACTTTATCAAAAGCATCCGTGCCAGTAAAAATGCACGTTACTATCATCACAGCTAGCTTTGCCCTCGCTTCAAAAATGTCCTTTCGTCGCGGCGCTAAATTACGACGAATTATCTAATAAAAACGATGACTCGGCTTGACAGATTACCAGAATCTACCTACCCTTAATGGGATTCATAATTCTTATGTTACTTCATAGATTTTTTTTGGTGCTATAACACGTTGCTTCGTATCAAATTTCAAGATTCTGATTTCACGTGAACTATCCTGTAGGTTTTGATTCCTTGCGAGTGACGAGAATTTGCAGAAATTTGCGGCATAAACGGCTGTATATTTTGATTGCGCTGGCTTAGAAGTTTTTTTTTTATAACAGCTCCAAGTAACAATAGACCTGAGTATTTGATATAAATTCCAGCTTGATACCTCCACGCGTTCCTGTGAAAAAGGGTCTCGACGGACAGACAGACAGCAAAGTGATCCTATAGGGTTCCGTTTATTTTTATTTCGAGGTGATGAACCCTAAAAAAAATAACACGCTTAAGCGTCACTTATTAAAATCTAGCGCTGATATCAAATTGACGTTAATCAAGTTAATTGAACATAATGATAAAAATGACGTTTCACATTCATAGCCCCACAGCAAGGTAGATACAACCCGTATCGTGGGCCTGTCGTGGGTACCATGGACACACAAAGGCAGAAACACAAACACTCAGACCGAGAACAGCAACCTAAATCCATCCCTCAAAAGTCCACTCCGCCGGGAATCGAACCCGGGACCCCTCGACTGACAGTCCGCCACGGCAACCATTGCGCCACGCAGGTCGTCGAATTTAATAACGATAACAATGAACATTACTCCCCTGAATTTCAATAACTGCTTCACGCAAGGCATCCTCACGTTACGTAGTGCTGATACTCGTAGTACAAGTGGTTAGGCAGTCACCCATTTGACTTCCTTTTGCCTTCCCATAATTTTCGGTTATCGCTCCTTGTACATAGTGATAAAGGCACGTCGTTGTGATACTTAGACAGTTATGACCTCCGAGTACCCTCCTTTGTAATATCGCTCAGTTTGTTTGATAACTATTGTCTCTCATTTCGTGGCATAACCTGAAATCACAAAATCGCACAAGTAATCTGTTCTATGGTAATCCCACTTCTGATATTGGCGAGCGGGGGCCATACATCAGAGTTATTCATGTGGGCGAGTAAAGTAAATCTAAGACACTCCTTTACTGATTACGAAATTAACAATCACTAATTTATAATACGGACAAATCACTTGTAGGTAGAACGATCACTTTATAACCGACCGACGTTCCACCCGAACACGTGGGGCGCGTGCGCAATCTCCTTACACGCTCCTAGCTCAATCCTCACTCGGTCTGTAATGGCCGCCGCCCCAGCGTCCGGTGTTACGTCATCTGTCAGTATTGCCAGTTGACAGATAATCGACTAACAATTAAATAGAGCCGTCAAGTATATTGGAAGGTAATAACAGAAACCGGAAAAAAATTTCCTCCATTCTCCATTGTGCGGTCGTATTCATACGCGGATGAGAGTGGATTCGTGTTTGGAGGAACACAGACTTCTTATGTTCAGTATATGTATATAATAATATATGATTTTATGATACTGAGAAAGTAAATGGAGTTGATGACTTTCACCTCCTATTGCTTATTCTTATAAGGTGCGGTTATTCCTTTGACTTATACGTCGTACGGTGAGTAGGTTCTAATGTTAAGTCCCTGTAGCTTCGGGATTAAGAAAAGAGCTACGGTATCCCCTGCCTGATCGTAAGAGGCGACTGAAAGAGGGCTTCTGAGGTTGCGGGCGGTGAGAGTTCCTACTCTCACCGCCCGCAACCAGCTCTATCCAACCAGCCAGCGGCCCCGGGAAGACGGTGGTTGTGTGTGGCTGCATGCCGCTGTAAGCATCTGACTATGCTGGAGAGCACATTTGCTCTCCCGAAGATGGGCTCGTACTGGGCGCCGCACGCGGAGGACATCGATGCGTTCCACTAGAGATCCCAGAGTCCTCCCCAAGTGCAAAGGCAGGCTACCGAGGGGGTTCTGGCTGGCTGCAACACTTTATGCGTCCCACTGCTGGGCACCGGTCGCTCCCCATTATTGGGTCGGCCTGGGGCTTACTCCACCACGCTGCTCCAATGCGGGTTGGCGGAGATGCGGGTTAGTGGCCAACACGCTGTCCGATGTATTCAAACCGCCCACAAGGCCTCCGACAAGGTTTAACATCTATTATCTATCGACAAGATTGATCGACTATTTTCTATCGACAGCAAGCGGGACCGACAGCTTAACGTGCCCTCCGAAGCACAAAAACGCGCATAAAAGTTTTGGCCACTAGCGGTCACCCATCTCGCACCCGACCGCTCCCGTTTGGCTAAGTTTCATAGAGCGTTTTGCATTCTACGCTAACCGCCGGGCCATGCGCGCTTTCAAGGAGTTCAGTCCGAAGAGGTAGTTTTAGTGCGGTACATATCCCACATAACTTCCACATAACCTCTTCCAAGGGGCCGAGTATCTTTTGAAGGTTTTAAAAACTAATATAATATGTTAATATATCTTCTAATATTAACCTTTCCTAACCATTAAAGCAACAAAGCGGGTTAAAAAATAGGACTTTTCTTTCAGTTTGCTCTGCAAACAACAGAGATGTAACGTGATGTCTTAAGAATGCTTCCAAATTAATAGTGCCTCAAATGCTAACTAGTACCACACTTATGAAGCAAGAACTTTCCAAATCAACTACTCTGCTCTATTTATTCTACCATTAATCAAAATATGAGTTTATACGAGTATGTGAACAAATATGGCCCCCTAAGTAGGTTGGGTGGTTGGAGCGGAAATCGGAAATAAAAACACGTTCCATATTGCGTGTTGACATTCGTCAGTATACGGGTACATATTCACGGATGAGAGATTGATTAATGTTTGGATAAAATCAGTTTTTTGTTCAGGTATAGATTTTATAAAGAATATTAGGCCTAACGGGTTTAAGCTCCGAGTTAATTTCCACTATTTAAGCAGCTCAAAGTTTAAACACTTGCTTGCATGTACATAAAAGCAGCATGCATTTTGTAAGGGAACACCTAAAATATTTTAATTTATTTGATTTTATTACGATAAGATGTAAAGGAAATAAATAGAAAATAATATATCCCCTTAGCTGTTCACTTCAAAAAATACTCCTATATCTGTAATTAGAGCATATAATCATTTACCGAGTTTCCTTAAGAACTTACAGTGACATATAAAAAGAAAATTGGAAATGTGGCTTTTTCAGTCGAATTTTTATGATCTTAACTTAGAGCATCAAATTTTAGTTACTTACTCACCCAGTGGAGACGGCATAGCGCCTCGTTTCGATACATAATTATGGTGCCAAGTCTGGTGCGTGGGAAGAACGCACACATTTTAATTATGTCACACATTCACAAATAATATTCTTTCATCGCTACAGACGCATAAATTTCTAAATAATATGTCAATTTCAATTAACAACGTCATTTTCTAAGCACCGACAACACTGACACCGACACACACAGACACACTAGTGTATAACTAGAAGACACATTGTGCATGGACGTTGGGATGAGGGGTTCGCTCGTAAAGGCCACTCCCCTGACGGATGTCATACCTGTCATACCTTGATGTTCTAAGGATCTTAATGACTATTTTTATTGTAATTTTTACTTAGGAATTTTATTGATTTTATTTATTTGTTATTGTTGTTTGCATATTTTTCATTAATGACGTCTATTAATTGATATCGTATCGTATTTGGTAGCATTCTGTATAAAATTGTGTCATAAAAATTCAAATTAATATATACTTGTACCTCTTGATAAACACTGTATAATGTCCCGGGTGATGAGCGGGGCACCTGTAACACAAGTTTCGAGCCTAGCACAGGGCCCTTGCGACTTACTATATGTGAATGTGTTTTTATCAATAAATAATTTTTCATTTTTTTCA
The DNA here is from genome assembly GCA_911387765.1 of Pyrgus malvae. Classification (NCBI taxonomy): domain Eukaryota; kingdom Metazoa; phylum Arthropoda; class Insecta; order Lepidoptera; family Hesperiidae; genus Pyrgus; species Pyrgus malvae. The sequence goes on from OU426959.1 coordinate 25,638,335, forward strand.
TTTTTCATATGACTATTGTTAAACTATGTTCTTGCAAATAATTGAATTGAATAGTATTGAGAATTATTGAGTCCATAGTCCACTTAATTCGTGCTAAGCAAGTCAAGATTTGTAGATACCATCTCTAACTTATCTCGTTCTATTCAGGACACTGCGTGGACACTCTGGAGGGTACAATTTTATAGGTTTTTTTTAAAATCTCTTGTTAATTGAAACGACCGAAAAAGTTCCTTGCACCAGACTGACGTTTATTGACATAAATCCATAGAGTTGACATAGATTAACAAAGCTTATACTAGAGGTCGCTACTAGTTCCTAAAATTTACTTATTTTGATATACAATCAACACCCCCACTATATCAAAATAAAACAACATTACAAATATTAACTACTTTTGTTGCACTCCCAACAATTCTAAAAGATTATAATGTTTTACATAACTTAAAGACTTTGTAAAAATGTCTGCTAGCATATGAGCTGTCTGTAGGTATTTAACTTTAACTACATTATTATTTACACATTCTCTGCAAAAATGAAATCTTATATCTATATGCTTCGTCCTATTATGGAATACCGGATTATATAACAACTTATGTGCACTTTGGTTATCATTAAAAATTACAATACATTGCATATTACCTGTGATTTCATTTTGTAAATTTCTAAGATAAATTGCCTCTTTACAGCTTTCAGATATACCTACATACTCAGCCTCTGTGCTAGATAAGGCAACATTCTTTTGTTTTTTACATCCCCAAGATATAAGTCCCCCTGAGAGAGTAAAGCAGTAGCCTGTGTAGGATTTTCTATCTGAAATATCACTACCCCAATCTGCATCTACATAGCCTACTATCCCATTATTATCTGTGCCACAAAATTTAATACAATAATCTTTTGTCCCCTTCAGATATTTTAATATGCGCTTAGCATGAGCCCAGTGCTCCTTATTGTAACAATTATTAAACTGGCTTAAGTAGCCAACTGAGAATGCAATATCTGGTCGGGTAAGTGTGGCAAGATACATTAAACATCCAATTAGTTGCTGATAGGGCAGACCTCTATCACAACTCATATCTTTAGTTAATTTTAATCCACATTCCATTGGAGTATTTACTGGTTTACAATCTACTAAATTAAATTTTAATAATAACTGATCTATATAATTGCTTTGATCTAAAGTTAAAATCTTATGCTCTTTATCATAACAAACTGACATACCAAGACACTGTCTTATTTGGCCTAAGTCTTTAATCTTAAATTGAGATTCTAAAATTGATTTTAGTTTATCCATTTCATTGGCACTATTTGAAAACACAAAAAAGTCATCGACATATAAAGCAATTATAGTCTTATTTTTACCAACATTTTTAGTGTACAAACAAGGTTCATATTTTGATTTTAAGTATCCATTTTCAGTTAAACAAACATTGACCTTTTCATACCACATTCTTGATGATTGCTTCAATCCATAAATTGCCTTTCTTAGTTTTAAACACTTATTTGAATCTGGACAGTTAAACCCTTCTGGTATTTGCATGTAAATGTTTTCATTGAGATCACCATTCAAGAATGCAGTACATACGTCTAAATGTATAATATCAAGTCCAAATTTTACAGAAATAGCAAATAAAAATCTCAGAGTACTATGCCTTACCACAGGTGAAAAAGTCTCGGTATAGTCCACTCCTGGTTGTTGAGTAAAACCTTTGGCTACCAACCTTGCTCGAAAACGCACTTTACCGGTTGACTCAATCTTTTTCTTGAGCACCCACTTACACTGCACTGTAGTAGAGTCATTTGGAACACTCACTATTTCCCAAGCACCATTTTCTTCAAAGCACTTTAACTCCTCCTGAATGGCCTTCAGCCATTGTTCTTTTTCCGGCCCTTTTAATGCCTGCTCAAGTGTGAGATCAGTCCCACCATTCATACTACTTTCTGTGTAGCACATACCACCAAAACCAAACCTGTTTGGTGCCCGTCGTTCTCTGAGAGGCCTGACTGGTCTATCACCACCATTATGAATATCCAAACAATCTTCATAATCACTAGGCACATAATCTGAGAATGAGTCATTCATTGTTTCTTCCTTAGATGTTAACTCAAGGTCCCCCACTGAATCCTGCATAGTCTGACATTCCTTTGATGCTTCTTTTATCTTTGATTCTTTTTCAGTCTCTTCAGTGACCACATCCATCATTACTGACTGTTTTTCCATAACAATCACATCTCTACTCGTGAAAATTTGCCTATTAATTGGATCATACAGCCTATATCCTTTAATATTATCAGGGTATCCAAGTAGTATACATTCAATAGACTTTTTGTCCCATTTGGACCTTTTTTCTTTATTGACGTGAACCATGACAGGAGATCCAAAAATCCTTAGATAACTAAGATCCGGTTTGACACCCTTCCACAGCTCATATGGTGTTTTCCCATCTAAAACTGATGACACGGTTCTATTGTGTAAGTGTACAGCCGTATTGCAAGCCTCAGCCCAAAACTTCTTTTCAAGCTCAGCATCATATAACATACACTTAGCCTTTTCAATAATAGTCCGATTCATCCTTTCACAGAGCCCATTTTGTTGTGGTGTGTATGGGTTTGATTTCTGGTGTACAATTCCACAATTTTTTAAGTAATTGTCAAAATCTGAATTGCAAAATTCCTTTCCATTGTCACTTCTGAAGGTTTTCATTTTTCTATTAGTTTGGTTTTCTACCATTGCTTTAAATTCTTTAAAATATTTCAATGCTTCATTTTTGTGTCTTAAGAAATATATAAAGGTCATCCGACTGAAGTCATCGACAAATAGTAGAAAATATGATGCACCTCCCAGTGAGCTTACCTCCATTGGTCCACAAAGATCACTGTGCACAACATTTAATAATTCAGTACTCCTTGTGCCAATGTTTGAAAAAGGTAATCGACATTGTTTACCTTCACAACATGTCTTACAAGATGATTTAGTTATTGTGAAATTCTCTTCAAAAGACATTCCCTCAACTGCATTTTTAGTTTTTCTTAAGCAGTCACTGTTCACGTGACCTAATCTGCGATGCCAAGTGAGTCCTGAGGTAGACACTGCAGCTACCAATCTTTCTTGCACATTTAATTTATATACACCATTAGTCAAAGAAGCAGTAGCAACTAACTCATTATTTCTATTATAAATCTCACAACTGTCATGTGTGAAAAACACTTTGTTGCCTTTTTGAATCAACTTGCTAACTGAAATGAGGTTAGTTGTCAAGTTTGGAACACAGAAGACATCTTCTATATTAATATCAAACTCACTGCCATTGACTGACGTTATAATGTTCACATCGCCAGCACACGTAACTGAAACAGTTTCTTGGTTAGCTACTATTATATCTTGTCGAACTTTCCGATATCTACTAGTGATCCAATCTGAATTCGCTGTTAAATGAACACTAGCACCGGAATCAATGTACCAGTCTGTTTTATTAAAACTTCCACTCAGGAAAACCGCTGAGAACGCGTTGGTCTGTTTGCGGTCATTTTTATTTATCTTATTACTTGGATTATTTGGGCATTTCGATCGATAGTGTCCATTTTGATTACATCGATAACATCTGACATTGACAGTTTTCATGTTCTTGTCATGTTGAATTTTAGCGCCATCTTTGTTACTTGTGCTGCCACCTACAGGTGGATTCTGTTTCGATTTGTACGAAAACTTTTTTGACACTACGAATGCACCATCTTCACTGACGTTTCCGTTTCCACTGTTACCGCCGTTTCCTGTCTCCATGTCAAGAAGCTTGCTTTTAATGGCGTCTGCTGTTACTTGAATGCCTGAATGTTCAATCGCCATGATCATGGGAGAAAACTTCTCTGGTAATCCAGCTAGCAGCAGCGAGCCGATCCACTCGTCATTAATTGCAAAACCTGTTCCACAAAGTTTCTGACCCGTCTCAATTATTTGTGTAACGTACGAGGTCATGGAACTACAATTATCCAAACGAATAGATATTAAATGCCGTAAAAGGCTTATCCTTCTGGTAAATCCGGAATCGTCAAAAAGTGACTTGAGTTTCTCCCACAGCTCCTTTGTAGTTTTGACTGTTTTAATGTGGACGTAAAGCGATGAGTCTATAGTAAGGATTAACTTCGCCTTAGTCTTCGCATCATCGGCAGCCGATACCACAATCTGCGCACCACTTTCGTCACTTTCAGGTTTAACGCACTTCATCATGCCCTCGAGTATGAGAAAGTTTTCTGCCGCGAACACCCACTCGTCGTAGTTTTCACGACCACGCAACTTTGGCACGTTTACTATATAGTTTGCCGCCATTATGTCCGACACCGGCACCCGCTAACCACAACGCAATACACACGTGGAATAGTTTTTACGCGGAAACTTGCCGAACTAATATTGAAAAATCGATTTCCTATCGAACTGTAACTGTTTAACGCAATTACTTTCGCAATTAGCTTCACGGACATAAAATCTGGGCCCATAACCTGTTAATTGAAACGACCGAAAAAGTTCCTTGCACCAGACTGACGTTTATTGACATAAATCCATAGAGTTGACATAGATTAACAAAGCTTATACTAGAGGTCGCTACTAGTTCCTAAAATTTACTTATTTTGATATACAATCAACATCTCTTCTTCAAATGTGCCAGAATTACAGACTTATCAGCTGCAGCCAAGCTGTTAGAGACATTTCAGTATCATTGATGACACACACAAAAAAAATCATACAAAAAGTAATAAATGTATGAAGTTACACTGCACCGAATAATGGCGAACGGGACATCACCGAAAACCCTGCAAATAAAAATGATTCCCATTCACACTACACTGAATGCACTGAAAATGCGCAAGTTATGAAAATGGGTCCGGCAGCCGCCATTTCCCTGAATAACGCACCTGTATAGCGCCGCGATAATAGAGCGTCCGAAAGTCACATATTTATTGCCGAAGTTCCTTGTGAAATATGTATATAGTTTTGTAACCCGATCATGGATACAGAATGCAAACAGATAACACAATAATACTGTAGTTTATGGGATGGTAGCTTTTGCAAAACCCGTAAAAATGAAAGTTAAGTGAAATTCTACTGAGTTTACATGATTAAACAGTTTTTTCGTGTTTAGTCTTAAGTCACTGTACTTTTTAACATTTCTTGGAGACTTTGTTCCAGTTATAAATTTTAAAAAGGTCATAATTTTTAATTTCACGATAATTCAAAGCTAATAAGAAACTCCCCAAATCTAAACCACCCAACCCGGTGTCACAAGCCCATGTTTTGTAGCGCTAAGCATTAGATAACGTAATGGTTATAATAAACAGCTGAGATAAGGCGCTGGAAGCGGGCCAGACCGCACCAGCTGCCACCAGCTGACTAGATTTACCGATAAAGACTAGTAACTTTATTTAGAATTTTTGAGACAAAATTTGGAGATTATTTCTGAAATTCCTAAAATTGATACAAAAACTAGTTTCAAAGATTTAAAAAATCGACAATATGCGACTTGGATTCGTGCGCAATGGGACATATATTATTAAAAATAAAATAAAAAAGTTTGTTGTACGGGAGACCCGCTTCAATATCTGTTTTACTCTTTTTTTTTTAGTATTTGTTGCTATTGCGGCAATAGATATAAAAAATCTGTGAAAATTTTTCAACAGTCTAGCTATTAAGATTCATGAATTACCCTCTAGTGATGAGGGTAAATAGGGGTGAAATTGGTTCTGTTTGAACCCTTTGGGTACAAAACCCTAAAAAACCATTGCAAGGTAAAATCAGGCGCCAAGAGTATAAAGGATTTAGGTCACATTTTACTTAAATTTCTAAAATTTGAGGCACTGGCGTAAATTGTACTTCAATATTTCAACAAATTTAATTCAGGTGTGGAGGAAAATGAATGCTTACATCGGACGGACCATTTGTAATCTAGGAAATTTCGATAGCGTGATTTAGGATACGTCTTCTGATTGGCCATTAAATCCTCTATTATTTACAATGTTCGCTGCTAGCGTTGTCTTGCATGGTCAGCATTTTCATGTGAGGCGCGCGGTTATTTTACAGTAGGTAACGCGCACCTGTGTAGCGGCGCGTATGAGTCGTAGTAAATAAGGTTTAAATTGTTTAAAACTACTTTAAACTCATTTTAATAAAAAAGCAAAAGCTCCAATTAATCTTGATCATATCAGATTCATGGGCTACATAGATCACGTTAGAATTAAGACTACGTGACCACAATCTTGGCTACAATCCTAAAAATCTAAATCCTGATCAAGGTTCAATTTATTCGATACTAGCTTTCGCCAGTGGTTCCATCCGCGGGGTCTTTTCCCATAGAAATAAGATATTTTCCTGGAGTAAAGAGTAGCCTATTTCACTGTCCAGCCCCCAACCGTAGAATCATTGCGACAAAAAAACATAATTTAACATTTGATATAAATAATAATAATAGCAAGCCTTCCAAATGACGGGGCCACATAACATCTCTGACCCGTGATCCATAAGGAGAGATATAAGTACAAATAAGCAAGTTAGTATGTACGGACGTTAACGTTAGTATCGACGACCCGCGTGGCGTAATGGTTACCATGCCGGACTGCCGATCGGAGGGTCCCGGGTTCGATTCCCGGCGAAACAGAAATTTGAATGATGAGTTTAAATTTCTGTTCTCGGTCTGGGTGTTTGTGTTTCTGTCTCTGTGTGTGTCCATGGCACCCACGACACAGGGTATACCTACCCTACTGTGGGGCTATGAGTGTGAAACGTTATTTATTTATGAGTGTGAAACGGATGACACTGCAGATTTCAAATAACCCATCCCAAGCCATCGTTTACATAAACCATTCAGCAAAAAGAGTCAACTGTATGATTATTAATTGTAAAATCGGATCTAAGCTGATATTAATTCACCTCTACGTGCGATTTCAATGCGCTGGCCTAGTTCCAGCCACTTATTATCACCAACTATTCTTCATAACTACAGTTCCTTGAACCAATAAAGCGTCTTCCGATTCTGATCAGCAAATCTTCACTGAAAGCTGAATAATTTGCTGAGCGCGGTGTTTGATAGTTGTAGACTTGTTCAATCAGCTTATCAGCTCTGATCACGAAAGATAAAGAATAAGCATTCAGCTACCATACCAAAATTATATAAATATCATACCAGTTATTAATAAGTAGAAGTCATTGCTATTTCAATTTTTGTAGGTTTTATTATGCATTGTAGCATATTGTTTTCTGTCCCATTTATTGCCTTGTAATGTTTCAAATGCGAACAGGTTCTCAACGCCATGTCATTGTAACTTAGCATATATTTGCTGCAGTCTTTTTGCAGAAAATATCCCACTGACATTCAAATGCCAGTCAAATGATTTTTACGTGGAGAAATTCGAACGTCTCGTCGCGTATCGCAACATGGTATAATATCATAATTTACGTTACTGGAATCTTAATATTTAAAAAATATTTTTAGTTACACCATATAGGTACATTAACTCATGGACTGCTGAAGCAGTTTTTATGATTTTTGTGTGTTTTCATTATAATTAAGTTGAATACCTCAAAAGGTTTACTTTAAACGAACTATGACCATGTAACTAGTTTCTTTTAAATACTTATTATTGAGTCTTTTGCTTATGTATGTTTGTTGTTATGATAATGTTTTTAATGTTCGTGACCCTGCGATAAAAGATGATTATTTCCGATACTTATATGGAGTACGTCTACCGTGTCCACTTATTTGCGATAAAGTAATGCTACAATATCAGCAATATTCGATCTAAATATCAATTTTGCCTTAGCCTGCAGTCTCGCTGCGCTGTCCTGGTTTCCTCTTCGTATCATTACCAACTGTTTATCATAACCGCGGTTCCTTGACCCAATAAGGCTTTGCTCTGATTCTGATCTACGAATTTTAACCGTAGATTGAATAATGTTTGCGAAATGCGGTCTTCAGGCAATTTCGATTTTGTTCCAATGAAATGTATCTGGATCAGTGTTTTACATATGCATAATGAACTTCGATCAAGAAATATAAAGATTTCGCTATTAACGTAAAATCAGAGTTTTTAGCTCAAAAATATGTACCTACAGAGTAAAGTTGTTCAGTGGTTTTTTTTTACATTGTGACCAATATTTGATCAACTTATTCATTCCATGAAGGTTCAATACCTTTTGATACTTGTCAAATAAGTTTTCGTATCGTTACTCCATATTTTATTGTGATCAAAGTTTACCATACACTATACTACTTTTTCTTGTCAATAATTTTAGCGGCAAATAAATTGTTTTAGTTGTATTCATATAAAGTTACATAAAAACTACTTGGCAACAATCCGCAATCGAACTTTATAACAATGGAGTTCCGCAAAATAACGCCTCATTCTATTAATTATATGATTCACATTAAAATTTAATGATCAGATTATTGAGGTATTCAAGTCAGCAAATTTATTCAAATGTTAACTTGCTTTTATTGATCCGTGACTTATCTGTAGGTCGACGATCTACATTTTATACACTACTCGTGACTGCCAAGAAAAAAATATTCAACCTCATAACCTTATAGATTTTCCATTCGAATTCAGTGGTATTTTCTATTGACGTTATCTCGTTTAAAACCGAAACTTGTTTACCCGTTTTTTGAAACCCCATTCGACTGAGAGTTTACAAAAAGGTATGTTGTCTACAAGAGCTTAAAGCTTAGAACATTTAAAAAATAAAAGACCCAAAGCCGGACACTGCTCGTAACTGAAAAACTGAAAATATTAGTACATAGTTGCGGCCGGTAAGCCTATCCGATAAATAATGCGTCGAAAAGTTGTAGTATGGTCAAACCTATCGTTATGTTGTTCTGATTATTTGTTAATCAGATGCATTTTCATTCATTAGTTGCGGATTAGTGTTTGCCCATGAGCAGGCACTATTAATTAGCAAGAAGTTATTAAAACTATAACGACCTTATCCCAATATCTAAGTGATTATATTAGTTATAGTCTTCTGAATAGGGATGTAAAGACAAAAATAAAGTGCGTGGAAATTTGTTGGTGTAAAAATTAAACAAACTTATGTCTAAAATATACAATTATTGTAGAATCACAATAACTTGATTAGATATTATTATCATTAGGGTATTGGGTTAGCAAGTTTGTTTTGAATGTTTTTTTGCCTAATCATGAGTAGCGAACCAATAAAAAGATCGCCTCCAATTTTGTAGATGTAACAACTGAAATTATTTATTTATTATAAAAAAGCGCAACTAGCTGGCCAGACTTCCGTAAGGCGACGCCTTCGGAGTAACAGCGCGATGGCATACAACCATAGGCAAGACTTGGCTCGCTAGAGATCGTGAGTAGGTATCCATGGGCTGCAGCGCCCACTGTACACCACGTAGCTTGTATGCTCGTCTGCTACTCCATTTAAGAAAAAAAAATTATAAAGATATATAATTTTTATGAAATCTAGTAAGTAGCTTTTTTATTATTATTTCCTCGTTGCATACAAAAACTAGTATACAATTTTCTGAAAACCATCCATTGTTGACAAGAGCTTACCGCTTAGAACATTTTGAAAACAAAAGACCCGAAGCCGAACTGGCGCGTAACTGAAAAAACATGGCCGCGGCCGGTAAGCCCTGTCCTATAAATAATGCATCGAAATGTTTTAGTGCACTGAAGTTGGTAAATCCATCGATATGGTGTTATTATTACTCGTATTTTATAGCTTAATGGAAAGGATAGGCTCTGCAGTATGGAATGATGATGGACTGAATATTAACATCGATAAACCTAATTTAAGAAACTATTATCACTATCACCATCTAGTATATTATCATCATTATATCGGAAAAAGAATAAGATTTGAACGATTGAATATAAATAATTGAACAAAATAATAACTTAAATTCTAAGACTTATAATAATGTTATAAGGCATTCTAGTTTCCGTCTGCGGTTTTCGTCTGTATGGAATACACGTTTTACCCATAAGAAAGTGAGTATTTTTCCCTAGTGAAATGTAGCCCATATCTCTCTTTAACCCCATAACTACATCCATATAAAAAAACTCACGTTCAATGTGAAAAAAGGACGTAATATTTATAAACAAATACATTTTCACATTTATATTTTTACTAGGAATACGCTAATAAGGTATACGATACGATATTAATGCTATTATACAGAGATTCAAACACCACCTAAAAATAGACATCAACTAATATAATTTTTGACGACCTGCGTGGCGCAATGGTTACTATGCCGGACTGCCAATCGAAGGGTCCCAGGTTCGATTCCCGGCGAAACAGAAATTTGAATGATACGTTTAAATTTCTGTTCTTAGTCTGGGTGTTTGTGTTTCTGTCATTGGGTGTGTCCATGGTATCCACGATACAGGGTATATCAACCCTACTGTGGGACTATGAGTGTGAAACGTGTGTGTGTGAATTATTTATATTATTTAGGCAACAAAATAATATATCTTTGTTCGAAAAAATACTGTGTATACACAGTAACCATATAAATGATTATAAAAGACACCCACGTAATATCATAATATTATTGTAAAAAATAAACGAAATAAATTGTATAAATTGAATAAATACATATCAATATACGGATACTCTTACATTATTTTTGTGCTTAAACAATACGAGTGTAAATATATCTTTTGGAACTCGTTCTATTTCGTTACGTAACACAATCCACGTCCATAATATAAAGAATAGTAAGTCAATATTCTTGTAGTTGAGAATATTACCGTTATTCTACGAGTCTTTTGGAAACCAGATATTTAAGTGTTAGGTACATTTTTCGAATAAATAAGATGTATTGCTCTAAAATTATTTGAACATTGTGTTTTGGAATCTTTTCATGTATATCTGATGATGGCAGTTCCTATCGAACCGTGCAAGATCTAGCTCCTAAAATTTTATTAAAATTCCACAAGGGTTTCTGCACTCAGGAATTGTTGTTGCCAAGCTGACCAGGTTCCTAAACTCATGACATAAAGACGCAAAGGAAGTCATCTGAATTCATAGGGCACAAGGCTGGACAAATTCTTGATAAAAAAGATGTACTAACAGCAGAAAATAAGAAAGATAGGAGCGGTTGGATCAAGAAAAATCAAAGTATCCAGCAATCAACTTTTACAGGTCCACAGGCCATAGGCCTGCCCTAACATCGCAACGCGTTCAGTCCTCCTGTTTTGAGAGCGGTCTCAGTTTTTTGCTGAGACCATCTTTTTTTTTAAGCTGCGTCCTATCGGCTCTTGCCTTTAACTGCAAGTCCTATGGCACAATCACTGCACACAGCTACAAATAAATTTGATCAGTGAAATATCACCATCATCGCCTTTATTTCTTTATTTGAGTAATAAAACCTGGGTACAAAAGAAATAGCTAAAACATTACAATACGCTGAAAATGGTAATGCGTATATAATTTACATTGAAAGGACAACTTACCATTTTCCAAGCGGGTCGCCAACTCAATGGCATTTTAATAGCGAGATCGCTGTCGTACAAATGTTGTACGCGATACCAGCGATAATCCCTCATACATTTTTTAACCGTTAAGAATAATACTGTTTCTTATGTAAAGTTACAGTACAGTTACAGTACATATATACAGTTACAGTATCTATGTTCTATTGAAATGTATTGGTACCTAATTGTACTTATTAATTTCTTTACTGTAATAAGTACAAAAAATATGATACCTGCTCAATAATTTGGAGAGACCAGCTGTCCCCAGCAGTGGGATGAAATAAGTTTTGTAGTCAATACCTCTTCGCACCTCAATCAGGTTTCACTGCCTTGGGTACCATGGACTTTCACAAAGAAAATAACATAAATACTCAGTGCGAGAATAGACATTTAATTTTTTTACTGATTAAAGTTTCTATCCACGGTGTCTGCACGTCTGGACTGAATATATGGAGTTGTCGGATATTACTTCAGAGTTTTATTTTCGACTTATTTAAGAACAGTTATCTTATAATAAACAGTTATCTTATAAATGTTCAATCCCTTCCTTTTCACAGATTTAAAGAAAAATCAAACAAGTCCTGTGCCGCAAGGCTTATTACGATCTTAAGGACTATTTAATTGATAAAAAAGCTTGGGATTTAGCTGTAGTCCCACAAGGCTGTTTCTATAACTGATGTAATAGACTTAAATGAATTAAACTGCCTATGTTACCAGGTGGCTGTGGGACGACACATGCGGTAGCTGTCACGTATGTTCCTTATCGGCCCATAGCTACTCTGTAAGAAAGTTAGATATTGTATACCCCATATTTTAAAACAGGGCTGAAGTTTTTCTCCGTCTGCTCTTTTCTTCAGCTCAGCATTGCCTAAGCGCATCCAGAGCAGACAGAACAAAAAAAATAACGTTCACTAAGAGTTTGTAAAGGAACCGTACAGTGAGAATATTTCATTTCATTTCATTATACGTAAAAGGCGAAGCATTATTCGTGGCATAAATGAGTATAGTGATATTCAGTAAGTCGAAATGTGTTTGCCCTGCAAGTTACAATGTAAGTAAAAACAGTTTTCAATTCGTGAAATATAGCCGAAATCATATCTTTCGTAAAGTATTTACCAAACTCACAAAAGTATGACTGCTCATACGTATGGTGACTATCCTATGATTTGTAAGCGAGTGTTCACAGAAAATATCAAAGCAACAAAATTTTAATTCGCGGCTCATTTTGTTAAAAAAAATGAATGAATAGATTAATAAATCAAATCGTTCAACACTGAGTGACCTTTTTAAGTGTACACAGCGAAACGTGGGCGGGACAAGATTTACTTCGCTTCGGAAAGTGATTGACGATCTTTTATATTAAAGACTTATCCAATAGTCCTTCCTTTTGAGCTGGAACTACTAAAGAACGCCTGAAAAATCGCGATAGATTAATCTTTGGACATGTCTCGAAAAGTAGGTTAGGAACACTTCTCGAGTTATAAAAGTGTTTTGGGATTTATAATAGTGTATGTTCTTCATAGGTTCATTCAAGTATTTCATCATAGGGACATTTCACGTGAAGCGGACAACCAAAATAAAGTGAGGTTCTGAGTTCTGATTTGTGAAATCTCTCGCTCTTGTTTAATACTTTCCTTCGAACAGTAGTATACCAACATCTAAATAATTAATGGTATTGTTATTTTTTAAGTACAATTTTCAAATTAAAAGATATGTCTTAATTATTTAAAAATTTCTAGTATGAAAAATAAAGACACCACTGAACTAATGAAGTATTGAATGCGTATAACAATACCATGTGCATGTACATGTACATTTTACATTTTTTCGTGAATAATAATAAATAAACGTTTCAGACATAAAGTGCCACAGTAGATATTCCCCTTTGTCGTGGGTACTATGAACACACACAAAGGCAGAATCACAAACATCCAGACCGAGAACAGAATCGAACCCGGGACCCTTCGATGGGCAGTCCGGCATGGTAACCATTGCGCCACGCATATCGTATGATAATTAACATAATCTAAGGCTTTAATTCAAAGTTAAAATATTTAAGAACAGAATATGTTGAAGTAATTGAAATATTCACTCCTGGTTTACTGTACGCAAGAAAAATTCAAATTTAGTATTCGATTAAAATGTAAAAATCGCCACTCTATTATCAATAAGAAAAGATATAATTTTATATTTTTGATAATAATTAATAAATTGATTTATAAAAAATAATAAGCATCCAAAAATGCGAAATTCATACTATGTAAATATTTAAAAGTGTGTGTGTGCTTATCCATGTCTACTAGAAACTAGAACTATAACTAACCAGAATGATCAAAATTCAGAACCTCACTTTAATTTGGCTGTCCGCTTCACGTCCAATGCCCCCATATATAAAATGTATAAGATGTCTGTTATGTGGTTTTTAAAAATAACAACGCTTCTTATTATGATTCCCCATGTTGTTATTGACTAGAACAGGCATTCATAATGGTATTGTAGTGTCTTTTGACCTTTTTATTTTTATTTTATTTTTTCATAGAATATATGTACATTCACTAGCCCTAAAATAATAATAACTCTGTGTATATTATTCAACAGCTTTAAAATGAAGATACAAAGGAAAATATTTATTAAACTTCAAACAGTACTGCTGTCTTGTTTGAATGTAGTATTATGACAGTATGTAGTTGCTTTTCTACTTGTACTTGTGATTTCCGTGCCTCGGAGGGCACGTTAAGCAATCGGTCTCAGATGTTGTCGATAGATAACAGTCGTAAAACCTTGTCTGTGGCCTTTTAAAACATGCGACAGCGCGTTGGCCACTAACACGCATCTCCACCAACCCGCATTGGAGCAGCGTGGGGAGAGACTCATGTCCAGCAGTGAGACGCAAAAAGGATTGCAGCCAACCAGCCGGAAGCTGACGGTAGCCTCCGGAGGCTAATGGTGCCCTCATGTGAGTCGGGCCGGCAACTGGATCTTTCTACTGGAACAAAATATAATTGATTCACGGCAGAAGTGGGTGCAGCGGTGGCACAATAAAAATTCTACCACCTACAATTTCCACAGGTTGCAAACCTGTGAGCCAACATGTTTGCTCGAATCATAAACGCCCTACGCTCATATTCACACTATGTTCAATATCCAACTGGTCATATTTGGCTAGGTAATGCCCCACGCAATCCGCTTAATTTCATTGATGGTATGCTGTCTGGGTATTTACCGACGACCGTGAAAGCCATGTACTCGCTCTTCTTATATTTATAGACCAGACAGTGCATATTAGTGTAGCTCTCACATATATTTATGAACATTTGTTTAGAACAGTTTGTTATTTTTCTTACAAAACCGACGTAATTTCACTTTCTAAAAGTAAACATAAAGTTCTAAGATACCTCATTTCGGCGTTTCAACGACACGGAAAGGTTTTTCACAGAACTAATCCTCTAATTTCGCCTCTGTAAGTGTACATTGTTCTCCGTTTTCACGCTCCTAAAATTAAGGTGAAAATAAGAACAAGCAATAATTTAGAGCTCTGAAAGTTGCACGGAGCGAATGCTAATTTGCAAAGGGGAGTCAACGTTTACCTGAAGTAAATTCAAAATTAAGAGTTTTAGGGTACCTTAGGTGAGGAGACATCACATTGGTTAAGGTAAGGATAAAATAACGTAGATTGCATTCTCTAATAACTACGTTTATCTATATACCTACTTATACGAGTACTCATGCAAGGCTTGGATTTTTCGTCCGATAATCAGGGGCCTTAGTGTAAGTTTGCACACGCGAAAACGTTACTAACGCGTTTGCGTTAAGTATTTATTATCTACCTTACTCGTTTCAGGTTAAGATCTATCTGTCCAATTTTAACTCGGACGCAGGAGTAACGTTTGCGCGTTTACAAACTTAATCTAAGGGTTCAGATCATTCTTTTGTCTGTCACATACTCATAGATGTATTTTCGGTCAGTATCTCACTAGTGGGGAGTGAATGCAGAACAAGTACCTATACATATTTTTTTATGTACCGTATTGGCACATAACTAAATTATATCAGTAACTATTTTGGGTCCAACTATCTGCCATAGAATTGTTTCAGGGAACCTGTTTATTGAATCTTTATGAGATAATAAGTTCGCGTTTAGAGCTTTTCTTAAATTTAAAATATTTTTAAAAGTACAGAATCCTTCTGGGAGTTCAACTTGTACCTAAGAGTTTTTGTAATTAAGAGTTCATTGACAGCAAAAGACAACTCCAGAGAGTAATTGCTTTCAAATTAAGACAGTTTTATACTGTTTCACATCCACTGATGGACAAAAGGACTCTTATTGGAACTAAGAGGAATTCAGGCAATTATCAAGTACTGGTTGGTGGACTTGTCATGGTTTTGAGAAAATTAAGAAAGAAACGTAATAATGTTGTAACATATGACGCTTTGTTGTCCGCTGCACATTAAACGCAGTTTTATCTTGCTAGAACGCGTCTTGTTTTTGTCGGCTTACAGGGGCCTTCCCCTTAAAATACCTCGTTATTTTATAAATTGCAAAAATGCAGCTACGCGGCACTATAATCTTATCTGCTTTGAATATTTACGCTTGTATTAAATAATGTATGTTTTATCTGTATGTGAATTGTAAATTTATTAATAATAATAATAATAATAATAAAATCCATTTATTGCCTTAAAATTATAGATAGGTACACTTAAATTACAAATTAAATTAGTTTAGGCAAAAGGGTGTGACTCAGCTTTTCCGACGCAGGAACTTGGTCCCGCGCCGCGCTGGTTTTCAGTCACACCCTTACAGAAAATAATTACAGAAAATAAAGTCTTAAACCTTGAATTCGCCTCATAAGGGGTAAAAAAGGGGGGTATGTTTGAAAAAAACTGTAAGACTCTACTCTTATAAGCATTTAAAACGACTGGATAATGCAGTTTAATTTACCGTGGCGTGTCTGTTTGCTGAGCGCCTTAACAACTGAATTGTGAGCAGTGACAATTGTGGAGGGACAAAGAATCAGAGCTCTCTGGCAGGAATTTGTCTCTCGGAGGAGAGAGAGGTCAGACTCTGACCTCTCTCTCTGACCGTCAGAGCGCATGGGGGACGGGTTTTCGAGATCAGTAAGATTATAATGACAAATCAAATAACATTACTTCTCAAGATACCTATGCCTTTTGGGCTATTCATAGTATTTAATAATCCCTTGAACGGTAAATAATTTTTATTTCATTCGGAGGTTAGAATATTTAAAACCTTTTTGACAACATAACCTGATAAAAAACACGTCAAAATTCAGTTTCCATCTCACTAGCAATTATGTTAACGACATGCTGACAGGAAACTTCTATTTAAGTAGGTCATTTAACGAGAAACACGTCGGGTATGCCGTAGTGGTTAAGGGGAGAAATACAATTCGCATATAAAAAGGTTAGGTGTGCTTCATTAGGAGTTACGTAGTTTGAGGAATTTTATTTTCTCTTACCTTTCTTTTTTTACTTATATAACGTAACTAAAAATTTATGGTTTTCGTGATTTTCCCTTCATCTGTGCTATAAGACGTTGCTTCGTAACAAATTTCAAGATTCTGAGTTCACGGAATGTACTCTGTGGGTTTTGATTCCCTTGCGAGTGTCGAAAATTAGCGGATATTTGCGGCATAAACGGCTGTATCTTTTGAATGCGCTGTCTTGATTTTTTCACAGCTCCATGGGACAGTAGACCTGAGTATTTTATATTAATTCCAGTTGATACCTCCATGCGTTCCTGAGAGTAAGGGTCAAGGACAGACGGAAATAAAAAAGTGGCGTGGGGTGCTTTTTGGATACTATTGACGCCAACAACCCCACGCTGTTTTTTTACAGTAAAATACATTTTCTTTAAAAAAAATTAACTACATTATTTATTTTTAATTTTTTCGTTGTATTTCTTTTTTCATATTATTGCATTGTCATCGGCCCTTGACCCCTTCGCAAATTTTCGCATTTTGACACCATGCACCCCATGCTTTTTATTATAGTAAAATACATTTTCTTCTTATTTTTTCTTTTTTAGTTCGTATTTTCACAAAAGCGTGTTTTTTTAAGTTTTTTAAACTACATTATTTTACCTTTATTTTTGTATTGAAGCCTTTTACTCATAATGTGCTACCACCGCATGTTGCATATATCGCTCGTCGCCGATCACCCCCACACTTCAGTCCCTGTTTAATATTAAGTACCTACATTTATTAATTTCGAATTCTCATATTGTTTCCAGAATGTAGTTACAGGTTAGCTAAGGGTTTTCGATTAGGCACTCTTGAGTTAGTGTAAATATAATGATATAATTTATAAGTTAAGGCAACCTGGCTCCTAACATCGGTCCAGACTGTCCTAGTTACTTGTAGTATTTATAATTAAAATAGATTAGTTTTTGTTATAAGTTTTATTGTGCAGTGCAGACAGTGCAGTGACGTCAGACAAGCGTCCTTAGGTCACCTTTGTATTAGAATGATTGACTACCTCTACGCAATGGTCACTATGTTAGACTGCCGTTCGAAGATTCCCGGGTTCGATTACCGAACAGAAATTTTAATGATGAGTTAAAATTTCTGTGCTTATTCTGGGTGTTTGTGTTTCGGTCCTTGTGTACCATATAGGGATTCCTAGTGTGGGGCTATGAGTGTGAATCGTTGTTTATTTATATTTGTTAAAGTCTTGAGCTCTCTCTATCATGCTGCTTAAACATTGTAAGCAATAATGCGATTTTTAACTATTTCAAGGATTTATTTCTCTTTTAGATTTACAAACTGTTACAGTCAGGGTATTTCAGGGTATCAGGGTATGCACTTCTACCGACAGCATGTCAAATGCGTCGTTACAATCTTATTTATACCATTTTTACCGGAAGTTGTGTGACACAACGGCGCGCGTTTCGTTTAAGTAATAATATTAGACATTTATGCGATCCAATATATTTGTGCGTCGTTACAAGCCTATTTTTGCTATTTTTACCGGAAGTTCTACACTACTCTTGTTTACAATAAGTTTTGATTTTGATCAATACAATGCTTTAATACATAAAAATAAACCAAATATTTACAATATTAGACATTTTATAACAATATGGATTTGTGGAGATAAAATATAAAATGATAAACTACTTTTCAAAATTCCGTTAATCTTTTATACTGCTAGATTTTGTCGCAACGTGCTTCTATTACAACGACATGATTATAGTTTTGGCATACAGTGTTGTAGGTTAATATGGCGAACTAAATGTGTGTTAATAATTTTCAGAAAATATAGTCACGACGTGTATCATTACACGATTATAGTTTACAAAGAAAATAGAGCGGAGTCTCGCAGGAAATTGCCTCTCGGGGGAGGATGGGGGTCAGTGCGCATCTGGGGCATGCTCCGCACGTAAGTAGTGCGGTACGTCACACGCGCATCCTTAGGTCACCTTTGACAGCATTCTGTTTTTATTGATTTTATTTTTTATAGCTCTGCCCTGCGATTTCACCCGCGTTATAAAGGAGTAGCAGCATGAAGTAAATATTTTGAATAGGTTTAGGTTTACCTACTGACTTTACGAACGCGTTACTATTGTTTACTTCAACATGAAAAGGTATGTATTTTTTGCGACATAACTGTAATGGACAAAATAATATCGCAAACTTTTTGTAGGTATTAATTTCGTTTTTAAAATTTCAGTAAATTTCTTTGATTTATAATCAATAATTTACGCAGCGTACGCGATATAAGAATTTATATTTTTATTATTTCCACAGGTTTATTGAAGTTTTCATACCTTTGATGATAAATCGATCCAGCAAATTTTAATTGATAGAAATTGTCGTTTTATTTAATGTTTATACCGTTAAATATAAAATTACTCTTACTGACATCTATTGGAGAATATTAATAATATTGTGGCGTAGAAAGCCGTCAAATGTTGACCTTCAATCCGCCCTTCAAACAAATGACAATGTCGATATGAAAGACCTCTATAAAAATTTCGTCAATGGAATTAAAGCTTTCTTGGTTACGGAAGCTGACTACGGAGCTAGAGACTCGGGTTCAAACCTCAAGTAGGCAGGTTGCGTTTTTTTTTATTTTTTGTGACAATTTTTTTATTGGTAGCGAGGTATTTCAAAAGGCTTTTTAAGTAAAACTAAGCCAGTGAATGTTTTGCTTAAAAATAAACTAAGAAATTTAATTGTTTTTATCCGAGCAACGCTCGGGCGTCCAGGTACTTTTCTATTATATCGCTAACGCTTAGCTTCCACATAGGCTACATTATTTATATAAATGATTTATTATTTATATGACTTCCCAGATAGCACAAATGAAAAAATGATATTATTTGCAGATGACACTATAAAATGTAAAGATAAAATTAATTATGAATTAAATATTAACAAGACTCTAAGGGATATTAAAAATTTACTAGAAAACAATGACTTAAAAGTTAATTTGACTAAAACAAAATATATCCAATATAATTTTTGACAGGCAAAGAAACAAACGGTAGAAATAAAATATGGGGACGTGGAAATAGAGCAAGTTTGAATTTAACATAATTATTAAAATTGAGCTGATAAGTTACAAATTACTAAAATAAAAACGTTCACGTCAAGTGGTCGCTGAAGCCAATGGATTTATCCATGTCCAACAAACAAATACAAATGACGTACACAATAATAGTTTTAGTCTGTCCTGAGATCGTACCCACCGCGCTGTTATCCTGTAGGTGATAGTCTCCTCATTTCAGCTTGCGTGGAAACTGCGCCTTCGCATCGATATGCAGCAGGATAGCTTCACGGCAGAAATTTGCATATGAGAAAATCTTCGTACAAGTCCTGGAACCACTAAATGATAAATAATGTTTTGGATCATAATTAAAAGCCAGGTAGGCTTTGTGATTTGTATCATTACAAATCAGGAATGATGATATTAACACCAATTATCTGCAAATCTGCTACTAACTGTCATTGAATAGATTATTATTCAGTTTTGGTACTGAATAGTAAAATATTTTATGAACCACGCGCCGTGGGAGACCATCGTTTGAATAGATAATGTATGTATGTACGCGAAATTAATTAATGTCTCTTGGGGCTTTGGATTTTAATGATAAAATGTAGATTACGTATTTTGCATATTATTTCTACTTATAATGAACACTTGTGATATTTTTGTTAAAACAAATAGGTTACAAATCCTATATACTACAAAAGTCTAACGCTGAATCTGTATGTCCGCCGGACCGCAATAAACCCCTACTTCAAAGGATTTTCGTACAAATTTCAAGTGATTGTTTGTTTGTTTGAACACTTTCATCTCAGGAACTACTGGTTCGAATTGAAAAAATATTTTTATGTTGTTTTATAATAATTTATCTCCATTTACTGGGGCAGAAAACTGAAGTCCACACAGACGAACTCGCGGGCGGCCGCTAGTTGGTTATAAAGTAGGTTTATTGTGTTGATTTCACACGATCAGCTGTCACGTGTGCCCATTATCAACCCATAGCCATTCTGTTATCTCCAATATATGATGTACTTTTTGTAAAGGAGTGCTGGGAGTTTTTTCCGCCGCCTTTTTTCTCTCAGTTCAACATCTAGCCCAAACGGGCACCTAAAGGCGACGACCGGGAAAAAATTACGTTCATTAAGCGAATATTTTGTATGCCTAATATGAAATAAATATTTTTTTCTTTCTTTCCTTTTATTTATATTAATTTTACTAAAATTGACGCTCACTAGAGCAGAACCTCCTATTACAGCGAGCACGTAAAAAGAAATAAAAATGCGGGCAATCCGAGTAACGTGGAGCGCGACGCCGCCGCGCCAGATATCTCGCTGGAATTATTGGAAAGAATCTATCGAGAACATTGGAATTGGAACTGCCGCAGAATTTGTGCCGTAGTTTCTTTGGACCGCCAGATTCAGGGTTGCCACACATTGATGGGTAAAGTAACAAATTTCTAAACACAGGTTTCCGAAAATTGACATCGGAAACTAGGCCTTGATAGATTCCTTTATTAAATTGTTCTACCGTTTTCGTTCCTTAGATTTCACTCAGTTGCAAAAACATTTAGTTCTAATAATTCTCTCTGCCCTTGTTTCTAAGCTATTATAATATTGAAGTATGTTCGGAAAGAAAAAGGGCTGCATAACCCATACTATTCAACATATCCCATAGAATTGTCTTTTATTTTGTGTCTATTTTTCATTAGTGCCTTTACAAAAGAGGCACGCTTATTAATTTAGTAAAATAATTTTCACCTAAGCTCTGGTAAACCAGTTCCGGAAGAATTGACATACCTGTAGTAGCCAATCGGTTATAATTTTTATCGATAATCATCGAATAATTGAAGATATCATGACGTAAATTAACAGAAGATATGCATTCTTAAATTTGCCAGTCTAATACCCTTCAAAATGTATTTTTGTAGTACCATGGGCGGCTAACATGAAAATGCTATTATGTCGACCAGACTTGTACTCGCTTCAGATGACTGGCTGGTAATTATTATGCACAATAAAAAATTAGTCATTTGATTCAATGAGAAAATGCTGCCGACGTTCTGGGCACCATGCCGCAAACTGGTCTTTTGGATGGTTGCTTTGGCGTCTGAAGAAAGAAATACTTTTTTGTTTACTTTGATCTCTTTGGTTTTTATTATGTATTTGTCAATGTTATTTTAAAAAGACTTCTTCACATTAATGTCAATCGTACAGAATTTAAAATGTGTGCATAATTATAAAACTTATTTTTACAAAAAATCTATTACATCTATTATTTCAGCCACCTAATAGTTAATAGTAAAGAAAAGTGTCATATACATTTTGTAAAATATATATTATATTATTATTGTCTTTTTCCTTTTTATGTAGTTTTAATTATGGTATAATTGTTTACTTAAGTTATTAAGGTATAGTTTAGTATTTTTGTAGTAACAATATTTATGCTGGTAGTTCAAACTTGTCAGTGTGCGTCAACCCGGCGCCGTGTCGATCTCGACGGGAAATTGGATTTTTGAGATAAAATTGTATTATTTTTACCTCAATCCACATCGGCAGGTATTTTCGTACTGTAGTTACAATTTAATTTCGCTGTTCGTGTTAATGTAGCCGTATGTCCAATGAGCGAACGAATGTTTTGTTCGAACACGACTCGCAATTGACCTCATGTGATTGAAAAGTGTAACTTATGTACATTTCGTACAATACTTAATCTTATTCTTTATAATCACATGTTATTTTTTATTTTTCAAATTAATCGTTACGAATCGAGTTTCATGTAAATATCAATTTGTGTACGGAGTATATATACAATGTCATTAATTAAATAAGTTTAAAAAATCCAACTTCAAAAGGTTACAAAAAATGTTAAGTACTTGGCATTGGCGACTGGAGACAATGTTCGACACGTCACATTCCGATCTGTCTTTTGTTTTTACCCGACTGCGACAGAAGGAGGGCTATGTTTTTTGTGTTGTATGTTTGAGGCTATGTTTCTTTGGCACGCTCTGCAGACTAAACGGCTCGATGTATTTTAGCTTGAAATTTAGATTATAGCCAAAATAAAAGACTACAAAAAAACACCTCAAATCCTATCGAGTGGGGTATCAAAATGAAGGGTTTTATGAGGACATTACAAAAATGTGAAGTTAAAGAAAGAAAATGAAATTTAAAAAATGATAAAAAAGAAATATATACGACGTCGACTAAATATTAGTCTTTCATTAATTCACAAAATAGTCATGCTTATAGGGACCATATTCTAAAAAACTTCTCTACTTATATTCACGCCATAGCCGATTGTCGAGAGACGACATGGATCGATTGTTTTCTAAAATCTTTCAGTTTTATACCCTTCAAAACGTATTTCTGTAGTTACAATATTGTATGTTGGTAGTTCAAACTTGTCAGTGTGTGTCAACCCGCTGTGTCCGTCGAGATGCTGGGAAATTGGATTGTTGAGTTAAAATTGTATTATTTTTACCTCACTCCACATCGGAAGGTATTTTCGTACTGTAGTGACAATTTAATTTCGCTGCTCGTGTTAATGTAGCCGTATGTCGAATAAACGACCAAATTTTTTGTTCGAACACGACTCGCATTTGACCTCATGTGATTGAAAAGTGTAATTTATGTACATTTCGTACAATATGTATCATAATCACACATACCATTGTTATTTGTGTTTCAATTTATTTTATATTGTATTATAGTTACGAATCGAATTTCATGTAATAATTTACGAATGTAGCAAACGTAACATTTTTTTTATTACTTATTTATTTATATGCACGTTACGGGATGACTGAATGCGTACATTTTATAAAGAAGCAACGTAAATGTATAAATACTACAATCGTTTTAAGGAAGTTTTCAAATATGGCTGCAACCCTTTTTGCGTCCCACTGCTGGGCACGGGTCTCTCCCCTTATTGGGGAGGCCTGGAGCTTACTCCACCACGCTGCTCCAATGCGGGTTGGTGGAGACGCGGGTTAGTGGCCAACCCGCTGTCGGATGTTTTCAAACCGCCCATAAGGCCTCCGACAAGGTTTGACAACTGTTATCTATCGACAACAACCGAGACCGACGGCTTAACGTGCCCTCCGCACGGAAACGCGCATGAAATTTTTTTGCCACTAGCGGTCACCAATCTCACACCCGACCGCGCCCGTTTGGCTCAGCTGCATAGATCGCTTGCGTTCTACGCTAGCCGCCAGGCCATGCGCGCTTCATATTCAATATACCAAATTCAAATATACCAAATCGAATTTGTGATTTATAAATTGTGTAATTTCTGCATGCGATAATCACAGTAATTATATTGCATACAATACATAGGCCGATAAACATAATTATTATTAGCACGCATTTGTAGATTTACAATGTCAATTTATGTCGATTATGATAATTATTATTATGTGATAAGCGCTAGATTTGGAGGGCACATTAAGTCCGGTTTATAAATAGATAGAAGTCGTTAACCCTTATCCGTAAACCGTTAACCGTTAAGAGCAGTTTAAAAACGAATAAAAGTGGATAGGTCACTAGCCCGTGTCTCACTCAACCCGCAGTAGAACAGCGTGGTTGAGTAAGTTTCAGGCCTCCTTAATAATAGAGAGATCCGTGCCCAGCAGTGGGATCCTTAAACGATCGCAGTCAAACAGTAACGATATTTGTCTTTGATTGCAAAAAATACGTACTTTAGTCGATGTGACATGCAAGAAAGTCAAATTGTGTTATTTCTTATATCCAAGTACTAAAAGTAAGGATAAATAAAATATATCTTCTTTCTTTTTCTTATATATTATTTTCACAACTTCTGAGTAAAGTTAAGATTATTCTTTTATTGCAGACACAGCTTACATTTTCCCATACAATAACTGGTTTTCCTTATAAGTTGGAGGATACGGACATTGCATTTCCGCCTTTTAGTGAAAATTTAGTGACAATTGGGCAATAGTCGTAACACCGCTCCAACGCTGTAACATAATAGTGAGAGGCTTCGCCTGGCTTAGCGCCCGGGGTAGGGTTGTCGAGCGAAATCTTTTACCTTTTTATCCGATTGCGCGACACAGCGAAGGTTAATGTAAGGTATTTATCTGTCTATATATGTAAGAATGTATGTGTGTTTCTACATGACTTTATAACCGATATTTGATTCTTTTACATTCTTGCGCCTATCGATTTGTCTTAAACGTGTGAGTGTCTCTAAAGACATGAAATAAATAAAAGTTACCACAGCCAAGAAGATTTTTTGCAACGTTCAAAAGTACTGGGCTTATTTATTTATTTTTAGTTTAAAAAACGTAATTAAATATTTTTTTACGCAGCAGGATTTTTTGTTCTAATAGAATTGTATCGTAGCCTTTTTGTTTTCTTCCATTTCCTTTTCTGTTTCTTGTCAATAGTAAATATTCACAAGTTTTACATGACTTAGCAAGTACCATTAATTTGATAGGTATGAGGTTTTTAGAAAAGCTGTGAAATGAAATTAAATGAAATGAAATACTCTTTATTCACTGTACGGTTCCTTTACAAACTCTTAGTGAACGTTATTTTTTTGTTTTGTCTGCTCTGGGTGCGCTTAGGCAATGTAAATAGGCTTTTCTTCAAAGCTGGTACAAAACACTGTACATTCCTTTTATTTACCGTGCATTTGAGATGCAATGGTAACCGCTAAAAATCACGAGGTTCGCTTATTTACTGGAATTAAAGTATGAATAAAATCTACATTTCATTCTGTTAACATAGTCAGTCGTAGTGTACCAACGGCAGCCATTGATTTGTCTACATTTTCTTTCATTCACTTATTCGTTTAAATACCCTTTGTTTGTTTGTCAACTTCCTCTAGTCCTATCTAAGCTGAAACGAAAGTGGACAAGGGAAATGCGGCGTTATTTCGCAATAAAGCAATGAATGCAGAGAACTTTTATAAACATTAATAATATTGATTAATGGTTACGAAGCCTTAGTCTAATTGAAGTACTTGGTGCTTAATATTGGTCCCCATAAAGAGAGCGCACCTTTACAGACATTTTCGCAGCAATTGGCAATTGTCGTAACACTAGCTTCAAGACAGTTACGACGCAAGTGAACGACTTCACCTGACTTAGCGCCCGAGGCAGGGTTGTCAGAATTTTAGAAGTGAAATCTTTAGAAAATAATATTTTTAAAATGCTATGGTATTATGAAATATTAAATGTAAGGATTTTCTATAGAGATAGAAAAATATTTTCGTTTCAGAAAGCTTTAAAGTTAATCAGAAAAGAGAGAAAAAATATTCATTCTTTTTACCTATTCTAAAAGCGTTCTTTCATACTTGACCATATTAGACAACGGCATCAACCGACTCCACAATGACGTAGTATTATGATAGTGAAAATAATAGGTAAAATTAAGCGGTGAATATCCACCAAGCGGAAAGTCCACCAATCCGCACTAGGCCAGCGTGGTGGACTATGGCCTAAATCCCTCTCACTTGTGAGAAGGAGACCTGTGCCCAGTAGTGGGACATAAAAAAGGTTGAAAAAAAAAGCGGTGAATAGTAGTGAATAGTAACCGTGGAAGAGCTCTGTAATGTAAGGCTTTTTTTAATTGGTGTTAATTGGTTGCTGATATCCATGGACATTTTATAAATGACCTCAAACAAAGGAGACCAAAGTTCTTTTCCGGTATTTTTCGGGGTCGCAGCATTTTCCTATACTTGATAAGCCCAGTGACTTTAGTATTACATCTCCATTGCACGCGATAACACGAACTATTCGGCTACTGATGGCCCATTCTGTAGTAGCGCTTGCGGGGATTTCTGCGGGCTCTGGAGCTACTCTTACTACTTGAATTTAATGTCAGTTGCAGTACGGTAAGCAAAATGAAGCTAATTTTCTTCTTGTAACTTAATTATGTGACAAGGAGTCTTACTGTTAGTAGATTAATTAATGTAAAAGGTAACACTAACGCTTCACACTCATAGCCCCACTCCCACAGAAGGGTAGATATTCCCTGTATCGTGGGTACCACGGACACACACGTAGATATAAACACACAACTGAAAACATCATTTTAATCTCTGCTTCGTCGGGAATCGTTTTCGCGACCACCGCTTAGCAGTCCGGTATGGTAACCGATGCGCCACGCGGGTCATCGAAATATTATATACAAGTAGATTAAAATATAATAATCAACCAACACACATAGTTGCAAGCTGTGATAACGTTTAACGTTGAAGTCCCACTGAATCAGTAGCCGGGTTTCCTACATGCAGGGGAAGCATTTTTTTTTATTTGAACGGAGTAGCAGACGAGCATGCAGGCCACGTGGTGTGAGGTGGTCGCTGCAGCCATGAACATCTACATACAGCCTCAAGCAAGCATAGCATGTAATGTAACGCATTTATCACTTCTTAAATTGAATAAAAACACCCTGTTTATTACTTACATGACCGAGTGTTTGTCACATTGGTCTAAACTGACTCGCAACCATGCGACTCACAATTTGGATTAAATAGTAGTGTAATATTGAAAGGGTTTTAATTTTTTATTCAATTCGATAATGTAAAAATGACACACACATCAGTGTGATGACGAGGATGTATCTAAAGACGATGATAAGGAACTAACTTAAAACTACAAATAAACCTGGGAAGCTTGAGCATATATGTTATCACATCTCTTTCTAGGAACATTATATTCAGTGTGCTAAGTGCGAGTTTTTATCAACTACTCGATCGCGTTTGCGTTTACGCGATTTGTATGGAATCGAAGCAGCGCCATCTAGCTGTAATAATATGAAACATTTTTTGCGAGTGCAAGTTTTTTACGTCTGCGGTTTCGAGCATCGAGTATCAAAGACAAAGACAAAGACAAAGACAAAGACATTTATTTGCACAAATATGGGTGTTTACAAAGTTGTTTATATATATTTAGTTCGCCATATTTACCTTCATGAGGTATGCAAATATACAATGATAAAAATATAAAAGGAAAAAAACTAAACTATAATACAATTACGAAATGTACATTTACATCTATTTTAATATTATTTTTATTTGTCCCATATTGCGCCTTTTATAAATAAAAATAATTTTTTTTATTTATTTATATTTCGGATCGGTTCCGATCGTCAGCTTTGGGTACCCATATCACAGGGTGTTTGTACACTGAGAGGAAAAAAAGCCGGCGGAAAAAAAACCTCCCAGGTTTTTGTGGAATTCCTTTATGCCGTTTTATCGTTTATGAAATCAGTGACTGAGTAATACGCCTTTTTCAGTAAATACGTTTTAAGTCCTTTTTTAAATTCGTTGCCTGTTTTAATTTTGAGGAATTCCGGTAGACCGTTATATATTTTTGGTCCCATGCAAAAGACACTGTTATGATATTGTTTTGTTTTAGAAGCGATTGAACATAATTGACTGTTATGTCTTTTTGATTTAAGGGTTTCATATTTTGTGATTTCTGTTTTGACCATTAAAGAGATCTCGTAAATGTATAAGGAAGGGAGCGTCATTATTTTTAAATTTTGAAAATGTGGCCTACAAGTATCCGTTTGTTGTAATTGACATATTGCTCGAATGCATTTTTTTTGAGCCTTAAACACAGTTTGAATTCCAGTCGCGTTTCCCCAGAATATTATACCGTATCTTAATGTTGCACCTACGTACGCATGGTAGGCATTTAGAACCGCCGTTTTGCTTACAACTTTGGCCAATTTATATAAAGCAAAAGAAAACTTATTTAATTGTTTACAAACGTGTTCTTTGTGTGACTGCCACGTTAATCTGCTATCTATGTATAGTCCTAAAAATTTTGTTGTTTCTATTTCAGATATCAACTTTCCTTTATAGTTAATATTTACTGGTTGTCCGTATGATACTCTATTTTTAAATGTCATTATGTTTGTTTTATCAAGATTAATTTTAAGATTATTACCATTTAGCCACTCTATCAGTGATTCAAGACAATCATTTATATTACTTTCAAAGGAACCTGTGTTTTCATTTGTAAATATTACTGTACTATCATCAGCAAATAGTATCATCGGTTCTTTTACTGCTTGAGGAAAATCGTTAATATAAATTAAAAAAAGTAAAGGGCCTAAAATACTTCCTTGAGGCACTCCATACAGTACTTTCCTAGAGAGAGAATGATGTTTCTCTTCAGTTTTTGTGATTTCATTAATTTTTGTTATTTCTGTTATGTGTTCTCTGTCAGTTAGGTAAGAGTTGATTAAGTTCAACGCATTGCCTCTGACTCCATATTTCTCTAACTTATTAATCAGCAATTTATGATCTACATACTCGAATGCCCTTGTCATGTCCATATAGAGCCCGATTACCTGTTTCTTATCATTTAAACCTGTCATTACTTTTTGTAAAAAATTATAAATTGCTACGTTTATTGATTTGTTTTTCCTAAACCCTACCTGCTCATCAGCAAAGATAGAAAACTTTTCGAAGTAAAAATATAATCTGTCATGGAGTACTTTTTCAAATATTTTAGAAAAAATAGGTATTAATGCTATAGGTCTGTAACATCCCATGTTCTGTCTGTCCTGTTTCTTAAATATTGGTTTGATAATTGTGACTTTAAGTTTCTCTGGAAATATGCCAGTTTCAATACTTAAATTTATATTATAAGCTAGTATTGGTGCAATTATATTTGATACCCGTTTAACGATATTCGTACATATACCGTCATACCCCGTACTATTTGTATTATTTAGATTATTTATTATTTTTATAACTTCGTCGGGTGAGGTTGGTTTTAAGAAAAATGAGTGTTGACTGTTAAAACTAATTTTATGTATATCACTATTAATCTTTATATTACAGTTATCTTCAATTTGATTTAAGAAGAAGTCATTAAACTCTTTGGCGATAATTTGTGGGTCTGTTTCAATGTGGTTCCCCACTTTGATTTCATTAATATCTTGTTTAGGTATATTTATAGTGTTATTGTTAATTACTTTCCAGACAGCTTTCGATTTATTATTAGAGTTCTTAATAAAATAGTCATTTTGAGATTTTTGTGTTAGTTTTATTATTCTTTTAAATGTTTTTGAATAATTTTTAAATTTATTTTTTGCCTCCATGCTGCGAGAGATCCTGTACCTCCAAAGTAAACCCCTTTTAATTTTGGAACACCTTTTTATACCTTTTGAAATCCACTTTGGTCGTTTTTTCGTAAGTATTTTAACTTTTAAAATAGGGAAACAAAGATTATATAATAGTTGGAATAACTCGTGAAATACATTAAAAGCATCGTTTGGATCAGTACTTAAATAAACGTCTTGAAATGTTAAATTTTTAAGACTGTCGATAAATTTTTTAATATTTTCAATACAATAATCGCGTCGATAGATGTACCAGTGCGTAATGAGGCAATTTCTTTTTACCGGACATTGCAATATCTGAGCGGTATGGTCCGATAATGCAAGTTCAATTACGCCAGATTTACAGTTTCGAATGTTATGAGCAAAATTATCAATACAAGTTTTACTGCAAAGTCGCGTTGGTGTTTTAATGGACAGCTTAAGATTATATGAGTCAAATATTTCTTCAAATTCGGATGTTATTTTGTTTCGTTTTAGAATATCTATGTTAAAATCCCCGCACACTATTATCTTTTTATTTTTAAAACAAATATTATTTAGAAGGCTATTTAATTTCTCAAAGAAAAGATCAATGGAAGTCGAATTATTTCTTGGCGATCTATATATACAAATAACTACAATTCTGTGTTCAGTTAACTCCACCGCACTACATTCTATTATATTTATTACGTTAAATTGAGTAATTTCATGTATATTACGATATTTATGACCTTTGCGAATTAATATACACGATCCACCATTTCTATTATTTCTTACGCAGTACGAAGCGAGATTAAAATTTGGTATGTTCAAGAAGTTAATGTCAGTTACGATCATGTTGTGTTCCGTGACGCAAAGAACATCGACACCTTTTTTTTGAAGGCATAGATCATTCAGGCAAACAGTTAATTCATCCGATTTATTTATCAAGCCATTAATATTCTGATGCAATATATTAATGTTTTTATACACGAAAAAAATTTTCTGATTGTGTCAAGTCTTCTGTTTGTGTTTGTTTCTCAGACTTTATATGGACATAAGAACAGCTTGTCTGAGTACTATTGTCTTTTGTTTCGGGGATAGTTTTAATATTTATCTTATTTTTGTGGTTAAACGTTAAAAATCTTGTTTTATAATTTATGTGGAGTATTTGCCTGAGAATAAGTCTACATACATTAACAAGTAATTGGTTTCTGTTTCGCATATTATTAAACCGTTTGTACTCCAGATCTAAGTAATATGCATGTTCTAAATTAGTGCAGGCAAATTTTAGGTCGTAATTTAGCTTATTCTCATTGAGATATTTGTTGTACGGAACTTCGCAGAGAATGATGTTGGTATTTTGTTTATCTTGGAGCCATTTATTGACGCTTAGATTAAATTTAAAGGGGTTGGTATCATTTGTTCTCCCGATCACAACAACATAATCATTTTTTGTTAGGGTTACTATCAAACGACACTCGAGAGTGACGAGGTCAGCGCTCGTGATTGGTCAATGAGTAACGAATCCCCCAAAGTGATTGGTTGATTCTGTGTTATAGAGAGTGCGAGTTTACGGCGAGTTTACATTTTTGACACTTCGCACACTCGCATGCTTTCGATTGTCGACACGTTTGACGTTTATTCGATTAACGCGATGGTAAAGTAATTCGATTGGTTATTTGAAACTCGCACTCAGCACACAGGACTTATTCCAGCAAGTATGTGACTTGCTGGAACTCTATAACACATACACATAATAATATTACTTATTTACAAGTAAACTTGCATATATTTCCAACTTAAAGCAACTTTCTAAGATTTGAAATAATACTAACACTATTAAAATATACTGAACACGACTCATGTTTTGCATTAATATCTTTCTATATTATATCAGCTATGTAATCCTCATTACATCGTTTATATAAAGCTCACTATTCAAAACAAAAAGATAGATTATCGTAACCTATTTTTCCACCCACATCTAATAATATTGAAATCAATCAGCCGGTTCGTTATGAATTGTTAAAAAGAATCAATCATCAATCATCATTGTCACTCGCAGTCGCACGCCAATCAATCGGACGGACTGTCATTAGGTTATTTTTAAGGCGTAGTCTAAATACGAGTAAGAGCGTGAGCAGCGATGGCTCAGCGGTTAAGACCGCGGCCTCCGGCACGGAGACAAGCCCTGGCGCCAGGTGCGAACAAAGAAATGTGTAATGTGTCTATGTCGCTGCTCCACGATGATGAAAAAATATGTTTTTTTCCACCACCGTGCATGCCTGAGAGAACTCCCGAAGACGTGATGATCCACTAGTCTGAATTTAGCATAGATAGCATGATGGACTATGGCCTCAATCCCCCCACCTGAGAGGGGATCTGTGCCCACCGTTAGTACGATAATAAGGAAAAAAAATAATGAAAAAACAAACTTATTATCACACCACGTATACCATTCATATATTTACTACTGCAACCCTTTTTTCATCCGATTGCGGGGCACGAGTCTCTCCTCGTTCTATCCTGAAGCTGACTCTACCACGCTGCTCCAATGCGTATTAGTGGAGATAGGGCTAGTCGCCAAACCAATTTCAGATGTTCTCAACATGCCCATAAGGCCTCCGACAAGGTTTAACAACTGCTGTCTATCGATATCAACCGGGATCAGTCACCCATCTTATCCCCGGCCGCGCCTGTATGACGCCGTGCGCGCGCCTACGCTTCACGCTTCACTGTTGCTTATTTTGATAATTTAAATAAATGTATTAAATTTCAAAAGCAAAGTGACGATTAATTTGTGTATGATGTTTTTTTTTCAATAATGAAAACATTTACAAAAAAAAAACATATTTACAGAAAAAACTATTTACAAATTCACTATTTTCATTATAATCACTAAATATTAAATCTTATTTATCTTTTAGAGTAATTATGCAATGATGACTTCATTTTAACAGCATAATAAGACTGCAATCACCAGTTTAAAAAAAGCTTATTAAACTCACTATAAAAAGCCCAAACGGGGGAGTTTCTAAAAAGGAAACAATTCTGTTTATGATTCCAAATCCTTTCACTATTCTAAGACACCCACTCGATGCTTTATTAAATCTTAATCAGAAGGATGATATCGGTTCATGTATTAAAAGTTAGAAATTTTCCACAGCAGTTTGATCTCACACTCACACAGCAGTTAACATTACGGTTAAGAAAGTTTTTAGCCTTCAAAACTCCGGAGCTCAAAATTTTTAAATATCATTTTGTTTCCTTTATTGTAAACATACATGAGGACACGCCCAATTGAATGGATATTTTAAGCCGTCTATTACACCGAGTCCCAAGGCTTTCATGGACTGTAATTACTCGAACCCAATTATGTGTCTATAACTATCCACTTATCCACATAATTGATATTGATTTTCAAGCTCGTGTTGGCTCTGACTCTCAGATACTCATATGTACTCTTCTAACGACCTTATCTTGACTTTTGTAACGACCTTATACAACGGAGACCATGGTTTTTTGAGGATAATACCACAAAGGGCATTTACTCATTAGAGAGTCCTTACTTTGTGGCTTGTCTAGTTGTATTTCTGTCAAGCGCGAATGGCTAAAGCGCACATGCCTCGGCGGCTAGCGTAGAATGCTAGCGGTCTATGAAGTTATGCCAAACGGGCGCGGTCGGGTGTGAGACGGGTGACTGTTAGTGGCAAAAATATTCATGCGCGTTTCTGTGCTTCGGAGGGTACGCTAAGCCGTCGGTCCCGGTTGTTGTCGATATATAACATTCGTTTAACGTTGTCGGAGGCCTTGTGGGCGGTTTAAAAGCGACCGACAGCGGGTTGGCCACTAACCCGCATCTCCACCAACCCGCATTGGAGCAGCGTAGTGGAGTAAGCTCCATGCCTCCCCAATAATGGGAATAGAACCGTGCTCAGCAGTGGGACGCAAAAAAGGATTGCAGCCAGAACTACAAAGGGAATTAACTCATTATAGAGTCCTTACTTTATGGTTTGACTACCTGTATTTCTGTCAAACTTTCTGCAGCAAGTGTTTCGTAGACGTAAAAGTTAAATAAAAATCAGGCTTACATAACATATAGATGGAAAATGTCAAGCTTTTAAATTAACGCTATAACTACTAACTTCTCGCCCGCAGCTCCGCCCACACAGACTATACACCCTTTTCCTTAGAATTTGCGACTACTGTGACCGCAGATTGGAAAATGACAGAAGCCGATGTCATTCGCCGACCCCCAAACAATCACCATACAAAAATCTGGTCAATCTGTAACAGTGTAGCGAGATATTTATAAAAAGAAAAGACAAACAAACAAGCAAATAAAATAACCGTATTTTCTAATTTACCATCTTAAGTATGAACGTGTTTCTTTCTGGGATATTCCATTAGACTATAGACATTACTATCTTAGATATACATCATTTGATATTTTTTATTTTGAATTCCATGTTCCTAAGGTAAAGTGAATTTATAGACTGATATGTTAGCCAGCTTTTGAATTACTTAGACATGTAGGTTTTATTACGATGATTATCATAATTATATTATTGTTTAAAACTGTAAATTGTTTAGACCAGCCCCTTTAATATCCGAATGAAGTCTTAACGAACAAGATGGTTACAAAGTTGTTTATTTCCAGTATACATTCTTAATACTATAAACTCCAGTCAAAGCACATATTATTCCGAAATTATCATATGTGGCTGAAATGGGTAAACATTATTCTGATTAGAATATTGATGATGTTATCGTTCGAGCCAACATTTGCAAACGCACCAAAACTCCCTTTGATGTTGTAACGTTGTAATCGAATTTGTCGCAGTCGGGCGCTATTTGGTTGTTATATAAAAGGATCATCTCTCCTTGAATGCAATGTAATTTTTTTGCTCTAAGAACTCTAGCTCTTTCGTAGACATCACTTGTACGATAATAGTATACACCAATTTGCGGATTCTTATCGACCAGGAATTAAAAAAAAAAAAAAAAAAACGTTACACACTCATAGTCCCACAGTAAGGTAATTAATACCCTGTGTCGTGGGTACCATGGACACATACAAAGACAGAAACACAAACACCCAGACCGAGAACAGAAATTTAAACTCATCATTCAAATTTCTGTTTCGCCGGGAATCGAACCCGGGACCCCTCGATTGGCAGTCAGGCATGGTAACCATCGCGCCACGCGGGTCGTCAATTAATATATAGTTTCCAGTTAAGGTTAGAATCTACTATTACTCCTCAATATTTGATTTTGTGTGTAATTGCCAAAGTTTTACAGGTACACGATTATTCTGACGATCACGTGTGTAGGTATAGATTATTAAATTAGGAGGTGGCTCAGCCAAGGCAGTCTTAGGGCCTCTTTCACCACCTTCAAGTAAAGTGATAAGTACGCTAATTGTCGTTTAAAGTCACCCGTAACTTTTCGAGTAACACTAATCATATTATGATAAACTGACCTGTACTCATAGCTTTTATTTACCAATTAACTTTACATTGGACGTAACTAATCAACACTTTACTAGGAGATGGATTTGGAAAAGGATTAAGACCAAATTTCGATTCCGTCCGTTTTCGTTCGTCCGTCGTTTACATTTTATAATGATTTACATTGTACTCCATCCAGAAGTAAAAGTGGATCATATTTCAATAAACATTAATAAAATTTCAAATAAACAGGAGAAGCTAATAAAAAACGCTTAGCAAAAAGGTCGCAAGGAAACACGTGAGGTATATAAGATTAAAATCACACACGATTTTGATTATTTAAGAGGAATGTTAGATATTCCAATAAAACGGAAGATGTAACTCTGAAAACCGCAGTAATTCAACAGTACGACATGTATCAGCATAATCCAATAAATCCAGCCACTGCGTTTAGCGGTTTCTATTAAATACATTCTAATTGAAACATTGCTAAAACGATGCGTTGAATCCCAATTGTGGTTTTTGGCCATTGAGCTCAAACCAAGAGATATTGTGATTTCATTGCCTTCTCTAAAAGCTCATTTGCAACGCAAATACTCAAATGTGTCCCTTGACTTTAGGTATGAATTACTCATAGAGGTTTTAATGACTATTATTTTATAGTTAGTTAAGTCTGTAGCACTTTTGAGTTTCGCTTGCGCTTTAAAAGTCTACATTATGATACTTACCGAAAAAATTCAACAAAACAGAAAACCTTTTAAAGAATTAACGAATGTATATACGAGTATAAATAGTAAATATACATAACACTTCATTTATATTCATCTGATTATGAAATTAATTTAATACTCCAACAACAATAATAGATAATTATAATAATATTTTATATATTTAAATGCTATGAGACGTAACGGTTTAAGTCATGTTTTACGTGCTACACATGTAACCTATATCTGGGGTTATATTGACGAGCCAAGGAAAGCGCAAGGGCACTACCTGCCTATTCTCGAAGCGGTTCGCCGGTTTTATTTAATACGCATTTTTCTTAAATTTATGTTATATAATAATTTCCAATAACACTTCCAAAACATCTGAAACTTCAAAGTAAAAATTCTATAAATCTTTGTAGTTTCGTTAAAAGACCACCAAATCGTTGTTCCATTAACATTGTAATCAGAGATGAACGGTTTAAATGCAAAATTTCATGGCTTTAGTGAAGCAAAGTGCTTAAATCGTGTAACTGCTGTGGAACAATGCTCGCATTATCGTCGGATGACGTTCACGACCGCTGCTGCAAGCTAACAAGGGATTCATTTATATGGCTTAAATTTTTTACTATAATATGCGTCCCACTACTCGGCAGGAGAGTAGCCATATAAGGCTATCCTAGGGTTTATTCCAAACGAGTTCTTTTATGCAGATCAAGAAAAATTTCATACTCATAGCCCCACAGTAGGGTAGTTATACACTGTGTTATGGGTGCCATGGACACACACAAAGACAGAAACACTAACACCCACACCGAGAACAGAATAAAACTCATCTTTGAAATTTCTGCTTCGCCGGGAATCGAACCGACGACCCTCCGATCGCCAGTCCGGCATGGTAACCATTACGCCACGCGGGCCATCACCCATATAGCCCACTATAGCCCACCACAAACCACACCACAGCCACCACATCTAAATACGATCTCCGAGAACGAGAACAGAAATTAATATGTACATGTCAAATTATAGTTGACATTTTGATGAGTAGTTTAATGCAAAATTTCATGGCTTTAGTGAAGCAAAGTGCTTAAATCGTGCAATCGCGCTGGAACAATGCTCGTATTATCGTCTGATGATGCCATCCACAGTCAGCGGCTGCTGTTATACGCGCGGCTGGCTTTAATGATTCGATGACAGGTAAAGAATACCATTATATTCAAGTACCTAATTATCCCATATCATATCTGAATTTAGGAAAAAAATCCAAGTATGAATTGAACTTTTATGATTGACATTTTATCGCTGTATGATGTAATGAGTTGTTTAAATGCAAAATTTACGCCCGAGAGGGAAGCAAAGTGCTTAAATCGTGTAATTACAATGGAACAATGCTCGCATTATCATCTGATGACATCCACGGCCCGCAACTGCCAGCTGACAGACTGTCGTTTTTGTACTTTCCGAACAATAGTTTTATTTATTGCTTATTACAAAAAGACGACCGCATGGCCCTAAGTCTGGCAATGAAAGGACACAAAACATATACGTATGTAGCTAAGTAAAACACAGCTGGGTGAAGGATAGTTGATTGCGATAGTAGTCGTTATTATTTGTTTGAATGGAGTTGCAGACTTTACAATAACAGACTGAAATCCATTTCAGTGTTGTGTTAATTATAATAGTCTTTACTAATGAATGATGAATTAATTTTTACCCTTCGCACGTGTGATTATTGTAAAACGCTCAAACCAAGAAATTTTCCTAAGGTGTAGAATGTGTAAATTAGAGCTTGTAGAGTTGGGAATGTATCGTAGAGTAAACCTTGGCAATATATGAGAACTTCTTAACAGTTCGACGGACAGGCATTGTCTTAGAAATATCTTTCATTAAAATTTTTTAAGCGGAAAATGCACACAGACACAAATGAAATTAGGAATAAATAAGCAGACTTAAAATAACATCACTTATCCAACTATTATTATAACTGGACACAGAAAATTGAATCCTCTACAGATATTTGCGAGAACCCTTCATTACTGAAGAAATTCGATCCACAGCCGCCGTTGTAACAGAGCCGAGAAATTCTAACCAATTAATTACCTCCAATAATTGAAGTTTGTATTAGATTACACAAGAGATTCCGCTGTATCGCATTCCTGCAAAACATTTGGGTAATAGTATCGACTTGTCTTCCTTTCTAAGATTAGAACTTCGTGAACAATGCTTAGCAAAGGTAACAACTATGTTTTAATAGCCAGTCAGAATGTTTAAGATGACTGACGGCCTGGTAGTTAAGACAGTAGACGCCGGAAGAATATTAATATTTAATTACATTCTTAATTTACTCTGTGGTAAAATACATCGTGATATTTTATTGGGAAAGGTAATAGGGAAGTCGAACCTACGTGCCAAGCCACACTTACTACTTTTAGCATCAGTGATAGGTTGTACAACGATGCTGCATCGCGTTTTAGTAACATGGACGCAGCATCGAAACCGCAGCGACTTTAATTTTCGTGACTACCTAAATTCAAATAATTAATGACCTTTTTGGATCTACATAGTTCGAACTGTGTTTCGACAAGGAATGGCCACAAACTTGCATTCCCCAAGTGTAGGCTCCGCAAAAAGAGCCACTCTTTTATCGGGATGTCGATCAGAATATACAATACAATCCCGAAAAATGTTCAATCCCTCTCTTTTCACAGATTAAAAAAAAAGTCAAACAAGTCCTGTGCCGCAAGGCTTATTACGATCTTAAGGACTATTTAATTGATAAAAAAGCTTGGGATTGAGCTGTAGTCCCACAAGGCTGTTTCTATAACTGATGTAATAGACTTAAATGAATTAAACTGCCTATGTTAGCAGGTGGCTGTGGGACGACATTGACACATGCGGTAGCTGTCACGTATGTTCCTTATCGGCCCATAGCTACTCTGTAAGAAAGTTAGCTATTGTATACCCCATATTTTAAAACAGGGCTGAAGTTTTTCTCCGTCTGCTCTTTTCTTTTGCCTTGCCTAAGCGCACACAGAGCAGACAGAACAAAAAAAATAACGTTCACTAAGAGTTTGTAAAGGAACCGTACAGTGAATAAAGAATATTTCATTTCATAAAGAATATTTCATTTCATAAAGAATATTTCATTTCATTCCATTTCAATTAGTATTAGCATTTTCAAGTGTGCACGGTGCAGTGTTTGGCCGCTGGAAAGAAACGAAATCGCCGATACAAAAGTAGTGTAGCTAGGCCGTAGAGGACTGCTGTATTCGTCGGCCACTTGATAGCTTTGAAAGCAATGTTTTTTGTGGGCAGGATGTATATAATTTTAATTTTAAATTTAATTTTGCATGGTTCAGTGGGATATTAACGCTTCAAATATGTTTAAATTATGTAGATATCTATTTTTTTGTTACTATCTATACAAATAAATATGTTTACGGTGTGTACGGTACATATAACAAAATAACATTTTTTGCAATTTTTGTCTGTCTGTTTGTTTATTCCGGCTAAACTCTGTAATGGCTGGACCGATTTTGACGGTTTTTCACTGGCAGGTAGAAGGAGTAATTTAGGCTACTTTTAACTTTTTTTAAACTAAAGTCCACGCGAACGAAGTCGCGGGCGGCCGCTAGTCTGCAACATTTAGTTTTACAACAGTTTACCCTTCACCTCTATTAACTCTATTAATTCTCTGCTTCCAGGTACACGTCCCGGAATTTCGATCATGAAATTATGAATAATAAATTATAGTGTAAGTACATTTTAAGTCTTATTTTGTTAGGAACAATATTAAACTATTACTGACAATATCAAAGCAATTAAAAAAATGATTTCTGTCTATCTATCAACCGTAAATGTGACATTTATACATCACAGTGACGCCTCCAGAAAAGCGTGGATTGGATATCCATATCTCAAATACTACGAAACCGATTCTCATTAATCTTATAGACATCTAATTAAGATTGTGTGTACTATTTCTTGTGTGTGTGTGCGTGTGTGTGTTCAATATAACCTTCAGTCTTCAAGGGTTTTGGATAAACATACATACCTACATATGTATATATAATTTCGCATATGTCCTTAGAAGCTAATAAATCATCATAGCAGAATGTTATGCAATTCCAATATCAGATACAAATAAGTCAAAATGACACCCTGCTTTTTTTGAAGACGCTTACAATGCTATGATTAATGATCGATAGAGTATGTATTATTATACAGCAATGGAACACGAAATGCGAGTAGCGAGGTCGGATATGGAGTCAAAATATATGTATGTGTACGTAATCTTTACTTACCATCAATATATATGTCGTTCATGCGGGTGACAGGAGGAATTACATATTGAAGAATACCAAAATATCCTTTTTTTTGTTTTCCATAAAAATAAACTTCTATATGAAGTAAAAATATGTTAAGTAAGTAAGTCTGGCCGGTAACTAGTAACACCTTTCCACCGGAACACAATAGTAATATAATATCACGGCTGAAGTGGGCGCAGCGGTGATACTTCCACCTCCGAAATGTAAGTATTTTATGTTATTTTGGTATGAGGAGATGAGGTGTCATAAGCTAAAGTGCAGTTTGATGTCAAAATAGTATAATTAATGTAATTCGATGAGCATCAATATTGACCTCTATGTAACTGGAGCGGGTCGCGGCACGTGTTGAGTCAACACAGCGCATGTTTGGAAACATCTCTTAAGTTGATATTGAAGAAGGGGAATTAGGGACTCTGAACAGTTTATTCATAGATATTGTTTTAATGGAACATCTGTACGTACTCAATATGGATTCTCAATCCGTAACACAAAGATGAGAACAGAAATATCTGAATATTTCTGTTCTAAGTCTGAACTTTGAACAGAAATTGAAACTCTGCGTTCAAATCTCTATCTTGCCAGAAATCTAATCCAATACCCTCGATCGACGGTCCGTGGAACCGTATACCTGGGAATATTACATTTCTGAAGTTAACTAAGGAATTGAACTGAGCACATCACTCATTAATAGTTTTGATATTAATCACTTTGTTCAACAGTAAATCTAAACATTCTATCAAGAAATCATTAGATTTAATAAAATTACTAAATACCTTTACTTACTACTTACTTAAAATTTTACTTTATACCTTTTAATATTTCCAGAACTAACCGACTTCTCGAAAAGAAAATATTTATAAACCAAAATAACATATTGAATCAAATATTATGCATATTATACCATAATAAAAATCTTTAAACCACTAGTTAACGATCAGCTACTTATAGGCTTTTAACATTAATGTAACTTTATCAATAAAAATATTTAAACACTTTACATCTCCTTGGTACTTAATCTTTTTCGAGAAAATGACATGTTTTATTACTAGTAAAACATGCATGATTGTTGGGAAAAACCTGTAGTATTTTATTTAAAAACTGTATCGGTACTGCGTAAATTTTGTTAAGATTTGTTTTGTGGTTTCAACAATTTCCAGTTTAACTTCTACTTTATAATTATTACGAGAGATACTATATTGGTTATCCACTAGTTATTTTCCACCTACCGCTATTTCCATAACTCACCTGTATTTGAAAAGTAAAAATTGCCTTTCGAATTGTTTTTAAGGAACAACATGCGCAATACAATGCGACTGTCGCTCACAACACAGCGAACTTCGCGGAATCTCGCTACATTTTTATCACGGCAACTAAACGACACTCGATATTATTTTATGCTGATGTCTCTACTTTAAATATACTCGTATCGTATTTGAACATTTTTTTATTTAACCTTACCTTTCACATATTTTTTCATGTTTTTTTTTTGCATATCGGGTATAAATGGGACTCTATTACT
The DNA here is from genome assembly GCA_911387765.1 of Pyrgus malvae. Taxonomy (NCBI): domain Eukaryota; kingdom Metazoa; phylum Arthropoda; class Insecta; order Lepidoptera; family Hesperiidae; genus Pyrgus; species Pyrgus malvae. The sequence goes on from OU426959.1 coordinate 25,680,401, forward strand.
GTAGTTTGGCTACCTACCAATTTATCCTTAACTAGTTAAAACCAACTAAATTAAAATTCGGCACCACAATCTCTAGGTACTAATATTATAAATTCGAAAGTAACTCTCTCTGTCTGTCTGCGACGCTTAAACTACCGAACCAATTTTACTATTTTTACTAATATTATAAATTCGAAAGTATTATTAATTATGTCTGTCTGTCTGCGACGCCTTCACGCTCAACTACCGAACCAATTTTAATAAAATTTGAAACACAGATAGAATGGACCTTACGAAAGGACAAAGGATGTTTTTTTTTTGTCCTACTGGAATCTATAAAACGGGTCCACGCGGGCGAAGCCGCTGACGGAAGATTAGTATCTTACAAATTTATACATAAGAGTAAATAGCATTGCAACCGTGTAAGACATCAGGGAAGACCAAGCTATGTATCTTGCTGGAGATTGTGTGTCAATGTCGATGTGCCTTAGCGACCACTGCACACCGCGTGGGATTCATGCTCATCTGCTTTTCTATTCAAAATCAGCTTTTAATGCCGTATGCATAGTTTGAACCTTAGAATTAATTAATTGAAACCGTTAAAAATAGATAGGACTTCTTACCCCAAGAAACAAGTTAAACAAATTATTGTGCCAATTCCATTCCGAGTTCACATTAATATTTAAAGTCGAAACGGACAGTGCGGGGCCATTTAACGATTCTTCGAACAAACCAATGCTTCAATGGAATCGAAATGGCAAAATAATCGTTTCTGTTAAAGAGTTTATACACATTTATATTATTATAGTTCAGAATATCGATTCCTGGGTATTTTTTATTTATTATGTACCAGCCTTCCGCCAGCGACTACGCCCGCGTGGACCCTTTTTATAGGTTCTCGAAGAATAAAAACCATCCTATGTCCTTTCCCAAGGTCCACTCTGTCAGTGTTCCAAATTTCATTAAAATAATTCAGTAGTTTAAGCGGAAAAGCGTTAAAGGCATACAGAGTTACTTTCGAATTTATAATAATTAATAAAAGTATAGATCAATTAGATCAATTTTTCACATAATCATCATTAAAAAAAATGTTTTTGCAAAGAGTCACAATTAGTGGTATGTTATTGAGGTATGTTTTATGGTTTTTCATAGGTATATGCAAAAAGAAATATTAAAGTATAAGCTGTAATATTGCTCGCCCTGTTTACATGAGGGAACCATTAGCTTCCGCAGTAACGCTAATGTATACGATATCAGATAAGAAAACTAGGTTGCTTAAGGCTGCATATTAAATTTTATGACCTGCTGATATTTTATATTATTATATATTAAAATAAGGAGGCAACGCAAACCTTATAATTCGTAAGGTGAGAAAAAACATCTATATTAAAAACCAAATTTATAGCTAAGCTTAAGCTTTATGATCGCCATTATAAGTATGGCCAGAAATCCCACCATCACATAACATCACCATTATGATTTTAATTAATAGCAATTGCGATACACGTACACCATATTAATTTGTAGTTTTTTTTAATAATTTTATTTTTCAACACCCCTCATTCGTGCACCTTACATAGTACTTGAGTAATTAAACTTGCAATAAGGATTATATTTCCCTTAGAAGAATGGCTTTAATTTATTCAGAGACATGCATGGCGTCAGTTCACTCATTTTCCCTTAACTACGTCTGCGTTATTAACAACTCGAGATGAGGCTCGCCGGAGGTGCGAATAATACCTCCTTGTGAAGTACTTGTGAACACGTAGTTCTGCGTGGGCTTTCATAATATTATAACAGTCAGTATGCTTAGCCCTACCTTACTAATATATTAAATGCAATAGCGTGTTTTTTGTTTGTTTGTCCGTCTTTCACGTCGCGATAGAGTAATATTATGAAATGTTTTTGGTGAGTGAAGATAGTTAGGCGGCTGGAGAGTGACAAAGACTACAGTTAACCACAGAAAAGCATCTCATTTCCATGGTAAGACCCATTATCAAATACATTATATTTTGACCTTTCTAACGCGGGTAACACCGTGGGGCATAGCTAGTAAAATTATGACAGGCTACACGCCGTTACCTTAGGAAAACTTATTCAGAATATTTATACGTGTACATGTGCAGCGGATAATTAAATGAAGCAATGTCGGTAGTTAAACATACCTGATTTGGTGACTTTTGTCTATAATGTTACGCACGTTTTGTGAATATTATGACGTTTTGTCCTTAAAGGTATCGTGAGTGTCTTTATTCATTGTAATATAAACACGGTTCTACTCACTCGGTTTTTCGGGATCGCCCGACTAGTTTCGGACCATTCCGTGGTCCTTATTCATGAGCTAGCTAGCTCAGCTAACCGAGTGAGTAGAACCGTGTTTATATTACAATATTATGACGTCGTCGTTATCTGACTGTTATCGATAGACAGCTGTTTTGACAGTTTCATTATATGTTTGGCCGTTGGACAGGTCATTACGTGTCATGGGGGGGGGGTGCGCGCTTTGGAACTCCGTGTGTCATACACATAATCACACCTAAATCGAAAAGAGAAACTTAAACTCATCATTTCGCTATTTGATTCGCCGAGAATCGAACTCGGGACCCCAATTGACAGTCCGGCGTGTTAACCGTTGCGCCACACGGATCGTCAACAACAAAAACAGCTTTACAGTTTCATCAGTTACTTTGTCGTTATAAATATACATTTTCTAAAATCGCTTAATGTACTGGGACAATTTTAACAAGAGTAAAGGTAGCTCAAACGCCGCAAAAGCTAAAAGTTAATGGCATAAAGTTAAGTGGCTCCTTCTAATGGGCCCAATCCGGTCAGATCGATGCCATGGGACCATTGGAGCTGAATGGCCCATGGGAATCGGCACGTGTTCCACTGAAATAGATAATTAGTGGCAATGGTCGAGCAACTGGTAGCCATTAAGTAGGGAAGGTAGGTCATGGAAGTTAGTCGCATTTGGGAACAGTTTATTATAATTTTAATTAAGGTTCATGCTAATCAGTTTTTACCGACTTTGAAAAGGAGGAGTATTTGGTTTTGTGTAATTTTAATATATATTTACCGATTACTCCGCCGTTTCTGGACCGGTTTTCAAAATTAGTTTTTGTAAGCTTATATTCTCATACTCGTCAAAACCTGACGATTGGATCTCAGGGAAAACAAGAGGAATAATCGGTGAACATACATAAAAAAAAATACAACTGAACACAGTACCTTCTTCTTTTGGATTGATCATAATTAATAGATTCTCAAAGAAGATTAGGGTAGCTAGGAAGATCTACTATAAGACCTTTTTGTGAGATCGAAATAAATGAGCTACTAATAAGTTATCTAATAATATAAGTTTAAATATAAGTTTTTTTTTTATTCCTAATATAAAATAAATGATTTTTCATTCTTCTTTGGTTTTTGTGGTTTGACTACAAACTGTTTTGTATCCCACTGCTGGGCACGGGTTATTTTTTCTACTAGGGGAGGCCTTTTTTTGGTATCTCGGAGGAAACCTTGAAAAGGAACTCGGCACCTTGGGAGAGGGTACCCGGTTATGTGGGATTTAAGCGCACTAAAACCCCCTCGGTGGCCGCCTCTGCGCTTGGAGAAGGCTCCGGGATCTCTAGCGGAACGCACCGGTTTCCTCCACGCGCGACGCCCCAGAACGGGCCCATCTTCGGGAGAGCAGATGGCATGCGGCCACGCACACACCGCCGTCCTTCCCGGGGCTGCTGGCTGGACGGATCGAGCTCCCACTCTCACCGCTCACAACCCCGAAAGCCCCCTTTTAGTCGCCTCTTACGATCAGGCAGGGGATACCGTAGCTCTATTCTTAATTCCGAAGCTACAGGCACTAATAAGGGAGGCCTAGAGCCTTGTGTAACATTTTGCTTCAATAGGGGTGGTGGAGATGCGGGTTAGAGGACAATCTGCTGTTGGATGTTTTCAAATCCGTAGTTTTAGTAAGCTTTAGCCTTTATAATCATTATATTGGTATTGATTGTTTTACTTATGCTAATAAATGATTTAAGACCATAGTTATATCTACATTTACAAAGTAGCAAATCTTATTGTTAAAATTGAAAAATTATAAATATCTTAATCGATAAAAACATCATGATAAACGTAATACATTATTACCTATCTCATATTATAAATAAGCTGCACTGTCTCTCTAAAGCAGTAATAAATTTAACGTATCGGTGCGATAGAGATCTGACGCGCAGCAAATTATTCGAAGATTAAATCTAATCCGTGGATAACAATGTTCTAGACTACGTAATGGATTATGTTAATAAATTGTCGAACTGTCGAATACCCGAAGCATTATTAAATTATATCTTCATTAATTTATTATTGTAATAAACAAAGTGAACAACAATTATAACAATTAAATTAGCTTTTTTTATTTACGTACGTATTTATTTCAAATTATGCCATTTATATGGATGTTTTGTAGTGTGTTCTTTTGTATGTTATATTGTATTATTAGTGTAAAATGTTAATTCATCAGCTTTTTGTTGTAATGGATAGAAAAAAGATGGACTTAGGCCTCCCCTAATATTCACCACTCCGTCTGAATCCAGCGGCTTAGTGTTGTCTTCTTCAAGTTGTCAGTCCACTTTGTTGGAAGGCGACATATGCTCCATTTGTCAAGACGTGGTCGCTATTCGAGTACCTTTCTTCCACATCAGATGGAGTACTATAAAGCGTTCCCATTACCACTTCAGCTTGCAGATTTTAACAGCAACTTGACCACTTCTGAATGCCGTAAGTACTCCAACACACGCTGCTCTGAACTTTTATTTCTTTATTTATTTATTGTATTTTATTTATTCATCAGATAACAGAGATCTATTTGTTTTTTAGTAAAAAGAAAACTTATATCTCATGTGACTAAAAAACAAAAGCATAAATTAATTAATTCCATAAATATTTAATCAAAAATGTATACTTGATTATTTGAGACATCAAGGCCCTCTGCGCCTCCAGATTCGGGTTTCGTCACCTACTGGATTACTCTCCGCACAAAACTCCGCCAGATAGGAGAGGTAAAATCCTTTCCAACCTTTTGTGACTAGCCCGGACAGCTCTCTTCAAAGTCGCGGTTTTCTTGCGAATTATCGCGTGAAAGTTATTTTTGAAGTTCTGCGCAAACATTACAGAGGCACTGCAGAACCGGGCAATCGCAACATCATTCTAAGGAAAGAAAGAAAAAATATTTATTTCATATTAAGAATACAAAATATTTACTAAATGAATGTCATTTTTCCCGGTCATCGCCTTTAGGTGCCCGTTTGGGCTAGATGTTGAGCTGAAAAAAGGCGGCGGGTAAAAAACTCCCAGCAGCACGCTTTTAAAAAAAGTACATTCATATATTTGAGATACAGAATGGCTATTTGTCGTGACAGCTAATAAAATAGGCTACTTTTTTGTATAGTTGACCCATAGACTTTTGACTTCGGGTACTTAGGAATACTGGAAAACAACATAGTCTAGAATAGTTTATAAAACTAGGCAATAACAGATAAGGTTCCGAGTTGAATAGGCTAATCTTGATCCGTTTGAACCGTTGTTTATCTATCTATCTATCTATCAGTCTATCATTTAAAGTCCACTGCTGGACATAGGCCTCCCCTAATGCTCGCCACTCCGTCCGGTCCTGCGCCCTCTGAATACAGCGGTTGCCCGCTATCTTCTTCAGGGCGTCAGTACACCTGGTTGGAGGGCGGCCTGTGCTCCTTTTGCCGAGACGTAGTCGCCATTCGAGGACCTTTCTTCCCCATCGGTTGTCAGTCCTCCTAACTATATGGCCTGCTCATTGCCACTTCAACTTTCAAATTTTGAGAGCTATGTCGGTAACCTTCGTCTACGGATTTCATCGTTTTGAATTCTGTCGCGTATAGAAATACCAAGCATAGCCCTCTCCATCGCTCGCTGAGCGACCTTGAGCCTATGGAAAAGGCTAACTGTGAAAGAACACGTCTCAGCGCAGTAGGTCATCACTGGCAACACACACTGCTAGAAAACTTTCGACTCAGGCACTGAGGTATTGTCGACGAGAAGACACTTCGTAGTTTCCAGAACGCTGCCCAACCGAGTTGGATTTTATCGTTGTTTATAATAGCACAAATTTTCCACTTAACGTACCTTTAACTGACATTTAACTAGAACTCTTTACGGGTCACCGACTGCATAGATTCTATTAGTGAAAGGACTTAGTAGAGAGGTGATATTAGTTATGAAGGGCATTAAGTTGTGTAAATAACGAGTAAGAAAATAATAATAAAGCTCCTAAAATATAATAGATAGGTCATTCGGTCTGGAATCTGGAAATTTGAAACGGGATAATTTTATCCTGGGTATGAATAACAAATCTGAATATAATAATTTTATACTGACACAAAAATATCACAAAAATATTTATTGTGGAAAGATGTACAGTTCGAATTTCGAGATCTTTATACTATCTCTATGCAATTTTTACAAAAATCTTCATATCCTGTTGAGACTAGTTTCTTCACTTCCACTGTTTTATTTATTTTAATATGATTTCTCGTTTCTACGCCGTAGCCTTGCAACATCGTAGTCACGTAGCAGCGTAGTCTCGCAAAAATTAAGTTTATTTTCTTTCGCAGTTGTATAAGGTTTTACTCAATAAATACAGAAAAATAATAATCCATTTACAGTAAAGTTTCGCGCATAGTGCGCCGATGATAGCAATCAATTATGAAAACTTCTCGAAATGGGTTCATTAATGAAATATACGTGACTGCAGTGCGGTTTGTAATTCCAATTTGGACGAAAATACACTTTCATTTAGCAGTTTATTTGTATTTCAGAACGAACTTTGTATCATTTTATACATATGTTTTAACGATCACAATGTTTTTTATCAATATAATATAGGTATCGAAATATTTTGTGCCAAAATAGGTGTGCAAAAAATTTTCCGTGGAACTACAAATTCAATGAATAATATTTTGCTTTTCATAATCCATAGCTTCAAAGAATATTTTCTTCTAATTCAATTTCTTGAATAATTAAAATTTTTCACTAGAACGGAAAAATTCTTAACTTACCTTCACTGTAAATATAATTTGAAATAAAGATATTATAACTATTTTAAATACAAAAGAAGTGCATTAACCTTATTTACGAGTAAGATATCGCACAGAAGTTTTAATAAAGTAAGGTAATATTTCAATCGACATTAAAACAGTACAAAGTGTTGTAAAGCAAAATAAAATTATTTTACTAAAGATTATTCATATTACGTTCTTTGCTAAATACATAGAATAAACAAAATTTTCCAGAAAATAAATATTTGCTGATTTCAGTACCAAACAAATGGTAGTTTTTTTTAAGATTTCAAAGATTTATTGAACATAATATTAGTAATACAAAAAACATAGTGTTCGTAAATGACTACAGTAGTTAATGAAATTAACAGTGTCGCAGCAGTTTACGCCCACCGTAACAGTTTTATTTGTACATCAAAACCAGCACTATAAATTTATCATTTTAAACCAAATTAACTTTTACCGTATCTCTTCCGGTAATATAAATGACGTCTCAAATTGCAAAGAACAACACTGTCTAAACAAATTAAAACTGTATCTGTTTTGATACAACTTTTATAACACAACCATTTGCGAAGTTGTATTGCTGTTCGGAAGCGTGTAAAGTCGAGGAACAGTTCTGTTACAGACGCCGGCATAAATCATTGTAGCATCGCACAGAATTCCTCGAAAGTGCTTTAAATTAAACATCACAAGCTGGGAGCGAACAAGAATGCAATTTAGCTGTCGCCGCGGAAGGATAAATCAAAAGTTCGTACAGTGGCGCCTCGCGGCGGCGGGGAGCGGAACTTCCGAGAGACACGTGCGGACACTACGAAATACGAATGTTTGTTTTTCACGATACGAAAAAGTAACGTTACAACGTTTGATACTGCATGAGAGATGTTCCATATAATTTAGTAAGAAGCAGTTCTTAATATAGTAGTGTGAAACCCCAGTATTACGCTGTCTTCTTTGATTATACATAATAATCATAATTAAATGTTCTACTGCTGGGACGAAAGCTGTTTAAGAACTCTTCAGGCCATAGCCCACCACTGACAGAGTGTAGTACGAAGATGTCTATTTTCATTTATTTGAGTATGCTGTCTGTCAATAGTCAATATAAATTTCAGTAGTAACTGCCTTTTATAAAAGAATATAAGGTCATTTACTGTTTTTTCGTATCTAAATCCTCTTTAAGTTTATTTTTGAAAATTATTCTGAGATTTAACTTTAGGAGTGAATGAAGTATTGACGGAGGGACTCATTGATGGATGATATTGACGGATTTGAATTCGTAAAACTTTTTTATTTTTAGGTATACCTTACATCCCACGCAAATTATAATATCACAATGAATATGTGATATTACACAATGAATTTAATAGAAAAGGGTATTTCAGTATTATACAAGGCACCACTAGGAGTCTTATAGAATAGATTACATTTATAATGAAAACCACACAGAAGCATTCTAATAAAGTTGGATTACCCTAAAGTCATCGACCTCCAAAGTACGCAGATGGAGTTTATTCCAGGTTATTCCAGTATGATTAATGCCCAATTCCCTTGAAACAGTGTAACGGATGAACTGGTATGATTTATTTATAAGAAATTACCTTGTTTATTTATTTGATAAAAATAGATCATGACCAAAACATCCGAATCTTCTTTGTATTAATGTTGTTGTTGTTGTAATTTGTTTTATATTTGGGAAACCAGTGATAGAATAAAAATAATTTCAACATGTTTTCTGGTTTTAAAGTTTCGTTTTTATAGCTCTTCGCCTGTAGGTAGGTATCTATTAGTTTTAAACTGGAAAAAAAGAATCTATTAGTTTTAAACTGGAAAAAAAGAGTTGACATTAAAATAACCAGTAGCAATATTTTAGTTAGTTCTCGTATTAGAATTTAGTAGTAACGTGGTTACATGAAATCTTGTAACAAACCTTGATCGACCACAGACTCCTCATCTTTCGCTACGCACAAGGTTTCGACATCACACTGGACAGTTATCGTGTACGAGTATGTTCTATATATCTAGTAACAGTAGTCCTTGCAATATCTACTATATAAAAATAAGTCGGGTTTTCCTTCCTGACGCTATAACTCCAGAACGCACAAACCGATTTCCACGGTTTTGCATTCGTTGGAAAGGTCTGCGTGAGGTTTATAGTAAAGAAAATTCAGGAAAATTTCATACCAAAGTTCATGCGGACGAAGTCGCGGGCGGCCGCTAGTTTAATATATAACAAAATATGTAGGTTATTTGATATTATTTCAGTTGAAGCAATTACTTATGCGCTTACAAGCGATTTTATCGTCGGTTCTCTTTTATTTTACTTCTACTCCTTGTATATAACTTGTTATTTTTACCACAATTGAAAAATATTATGTAGTGTTTTAGGTCCAAAAAAGCTTTAAAAACAAGACACGATGTAATCAATTCCTTCAACCGAAATCCTGACTTTTTTGGGGGCTGAAGTTGCTCCCGAACATATTATTATGGGCCTTATATACAATAAACAAAAGCCATAAAAGAAAGAAGACACATTACTCGCGCTTAAAGCGAGTGGGATCATTTACGAAAAGAGGCAGCTGATGTATGGGCCAAATAAAATCTCTCTTTTGCCGTTATGTCTTCCATAACGTTCCTCTTATACTTTGAACCATTTTTGAGCTGGCATGCGTTTCATAAGTGAATATCACAAGTATCATTGCTTCATTGCGTAAAGCATAGTAGCTTTACTGTGATTAACTGTGCGAGCGTAACGATGTTGCTTCATTAGTCCGTGTTCATAAGTTGCAGTGCCTACATAAACATGTTTCTGGTTTAAAAAACTATCTTACACAATGAGATTTCTACACATTGATAAATTTAATCTGTAACAGGTGGTGGTAGATTAAATAAAAACTGACAGTTTTAATTGAATCTTATCATTGGTCCCGGGTTCTATTTTAAGTGACCATAACCTGAATTTTACGTGACCATACCCATGGGTACCTTACCCGCAAAATAGCAAATCTAGGAGTGTGATTAATTTACTAACTTTATTTAAGTCAGTTCTCAATTTAATCGACGTAAAATAGGTGACATGTTCTTAGGTATAATTTAAAATGGTAACGGGTTTGTCCTTATTAATTGGCTTAAGAGTTATTTAATAATATATTCTTACTTCCTGGGTTATTACCCGTCGCGCCGTGAGCCGCGCAATTTCCGGCGGATAATGTGCGGCGATCAGCTGCCTGTCTGCCCTTTGCAATGACGCATTGCTGCTCCGAAATGCTCGCAGCTGACAGACAGTTTAGTAATATATGGCCACAGGCCAGTGTAGTGGCCTTGGCATGAGACTAAATCGATAATGATATATTATTTGGTATCAGGAATATATTTGAAATCTTTAATGGGATCCGATTACCGTAAGGTTAGTGTGGTATATCGATCCGATCCCGAATTATAGGTATAGTCGTAGTATTCGATACAATAGTTTTAAATACACCTAACTACTATGTGTTCTTTATTTACAGGTATGCGTCCAAACAATGATCTGCTAACAACAACGTAAGTCATTGGTTCCTTAACTTATGTATAAAATGAAGGATTGTTTTATTGTATATTTAAGTATTTTTCTTTTTATCCCAAAAGCACTATCCCACTATTTCTTCATGAATAAAGTCGTATAAAACTGCAATTAAGACGTCTTAGCTCTGCGAACAAATTTGAGATTTCCAACAAGATTTAATGACTGCTACTTACTGCTTAACTTCAACAGCCAAGATCAACTACTTATCATCCCTTTTGAAGCTCGGGAAACTTACAAGTTAAACCTAAAGTTTCCCGAGCTCTAATGAGTAACCTAATCGCTTGCCAAACTAAATTTTGTTATGCAAGGTTATTAAGTAACTAGTTGTACCCTGCAGTTTCACAGGCGTTAAACAATGTATTGTCGATAAGTGCAGTTCAATAGTAAATATAATGTACTTTACTACGGTGAGTGATCCGAGTGATGCCTACGTCACCATTTCATTATTATACCACCAGACGAAGGTTTAAGTTTCACCTACACCACCTGGACTCAAGGCGATCCTCCACAGTCCGCTTTGCACGTTTCTTTTTACCACGGACGTGTAAGTTATGGGACTACCTTCCAGCTGAAGCATTTTCAGTGGACTGTAACATGGGGTTCTTCAAGAAAGCTGTAAAAAAGCTCTCCTCCAAAGTGGGCAATGCTCGAGTGATCGCTTAACACCACGCGGCCCGTCTGGCTTTTTGTTCGGTTTATTTACATAATTTTTTTTTATTGCCGATCAATGATCCCGGGTTTGATTCGCGGCGAGATAGAATTTGGAATATGTTTAAATTTTTTATTGTTTGCGATCCCAAGAATTGAATAGAAACCCACTTAATATCTCACTGATCTTGTCACAAATAAGGTGGATTAGATTTTGTGATAGCCGGAAGTCGTTAGTCAGCTACATGTTCACATGACAAATTAAGGGCAGCTCATTCTGATATTCTCCACCAGCCGGCACCGGAGCAGCGTGGAGGAGCAGACTCCAGGCCTTCCCAATTATATGGGGGACTCATGCCCAGCAGTGGGACTTAAAAAGGGTTGTAGGTATAAAGGTGACACGACTTTGTTTTCTTTTAGTGTAGAACTGCATAGTTATAAGTGACATAATAAATATAACTTCTTTGTCATAAATACGCGCTAATATCTACTGGTAGCAGCGATGGCCAAGCGGGAGAGACCGCGATCTCAAACACGGAGATACCGAGTTAACACTCACGGCGTGCACCTGTGACTAAGAAATTTGATAAGTACGTATTTAACGTTGCTCTACGGCGGAGGAAAATATTTTCATATTTAATTATTTACAAATCAAATAGTTTATTGTAGCCTAGAATTTTCACATTATTTATGTCACATTATATAGGAATATCTGCCTTTTGCTTTAGTTGGCAACACAGAACATATTAAAGAAGTTAGAATGGAATTGGGGGGGCGGGGCAGACGCGCCAAGGAAATGAGCAACACTCATATCTCTACAGAAATACGCAATCGCGCTGCGATATGCGTTATTGTGTGTGTGCTTGGGTGCGATTCATTCATTTGAAATCGCGTGATTGTGCGGCGCTAAGATTGGCTGGATTTGAAATTGCAAATATCTGGCGTAAGTTTCATATTTATTTAAGTACAGATGGAGGTGAAGGTGGGGCTGGATCGACGACACCGGTTTTTATACGAACTGCGAATTATTGCCATTCTACCTCCTTTAATATGTTCTGTGGTTTGCACTTTGTTGCAAAAGTCAGTGTCTTCCACAGATAATTACGATATTTTCTATCATCGTGTATGCCTGAGAGTACCTATCTTATAAATCTCGAAAGCATGATGTCCAATCCGCACATGGCCAGCGTGGTGAACTATAGTCTAAAACCCTTTAACCTACGAGAGAAGACCTGTGCTCAGCAGTGGGACATAAAAATATTGACAAAAAAACTAAACTAAGTTAAGTTCAATCCATTAATTCCGTCTTCGTTACATAAGGCTATTAAGTAGTAGATAATTTCGTAAACAAATAAGCCTCGGATGGGTAAAGGTTATGCGAGCGACAATATTGCCAATATTTGATATTGCGTCCAAAGGTCCCCCGTCCGCCCGTGTTCGGGTCAGTGGCTCTCAACCTTTACTTGTTTGTAAATATGCCTCTGAAGTAGACTGGCTTCCTTCCGCTCCATTAACTTTTACACAAGCAAGCTATTCAAAACTTATCGATTTTTTATTTCTCGTTGACTTGAAAGAAATCAACATTGTTAGTCAGAAATTTAAATTATTGAATTAGTATTCAATTTAATTAATTTCTAAAACTAACTTTCATCCGGCTACATTTTAAGCTTTATGTAAACAAATGAAACCACTGTATTATCGATGGTAGAAATATCAACTGGCTTTCTTATTGTACAAACGACCATAGACAATTTAAAATATTTATAGATACATTATTTGTCGACGATATGACGACGATTGCGGCGATAATATTTTAAACGTAATTTAACGAATGAGTAAATAAAACGACTTAAAAAATATATAAAATCATTAGTCAATGATTGTGTAAAGCGCTTTCTAGAAGAAGTTATAATAATATTTATTGTTGTCAGATAATTTAAACGGACTACAAAGAAAAATCCATCCAAATATGGACTCGTTAAGAAACTGATCAAAATGTATTATGGAAACTTTACAAATTGGATACATTTATGGAAATTACGGCCCAGCTCTGCAAACCATGTTCTCTTTGAAATCTCTAATTAATTATACTGTCGTAAATTCAAATAATTATTATGTGTCCTTGAGATGTGCAGTTGGTTATAAAATTTATTGAGCCTTTATAGATGCTAAATGCAAGATACCAATAGAATTCTAGGACATACTCTTTCTTCATACTATTTATAGTAAGGTTAAAATTTATAAATAGTAGAACTTTAATAGTTCTAATGGTGTAATAGTAAGTACCACCGCTGCACCTACTTCGGCTGTGAAGCATTTTTTTTAAGTAACAGTGGAACCGTGCATTTGCCGGTCAGACTTACACATGTCAATACTCGGTCTTTGGAGTAGCAGCTGAACTGCATACGATCTCAAGACTAGGTATATTTGAGGTTATGTGACCAGAGTCTGTAGCGAACATTTAGAGCCACGTGGTCAAAAAAACTACTGCGGTTTACTGATCATTCTTTTAAATAAGTCTTAATGTAAATTTCGTGAAACACTTTCCTGAAATACATGCCACCTTTAGATTCAAATTAAATGTCTTTAGCGTCAAATGTTTGACATTGTTAAAATGTAAATATTTCCTGTTGCATGCCAAACTCAATTCTTAAAATATCGTAGTTAAAGTCTAATAAACCTAGATTACTGCATTTTACATTAGGCAAGGTTTATTTTCTATATTTATAATATTGTAGCCGGGTGACTTTTTTGTCATTATTTTATCAAAATCGCAAATGGAATAAATAAATCCACCTCAACTTCAACTATGTGCTTTTTTCTTGTCATTATTTTATCAACAAAAAATATCTTATAAATAAATCAATTTCAACAGCACAAACTTTTTAAAATTTCATTGAGCAAAGCGTTTTCATTGAATATTTTATTTACATTTTTATTGCTCATAATTATTATTTTAACGAACACCAATCGAAGCTCACCCCAGTTATGGACTCGTTAAAGGATGGATAACAATCAATTATGGAACTTTACAAATTGGATACATTTATAGAATTTACTGTTCTGCACTGCGGTCCGCATTCATTGTGAATATATCGTATAAATTCTAGCATACTTTTATAATAAACAATAATTATTAATAATGAGTTATAAAATTATAAAAAAAATATTTTGAAGTGAAACCATTTATTTTATTATTATTATTCTATTTTAACTTGACGTTTAAAAGTTTCAGTTATGAGTTCATAATTAGAAATATTTCGCACTTGTTTTTGCTCTGAATCTAGTATAACTTTTCATGGATTTTTCGATTATTTTTAATACAATGCACAGCAAATGCACATGCAAATTTATATTCCGAAAAGGATGAAATCTTGACATATTGCGTATTTTATCGGTATCATACCATGACTTACGGCATACTTTTATTCTGCCGTCATAATGAGAAAAAACACATCTAACATTTTATAAATATGGAGAAAATCGAGTTTAAAGTTTTTATTGGTTTTTGGCGAAAAATATCGACAATAATATTACTTTCTAAAAAAGATGAATTAAAATAAATTCATTTTCACGATTCCTATACAATTATTGAAATACAAGTTTTTATTTTATTTGCATTTAATAAATAATAAACATTTTCTCTTTCAACGTAGCAAAAAAAATCACGTAAATTTATTATATTACGAATAGAGGGCATAACTAACCAATTGTGACTTTTCACTCTGACATTTTCTGAAAAAAAATATGAAATAATACAATGAAAGGGCATATTTATTAAAATGTGCCTTTAAAAACTTTTAAATTGACTAATATTATACAAGAAGAATTTTGGTAGTAAAGGCATAACTCCTAGTTGTGACTTTTCTTTTAAATTAAATATCAAGGTCTAGTTGGTAAACTTTAAATCAAAGAGCACATTTGTGTTAATTATGCCTTTTCAAGTAAATAAATATATTTATCGTGATAAAACTAAAAACCGAATCTCTGCATGTGACCTTTTGACTTACTAAGGTCAGATGTGCTCTTTTTACGTACAAAATTTTTAAAAGTGACTCAGTTGTGCCTTTTAAGCTTACGGTATTTTTGTTTATCTTGTTTCTAAAAATGTATAAAAAATATTGGCAGATGGGCCTTTTTTTTCTGATTCCGAATATGTATATAACTCAATTTTGGAAAAAATGTTAGTTGTGCCCTTTTTCTTTATGACGGTAGTATTACATACCAATATTAGTTCCATTACTCAATAGTTTTATTGCATAACCTCACGTGTGTGTGTCTGGTGAAATGGTTTTCATAATGTATGGTGTCTTCATCATTTTGTTTTATCGCTCAGATGATTTCATTTTCAAACACAGCGCAGCCCACATTGTAGACTCGTTAGGGCATCGATAATTAATTAAGGAACTTTGACAAATTGGATACATTTATGGAATTAACGGCTGTACACTGCCGTTTGCATTTACTATAAATATCTCGTATAAATTATTTCATAGTAATTTCTTGTAGACGTTTATAATATACAGAGCTATAAAATTACGGAACTTGATAGTTAAAGTACTTTACGACCTTTTTGGGCGTTTCATATGTTCATGAGTTCAGAATTTAAATTTTTTAGAACTTCACTTTACTCTGATTTGACTTTACTTAACTTTGACGGTACCTAGTCTAATGCCGTTCTTTATTTTTTAATCGACTTCAAAAAAGGAGGAGGTCACTCAATTCGACCGTATATACGCTTTTTTTATGTTTGTTCGCGGATAACTTCGTCGTTTATAAACCGATTTTGATGATTCTTCTTTTGTTCAAAAGCTTATACAAGCTTATACAAGTTACGAAAACGGTTTTCGTAACTTAAAAGCTGTTTCAGTTGAATAATAATTCGCTTCTTTTTTAGTATAATAATACAATATAACTACAATCATATAATAAAACAATCGTAAAACCACGAAATATTTTTTTTTGAAAATTATAGTTCTCACGCTGCCACCCTGTTCAATATCCCACTGCTGGACACTAAACAGGTCGTCTCTCAGAATACAGAGCAATTAAATCAAAACCATAGTTTTATTACATGGCAACTAGTTTTACACGTTGTGCCTATTTGCTTCACTATTGTTGTACCAACGAAAACAAACTCTTACAATCGACAACGTAAATAAATCAACATCAACAGAATTTATTTCATTTCCATTGTGCGAAGCGGTTTTCATAATACGTAATGTTTTATTTTTCTCGACGTATATTTCTTTTATCGCGCTCGGATGATTTAAACGTACTTCAAACGAAGCTCAGCCCAATTATGGACTCGTTAAGGGACCGATCACAATCAATTATGAAAACTTTACAAATTGGATACATTTATGGAATTTACGGCTCTGCACTGCGGCCCGTATTCAGTACGAATATCTTGTTTAAATTATTTTGTCTTGCTTTTTGCGTATACTTCAATTATAATGTTATTTGTATTTGGGATTAGGTTAGAGATATGATTAGCGATTGCTGCAGCCCATGGACATCTATACACTGTCCAATAACTATCATTCATTTCAGTGTTCAGTATTGTTAGCGTTCGTTGTCGAGCCATAGCCCATCAATTATCTATTGATATTCATCTTATAACTAGCTTTTAAGAGATTGCTGCTGAGAACTTTTCAACTAACCGCCCATAAGGACACTTTGAGCCGATGACAACGAAAAGATTAACGTTCATTATTATAAGAATTTTTGTATTCCAAACCTAAATTCATTGTTTTGATTTTTATTTTTAATACATTTTAAGCTGTAAAAAAAGCTCTCCTCCAAAGCCGGCAATGTTCAGGTGGCTTTCCTGGGGTTGCCCGTGTCCGTAGGCGACGGTGATCGCTTAACACCAAGCGGCCTGTCGGACATTATGTTCGGTTTATTTATAAAGAAAACACAACATCAAGTAAGACTGCAATTGCACTGCTACTCCGTAGACTGATGGTTGACTCATGTAAGTCTGACCGGCAACCTTACCTTTCCACGGAAAAAACAAAACTATGCAAAGTATCGTAGAACGCATTATTTCCACCAATGAAACAGCAATCCCTGCAAACTGTTTTCTTAAACGTTTATCGTTTATTTTCACGAAATAGATGGTATTTCCTAATTTAAAACACGAGAGCATTAATAAAACCTTACGAGCTAACAGACTATGAGCAGTAACAAAGCAAGCACGTCCGAAAGTGTAAGTAGGGCAGTGGTTCCCAAACTACCGCACGACGTCCTCACGTGAGCCAGTCACGACTTGTTAGTGGCGGCACGTTCGCACTAACTTCTGCCAATCTGTAGTTCTGGAGTTGTAGTTGATTCTGGAACTCTACTTAGCCGCATTGAGGAAGATTGGAAGTTTGGACGCAAGTTCTAGTAATTTGTGGTAATTTTTTCTCGCAATTATGGTAATAAATGAAACTGTCTGACCGACTAAATAATTTCTCTGTATGTGTGTGTGTTTGTGTTATTTTTAAGTATTAGTAAGTATTAAGATGGTAACCTCCACGAATCTCCTAAAAAATATAAAGTGATCGCTTAGCTTATTGGGCGCAGCTCAACGAAATGTAACTCAGATGATAATACTGGCTGCAACCTGGAGGTTTGGAGCTTGCACCAGTGCGCACAAATGGGGACGCCACCTACACTTACCTGATAAAAAATCTAAAGTGAATATTCAGCTTATCAAAGCGTGACTCAAACTAATCTATACATATAATAAAACTGTAAGCAGGGTCAATTCTGTACATTGCATATAAATTAAAAAAAATACTTCTAGGGGTCTTTTTATAAGTAACAGAAGCTAAAAATATAAGTTTTGAAATTATTGTCTGTCTGTCTGTCTGTCTGTCTGTCTGTCTGTCTGTCTGTCTGTTGTTAGCTTTTCACGCAAAAACTACTGGACGGATTTTGATGAAACTTTTTTTGTTTTATATATATTGGTCCTCGCTAACATTTAGGCTATAGATAATTTTAAAAATCACCCTTTAAGGGTGTGAAATGAGCGATGAAAATTTGTATGGAAAACTTGGATTTTTTCAATATATTTTCTTGAAATTTGGTATAAATATTTTCTAACCAAAATAAAAGAATACGTATTTCAGCATTTCCCGAAATTCACCCTTTAAATGTCAATTTTCTTTGAAACTCTTTGAAAATTGAGTGTCGAAACTTGATGTACAGAATATTTTTGTGCAGAGTAATATAATTATATACTTTGTATTTGTAATCTTTACTAACATAGTAAGAATTCTATTTAAGCTTTTTTCAAAACTACCCCTCAATAGCAAATAAAATGGATTCGAAAGTTGGTATCTCAAGCGTACAATAATTAACCTTAACTTAATATTTCATTCTCAAATTCTTTTCCCTTCTTTGAATGATGTGTTTACTGATATATTGTTGAATGAATTTCCGTAACATTAGTGTGTATTTCATATCAATCGGGTGATAAACAAAAAAGTTATGTTCATTTACACAATACGCGACATAAACTTAAAAGGCAATTTGGGGAATTTGTATGAAAGTTTCGGTAACAGCCCATTCAAAACCATAAATAAAAGTTTAAATTTAAGTAAAATTATTTTGAACTCTCACTAATATTGTCGACTATATTAAATATACTTAGATTAGCTAACTGTATTTTCTTTCGTTGGCCGAGTATGGCTAGACTATAGGTACCTAATAAGCGCATCGCGAGCCTTACCGCCGCCGAACCTTACATCACAGGCTCCATTGAGTTAGTTGCTCAGCTTATTAGTCTTCTTTTGGGGTGGAAGATTATGAACAGGCTGCAGCTGAAACGATTATTATCGCTACATTATATCAAGCTGCAACCTTTTTAGCATTCCACTGCTGAGCATGGAGCTCTCCCAATATTGAGGAGGCCTCAAGCTCCGATGAATCGAAATCCAAATCTTACAATCTCAATGCATCCAGCATTAAGGTTGTAAGACACGGAATCTAAACCTTCATACAGAATGTACAAAGCCTTAACAAAACGACACTACTGCAGACATCTAGGTGACGAATAGTTAAACTTTTAGTTAACCAACTGTTAATCTCATAATTTGACATTCGATTTATCAACCACAAAGTTTACATGCCATACGGTAGATGGCGTTATTGAGCAATATTAATTTCTTCTCCAAAGTGAATCGATGGAGATAATTTCAAATAAAAGCCTTAAGTCTAATAAAAGTAAGTACATAGTGTAAAAAAAAATAAAAAATAACATTTCACACGTATAGCCTCACATTAGGGTAGATATACCCTGTGTCGTGGGTGCCATGAACACACATAGAGACAGAAACACAACCACCCAGACCGAGAACAGTTTAAACTCATCATTGAAATTTCTGCCGGATTCGCTGCCGGATTCTAACCCGGGACAGTTCGATTAGCAGTCCGCCATGGTAAACATTGCGCCACGCGGGTTGTCCCATCGTTGGGAAGGTATACGTATGATGCTGAACATTGTTAATTGGACCAATGATAACTTAACTCATTTTTACACGCTTTTTATTAGCTTCACCTGTATGTTTGTATGTTTGTATGTTTGTAACCGACTTCTTTGGGCGCGATTTTGACCCACTTTAAACGGCCAGATTTCGTTCAAACTTTGTAGATTTATTGAGGACCGATGACAATACACTAATTTGATAAAATTATTCCATTTTTCAATTTGCAAAATATGATTTTTGTTCGATTGCGTTTATAGAGCTACAGCTATTATACGACTGTTATAGATCAAACGATCTAATGACGAGTATTTTAGCCACTTTAATTCAGCATCTGCTAAAAGGTGGAGTAAAAGTGCTAAAACATAGTGCTGTAAACGTTTATTCGACGTCCTTAAAGCACACATTAGCAAATATTGCCAAATAGTCGAGATAACCGCTATTACACGATAAATGGGTGTTTTAAGAACGGTTACTCGGCTCTTATACGATTAAAGGCTGAGTAATCTAATTACTATTCGACTATTTTGCTGCTTGGGTTGCTCATATTTATGTAGGGGAGTAGACTATTGGTGCTCAGTAACCGAAAACGTGTATGAGATATATAAAGAATGTAAATAATTTGTTAAGTCGTAAGACAGGTGAAATTTTATGAAAACGTAAAAATTAAAAAAAATATGTAACCTTGTTATGTAACAAGCCTAATGATAGATAAAGATATTTTTGAAAGAAAGAAGAAGGTTCTCAGTAACCAGTCCATTGCTCGTGGAAACATCATGGAAAGAATAAATAATCCAAACTAAAAAGTAGAAAATAAATAATAGTTAAAAAAAACTAAAAAACACGCTTTTTATAGAAAACCGAACTAAAAAATAGAAAATAAATTTTAATGAATTTAAATTAAGAAAATAGTGTTAAAAATTTCAATGAATATAAGTTAATAATAGTGTGAATAAAAAAAAATTATTTAAAAAAAAGCGTGGGGTGCTTTTTAAAATATTATCGAAATGATAATCACTCTACTCATATCTGTCAATAAAATATTTATAACTATTGACACCATGCACCCCACGCTTTTTTTAAAATAATTTTTTTTTATTCACACTATTATTAACTTATATTCATTGAAATTTTTAACACTATTTTCTTAATTTAAATTCATTAAAATTTATTTTCTATTTTTTAGTTCGGTTTTCTATAAAAAGCGTGTTTTTTAGTTTTTTTTAACTATTATTTTGCGTCTCTTTATTGCGTACGGGCTGAGGGCTCATCCACACACGTTGTTTGATGGAGATATTAAGGATTCTTTAAAGATTCTTTATAAAAATATTCTTTATTTCCAAATACAGATAGCACTCTGTGTAGAGACCCTGCCTTCTGCTTTAGTTTTCACAATGTTATATGAGTTATGACTTATGACCAAACTGCTGTCCGCAAGTTTTAAACCTATAGTTTATTAATTGACCTTAAAATTATTTTTCCGATTGTTTAATCCTAAGCACGTGTATGTTTAGAAATTTTATCTCCCAAGTACAAGTAGTTGTATAGTGCACCTCTTTTCTGCAGTAGGTTAAAGCTATGTATATAGAATGAGTCTATACATTATTTGCAGTATAAACTCACCCAATTTACTAAAGATACTATTTTTAACATAGATGAAGCCACGGGCACAGCAGTATCTCTTAACCTTAATAAACGAGGTACATTATTTGCAAAGAGAATCTGATTGCGCGAGAAAAGCGAAACGTGAGAAAAGTGGATAGTAAGATCAGTACAGTAAGCATTCCTTACTGTTTTAGGTTTGAAGGATTTAGAAAAAATACATTAGGTTTCTTCTGAACATATGAACATTGTATTATAAGTGATTTCACTATATGTAAGAATAATCTACCTACTACTTAATCAATGCAAATAAATAATCTTTAATTTTTAATCAATCCATTTTATAAAAGTCTTTATACACGCGGACGACGTCGCGGGCACAGCTAGTTATAACTAAAAGCATGGGTATGAATAACAAAATAAATAATGCATAGGGAGTACTATCGCAATCGATGGCTATGTGTGTATATTACACCGAAATCTAATGTTTAAAAGGGTCTCTCACGCTTATCACGTAAGAAGATGCCTGTGAACTTTTTAAAAATGTTTTAGAAATTTCAATGAGAGTATCCTGTAGTGTTATAAATACACTACCTGTTAATACTTTCTTCATTCACGTCCATTATCATTTTTATATCTCTTTAATATCATTTTGTTCTATTATTATATATTTTCTTTTCTTTTCTTTTCTTTTCTTTTCTTTTCTTTTCTTTTCTTTTCTTTTCATTTCTTTTCTTTTCTTTTCTTTTCTTTTCTTTTCTTTTCTTTTCTTTTCTTTTCTTTTCTTTTCTTTTCTTTTCTTTTCTTTTCTTTTCTTTTCTTTTCTTTTCTTTTCTTTTCTTTTCTTTTCTTCTTTTCTTTTCTTTTCTTTTTTTTTCTTTGCTTTTTAATTTTTGATTACTTTGATACAATGTTCATTTACCTATTTTGACACATCTATCAAAATTGTCCTGTCTGTCTTTAATGTGTCTTATTTCATTTCATCGATTAATAAAATATCTTATTGTCTGAGGCTGATTCATGTTTTCATATTATAATTTTAAATTGTTATTTTTAAATTATAAAATAATATAATATAATTCTAATTTAGTTATCTATTAGTAATCATTTTAAATTAATTTACGACACATGCTAAAATTATGGATCATGGAAACGTTTTGAATAACTGGCTGAAGAAGCTGGTTGAATGCAAGATTTTAAGAAGTCAATTCAAATTTGAATGAAATTGATATATAAGGGCCGGATGGCCGAACACGAAGTTCTTGGTTCTTCTTTCTTCTTTCTGTTCTCTGGAATAAAAATTCACAACAGCATCTTCCTGCTGGTCTTACTGGAAGTATTTTTACAAGTGAAACTAATCTAAACCTAACCATATTCTACTATACTTATGTGGGCGGATTCTTGGTGACCTCTACAGTATTGCCTGGAATTGTGGAATGTGGATTTTTTAGAACTCTTTCTAAAGAGCTGAAGATTCTGGACTTGTAGTGATCCGACCGTCCATAAAAGGAGGTACCAAATATTCTATATCGTTAGCGTGTGTCATACAGACTTTAAGTGTACCAGTTTCTAATTTAATCGTTTGCTTAGTTAAGTCTGCTTTTGTAACTACCCGGTTATTAAATAAACCCATTTAAGCCCTTCTAATACCTTTAAACAGTTAAACGTCTTCAACATTTAACTTCTTCAAGCAACAAGCTTCATGACTGTAGTTTTATTGTCTTGTTTACTTTTATAAGAAATATTTAAGTGTAGCTACCGTTCTAGTAATTAGAGTTTACCGATCTTAAAATATTTCTTCTGCTTTTTAACAGTGGGTTGTAAATAATTCTTATAACCCCTGTCCACTACTTGTTATTCACACCAAAAGCTATGCATGACCTTACCAGTTCTTCTATAAAATACTCTAAACTGTGTAGCTAATCAGTCTATTTATTTATTTATTCAACCAGAAAAGATTAAAACCATTATACAATAACTAAACATTCACTGTTATCCTCATACCAACAATCCAGAAACTACTAAATGAAAATCTTCAAAGCAGTAATAGGTTTAGCGGAACAACTTTGATACGCGGTCTGCGCCAGATAGTATGGTCACGTACTAAACTCAAACTTCGCTTAGACTGGATTCACCAGCGTCTGCCACTATTAATACACAGTCTTTCAAAACTTATACCAACTGAAAGAGAATTCAAAACGAAAATACTAAGCGCCGTAACAGATTTAACGCAGCAATACGAAATGTGTACCACTCAACTATAGACTCTCGGTTCTTAATAAACTGTACCAAGCCTTAATTTGAACTGTTAATTCGGCCCGGCGTGGCTCGGGTGATTTTAATTTATTATCCCACGGTCCATCTACCACGTACCATCAGTACTTTTTCGAAATGAGAAGAAGCCTATGTGTTATTTCCTCTCTGTTCCTTTCATTCCGATCAGTTCATCCAGGTCAGCGGTTTTTGCGGGACTGAGCGACTAACATCCATCCAAACATTCAAGCTATTAGGATAGAGAAAATATTAATTTAGATTAACTCACCGTTAACCTCCAGTAATATCGAGCATTCAATGACATTACAGTAACACCTTCAAGTGTTATCAAGATAAATCTTAATATATATATTTCTTCTGTGCGTGTGTATGTGACTGAACTCCTCCTAAACGACTGGACGGATTATGATGAAATTTATTGTGTGTGTTTAAGGGGATTTGAGAATGGTTTAGATTCACAATTTGGGCCACTGGAAATGTTTTTTAATTACTTTTTTACTTATTTAGTTTTCCCATATAAATTGTTCCTGCCTGTCAAACGTTTTGTATTTCGTGCCGTGTCGTTCTAAACTTTGACACAGTCAGAATAACAGGACAGTTCGTATGTCACTATTTGTTTTATATTTTTGTTTGACAGTAACATGAAATCTCTTTAAGATAATAAGAACAAATCCTCTTTCATTACTTTTAAGGCAGGACAAAGTCTGCACCCGGGCGGAGCTGGGCCGTTCCACTAGTATACAATAAATTTAGCAAACAATTTTAATTAGCTTAATATCTAGCGGAGTAACTTATGTGTGTGTGTTTCTTGCTCAAATACAATCTACATTCAATCAAATACAATTGTACCAAATAAAGAAAAAAGTGAGTACGCAACGCAATAACACGCTTAGAATCTTATATCTAGAGTAGCATTGGCCTTCCTCGATAAAGCAACTTTTGATCTTTTGATTGAACCCTCGATTTAGCCTTTATCTGTCTAAAACTGAAGTCAAAAAGAAAATACTTAGCGCAGTAATAGATTAGCGGAACAAGTTTTGTACGTGCTTCACTGATCCAGACGCTCGGTCACGTCATGATCAGAACTTGCTTTCTACTGAATTTACTAGCTCTGGGTTCACCATCAATAAAAAATCTTTCAAACTTATCATAACACCAACTTATAGTAAGCCTTAAACAATCTAGCGTAAAGTATAAGCTAAGCCAAATGGGCGCGGTCGGGTGTGAGATGGGTAACCGCTTGGGGCAAAAAATTCATGCGCAATTTCTTTACGTTAAGTCCTCGGTTCCAGTTGTCTTCGATAGAAAACAGTCGTTAAACTTCGTCGGACACCTTATGGGCTCTTTGAAAACATTCGTACGTGTGTTTGCCACTAACCCTTATCTCCATCAACCCGCATTGGAGCAGCGTGGTGGATTAAGCTCCAGGCCTGCTCAGTAATATGGAGAGTCCCGTGCCCAGCAGTGGCAATCATAAAGGATTACAGACCAAATATTCAGCGCTTCGGTACGTGTTTCCCTGATACAGAAGATATTATTTTACATTAGATTCAGTAACTGTAAACATTAAATTCAAATCAAAGCGATTTAACAATGTTCAATATTGTCTCTAAAAAATTATTCTGTTTCTCGTCACAAAATATTATAACGTTCTTACTTAAGGAACATAAATGCATTTAAAATAATCCTCCGTGTTACAAAAGCGGGGTCGTGGGGGAGCGTGGAGAAGCGTGGCGCTGACAGCCGCACGTGCCTCGCGTCTTTAGCCAGCGATCCATTACATTGTAGAGAAATGGAATATAATACTAATGTTTTGCCAAGTTATGTTGTGGGTACAAGTATTATGCGACGGCTTAAGTGAGTGTAGATTTCAAGTGAAAATGTGTTGCTGCAGCAGAGTTCCAATTTTGTAAAAGCGTCTGCAATTGTCTAGGTTCTAATATTTGGTAAAGTCTAGACTTATTTGACGAACAAAAAAGTATTTACAGTAAAACTACTTACCCTTTTGTCTTTTGTTCTAATTATAATAATTTCGAATTATTGAATTATTAACATTAAAAGCCAAACTACCAGCATACAGCCCCGACTGTGTGTTCTGTTTTATCAAAATTACAAATTATCATATATCTCTGAAACTAATGAAAATCGGATCGGTTGTTATTTTACAGCAAATAGCCCATACTTGCACCCCTTAAAAGGAGTTAAACTATTTATTACAAGTCTCTGAGTATTATACCTAGAGAGAGATACCAGGTTATGTGGGATTAGTACCGCCATTAAACCAGTGGCCTGCCTCAGCACTTACGGAGAACTTCAGCATCTCCAGTGGAAGGCCCTGGTGTCCTTCACGCGCGGTGACCTTAACGGGCTCATCTTGGGAGAGCGATGTAGCTCTCCTACATGCTCAGGTGCTTACGACGGCAGCCCGTACTCCCGCTCTAGCTTCCCAAAATCCCAGAAGTCCTCTTTAAGTCGATCTTTACGATCAGGCAGGGGATATCGTAACTGATATCCCGAGCTACAAGTAATGTTTATAGAATACGAATACATATATAATTCATAGACGATCATTAAGTGTCCAGCTTTGAAATTTCATTTCTAGAACACTATTTCGATGCAATATGTTAAGATTAGGAGTCCATGTGGATTTCGATCTTTTCGCTAAGTCATTGTTGCTGTTCAAGGACTTGTCTTCGGTACCGCCGAACGGTATATGTATGTATATATCCACGAATTTCATTATTTCACAGATAACAACGCTATTGTGACCACTTTTTACCAAGTGACATATTTAAAATAATTATAATGATTATGTCTATTTAAGGATCCATAAAAATTATCAAAAACCCGATTCTTCTTCCTTATAGCAATCTCAGTCCAGGATAACGATTGCCTTAAAAAGCCAGTAGCCTCCAGCTTACTCACTTCAACGAGATAATTGAGAGAATGACCGCCATAAATATTGCAGGGGTGCCAACTTAAGCCGAAGATACCGAACCAATCCGCGCCGAAATTTTACGCTCAATGCTGCTAACACTCCACAATCACCTCTGAGGTTATTCAGCTAATTGTACAAAAATCCCTACAAATAATACCTAAGTAGGTATTATTACCTTTTACCATAAGTATGTTGTTAATAACAACAATGAGAATTATTATTTGTTTCATTATTAGTAGGTAGGACAACGCAGTCACTACGTTTGTAGCGACCTTCCGCTACTCATCAAGAGATGGCGCCACGGGTATTCCTGAATCACGCTATCGAAGTTTTCGGAATACCCTACCATATATACAAGCTCCGAATCGAGTCAATTGGAGCGCGGCCGCTCCCCAAGCTTGACCACCTCGCCCGGCGGGAGATCTCCCTTTGCCAAACGTCGATTATTAAGTATAAACAGTTTTAGTACATATTTTATAAAACATGTTGATTTACTCGGAAATAACCTGGCTGATTTTTTAAATGTTTGTGTGTTCTATAAAAATTAAAAAATAACACTAAACGGATCACTTCGTTATTGACTTGACTGTCGGTCTTTCTGTCGATTTTTTTTTGTCAAGAATTCTTGCAATTCCTTTGGTGACACTATCCTGAAATTATAAGTAAGAACTATCAAAATATTAATTTGTTAATGCCATAGAGTTATATACGAGTAGTATAAAGTTGAAGTCATTTTATTCGATATAGGTTTAATTACAGTGCCCGAGTTTTGTGAAATGAAATGACAATGCTAATAGGTACTTACACATATTTTTGTATTCTGCAAGTTAAATCCTCTTGTTTGATACCCATATTATGATTTGTCCAAAAGTATATCCTACAATATTCAGGTGGTGGTCATCCTAAAATCCAATTTTTTTTTCATAGTTACTACCTATATTGTTTATTACAATTCCCATTCACTTAATACTCAATATGTGAGTTGTACAAAAATAAAGTAAAAGTAAAAGAGTGCGAAGTTAATTTTAAGATTGATATTAAAATATTGTTATTATTGAAACTTAATTACATTGTCATCAAAAGTAAAATAATGAATATAGTAGGAATTTTCCCTTCCTTTACGTTAAAAAAAAAACCAGCAAACAGGCATACGGGCCACCTGATGGTGAGTGGTCACCGTCGCCTATGGACATCTGCAACACCAGAGGAGTCGCCTATGCGTTGCCAGCTTTGTATTCAAGGGCTCTTTTAACGCCTTTCTTGAAGAACCCCATGTCGTAGCCCAACGTGAATACCTCAGAGGGAAGTTTATTCCACAATTTGCATGTTCGTGGTAGAAACGAACGTGAAAAAGGGACTGTTGGCGATTGCGATATGTCCAGGTGGTGGGGGTGATACTTCTCTCTTCGGCGGGTGGTGCGATAGTGGAATGGTGACGTAGGCATCAGACCGTCTAATTCGGATGATCACTCACCGTTGTAGAGGCGGTAGAAGACACATAAAGCGCCAATATCTCTACTTAAGCTCAGATCTTCGAGTCTATCGGTTAGCCCAGGGTTGTTGATCATACGAACGGCACGTTTCTGCTCAGCATCAAGTGGGCTAAGTTGGTGCCGTGGGGCACCAGCCCATGGGTGTGAGCTGTACTCCATATGTGGTCTTACTTGAGCTTTGTAGAGCGTTAGTACTGCTTGGCCATATTGAGCACACCGAGCTTCATGGAGGCCAGTTTAGCCTTGCTTTCCAGGTGTACCCAGAACTGCACTTCGTTCGATATATCAACACCTAGGATACTGATACGTTTATTAACGGTGAACGCAACATTCTCGAATTTTGGCGCTACAACAAATGGGGCTTTTTCGCGGTAAACACGCAGACTTGTATCTTCTGTGGGTTGAATTGGACTAAGTTAATATAATTCGACAGTTACAAAAGAATTCAAATTCTCTAAATTAAAAAAGATAATTATGAAAATTAATTATTGCATAAGGTAAGCAAACCACTAAGCAAAAAGTATTGACCAAATTTTTCGCTCCAATGCTGCCAACACTTCAGAACCTACTTTATGTTGATTTCGCAAATTCTAATCCTTCCAAATTATACTTGCAAATCTTCGGTGACTCTTTGGCCGCTCCGTAATGGCTTAAGCGCGCCGTAAATAAAGACAATGAGGATTTCTTTTTGTTTGATAATTAGAAAATACGTGGTCTGACGTTATGTTGGCTTCTCTTACTGTAAATCATTCTTAGTAAATAATGATTAAAAAATTGTTTTTAGGGTTCCTTAGTTTAATAAAAAGGAATGTTAGTATTACCATTTCTGTAAAGTTGCTGTCGCAAATTTGGTACATACAATGTAATTAAAACAAATAACATGAAAAATGCGATAATTTTAACTTCGACTAAAATTTCTTTAAACCAATTTTTGCGATTTCTGAACGTTTAATAGGATTTGTTTGTACGGAATTCTCGCTATCCTATTTAGGTAGAATATTTAAGAGCGTTATAATAAGTCCCACTTAAAATAAAAATTCAGCTTGAAAATAACCCGCCATTATAAGTCCAAAAAGTACACGAACACTTCATAAAAACTAATCGTTTTAAGACCTAATGCAAAATTCGTGTATCGCCTTGCCTTATTTACTTTTACGTTACATTCTACACCTTTTGTGAATTATTCTACATATTTTAGTGAACCATTCGCATTCGTTACACGAACTCATTTAGCGGCGTGTGACAAAGCTAAAGTATTCACTTTTGAATGTAGGTAATAACTGGGAAACCTACGATACTTAATGTTATTTTACTCGAGTGATGTAGACCTTGTTGATGCTAACAAAGGAATAGGTACTTTGCAAAGGGATCACTTGTGAACGTAAATTAATATGGATCAATAATGAAGCACTAGAACAAATGAAGTTACATATATATGTTTCACTATTTTTAACCCCACAGTATCACTCACTTACGCACACATAGTCATGAACACTAACGCCCAGACCTAGAACAGAAATTGGAACTCACCATTTCACTCTCCGCTTCACCTGAAATCGAACTGAGGATCCCCAATTGGCAATCCAGCATGGTAACAGTTATACGCTACAAGGGTCGACAAAGATGTATCCACAACACACATGGTTTGATTCCTTTTAACGCGTATTTTCCCTAATAAAAAAGCTAGATGGCGCTGTATTGGTTGCAGAATCATGCTAACGCGAACGGTGTCACTAGGTAGATTGTATAAGTGCAATAAAAATACACAGTTCCACAATCTAATCTGATTAACATGTCAATGTTTCTGTTTCTTTTCTTTAAATTGGATTTTACATCAAAACGTTTATATGGTAAGAAATACCGGCCAAATTCGAGTCGGACTGGCGCACGATGACGGCGCACGGCTTCCATTACTTAATATATTACTTTATGTATGTACGTTGTTATAAATATATCTAGCAATGCACAGATAGTCAATTCCACTATAATTACTTTATAAAATAATATCTTTAACATTTTAGTCATGTGGTACGAACATGTCATTGAGTTAAAGTTACTTGTGTCTATTGGCTAAATCCTAATTAGTCTATTTAGATGATTACGTCACATCACGCCACTCTGTAAACTATGTTATGGTGGTGGCAGCCACTAGGCCAGGCTGGGCATTCTGTTCGAAGCGATGGACCGAGTAACATCTCTGCTTAAGTGTTAATAGTTTGTTGCGTATGTGTTAGTCAGTATAGTGATTTTGTAAAATTACAAGAGAATAAGTGGAAAATAAATAATTAAGTAACCAGTACGCCGCCTTTTTCTAAAACTTCCCAAAACATACCATTATCTACTAAAAATCCAAACATAGCACATTTTGAGGAGACTTGAGCCCCTCCTCAAACATTTATTTTATTCTGTTTTTTAGTATTTTTTGGTAAAGCGGCATCAGAAATACGTCATTTGTAAAAAACAGACAGAGCCAGGTAACAGACAGATGGACGAACGGACTAACGGATATCGGAGTCTTAATAATAGGGATTTTTGGGTACAGAATCCTAAAAAGGCAAATGGAAATACTCGACCTCGTACACTTAAGGTAAGGATGGGTTAAGCACACGTTAAAGAGTGTACATTTAATCAACTGCCCATTTGAGCGTGAGCAAAGGGATTGACCTACATATATTCAAAAATCTGCAAATGAAAAGGGTGTATCCCTTCTATTTCATTTTGATTAAAAAGCAGGCAATCGCAACCTAAGTAGAAATAGAACCAAAATTGCCAAAAACCTGTAATGCCCCTGAAAAGCGAATTTAGAAAGTAGAAAAAATCTAAAATATTCTCTTGAGCTTACTATAAGTATAAAAGAATATTGCAACATAATGCTACACAAATACTGTGACGTTCGTTGGTTAATTTACTTGCATCACTAGCGGACGTCACGTCGTGTCACGTAGCTCGCGTGGCGTCACGTCATGTTACGTCAAGTCATGCTGCGAGTAATTACGGGTGCATCTAGAGCGGGGTGCAGATATCTTCTAAATAGTACGTTTGCTTTCGAGGAATATTTAAGGTCGCCTTTAGCATAAAAATTAAGTTGTTATTGCAGAACTGTTATTCATTTTCTTTTCAGTTTGAAAAACTAAAGTGACTTATTGTGAAGTATTTTTTTTCTTTAAATCAAGAAAACGATTCTCTTAAAGCCATTGCATTGCATAAACATCCATTAAATAAATTAATAAATAAAATCAGAATTTCGTATAATCGTATGTAATTAGTTTACTCTACCAAGTTACTATTGTTCTCGTAGAGAGAGAGAAGAGTAAATATAATAATTTATGTTTATTTACTTATTCATGCTTGAAACCTAAGATTAGCGCTGAGATTACATAAACATAAATCTGACAAAACTGATCTGTAGATTTTTCGTAAACTAAAAATCAAATCGATAGGTGAGTTAATTTCTTTATCACAAAAACTTAAGCTTAAAGATAATAAACATGAGTCATTGATTCTGCTACTCCACAGAAGATCTCGCTTTTTCTAAAACATCAATGTATCGAACTGAAACCCGCTGAGAACAGGAGGATTTATTTGCACAGTAGCGCCGCCGCGTTATAGGGAGGCGGCACGTTTTCCAATCAGATCGATCTTTGCTCATAATAGCTTAGCATACGCGTTAAGGTTGGTGGTGGTCGTTATTAATAGCCGTCGTTAAAAAGCAGTTGAGCGGAATGGAATGGTTTTCTTCATAATGTCTAGATGTCTTATTTTATTGAATATAGTTAATGAATTTTAGATTGGCATGTTGGCCCTGTGGTATTAAGTGGTTTGAGGTTAGAGGCTTATGGTCACCTCACGCAAGTTTAGTCAACAAATGAGTTTTTGAAGTTAAACACTAAAGAATTGCTTCACGGCAGTAATGGATGCAGGGATGGTTCTTCTCTATTTAAACCATGTAAGTCTACAACCTATAAATGTGTTTACAATTATGGCTAAAATCTAATTGAGCGCTGAGCTTTTATCCTCGCCCAGAAACTGATAAGCTGAAGAATTCACTATTCCACAAAACATTTGGCGTTTTTTTAAAAACGTTTGTATATCACACTGAAACCTGCTGAGAACAGGAGGAGTTATTTGCGCAGTAAAGCCGCCGCGGCACGGCGCGGGCGATGCGGCACGTTTCCAATCAGATCGTTCTCTGCTCATAATAATAAATAAATAAATAAATATCTTTCGACAATTCACACTACGCCATCTGATTCCAAACTAAGCAGAGCTTGTACTATGGTAATCAGAAAGTTGATAAACATACTTATATAATTCTAAATACATACTTAAATAGATAAATTAACACCCAGGCACAAAACAAATAGTCATGTTCGTCACACAAGTATTTGTCCTGTGTGGGAATCGAACCCACGACCTCACGCTTCGCAGTCGGCTCATCACCCACTACGCCACGGAGGCTGTCAGACTAAGCAGTAATGGCTTAGCGTTACCTCGTTATTAACAAGCCGTCATTGAAATGAAGTTCAGTGCAATGAAATTATATTATTTATTATCTAGATGTTTTATATATTGTCTTTTATCAATGATCTTTAATTTTTTTAAATAAATGGATTGACAAAGGTCGTACGTAGTTGCGCTGCTGCTCCTGAGGCTGTTTACGTTTGGCTGCAAATGCTTTCTTCCACTGAAACACCATTGTGTTTACTGCTGTTACTTTATCGAACCAGATATAAATATTATGATCAATGCAGCTAACAGCCTCGTAGAAACAAACTACAAATCTTCTAATTTTCAAAACAAAGCTTCAATGACAGGAAAATATATTTAAATTTAAAAAACGGTATTGAAATCCTTTCCCGTTTAAAAATTCCATTAAAAAAATCTTCAACTGAAACAAACTAC
This sequence comes from Pyrgus malvae, assembly GCA_911387765.1. Classification (NCBI taxonomy): domain Eukaryota; kingdom Metazoa; phylum Arthropoda; class Insecta; order Lepidoptera; family Hesperiidae; genus Pyrgus; species Pyrgus malvae. The sequence goes on from OU426959.1 coordinate 25,713,364, forward strand.
TCCCACTGAGCAATAAATTGTGTGATGTGATTCAGAATTTCGATTTGCCGCCCCAAAGCACAAAGTTCCGACACTAGCACGATTGGCTCCATTCTCTTGCAGTAATGTTCTGTAGACCTCTCGCTATTAGCTGATTTGTAGATCTGTAAAGATGTTCTCTAAAGGCTAATTTATGTTATTTATCGTCGTAAGTTTAATTTTTTTCTCACCTCAACTCTCTTATCAACTTAATCTACTTTAAACAAAGCCTAAGTTGTATCTGACGTCGTTGTTCACCGAAATACGGTAGAACTAAGTTGGCTGTAGTACTGATGTGGCATTATTAGAGGCCGAATGAAAATACCACTACAACTGAATACCACTACAAAAACAAACAATTTTATTACACTTCTTGTTAGAGAAACCTTTAGAAAAGAAAAGAAAAGAAAAATGATTTATTTGTGCAAATATGGGTATTACAGAAGTTGTTTTATACATATATATAAATTTCGCCATATTTACCTCAGTAAGGTATGCAAATATTGTTAAAGAAATAAAAAATTACTATTATTATATTAAAGAAATAAAAATTACCCTTAAATCTACCTATATAACTTTTGACTTAAATCTAAATAACTAATTTATTTATTATGTTTAGATTTCAAAGTAATTTGATTGAGTTGTTGCATTAACCAGACATGCTGTCTCCTTTTGTTACTACAAACACGTAAGCGTGGATGCCATTGGAACGTTTATCAAAAAAGCAACAGAGGCAAGCACAACCATCACCAAAAACTACAACCTGGCAACCGCCATCAGCCATAGAGACTTTAAAATAATAGAAAAAATACGGCCACATCAGGTCCACACTAGATCTAATGACGCCCGGGACAATCCTCGGACAGAATCTAATCTAATTAACATAAAAAAATCAAACACGTAGGTATATGATTATAAAATAACATACATTCATTCATACATATGTACACACTGGAACTTTTGTGTTTTCAAACAATAAAGATATAGAACGCGTAAATAATAATAATAATAAAAGCAAAAAATGGCACGGACAAAAGTCTGTGGAGTATAATTTTTCTAAATAATAAATAATAATAAAAATGTTATTTGATCCGTTTCTTCATGCCTATCACTTTTGACACATTTCTTTTGACACAAATCTTATACGCTAATTTCCACAACACCCGTTGCAGAAAAAAACTAATAGTGACATACTTCAAAATATTACGATCCGGGAAGGCGCTAGGAGCACGCACTTACGTGTCAACGTGACACGTGCCGCTCGTCGGGATGCAACTTCGGAGAACTGAAGTGAAATTGCACTTACTCTTTGTAACTTTTGTGTATTCTGAATAAATATCTTACAGGTATATTGTAGGTTTATTTTAGTTGTACTAAATGGGAATATTTTTGTAAATTATTTATGTTAAAGGTTAATCTTAATCATTATCAAGGTGGAATGTACTGTAATCGCCAAGCTTAATTATCCTAGGTTAATAAAGTACACAAAAATTGTACTTCATTTTAATAGTGAAATAAATAAAATAAATTATAAGTTATAATTTATTGCATTTTTGTACCTTTGCAATGTTATTTAAACATTAAATTTTTATGGGTCGTTTTTTTTTTATTAAAAAGCTGTATACAAATTTCAATACCGCTTATTACAAAATTGAATGATATAAAGAAACCTAGAAATCACTTTTAACGCCTTTAGTAATAAAATAAAAATAAGAAAATTTTAAACATTTTACCGAAGAAATGTAAAATATGACGACGAAAGTTCAACTCAATTTAACGTCAAATTCTACAATTCTCAAGCAAAGAAAAGAGTTCAAAAGACTCACTTCAAAATATCGCGATGTAGGTCACAACGTGAGCTCTCCCACTTCCCGACTGTCGCTTCGGGTTGCAACTTCGGAGAGTTGAAGTCAAATTGTAGTTGCGCTGTAGTTTTAATATTACTTTTGTATTCTACGTAAGCAGGTGTGCTGTACGAGTATTATTGTTCTCGGTGTCTTGAATGGAACAATTTTTAAATTCAAATTTTTATTCATGTCTGTTGAACTACGTACTAAACAAAATACATATCTCGTTAATTTGATTAAAACGCGTATGGACCTGTTTTATCTACTCTCGCACAAAAACGGAGTAAATATTGTAGCTGAGGAAAATAATAAATCAATGATAAATAATGTTTCACACTTATACACCACAGTAGGGTAAATATACCCTGTGTCGTGGGTACCATGGACACCCAGACCGAGAACAGAAATCTAAACTATTCAAATTTCTGCTTCGCCGGGAATCAAACCCGGGACGGTAACAACCCGGCATGATAACCATTGCGCCACACGGGTCGACAATCAACTTATTAATAATTTATATTAATATTATAAATACGACAGTGTGTTTGTATGCTTGTTCGGTCTTCTTTCACGTTACAACGGTGATAGAAATTGACATGATTTCTTTGAAGTTGGAAAGCGAAATAGGTTACATTTTACACGGAGAAAATATCTCATATAAGAAAAAACTTGTAGCTAATAGTTTTTATAAGATAGAATTTTACGTTATCCACAAACATACAGGTGTTCCAAGGAGAATAAATTCTGAGAGTGTTTCCTTGGTGTGCATTACAGCAGTGTCGTTTCAAGGAGAGCGGAATGACCACTTAGTGCAGGAGATGCTGACATCGGAGAAGCGTATCTTGTACGATATAGGTGCTTTACGAAGGAATTGAGGATATATTTTAAGTAAAGAACAAAATATACTGGAAGTACCCCTCGGTTTCAACCATAATGTTGTGATATTTATTTAATTACAATGTTTTCCATCGCCGTACATGCCTGAGAGAAACTCATAATTTCTCGAAGGTGCTCGTATGATGTCCACCATGTTGAAGCGCGCATGGCTCGGCGGCTACCGAAGAACGCAAGGAGTCTATGCAGCTAAACCAAACGGGCGTGGTTGGGTGTGAGATGGGTGACCGCTAGTGGCAAAAAATTTCATGCGCGTTTCCGTGCTTCGGAAGGCATGTCGGTCCCGGTTGTTGTCGATAGATAACAGTCGTTAAAACTTGTCGGAGACCTTATGGGCGATTTTAAAACATCGGAAAGCGGGTTGGCCACCAACCCGCATCTCCACCAACCCGCGTTGGAACAGGGTGTTGGAATTAGCTCCAGACCTCCCCATTAAGTGGAAATAAGATAGAGATAAGAGACCCGTACCCAGCAGTGGGACGAAAAAGGGTTACAGCCATGATGTCCACCAATCCGCATTTGACTAGCATGGTGGCCTTTTTTTTGGTGTCGGGGGGGAAACCTGTAAAAGGTACCTTGGGAGAGGATACCGGGTTATGTGGGATTTCACCGCACTAAAACCCCCTTAGTGACCTACCTCTGCATTTTGGGAGGACTCCAGGATCTCGGATGGATCGCACCGGTGTCCTCCACGCACGGTGCCCAAAACGGGACCATCTTTGGAGAGTAGATGTGCTCTCCTGCACCTTCCGATGTTTACGGCGGCATGCGGCCACGCACACACCGCCGTCCTTCCTGGGGCTGCTGGCTAGACAGATCGAGCTCCCACTCTCCCCGTCCACAGCCCCGGAAGTCCCCTTTTAGTCTCCTCTTACGATCAGGCAGGGGATACAGTAGCTCTATTCTTAATCCCGAAGCTACTAGCCTATGGCCTAAATTCGTCTGTTTTATGAGATCAGATCCGCAGCGGAACATAAAAAAGTTTGGGAAAAAAAGAGGACTCAGGATATTTCATAGAAGTTTAAAAAACAGTTAAGATACTGGTAGCTGAAAGTGGTTTGCCTATAGAAATGAGATTTATTCTCACAGTAATAATTAGGCTATTGAGATCATGGAACTATGTATATTTATAATAGTAGTAAAAGGAGATAGAAAATAAATAAAATTCGCATGTACGAGTAAAGAATTCAATAAACGCAATGTCCCAGAAATACCAAGGCATTTTATTTCGAATCAATTTGGAAAGGAGATTCCTATTTTCGATTTCAGACGGACACACTTATTGTGGTGCACGTGGCGCCCCCGGGCATGTCTGACTTCAACGTAACTTTGTTGTAAGCTCGAATATGAAGCGCGCATGGCCCGGCGGTTAGCGTAGAACGCAAACGATCTATGCAACTAAGCCAAATGGGCGCGGTCGGGTGTGAGATGGGTGACCGCTAGTGGCAAAAAATTTCATGCGCGTTTCCGTGCTTCGGAGGGCACGTTAAGCCGTCGGTCCCGGTTGTTGTCGATAGATAACAGTCGTTAAACCTTGTCGGAGGCCTTATGGGCGGTTTGAAAACATCCGACAGCGGGTTGGCCACTAACCCGCATCTCCACCAACCCGCATTGGAGCAGCGTGGTGGAGTAAGCTCCAGGCCTCCCCATTAATGGAGAGAGACCCGTGCCCAGCAGTGGGACGCAAAAAGGATTGCAGCCAAGCTCGAATATACTGCCCATTTGACCCTGCTTCTGTCGTAGAACACAAGTGACTAACGCAGCCGCAGCTAAGTGAAACAGGCACGGTTTTATGTGAGATCTGATGAAACTTATATTCACGTTACCATGCTTCGGAGGGCACGTTAAGACATCTTTCACGGTAGTTTATATCGTAAACTACCATTTTAAAATTATACCACCAGACGAATGTTAAAGTTCCACCATCTGGACTCGTGGCGGTCCTCCGCAGTCCGCTTTGCACGCTCCTTTTTACCACGGACGTGTAAGTCATAGGACTACCATCCAGCTGAGGCATTTCCAGTGGACTATGATATGGGGTTCTTCAAGAAAGCTGTAAAAAAAAGCTCTCTGCAATGACGGCAATGCTCGGGTGGCTCTCCGAGGGTTGCCCGTCTTCATAGACGATGGTGATCGCATTACACCACGCGGCCCGTTTGCCTTTTTGTACAGTTTATTTATTAAAAAAATAGTAGATCTAGCTGAATCTAGTAATAGCCAATTGTAGTACAGCTGGTTTGTTAACTGCAGTAGCTAATTGCAGTTATATATTTAGTTAATTAATTTAACATTTGTAGAGTAAAACGAAACGAATTGTAGAACTCTTTGTTATGCTCTCTTTGTTATGTTGTATTGAATTCAATAAACTTTTTGTCCTACCAACAATACAAAAGCCTTTTACTTCCAATCTATTTGGCAAGATTTTCCATATATGCCGGTTTCGAACTAGATACGGCCAGGACGTGTGAAGGACAGTTTGATTGCAATGCCAGTGGCGCTCCCCAGCTTCAATCTTTATTTTACAGTCCTAAGGGGAAATTCAGTCTCATTGATTTGTTCCGATTGCAAAATAATAGATTAAATCCTCTTAAAGCACGAGATGTTTCTTTTTCTCTTACTTTATACTTAAAAGAAAAGAAAGGAAAAATAGATTTTGGAAAGAAAGCAAATAAAAAATATTTTTGAATTCGTTTGTATTTAAATTTTTAGGGAATCTAATAATGCACTTAGCTTAAGATACCTGACGTCATATTAAATCTTTTTTTTAAGTAGAAGGTAGCTCTTTTTTCATACAGTCCCTGTAGCTTCGAGATTAAAAATAGAACTGCAGTACCACCTGCGTGATCGTAAAAGGTGACTAAAAGGGGGCTTCCGGGGTTGCGGGCGGTGAGAGCGGGAGCTTGACCCGTCCAGCCAGCTGCCCCGGGAAGGAAGGCGGTGTGTGTGTGACCGAATGCCGCCGTAAGCATCTGAAGATGCTGGAGAGCACATTTGCTGTCCTGAAGCACTTGGGGAGCTCTGCGCGCGGAGGACGCCGGTGCGTTCCACTGGAGACCCCAGAGTCCTCCCTAGCGCAGAGGCAGGCCACCAAGGGGGTTTTGGTGCGTTACAAATATCAAAAAAAGGTCTCTTTCATACACGGTAAAACGGTGTAAATAATTCTTAGCGGAGGCGGAGGCGAATGCGGAGGAGAAGAGGTTAGCCTCCGAGGATGCGGAGGTTAACGGAGGTGAAGGTGAAATTTGAAGTGGAAAAAATAAAAATAAATTCTTGATTTATTAATTAAAGTTACAAATATTTATTTCAAATACATGTACATGCTTTCATAAATAAACTAACAATCCAAATTAAGAAGAGGCAAATAATATTTTACGAACAACAACTTTGCAGTATTGTCACCTTCCAAAAGATTTCTCAATGGTTTATAAATTAAACCAGCTGCACTAAATGACTGTTCACTTGGCACTGAAGTACTTAGTGGCGCCGATAAGTAAGTGTGAACTGGTAACCGTGCTGTCATTTTCCGGGTCCTCTACATCATTGCAATTCTTTAACATGTCAGCCAGGTTGGAATTCAGACTTTGTACTAGTGTATTAGTGGCAAAATCTCGAAGCTTGTGCCTGGTCAACATTACTTGTATTTGATTCTACTCTGGCTTTCTTGGTCACATAAGGTTCGTCATCGCAAACTCGACTTGCAACATTCGAGTCATATAGGGTTAGCAAACGTGGACTACGTTTAATGCAATCGTAAAAAAACCTCTGTCCAAACTCCGTATTAATTTTGCGGAGGCGGAGGTTCAATTCTTTGCGGAAGTTCCGCAGTAACGGAGGCGAAGTTCCGTTACAACCCTAGTGTAAATATACCAAATGGGACTTTAATTATAATATTGATGACGACCTGTGTGGCGCGGATCGAATCGAATCGATTCGAGGTATCCGGCAAGGCAGAAATTTCAATGAAGAGTTTTAATTTCTGTTCTCGGTCTGGTGTTCGTGTTTCTGTTATTGTGTGTCTCCATGATACCCACGACACAGAGTATATCTATTCTACTGTGGAGCTATGTGAGAACGTTCAGAGTGAGAAACGTTAAAAAATATGCTAAAAGTTTTTTTTTTATTTCAATCTCCAAAGGAATTTAAAAAATCTTAGGAGTACAATTCCATGTTCTATTTTTGTGGAGGTATCATTTATAGTTAAATGTAATTAAAACGTTCAATTTAGCACATTTTACTAATCAAACGAAGTATTACTTTTAAAATATTTGTAACACAATATCCGTGAATGACTAGCTAAAAAAGTTTATATGGAACTTCCAGTTCACCGGACAAATTCGCTACATACAACCAGTCTCTTTGTAAAAAAGAAATAAGAAAAAACTACGGTATAATACAATAAAATTAGGCCAAACTAAAGAAATGCTAATGGAAATCACTTCTTAACCATAAAAAGCTTGACGTTTGACTTAAAACATTAATTAGTGTCAAGAAAAGCAAATAGGGTCAACACGCAAACGAAAACACTAACGAACAAAACATATCAATTACTAAAACACAATGTAAAACACAATACCTACTATTTGTTCATATCCATTGGGAAAGCTATTGCACGTCAGAGTAGTACACTAAGAAAACGTCTGCGTGTTCTAACTTATGATAAATCGTTTCGAACTTTAGCTGCTTAAAATATCCCAAAAGTCCCATAAATTTATATAATAGTAAATACAGTATTTCAGTCTTTTAACAATCTGCGTTGTAACAGCGTAGTATAGTAAGTTCCAGGCCTCCAAAATTATGGAGAGAGATCCGTGCCCAGCAGTGGAAATAATAAATAAACAGTTTTTGCAATTTACCCTTTATATGTGCTATAAGACGTTGCTTCGTACCAAATTTCAAGATTCACGGAGTGAATGTGTTGACGGGAAGTACCCTTTAGGTTTTGATTCCCTTGCGGGTGTCGAAAATTTGCGGCATAAATGGCTGTATCTTTTGACTGCGCTGGCTTAGAAGTTTAATTTTTTCGCAACTCCAAGATACAGTAGACCTGACCTGACCACATAAATTTTAGCTTGAAACATCCACGTGTTCCTGAGAAAAAGGGTCTTGACAGACAGACAGACGGACGGACAACAAATTGATCCTACAAGGGTTCCGTTTTTTCTTTTCGAGGTACGGAACACTAAAAATGGTTGCCGTCATAGGGTAAACGTCCGTATTGCCATCAGCATCCAGTAATCAGCTTGCATTTGGTAGTAAGATCTCTCTTTTAGGTCCTTGAAAGATCCATGGCCGACAGTGATACTTAAGAAGAGTTGCAGTCATTTAGCCCGTTACTAACAAATCGTTTTCAAAGTAAAATTTCATTAATTTGCGGCGAATTCCATAATGGTTCAGTGTTGCTATTTCATAGAATCAATATTCTACTATCTATAAAAAAACGTTTTGCATATGGTAGAACTTAAAGTTAAATTTAGTAGCAAGATTCCACCCGAACAAACATAATGTGCATATACTACAAGTTAAATAAAAGCTTTTAAAAAACCAACAAACATACTATCACATTTAAAATAATAGTATGAATAATGGTTACAGTCCAGTTAGCCGAAAGAATAATTATAAGAGAGAACCGTTTAGTTTCACGATCTAAAATTTGTTTAATCATAGCGATTTGCAGAAAATGATTGATTCTTAGCCTTGGTGACAACCTTTGTCCACATAACCACGGAATCAATTGGGCGCTCGCCGCACCTCACATCGACTGGACATAATGCGACACGGGACACAACACGGAACCAGGGCCGTGTACCGCACGACATCGTATAAATTAGGCTTTGTTCCCAAACCACGTTTTCTTCTCATAAATTATTTAACGAGCGTTTTTACGGACGCCACAATAACAATTTTTATTCGGTGAGTTACCTACTTATTTTGTTTTTCTTAGAAGTCGTAGAAGCAGAATTAGAACAGAAAGCAGATATAATCTTTATTCAATTTTTTCTATTCAAGCTCGGTAGGTCAAACAAACGATGTCATTCTAATGTGAATGTTTTAGTCTAAGAAAACTAATTTTAAGTCATATTTTTAGGGTTCCGTAGCTGCAGGCAAAAAACAAGACAATTTTAGTCATTTGCTTTACGGAACCCTTTAGCGGTTATTATTGGTTGTTTATTTTAATGCTTGCACAGTTTCCGAGCTAGTCCGTTGTTAATTTGAAGTGTGGTTATCGACCTTAAATAAAGTCGCATGTAAGTAGAACAATTCAGCTTCCCAATGCTATTTCAAACAAGATTAGAGTTTGGTTCATGTAAAATTTTCTTTAGCAATACCACAAGGTCAACATAATACTACGTACCAAGACCTACAAGTTCATACTATTTTTGTAAGTCATTATAATTATCTAACTAAGGCTAAAAAGATGATTGGTTCTAACCCAGAACTATTACTTCAGTCTCACTCACAAGTTATAGTGTGTAAAGAAACTACAGGTGTCATATAGGTAATAAAGCGTTATCGCAACACCATTACATATCCATTACGGCGTAATCAGGTTCGCTGCAGAATTCATTAGCTTAACGATCGACTGCAGCGCGTAATGTATCGCGCGCAGTTGGATTTAACGCGGTTCGACTTTATTTATGGATGCGGGAATAAAAGTAAACAAGAATCGATTTTTCTCTACTATAACCGTGTCGTTGAGGTTATAAACGAAAAAAATTGCTTGCATAATCAATCACTATTAATTATTGTCAAGTACCCGAATTCTTCCTACTTTTAAGCTTTTAAGCAAATTCCTGTATTTTTTTTTCTTTCAATAATGGCATCGCAATCTCTGTGCATATTGCCAGCGTCAAGCAGTGATATTATATAAAACAAGAAGGTCAAGTATATTTTTTCATCAGTGTATTGCCAGTTTCGTTGAAACTGGATGAATTAGTAATAGAAAAAATCAGTAAATCGTCAGTACTCAGTCAGTTAAGTGAGTCAGATATTCAAGTAAAAAGATGGGTAGATTACCAGTACGCGCCCGATGAATTTTTAAGGCAAACTGAAAAGAACATGCTGTGGTTACGGAAATAATAATTACAATGTTTTCGCAGTGTTATTTTATGTAACAAAACCCGTGCATTGTAATTAATCTATATCAAACAAAATGCCATCAAGTATATCCGATGTTACTTGAAAATACACCTAGGTACTACATAATGTATGTATGTATCTGACATTGTCCTACTGAGGGCATTTTTTAAAATTATTATGTTATTTTATTATGTTTTTAAATAAAAACACCAATAATAAAATTTTACCAGTTAAACCACAAAAATACATAATTCAAAAACTAATTATTGCTTGAGTACTTTATTAAACTACACCCCTTCCTCGAAGAATAAAAAAGTAATGGTACCATTTAACTGTTCGTTCGGGTAATTACGTAACTGTCGGTTCTCATGAACCGATCGCCGGTTCAGTAGTTACCAACTGTTTGCGTGTCCCAAAACTAACAGTGCGCGATCGACCGAGTGGAACTACATGTCACACCTTGTCATAACTTGTTATGCTTCGTCAGTCTGTATTAAGTTATTGCAGTGCTTTAAATATGTTAGTATAAAGTTTTACCGACTTTATTACACGGAGTTTTCAACAGGAGGGCTACAGTCCATACCTATCAAAAATAATTGAGGCATAATTGAGGTGCAGTTAGTATTTCGACATTATAAGAACAATATATAAAAAAATCTCACAGAAAGTACGTAGAGCCTAACTTTCTTCATTCATTCATGTTTACAGAATACATTCATCAAAGCTCTGTATTTGATTCTAGCTTAGAACTACAATCCGCCGGATTTTTCCACCAGCTTTCTCTGTTTATTTGCTTAGACTGTGTTTAATCGCCCACTGTTGAGAGCTCCAGAAGTAGTAAACTAAGGCCGGTAATGAGTCCCTCATTAGTCATAATAAATTCAAGAGCTTCCCAAAATTTTTAAGCTTCAACTTCATATTTCTTTCTATGTCTTCCAAGATAGTAGGTGGAGTACCTGTTATGATATCTCATATTAAATAAAAGGTATTCTAGTTAGTCTTGCAATATCCAACAATATACGACCTTTAAGCACTAAAGTAGATTATACTTCAATTATACAGCCACTTCCAGGTATGTAACTGAAAAAAAAAACAAAACATTTGTATAAGCAAATTACAATACAGCTTGTTTTACGAAGTACGGCGAGTAAACAGGTCAAAGTGAAGCGGTAGAGCCCAGCGATAATCATGTTAGAACCTGTTACGACTCGTTCAGCTGGACACGCGATGGACATGTTTCACCCCGTTACTCAGTCCGCTCACTCTGTCATTTTATTTTTAGATGTGGCAAGTAACAAAGTAACGGAAAAGCATCCAAATAAATTGAACAACTTGTCTTTAAAGTTTTTTTTTTTTTGTATACCGTTTGTTAAGTTTTTTCTCTCAGTGTAATATAATCAAATTTAGTATGTAATTTCTGCTTTCATTTTCCTTTTTTATTTCATTCCATCACAACAACTTATATTATTTGCACAAGAATATTTTAAACCCAATTCTACTTTACTGAGAGAAAGCGTAATCCTATGTAAGATTAAATAAGCAAAAAAAATGAAAAAACATTTAAATACTTAACTCTTTATTACCTAACATTTTCAAGTAATTCACATGCTCATATTAATATATATAGATAAACTTCTTGTGGTGAACATAATATTGCTAAAATTTATCACCGTTCGCACAGTATACTCGTATTTACCACTAGTGTTTACGTCGGGGCGGGTTAGCTAAAGTTGAATGCTTTATTACACCCTGTCACAGCACATTACCATACTCTATAATTTATGTACAGACATACGAGACGCGCTAGAACACGTCCGTTAAACAAGGTATTATACATGATTATGTTTAATCTCGTAAACTTTCCGAGCTTTGATAGCTGAGCAGTTAAGACACCTGAATTCTAACTGCAGCCTGAGTTCAAATGCCGGCGTGCACTAACCAAAAACTTTGTTAGCTCAAGTTAACTAACCTAGGTTCGTCGAATCACAGTCCACAAAAAATAAAGCTCTTGTAATTAATAAATCAGTAGTATTGAAATTTTCAAACAAAAAATATTTTATTTATTTAAAAATTTGTTTTATTTATCATTAAAAAAATTCAAATGGTTATCATAAGCTGTACTGTATTGAACAAATATAATAGTGTAAATTTGAAGTGCGCTTTGAATTTTTTCTGTAAACACTGCAAATATAAAATGTAATAAATAAATAAATGCTTCAAGGCTACAAAGAAATGATTTCACTTCACATCAAAATATCACTTTCGTATTGTAGGTTTAAGATACAAAAACTTTTCGTAGTCTTATAGTTGTATCGCATTGTTTATAATGTCGTATATTTGTCTTTATGAACAACATTGTATACATTATTTTATTTGTTTTTTTTTTTTTGACATTGAACAAAGTAAGTAGACATTTATTTCTTTCAACATAAATTACAATTAAAAACTACTTAAAAAGAAAAAGATAATATACAAATTTTACAAAATGTATATGCCATTTTTTTTATTCGTTTATTCTGCTAAGTTTAATATTTTATCGACTTTATGAATATGATTCCATTCTTATACGCTCATATTTGACTCCCACACAAATCAACCCGGCACCATGAATTTTCGCCGCAAATTTATATTTCTGCTCTCTGACCTTATAATTAGATACGCACATACATTACACCCTCAAACGTCCATTATTTATTCGCGAGGAAATAACCCGGAGGCTGCTTCGATACGAACGAAAACGTGGATTAAATTAGATATTTTTGCTCTGAAAAATTAAAAAGTTTTAAGTTTGTGCTATGATTGATGTTCTGTTTAGTCTCCTTGCCTCAACAGCGACACTTAGTTTTAATTTCACTTGGAATATTTATTGCGAGCAGAAATTTTTGAGACATTTTATAAATAATGTAATTAACTAATCTTGAAGTCAATGTCTTCAAGATAAGCTAATTACAATGTTGACTGCCTCCGAAGCGCAGTGGGTGATGAGCCGACTGCGAAGCGTGAGTTCGTGGGTTCGATTCCCACCCAGCACACAGAATATAATAGTACAGGCCAGGACAAATATTTGTCAAAGATATTTATAATTATTTATTATAATGTTGTCGCTTGGGGACATCGAAATTTATTATTTTCAGTGTGCCCCGGTTTCACCCGCGTTAATTTTTTTAAGTATCCTATTTTATTTCTGATAACTTAAAGAATATATACACAAAATTTCATGATGATCGGTTGAGTAGCTTTCGCGTGAAAGAGTAACAAACAAACTGACTTTCACATTTATAATATTAGTAGGATATTGAATAATTCTGTAATAATTTTCTCCGATATTGTTTACTACTCACTTCAATATCGTTCCTACACTAATTTAGTTTTAATATTAAAATATACCATGAGTATTCGTTTTCCGATTTTTTTTTAATGAATGATAACTTATAACTTTTATTTCGCACACAAAACTTAATGTTTTACAAAAACAACATGAAAAAGATGATTCTGCAAAAATTATAAAGTGTGTTGCAGTGATCAACGCCCTCCAATACAACAATACAAATTAATAGTTGTGTAGTTTAGCCTAAGATGTGTGTGAAATTTGTAGTTATTAGTGAGTTCCGCCTGGGTCATATTATTAATCCGTAAAGAATTTTATAACTTGCACGTTCTCGAAACATTTTACCGACATCATCGAATATTACCACGTTACAATATTTTACGCTGATATCGAGCAACGTGTGTACCACTTGTGTCACATATCTGTCTCGTAAGCGTGACTCTACACTAGCTGGCGCGTCACGACATCTCCTTCTTAAAGAAAAAGTACGCATTGCTTCCGACGGCGGGATACGACGTGATACGACGTGAGAATGACATGTTGAGACATGTCCTGATTGCTTATGCAACCTGTTTTCCTTGCCTCACCTTATCGCAATGTCAGCACTTACAAAAGAACCCTTTAACACAAAATGTCTCAAAAATTTCTGCTCGCTATAAATATTTCACGTGAAATTGAAACTGAGTGCCTCTATTAGAATAAAACAATTTCAACATTCCAACCGTTTTTATTCGCAAATAACAATGCCTCGAATTACAGCTTTTTATTTGCAGTTGTTAACAATGTTGTCGGGTTGCGTGCCCGAGCATACATAATTCCGTTTTGCTTAAGCTTATTCCAGTCGAAAAAAGTTTTTTAAGTGAAGCGATTTACGTGGCTGACAGAAAACAGGGTTAGGTTGACTTGCACATTTAGTGTTTGGTTGATTTTGTTCACGCTTCGTGTGGCGTGTTTGCGGTCTCGCAGTGCGAATGGATTTTATTTAATTCTGGTGCACAAGTAAAAAGTCAAATAACAGGGCCCGAAAAAAATCAGGCGATAAATAGCTCGTAGCTTCGTAGCGCTACGCCGTAGACGCTCATAGCGGCCCGTAGCTAACAAGCGCGGTACATTTTTTGTACTATTTCTAATATATTAAATAAATATTAAACAGTCGGAAGTTTTGCTCCAGACTTTCATAAATACGACAACATAACATAATTTTACCTTTCCTTGAGCACTTTTATTTCTTCAACGACTTTGAAATACTTTAATACCAAACTTTTTTATCGAAAAGAATTATTGACAGTATTACTTATTCAATTTCATAAATATCAGTCGAATACTAAATAATTTTCCTTTGAAATGGCGTTTGAAAATCTAAAATGTAGTTTTAAGGTCAAAGATCTGAATATTTAGTAGATGCGCCAAGTTTTCCAATTTAATTAAAAACTAAAGATCAATAGACTCTTTGAACAGTAACTGCGTCTTCATTTTAGATGTCTTTGTCAAGTAAAGGTATTGTTCCACTATAGCGTTTTAATATTGCACAAATTAAATCGATTCTGTAGAATCAACATTTCTTTTTTAATATTCTAGTGTAATAATATTATTATTTTAGATACATCATTAAATTACACACTTTCCTCTAAACAGTATTTTAATAATATTGTTACTAAAAGTCTTTTAATAATCTTTGGTGAATAATAACTGTCATTTCGGTCCACTTAGGTCAGATCTTAGACTTATTAATAGGATAATGCGTTGGACTGGAGACTTCAAAAATAGATGTGAGTGAGGACACCATTTTATATTTTATATTATAATTTTTGTTTCTTATAAAAAATCATATACTAGGATTTCCATTTGTTATGTTTACCATGGACACACAGAAAGATCATTTCTTTCTCACCAGAAATCGAACCCAAGACTCATTGAACGGTAGTACTGCATAGTAATCATTTTTCCACACGGGTTATTCAGGAATGTTTTATAACATGTGTTTGATTGTGTGTACCCTAAGGGACAATAATATTTGTGCAAATAATATTTTCATTTTCACTAAAATAAACTATTTTAATATTTTTAACAACGAACAGTTATATTAGAAATGTTAATTACTGAATTAGAAGATGAACGTGAATTTTCCGGGATGATACTGTATTTGTTAAACCTGGAGGTGTCGAATGGCCAAGACCTCATTAACGCCTGCAGTATTTGACTTCCACATTTGCCGCAGTTATGGGCGACGGCTGTTAGCGGACGAAAATTCTGCCTTCAAGAAACTCCTTTGATATTAAAATCAGAAGTAATTGCTTCATAAAATTTTCATAAAACGTTCCAATTTAGTGGATCAAGTAAATTAGGACGATATATAAGAAATTCTCAGAAGATTTGGTAGGTATGTACACTAACAAATTTTTTTAAAGAAAAAAAGTTGTAACTTTTATTCTCCAGTCCAGTGGTTAAGAAAGCTCCAGGCCTTCCCAATTAATTATGACATTTTATTCGTTATTTTATTATTGTCTTTATTTTGTAAAGAACATTCGCATTGTTAAAAATTTATAAATTATTATACACAATTAAAGTGTATTTTAATATTTGTACGCTCAAATCGCCAGAAAAAGTGGACCATACTTTTCCTGATCCTGCTTTAAAGATGCTGCTACCAAATAAATAAATGATCATGATTGTGATAAAGCTGATTTTAATACTACACATTATTAAACTCAATGCGAAATTCATATATTACTACGTAATTTATATCTACATGGGGCCGTCTTTCAGACTGTGGAAAATACAATAACATACGAGAAGAAAAACCAGTTCACTGGCGATGAGATAGCAATAACTCTGCCTTCCTGCTTATTACAGCCCCTGCCCTGTCGTTACCGCGATAAATCTTTCCATATTAAGCACTTTTCACGGTTAACTGACTCCGGTTAATATGCTCTGACAGTGCATTATATTCCTCCTTGCTTCGAGCAAATTTCTCATCTTTTGCGCGGAGAATTTAGGTTGAGGATTAATTTTTACCTTTAGTTAATAGAAGTGATAAGTATTAAGAATATTTATACGCGTAACAGTTTGTCATAGTGTACATTTATTCCCGAAAACAAATTTATTCTTGACGTATAGGTAAAGACGCTTGTTGAACAGTGGGCAACTGCATGAAAAGATAAACAAATATGATTCGTGTTCGTACTGAGCTCTCTTATTATGCCTACTTAAATCGTCCGTGAATTATTAATTCGTTGTTTCCAATTATCTGTACTAACGTTATAAATGCGAAAGCAGGTTTGTTTGTTTGGCTTACTTCAAGTTGCAATGGCACTCCACTACCCACTAAAATCACTATTTTATCGAATGATTTTTAAGCTACGATCTTTTCTGTAACCGTGATAAAGTATTTATTTTCCACTGGAAGAACCATTATAATGACATGTATTCGGTCCTTTGCAAGTGAAACCACAGGGCACAGCTAGTATTAGTATAAAAACTTCGCGTAACTTTACAGAATACCTTATTTTTTAATTCTGTAGAGTGAACGAAATGTAGCACAAGTCTTAAATAAAATGTCGACGTCTAATATTTCAAAGAAACTCCACTTGTTTCAAAAAATTATAATGTAATAACGAATGAGCTTTTTAAGGCTACAAGGGTATGATGTAACGCTCTCTTGGTACTGTATTTTTAATATATTTTATGAGATAAACGTATAAATTTTAACGTACTTAGGTGGTCTTGAAATTTAAAAGTGCTCATAGGTTTTTGCCTATACCTGTATGATTTTTTACAACAATTAGACAAATACGGCATTTCTGGGCGAATCCAAGGCTTTAGGTTATTGCGATGTATACTTTTTTTAATAAATAGAACATGAAACTTGAAACATTGATAAATTCATACTGTCGGTGCCGCAGGATGGTAAAAAACAATACATACTAATACAATGTGTTTGTGTGTGTTTACGTTTTCATGCTCAAATTAAACAAATAATGAACTTTGGCACATATGATATTAGATAGAGGGGAACTTGGGAAAGGACATAGGATTTAACGCGAAAAATTGGGTTTAAGGGATTAAAACAAGAGATAAAAATTTATATGCAAAAAAAAAGTACTAGATTTTTTGAAATTTTGACCTACATGGTGAAGGAGTAGGAGATAAAAATGCGTTCGGAATGACAACCCCGAATTCTACGCAAGCGAAGCCGCGTGCGAGAAGTTAATGATGAATATGTAGCAGCATCACCATAAGTCGCTTCTGGCCACAATCCAGCATTCTGACACCTCGATAACCATCCAATGTAAATATTGCTCCAATTGTGCGAACCGACAGATATTGTTAGTGATTGAATTGGCGCGGTAACGATGCGGCGGAACGCTCTCGTAATTTTAATGACGAGTGCGGAAGTATTATTATTGCGAAATGACGAGTTCAGAACAAGCTACGTGTGTCGGGAAATTGTATTTTGGTTTTTATATCTGCAGGGATAAAGAATGAGTAGGATTTTTCCTTGTTACAATGTTCTGTAGAGCCTGATTTACAAGCTATTCAATACAATACGAGATCAATACGAGATTTTAATGTTGCTTTTATTGTTCATGTTTCACTCTGGGTGCTCTCATTAATACAAATTTTACTTTAACCTTTCAATTCAATTCAATTTCTTTAGATTTTAAAACGTATCCATTTATATTTCATATAAGATAAATCATGGGTACTTCTTTTTTTGCACTAACAACAACATGGATAAATATAATAATATAATGGTCTAAGAGCCGGTGAAAATCGATTATAAATATAATTTATAAACATATATTCCTATGAGAACTTGCCTATGGAAAAGTGTACATAGCTATTTTTAATTTAATTAATTAAAACAATTTTATTTCATCACCTCACTCTTGTCATAACCGAATGATTTTTATCTTAATTTATTCTTAATTGATAGTTTTTAACACACATAATATGCCTAGGTACCTATGTTATATGCCTATATTGTCTTATCTATTCACATCTACTTGCCAGATAGCCATGCACGGAAAAAAGCCTACCTAAGCAAATTCTGTGTGTTAAAAACTATTAATTGAGATAAAACTCATTCGGTTATCACAAGAGTAAAGGTGATATGAAAGACAATTGATTAAAATTAATTAAATCAAAAAAAGCTATGAACACTTTTCGATAGGCAAGTTATCGTAGGCATATAATAATATGTTTATAAATTATACTCGATAAAAAATATGTTTCATTGAGTTATCAGATCGGTGAAGGTCGATCTTCCACGTCTCCTCTACTATAAATTTACAGCATTTCTGCTGTTAATTTACGTCGGTCTCGTTATTTTAATAACGAGTTCGGAAGTATTACGAGTTTTATTGCAGAATGACAAGTCGCGTACGTCACGTACAGATGAACACGTACGATTGTTTTTGGTTCATGATTTATCGCTGTACTGATAACGGATGTGTACGTGCTTCAAGTTGAATAGATTGTAATTTTTTAAACGTCTCACACTCATAGCCCTACAGTAGGATATACATACCCTGTGTCTTGAATACCGTGGACACATACGAGTACAAAAGCAGAAACACCCAGACCGAGAACACAAATTTAAACTTATCATTCTAATTTCTGTTTAGCCGGGAATCGAACCCAAGATCCTCCGATTGGTAGTCCGACATGGTAGCCGTTGCACCACAAGACTCGTTAAAGCTTTAGCTAAATAGTCAGCATAGTGAAAATTATATTTTTCCGGTACCGATGTATGTTCTAGTAATTTATTTACTCGTGATACCCACTATAAATTATATGGCAGTTTGTATGGCATTTTAAAATATCAAGTAAAAACACAAAAATATAGTTATAAAATCAATCACTGCAGTAAAGTGCTGCTTCATTATTAAACGACAAGTTCGGAACTATTATTACGGAATTACGAGTCAGGGATGCGTCACGTACAGATGATTGCGTACGCTCGTGTTTAGCGATGACGGATGAGTTTGTGCTGTGAAAGTTGGAAGATTTGTCGTTGAGAGATGTATTCAAATGTTTTTTTTATAAGTTACATATACTTCCGCCCGCGCCTTCGTCGTGATTTCAAACTAATATAACATATAGGACTATCTTTCAACTATATTTACCGGTGTCCAATGCGTAATACCTCAAGCAAGCAAGTAAGAAAAGACGCATGAAATTTGCCAATTTCAGTCATCATACTGCTGACCACACCAACTGTTTAGCACAATATTCACCGCTTGAGTCCCTACTCACCTTAAAAACTACACCTTACATTTGTTTCATAGAAGGCAAAATGTAGCTAAAATTGTATAAGTTTGAGACCGTAACTACTATTTTCAAACCTCAAAAAAACACAAATACCCAGATATAGAAAACTGGAATCGTACCCGGAACCCCGGATCGGCAGTCTTTTTTTTTCTATCTACTTTCAATAGGTACCCACCACCTCGGGAGACGATGCAATTTCGGGAGACACTAAAAGCCTCTTGGTGGCCTGCATCTGCGCTTGGGGAGGACTCCGGGATCTCCAATGGAACGCACTGGTGTCCACAACGCGCGGCGCTAGATAGATCGCTTGTGTTTCACTCTAGCCGACGGGCTATGCGCGCTTCAAACAATGGTTACACGGAATAAAATATGAGCTTATCATATCTAACGTAGGATAAGCTAACATCTATATGCAAGGCACTTAAGAACGGCCATGCCCGCTTGTTTTTCTTCATTAGTATAAAAAGCCCTCTCTGTTAACATCGAGCCGTATCAAGCATTTAACAAGCCGCTCGAGACCACTCGTGCGCTGGCGGCAGTGGGGCAAGGTCGCCAATGCTTAATGAAAATATTATATTTTATTGGCGTAAGGCTTCCGCTCTGTTACTTTCCAGATTTTCATGGAAATATTGGCATACATTAACCTGCTTTGGATTGCTTGACATACATTTTGTGTGATGCTCGACTATATGTAAATTAACTTGGTGAATCAAATTGTGATTATAATAACTAATTTTGAGATCTTTTCTAGGTATTTTCAGAAATAGTGAAATTCTTTTTCATGATCGCGAACAAAAAATATTTTACCTATAGTTATTTGTATCACCAAAACATTTTCATATAGAATGTTGCCAGACGAGTATTCTCGTATATGACTTACTCTATGAAAAAGATATCAGATCCCATGTGGAGCCAAATTCCTGAACCTTAGTCTGCCAGCCCTAACTAGCCCCACAGTAAGGTAGAAGATACCCTGTGTCGTGGGTGCCATGGACACACATAAAGACAGAAACACAAACACCCAGACGAGAACATAAATTTTAAACTCATCATTTAAACTTCTGCTTCGCCGGGAATCGAACCCGGAACCCTCCGATCGGCAGTCCGGCATGGTAACCATTACGATACGCGGGTTGTGTTGTTTTTGACCATTTCTGGCATGCAAACATAAATAGACAAACATGGTTAAAAATACATTAATAATTTAATGTCAAAATCATGTAATACAATTTAAATATCATAATCCTATGACATAGAATAAATATTAATAATATTAATATTAATAGTAGATCTCAAGCAAAATGTGTAGCTTGCCGTTTCACCACCGTCAGGAAGGCTTTCATTATTTTCTTTCCAAAAGAAGGTACTGTATTCGACTGTATGTATTTTTTCATGTATCGTAATGTTCACCGATTACTCCGCCGTTTATGGACTGATTTTCAAAATTATTTTTTTGTTCGCATGCTTATATTGCCTAGGTGGTCTCATTGTCACCAATTCAGGATCTGATGGTGGGATCCCAGAAAAATTGAGGGGAACTCAAATTTTATAGGCACACAATGAAACAGCCAAGCTTGCAATTCAAAGTAAATGCCAGCAGTTAAAAATTTATTGAAATTAGAAAATAACTTATTGGAATGACGTTCAGTAAATCGTGCGCGTTTCTTTTCTACAGTGTAGAAGTAACAACTTTAAAGTTCTATACAATGGTACTCTTTGAGCCTAAAACTCCATAAGACTCGTTTCGTCATCCGATACAAAAGTGGAACTTAAGACTTAGAGGAAAGAGAGAAAGTGTTATTGTAATGGCCCCAAAATTGCACAATTAAGACTTGTTTATGGACGGCCTTGCCCTATATCCAGGTCATTTCGTGTGAAGAGCGCTTAACGAGGGTTCCCTACATGCACTACCGCGGAATGCAAAACGCTTAATGTGTCATTTCGCATGAGGATTTTGTGGTTTGAGCGAACTGAAACGGAGTGTATCCGGCTGTTTAGCCTGAGGTTTATTATTCAAATAGAGTAGTGTACGAGCATTCAAGCGACGTGGTATTAAGTGGTTGTTGCAGTCCATGGACATCTACACACAACCAAGCAAGGCTGAGCTTTGCCTGAGGTAGCGTTTAGTTGAGCTGCTATTTAGAATTGCTTCTCAGCAGAAATGGGTGCAGCTGGCACTTCCTAGTACCAATACGACTGGTAACAAGTTGCTGAACTTATTCATAAATCACCATATTCATCATATTTTTTGTATAAAGATAGTTTCGCGTTTCGAGAGTGACATAGGCTACTTTATGCTCGCGGGAAATATCTAATTCCTTTGGGGAGAAAAATATGTAGCCGACGAGGGTGGACCAGCGGACGTAAACAAGTTATTAAAATGTACTTTTAATAATCTTACTTGATGATAATAATAAAAAAGAGGTGAAATCGACACATTTAGTGTTGCGCCGCAGCCTTGCCCCGAAAACGGGTCATTCGCTCACAGAGGGGATTGCTTGCATCGCGCCAGCTGCGGAATGGGACGAGCTCAAACGATTATTTGTATGCTTTCAATGTCCCTTAAAAAAATCTAAAATTTCGTTTCAATGCTGGTCATGTCTTAAATAGGTAACTTCCATGATTTTTTTATTGTATCTTATGATTTTTTATGTGTGTACCGCGTAACGTTGAAAACGGCCTTAGAGCATCAAGGTATGACAGGTATGACACCCGTCAGAGAGGAGTGGCCTTTACGGGCGAACCCCTCGTCCCAACGTCCATGCACAATGTGCCTTCTAGTTATACAACTAGTGTATCTGTGTGTGTTGACGGTGCATAGAAAATGACGTTGTTAATTGAAATTGACATATTTAGAAATGTATGCGTCTGTAGCGATGAATGAATATTTGTGAATGTGTGACAAAATTAAAATGTGTGTGTTCTTCCCCCGCACCAGATTTGGCACAAAAATAATGTATCGAAGAAGTATCTTTGATGCTCTAAGGCCCATACTAACGAAGCGACAGACCTGTGGACGTGACGTCGCCGTCCAAGAACGCAGTATGAAATACTATAGGAAAAAAAGTGATTTGCAATTTTCAACCCGCTGCCAAATATTTTCAAACTATCCATAACGCCTGCAACAAAACCTAAACGTGCCCTCAGACGCACGAAAACGCGCATAATATCATATCGATAGCGGTCAACCATGTCCCACCCGATCGTGAACGTTTTACTGAGGTTATATTTTGTAAAATGAATTAAAAAGTAATGAGTTAATGTTTAATAACAGTCCCATTTTGATGATGATGGTTTTAAAGAGGTGGAATCGACACATTTTGAGCGTTGCGCCGCAGCCTTGCCCCAAATACGGGTCATTCGCTCACAGAGCAGATCGCTTACATCGCGTCAGCTGCGGAATGGGACTAGTTCAAACGCTTCTTTTAATGCTTCCAATATCACTTGAGAGCGTTTGTAGGAATCGTTTTATCTATTAAGATATATAAATATGCTAAACTTTGTGCCTTAAATTAAATTTTTATAAAATGAAACACCACGTTAGATCGAAGAGGGCAGTTATTTTTTTCAGGGCTAAACCTATCGGACTTACTTCGAGGACTTTTTCATGACTGAACTGAGCAAAGTACTTTCAGAGGTCGCAGAATTTGCACGACCCGAATAGAGTAGTACTACTACTGCATCCATTTTTTCTTCTATTTTTCTTTTTTATTCACAGACCTACGGATACAGACAGAAACATAAACACCCCGACTGAGAAGTTGGATCCTCCGGTCGGTAGTCCGGCATGCTAGCCATTGTGGCACATGGGTGGTCAAGTGGTCAAGCTCTTGCCAGGCATAAATACACTGACAAATATACAAAAAAAAACTTAGGATTTGCTGCAATTCGTAGCTAAAATATCTAAACAGCTCTACGAACATGTGTACCTCCAACAAACTTATGGATACTTGAAATAGCCCGCAGTTGAACTAAAGTTGTGTTTGCTATGCGCTGGCTGGCTAAACAAACTAATATTAATCATTTTTTTTCTTCTGAGTTAGCGTAAAATAACTGAAAATAATCAATGGCAATACATTACTTAACTATCTAAATAGCTTCACAAACAATCATACCCCAAACACAAACTTCTAAGTAGACACTCGCAATAGCGGCTAAAGCAACAAAAGATGTGTTTGCTAAGCGCTGGCCGGCCTCGGCCCACTTCCGGCCAGCAGGCACCAGTCAGTACACACAACGAGGGCACTTCTACAATGCAATGCCGATATGCACTTTTTGGAGAAAAGCTCTCTTACAGTAGATGAAGGTCAACAGTTTCTATGATTAATTTTTTTTATTTATTTCATAGGATAACGCAGATCCATTGAATATTAATATTGCTAGAATTTTGATAAATACTATTTTTTAATAAAATAGATTTTTTAATCAAATGTTATGGAGCGCCAAGTGCCGATCGGTAAGGACCGCGGTCTCCAACACGGATATACTGATTTCAACCCTGGCGCGATCTTCTGAAAAAGAAATTTGATAAGTGCGTGTTTTTCGACAATGAGTCGATGAATGACGTGATCTCTCTAATAAAATATCTAAATAAAATATCTTTTTTAGTCCACATTTATTATCATCTGTACCTTTATAATCAAGGAAAAAAGCAAAGGCGTTACATTTGGGAGAAAAATTCAGCCTCTTTTTGTTTATTGACGGCAATCGAACCCAGTTAGTGTACCGCTTTGTCCCGGAAACAAAGGGAATTGTTCGGGAGTACTTAGTAATTTTTTCGGGCCAAAGGTATTACTGTCTCCGAGAATTTGATCTGAGTGTTCTTTGGTAACACGAAAAATCATTAAAAAAGTATTGTTTGAATTCTTTATGAAAGCAATTCTCTTTGCATTACAATTTGCAAGCTTTAAAGATTTTCAGGTCTTATTGGTTTATTAGTTTAAGAGGCTACGCTATTGGTCACCTCATGTAAGTCCTTGCGGAAAAAACATTTTTTTCTTCATAAACACAGAATTGGTTTAGGGAACTCACATAAAGTACATCCGGAGAATAATTGATTTGGCCACTGTAGGCAGGCAACCGCCTGCGAAACATAAATTTGATTGCAGGTGTTACTGTGCTATTATTTTATTCACAGAGTGTGAATTCGTTTCATGCAATATAACAACGAAAGCCGCACAACCGCATAACGCAGCTAAGCCAAACAACCGCTCAGGTGTAAGATGGGTGACAGCTAGTGGCAAAAAATGCATGCGTGTTCCAGTGCTTCTGAGGGCACGTTAAGCTGTCCCTGTTGTGTCGATTGATAATAGTCGCTAAAAGGTGACCTTACGGGCGGTTTCAAATTTTAGCAAAGGTTTTGGTTGAACATTTTTGCTATTATTACTTTTATATTTCGAGCAAAAAAAGGGTATCATAAAGCATTCTGGCTGAGAAGAAACCTTTTGTGCATTTTATGCGGTTTACTATACTTGATTTTTCCTCTCGATATAGACGCATGGCCGAGATGTGGCTTGGTTTTGTAAATACTTCAAAATTTTAATACGTCACAGCCTATTACAAAATGTAAGCTCTTAATTATGTTCATAACTCAGTTCAGTGAAAGTTGTCCATGGGACAGCTCCAGTAGGCGCTCTTTTATAATTGAAGCTAGCCGAGCGCGGCTAACACGACTGTTTGGACACGTGGACAAACACTCACGCATACTTAACGCACTCCGCCTAGGCAACACTGTGTATTTATTCAACTGAACTACGGAAGGAGAATAAAACAACCAAAAATACAATGATAACCCGGCAGTAACATTGCTTTCAGTAGCCACTCAATTTGCCACGTACTAAAATGTATATGCTTGTGTAAATGTATAATTAAAATGTATACCGCGGGATAACTTTTATTTTTTAATTTTATTTTCATATCTTCTATCTTCTATCTTCTAGATCTTTATTACATTACTTACAATTGCGCTTGCCAATCATTAAATCGACAAAACCTGCATGCCTCTCTTTCTATTTTTTAATAGAATGAGAAAACCACAAATACTCACTTAACGAGAATTGGCCCAAATCCTTCTACTTAATTATGATTATGAACTGAATCCGCTGATATGATACTAAAATGAACGGTATTCGACATAAAAGTTGACTTATGAATTGATTTACACGATTTAAACTACTTGATTAATTTCTGCAAGACAGGTATAAAACCATCAGTCGAATGGTGTCTACACCAATATCTATATTTATGAAAACCGAAATGGCCTTTCAAAAGGCCTTTAGCGGCCTGTCGACCTAGTACTTCAAAGGTACAATATAACAAAATTTAGTTGAAACTTAATTAGAATTATTAAATAATTAAATAAATAACGTTTCCCACTCATAGCCTCACAGTAGGGCAGATGTACCCTGTGTCGTGGGTACCATGGACACACACAATGACAGCAACACAAACACCCAGACTGAGAACAAAATTTTTAACTCATCGTTCAAATTTCTCTTTTGCCGGGAATCGAACCCCGGACCCTCGATTGGCAGTCCGGCATGGTAAGCATTGCGCCACGCAGTTCATCAATATATTGCCCATAGTATTTACGAATGTTTACTAGAACATTTCGCTGCTCCCAGCATATAACGCCTGAAACTAACGTCCCGTATTAACACCACACGTCCCACAGGACAATCACACGTTACTGAACTTGAAGAGAACTGTCAAATTATCGCTTATATTTATGCTTAATAAACACATCTCCAAATAGACTACACGTCGCACTAAACATCTGAAACTGCTGTGTGATTTATAACACACTAGCCTTCTGCCAGCGACTTCGCCCGCGTAGACCCGTTTTATAGGTTCTCGTAGGATAAAAACCACCCTATGTTCTTTCCCAAGGTCCACTCTATCTGTGTTCCAAAATTCATTAAAATTGGTTCAGTAGTTTAAGCGGGAAAGCGTAGCAGACAGAGTTATTTTCGAATTTATAATATTAGTATAGACTAGTGATCCGACGCGGCTTCGCTCGGTTAATTTGCATAATAAAATAGTTTTTATCCCGAAAAATAGACTATTCCCATAGTAGATTCTAGATTCCACTCTGTCTGTGTACCAAATTTCATTAAAATTAGTTGTGTATATTTAGGTTAGGTTATTTGAGTAAGTAAAATATGTGTCTGTGATATTTTCAAAACAAACACACAGAGAAAGACAGAGAGAGTTATTTTCGAATTTATAATATAAGTATGAAATTGTTCTAACTGACACAAAATCACGTGGTAATAAGGCGCCTACTACAGGACAATCTCGCGTTATTGAACATGAAACTACTTACCTTCAAGCAAGCTTCACGTTGATTTGCACTAAACATCTGAAACTGACCTGTAGTACATTGTCCTCGGCGTTACATTATCGCGTGTTAATAAAGCACGTCCCATGGGACAATCTCACGTTATTAAACACGAAGTGTGCTGTCAAATTGCGTTGTAAACTAGATGACATTCGAGCTCAATGCTTCTATTTATGCCTACAAAACACTACGTCAGAGAGGGCTTCACGTTGATTCACCCTCAACATCTGAAACTGACGTGTAGATCATTGTCCTACATGTCACTACATCGCGTGTTAATAACATTCGACCCATGGGACTATCTTGGGTTACTGAACACTGAGTTCGCTGTCAAAATGTCATGTAAAAATTTGACGGACGTTAAGTGACATATAGGCTGAAAGATACAATAATATGATTGCTTCAATGCAGATTGCAGCTGCTGTTTTTCCTGCTTAATTCACGGAAAAGTTATAAAACGCCTAACAAGGTTAAGATTATTTTTGTAAAAATATTTCTCAGAAATAAATACTCTTTCTCCATTCAATTCAATCATCTGATCAGTACTTTCGTACAATATCGAAAGACATTATCTTTTCTCACTCACTCACACTCACTAATTTCTTCCCAGAACTATGTTTGTAGGCTACCTGTGTACGGCGTGGATATTAACGTGGGCACGTGTTCCAATAACGCACCGTATGGGACAATCGCCGGCAGGCGTTATTGAGCGCAGATGGGCGTTGTAGTTTCCTAACTTTGTGTGATTTGGAGCAATTATATCCGGGATGTTGGATTGGAGTTATTGTTTTCATTCAATATTGAAGTTATAATATAGTGGAAAAAGTTAAAAAACATGGACAAAGACTATTATTTGCCCGAATATGGGTGTTTGTAAAAGTTGTTGTTCATACACGACCGCTATATTTACTTTTATGAGCTATGCAAATTTTACAAAAGAACAAAAATGAACTATATAACCGGTAAATTTTCTGCCGAGCTCGGGTAGTTTTGAATAAGGTTTCGCATGAGAAAGTAACTCGTTCAGATCCGAAATGGATGAATAGGTAACAATTTATTACGGTAAAATGAAAATCAATTGTAACCATTTGCATGAAATGAAAAAAATCACATACGAATGAAAATTTTCTCAAAATATGTACATGTACAAACCGAGCTCAAAATCTTTGTATTTCTTTCGAACCGAACGATTTCAACAATTAGAGTTAAATATTTGTAAGTTGAAACTTTGTTGTTAACAGTGATGAGCGCGCAAGCATTCCATGAATCTATAAACTATTACCATTCTCAACACAGTATCGATTGCACATTACCTGCAATCGCCCCACGGTGTAACGCTGTAATGCCGCCATCAGTAATAGTTCCGCGCGTTCCGGGATTGGAACATGTAATGTTTTTATATTGTTGTTGTTAATATTTCCACGTACGTTTGATTATTTTGGTTCTCTTCGGCGTTAAATATGGTTATTTTAAACGTGTTTCAATAATAATGTACGTTTTACTGTAACAATTTTCAGCAATAGCCAAGATAAGATAACAGACTACCATAAAAATTCCTTACATCCCGCGCCCAAATTTCTGCGCTTTTTTGACTGAATAAAAATTGTTTTGTACATCTTACGTATGTTATGACAAAACTTTCAAATTACTATTGTTAATGAACATAATCGTAATATTTCCGTCACCGTGTTTGACTGAGAGAGATGCGAAGTTATTCAAAAGTCGAAGTATCTCAATCTGTTGTTGAAACCAAGATTGCTGTAATAATAAGTTAAAATATACATATTCCTGTGAAGGCTTCGCTTGCATGACACCGCTACTAATTGCACCGTGACTGATGTGATTGTGTTATTGATGAACAAAATAAATTATAATGGTTTTATGTCTTGAGAATTAAATTAGCAATAATTGGCTGCAACCCTTTTTGCGTCCCACTGCTGGGCACGGGACTCTTCCCCTTATTGTGGAGGTCTGGAGCTTACTCCACCACGCTGCTCCAATGCGGGTTGGTGGAAATGCGGGTTAGTGGCCAACCCGCCGTCGGATGTTTTCAAACCGCCCATAAGGCCTCCGACAAGGTTTGAAGGGGTGCCCTCCAAAGCACGGAAACACACATGAAATTATTTGCCACTAGCGGTCACCCATCTCACACCCAACCGCACCCGTTTGGCACAGCTGCATAGATCGCTTGTGTTCTACGCTAGCCGCCAGGCCATGTGCGCTTCATTGCTTGCTGAAAAATAAGCTTCAAATTAGCAATAATTAGTAGCTTATTTTTCAGTCTATTTGACAGTTGGTTGCGTCGGTTACTTAAAGTTTAAGCGCCCTGTAAAAAAATAAAACTATCGGCGTTGCTTAAATCTGGAACAATAAATTCATAATTCAAAATTAAATAAATAAATTCAAAATTACATAATTAGTATTTAAAAACTATGCATCATATTACATACGTTTACGTTAAAAAACACAGTGACGGTACAAGTTTCATCCCTGAAATTCGTGTCTTCCTATATCCGATCAGCAGAAAATTCTTCCAATTCTCTGTGTAATTGCAGAACAACCACCATTTTTAATTTCATTTTTTTAATTTTATTTAGATACATACTAATATTGTAAATTAATGACGACAATGCAAACTTGATATATTTCTATCATAAAATTGACGACCCGTGTGACGCAATGGTTACCATGCTGGACTGTCAATCGAAGGGGCCCGGGTTCGATTCCCGGCGAAACTGAAATTTGAATGTTGAGTTTATTACTGTTCTCGGTCTGGGTGTTTTTGTTTCTGTCTTTGTATGTGTCCATGGTACCCACGACACATTTTATATACCCTACTGTGGGGCTATGAATGTGGAAACTTTATAAAAGTAATAAAATATTTATCTAATGACATTATTTTTTGTTGCAGGTAAAATGAGTTCAGCTTCTATGGCGTTCCTACTTTTTACATTATATCTGTGTAAGTACCTGCTGTGAATGGCCACTACCTAATTATTATTGTTAAGTAATTCAACAATATAAACTCATGTTAGCCGCGATGACCGTGTGGTAAAGACCGCTGTCTCCGACACGGAGATACCGAGTTCAAACTTCGGAACCTTTGACAAAGAAATTGGTTAAGTGCGTATATCCACGGTGAGGTAAAAGAAATACTGTGATACTCGTATTTAATTAATTACGACATTTTCCATCACTCATACCTAAATCATAATTGCTTTAAAGCATGACGTCCACCTATCCGGATTTGGCCAGTGTAGTGAACTATGGCATACATATATCCCTCTCATTTTTAAAGAGAAGACCTATACCCATCAGTGGACCATGAAACGTAAAAACAGAGAAAACAGTTTAATAGAAACATTTTATTAGATCGTGTAATAAGCACGTTCTATTAACCAGAATGGTAATAACTAAAACGACATTGAAGATAATAATACATATTATGTTACCGCAGTCAGTCGTAAACTAATTGTCACCATATAAATAAGGCAGTGGCCAAAGGTAACAAAAGCCAAAGGTAAATCTAAGTGTCGGATTCGTATTTTCAAATTAAAACATACAAGCAATTATTGTACAGGAAGCTTCTCCATTTCGTTCATTTAAGATGAATAATTTATTATCAATAGCATAATGATCTTTTTTACTGTTTTGAAAATGCATGAAATTAAAATATTGTACGAGCTTGTAAAAATGTTTATAAAAATATAAGTTTAGGTGGCTGAACTAATAAGTTATATTTTAACACAATAGTGTTTCGGTGAGAAGGTGCGGGCCTGACTTAGATAATATTCCGGTTTGCTATATAGTCATAGACTGGAGCCACGTAGCCTGTATGCTTGCATTGTACTACATTTAAATAAATAAATAACTTTAAGATCAGATAGACACTTTCTGTATGCAGAATTCCGGTAACATGTGACCGCAGCCTAATGTTGTGACGTATGGGCTCTAACTGTCCGACTATTTACTTTAACGGCCCATTCTCTCGGAATTAGTCGGGACTGTTATTTATGCTCCAGTGCATTTCTTCGTTTGCCCCAAATAAAGTTTCACGACGGTACTTTTTAGGACCGAAAGGCTCACACCAAATGACTCTTATTTCCTTTTGCACATCACAACTAAATAAATGCGAAAAATATTCTATTTTTTTCTGCTACATGGAAAGGCATATTTTTTTATGAAAGATAACTTTAAAATTTTAGCCATTCTTCACAAAACATTGACATTTTAAGTCAAAAATGCGATTTTATTGTATTTTATTCATTGCTATTTTCATTTCTCTATTTTATATAACGTGTACCTTCTATCCAAATTAAGTTATCCTTCTTAAACCGACGAGTTCAAAATTTTTACATTTCTTTAAGCGAGTTTGACGTATGTTAGGATCTAATACAAGCTGCAATTCCAATATTTACTTTATCTTGAGCCTTAAAATCATCCAAAAATCAATTGTTTCGCTTTTCACTTGAAAAAAATATTTAAAAAGTAACAACGCAGATTTACAACATAAATAATCTGGCTAAGTGCGACTTTTCATATAAAGAAATTTTAACTCAATAATATTTTTTGTCAAATTCATATGCAACTTTTACTTGCGTTGACTATAAAGGAATAATACTTGGACGACCGAGCGTTGCTCGGATACAAATAATAATTGGTTTTCTTGGTTTAATCAAAAGAAAACATTCATTGGTTTATGGTTACTTAACAACGCCATCTGAAATAGCTCCTAAATTAGGACAATTTTTATTTCAATTAGGAGTCCTAATTGCCTACGTAACTATTCGGTAAAGAAAGCGTTAAGTCGACTTAACGAAATTCTTATAGAGCTCTTTCAAATCGACATTGTCATTTGTTTGACGGCGTTCTACCTAAGCAAGGAACTTTTTGTATTGTGGTTCTACGCTACAATATTATCACTACTCTTCAATAGATATCAGGAAGAGGCATATTTTTCAGTTTATATCTAAGTTGATTATCGCTGAAAATACGGATAAACCGACAATTTCTAAAAGTGAAACCTAACCAATTTCTAAACCTAGCTTGTTCGATCTATCACCCTCGAAACCCCCTGGGGTTCATGAAAATCACTGGAGCCGTTTCCGAGATTCAGATTATATATATAGGTAGGTATATACAATAATTGCTCGCTTAAAGTTATTAGATAGGCTGTAAGAGTTTATTTTCACTTAATACGTTCAAATAATTTACAGCAACTTACATGAAAAAAAATGATTTTGACAACCTGATATACGGATAGACAGACATGCAGATAGACTTACAATAATCATCCTATAAGTTTTTTTACTTTGGGGTGTAAAATCGCCCATCGTCAGCAACACTTGCGAGCCTGAGTGCGGGAAATATATTTAACAGTGATTTCCTGCAAGGGGTCCACTATGGAGACGCGATCAAAGCGAGTGATCGCAAATTATTTGATGTCGCGTCCTTTTGATGTTCATTGAAACAATGTATTCAACAATTTTAATAGATAGCGGTCGTCAATAGTGAGGCAATCAGAGGTTTAAGGATTACAGGTTTAAACTATGGTCCCTACAAGTAGTCTTTAAAAAGAGATATTTTATGCTTAATAGGGTTTTGTGGCTCAATTTCCATTAAAAAGAATCGTCAAAAACTAGTGTTGTAAAAAAGCAAGAATCGTAGCAACCGTAGACGAGCTTCGCGTAGCAAGTAGCAATACGTAGCTGCGTAGCGATTCTGCAGAAAACTTCCGGTGAAACATGTTGTTAGATTTTTTCGAAAAATAAAAACGTAAACATTAATTTATATTAGTCTAAATATTTCGATGGAACCAATTCTTTAATGTGAAAAGGTGCTATAGAACAATGTATTTACCAACTAATAACCTCGTAAATTATTATTTCATTTTAAAGCGTCTCCCATCCTGTCAGGTGAGCATGGTTGGGGAAACATACTGTAAAAGTTTCTACCAAAGCGCATATTGAACGCGCGACCTTACGAACGTTACACTATATCAGTTCTAAAAAATTATCCACGGCAACAAGTATGCTTTTACAATGATTTCCCGTGGAGGGCCCACTGGGAGCGCGACCAAAGCGAGTGCTCACAATTTGTTTGATGTAGCGTCATTTTGATGTCCATTGTGACTTAACTTACGATAGCCATCGCTAATCAAGTAGGGTAGGTAGCCCAAGAGGGGATTTTCGGATTTACTCGAGAACGTCAGATTAAGATATTAATACATATTAAGATATGATATACACCTTGCATTGCTGCCAACTGCGCATTGCCACGATTAAAAAACCCTTCTATATAGGTACAGTGTTTTTTATTATCTTACTTCCGGGTGTCAAAATGGTCAGATTAGAATACTCCGTTACCGCTGAACCATGACTTTTAAATAATAAAAATTCGAACTCTCCCGAGATAGCCAAAATTTTATTTTCTTTTTAATTCGTACACGTATACATTTATACTAAAATCATCAGATTACTGAAATATAACTTACCATGCATTTAATTTATTCTACTATTGATTATTGAATAATAACATTTATTTTTGTAAAATTTGTAAAACCTATAGGCGCTCTTCTCACCTGTTAAACGGAAAACGTCATATAATCTTTTAATCTTCCTACCACCCAACCTTTAAAATGCACAAGGTCCTCCTGACGCTCCAGTAAATCCACAATTAGCCTCGTGGTCTCCCTACGTAATACGAGGTTAAATATAATATTGTTGCGATTGCAAATTCGACAGGGGCTGTATTCAAGAAGCCCGAAAACTCAAGAAGTTTCGGACATGGGAGTACTGCTATGTAGGCGCTCAGGTGTCATTCTTCCGAGTAGTAAAGTTTCGAGTAGCAATTCGTAGCAGTACAAATAGACATGTTTAATTATTTTTTCTAGACACCTGTCTAGAAAAAAAAATATTGATTTTTAAAACAAATAATTTGTATATTTTACGATGCAAAAAAATTTGAATTGTAGAAAATGATTGTATTATAGCGTAGTCAGCTTTAGTTGGCTGTAGTAGAGTAAATTTTTCGTGATATTGTCACATGATACAAAATTGTTCACGCAACAACTTGTATCCTTGTTGCAAGAGAAAAATATGTTCTGCGTAAATTTTTATTTTTATATTATTATCATTCTCATCCTTTCAAAGGGCCTGAAAACCCGATGATTTTAATAGAGAGGATTATCTGTATAAACATAAAACTCAGTACATTCATTCATGTAAATATTCATGAGATTCATGTAAAAACCTTTATTTTGCTACAACGTTATATAATGGTTTATTTAACTTATGTTAGGTTACTAACCTATTTATAACGTAATCTACAAAACTTCTTTCATGATTGCCTACAGTTGTTGTTAAGCCGTGAAAATTCAATATCAAAGACTGTTAATGGCAGTTCGTCCGTCGTAAACATCAAATATTAAAGGCGTCTATTCACACGTAACCTATTGAGTTCATTCAAAGCCTCCTTTCCACATTCTTAAGTCTGCTACACACGTAAAGATAAATAGAGATATATCTGTACAGATCTGTTTGCGCACATGTGTATGGTAAATCGTTGCAGATTAACGTTCATCGCCGGCCAAATTGTAACTTATTTTCATTTGATTAATCGTTGTCAATTGCGTTTGCACAGTTTTATAGTTTCGGGTGGTTGGCGGTCATGATCAATCAATTCGGCAGTTCGCTCCCACAGAGAACATCTGTAAATACCAAAACAGAGACCAATTTTGGTCGCCTAAACGGGAGTCGGAGCAGCGATAGTCGAGTGGTTAGAAACCTCGGTCTTCGACGCGAACGGCGCGCACCTCTGACAAAGAAATTTGTAATGTGCGCATTTATCGCTGCTCCACGGTGATGGAAAATATCATGATATTTAGTTGATTACGATGTTCTCTATCGCCGTGCATGCCTGAGAGAAATTCAAAACTTCTCAAAAAAGCATGACGTCCGCCAGTCCGCACTTGGCCAGCGTGGTGGACTATAGCCTAAATACCTCTCACTTATAAGAGGAGACCAGTGCCCAGCAGTGGGTCATAAGAAAGGTTGAAAAAAAAACGGGAGTTAATTCAGTGCAGTCATCTCTATTTTCTCATAAAAACTGATACAAGGTACAATCTACGATGTAGTGACTTTCCGCAACGCATCAAGACATGGAGCCACGAGTTTTCTGTAGGTTTCGTAGCTCTTGTCGATATAAATAGGTCTCTTTGACTTTTCAACAAACCAGTTATAACTAAAACATACTAAACAGTAGAGTCCTATCTCACAAAATAACATAGACATCAAATATTTAGGAAAATTAAGTCCTGGCTCAAATCACATTTATTGCAGCCGCGTTTTTCGAAAAAGGCAAGGTCAAATTAACAAATCGCGCACTATAAAAGCAAATTACTGAAATAACTTTACAAAACTTTGAAATAATTTCAAAACAAAACAATTTTTTACTATACACAGGTCACGCACGTCAGACACTGCTGACTGATGAGAGATTGACAGACTTTTCAATGTACCTTCGTTTATTTTGTCGGTTTATTAGAGACGTTTTACCAAGATTTATGTATCAGGTTCGTACCGCTTATTCGCTCCGAACCCCGCTTGTGTTCGCACGTGCCTATTACACAAAACGCGCTCTAAGCAATAATATGTCGATGTTTCAGTTTTAAGTTTGCTTCTTCATTGATCCTTATTTATTATTCTTAATTATTTGTTATTCATATTTACTATGCTAGTCCTGTAGAACAAATCAACTCATTTAATAAGTTGGTATGTGAAAATAACTTCTGTTTTCTAAGTCTATACACCTACATATTTTCATAATAAGACCCAACAATTCAAGTGCATCATCATCATTTTCCATCGTGGGTGACATGTTTATTACGCGAACTTCTGCGAAGATGAGGATCGACGCATATCGGTGGCGTATGGAGACACTAGGGGCATTCGATTTAATTGCACAGTCCGAAATCTTTGCGCGTATCGTTGCGTGTGTAGCAGCCATTAGATAGTTCTACGATAAAATGGCAGATTAGTCTGAAGGCTCGCGTAAACATGTCTGGACTTGCGTATAGCCTTGCTTTAGCCTTTTTTAAAGTGTAAGGTCCATTTTGTTTACGCTTACACAGACATTTTGTAAACTTTTGAGCGCTGCTCTGAACAAATCGATTTTGTTTTATAAAAAAACATCCTACCAGATACCTACTAGTACATAAAACAATTCTGCACTGTAAGGTAAACAACACGTGTAACAAAACGATTTAAAACGATTTCACTATAGCAAAAATTGTTTTAAACGTAAAATAGCTTTATTACTTTGTTATAATTAAGGTGTTGATAAGAATAAGAATAATTTATTTGCGAAATAAGATACATGGTGCTATAACGTTAATTCCATATCCTTTTTAGTAAGAATTTTACAGTGGAGCGCGTTGTAATCTTTACTTCCTACGATAAATTAAAACCATGATAAAACTTACGAGACTATAAAAGACCTACTTGTTCTGAACTTTACACGAAAGCAACAATTATTATTATTAATAAGCCTTAAGATTTCAGGTCATTTACAGAATTTATAAATAAATTAATAATAAATAACGCTTCACACTCATGAGGAATGTAGATATACCTTGTATTGTGGGTGCCATAGACTGGGTGTCACAACACAAAAACACAACCTAGACTGAGAACAGAAATAAACTCATCATTCAAATTTCTGCTTCGTCGGGAATCGAACCCGGGGCCCTCCGACCGGCAGTCCGGCATGGTAACATTTATTCCACGCGGGTCGTCATTTTACAGAATTTAGACAGGTAAAAGTAAATTTCAGACTGGTTTCTTAATGAAGACACTATAGAAATTTAAAAGAATTGGAATAAAAATCAAGCATATCACAAAATGGGTCATTTATATGTTAATATCGCGATAAATGTTGTTATAGCGATAAATTAAAATTATTCCACGTCTCCAAGTTATTCAATTATACCGAATTTTACTGACATCTAAAAGGTGGAGGTAGTGTTCGGCTGACTCGTATATAAAAAGAAAACCTTCCAAATACTTAACAAAGCCCACAAATGCCTTCAAAGCCATTCGAAGCTATATTGAAACAAAAAAATTACCTATTTCATAAGTATCTCGCGAAGCATCTGCTGTTTGACCTACATACGGGAGCATAACTCTCGAATAAACGCGAACAAAACGACCGCTTCCCCGCAATTGCGTCACAATAACGCTTAAATCTGGCGAGAACTTGCCGCTCTCGATATAAAAACTATCGTACACGAATTTCACTCGTCTAGTACTTCTAAACCTGGTTACGCGTTTTATAAGAATTTATGCTTGAGTTTTTAAGAGAACTTGAAAGAGCTTAGCAAAGTCTTGTTTTGATGCGGTTATTTTTCTATACATATAGGTAGGTTAATATCATGGTTTTTCAGATTGCCTGGATTGTTACCGAACTAATCAAGTAGATATCAATAACTTTTCTAGGATATCTGACTGACTTGGCTTACTATTTTCAGGCGTTTCACTGAGTATCAACGAAACGAGCAATAAAAAAGTAATCTTGCGAAGTTTTACAGAATAAAGATTTGTACAAGTACTGTACAACTTACGTTATTAAATAGATTCAGGTAAGAAAATGATTTTAATTACATTAAAGACAAAACAAGATTTAAAGATAAAGATTATTTATTTGCATTGAATAAGTAGTAGGTACAAACAGTAGGTGTTACAACAATATTTTGGATGTACTTATTCAGCCAAATTAGCATGCAAATTTAACATTTTTTTTTCAATAAATTACAATTGATTATTAACATAAATTATTACATTTTCATTATTATTATTATTATTATTATATATGTATATACAATTACATTAATTAACATTTATAAACTTATGAAAGTCATTATTAAAATATTCATTGATGTCATATATAGTTAACGGTATTAATAAATTTTTTAAGTATATTTTGAATTTATTTACAGGTAATGTTTTAATTGTATTAGGTAATTTATTATAAATCTTTATGCACATGCCATATGCGTTTCGATGGAGTAGGGTAGTTCGAGGAGCCTTCTCTAAAACCAGTCTTTGGACATTTCTAGTGTTTCTGGAGTACACTTGTTGCAGAACATTGTCATAAACAAGTTTTTATGTTTTTTAACGAACACACAAGCTTCAATTATATAGATTGCTGTTAACGTTAATAGTCTTAAATTTTTAAATATAGGTTTACATGACTCAGAGGGTGCTGCTCCTTTTAGAGCACGAATACACTTTTTCTGTGCTATAAATAATCTTTTCGTATAAGTCGAGGAACCCCACAAAAGTATACCGTATCTTAAGACCGATTCCACATACCCATAATATGCCATCACCGCTGTGCCTTGTGAGGCCGTTTGCCGCAGTCTTGATAGTACGTACCTAAACCTATTCAATTTGTCACAGATTTTTTCAATATGACTTTCCCAAGATAAATATGAGTCTATATTTATGCCTAAAAAAGTTGTATTATCTACTTCTTTCAGTTCTTGCCCATTGTAATTTATATTAAGTGCCAAATTAGGTTTATTTTTTGTTTTAAATTGAATGAAATTGGTTTTTGATATGTTAATTTTCAAATTATT
Source organism: Pyrgus malvae (assembly GCA_911387765.1). Taxonomy (NCBI): domain Eukaryota; kingdom Metazoa; phylum Arthropoda; class Insecta; order Lepidoptera; family Hesperiidae; genus Pyrgus; species Pyrgus malvae. Next base: position 25,751,775 of record OU426959.1, read on the forward strand.
ACATGTCAACCAATTCATTATAGAGTCAATAGTTATATTAATGTCATGTTCAAATTTATGTATGTCAGTAGTTTTATTACAAGTCAAAATCAATGATACATCATCGGCAAATAGAATACTTCGATGCGGAGTTACATTTGGCAAGTCATTAATGTAGAGTAAGAAAAGGAGGGGTCCAAGAACACTTCCTTGCGGTACGCCAGACTGATTATTTTCATATGTTGATCTGTATTTCAAGACCTCTTTACGATTGTTTACACTAGCTATTTCTACACACTGCTTTCTATCTGTTATATAAGATCTAATCCAGCCAAGCGCAGTTCCTCTAATTCCATGTATGTCTAGTTTGTCAATTAGAGTTGTATGAGAAACAAAGTCAAAAGCCTTAGTCATATCGAGAAAGAGCACGATAACATTATTCTTCTTGTCAAGATTTTCTATAACTTCAGTTGTTAAAGAAAACCCAGCTAGTGTTGTCGATTTATTCTTTTGGAAGCCGTATTGATCAGGTTGAATCACTTTATACTTGGTCCAAAAGTTAATAATCCTAGTGTGCATACATTTTTCAAACACTTTTGATAAGATTGGTATTAGAGTTACAGGTCTATAGTTATCGATTAATGTTTTATCCCCTTTTTTATACATTGGCTTTACAACAGACCGTTTAAGACTATTTGGGTAGGATCCCGTTTCGAATGAAAGATTTATTAAATATACTAAAACCGGAGTGAGCTCATGTATACATTTTTTAAGAACTCTTGTCGATATTTCATCATATCCGACTGCATCAGAGTTATTTAGGGTTTTAATTATAGTTCTTATTTCCACTTCTGTGCAGGGACTAAGAAATATTGATGATGGGATCGGGTTTAATAGTTTTGCATTCTGTTGACAATTTGTCGACCCCCTATTTACTTGTGTAAGGTTGACAAAATGATTATTAAAAGCGGTCGCAATCGAAGTAGGATCTTTTATTATTTTATTGTTATGACATAGGGACTCAATCTGGGTAGTTTGGACGGTACTAGTTTCTCCTTTTATGATGTTCCATGATGATTTGCATACATTTTTACTTTTAGCTATATATTTCTGGTTCATATGTATTTTCGCAGAATATATACAATTTTTCAAAATTTTACTGTAGTTTTGATATTTTATTTTATTTTTTATTAATTTATTTTTATAATATTTAATTATAAAGAAAGATTTAATTATAAAGAATTATAAGACTTACACAAAATGAAATTATCAACTGACTACTAATCATTTTTTTTTCAGGATGATTGACTATTTAGGTATGAGCGAGTATTCGTTGAAGTGACCGCGATTTAAAGTTTTTACGTGACTATCTATCGGTCTCGTATTCTGGTGTCGTGTTTTTTGTCAGTGTGCATCCATCTCTTAGGTGCCAGTGACCTAGGTCACCAAGACAAAAAATCACATTAGGCCTGTGTCGTCAATCCCTTTTAGTTTTAAGTGAGATACTTTTTTTGATTACTCGTTTTTATTGATGGAATAATACTGGTAGTTTCAGCTGCATTCAGATCACTTTTAAACGGTTTGTTCCTTTCAGAACTATTGTAGACAGAAACTGAGATGCTGCAATGTTTGAAATGTCTGTAACAAAATCTTTCTAAAGTCCCGCGAGCAATGGAGTCCAGTCCAACATTTCTCGTCTTTTTACTCTGTGAAGAATACCTTCACACCTTTAAAAGACAATGATAAAAATGTTTGCATAGTGTTAGTTCGAGAGCTAATTAGAGCTCCAATATTTTGTTATATCACTATTATAATTTTAAATGCGGTTTTAATATAATTTCTACAATTAGATATTTTATTTTCGTGGTTCAAATGCCTATAACTGCATAGCGTAGTCAAGTGGCGCTTTGCAGGTTGTGGAGCTTCTTCAAAACTAATCTCTGTTTCGGAAACTAGCTGTTTGCTTTGTGGAACATTCAGATGATTTAGTTTACATTCCTTTCGGCCAAATTCAGTTACGAGTAAAGATATTAAAATAAAATAAAATTAGAACAGCAAACTTTATAGAATACGAGTAGAATGATCTTTATAACAAATCTCTGCTATGCACATTAGAAACTGCGGCACAGTGTATTATAATTTTTGAAAATTTTGTTAATAAGGAGATAAGGACTATTTTTTTCAACCTTATTTATATCCCACTGCTGGGCACAGGTCTCCTCTCACAACGAATTAAGCAGGCCACGCTGGCCAACTGCAGATTGGTAAACGATAAAGGATACTTAAGGATTATTCATCTTACCTTCAGGATTTAGAGCAAAGTTAAGGGGATTAAAATGATTAGAAAAAATTTCATTCACACGGATGAACTTGAAAATTTTGCAATATTACAGCCTATGCTTTAACGCTGTTTAAACGTTTTAATAATATTGACAATTAGAAGCAAACATAAAAACTAAAAATAAAAAAATCTTGATATCAAAGTTAGTAAATCTATTTAATACATTTAAAGGAGCAATTCTTGTATATACCTAAATATATTTTTTGAATCTCGGAAACGGCTCAAACGACATTGATGAAATTCAGTACCTTGGTTTCGGGGTTTGTAAACTGATCCAGTTAGGTTTTATTTCTAGAAATTTTAAGCCATTTAAAATGTTTTTATCAATAATCAAATTAAATACAAACTGAAAAAAATACATGCAGCCGAATACAGTACCTCCTCCTTTTAGAAGTCGGTAAAAAATACGACTCTTCCATTGGAGAGTATTAATAATAATGTGGCGGAGAACGTCAAATGCCATACGCCAATGCGACGTTCAAAGAAATGACAATGGCGATTTGAAAGAGCTCTATAAAATTTCGTTCATTGAATTAAAGCTTCCTTTGCTGAATGGTTACGTGGGCTAGTTGCGGAACTAGAGAACTGGGTTCAAACCTCAACCAAAACCATATAGGGTTTATTTATTTTTTTGTGAAAATATTTTTAAGCAAGTAAGTATTTTGTTTGAAACTAAGCTCAAGAAAATAATTCGTTTTTATCCGAGCAACGCTCGGTCGTCCAGGTACTGAATAATACAATAAAATGACAAAGTATTGCGCTTCCAAGCAATTCTGAATACTTTAAACAAGTCACACTCCGCTGACGTCGTTAAAACAATTTCTTCTCGAGTGAAGACTGCAAAAACAATAGCATCGACTCTTTTCGCGAGTTCTCGAAACAACTGAAGAGCTCTACGTTGCCGGATCGCCCGTAATCTGCAAGAGAATTAAGAAAATCCGGACAAGCTTGAATCGGACTCGCCTACTGAGGGCTCTGTACAAATAATTAATATAAAAAAACGGCAAATTGTTTGTAAAGTAGGTTTACGATCGAGATGTTTACGTGATAACGTCCGCACGAGAAAATCTCCATTCGTTTGTATGCCGCTAGAGTGAGAGAGACGGAAGATCGGTCCACTCACTCGAACGCTATGCCAGCCTCCGCTCGTGAGGATTCCGCGTGACAAGTTTCACGGAATGACTGGCAGCGCTCGAGATGAGACGGGAGATCGGTCCGTCTCTCTCTCGATATACCTGCGATCGCGCTCGTGAGGTTTTGGTGTGACACAAGTTTCTGAACATGTCACCCGACTAAAACGATTTTAAAGACGTTATCACGTCAATAAAAAAAATACTTGATAGTAATACATTATCCTTCTTAAAATTTGGTTGAAATATGCACATCATACCTTTTTATATTATAATGCTACCTTACTTGATCTACTAATCTGATCTAATTTTAAATTTGGGAATTTTTCACATTTATTTGTCCCTTGCTTGCATTATAATACGATGTTACCTGACAAATTTCATAGTTTTTGAACAACGAAAATCAATTTATATTATCAATTTTTTCCCATTGAGAGTATCAAAAGATTTATTGTACCATAAATAGCGGTGGCTTTATCTACGTTAATTTAGAAGTATTGATTGCACAGCTTTAAGAGACTAGGACCCGAGTATACGGTTTTAGAATTAAAACTCGATAACTCAGTGCGTTCTCGCAGTTAAGATTATTTACAAACAGACAGATAAAAAGTGATCCTACAAGGGTTCTGTTTATTTTCTTTTGAGACACGGATCCCTAAAAGCACTCCAAGGAAGGAGAACTTTGGCCATTTCCCCTGAGTTCTTGTTAAGAACAGGTTAACAGATGTTAAGAACTTCCAACACAATAACTTTGGAATGGATTACGTGAATTGACAAGGCAATATAAAATGACGATTGATTTTAATTAGGGGTTATTATTTGACACGAGGACAGCGATGATTATACTGGATCATCGAATCATAAAAAATCTCGTGTTCCAATCGCACTTGTGCCGTATTATTTCATTTTTTTTTTGTATTTCTGATTATAATAGGTCGCTAAGCATATTTTATAACTTAGTAATTAGGGTATCGCTTGCTTATCTGTAGGATTTATTTGTAACTAAAGTGTAACGGAACGTAAGATGATTGAATGATGATGGAGTGATTGTAGTGACCGGGGATGAATGAACGGTGTATGAAAGGAATCACTAAGATGACGGAAGAAGTAAGAAGAGGTTACTGTGAAAAGTGCGAAGAAGGTGTGACTAGCCGTAAATATCTTTGGTAAAGATTTTTTTCTAATGCTGGTGAAACCACGGTCAGAGCTAGGCACTTTACCGTTTTATGTTTCTTCAAGTTTTGGAACTTTTGTTAAATTTTATATTCGGATGCGCTAACAGTGTTGTTAGTAATTTTAAAAATATCAAATGCTAACCTATTATTATATTTATTATATTTCCAACCCAAAGTGTTTGCATTCACTAAAAATGAGTTTTATATTCGTTATCTTATCGGTAAAATCCTTGTACAATATGCAAAATCATCAGGAACAATAATATTTAATTTGCATTCAGATTTTATTTGTAACAACCATCAAATGAATGAATTTATTTTTTAGAAAAATATCGAAAATTTTAATTATCATTCTTATCCGCCTTACGGTTGTAGTTAGAAGTTAGTAAAAACCTCTGAAACAACGGAAGTTCCCGTTTGTTTCCATTGTGAGTTCTTTGTTAACAGATATTTATGGAGTCTCGGTTATTAGTATGCAGGAAGAAATTAAAAACACTAACGGCCTGTGCTTTGGGTTAAAATTCCTATGCTTTCTTTCAGTAACATTAACTGTAATAATCGTATAATTATGAATGCAAATTTTTATGTGAATGTTTAATTTGAATATTAAACATTTTAAGAATTTTAATGTGGTTTTGGTATGGTAATATTTATGGTAGTTAAAAAGTCTGGGCAAGTAGGAGTCGGACTTGCGCATGAATCTATAAAAACGACAATAAGTAATTTGTATGGCAGCTCCACTTAAATAATTATTTTATTTTGTTTTTAGTATATTTAGTAATACCGACAACAGAAATGCATCATCTATAAAAAAATCAACTATCTAGCTATCACGCTACATGAGATACAGCCTGGTCACTGGTGGCAGTCGGAAAGACGGACGGACAGCGGAGTGTTAGTAACAGAATTCCGTTTGCACCATTTTGTACGTAACCCTAAAAAGTACTGTTTTAAATATGGTTGGTAAGGTATTCATGGGCTGCAGCATTCATTTAAAACATTTTTGTAATCAACCATGTATTTAACAAATGTATTCAGCAGACAAGCGTACAGGGCACGTTATGTTAAGCGGCCTCTACTGTGGGTGTAGATGTTATGGGCTTTGAATTCGGTATCTCCGTGTTACTTTAACATAAGGTCAAAATATTCTGTCAAATATGTGATACTAAGGCAAACTTATCAAACTCAACACAGTCGCTACAAGTAGTTGCCAACACCGACACAAGTTGAAGCTAACTATGTGGCGGCGACCGCGTAATGACGCAAGTTTCACCTGCCAGCCGGCTGCGTTATATTGCTTGCTGGTGTTCTGACCCTAACTCAGGTAATACATACTGAGGAAAATTTATCACAACCCTTTTCACTATCCACAGCTGAAATGTAAAATAGAAAATAATATACACACAGAGAGAGAAAAGTGTCGTGTGGCGAGAAATTGAAAAAGACACGTCATATTCTTATTTTTTCCAGTTTCTTGGTGTATTTTTGAGTTATATCGAATAAAGTTGATTGAATTTAGTTCGATATAGGTTAATTATAGTGCACGAGTATTGTGAAGTGAAATAACTGTGAAAAATCATGTTCTCCGCCAGCTACTGAGCCATGCGCGCTTTAAAAACTGTAAGTTTTATATATCGTTAATGTTCTTATTGTCACCATATTCAGACTACGGTTGTAAGTTGAAGTTACTCCCGGTCGAGTTGAAAAAATTACACAACATTCACGAAAGAAAAGTTTAGAAGCTCCTTCCTTTTGAGGTCGTTTAAAAACAGTTTGAAGTTGACAGTTTGGAAACTATTATAGAATCTATGCTAAAATGTTGTCACGACACTCGAGAGGCCGGTCGTTAAATATATTTAGGAGTTTAAACAGAATTTTAATACAGTGAAATATTCGTCCGGCGTTTATGAATAAAAAGTTCGTCGGCGCAACGCCTCTAAAATGTACAGTTTTAACTCGATTAAAATATATTTGCGAGCGCATAAAAGTGCGGCGTAAACTGTTGAGGCCTGTTCACACTTTGTGGTCAGTGGCTGGTTATATTGTTTTTCGCAAAATATATCGCTTAGTTGCACATAATTGATACTTTTTAAACCATTTTTTAAAAGGCCTTGTAGCAACAATAAATACACAAGAGCTGTGCTCCGAGGTTTGATACTTCCATATCATGTGGTTCATAGTCGTCATAGTTTATTATTTTTTTCTTTTGAAACAACTTCCTTAACAGGTTTTTTTCTCTGTATTTGGTTAATTCACAAAATGATCCCCGCATTTCCCATACAGACTTACATTATTCGTAATTAATTAATAGTTCAGAACAATAGCCCCATTCTCTGTGTCGTAGGAAACATAAAATTCACACAAGGACATGGACACAAATACCCCGACTATGAACAGAATATTTAAAAAACACAGTCGATTTTATACCTCGCTGATTACGTAGGACTTAGAAACAGCAGTCCGGTACCTATAGTAACCATTGTGCCTTACGGGTCATTATCAAATTTCTATTATATATTAAACATAATGAATATCGTATAGGTTTTGCGTTGCTAAGACGCGTATGCTCAGCATTAAATAACTTACTTATTTAAAAAAGGAAAGTCGCCTCTTAGTCCACTACTTATGGCTATGTAATTGTATGGTCAGTGTACACGCACCCTGCTGGAATTCATTGCAGTCCGCTGCTCGACTGGTGTCCTTTGTCCCCGGACGCGAATAGTTGGAATATTTAAAATTTCGCCGCAAATTGAATTAAATTGCGATGTGTGGTCGAATCGAAGCGCCATCGAAGCCTCAATAGGTAAACGCTAAACGAGTAGGCGTGTAAAAGTTATTTATGCAGATTGGGATCACATCGATGTTGGGTAACTTTTTTAACCAATTTCAAAAAAGGAAGTCATCAATTTGTTACGTATGTAAGTTGAACTATCGGAACTGATTTATTTTTTAATATTAATGGATTCCAGAAGTTTTTTTAAGCTACAGGTTAGATCCTTCAGCAGCTGTTACAAAAACTGTTACAGAGATATTAGTCAAGTGGTGTCCCATCTAAACCGCGACTGTTCCCGTTGTCTTAGCTACACAAATTGCTTGTGTTCTTCATCAGGTGTAGAACAATACATTTCTCCTTGTCCATAAAAAGCTATATGTAAGGCCAATGTAAGGTTTGGTCTTCGATCGTCGGGGTCACCAATGTAAGGGGGTGCCCTAGCTGGTTAGGGTTCCTTACTAATGTGGAGAGCGGAGTGAAACAACTGATGTAGGTAAGTCCGATATGTAGAAAGTGAACCGGAATGGAATGGAATTTATTTGAAAGCCAACTCCTATTTATATAAAAGCGATCAACAATCATTTACCAATCATAATACAAGAAATTAACAATAACCAATAAGATCACAAATATTATTACCAATAAAATTAAAATAAAATAAACGTTAATATAAATAATAATCAAATAACGCGAGGAAATCTAATTGGACGTTTTCGTCGCTGTACTCATTCCGCTGCTGTGAAGTCAGCCGTAGATGGGCTACATAAATATAAGGCCCGTGCGCGCCCGCGTAGTCATTCGGCGGCGGCAGCGGCGGGAAGCAGACGTCCTCCAGGCATCGTGTAGGAAGCAGCGGTCTCCAGGGTCGACGGTGGATGCACGGCGCTGGAGTATGATCGACGGCGGCGTGGTGGACGACGACGATTTGATGATCGAAGATTGATATGATTATGCAATCTTCATGTTTCATTCAACAAACGTCTCGATTAAATCTTCTCTGTACTGCGTCGCGGTCGGTGTGCTCCGTGATGTGGGTAGTTGCATAATTAAATTCCATGTCGGTATTTCTATTATATTTCTTGTCAGAGTACCCACTGCATAATCTTGTCAGAGCGAGAGGTCGTGAGAGCGAGAGCGGCGATGTAGTACCCACATAATGTTGTATTATCTTGCCTGAGCGAGAAGTCGTGAGAGCGAGAGCGGCGATGTAGTACCCACATAATGCTGGATCGTAATATTTTATCACGATAGTTGACGGTATCAATGTTGTTGCGCTTGCCGCTACAGGACTCCCCCCCTAGCGAAAGCGTACAGGAGGCTTGCTGGTGCGGCCATAGCGAGTGGTCTTCAAACACGAAGCTCGATGTTTAGATGAAGATGGTTGCTGGTTGCTCGCTGGTGAAGGTGCGGATGTCGCTTCGTTGCTCGGAGAATCCTCAGTAGTATTGTCATTGATGGTGTAGGCAGGCTTCAAGCGGTCCACAGATATAGTTGCTGATCTTCTATCTGGTAGTTGTAGTTTGAAGGTCTTCGCGTTTTTCTCTAGCACGTAGTAAGGTCCTTCGTATGTAGGTTGAAGAGGCTTCTTCACGCTGTCATCTCGTATGAAGACTTGTTCGCAGGTTTCTAAGTCCTTGTGAATAAATATCGGTTTCTTGTTTCCGTGTACAACGTCTTGTGTTGGTTTATTTTCGTTGATCGTAGCGCGTAGACGACTGACGTAATCCGAGTCCATTTCTTGAGATTGGGTTGAAGTTGAAGTGAAAAAGTCGCATGGTAAACGAATGTTGTAGCCGTATGTGAGCTCGGCGGCGCTCACACCTGTGTCGGTGCGTGATGCGGCTCGAAGTCCTAGTAGAACTGTGGGTAACTCGTCTGTCCAAGTAGTATGTCGAGATAGACAGGTTTTGAGTGCTGTCTTCATACTGCGGTGCCATCGTTCTATCATCCCGTTTGATTGTGGATGATACGGCGTCGTGCGAGTCCTCTTAATTCCCATCGTGTTGAGTAAGCTGGCGAATAATCTACTTTCGAAATTTCTTCCTTGGTCGGTCGTAATGATTTTTGGTGAACCAAAACGTGAAATCCAGTGGTTGTAGACAATCTTGGCGACAGATTCGGCGGATGTGTCTTCAGTAGGTATTGCTTCAGGCCAGCGCGTCGCTCTATCGATCATGGTAACTAGGTATCGATGTCCATCACTAGTGGTAGGCAGAGGTCCGACGATATCGATGTGTACATGTTCAAATCTCTCCGCTTGTGGAAATGAAGATACGTTGCTCGTAGTGTGTCGTTGTACTTTGCATCGTTGACATTGTATGCATTGCTTCGCCCACGTTCCGATGTCCTTGTTCATTGACGGCCAGAAAAATCTTTGATTGATTAATTTTCTGGTTGTCCGGATTCCTGGGTGACTGATATTGTGTACGGCGTCGAATGCGATTTTTCTAAATTCTTCAGGTAGATAAGGTCGAATGTTGCTTGTAGATACTTCGCAGTGGATCGGCTTGAGAGAGACAGGCATAGTAACTTCTTTGAAGGATAGGTTACTTTGTCTTCCTAACTGCTTGATTATATTTTTGTCCTTTTCTTGGGCTTCAGCTAACTTTTCGTAGTCCATTGAAGTTGGGCAGGCTATACTGTCGACAGGAATGCGGCTCAGAGCGTCGGCGACTATGTTGTCTTTCCCACTGATGTGACGTATGTCGGTCGTAAACTCACTTATAAAAATGAGTTGTCTTGCACGACGTGGTGTTTCCGATGCTGATGGTTGCTTCTTAAGAACGTAGGTAAGTGGTTTGTGGTCGGTGAAAATTATTAGATCTCTACCCTCAAACATTTTCCTGAAGTGTTTGATAGCCATGTAGATAGCTAGTAGCTCTCGGTCGAACGTACTGTAGTTGCGCTGGGCGTCGGAAAATTTCTTCGAAAAATATCCAAGTGGTTGCCATTGTTTGTTAACGTATTGTTGAAGAACTGCTCCTGCTGAAGTATCGGAAGCGTCGCTGAAGATTGCAATCGGTGCTTCATGAGACGGGTGTGAAAGTAAAGCTGCATTTTGAATTGCAACTTTGCATGCTTCAAATGCTTCTGTTGCTTGACTTGTCCAGTTGATAATTGATTTATCCTTTTTCTTGGAGTTGTGCAGGTAGGCGTGAAGTGGTGCTTGAATTTCAGCGGCTTTCGGTATGTGTTCTCTGTAGAAATTTATCATTCCAAGAAAACGCCTAAGCTCTTCTATCGTGTTTGGTTTGGCGTACTGCGTAATTGCTGTGACTTTTTCTGCAGGCGGTTTGATACCATCTCGGTTTACTGTGAATCCAAGAAACTTGACTTCTTCTTGACCAAATATGCATTTTGAAGGGTTGATTGTGATTCCATTGTCTTCTAATCTTCGTAGTACAGCTCGTAAATGTTCTTCATGGGTTTCCTTGTTTGGACTTGCAACCAATAAGTCATCGATGAATGCATATACGAAATCGAGTCCTTGTAGTACTTCGTGAATAAACCTTTGGAAGGTTTGTCCGGCGTTTTTCAGTCCTGGTGCCATTCTTGGAAATTCGAATAGTCCCATCGGTGTAATTATTGCTGTTTTTTCTATGTCTTCATCGCGAACTTTGATTTGTTGGTAGGCTCTGTTGAGATCAATCGTGGAGAAAATAGTCTTGTTGGACAACTGGAACGTGAAGTCTTTAATCCTTGGAATCGGGTAGCGGTCCGGTGTAGTGACTGCATTCAGTCTTCTGTAGTCTCCACATACTCGCAGATCACCATTCTTCTTAGGTACGATGTGTAGAGGTGATGACCATGGGCTTTTGCTTGGGCGGCATAATCCCTGCTCGATCATATTTTCGAATTCTTTTCGTACTAGTTCGTAGCGATGTGGTGCGATAGGACGTGCGCGGCAATGCAATGGCGGTCCAGATGTCTCGATGTAGTGTTCGACGTTGTGCTTTGGCGTAAGTTTCATTGAAGTAAGCCTTGTAGTTCCGGGAAATTCCGCTAGGATGTTGTGGTACGATTGTTGAACATCTATACTTCTTATTGTGGGTAGATTGGTTTCTCTGATGAACGACTGCGACGATAAGTTTGTTTTTCCATCGATGAGTCTTCTATTCTTGATATCGACGATTAGTTGATGGTGTTGAAGAAAATCTGCCCCGATTATTGGTTTGCTGACTCGTGCGACGATGAACCTCCATTTGAACGGTCGGCGTAAGTTTAAATCCAGTTCCATTGTTTTCTCTCCATAGGTCGGGATGACCGTATTGTTTGCAGCATAGAGTTGAAATTCCAGTGGCTTCAGTATTTGACCTTTTCTCGGTGGTAATACTGAAATATTGGCTCCGGTGTCGATCAAAAATGTTGTCCTTGTCTTCTTGTCAGTGACAAACAGGCGGTTGGACTTTTCACATACGCCAGGTTCCGCCGCAGCTAGCGTATTTGAAAGGTTTTCCGACTTCATATTTTCATTCTTGAATGAACACGGCGTTGTGCATCTTCTTGCTTCAGAACCAAAACGACGATGATAGTAGCATATGGATGATGGTGTTGTACTTCGTGCGCGATTTTTTGAGTTTCGACTTGCAGAGCGGTCTCGGCGAAAGAATGGTCTTCGATGGCTTCGGTCACGCTGGTAATATTGTTGATTGTTGCAGTGTGATGTTGTTGACTTGAGCGCGGCGATTTCTAGCGATAATCTGCGAATTTCTTCGACTAGGAATTGAGTGGGCAATGCACGTGACGAAGATCCATTGACAACTGATATCTCCGTGTTGGTGCTGTTCTCCATGACGCTGATGATGTAGAAATTTTCGCTGCTATTCTTCGGGCAGAGAGACGTTCCAGTAGCTCCGGACGAAGTGCAGTGTTCTTGAACAGCCTGGTCGGCCGCTCGGGGTCACCAATGTAAGGCCAATGTAAGGTTTGGTCTTCGATCGTCGGGGTCACCAATGTAAGGGGGTGCCCTAGCTGGTTAGGGTTCCTTACTAATGTGGAGAGCGGAGTGAAACAACTGATGTAGGTAAGTCCGATATGTAGAAAGTGAACCGGAATGGAATGGAATTTATTTGAAAGCCAACTCCTATTTATATTAAAGCGATCAACAATCATTTACCAATCATAATACAAGAAATTAACAATAACCAATAAGATCACAAATATTATTACCAATAAAATTAAAATAAAATAAACGTTAATATAAATAATAATCAAATAACGCGAGGAAATCTAATTGGACGTTTTCGTCGCTGTACTCATTCCGCTGCTGTGAAGTCAGCCGTAGATGGGCTACATAAATATAAGGCCCGTGCGCGCCCGCGTAGTCATTCGGCGGCGGCAGCGGCGGGAAGCAGACGTCCTCCAGGCATCGTGTAGGAAGCAGCGGTCTCCAGGGTCGACGGTGGATGCACGGCGCTGGAGTATGATCGACGGCGGCGTGGTGGACGACGACGATTTGATGATCGAAGATTGATATGATTATGCAATCTTCATGTTTCATTCAACAAACGTCTCGATTAAATCTTCTCTGTACTGCGTCGCGGTCGGTGTGCTCCGTGATGTGGGTAGTTGCATAATTAAATTCCATGTCGGTATTTCTATTATATTTCTTGTCAGAGTACCCACATCATGCTGCATAATCTTGTCAGAGCGAGAGGTCGTGAGAGCGAGAGCGGCGATGTAGTACCCACATAATGTTGTATTATCTTGCCTGAGCGAGAAGTCGTGAGAGCGAGAGCGGCGATGTAGTACCCACATAATGCTGGATCGTAATATTTTATCACGATAGTTGACGGTATCAATGTTGTTGCGCTTGCCGCTACATATACTTACTTTAATATTACATTTTTAAGAATATTCCAAGTCTTCCAAGCTGAGCATAATGTAAGTTTAAATATATCATGTCATAAGCAGATGTTTGTAATAAAAAACGTACGCATCAGCTTCATAATCTGTATTCCCGTGTTTCGAGACTCTTTAGTGGTAGTAACTATTGCGAGCAGCGATGGCTATGCGGTAAGGACCACGGTCTCCGTCACGCAGATACCGGGTTCAAATCCTCCCGCACACCTCTGGAAAGAAATTTGTAATGTGCGTATTTATCGCCGCTCCACGGTGATGGAAAATAAAGTAAACATCCGTTTTATCGGCAATTTACGTCTATGTTCTCGTCATTCATAGATAAAGTGTAACTTTTGACTCTTTTCTATAGAGTGAAGAGTACTAGTATATTGACGACATAATGGACGTTTACCATATGGATGTTTTCCATCACCGTGCATGCCCGAGAGAAACCTATATTTTCTCGAAAGTATGATGTCCACCAATCTGCACTTGGCCACCGTGATGGACTATGGTACGACTTTTGTTTTTTTTTTTAATTAAGTGTGCAAACAACTATTTTCTAGGAATAATCTTTAAAGGACTGTGTTATATATTATCATTTAACCTTTGCGTAATAGTGGAGGCATCGATCTTTACCCGGTGAAATTCTTCAAGGTTGGCTTGAATATGATTTAATTACGGTTCATAAAGTAAAACCATTGAAACTTCAAACGATTAAAACGTAAGGCTTCGGGTATTAGTTAATGGATTGAAACTAATTTATTCAAATACCAATCTAGCCGACTCCAAAAACCTAATCCCTAAGCACGTTCCATTTAATCTCAATAAAAATCTCGATATTACAAGAACTTACATAAAACCACTAGACGAATATTGGCCACGTAGCGAAAATGAGCATTCCCTTATAGCTCGTAAGGAACTAACCGCAAATGCCGACCGTGATTTTATCGCCGGGAAAAAACGCCCGCCTATTTGCTGAATAAGTGAAACGGATTGAATTAAGCCAGTCACAAAACACACTTATAATCACACGTGTCACGTCATGAAATAGTCTCCAAGTGGCATTATTAGCGCCGTAACGACCCGAAATGATATGGTAGGGAACACAAGAGGGGATTTTCGGATTCGCTCGAGCGAGTCAAACGTTGCTTCCTGTTTAGTAGTCCCATAGTTTAAAAAACGCTATATATAGCAACGCTAAAGTTTTTGGGTGATTTTTCTTACTTCCAATAATACTATTAAACCCATAATGCAATTAAACCCGAACAACATGGTTTTCAAAAAGGCAAATCAACAACACTTGCTTGCTTCTCACTTATTAAAAACATCTCAGCACAAATGAATAAGAAAAATCCCGTATCTGCAGTCCTATTCGATATGAGCAAGGCTTTTGACTATGTCTGCCATAATATACTCATGATAAAACTGGAACAGTATGGCATACGTGGTCGCGCATATGACTGGATTAAAAGCTACCTTAGCGGAAGAACACAAATCGTTGAAATCTCTAAATTAAATGACAGACGTGAACTTACGGTATACAAATCAAACACTAAAATAAACACCTTTGGCGTTCCGCAAGGAAGTATATTGGGACCTCTCCTTTTCATTATGTATATTAATGATCTTCCGGCATGCACAAAATATACATGTTCTCTATTTGCGGACGACATATCTGTTATTATACCTAAACAAATAAATCATAACTATGAAACAGAGATAAATAATGAAATCGCTAAAATTATTAACTGGCTTGAATGCAATAATCTATCAGTAAATCTAATTAAAACTAAGTATATTCAATTTTATAACAAAAATGGTAATCCCTTGAATTTATCAATTAATTATGACAACTATCCCATTCAAGAAACCCATACAGCTAAATTTCTTGGCATTGAAATCGACTCAAATTTAAATTGGAAAAATCATGTAGAAATAGTATGCCAAAGACTAAATAAATTCATATACGCATTACACCATCTTTCAAAAGTAGCAAATCAAAAAACAGCATTGATTGCTTATCACGGATACGTATGTTCCGTCCTAAGATACGGATTACTTTTATGGGGGAACTCAACTGACTTAAATAGAGCATTTATTATACAAAAGAGATGTGTTAGGGCCATTTACGGTGCGGGACCTATGGAATCCTGTAAGCCAATATTTAAAAAACTAAATCTCCTGCCATTGCCATCAATGTACATCTACGAAAGTCTGATATTTGTCAAAAATAATCAAAATCAATTTGATACCAAAGATGATACATTCTCCACACGGCATCGGGGTCAATTGCATAGACCATTGTCTTATACGGCATGCTATTCGAGAAACAGCTTTGTGATGTGCATCAAACTTTATAATTTGCTGCCATCTCGGTTAAAAAATCTAACACTAAATCGGTTCAAGGGTTTTACTTTTAAATTATTGATTAAAAACTGTTTTTACTCCACAAATGAATTTATAGAATATTGTCATGCTGGACACCTCAAACGCTTGGCTAATGAATTGTAAATTTTTATTCAATTATTCGATAATGCAAATATTATTATTATTATTATTAGTATCTAATATTATTGTTATTAAATTACTATTGTTATTATTGTAATTAATTATGTTGTAAATGTAATGTAACAAATTGACATGTACCTTCGTGTATGAAATTGCATTAATATCCTTAAATTAAAAAATGTAAATTAATGATTTAACCTATAGACTAAGTATATACTGTTATCACTAAAGACACGATGACTTTAGCTTATTAATAAATATTTGCCCACCGACTACGTCGGTAAAACACGCAGGAACAATATCGTAAGATTTTTGTCGTAAAATGTACCGTGTTTTATGCAAATAAATATTTCATTTCATTTCATTTCATTTCATTTCATTTCATTTCATTTCATTTCATTTTCCAGTTCTTAAAAATGGGCGGATTAGGATTACTGTGTGAGTCATCATTTAAAAAAAAGAAAGGACTTTAAAGACTCAGCGAAGGGAGCTGAGAGATCATTTTTCAAAGTTGGGTCCATTCCACCCTCTTAAATAATACTATAATCGTCTAGTTCCTGAACTGTTGCTTACCATTAATTTATTCCACCTATTCTACCTTAATTTGCAGAGCTTAATATATTACCCGTCTGTTTTTCGTTTAACATTTTTGAAAACCTGTAGGCACCCTCCGCAGCGGGTGGAAACCTCAAGCTGGACTCCTTGCTGGACTCCTTGCTGGACTCCTTTCTGGACATCGGTCTGCGCTCAAGTTTGCCAAATTTTGCGTTGAGAATAGTCAGGCGGTTGCTTAGCTAAACAAATTACAAAGATAATTAATTAAAGTTAATTAAAAAAAATGTTTAATAACCTTTAATACATTTTTATTTCTATTTATTCATTATGTATTAATAAAAATTTTGCTATTTAAATATTAGAATTCCAGGACCCTGAATTATTATATCAGAGGAAATATTAATAATAATTTAAAAAACCCTCCCCACCGGTTAAACGGAAAACATTATTAAACCTTATATTATCTATCTACCGCACGATCTGTGTATCTGTATAATACACTAGATCCTCATGGCGCTCGAGTAAACCCTCATTGAGCATCGTGGACTCTAATGTATGCGAATAACGCAAAACATAATGGCGGTTCGGGCGTAACAATAGGGGCGATATTCGCTTGCAGGGGTCGTTTATAGAATCGCATGCTCCGTTCACATCGGGTCAAGTAATAGAGAGCTTGTTCTGTATATTTTTCGCGGCCGTGGCTAAATCACTGGCATGAGGCCGGCAGTAAGCGCTCATGGGCACGCTAAGGACGAGCAAATAAAATACAAAAACTTTTTATCTACCATCTATAACCGCTAAGCGCCTGTTATTACAGCAATTTGTGCCGAGTACGGCGAACTCCAAGTGATCAAGAATTTATTGAGTATTTACTTGAAGCAATACAATTTAGTGACAGAGTTAACTGTTGCAGGACACGACTGTCGTTACCTAGAAATGGGAAGCAATTATTACTCGTTATGTCTTACTACTTTTTGCCAGCGAATTTGCTAGCAAGAGATTTACTTTATGAGAATTGCGATATTTATTTATTTTGACGTGATAACGTCTTTAAAATCGTTTTAGTCGGGTGACATGTTCAGAAACTTGTGTCACACCAAAACCTCACGAGCGCGATCGCAGGTATTAACGTCTTTAAAATCGTTTTAGTCGGGTGACATGTTCAGAAACTTGTGTCACACCAAAACCTCACGAGCGCGATCGCAGGTATAACGAGAGAGAGACGGACCGATCTCCCGTCTCATCTCGAGCGCTGCCAGTCATTCCGTGAAACTTGTCACGCGGAATCCTCACGAGCGGAGGCTGGCATAGCGTTCGAGTGAGTGGACCGATCTTCCGTCTCTCTCACTCTAGCGGCATACAAACGAATGGAGATTTTCTCGTGCGGACGTTATCACGGAAACATCTCGATCGTAAACCTACTTTACAAACAATTTGCCGTTTTTTTAGGACTATTATGGTTTAATTTTCTAAATAATAACATTAAATACTATCCATCCGTTCACTAGTCCGACTCCCACTTGGCATTTCAAATTGAATTTCTACAACTATTGTTATTCTTCATGATATATCTTTTATCGTCGTTCAAGATTGTACTCCAATAATTACCTCCAACGCTTGCGTTTTGTGAACGAAGACAAAGAAAAGAAGTGTTGGGCTCTGTACCTCTTGATCATTATCTGGAAGCGGCGTTATCCAAAACATTGTTCCTCATTGTTCCGGAACAAAAAGATTGTTCCAATAGTTGTTCCGCGACCTTCGCTTCTTATTGCTCTTTTGTAGCGCGTACGCTCTGTTGTGACAACTCGAGGGAAGCAATTCTTATTGTTTTTGTTCTTACATTTTCTTGTGTAAAGATTGACTTACAAATCTTGCTTCAAACAATCTTTCTTCTGAACTCTTTAAGACTGCTCTATTGCTGCCGTGAATCAGTTTTATGCATGGTAGCAAATGCTCTCATATCTCTTTACTCCTCACCTTTTATATTTAACGAAAATATTAAATGTTAGTTGTCCTACATTATGTCCAAAGTAAACCTGAATACAATGTGTGTGTATTATTGAATAACATTGAATGACATCACTTTGTATCGCTCTCTAATTGCTTTAAGTCTTTCCACTTGCCTTTTGTTGACTGGTTAGATTTAGCTACAACATTCTACGCTGTAAACTTAGTTTAATAAATGTATCCACAGGTAAAGCAACGTACCTGCACACGACTAAAATTAAGATATTAATGCCTGTGGTATCATATATATTTTATAAGGCTTCAAATTGCGATGAATGTTTTAGCTGTAAGTCCATCATCAAAAGGTCCCATTCAAAACTTGCAAAGGTATTATGTAATTGCGCATTGTATGCAAGTACATAAGAGCACTCATCGTAGAATCATTTGCTTCTTATTAAAATAAAGGCCATCAAAAATAAAGAAAAAGTCACGAACATTGTTCTTGGCAAAATACATGCAATGATCTACAATAATGCTGAAACAAGCAAAAACAAGACAACAATGAATACTGCAAAGCATTTACGTTTCTTACGTTTGTTGAATTAAAACGATTCCTCGCATGCAGTCTGAAGAAGAACTAATTAATGACGAGCACTGTCAGAACATTCTCATAAGGATTAAGTTAAGCTTCTCGCACACAAGGCCATTAGAGTTTTTGCTGAGAAGATCATGAATGAGATAGGATGCGTTTTTGTGAACTCGGCAGCGCACAGCTTAATCTACAGTCGGAATAAGTGTTGAATTTAGAGAAATTGTTTTAAATATATTTTTACGTTCTCTGAGTTCTTAATGTAATTTACAGTTAAATGTTTTCATTGTTATAAAATATATTTTTTGACGTAACAACGTCTAATAAATCTATGAATACGGCTGCGGTTCGTCATGAAGTGAAAAGTTAATGTAATTTGCATTGAATTTGTATAACGATAAACCATCGTCCGCAAACCGCCTTTGCAGATAAGCAATTTTTTACAGAAAGATATAATATGGTATATAATGCATAATGAAAATTGAAGCACATGTAATTTTCTGTTTAACAGAAAAAGTAATACTAACGCTGAAAATTGTTTTTCGTTACTTCTTCGTAATTTAATAATAATATCCTTTAATTCAGGCATCAAGGCTCATACAATACAATTTAAATTACCATACAATACAATTTAAATGTTTCGTAAATTTCGTAATGTAAAAGTCTATCTGTCTTTACGTATCTGTCTTTACGATCTTATCCTTTTTAGCATTGAAATGAAACAAAATATTAACAGCACGACTGATCAAAGAAATGACAATACTCGTTTATTTTAACGATATTCCACTGAATATATAAATCTTGGCGAGCAAAATAAACCGTAGGTCGTTAGTGTTTAATATTCGTCGGAAAAATGAGATTTAAAGTCGAGCGGTAAATTCTGATCCGCGTAATTGTGGAGTTTCAACGAATTGAAAGTTTCCCAGCCGCGCGCAAATTGAGTGGTTTACGCGACGCATTAAAGTTACGTTACGCGACGCGTTGGTGGCGACGAACTGTGCTGTGTAATGGAAATATATTTAATTTTTTAGCTTTACATGTCTAAAATATTACAAAATAATGAATGTATAAATAATAATAGTCGTCTAATGTCTAAAAATGGATTAAAATATGTATAGTTGTAGAACTTCTGCCGTGAATAAAAATAGGCAACTACATTGAAACAGATCCAGAAACAATCGCAAAGGAGTTTAATAATTTCTTTTTAAAACAAGTTGAAGAACTAAGTGACCGTAATATTCGAACAAACAAATATAATATTAACTATAAATATTCTAACTCGTTTTTCCTTCGGCCTACAACAAGCGACGAAATAATTAAAGTAATAAAGGGTCTAAAAAACACAAATAGCACAGGTTACGATGAGATATGCACAAAAATAGTAAAACAGGTATCTAATATAATTGCACCCGTATTGACCTATATTATTAATTTGAGTATTGAGACTGGTATATTTCCTGATAGATTAAAAGTAACTATCATTAAACCAGTTCTTAAAAAGCCAAATGAACAAGATATGGCGTCATATAGACCTATAGCACTTGTACCAATTTTTTCTAAAGTATTTGAGAAAATTCTCTATAATAACTTATATTCATATATCGAAAAATTTTCAATTCTAGCTGACGAACAAGTAGGTTTTCGCAAAAATAAATCTATTAATTTAGCTATATATAATTTTTTGGAACAGATCATGTCTACGTTAGATAAGAAAAAACAAATCTCAGCTCTGTATATGGATATGACTAGGGCATTTGACTTTGTAGATCATGAGCTATTAATAGACAAATTAGAGAAATACGGCGTTAGAGATAATGCTTCACAATGGATAAAATCTTATTTAAGTAACAGAAAACAAATAACTGAAATTAAACGAGTTGACAATGAAACAAAAACGGAGGAAAAGTACTTATCTCAACCCAGGGATGTAGTATACGGGGTACCTCAAGGAAGTATCCTCGGTCCGTTGCTTTTTTTAATATATATTAATGATTTTCCAAAAGTCATCGAGCAACCAATGGTTCTCTTTGCTGATGACAGTACAGTTATATTTCCAAATGATAATCCAAGTACATATGAAACGAATATAAATAATGCCCTTGAATTATTAGTAGATTGGTTAAATAACAATAATCTTAAAATAAACCTTGAAAAGACAAATGTAATGACATTTAAAAATGGTATATCTTATGGGAGATCTGTAAATATCAATTATAGAGGGAAAACCATATGTGAAACCGAAAATATAAAATTTTTAGGCTTGTACATTGATAATAAGCTCACATGGAGACTACACATGGAACATGTATGTAAAAAACTTAACAAATTCTCTTTCGCTCTTTACAAATTGTCAAAAATAGTAAATAAATCAGCGGTATTAAGTGCGTATCATGCGTATGTTGGTGCAACTCTTAGGTATGGTCTTGTATTTTGGGGTAATGCAACGGGTATTGAAACAGTTTTTAAAGCGCAAAAAAAATGTATTCGGTCAATGTGTCAACTACGACAGACAGACACATGCAAGCCACACTACCAAAGTTTAAATATATTGACGCTCCCTTCGTTATATATCTATGAAATATGTGTAATGGTCAAAAACGACATTTCTAAATACAACACGTTAAACTCAAAAAGACATAAAAATAAACTATGCGCAATAGCCTCTAAAACTAAACAATATCACAATAGCGTCTTTTGCATGGGACCAAAAATATATAATAATTTACCAGACTTTCTTAAAACCAAAAGTTATAACGAATTTAAAAGAGAACTAAAAACACATCTAATTAAAAAAGCGTACTATTCGGTCACTGAGTTTATTAACGATAAATAAATAAATTAATAAAATATAAGAAATAAAATAACATAAATAAAATGACTAATAAATAATTTTGTCCGCGGCATAAAAACCTGGGAGGTTTTTTTTTCGCCAGCTTTTTTTCCTCTCAGTGTACAAAACCCATCCTGGTGGGTGCCCAAAGCTGATGACGGCGAACCCCGTATGGTTCAAATAAAATAAATTATTATAAAAAGCACAAAATTGGGTTTAAGTCTAATTAATTAAAACTGTAAAATATAAAACTACTTTAATGTTTCTTATGTACCCTTCTGTAATAGTTATTTTAAGAATTTATGTTTACATTATGTTAAGTCATTAAAATAATTATTTTATTTAATATAATAAAATTTGTACACCCTAAGGGGTAAATATGGAGCTCTAAATATTTTGTAAAACCTTTTTCACCCATATTTGTGCAAATAAAATATTTTCATTTCATTTCATTTCATTTCATTTCATTTAATTTCATTTCATTTCAAAAGTTATTCTATTGTGTCTTATCATCAGCTTCCGGAGTAGCAGCACAAACAGAGGTGGTGCGCAGATGTCCCTGGGCTGCAGCTTCAAGTTAACACTACGAGACCTGCACTCTCATTTGCTACTTCATTAAAATGATGAAAAATGATTTTTACGGCTATATATGTTTGAAGACCTGGATGTAACTCAATAGTTACCATGACTACCGATCGAGGGTCGCAGACTTGATTCAGAGAGAGGCAGAAATTTCAATGATGCGTTTAAATTTCTGTTCTTAGTCTGGGTGTTTGTGTTCCTGTCTTTGTGTAATGAATGAGACATAGAGAATCCTGGTATGGAGCTATGAGTGTGATGTGATAATTTATTTATTTCATTCTTCATTTCCACTTTTTCGTTTAAAAGACGTATTTTGTACCGACAAAATATCTGTTTTATTATCTTTTATTATTATTCTTATAGTCGGTTTTATTGAATGAATTTACACAGCAGCTAAATCCCATTCGCAATGCGGCGACGTGTCTTCAGTGTTCGTAAAGTTTCGCTAATAGTTTTTAACTAATTTATATTTCCACAAATAATACCTCCTATTAATATAATGTTAATGATACGTATCTTTATTAACAAGGTGAACGACTGAGTGTTTTCCAAATTAAACGTTTCAACGATCATTATTCCACAAAAGCAAAAATCATTCAAATTAAACAACGAACTCGCCCAAAAACCGTAATTTCGAACGAATTGAATTTTAAAAATTAACAGACGTGACGAGTTCTCTCATGAAAATTCCACGATGCGCCGGAAAAAGAAAATTTTCATAGCATTCACAATCAAAACAGTTAAATTAAAATCAATTGGTAGGAAGGGGATGGTGGGAGGGGGTTAATTGCGGGCACGCCAATTAGCCATCAAATATGCAAACCGCAGGCTGTGCAAGTTTAAATTTGCACAACTGAAGGAAGGCATGACGCGCGATCCCGTATTCACGTAGTAGTAGTAGTAGATCAACTTCGAGTCGTGTTTAGTATTAAACAGACTTTTTATACGATGATGCCGTCATAGCTCGTGGACTAAAGTCCAGGTTAGGTACAGGAGGGGTATACGCAACCTCAAATAAAATCGAGTCTTGTTTTAGACCGTATGCAGTCAAATTGATATTCTAAGCATCGTGTGAGTGTGGCGTTCTCGCCTTTTTCGCGACAACCTTCCGAAAAATTTTACCTTCTTACCGAATATCAAAAATGTACCGCAGCCAAAACGGATTTCATGTTTGACTTTCATACTTCGTATTAATTACAATGCTGGACGACAGATGGTTCCAAATTTAATTTCCAGCGAGTGGTTAAGATGATCAATTACTGACGCGGGAAGGTCCTCGAACAGGTGCCACGTCTCGACAAAAGGGGCTCAGGCCGCCCTCCAACCGAGAACCTAGAGAAGAGCGGGAGATAGAGCGGGTAATCGCTTAGTTCTAGAACTCTAATTCTAACGTTAGGGGAGGCTTATCAGTGGACTTGGAAAGGCTGATTGCTGGATGGATGGGTAAATTTCTGCAATATTGATGATGGGCTTAAATAGCTGTTCTCGGTACGGTTGTCGTCTGTATTTCTATTTGTTTGTGTCCAGTCTATGTTATCTACGACACAGGGAACCCTAGTGTGGGTTACTGATTGTGAAGAACCATAATATCCTATCAAAATATAATTTCCGTTGTGCACGTTCGTGACCTAACATCTACGATACTACAACGCGAGTGTATTATCCTCCCAGTTTACAATTTAAATTGTAGAATATCTTTAATAAAATAGCAGCCATTTAACAGTTCCATGAATTGCGAAGCCGTGTCCAGAATCAAAGCTACTGAATGTAGTAACACTACTAAAAGGTTTACTGAATAAACATGGAGCAGGATTTTGACGTTACCGAGAGATATTTTCTTATTTTTAAAACTTGTTACTAATAACTGTATATTTTCCTACAATATCTCATAAAAAGTTTTGGTACCATTGTTATAATTACAAGAATTACGCATAAGAAGGCATTTCATTGCTAAACGCAGCATATTTATGTGAAATCAACTTTAATAATCTATATGTCATTACTGCCCCATGTCTTAATTTATATCGTGTCTTTGCTTATTTTTCTTTCCCCTCTTTGTAATTTTCTAATAATATATAATTTAAATCTGAACGCAACACATAAAAATGCATATCACAGTCATAGAGTCCACATCGCTAATTCAAAAATTTCTGCTAAAATACGGAACGAATTAAAGTTGCTAGAAAAATGTCTACAAATCTGGAAGAATTCTGTTCAGTGAATTTTACGATTCCACCTCTAAATGCGTCCCGCAACGTCATCCGCGCTGCGCTCACCCGCGTCACCCTCACTCGCCTCACCCGGGCCAAAGCCACTGTCACAAAATCTCTCTCAAACGCAAAGGGATTAAACGTTTCACATGCACTTTTGTTGCATGTTCCTCTTTAATTCTTTATGCCTTTGTTCGCTGATTTTTGCGCACGTTTTAGAAGTTGTGAACTGACGTCCGCTCGCCGCTTTCATCGCATCTGCAGCTCTTCGCTACCTTTGTAACATTAACTTAGTTGAAATTAAAATTTGGATATGACATGAACACCATTTTCGCATTACGGTACCTACTACAAAATGATTTTCATAGTTACTAAACTTTATTAACTACTTTTTAGGGTTCCGTAGCCAAAATGGCAAAAAAAGGGAACCCTTATAGATTCGGCATCTGTTTGTCCGTCCGTATGTCACAGCCACTTCATTCCAAAACTATTAGGACTTCAAAGTTGAAACTTGGTATGTAGATGTAATCTCTGAGCCGCTTGACGATTTTTATACAAAAATAAATAAAAAATAAGGGGGGCTCACCATACATGGAACTCAAATAAAAAAAATTTTTTTCATCAAACCTATTCGTGTAGAGTGTCTATAGAGATAGGTCTTTTAAAATGACATTGATGTTCCTAAAATCATTTTTTTTTTCAAAGTTAATCGTTTGAAAGATAGACACTTCCAAAGTGGTAAAATGTGTCCCCCCCCCTCTAACTTTTAAAGTAAGAAAGTGAAAAATCTATCAAAAATATATGTTGTAGATCTCAATAAATACTTTCAACGAAAATTGGTTCGAACGAGATATAGTACGCAATTTTTGAGATATAGTAAATTTTGAAAAACCGCAAATATAACCTTGTCGTTCATACAAACACTATGAAAAACAAAGTTATTTTTGCTGACAAAAAATAATAATGCTTGCTACTATGGAACCCCGACATTCGTCCGACTCGCACTTGGCCACTTTTTTAGGTTTAAAACATTGATAGTTGTACTTATTGGTTCTTTGGACAAACCATTTAAATAAAATCTGCAAGTATATCTGTGTCATGTTAAGTCATGTATATACTTATGTATAGCTACATAATACAAGGAGGAGAGAATACCATGGAAGCTTAACAGAAAAACCTTACTCTCCTCTAGCAATTTGTTAGTATCAAAGGAGTTCAAACTACTATAAAATATCAAACTAAACTAAACAACATTTTGCACGTCCTGCCTCTAACTTAGCATTTTAATAAGAAGAATAATGAGCTAGTACACTTCTTTTTAAAACACATTTTTTCCACTTACTACATGAAAGTATTATTTACGTGGCTATTAAAATACGCTTATGGTCCTGCGGCTAGTGTAGAAAGCAATTTATGCAGCGTAGCGAATCGCGGTGATATAGGTGACCGCTAGTGATCAATTAACAACGCGGAAGACAAAGATTGAGGTGGCGTGATGTATTTAATCAAAGATGCGGCCCGGACTGGATGAAAAGAGCTAGAAACAGGGTGGAATGGAAAGGTTTAGGGGAGGCCTACGCCGCTGAGGCGACTACGACTGAACCAAAAATTTATTAAACAAATAAATTGTTAAGTTAGTGATATATAATATATAAAGAATTGTTTTAATAAATATAATATAATAAAGTATATAATATAAATAGGATATAGTATAAATAAAATAAAGAAATCAAACATTTTAATAAAATAGTAGCATATAAGTATGTATAGTAAAAGTAATAAAAAAAATTATTGTTAATATAGTGATAGAAATTTTGTTAGTTTGATTTAGCAAAAGTTTATATTAGGTTTAGTAGTAGAAATAAAGGCTTTTATATTATATTTATATAGTGATCAATTTCTTGCACGTTTCCGTGCTTCGGAGGGCAAACAGCAATTAAAACTTGTCGGAGACAGCAGTTTGGCCACTAGCCCGCATTTCCACCAACCTGCATTGGAGCAGTGTGGTGGAGTAAGCTATTACATATTGAGCAAAAAGGCTTACACACAAATGTACATAGTATGTGCGCCATATACAGCACCTACGACATAAAATTTATAATTATTCGAGCATAGTCTAACTTCGCACTTGGAGCAAATGAGTTTGTTAATGAGCGCCAACCACAACTTACATTACGAGGCAGAGTGTGGATCTGTAGGCGCACAATAGTATACACTATTACATATACGTATTTATACGTTATTGTGTATTCTAGAGGGGAGTCCCCTTTCAATAAACTTAACCGAGGGTGTCAATGCACTGACGCGCTTTGCGTGTCTTGTCTGTGCACTTATTTTAATATCGCGTTTTTGACGTGATAACGTCTTTAAAATCGTTTTAGTCGGGTGACATGTTCAGAAACTTGTGTCACACCAAAACCTCACGAGCGCGATCGCAGGTATAACGAGAGAGAGACGGACCGATCTCCCGTCTCATCTCGAGCGCTGCCAGTCATTCCGTGAAACTTGTCACGCGGAATCCTCACGAGCGGAGGCTGGCATAGCGTTCGAGTGAGTGGACCGATCTTCCGTCTCTCTCACTCTAGCGGCATACAAACGAATGGAGATTTTTCTCGTGCGGACGTTATCACGTAAACATCTCGATCGTAAACCTACTTTACAAACAATTTGCCGTTTTTTTACATAAGGTATTAAGTATTTAGTATAAGTAAAAAATTATTAAGGTATTACGTAAGGTATATCATATGGAACTAAAAGGGAGAACAAATTTTCATGCTTCGACGGGGAAAATGCCAACAGTACTGTTATTTCTTTCTTCTGATTTTATTTGAATAACATAATATATTATTATGGAGGCAGGGCAAGAAAATAAATTGTGTTAACATTTGCAAAATTTCTATACAACTCAACATCATATAGGGCCTATTTTTCAGTCCTAAGATAAAGTTCTTACTTAATATTGACAGCCTCCGTGGCGTAGTGGGTGATGAGCCGACTGCGAAGCGTGAGGTCGTGGGTTCGATTCCCACCCAGGACAAATATTTGTGTGATGAACATGACTATTTGTTCTGTGTCTGGGTATTAATTTATCTATTTAAGTATGTATTTAGAATTATACATTATAAGTATGTTTATCAGCTTTCTGATTACCATAGTACAAGCTCTGCTTAGTTTGGAATCAGATGGTGTTGTGTGAGTTTTCCAAATACATTTATTTATTATTTATTATTGGCTGCAACTCTTTTTGCTTCCCACTGCTGGGCACGGGTCTCTCCCACTTATTGGGGAAGCCTGGAGCTTACTCCACCACGCTGCTCCAATGCGGGTTGGTGGAGATGCGGGTTAGTGGCCAACCCGCTGTCGGATGTTTTCAAACCGCCCATAAGGCCTCCGACAAGGTTTGACGACTGTTATCTATCGACAACAACCGGGACCGACGGCTTAACGTGCCCTCCGAAGCACGGAAACGCGCATGAAATTTTTTGCCACTAGCGGTCACCCATCTCACACCCGACCGCGCCCGTTTGGCTCAGCTGCATAGATCGCTTGCGTTCTACGCTAGCCGCCAGGCCATGCGCGCTTCAATTTAATTTATTTATTTATTATTAATATTAGTTATCTCTGTTTTTTTCCATAGTCTAGGGAGTAACGTTGACTACTTTAACTGTAATGGACGAATAGCTTCATCGCAAAAGTGATAAATCGACCTTTTCTGTTCACATAATAATGTTTCAAGACGATACTAACAGCTATTTTTGCAAAAAAATACATTATGGACATACAATTGGATAGAAATATATTACAAAAAAATAACGTTTCATACTCATAGCCCCACAGAAAGGTAGATATACCCTGTGTCGTGGGAGTCATGTACACACACAAAGACAGAAACACAAACACCCAGACCGAGAACAGAAATTTTAATCTCATGATTCAAATTTCTGCTACGAAAACCGAACCCGGGACCCTCTGATCGACAGTTCGGCATGGTAAACATTACGCCATGCGGGTCGTCATAATAATATGTACCTATATAGGCGTAAAATCTCCAATCAGTGTGTTCGAGTAAGCTCCAGCCCTCCCAGTTATGGAGAAGGACACATCCCCGCAATGGGACGGAAATAACATTGCGGCCCTAAATATAATTGGTAATGATTCAACCAGTCAAGTTTCGGTCAGTCAACCAGTCTGATATGCAGAACTTCATAGCTTGAGGTAACCACATGCCTCAATAATAATAATAATGTTTCATACTCATAGCCCCACAGTAGGGTAGATGTACCCTGTGTCGTGGGTCCTATGGAAAGATAGAAACACAAACACTCAGACCGAGAACAGAAATTTTAAAATCATCATTCGAATTTCTGTTCGCCAGGAATCGAACCCAGGACCCTCCGATCGGCAGTCCGGCATGGTAACCATTGCGCCACACGGGTCTTTAAACGTAATTCAACCCATGAAGGCTGCCAACCGTTCGAGGACGGTTTAACACTATGTGGCTTACACTGAACCTCATAAGTTCTGCCTTCGACCTCAGTCTACCAAATCGCCTAGTCTGACCTCCTAGTCAACATTCGAATAATACTACACTATTAATCTACTTATTCAAAGCGTAATTAAATTCCTCCAATTAATAAAAGTTGCTGGCTCCATAGATCTCCAATTAATACTCGATTCTGTAAAAATTACACCAATTATTTCCAGTGAGAGGTATCTACAGAAGCTCGCCGACACTCAAAAGATCCTTTCCGTTCCATTCACTTTCAATATAAAACTTCAAAGCCGTTGCTAAGTCGTTTAGTGAGACGCGAATTCCTTAGCGCCGCCGCCATTCCGCCGTTCCGCCGGCCCTGCCCAATCTATACATATAATAAATCTGTAAGCAGGGTCAATTCTGTACATTGCATATAAATTTAAAAAAATACTTCTAGGGGTCTTTTTATAAGTAACAGAAGCTAAAAATATAAGTTTTGAAATTATTGTCTGTCTGTCTGTCTGTCTGTCTGTCTGTCTGTCTGTCTGTCTGTTGTTAGCTTTTCACGCAAAAACTACTGGACGGATTTTGATTAAACTTTTTTTGTTTTATATATATTGGTCCTCGCTAACATTTAGGCTATAGATAATTTTAAAAATCACCCTTTAAGGGTGTGAAATGAGCGATGAAAATTTGTATGGAAAACTTGGATTTTATCAATAGATTTTCTTGAAATTTGGTATAAATATTTTTTAACCAAAATAAAAGAATACGTGTTTCAGCATTTCCCGAAATTCACCCTTTAAATGTCAATTTTCTTTGAAACTCTTTGAAAATTGAGTGTCGAAACTTGATGTACAGAATATTTTTGTGCAGAGTAATATACTTATAATTTTGTATTTGTAATCTTTACTAACATAGTAAGAATTCTATTTAAGCTTTTTTCAAAACTACCCCTCAATCTATACATATAATAAATCTGTAAGCAGGGTCAATTCTGTACATTGCATATAAATTTAAAAAAATACTTCTAGGGGTCTTTTTATAAGTAACAGAAGCTAAAAATATAAGTTTTGAAATTATTGTCTGTCTGTCTGTCTGTCTGTCTGTCTGTCTGTCTGTCTGTCTGTTGTTAGCTTTTCACGCAAAAACTACTGGACGGATTTTGATTAAACTTTTTTTGTTTTATATATATTGGTCCTCGCTAACATTTAGGCTATAGATAATTTTAAAAATCACCCTTTAAGGGTGTGAAATGAGCGATGAAAATTTGTATGGAAAACTTGGATTTTATCAATAGATTTTCTTGAAATTTGGTATAAATATTTTTTAACCAAAATAAAAGAATACGTGTTTCAGCATTTCCCGAAATTCACCCTTTAAATGTCAATTTTCTTTGAAACTCTTTGAAAATTGAGTGTCGAAACTTGATGTACAGAATATTTTTGTGCAGAGTAATATACTTATAATTTTGTATTTGTAATCTTTACTAACATAGTAAGAATTCTATTTAAGCTTTTTTCAAAACTACCCCTCAATAGCAAATAAAGTGGATTCGAAAGTTGGTATCTCAAGCGTACAATAATTAACCTTAACTTAATATTTCATTCTCAAATTCTTTTCCCTTCTTTGAATGATGTGTTTACTGATATATTGTTGAATGAATTTCCGTAACATTAGTGTGTATTTCGTATCAATCGGGTGATAAACAAAAAAGTTATGTTCATTTACACAATACGCGACATACCTAAACTTAAAAGGCACTTTGGGGAATTTGTATGAAAGTTTCGGTAACAGCCCATTCAAAACCATAAACAAAAGTTAAAATTATTTTGAACTCTCACTAATATTGTCGACTATATTAAATATACTTAGATCAGCTTACTGTATTTTCTTTCGTTGGCCGAGTATGGCTACCTAATAAGCGCATCGCGAGCCTTACCGCCGCCGAACCTTACATCACAGGCTCCATTGAGTTAGTTGCTCAGCTTATTAGTTTTCTTTTGGCGTGGAAGATTATTAACAGGCTGCAGCTGAAACGATTATTATCGCTACATTATATCAAGCTGCAACCTTTTTAGCATTCCACTGCTGAGCATAGAGCTCTCCCAATATTGAGGAGGCCTCAAGCTCCGATGAACCGAAATCCAAATCTTACAATCTCAATGAATCCAGCATTAAGGTTATAAGATACGGAATCTAAACCTTCATACAGAATGTACAAAGCCTTAAAAAAACAAGACTACTGCAGACATCTAGGTGACGAATAGTTAAACTTTTAGTGAACCAACTGTTAATCTCAATATCTACCTATTTGGTAATTTGACATTCGATGTATCAACCACAAAGTTTACATGTCATACGGTAGATGGCGTTATTGAGCAATATTCATTTCTTCTCCAAAGTGAATCGATGGAGATAATTTCAAATAAAAGCCTTAAGTCTAATAAAAGTAAGTACATAGTGTAAAAAAATAAAAAATAACATTTCACACGTATAGCCTCACATTACGGTAGATATACCCTGTATCGCGGGTGCCATGAATACACATAGAGACAGAAACACAACCACCCAGACCGAGAACAGTTTAAACTCATCATTGAAATTTCTGCTTCGCCCGGATTCTAACCCGGGACAGTTCGATTAGCAGTCCGGCATGGTAAACATTGCGCCACGCGGGTTGTCCCATCATTGGGTAGGTATACGTATGATGCTGAACATTGTTAATTGGACCAATGATAACTCATTTTTTGCGTCTCTTTATTGCGTACGGGCTGAGGGCTCATCCACACACGTTGATTGATGGAGATATTAAGGATTCTTTAAAGATTCTTTATAAAAATATTCTTTATTTCCAAATACAGATAGCACACTGTGTAGAGACCCTGCCTTCTGCTTTAGTTTTCACAATGTTATATGAGTTATGACTTATGACCAAATTGCTGTCCGCAAGTTTTAAACCTATAGTTTATTAATTGACCTTACAATTATTTTTCCGATTGTTTAATCCTAAGCACGTGTATGTTTAGAAATTTTATCTCCCAACTACAAGTAGTTGTATAGTGCACCTCTTTTCTGCAGTAGGTTAAAGCTATGTATATAGAATGAGTCTATACATTCTTTGCAGTATAAATTCACCCAATTTACTAAAGATACTATTTTTAACATAGATGAAGCCTCGGGCACAGCAATATCTCTTAACTTTAATAAACGAGGTACATATTTGTAAAGAGAATCTGATTGCGCGAGACAAGCGAAACGTGAGAAAAGTGGATAGTAAGATCAGTACAGTAAGCATTCCTTACTGTTTTAGGTTTGAAGGATTTAGAAAAAATACATCAAGTTTCTTCTGAACATATGAACATTGTATTATAAGTGATTTCAATCTATGTAAGAATAATCTATCTACTACTTATTCAATGCAAATAAATAATCTTTAATTTTTAATCAATCCATTTTACAAAAGTCTTTATACACGCGGACGACGTCGCGGGCACAGCTAGTAGCAAATAAAGTGGATTCGAAAGTTGGTATCTCAAGCGTACAATAATTAACCTTAACTTAATATTTCATTCTCAAATTCTTTTCCCTTCTTTGAATGATGTGTTTACTGATATATTGTTGAATGAATTTCCGTAACATTAGTGTGTATTTCGTATCAATCGGGTGATAAACAAAAAAGTTATGTTCATTTACACAATACGCGACATACCTAAACTTAAAAGGCACTTTGGGGAATTTGTATGAAAGTTTCGGTAACAGCCCATTCAAAACCATAAACAAAAGTTAAAATTATTTTGAACTCTCACTAATATTGTCGACTATATTAAATATACTTAGATCAGCTTACTGTATTTTCTTTCGTTGGCCGAGTATGGCTACCTAATAAGCGCATCGCGAGCCTTACCGCCGCCGAACCTTACATCACAGGCTCCATTGAGTTAGTTGCTCAGCTTATTAGTTTTCTTTTGGCGTGGAAGATTATTAACAGGCTGCAGCTGAAACGATTATTATCGCTACATTATATCAAGCTGCAACCTTTTTAGCATTCCACTGCTGAGCATAGAGCTCTCCCAATATTGAGGAGGCCTCAAGCTCCGATGAACCGAAATCCAAATCTTACAATCTCAATGAATCCAGCATTAAGGTTATAAGATACGGAATCTAAACCTTCATACAGAATGTACAAAGCCTTAAAAAAACAAGACTACTGCAGACATCTAGGTGACGAATAGTTAAACTTTTAGTGAACCAACTGTTAATCTCAATATCTACCTATTTGGTAATTTGACATTCGATGTATCAACCACAAAGTTTACATGTCATACGGTAGATGGCGTTATTGAGCAATATTCATTTCTTCTCCAAAGTGAATCGATGGAGATAATTTCAAATAAAAGCCTTAAGTCTAATAAAAGTAAGTACATAGTGTAAAAAAATAAAAAATAACATTTCACACGTATAGCCTCACATTACGGTAGATATACCCTGTATCGCGGGTGCCATGAATACACATAGAGACAGAAACACAACCACCCAGACCGAGAACAGTTTAAACTCATCATTGAAATTTCTGCTTCGCCCGGATTCTAACCCGGGACAGTTCGATTAGCAGTCCGGCATGGTAAACATTGCGCCACGCGGGTTGTCCCATCATTGGGTAGGTATACGTATGATGCTGAACATTGTTAATTGGACCAATGATAACTCATTTTTTGCGTCTCTTTATTGCGTACGGGCTGAGGGCTCATCCACACACGTTGATTGATGGAGATATTAAGGATTCTTTAAAGATTCTTTATAAAAATATTCTTTATTTCCAAATACAGATAGCACACTGTGTAGAGACCCTGCCTTCTGCTTTAGTTTTCACAATGTTATATGAGTTATGACTTATGACCAAATTGCTGTCCGCAAGTTTTAAACCTATAGTTTATTAATTGACCTTACAATTATTTTTCCGATTGTTTACTCCTAAGCACGTGTATGTTTAGAAATTTTATCTCCCAACTACAAGTAGTTGTATAGTGCACCTCTTTTCTGCAGTAGGTTAAAGCTATGTATATAGAATGAGTCTATACATTCTTTGCAGTATAAATTCACCCAATTTACTAAAGATACTATTTTTAACATAGATGAAGCCTCGGGCACAGCAATATCTCTTAACTTTAATAAACGAGGTACATATTTGTAAAGAGAATCTGATTGCGCGAGACAAGCGAAACGTGAGAAAAGTGGATAGTAAGATCAGTACAGTAAGCATTCCTTACTGTTTTAGGTTTGAAGGATTTAGAAAAAATACATCAAGTTTCTTCTGAACATATGAACATTGTATTATAAGTGATTTCAATCTATGTAAGAATAATCTATCTACTACTTATTCAATGCAAATAAATAATCTTTAATTTTTAATCAATCCATTTTACAAAAGTCTTTATACACGCGGACGACGTCGCGGGCACAGCTAGTATCGAATAAAGGCGGTGTCAGACCAGCGAGTTAATTTGTACGACGGTTACTTATAAGCTTGTTTTCGAAGCGCACGTAGGAGCAGGAAAAAGACCGTATCTAAGCGCATATGCCGAAACGACCATATACGTGGAGAAGAATAAGCAAGTTCACACGTGTCTGTCAAATCAAGCAATTTCATTACATTCAAAAGCGTCGCACTTTTTTTATATACAGCTTAGTTATAACCTATATAGAAAAATTTTCGTTTACCTCGCGCTTTCTACTTCGACCGTAAAAGATATCAGTGTAATCGTCACTGTGAAATTTAATGTATTTTATTAATTTTTGAAGTGCAAATATTAACTGCCTATACAGATACAACCGTATACGCCCAGAAGAAACGCTAGCCTGAAACCGTTCTTACGTCCCAAAAGAGGGCAAGGTCGCAATTTACGAAAACCTAGATCGTCTTGAAATTCTCTGACAGATAAATCATCTAATCAGATGCAAATTAACTAAGCCCTGAGAAGCAGGAACGAATAAATGCTGGGATTTTAAGTTAAGAGGCCATATACAAAATTTATATTATTATATTTACGATTTCGCTGTTTTAGCGGATTTTACATATGGGATTTTACAGTTAAAATACAATATTTCCATAAATTTTATTCCACAATATGACTGATCATTTCAATAATAAACTATTAAATAGGCTACTTTTTCATTTCTATTACGTTGTTTTGATTAATAGACCAGAAGACGGTGACAGTTTTGTGAATTTTACTGTAATAGGAATCTAGAAACGCGGCAGCGTATCAAGCCAAGTTCAGGCAAAGGAACTGGCTAGCCAGCGCCGAATGTAATATAACACGAACCACTTGGTGTCACTTTTGACCCTTCTATAACTAAAAACCTTTTTAACGTAAATACATAAAAGTAGGTGTGTTTAATATACAGTGATCCTCGGTTATCCGAACCAATTGGGACCAATGCTGGCTCGGATAATCAAAAATCCGGATAATCGAAGCGTGGGTTTTTTTGGAACGCGATTATAATAATATTATGGCCGCAACCCTTTATGCGTCCCACTGCTGGGCACGGGTCTCTCCCCATTATTGGGGAGGCCTGGAGCTTATACTCCACCACGCTGCTCCAATGCGGGTTGGTGGAGATGCGGGTTAGTGGCCAACCCGCTGTCGGATGTTTTCAAACCGCCCATAAGGCCTCCGACAAGGTTTAACGACTGTTATCTATCGACAACAACCGGGACCGACGGCTTAACGTGCCCTCCGAAGGACGGAAACGCGCATGAATTTTTTTGCCACTAGCGGTCACCTATCTCACATCCGACCGCGCCCGTTTGGCTTAGTTGCATAGATCGTTTGCGTTCTACGCTAACCGCCGGGGCATGCGCGCTTCATAATAATATAATAATTCATAATAATTCTTAATAATATTATTATAAATAAACGATTGAAATTAAAAGTTGCGTTAGGCAACATTGTTCTTGTCTCTCGAACCATTCGATACCCGTATCAAAAGCAGCAAATAACTCCGCATGCGAAGGTTCTTCGGTGCATCCACGCTTTCGTCGCTACTGCTGTCGTTGTCGTGATTATCATCTTGTTTTTTTATTGATGAAACAATTTCATCAACGTTTAAGATTTGATACCCAGGATCATTGTGGCTTGCGGCGTTGGCAGCTAGCAACAATGTATCTTTCGCGCCAACGTTCGGATAATTTAGCGTTGGGATAAAGCAAGTCATCGTTCGGATAATTGAGGGTTCGGATGATTGAGGTTCGGATAATCGAGGTTTTGCTGTATCCATAAGGACATCTAGAAGCCCAAATTTTATGAAGATAGCTCAAACGGTTATAAAGATATGGTCAAAAAGTCGTTAATTTTAGCATTGACTGACTGATATATAGTACCTAAATCTTACCTACTTCCAGATGACCTAAAATGATGAAATTTGTATCTAGCTCAGTAATTGTATGTAAGCGTAGGAAAAATTTAAAAATAAAAATAGTAAAAATATAGGGCGAGTCCCCATACAAAAAAATGACTTGTAGCGTTGGAACCGTTACAAGCAGATATTTGAAACTATCTCAATATACGTATTATTATAGTTTTCTTTAGAAAATTAATAATATCCCACCAAAACCATAAATGTGAAAAAGGAGAGCCAAGTTCAATACAAAAATTATGCTTGGCTGTGGGCTCCGCCGCAAAAAGAATGGAGGTCTAAATGAGTGTAAAGTTCTATGCAAAATCCAAAAATGTATTTATAGGAACAAAATAACATTATGAACAAGTATTAAACTATATTTCTTTGCTTTATTGGATATCTATAACAATTGCTGTTATTTAAAAATGTGAGATCTTAAAGTAGGTTAGATTTGTCTAGTGACTACGGAGCACTCCTCTATTGTAGCTCAACTATTTAATATTGAACCCCTCAAGTAACAACAACTATGAGTAAGTGGCCAGCACGTGAACAAGATTCTCAATTTCTGACGCAGAGTGCAGCAGAAACTGCGCCAACTATGTCGCCATAGTACTAGCATGAGAAAAGTATTTGAATTTAAGTCACTTTCAATTTTTGCCAATATCTGGAATTTCTGACCATTGTGGGGATTTCAAGTATTTCTTGTGAAATTGTTTTGAAAAAGAACTCACAAAGCCGCAAAATTCATCCAGGTGAATTAAGTACAATATTTTTTTAGAGTATATAATAGTTTATGCAACTAGGTGAATTATATATACTTCTTATATTATATTAAATCTGATAGGAGGAACTTTTAGAGATCCAGTTTTAGTGATACGAAATCCTAATGATGAATTTCTACACAAACTTCACGGACCGCTCACCGATAGTAGCTCAGCTTGTGTATAACTCGTGATGAACGAACCCCACAAGGAGGTACAAGTATATGCAAGAGGCAGCAAGCGGGACAACGGGCGAGTTTTGAACAACTTTCTCAATTTCCGACGCAGAATGCAGCAGGAACTGCGCCAAATATGTGACGCGGAGCTCGCGTGTATAAGGAATTCATAGAAGTATTTAATTTACTTTTAACGGCTTACATAAAAATACTTAAGAGTTTATTTTGGGGTTTTAAATGTAGTATTGGAATTTAAACCTAAAAGGGAACAAAGGGTATTTTATTGTGGTCCTATAAGAGTTCCAGGATTGTCCCTCTTTCTTCCGATAGGTAGAAGAGATTCGAAAGTCTGGAATCCGTTGGAGTTGTGAAATAATCATTTTTTTTTAAGTTATGAAAACGACACACAGGGTATATCTACCTCGACCCAATAAAAATCAGGAATCGATACTTGTATGAGGTTGCTTATTGTTGTATTGCTACTATGGGGGCTCCTCTTGTAAAGTGTGAAGTGTGAAAAGTGAACTTTTCAGATAACTTTCAGCTCTTATTCTATTTAGCCCCTTTTGAGAATGGTAGGTAATTGTACTTTTTACCTTTACTACGTTTTTACCTTTATTATATTGAGAAATCATATTCAATGCTTACATCCATCCAAAAAAAAACAGTATAAACTAACCCAATAGAAACTTTAAGGCCTTCGCCTTTGAATACAGAACTCTAAATAAGATGAAAAATTACTTCGCGAAGAAGTTTTCAACCAATCCTATTACACGACTATTTGCGACATTGCTTCAGCACGTAATATATCATTGAAACTTGGAGCCGGGGCTCAGAGTGGCCTTGTACACTCTAGAGGAACTTTAACCCGAGCAAACATTTCGATTGAATTACTCAATCCCGCTGACGTATTTGCCGCTTTAAGAATTCAGGCGAAGTTGTTTTGGTGTACACCTAAAACGGTTATCCTTCTGAAAAATATAACAAATCCGAAATTTCCCCCATCAATTTAGTTGGATCTCACCATTGTTACCTAATTTTGCGTATTATACGAACAACAATTTAGCTAAGAGCAGCTGGATGGCAGTCCAGCACTGGAATGAATTCTTCTTAATTTTGAATTGAGACCCATATCCTGTAGTCGTATATTAAGAATGATAAATTATGATGAGGTTGTCTAAAAATTAAAAATTTCAAAGTGTTCACTATAAATACTGAATGTTGCAAACTTGACATAGTAAAATCCAATCCAGATTTAAGCCACTAAGCCGACTTACCTAGAGCGTGTCCCAATTACCGACAGTCATAAGTAATTAATTAGCATAATTGAGGTGGATTGTGGTATTGAAATGCAAAACAGTGATATGTTGAGGAGCGACACGATGCAGTTGTTTCTTAGCACTTACGTGGATATAGAAGATATTCTTCATCAGAAAGAACGCAAAAAAAAAACATAAAAATAAGGACCTCACAAGTCTAGATCAATTTTAGAAATTTTGGAAATTTGGTTGAACGCAAAATTATACCAAATTTCGCTTAGAAAGAACATTTTGAAGCTTTCTTTAATGTCCCAGGTCTAGGTCTCTTCTCATGATTTAAGAGGGTTTTAGGCTGAAATATACCAGACAGGGTTAGTGCATATTGAAAAACATGACATAACATATATTTTTACAACTGTCAGGCAAGGACGGCGATGAAAAACATCGTAATGAATGTAATAATAAAAAAGCTCTTAGCCTGATCTAAAAGGTAACCCGATTACAGCAAAAACAGGGCAAAGTTGATAAGGTAATTTAAAGTCTTGACGTTACGGTAATTAGGACGGATTATCTGCGACAAAAACTGGAAGGAATCTTCGAGGTCGTCTTATCGCGCGTCTCCGAGCTCATCCGTCATCTTCATCCGACGCTTTTTGCGTCCATTGTTTTTAGCAACCTCTCAGCCCCAGGCAACTTCTTTACTGACAGTATCATATCCATTTTTCTCATATACCTCGTCCTATTTTACTTCAAGTTTCCACACGTCAAGTTTGAAGCACGGTCTCGGATATACCGATTTTCGGCATCTTGAATTTCTCGGCATTATTCGTCGGATGGTGTTCATAAATCTACTGTAATTAGGCACGTCTCTACGGTTCATTACAGAATTTTGTATTCGTCATATATTCAGCGTTGGCCTACATTTTGAAATTTCTGCCGGTTACTATTTAAATATCTGCGTTTTTAAAGCTTATGTATTTCTTCTTCATAGTCCAAAAATTTTAGTAACTCAGTTGTAAAAATTAATCACAAATAAATCTGTCTTCAAATACCCGGCAATTGAATTAATTTATCTACGTGCTTAAATTACACGTGATCTATTTGCGTTAATACACATATCTTAAAAACCCAGTAATTTACTTTGACGAAACTTGAACTGTTCCTTAAGGTGAAATATACAAAAAAGATCAGATCAAATTTTAGTTTCCACAATTTGTAGATAAAAAAACATACTTTCGAAATTTATCACATGTTCTTGGAAGTCTATGATCATATTCAACAATATAAATTACGCACAATCACACTGATAACCTCCTTTTTTGAAATCGGTTAATAAATTGTGTCTGTCTGTTATCATAAGATCCAGCCATTTAAAGACGGTGCAGTGTGTAGGTAGGAACAAAGCAATACGAGAACGGCAATATCGAACAATACTACTCGAAGGTGTTGATTGCGCCGACGGTCGCAGCGGCGCGGAACTAACGTCTTCCTTATAGGGACTCATTAAATTAGAGCTACGATTTATGATGAAGAGAAAATTCTATCTTAACACTCCAGTAGGCGCGCCTCTGTTTGGTACGCGAGTACTCGCGCGCTCTACGTATGTAGAACATTTTAATGTAAGAGGTTTTATAGGAAAGCTTCAAAAATCGAAAAGTATTTTTATATACTATTTAGTAAGAGTTTATTATAAAACAAAAACAAACTAAACATAATCAATTTAAACTTATTAGGAACTGAAAATCAGACTTCTTGAACATAATAAAAAATCCTCAAAATTTTTACTCTTAATATTATAAGTCTCATCCTTATTATTCACTCATGTCTTCCACCTAAATTTCTTCATATTTAGCGCATTCACGACAAAGAAGAATCTGATGGTTAGGACAAATCCACTTGTTACATGTGTAATTGGATTCCTGATTATAAACATAAATGTATGAAATGAAAATTCTATTGACTTCTATTGACTAATTAAATTGATAAGTATGGTTATAAACATAAATATTTGAAATAAAAATTCTATTGACTTCTATTGACTAATTAATTGATAAATATAATTATGGTAGTATGTAATAAATATGTAGAAGAATTTTGTAACTAGATGAGTAGCATAAAGTCATTAACAATATTATGTAAGTGTAAAAATATGTATATGAATTTCTCTATAAATTTGCATACTCTTTCGGGTTAGGATAAGAGTACTGTGTTTACTACCTGTAACAACTGTTAATAACCTTATCTTGCAAATAAATGAAATTGAAAATTGAAATTGAAATTGAGTGTCGGTCATACTTTGTTCGATATTTTCCAAGTCGGACTCTGTGCTACTTCCTTCCTGTTCCGTGTCCGTGTTGTGTGGGGAGTCTGTCAAGCAGTCTTCTTCTAGTAACAGATCTTCAGGGTCACTCTCCACTATATCACCATCATCATCATCTTCTTCTAGCCATCTACAAATTCTCTCTTCTCCACTCCGTGAAGCCATTACTAACCAACAAACATCAACGGCAACTCACGAAAAAAACGTCACGCGAGTGGTCGCGCGTTCTACAGTTGTAGAAATTCACTTTTGGTACCAAATTTCAATGATATGCAGCCGCGTCGGTCGCCGCAAGGACACTGAATATGTTCACTGTCTAGTAATAGAGGAATACTAAGACTGTGTCCGTGAGTGACCTTCAATTTTTGATAAAATTCAATGAAATGCACACGCGTTCTACGATCGTAGAACGCGCGACTACCGGAGTGTTAATAATGTTTGCGATATTTCTATCATCAAGCAATTTCTTATTTCGGTAGAAAGAAGTTGTTGCCACACTCACACGAAGAGCAAAGGGAGCACGAGCCTCCGGAGCAGCGCAACGGCATGGTATGCTCATATAAGACTCGAACATTACTTGAGATGAAAAGACACACAATTTTTCTTATTTATCAGCTAATATGATTTTTCTACAACAACAACCTTTAGCTTACCATATTTACCTACATAAGGTATGCAAATATGGTACAAGTAATGTTATGCAGCGATGGCCGAGTGGTAAAAAACCGCGGTCTTCGACGCGACCGATCCCAGGTTCAAATCCTCGGCTCGCACCTCTGACAAAGAAATTTGTAATGTGCGAATTTATCGCTGCTCCACGGTGATGGAAAATATCGTGATATTTCATTGATTGCGATGTTCTCCATCGCCGTGCATGCCTGAGAGAAATTCATAATTTCTCGAAAGCATGACGTCCACCAATCCGCACTTGGCCAGCGTGGTGGACTATGGTCTAAATCCCTCTCAATTGTGTGAGAAGGAGACCTGTGCCCAGCAGTGGGACATAAAAAAGGATGAAAAAATTTTTTTATGTAAGTTTTGTGTACACGTTCACGAACTGCAACCCCACTTTTTATCAACTAACTAGCCCTCCACCAGCTGCTTCACCCGCGTGGACCTGTTTTATAGATTCCCATAGGAAGAAAACCATCCTATGTCCTTTCCCAAGGTCCACTCTATGGATAGAAATTTGAAATTTGGAACATAGATCTATGTTCCAAATTTCATTAAAATTGGTTCAGTAGTTTAAGCGGGTAAGCGTAGCAGACAGACAGAGAACTCTGTTGCAGTACCCTGATAGGGTTCATAATGTGTTCCTTCATTATCATTTGTAAACCTATATTGATGTACCATTATGATGCAATAAAGTATTGAGTATTGAGAGTTACTTTCGAATTTATTAAAGTATGGATTATAGTTAGATTTTCTACACTTCTAGCGACGAGTAGACCACTTTTCTCGTACTGATCCAAGCAGACGGACCAATTTCGACCTAATTGTGCCCCCACTACTTATCTTCATTTGCTTAATATTCAGTGCTTCACACTCATTACGCTGTAACTGAACAAAGAATGGCCTTCAATGGCGGGTAGTAACTCATCCAAAACAATTAATACGTATCTCATGAATCATTTAGCGCGAACCACTTCACGCCTGCCCGCAGATATTCATTAATGGTCGCTGCTCACGATTATTTTAATGATGGTAGGGCGTGTCCACACACGCATCGTTAGCGACTCTTTATAATGCCTAGAAGTGTGAAGGAGTAAAGCTTGGAGGCAGGTTTTTCAAATGTAATACTAGTTACAACTGACTGCCAAGAACTTCAATGCACGCGGATATGTCAAACAAAATTATATTTAACAATGTACTAGTTGTACATTTACAGACACTTCTAGAATCCACTTCTAAGTGGATGAAAGGGAGTTTTGGCGGGAAGTCGAAAAAGACGTATTGTGCTCTTGTTTTATTTTCATTTTCTTGGTATATTTTCGAGTTATTTCGGATAAAGTTGATGGCATTTTGTTTGATATAAGTTAATTACCGTGCATGAGTGTTTGTGAAATAGAATAACAGTGCTAAAATATGTTTTTTCTGCTTGCCTCCAAAATTCCATCGGACACGTTCTAGTAAAGTAGCCATCGCTTTACTTGAATGTTGGACTGACTAGACTGACTGATTACTGACGACTTACTTACTGACTGTTATTACTTCGTCCAGTTTCATTGAAACTGGCAAAAAAAGATGCAAAAATTATACTTGACGCTGGCAGTATGCACAAAGTTTGCGATGCCATAATTGGAAAAAAAATGGATGAAAGCAGGTTGGTAATACAACCCAGAAGTTGTTATTACAAGTTCTCGCAATAAGTACGAGACTCACAGACTTACAAGAATTTTTATTCTTCGTCGTGGGTACCGTGGACACACACAAAAACATAAACACAAAATCCCAAAGCGTCAGCAGAAATTGAAACTCAACATTCTAGTCAATTCTGCTTCGCCGGGAATCAACCCGGGCTACTGAATTGATTGATTGCGTCA
The DNA here is from genome assembly GCA_911387765.1 of Pyrgus malvae. Lineage (NCBI taxonomy): Eukaryota > Metazoa > Arthropoda > Insecta > Lepidoptera > Hesperiidae > Pyrgus > Pyrgus malvae. Next base: position 25,795,172 of record OU426959.1, read on the forward strand.
CATGGGTTGTCGAACATAAATGCTTATTGTTACTAAGTTACTAAACTATACATATAACTAACTAGGCATCAGATAGTTGACGTTCGAAACTTGTAATGCCATGAAGTGCTTAGTTAGATATTTTGCATGACCTTTGTAGATAACTAAAAGATATAGGGATTACTTAAATAAAATCAACATTCGAGGGTAGAAAAATAATTATGTTCAATAATCAATCATATTATGGGTAGCTTAAATGCATATTTTGTAAAGTACCTTCTATTTTCTTCAAGCTTCCATCTAGTTTAAAGCCGGGGATTTCCCGGCGAAGCAGAATTGACTAGAATGTTGAGTTTCAATTTCTGTTGACGCTTTGGGAGTATGTGTTTATGTTTTTGTGTGTGTCCACGGTACGCACGACACAGGAAGCCCCTCACTAGGGCTATGAGCGTGAATACTTATCTCCCATTAATAAACGACTCATTCAACTCCTTTTCTTAAACTAAAGCACAAACTCCGCCGCTTTGTACGCGTAGCCTTACACATCGCGTATTTATTTATCGTAGTAGTTTCAGTCTAGTCTAGTAACTAATGAGTGCTCGCTAAGTAACAACGTGATTAATTGGATACTTGGCAATCTCAGCCTTCGCATGGGTGTGGAGGTTCATCAATTGTGTTTCGAAAAAGAAATACAAAAAATATAATTTTAAGTTATGCCTAAGATTTCGTCTTACACAGATAGACTGAGAAAACCAATTGATTATATTTACTAAAAGCGAATTTGTTTTAAGAGCTATCACTTTCTTTGTAAAGAATGACTTGAGAACTCTGTTAAAACATAAACCTAAATTTAGGCCAAAACATAGACAGATAAATAGAGAAAAGAAATTTATACAGTTAAAGCAAATTTGTTAAATGAGCCATCACTTTCTTTGTAAAAAAAATTGTGAAAGTTCTTACTGAATATTTTCAAGAGTAATCAAATCACAAATCACCTTTATCTTCGCTATCTAAACATAGTGAACTTTTTTAAAATCTCTTCATGAAACGTACTAAGTATTAGAGCATAATGGACTAAGAATGACATTGTAACTTCTCCTCAAATTGTTTTTCCGACCTTGATTTCTTTTACCTACAATCGGGTGTAAGAATTTAAGCCTAACGGGCACATCTCACCTGAGAATGTAACCTTTGTAACGTCGGAAGAAGTAAAGGAAAAACGTTATATACAATGTTATTAGTGGTAAAAAAAATTGTAGAAACAATGCAATTTTGTTCTTTATCAGCTGAAGAACGGGATAAACTTCCGTTTAGGACATACCTCCGATCGATCCGATCGAAATTTGATACACTTATGTATTTTGATGCGCTGATGAAGAATAGCATACTCGAAATACCCGAAAATGTGATGTTTAAGGTCAAACGGACAAAAAACTTTCGTTTAGAACATACCTCCGATCGATCTGAAATTTGGTACACTTGTGTATTTTAACGCGCTGATCAAGAATATCATAAGGTGCTATGTCCAGAAACGGCCAACAGACGCAGTCGCCGGTCGCTACTTCTGGACACTGATACAAATCGTTGCTAGTTTTTCGTCACTTTCCCAATAGACGCCGTAGTACTACATGTAGCGACCATCAGCCTTCACAGTAGCAGCGCAACTGCAAACGATCACAGGCAAGACTCAGGCTTGCTCGGGGTTGTGTGTAGATGTTCATGGGCTGCAGCAACCACTTAACACCGTGGCCTGTATGCTCGTCTGCTACTCTTTTAAAAATATTACCTCGGCTTGTTGTGTTGATTACACGTCGACGTCGTCGCCATCAATGTCAACATTTACAGGCAAATAAATGGCGCTCTTACCCCATCCACTCGGTGTGGCTTGTGTGGCAGTTGTGGCACACAAGACACGGATACCAATTGCAAATCGTCCATTTGCGCAGTTCAGTAGAATTGTAAGGAAATTGTTAATGTTGATTGTGTCTCCAATTTAACCGAGCAGTTTTTTTTCCGTGTTACCGGCGAAGCAGATATTGAAACGATGAGTTTCAGTTTCTGTTCTCGGTCTGGGTGTTTTTGTTTATGTCTATGCGTATGTCCATGGTACCTACGACACAGTGTATACTGTGGGGTCGTAAGTGTGAAACGTTATTTAGAAATCAAATTTTCATAGTTAGTTCGTATCAAACACAAGAAAGGAAAGTATCTACGTTAGCTCAGTAAGCAATTCGCAGGGCGCAATGTAACGTAATGACAGCGTCACGTTAACCGGCGCGGTGTACAAATTAGATACCGGTCGACGAGCATCGCCGCCATGTTTCCTCGTATATTGAACACTACACACAACTAGCATACAAGGGACAAATATGGATCAAAGTTTTGAATGTAATTCAATTGAATTACATTCAAAATGATGATAAGCGATCACTGCAGCCCATGGACATCTATACTACCTCAACAACATCACGCCTGCAGTTATGCCATCAACTGCTCAACTTCTAACCAAATACAATAAAATTGTTTCTCGCTAAAAAATGGGTGCAGCAGTATTTCTCCCCCTTTCGACAATTAGGGTTCTCCTAATTTATTAATATTAGTTTTTTTATTACTACCTGAAGGACAAAGATAAAGGAAGAGAGACAACAGTGCGTTGACTGATTTAAGGGAGTAATTCTCCAGCGCATAGAAAGAGGATATTATTATATAGAAAATATTGTATGTCATCAATAAACTCATACAATTAATAACAAGCATTTTATGAATAATGGAAGGGAAATCATACATACACATGCAACAATAAAAATATACACCGACATACGCACCACCACCTATGTGCATGTGCATGTATCCTATGTGGAAGGGAGGGAGGTGCTATTGCATGAAAAAGTATACACCATTATACGTTCTGATTGCGGATTGTTGCAAAGTAGTTATTACCTAACTTTATAACAATGGAGTTCCGCAAAGTAACGCCTGATTGTATTAATTATATCATTACAGTTTCTGCCTCGCCGGAAATCCTTTTGATTGGCAGTCGGGCATGGAAACCATAGCATCACATGAGTTATCAATTAATTTTACATTTACTTGACTTTAAATGTCTCAATGCGTATTTAAAAAGGCTCGCTTTAAAACATAAAAGAAACTCCATACAAAACAATTGTCATCTTTTAATCAATTTGTGGAGTCCTGAGAAGAAAGATCTGCATGAATCTTTTTATCATTCTGCAACTACGACTTCAGTTATATTTTCACCTGACCTTTGCTCTGAATATTAAAACCTCCGCATTTACATAGTTGCTAGAAAGATTAACATAACGTAGTCAGCGCCGGCAGAATAGCAATGTGCTTCTGTTCGTAATGTATTCTGGATCACGAGCGATGTCGATGTAATGTGTATTTGTAGTATGGCTTCCTAAACTGCATGCCACTATCGGCCTGACCCGCTTCAAAATGCCGGCAAAACATCAAGTCAAAAGCCTTTTAAGCTCATTAGAATCCCTTTTGAAAACTTAGGTCAACTCAACCTATTCGACGACCCGAATGGCATAATGGTTACTATACCGAACTTCCTATTACGACTACTGGGTTTGATTCCCAAGAGACCGACCTTTGATGAGTTAAAATTTCCTTTCTCGTTTTGGATGTTCGTCTTAGTGTTTCCATGGTTCCCACGACATTGAGAATCCTAATGTCAAACTATAACTTAGAAGCATTATGAAGTAATACCTTTTCCAGCACACTACTCTAATATCACTTGATAAATGGCTGATACTTTTTAAATAAATAAAAATTAAGGTTTAATGTCCTAGTATTCTCAATATTAAGGAAATTTCGCGTCCCCGTCAAAACTTCTGGCTTAAGGTTGATTTGATTTGTTGATCATTTATATTTGAATATCCCTATGGCTGGCTGCAACCCTTTTTGCGCCCCACTGCTGGGCACGGGTCTCTCCCTATTATTGGGGAGGCCTGGAGCTTACTCCACCACGCTGCTCCAATGCGGGTTATCCCTATACTGTGTATCATTCCAGTAACCTGCACCTTTTGCCCACCTTCCATTGAAAAAACATTTATGCCGTAACTCTACCTACACACATTTTCAAGCCACCGATATTTCAACACATTTTTACGCAACGTACGCCAAAAAAACTCTTTTGTGAGTTGTGACATGAAAAAGAACAAGCCCGTTAACAAAAGTGACAAGCTAGACTACACCAGCAGTTTGTAAATTAAAATTAGTTGGGAACAAAGTTTCCGTGGTGCGGAATATTCGGTCCGAAATATTCTCTCGTAAACAAGTGAGGCCTAATTTATATTACAGGAGTTACGGCTTCCTTACAATTACTGAATGCCTGTTCCCGTAATTTGGGGAAGAATCTTTTGTTCAGGGCTCCAGTAAAGAGTACCTCATTACTACTAAGTCATAGTGAAACAAGAATTGCCTGCTGCTTTTAACCTTATTAGAGAGGAATTATAGCTTAAAGTGATTTGTATGTCGGTAACAGATACCTTTTTCTGGGTGAGCTATATATGGTTATAAAGATTTTCAAAAGTATTATTAACTTCTTGGTAAATTATGAAAAAGGTGAAAAAGTTGATATGAACGAAATAGCAGATCTCATTGCCATGTTAAAAGTGGGTTTTGCGGACGGTGTAATATGTCGATAATAGCTGTGATTGGTGGAGATGCACAGTATAACGCATATTTTTTTCCTCTATGATTTACGCATCCGAAAGTCATCCACTTCTTTATTCCTTAGCGTTGCAAATCGTACGCAAATTAGACCCACAGTCATTGCGCTGAAATTTGCTAGTATTTGTAACGAGGTTTATTACCGCTACAGAATTACTTAGCATCGAATATCAAGACAGATTAATGCATACCGTAAGATATTCATAGAATAGGAATGACGGAGGATGTTTTGGTCGATGCAATATCAATATAATATACTAAACTCAGCTTTCCAAGCGTATTCTGCAGCACATTAGCATAACAAACAACGGTTCTAATTTAAATCTTTCTCGCAAAAATGATCCTTTATGTGTATTTTGCTTGTTATTACCAGCTTCTATTTAACTAACTTAGTGGTTTGTTAATTCATAATGATTCTCATGTATGAGACATATTTCATACCTATTATGAAACCACATCAAGTAACATACAAATTTAGTGAGCCTTTATGAAGTAAGAAAGCGGACTTTTTCCCACCATCATACTCCTTTCAGCGTTTTTTGAAACTAGAATATTTCCCTTAGTTGAAGAGTCGAGTTAAAACAACTTATTCGTGGCAGATTATATTATTGTGTTTCTGTGGACAGTGATATAGTTGCGGACCATACTCACATGAGGTGACCATCAGCCTTCGGAGTAGCAAAGCAACTTCATACGACCGCAGGCAAGACTTAGCTTGTGTGCAGATGTCGTTGGGTTGCAGCGACCACTTAGCACAAAGTGGCCTGCATGATCGTCTGCTAATATATTCCAATAAAAACAACGGCTCGCACTCCGGTAGTGCCGGCAGAAGTGAAATCTTGAACATTAACGTTGTGCATTTTTGATATTTTGGAATGGTTAGGGAATAATTTCGCACGAATTGCCTTTATTATCAGTTTTATTTTTCATCTAGTATTTTCAGTAGGTTTTCATCTAGTATTTTTATAAAGTACTCACTCATTTTCTTTCACTATATACTTGATATTTAATAAACGAATTTTACAAGACTACACAGTCGAGCCATCAGCTGTCACCCCTCCGTCTTACGAATATTCGATCAGACCACGTATCGTTACGCGAGTTTAAATTTTTTTACCCATACCAAAAAAAAGTGCACAGCGACGCTAAAGAAGTTATCACTTCAAAAAGACAAGTCAAGCTAACAAAAAGCTAAATCTAAATAGTATAAATAGGAGTATAATAGCAGCAAAATTTCATTAACAGGGTTTTTTGAAACCGTTTGAATGTGGTAACCAAATTTGTGTGAGAACCAACACCAAATTCTTGCTACAACTGTTTGTTCTTAATTGCACAGTTGTATTTTAAACCACTACTGCCCCAAGTGCCTACTTCCCTCCAAATTACGCACACGTTGTCAAGAACCGTAAGCTGCACCTGATGTCCTCGCCGCAAATACGGTATTCGAGCCATATTGGCATGTAAGAACTTACTTATTACTGTTACCGGGTGTGGTGAACCTGGTCCAGACTGCCTTCATGTTATTCCTTTGCATCTTAATTGATGTTAAAGATAATGTGAAGATTGCGCTTGTAGAGCTAAATGTAAATATATGTTCAAATGTTTGCCAATATCCATAGAACAATATAGAGATTGGATTATTCGAATGCTGGCGCACGCCTCTGATTAAGAAAAGTACAACTGTGCTCTTTTTTACTTACTGTACGATGTAAAAAAAAACCAACCTTTCCTGTATACTTTCTTACGCATATTTCTTGTTAACTGAAAGCATGAGATGTTAAATATAATATGACATGTTTTAACTGCCCACATGCAGCCTCCCTCCCCCCCTCTCACAATGCTCGGCTCTTCCCCCTCCACCCCAGGCCGTTTCCAGTAATTCCCGTCTTGAAGTCCTCGGAGATAATCGCCTTCCTTCAGTAAATATTCTTCGCCTTGAGAGACAAAAAAGGTTTCTTAAAAACAGCTGAATTATGCCAGAAACGCCGCCCTTCAATATTAATATTCCGATAATCCCAACGGAAATATTTTTGTACATCAAAGCAGAAAGTAGCAGGATTCGAAATATACCAAGAGCGGCCACTTTATACTCGTACTAAACATTTGCTAATTATAACTTACTCAATTGTATCCATCTTACTTTACAGACTGATAACGCTGTAAATCATAACACTTCCTGTATCTGATAAACTATTTATCGTGATTTATAATATTTTCTCTTTTTAAAACGCCTTTTCTTTGTACCAAATTATTATATTAAGGCTACTGAATTCGAAGCTCTGTATCACATTATTCAGTAATGTTTGTCATTCAACAGTCAAATACGCTCATCCATTGTCCTTAAAGTGTTATCACCTTATACGAGTCAACGGATTTACATGAGAATACCAGCGGTACATTGTTTCCCTTTGTATCGTAAGGGCAAGGCTCTCTCCAAATAATTGGGATGGCATACGACACAATACGCAGCTTCAAGGATGATTGGATTTAATCCAACTGAAGAACGTTCTTCAAAATTTTTAACCCTACAATTTTCTAAACAATTCAGTGATTACAATCAGTTGATGACATTCAGAACCACTTAAAAAAGCCGATTACATAGACTCACACATATTAACTACCTAGGTATTTTACAGCTGGCAGTCCCGTGCCTAATACTGATCTACATTCGCAGTCGTGAAAATCGTTTACATTGTATTGGATTTTATCTTGAACTCTGCATGCGATTGGAGATAGTTTTTTTGCTTCTGATACAGCAATCAATTACTCTTTACGTCAGTCCACCTGGTTGGAGGGCGGCCTGTGCTCCTTTTGCCGAGACGTGATCGCCATTCGAGGACCTTTCTTCCCCACCGGTTGTCAGTCCTTCCTCCTAACTATATGGCCTGCCCATTGCCACTTCAGCTTGCAGATTTTGAGAGCTATGTAACCTTGGACCTCGTCTACGGATTTCATCGTTACGAGTTCTGTCGCGTAGAGAAATACCAAGCATAGCCCTCTCCATTGCTCGTTGAGCAACCTTGAGCGTGTGGAAAAGGCTAACTGTAAAAGACCACGTCTCAGCGCCGTAGGTCATCACTGGCAACACACACTGCTTTCAAAACTTTCGACTTCAGGCACTGAGGTATTCTGGACGAGAAGACACTTTGTAATTTCCCGATCTCTCTTTAATTTCGAATATAAGTACAAATAATGATAATAATAATATAAGTATAATATAATAACGAAATCTGTTCAATGTACATTTTAATATTTGTAATTAGTTAAGTTTTAATTATTGTAATATTTGCATACCTCGTGAAGGTAAATATGGCGAACCAAATGTATAAAAACACCTTTTGTAAACACCCATATTTGTGCAAATAAAAGTCTTTGTCTTGTTTTTGTCTTGTCTATGAATATGCAACTGGTAACCGCGCTTTAACTCAATTGTTTCATAGTAGAAATGGATGAACGGGTCTTCCTCGATCATACTCTATAAGGCCTACTTTACTGTATTTATTAATGTTGCTATGGTCGCAGATTGCAATTCAATAGTGCGAGCGGGTAAGAACCATCGCTACATCCACTTTTTTAGTGAAGCAATTGTTTTAATATTTACAGGCTACACTTACGAGTACATGGAGAGACCATTAGCCTTAGGAGTAGCACCGACATTTCACAGTGCAGTTGTACTTACGATGCGACTATATAACACCACGTGGCATCCAAGCTCGTCTGCTACTTCATGTAAATAGATAAAAATAAATTATTTTACTAGCTTTGAACATTTCAGCGAAATTTTAGCAAGAGAACAAATCGAGTTGGCGTCTTGTGACTAATTGGGTTAACGTGACGCTTAAGATTTCGCGTTACATCCGCCGCCCCGCGACGCCATGTCAACTTACTCGTACATCTCCGCAGCAATTATGTTAAGCGTATATTCTCTGTTCTCCTAAATTGCGTATGATCGGGTAAATTTCTTTTAATGTTTAACTCGTGAAATAGCTATAAGAAATTAAGGATGCAAATTGACCCTTTGCTCTAGCCGCTTGCTTAATGACCCTTTTTAATGTCACACAACAGGGCGACTTTGCTCCTCTACGGGTTTTTGGACTTGCTTAATACTTTATACTCCCGCTGAATACTGACAGTCAGTCATGCAGAATTGCTGCGTTCAACTAATCTGAACCAAAACGAAACTCTAAATAATGTCTCACATAACAATAAATTCATCTCTCATTAAGTATAAGCCATCATGAGAGTAGCAACGAGTGTAGGTTTTAAAATACTTACTGACTATCTCTATAATCTACTCACTTCTTAAACGCTGAGGCCCAGTACAAAAATCAAATTAATTACCGTCTTGGGTATTCGTGCGAGACATTTCCACGTAACCGTGCATTATTAAATTTGATGCTTGCATCTCTTTTGTTACAATAAGGATCAGCTAAAATTGTAAAAATTCGTTTCACATGCAAAACACAAATCCGTTGGAACAAACGTCTCCCATTGCTTTAGTTTCACATTTTTCTCCCAAACGCCCTAGGGACCTTTTAGTTAGAGATCTAATGGGTCATGAAAACTTTGAATCGGTAATAAGTAACAGAAGAACGACTACCATTCGAGTTTCATCGACGTTACCGCCTGTAATGCCGCAATAACGATCCGAACTTTGCTAATACAGTCGAGTAATTTGCACACATGGGCCATTCGAGGCGAGCCGCCCGCAGGGAGGGCGTTAGGTTATCATTACTTGATACAAATGAATTCCGCTGCGTAATGGCGAAGTTTACCGAATCGGAATTTGTTATGAATCGGGCGAAGAGAAATTGCGAAATAAAACAAATAAAAACTCGTAAGGATGTCATGTTTGATTTATAAATTTAGGTAAAATCTACTTTGTAACAATTCGCAATCAGAACGTATGATGGTGCATACTTTTCTTTTCTTCTTTTGTAGAGTCAATAACCCTGTTTATGATCTAAATGATATGCATAAATGACCACTGATACGGCGCAATGGTCACCATGTCGAACTACCTATCAAGGGCCCTGGATTAGATTCTCAGCTGCGCAGAAACTTGAATAATAAGTTTGATTTTCTGCCGTCGGTCTGATTATTATTTGTTAAATACTGCTTGTCACTACTTGGAAAGTTTCTTGTATTTTCCAGTACGTGTATGGTTGTAGCCTATCAAAATCAAAACTATAAGTACTAAACGTACCTACAAAAAAGAAAAGAAACCATCATTCATCTAAATTCTCTCATTCTAAATTTTTACTGCTGTTTTTTTTACTGCTACTGTTCGCAAAGTACAGAGCAATTTACAACAAAGAGCAATCTACGTTGTAAGTTTCATGAGCAGCGAAATAACTCAGTATTAATGGCTCGTCGGTAATGAATTCTAGGCATTCGTAATGCGAGCAGATCTAGGCCAAACCGGGAAGTTGCGAAGCCATTAGTAATCTTTGTTTCGCGGGATTACCGGCGCCAGGCAGGCTCTTTCGTCGTATTCATTTGTCTTATTTTCAACCAAAATCCAGTTCCAATAAATATTTAAGACACAGTAGTGAGGATCTAAGGGTCAATTCTCCATTCCTCCAAGGGACATCCAACGTAGCTGGATGGTACTTAGGGTGAATCAAACATCTCCAGCAATAATATTTTCCTCGCACCCATTCTACTTATTCATTCATTTGAGAGAAGTCCCAAAGCGAAAAAGACTATATCATAGTACGTAACCCTGGAGCTGATAATGTTTAAGTAAAAATATTTTACTTGGTATAAGAAAATTACCTTTTATAATCATGTCAACCTAATAGCCTGAAAGAATATTATCGATCCATCTGACCGTATAATTTTTTGAAAGAATTTGCCCTCAACTCCTAATAGTTGAGGAGTTTACCTTCCATCATCAGCTCAGCAATATGAGATGATCATAACTCTACACAAATATGTGTTTTGCTACAATAAATATAAAAATATACCATCCGTTTCTACAAAATTTCAGTGATCTCCTCGATGTTGGCTTGGTGACAGTTCTTTCATCTAAAATCCTTTCCGTCGTCGTACCTTCCATCATCAGCTCAGCAACATAAGATGATGAATGTACTCCCGTGGTGGTCCCAAGTAAAGATCTGACGATGGAAATCGAAGGGAACTTTCAAATTTTATAAGCACACACATTGATTTTCTTATATTTTATTCAGTTCAGTATATAAGAGTATATTCGCGTCGACTTGAGATCGTCCTCCGTTTCTCTCGTCGGTTAAAAATACACGAGCGAAAAAACCAACGGACGTGTGTGTAAACGCAACCAAGCTAGACAATTAAGAGTGACAATATTATACTAGTGCAAACAATGTGAATAGTTTGCAATCCCGCGCGTGATGGATGCACGTATGCATTGTGCCGGTATTAATTACCAACATTACGCGACGCTTAATTGTTAAGTGAATTATAAATGTTCATGGTACTATTCAAATGATTATGTTACGTGCCAAAGTGGATGGACAAAACGAATAGTGTCCGTTCATGTCAATGCTTTATCAAAATCAACCGACAAATTTACTGTTAAACTTCTTTGTTATTGCGTGCCGATCTATTTCCGTTATTGTGAAAGCTTGAAGAGAAAGAGATGTGCTATGCTTCTCAAATGCGGGTTGGTAAATGTGTGGCGTAATAGTCAATCTGTTATAGAATGCCAAACTATCACATAATAATTAAGAGATCCGCAAGTGTTTTTGACTGTTACGAGTATATATGTAACCAGAACTGACCGCATATAAAGACCGCCCGCCAAATTATAGAAATACTTGCCACTTGCGGTCAGTCATCTTACACTTCTTTCGCATATTTGTGCAGATCATATTTGCTCTACAGCTACAGTTCTACACTTACTTATTACTTATTTCTCTAAAAACTTGGGTACTTACTCGTAGTGATAGTGAGATCTTCACCTTCAAACTTCACAGTTGCACGCTCGAATCTTGATTTTGTAGCGTTGTAAGTTTAGGTCCTATCAACTATTATTATGCTTTATCTAGCTCTTACAGTCCAATTGCTATAGTTAAGATATATTTTGCCATTCCTATTCTATATATATCTTAAAATTATAACAAAACTTAAACGTACTCGTATTGATCTAATAAGCAAGTTGCCTATAAATTTATTTGCCCTTTTTTCCTTTTGTATTTTGCCCTTTTGTACAAAACGTCTCAAAATATTTTATTAACTTAGGAATCCCTCATCTAAGGGATATGAGTACTTTGTGACTTTATCCTTTCTAACAATTGGAAACGATCGTGCCGCGCTCGTACAGAACAGAAAGCAGAATCAATACAAATATATCTGAGGCCGTATGACATAACTGAATAGATAGGTTCTCTAATATTCCATCTGTATTACACAATTTCTGGAACGCTTCGTATGGTAAGACGAACGGACCTTTTAGAATGTAATGGAATTGTTTTGTGCGGTTTCGAAAATAGGTCCCTCGTCCGATGCCAATATCAATAAGTGCCTTTAGATAAATACGGGTTTCGTCCGCATGTACCGACCGCAGAGCAGAATTGATACGGAATCCTTTGTAACGTTTAATGCGCGTGCTTTATATTCCGCTGGCATCTCCATCTCGCCTTGGCCTTTGTGCCAAACGGAACCTGAGGGAGATTTCTTGCAAGTTCCTATCAGGATTAAATATAAGCTCTAAATGAAAGGAAAGGTTCTTTGTGAATCCAAGTTTGGAGATATCGCATAATCTGCGAAAACCTTTTCTGATGTTGTTATTATGAATATATTATTATGTACCGACGTTTTGCAAATACATGTAAATAGTGTCTCTATATTATCTCGGTTGTACTTAAAAATATCTTATATGGTCACAAATATTCAATAGATTGACGATGGAAATTATTTTAGCTCTTTTTTCTTTGAGCTCAACACACTAAGCCCAGACGGGCACCTAAAGGCATTAATTACAACCACTCTTGCGTTCCACTACAGGCACTACAGACCCATTAATGGGGTGGCCTGGAGCTTACTCTACCACGCTGTTAGTGTTAGTGCAGTTGACCTGAAAACGTTACCACCCCACCCCCGCTACTTCCCCCCACTTAGGCGTTGCCTGCTCAGGTAATGTTACCTCCTCGACGTAACTACGCTACCGCTGCCGCCCGCCAGCAACCCAAAAAGCTAACTAAACTGAAAATCGAGAATGGGAGCGGAAATATTAGCAAGGAACACCATCGTAGTGCAGTGTCTAAGGAGCAGGCCGTCCCTATCGGCTTCATCAAGGTGGAGCAGACAAATAGAAGGTCTCCATGTCGCAACCAATGCGACACTGCACCGACTGGACACAAAAATCTGCTGCGTCTCGCCATACCAGCGACATACATCGTCTCTCGTCTTTACTTCACTACGAAGGCTTCAGATATCGTAGAATACCTGAAGGTGAAAATGAAATTTGCATTAAGTGTTGAGAAGTTGGAGTCACACAACGCAGTGAACCTTCATCTCATGCCAGTTCATTTGCATCTGCGGTTCGGTGCGAGATGGACGCGAAGTTGTGGCCAAAGGGGGTGGTATTCCGAAAATATCATGGACATCGATGACCGCCAGAAATCACCGAGCCCATGCTCACATCACCGCAAAAATTGTGACATTGTTTTTAAGTTACAATTATTATGTATGCTAGTCTGTAAGGTATTTATTGTATGGGCCTTGATGCCTGAAATAAACGAAGTATTATTATTATTATCTTTTCAGGGTTTTTTTTCTCGAAGCGTTTAAAAAAACTTTTCGGTATAAAATTAAACCACGCGGGCCTAGCCAAGTGAGTTTCATATAAAGTTACTGATTGAGTATTTAAGTCTTCTTCTAGAAATTCACTAACAAGACGACAGGTGTTTAAAATTGCTGCTTTTTACATTGTTATGTAAATACTTTAATTTTATTATTATAATTATATATCTCCCTTTATAGGTCACGAGTCGAAGATGTATTTGACTCGGTCATTTGGAAGGCTTGCGTGGGGACATAGGTCCAACACGTAGAGGCCCCTTCGAGACGCTTTAATGTTGTTATGTGGTAACACATGGCAGATACCATCCTCGGCAGAATCATATAAATGTTACATGACCCAAAAACAGTCCCCGCCAGGTGCACATGATCTATTGCTACAAAAGGGGAAACTTATATTGGGTCTATGGGGATGAACGAACGAGGGACTGGTAGATGGGCTAAACTAAAGAACTATGGGACACCTGCCGTTGAGACTAATAAATAATTTAAAGTGATTCAGGTGGTCTCGCCACTCAATGGGCCACTGAATGGGCCACCAAAAAATGGCGTAAATGCCTATTGTCTGGGAAGCAACATTGGCGACCTGCTTAGCGCAATGGTTACCATGCCGGACTGGCAATCAAAGGGTCCCGGGTTCGATTCCCGGCGAAATAGAAATTTGAATGATGAGTTAAATTTCTAATCTCAGTCTGGGTGTTTGTGTTTCTGTCTTTGTGTGTGTCCATGGTACCCACGACACAGGGTATATCTACCCTACTGTGGGGCTATGAGTGTGAAGCGTTATTTATTGGCGTGAGCTAGGGGTGTCGAGAGGAGCGACACCGATTTCACCATCGCGGGGAGATAAATCCAACCCGGAGCGGGTTTCCTCGCTATTGCGCCAATTACTTAGTTACACTTTCACCCCCGAGAATAAAGCTCTAACAACTACACTCTGGACGGCCTATGAAGACAAGCTAGAGGTGGAAACTTGTTCCTCTGGGTTATCACTCCGCCTGCCGGAGACGAGGAACATTCGAGGAACTTCACCGGGAGCAATCGTGTCCGTGGTGTCGTTACTCACCAACAGCTCGCCAGAAGCCGTCCTGCGGGGTTATTATTATTATTATTATGAAGTCAATCGCAAACCAAACTTGGAGTATGTATTTATCGAGCTTCGAAAAAAGCTCGTGAATACTGAGCGTTCATTCGTATTACGTAAATAAAACTACTACAGATAAATAACAAATCCCTGGCGTACTTCCGTCTAGACGCCAAACTTGGGTAGAAGAGGCGCATTACTCATCTTAACTCAGTGTCGTTGCGTCCCACAGATAATAAATAAGTTAAAGACGTACTTACGTAATCGTCTCAAGACGAATGGAAGAGTAATGGGTGACGCTTTCTGCTGACAGGATTTCTTTTCTTGCAAATTTTGCTAAAATGGGTATATTGCAGAAGCGTGGCTCTTTTAGAATGCAATGAATTAAGAAAGCAAAGCAAACTCACACAATTTTTTTTTTTAAAAAACGTGTTACAGAATCTTATTTTATTAAAAGTTCGTATTCATAGTCCACACTAAAATACCCGGTCTTCTTCGAAGAGATGAGAACACAAATACTCAATCCAACACCAAATAAAATCTTAATTTATCATTTAGGAGAATTCATAATTCATTTAGGGGATATCATCCATGGGAAATTGAATCCCACGGGATGATAGCACCTCCTCTAACACAGCACAAGGGAGCTGTGATCACTGCGCTATACTGGTTGTCATTGGACCTCTTATATAACATGAAACAATTCTTGCTTGGAAATAGGACGTTAATGGCAAAGAAAACTGAGCTGGTTGTCTTAAAACGCGAATCAGATAGTAGAAACTTTAATTTCTTAATAATGCGTTTGTGCACTTTGACCATAAATAACTGGTGACACGAAAGTATTTCTACTAACTATGAGAGAATATTTTGCTTAGATTCTCTTGCCTGTCACGATGTTTGCGCACACTGACGTTAATATCCGGGAAATACCATGGAATTTTTATGAATGCCATAATAAAAACGGAGTAAAATAGCGAAAGATTCCTAAGGGACGCCAAGGAATCTTACAAATTCGATTACATTTGACCCATTTACATGATCATAACGATTATACGTCTTATTATCACAACTCATCTTATATATCTTTGTAAACCTCTGGGTTTTCTGGGTATCAAGATTCTTACATTAAGCGTACATCTATGTATCCAAACTGTAGATATGTTCCTAATTTCTTAAATATTTTTATTTGACTTCCTCAACGATACATATTGCTTTAGAAAAAACTATGCACAATTCACTCCAGTTATTGTCTTGTTGTATTGCTTTGAATCCTGTGTCGCTCCTCAGCTCTTTGCGCCTAAGGATTAAGGCTCGCTTCCAGCACTCTAGCTCACAATGCCTCCACCGTGCCGCGACAATGTAACGCAATTAGGCTCACCCATTGTACTACAAGTTGCAGATGCGACTCAATGGCCTCCCTGCAGGGAAGGTCACGTCGACATATCCATGCAATCTGTTTGCATGTGTTTATTTACCTACGAGTATATTATAAAGCAAACGGGCTGAAAGTGTTTGGATATTTTAATAATAACAGAACGACTTCAATAAATCTGAATGAGTCATTCAAACTTTGTAAGAAATCCATATTATTATTTAGTTTTGTAACAAAATGTCAGTTTTTGGTTAGCCTAATAAAATTATGAATGAAATGACGGATAGTCCTACGATAAGCCTTCAATTGATACCTTTAAAGGTTCAAAGACATTCGAAAGTTTTTAGGGTTCCGTAGCCAAATGGCAAAAAACAGAACCCATTCGTCATGTCTGTCTGTCTGTCTGTCCGTTCGTATGTCACATCCACTTTTTTCCGAAACAATAAACTGTGAAAACTTGGTAAGTAGATGTATTCTGTAAACCGCATTAAGATTTTAATACAAAAATAGAAAAAAAATTCGGGGGTTCCCCATAGTTAGAACTGAAATTCAAATTTTTTTTCACCAAAACCATACGTATGGTGTATCAATGGATGGGACTTCAAAAATTATGTTGAGGTTTCTATCATTTTTTTTAAACTGAATAGTTTGCGCGAGAGACACTTCCAAAGTGGTAAAATGTGTGTGTGTCCCCCCCCCCCCTGTAACTTCTATAATAAGAGAATGATAAAACTAAAAAATGTATATGATGTACATTACCATGCAAACTTCCATAGAAAATTGGTTATAACGAGATCTAGTAAGTAGTTTTTTTTAAAACGTCATAAATCATGTCTACAAGAACTTTTATATTATGTTACTTGCTGCTACGGAACCCTTCATGAGCGAGTCCGACTCGCACTTGGCCGCTTTTATTTTTAATATTTCTTTAAACATTAATGTTACAAACTAGTATTTGAGAATGGACTTGTGCATCATACTTGTACATGTTACATGGTGATTTACTTTTGTAGCTGCGATGCAATACTGTCTCAAATAGGGTGTACTTCCGAAAAGCGCATACCGCCGATCGATCTTAAATTTGGTATGATAACATATTTTGACCTCCTGATCACGAATATCTAACGAAAATTGGCGCAAACGCCATTTTGAATATGAAAAACGGAAGAGAACCTCTTTTCGTTCAGTGTGCATAATCGCACATTCCTAACCGATTTGGACTATTTAAGCTTTCCCCAGAAGTGTGTGTGTACAGCAGATATTAGGAACTATAGGGCGTCACTCCCATATTTTTATTGGCTCAAACCCCTCTCCGCTGTGTGTGTAGTTGTTAGCTTCAATTTTCAGTCTTTTACAAGGTTTTACGTAAAATTCTTCACTAAGTGTTAAGAGCCAAATATAGAGTTAATCTGTTACGGAATAGTTGTAACGTTAAAAGTAAAATAAAAACAAAGTAAGGTAATAGGTATAGTATCCAATTGCAACCTAAAATAAAACAAGCAATTATCCATTTGCTATCTGTCTACGAGAATTACACACGAATCCGACCACGAAAAGCGCTCCAGGAAATACAATAATGGCCATGATTTAGTAAATCTAAAATGACTTTGTTCGAGTTTAATTTCAGGCGCGGTGCCAACTGGTAAACGGTACGTAGCCACCGCTTCCGCTGGAAACTTGGGAATGAGACATGATAAAATATCATATCCTGCACCAAGTATTTATAGGGTTCCGTAGTCGAAACGGAACCATTTTATAGATTTGTTGGTCACTAAAAGGGGGGCTTCTGGCCTACCATTAATATGCAAGCACCACTTTTATAGACTTGTACCTGTATCAAACTGCGCCATTACCTACGCATTATTTTATTTTATGGAGTGAGCTGTGATTTCCTGTAATTAATTTTTTCATATAGTAAAACACAATATGTTAATGATAAATATATTAAATCATGTTAAAACTGTTGGTGAACCTATTAAATAAATAAATAAATCATCCGGAGAGCGCCATTGCTATTGCTCTTCGGATGATACGATAGGCCAAGCGCCGCGCACGGAGGACACCGGTGCATTTTTCTGGATTACGGAGTTCTCCCCAAGCCCTAGAGACTGAGAGGACTATGGGTACCCAAAGCCGACGATCGAATCCGATTCGAAATACAAATAAATAATTATTTTCATTTATAAAAGGCGCAATATGTGACAAATAAAAATAATTATAAAATAGATGTACATTCATTTTGTAATTGTGTTATAATTAAGTTTCCTCTTTTATATTTTAACTTAGGTAAATTAGGGCGACCTAAATATATACGAGTTAACAATCTTTGTAAACACCCATCTTTGTGCAAATAAAAATTGCTGAGTATCCCATAATTGGGCCCTTACTTCTCTACGGTGCCCCATTGGGGGTAGGTGAAGGTTGTAATGTAAGCGTGCTACTACTGAAATCTTCATAGACGAGCCCGACTCGGACTTAGCAATTTTCTTTTACCGCGAAGATTTACCACGATACGACACGCCACGGGAAGTAAGGCGGTACTCCAGGTGGTCATTAAAGCGGGATGAGGGCTCCACTGATGCTAAAGTTTAATGACCCAGAGATTTTACGATGCGTCGGGACCATGTTTATGATGCTTCGCGGTTCACGGTTCTGATGGCGAGGATCACGCAAATCTGTTTCGATAATCTAAAAAATTACGTTACTCTGTATCGGTAACAAGAAATCACTACTCGTAATTTTTTGTACTACTCTTTGCCATTTTGCAATACTTTGTAGTGCATAAACCTTGCAAATACATAAACACCGTAGCAACGTAGCATATCGTAACGCTTCGTAGACTACGCTTAGCCTGTCACAATGTTATTTACGACTACGAATTGTTTATGTAAAAAACATTTTATGTATTTGCTTTGGAATTAAATAATTAAAAGGGTTATACCTCTACATAATTTGAAAAACAAAACCAATATGTGTAGGCACATTGAACAAATAAATAGATCCATAAAAAGTACGTTACATGAATACGTGTTTCATAAAAGTTACATCCGATATGTTAGAATGTGTACGGGATTTTCGTAGTTCGTGGAAATATTCGCGTCACAAAAGATTCGGAATAAGCTTAACATACGTGCATAAGTTGGGTCAGTGAAATATTTCGGTGGGACTTATTGACCGTGTCCGTATCGGGCGAGGCGGGCGCGCGCGGACTCGGAATAAATTTGGTTTTTATCGCGTCCGGTGCGCTCCTACCTCCTCCCTCTCCCCCTCCCCCTCCCTGCCGTGAACTTTGCGCGGATATCGATGATGGAAATGAGCAGCGAATCTATAAACATCGACAGGAACCTGTGGAAAATTCGCAACATGTCGATACAAATATGATACATACGTCAACTGATATTACAATGAGAAATCGTAATATTTATTGATTGTTATCTGATTGAATTTTACATTCGGAAAGTTCAGTTAAGCACAAGATTTTTAAGCTCTAAACTGAAAAAATATTTACCAGCCTAAAAATTGGTCAATGGCATCCAAAATATTGTCATTAAATACCGTAAGCAAAATCTTCTTATACACTACCAAAAAAAAATCTACAAAGTTTGAACGAAATCTGGCCGTTTAAAGTGGGTCAAAATCGCGCCCAAAGATGTCGGTTACAAACATACAGGTGAAGCTAATATAAAGCGTGTAAAAAATGATTTCAATTTTGAATCCATATCAAGATGAAAGACGACAGAAAGCAAAACACATCGGCAAGTAGAAACGTTAAGATAACACATGCGTTCAACCGCAGTCAGTCCGTTGCGTCCGTAGCAAAAACCACAAATAGAGAAGTAGTACTTGCTCTGGCTTTGGCTGGCGCGCGGCCAGGCGCGTGCGGAACTAGGCCTCAACACCACACGCACTGCACAATAATTTGTACACGCCTTGACAGAAGCCCCGTGTTTAGAGTATCTTACTTACGGTACCTGACAATCACAATCAACAGCAATCAACAACAAATAAATAAACATCACTTAGTAAATTATTGTTCCTATAATACTATAACACTTAGTAAATTATTGTTCCTATGAGTGTGAATCGAATAATACTAAACATTAATATTAGTGAGAAGTGATGATGAATTTGTCGATCCGCATGGCGCAATGGTTACCATGCCGGACTGACAATCGAAGAGTCCCGGGTTCGATGCCCGGCGAATCAGAAATTTGAATGATGATTTTAAATTTCTGTTCTTGGTCTGGGTGTTTGTGTGTCCATGGTACCCACGACACAGGGTATATCAGGGTAGATATACCCTGTGTCGTGGGTACCATGGACACACTGGGGGCTATGAGTGTGAAACGTTATTTATAAAAAAAATGATGATAATGTAGGATTCTAAAACCCCCTGGATGGCCTGCTTCAACGCTTGAGAAAAACTCCGGGTATCTCTCCTAAACAACGGTGTACTCCAAGCGCGCCACCCCACGATAGGCCTATCATCCTTAAAGCGGTGGTACTCTCCTGCACCTTCCAGTGCTTGCGACGGCATGCGGTCACGCACACACCGCTGACCTGTCCTTCCCGGACTGACTGGACGGTTCTAGCTGCCACTATTGCCGGCTGCAACCCTTTAGTTGCCTCTTACGATCAAATGAAATAGTTAAATTTAAAATGCTTATTAACATTCTTGGTAACAATTGTACACTTGGTGTTAATCGTTATACGGTCATCAAGATCAGGCAGGGGATATCGTATCTCTATTCTTAATCGCGAAACTACCTACTTATCTTTACTTACAGTATGATAAATACAGTTTTCAGGAACATTACACATTATAAGTATGTTATAACAAAAAACATAATAATAAAACAATATATTATATTTATTAGCATGTTTTGTGGAGAACAAACAACAAAACACTAATTGTAAGAGTAGGTACATTTTAATAAACCAATCTCTTTTAGTTGCGTATTCTGGTGAAACTAGAAAAAGACTAGTTCAAAGTTACTTTACCCATCAATGTACCCATTTGCGCACGAGTTTCAATTGTCAGATTCCGTTACGCACTCCGTACGTGAGGCGCTCTATATTAACAAATGAACCGGAATTTTGACCCTTCACATAACAGACTATCATAAACCTTTTCGGATTTTATGGAGAGGTCAACATTATTCATTCACTACTACAAGGTAGGCAGCACCAACGTAAAAGTAAAAGAAATAAGCAG
Source organism: Pyrgus malvae (assembly GCA_911387765.1). Lineage (NCBI taxonomy): Eukaryota > Metazoa > Arthropoda > Insecta > Lepidoptera > Hesperiidae > Pyrgus > Pyrgus malvae. The sequence goes on from OU426959.1 coordinate 25,816,301, forward strand.
ACACAGTACACAGTATATTTCAGCTAACGCTTTTTGTAACAAGATAAATCGTTAGCCTGAAGCCAGGCAACGGCTAAATTAATTGCTTTTCTTTATTTATTTTTTCACACTAGGTATTCGTTTCCACAGATTCTATGTTGTTTGTTTTCGAGCCAGAATTTGCTAACTTAGGGTCATGCGAAAATTTCAGACAGGGATTAGCTCGAAAAACGCCTATCGCTATAAGTTTTGAGAAACCCACGAGTACAACGATTGTTTAATAGAGGATAAGTTAGACGTGTTGAAAGTGGGGGTTGATAGTTTTGTAGAGCGTTTAAATACTATTTACTGCTAATTTTGTTAAAAGGCAGTGTTGCGTACTCTAGACTCCCACGCCAAGACCAAGTTTGATATCAATGCACTACTAAAAAACTGATTAAAAACATATTTATCACATGCTTGTTCTACGGTGAACTGAAACAGTTTTTAAGAATCGCCAAAACTTTCTTTATGATTTAACTAAAATTCAGTTATTATTATCGAGGAAATAGGTTATCTTTCTTATTAAAAAAATAAAGGGAAATAATTATTAAAAAGGAAAGAATTACCTACAACTATTAATGCCAAAAAGGTGACAGACATGAAACCAATTTATAATGACTCATTAGTTAATTGCTAACAGATGTTTTACGTACGAGTAACAACTCCTTAAATGTAGTACATTGTTCGCGCCTTTCTGATAGTTTCGGGCAGGGTGTTCCAGAGCAGTATAGCCTGAACATTAAATGAGTATCGGAAAAAATCACCATTGTGTGTAGGTATACAAAGCATCAGGTTATTAGTAGAACGAAGACCTTTGTCGTGAATTGAACACAGTTACTGAAAATTTTCCTTTAGATAATTTGGAGAACTTTGGATCTTGTAAGATTGAATATAGAACCAAAAATTGCAGAATTATGCCTCTGGCGAATAGTAAGACATTTAAATGAGATACTATCGAAGTCAGCTTAAGCTGATTTCGATAGTTTGAAATATGATCATACTTACGTAGATTCAAAATGAAGCGGATACAGTTGTTGAGAAAGCGCTCTAGCTTATTTAAAAGTTCTTCTTTTAGGTCTGGGTAGCATAAGAGTGTGAGAGTAGATCAGCTTAGTCTTGTAAGGTAATTTTTTTTTGAAACGGTAAAGGGACTGAACCAACCCGCATTGGAGCAGCGTGGTGGAGTAATCTCCAGGCCTCCCCAATAATGGGGAGAGACCCATGCCCAGCAGTGGGACGCAAAAAGGTTTGCAGCCAAAGGGACTGAAGCGTTCCGTTGACCTTGCGGCGTATTTCTGTGAGTGTTCTGGCGCAAACAAGTCATGAAACTGTCGATGTTAAGGCCTAAGTTAATAACCCTGTCACTAAAAGGTATGTGTGTCATATACTATTTGTGCTGCAGTTTAAAAATAAGTTTATCATTAACTGTTATAAAAATGTTCCTCTATCGTTCATCCAGGCAAGGCGATATTGCAATTACAGCGTTTTGCAAAAAAAGTTGCGTGAGTTGTATCAGCGCTCTGAATTATAATTAAATTAATTTACCTACTTACGGAGATAAATGAGTATACGGAATGAAATGTAAGCCTGTGTATAATGTTACTTTTGCTGCTGTTTTAAGAGTTAATTTTTTTGTTTTTTGTGAGTTATTGTTTGTAATACAGAGAATCTTAAGGTGTGAGTTTGTTATTTATAAAATAAATAGGTCGACGGAGATACTAAATATCCACTGTATCTATTGAGCACAAATATCGTATTAAAGCCATTATTATCTAAGATGAAAGGGTTCGCAAATAGAAAGGCAAGATTGAGTTACTATAGAGATAACTACAATGTTATTACGGTAAATAGCTATCTAGATCGAATACGGGCTCATAAATATTTACAGACGAAATGACACGTAATTTAGGGGTAGCGTATTCATTACGTGTCTAAGAAAATATTGAGCTAAGTGCCTCTCAGCGCTCGGAAATAACAACACAGTCCCCTCGATGTGCCCTCACCCTTGCACCACCTATCCGCACTCCATAAATATTTCATCCCCATGGTAATCCACGACCCTTGGCCTGCGGGCTCTGCATTATTAACGTGTTCTCTTAAAAAAATACATCACTAGAAGTCGGTTAAGTTGCCGGCGCCGCCCGGAGCCGCCCTCTGCCGGCGGCCATATATTAATTACAGGAATGCGGTGACCGCAAGCAAACTTGGAGTGCGCAAACTTTCTGAAGCATGTCTCTTATAAAAGTTAACCGTGGCTCCTAAAATGTTGGAATAATGCTTGAAAATATTTCACATTTCAGTGCGATGCTGCAGAATAGCCCGGGCGGAACATATCCCGTGATCGTTGTCTTCGCTTATTAGCTTATAGAACTTACTTTTAAATTTGTTCTTGAAAAAGAGAAGAAGATACCATGATGACGACATTATCAAGGTAGAGTTAATTCCAAGTTTCATTTAAAATTAAGTGAAATGACAAAAAAAATATTCATACTTAAGACTTATCTTATCAGACAGGAAATTAAAAAGAAGTTCTTTTTCCCTTTTTCAATAAAAGTTTATAAGACATAATCTCTTTCTGTAATGAAAACGCTTCACTATTCCCTATTATTAATGTAGTGCTGGACTTGGTAAAAATGAAGTGCCACTTAATAAGTGACAGAGTACAAGAAGCGGCAAGCTCGAGAAATACGGGCGATGCGAGCGGCGGGAGCGATTTATTGGCGAGTGGCGCCTCCTCGCGGCTTCTTATCGTAATTAATTAGGAACCATCATGCCCCTCTCCCCCAACCCCTCTCGCGTCACGGCAGCGGGGCGACGGTCTTGTCGCACATAAATCTCTGTTCAGGGTTCTGTGCCCAAATGTTTCTGACGGAACCTGTATTGGGCATTATTGTGTTACATACATAAAATCAAAGCGCACTAAAGTGCGCCGGCCAAGTTCTAAGCACAGGCCGCGCGCACACCATGCGCTATTTACCCGAACCGCTTCGAAACCACTTTTGACCCCCCTGCATCTTCTTACCTGATTAATAGATTTGGATGAAACTTTACGGACATAATAACACCATTTAATATACTTTGAATAAAAAGTTTCAATATTGTAGCTATTACAGAAAAAAAGTTATAGACTCGAGAAAATTTTAAATTTGGTACTCACTGACTCATGTACTCACTGACAGCTCATCAAAATGTTTGACCACTTCTAGAAGACCTACAAAGCTGAAATTTGGCATTTAGCTACCCGCCAAGTTGGAATGGTTAATATCGGTTCTGATTATTATTAACTTGGCTGTAGTTTAGATTTCAACTCTTTTTTTATGTACAAGAACTTGGCCTACATTTTTACATTTATGTTTTTGGTGGGATTATGTTCACGGGAAAAATGCCACAGATGCACCCATTTTTAGTGTTACGGTTAGCTTATATTAGCGGCGTAAATGTATGCTTCCGTGAAAAGGTGTGGTTGCCGGTCAGAATTATAGGAGGCGACCATCAGCATTCACGGTTAGAGCGCAAACCTACTACCTCAGACAAACATTACGGCTTGCTTAAGGTTGCGGTTAGCCGTCCCTAGGTCGCAGACACCATTTGACAGCTTACAACCAGTCTGCAGCTTTACAAAAATGAAAATAAAAAAATGTGACATGCAAACCTGATCTATGAATCTATGGTTACCACTTTATTTATTTCTATACTTTTCAATTGCGGGGTTTGGCTAACGGGTTTACTTACTCTCTAGGTACCATCAATCTAAACTTAAATTTACGCTACAGTTACGATGTTGCAGGTAGCGTAGCCAAAATTATACCTCAGACTCTCGGTACTCAGTCGTAATACAATTAAAGTTTCGGAACCCCCACGGACAGCTCTTATTTGACCAGTTCCCACATAAATCTGGTTTTCACGAAGGGCCCGCAGGAAATCTGAAATGGAAATGAAGGTAGCCGATCGCCGGCCCCCTCAAGACGGTATTCTGAAGAATACCCGCTACTAGCGAAATGTTATTCCCAGCATTTAATATTTACGTGCGCGGAGTCTGATACTTTATGCACACACGGATATTAGAGGTCGGATGATGTAATACGTCTCTGAGAGCGGCGTGCGACTGACAGACCGCTCCGTCTTTCTGCCAGATTTTGTGATATATTTGGCATTTTGGTGGAACATTAATGTGACTTACGATGACTATTATTATTGTTCCTTGAGAACATTATGCATACATGATGTTCGTAGATCTTTTATGTAATCAGACTCCAAACTCGCTCGCAGTGTCTACCGACGTAAGAAACGAATGTTAACTGTGACACTTACATAAATGCGGATAATTTTGTTCTATTTACAGCCTTTTTATCTTATCATCAATCATCATTTTCAACAGTTCTGATTTATTTGACGCTCTGATATTATATGAGTATTTCTTTTGTACCAAGGCAAACAAAAAAGCCATAAAGATACTTTTTTCGAGCGATATTCAAATATACTGAGAATAAATTTACTTAATTGCTATTGAATCAATCATCCTTTACGGCCGACAGTTTATAATTTCCTTTCGAAATTAGGTCGGTTTAAATTCTACATACGGAATCAGAACCATCAACTACCATTGTATTTATCCATTACGCGGTGTGACTGAATCCCTGTATTTGCGGTATTGATTCGCACCTTCTGACCAGTAAAGCAATTAAACATAAAATCCAGTGCTCTCAAATTTGATTGTTAGTACGAGTAATATGAAAGTTATGTTTGTTGCAGTGTTGTCGTGTGGCGAGACGGGCGGCGGCGCGGCGCGCGGCCGGCGCTACGTGGGGCTGTACACCGGGCCCTACTTCGACCCCTCCGCGCCCAACAACATCACCGCCCAGCTTGGCACCCATGCCTACCTGCCCTGCAAGGTGAGAGGAGGCTTCCGTATTGTGATCAAACCCATCATTCACACTTTCTTCTATCACGTATTTTATAATGCCATGTTTGACCCTACTTCGACCCCTCCGCGTGCAAGAACACCACCGCCCAGCTCGACGTTCATGCCCGCCTGCCCTGCAAGGTGAAAGTAGGTTTGTTTTATTGTGATCGTGCTCATCATCAACATCAAAGACTCCTAATTTACATCACGAAAACGTTAATTTTCAACCATTACCGTCTTTGTCAGATACTAAATTTGTGACACCTTCTTCTATTATTTAAATCACAATTTCACAGAACTCTGTACAGGGGTAATTTTTTTGCGTTCCTCGACAAGACGCGCATCTCTTTTCAGAGTTAGGAAGCTCCCTGCTTTAATAATAACAACTAATTTATTTCGTTCTAACAATAAGGTCTTAAAGTAATTTACATGTCACAAAACTAATACATAAATCTCAAACAATTAATAAAAACCATGACCAAAGGTTTAACATACCCTCCAAAACACGAAACTTTGCACGATAACGTCACTTGTTAAAGCGTACCAGACTGCAGGAAATTTTCCTTATAAACGACATATGGACTTAGGCTCATTTAGCTCTTTATACTGCCACACTCATCACGCTTCTCAAGTTCACCATGATTATCAAACTTACTTCTCTTAGCAACCTCATTCCTCTCCAATGCATCGCTTGTTCAAGCAAAAGTCACTTTGAATAGTGCCATTTATAGACCAAGCTAGATAGCGCCTGTTTATAAAATGCATAGACATTTTTATTACTAGGGACGCTATATAAAGCTTCTATAGTTGAGTTTTTGTTTCAACTAGGACTTTAGTTAGTTCACCGTTTCGTTAGATCACTCTTATTTTCCTTACAAACAAACGCTGAAATACCAAGATACAAGGATACAAGATGTCATAACAATGAAACTAAAGTCTCATTAATATTAAACTCATCATAGAAACTTATTACGCTTCGAATACTAATTACCATTATGAAATTCATCACTAAGCTTACGAGCTTGCCAAATTAATATTCTCATCGTTGTGCTCGCTAAACCCACTTGTCCGACAACGTATTATTTGGCTAAACTTATCTAATAATAGGCATAATATTATGTAATATACTTGTTCTCAAAACTATGTGCCACTGCCCACCTAATCCTTATATCATTTCAATTCACTCTCTCAAAAAGTAATAGGTACGATACATAATTATTGTAAGTATAGCAAATATTTCATTTATACATTCGTGTAACAGCTTCATAGTTATTTCCATTTACTTCAGTCTGAATAGTCAACAAGAAACATCATCACCATGAATACTTGCTGCAACACAAACACATTTTTTGATATTGAATAAAGAAGTAATTGTATAAATAGACTAGAAGGGCCCTTGGTCCTGGCGGTACTCTTGTCTCCCAGTAAAGAGGGTCAAGCTCGTCTGAAGAATATGACGACCCGTTCCCACCTCCGCTCCTGCCTAATGAGATAAGAACATAAGGCAATACCTGCGCGACGCGCGACTCAATTAACGCTCTTTTCATGCTACTATTCTATTCCTTTTAGTATTTTCATTTTTCTTGGTTGCGTTCTAAGAAATCCCAACTTGTGCTTGAAATGAACATCTTATTCTTACTCATTCATCCATACTTATAATACTATCCATAATCCTACTATCCCACTTCCTACTAATAAAATAAACGCGAAAGTTTGTAAGTATGGATGTTTGTTACTCTTTCACGTAAAATGTACTGAATGGATTTTAATGAAACTTTACAATAATATAGCTTATACATTAGAATAACACATAGGCTATAATTTATAAAGATATTGTGTGAATTGTCCAAAATATGACGATAAGTGTCAAGTAAGTAGGAACAAATCTACCATCTGCGAGCTATTCTGGCGTGCGCTGCCAAAACCGCTAGAGTTATATATAATATGTAATGAATGATGGAAATGTTTATATTAAATAGTCCTATAAAAAAGGCGGTCCAGCGGAACTCCAGAAGGGACTACACTTTATGCTATTGATCCTCTCTAACGCGGGTGAAACCGCGGGGCACAGCTAGTAGTATATAAATTCGAAAGTAACTCTTTCCGATTGTCTGTCTGTTACGCTTTCCCACTTAAATACTGAACCAATCTAAATGAAACTTGGAACACAAATAGAGTGGACCTTGGAAAAGGACATACGATGGTTTTTATCTTACGGGAATTTATAAAACGGGTCCACGCGGGCGAAGCCGCTGGCGGAAGGCTTGTACTTTATTTTTATTCAAGTTGTGAAATTACAACAATAAATATATGATGAAAATGTGAATTAATTAATATAATTTGATGAATTTGCTGAATTTCTATTCACCTTATTTTACCTTAATAATTTTAATATTGATACACATTTAATTAAAAGCAGCTTTATATTGAGTAACATAACTGACCAACTTATAATATTTCGGTGTGACCACACTCGAAACACGTTTGTTACAACGTCCAACATTACATAATACACAAGAAAGATGCTAAATATATATTATTATGTAATATGGTTCCAGGTCCGTCAGCTTAGCAATAAGTCAGTGTCGTGGATCCGCCGGCGAGACGCGCACATCCTCACGGTGGACCGCTTCACGTTCATCGCGGACGAGCGCTTCCAGGCCTTTCTCGTTGAGGCCACCGACACTTGGACCTTGCAGGTAACTTTGCCAGCTTTGCTATAAGCTAATCATGATCAATGTGGAAAAACACTGTACGTTGTAGGCCATGACAAAGACAATGTCAATTTGTCTAAGTTCTCGAGCTAGGTGCTCTGGAACGGTTGCAATGGGATTTGTTGAAAATACCTGCAATGTAACTAGGGCAACTAGAGCCGATGAACGTGAAACTATTGACGTTCACTTATCGAAATTTTGTATTCCAGAATTATTATTGATAACTTATTAGTTCCAAAAAGCTCAAAGTCCTATAAAATTGTTTCTGCTCCTTGTATTCGTCGTTGTCTGAAGACCAGAAAACGAAATTTAATAATGTATGTTTGCGATTATACAAATACTTATTTTTAGTTTATTGATGTTTAAAATTACTGACTCAAACAATTTCGAAAATCATATTTTCTACTAGGCTAAAATTATAAAAATATTAAAATAATATTTTGTTAATATAATTGTGTGAAGCGCATTAACGGTAGGAATTTCAGAGAATTGCACGTAATGCCGTATTTAGTTCTCCTGTAAATGTGCTCTCCTGCTATAATGTAAACTCGCGCCACTTGAATGTCACAAGCTGATCTCAATTAACACGATAGCTGTCCGGTGAACCATAGAGAAATTAAACACTACGTTATAGAATGGTGATTCACCGTCGGTGAACCGACCACGAGACGGCATGTATCGTCGTTATTGAACGAACATTAAATATGTTAAAGCTGACTTTATCCTGTGTCATATTATTACTACCCGACTGCGCCAGAAGGAGGGTTATGTTTTTCGAGAGTACATAATAGGTATGTATGTATCGTTTGTATAATTGTTTGGCACGCTCTACAGCCTGAACGGTATGATGGATTTTAGCTTGAGAGGAGTCGTTACATTCGTATTTACTATGAGGGTGACACAGGGTATATCAAAATAAAAAATAAAATGGCGGATTTTTGCCGCAATTGTTTGGCACGCTCTGCGGCCTGAACGGCTCGATGGATTTTAGCTTGAGAGGTGTCGGTAGATTTGTACTGTGAGAGTGACACTGGGTATATCAAAATAAAAAAATGGCAATTAAAAAAAAATTTTGGCACACTCTGCAGCCTGAACGTCTTGATGGGTTTTAGCTTGAGAGGTGTCGTTGGATTCGTATTTACTGTGAAAGTGACACTGGGTAAATTAAAAAAAAAATACTATATGAGTTGAGAGATAGTCCTCAGAAATACTTCAGTATACAGCCAACACTAGCACATGATTAAATTAACTTTGAGGTTGAATGTAAATGTCTTTGGGCTGAAGTGACATCACGCAATACCATGTAACTTACTTCAATAATTTAATCCAACCAAACACATTCCAACTAACTCTACAAACCCTAACTTCACACTTCTACCTTACTTAGACAGTATTCGTGACTTGGATACTTTTCTACCAATGCATTGGTTTATCTATACTTCTATACTATTTCTATGTTTCTTTTTTCACTTCTTTGTATATTTTCGATATTATGTTCGAACTGAAAAAATATTTTTATGTTTTATAGCCCATTTATCGAGGAATGTTTATACTATAAAACATAACGTAAGTAAAACGGCGGAGCACATCTAGTTTTTAATAATCTACTGTTGAAAATATCGCACCTTCGGTGCAACAAAGTCACAAGTCGCTAAAAATGCAAAATTGAGTTAAGTATGCCAAATTGTCTATGAATCATGCTTTCAATTGGGGAGACAAAGACACCCACTAAAGTATTACGAAATTCCACTAGATGGCATGAGTGCTTTTGTCGAAATGAGTGATTTTTCCGTGAGTTCTGGGCCGACAAAGTATTATTGGCCAGTAGTGCCCCCGCTCCCGCGAGTATTCCAGATATTCTGGAGTTACAGCCACACAAATATATTTATGACCATTTTTTTGTCACTTATTTGGAGCTAAACAAAGCGTATCTATATTTGAGACTTCAATTATTTTTTGTAAAATACAAATATTTTGGAGCAACAAAGGCATTAGAAGAAAAGCGGTTTTGTTGATCCAACATTATTGTTTTGAACTAAACTAATTGGGACAACTATGTCCTAACTAAAAAAGTGTCTTTGTAGATCCAATAATATTTATAATCAACTACCCTTATTTGTTAATTATAAAGTCATTAACTAAAAAGTGTTTTTTTTGGTCCAGTATAATATTCCATTTCCACTAAGCTTCTGGAACCACAAAGGCCAAGTAGTGGTGGTGGTGGTGGTGGTAGTAGAATAACAAAATACTTATGACTATTTAGGTCCATATTTAAATAAATATAAATGTAACTAACTTGTTACTCCATAATTATTTACTATTTTTTTCGTTATAGTTGCATCTGCAAGTAGATATCCGGTTCTTTCGATGTTTTCAGGAAATTTAATTTAATTACGTGTTGCGCACTATTACACACCATGACACCACTACTTACATACATTTTTATTTTATTTTTATTTTATTACTTTTATATAGTTTCTACTGTTTCTACTGTTTAAAAGTTCACGAGAATAGTAGTAGTCGTAGAATGCAGAAAGGACAATGTTCCCTTTGTATTGGTATTGGGGCTGTATTTATCTGTCTGTATGTTCAGCTCGGGACCCTGGAAATGGCATATGCTACTTCTTACCGTGGAAATAAGTTTAATTCCTGTGGGAAAATCAATTTAGCCATAGTGGTGATAGGGGATTTCAACACAAGACTGGGTATGTCAGACGGCGACGAGCAGAGAATAGGGCTCTTTGGACAACGAAACAACCTACGTGCGACCTACGAGTACGTGCTCAGAGCACAAAGCCCGTCAAAAACACAACAGAGCGGAACGAAGGCACCAAAGTCTTGCGCTATAGTTTCGTCTAAACCCAAAGTTCTGAGAGAAATTGAGCGGTCTACGGACAGTATACCTCCTCAAAAGTTCCCGTTCCCAATGTGGTGAATGACAAGAGAGCCAAAGTGACCCGGCACTATACCGAGAATATTCCGTACGTCAGTCTGTATGAAATTAGAGGAGCCTTTAGTCAGTTAAAAAACAACAAAGCACCGGGAGATGACGGTATCACATCGGAGCTGCCGAAGACTGGAGAGAAACCCCTTCCATTGGTGCTCCAAAAACTGTTTTATACCGTCGTACGGAACTATACCGGAGGCGTAGAGCTGGCACTAGAGCATGTGTTTAAGCCAATAGAGTGGAAAGAACGTACTTCCACTGTAGTGTGAAAGAATTGATGTATTGACATCAATGGCGATCACCTCACACACCTTCGATTTGCCGCTAATATAGTCATCGTAACATTCGTAACGGAGTTCAACGATGTGGGTATTATTTAACTGATAACTTTGAAACATTTTTAGATGTGGATTGGCTGAAACTACTGCTAGATTTACTTCCTGACTAAAAAGTGCTTTCCTTGGTTGCTTTTTACGCGGTGGTGTGTATATAGAAAGCAGTAGGATGAACTCGGGTATAAGTCACAAAACTTATAGGTACCTGTACTTGTTTCTCCTCAATCACTTTGACTTTAATTGTTTACAGTTACCTTTCTATTTGTAGTTGATATTTTGAGAAAAACATATACGATTTATTTGTTTAACGAGCTTTATTTCATTTAAAACCTCATCTTTAATAACAATGCATTATTCGTTAAACATAAAATAATTCATATACATAATAAATTCTGGATCAACAAAGTCACAATTCAACACCTTTTTATTTGTAACGCATTTTATTAGTATATCGAAATGATTTCAAATAAGCATTTAACGTGAAACTGTAGCAAAAACTACAAACAATTAATGGTTTAAATATTTTTAACCTACTACCGATATCCATCCAGTAATCTGGATATAAATGCGAAAAAAATCATAAAAGTGCTCTCCTGTAAAATTACAAATTGTGCTATTGTGACTTTGTTGCACCGAAGGTGCGATATATCTCGAGAATTACGTTTATCTGGTATAATCCAATCTCAAGGTTTAAGGAAGTGGGGAAGCGCTTCGGAAATAAGGTTTAAAGTTAAATTTCTAGTCTTGGCAGGCATGGCTTGGCTTGGCATTAAATAAATAAATAAATAACGTTTCACACTCATAGCCCCACAGTAGAGTAGATATACCCTATGTCGTGGGTACCTACCATGGACACACATAAAGACAGAAACACAAACACCCACACCGAGAACAGTAATTTAAACATACATATCATTCAAATTTCTGTTTCGCCGGGAATCGAACCCGGGACCCTTCGATTGGTAGTCCAGCATTGTAACCACTGCGTCACGCAGGTATTCAAACGTCGTCATTCAGATAAAGAAAGCAGTAGTATGTAAAGTGTGTATTGTTGTTGTGCAGGTGAAGTACGTGCAAGCGCGGGACGCCGGCGTGTACGAGTGCCAGGTGGGCACCGAGCCCAAGATGAGCCACTTCGTGCAGCTCAACGTAGTCGGTCAGTGTTCACCACACTTTATTACATCACTGTGCTTTCTTTTGGGACGGATCAAGATCGTGCCTGTGGATCTTGAATCACGATAAAGAAAGGTTCCTATATATCCTGCATATACTGTATCGCTCATAAGTACTTTGTCATATCAATCATTCAATATTCATTCAATATATAACTAAAAATAATCTGCATTCATAAATGTAAATATATTATGTTTGTTGTCAATTTACTTTTGATACCTAATTTAAACTAATTAATTGAAACCGTTTTTGTGTTTCAAACTATACAACTCCACATTTAACATTTGAGTCAACTCAATTGTGTATTAATCCTACCCTACTTCCTACTAATATTATAAATGAGAAAGTAAGTTTGTTTGTTACTCTTTCACGCGAAAACTACTCAACCGATCATCATGAAACTTTGTACATATATTCTTGGAGTTATCAGAAGTAAAATAGGATAGGTACTTTAAAAAAATTAACGCGGGTGAAACCGCGGGAGACAGCTAGTTTTTTTTATATAATCTAATAAGGTATGGTTGTCAAATTACTTTTGAGGGCTACTGTACATACGACTACAAGTTCAGACATGAAACTATAGAAGCACAGCCGTTTCCCAGGCATTACTACCGTGCTTGCCGGCAGATATTTCTTGCCCAAGCAATATCTTGGTTAGCATTTTCAGTGATTCGCTAAAAACTTAAAAATGATTAAGTACGTAAAAAACATGCAGCTATGACTTTGACTGACCACTTCTGAATTCAATAAAAAGGTTTATTTACATTTATACTACTTGTTGAGCCACATACGATCAATAATATGGTATCGGTTGTTATTCCAGTGCCAAAGATCGAGATAGTGGGCGAGTCGGACCTATATGTAAAGGCAGGAAGCACGGTGAGCCTGAAGTGCGTGATCACACAGGCGCTGGAGGAGCCCGCCTACATCTTCTGGTACCACAACGACGAGCGCGTGCTCAACTACGACCGCAGCCTCGTGGAGATCCGCATGGAACGAGTGGCGCCCGACACCACGGTGAGTCACTCTAGCTAGCACTGTACCTCATCTGGTACAACAACACGATGTACCAGATGTTCTATGCAAACATGTTCAACTCATACTCATAGGTCATGTGTGCATCTCAATAATCTCACAACTGAGGGCCCACTCTGTACGCCCGTAATTCATAATTCATAATTATTTATTTGTCAGTAAGGATAACAAAAGATGTTCGCAATGGTTGATGGCACTTACTGTGCCAAAATTTGGCGTACAAATATAAATTTACATAACTATTTTTAAGTTTTACAAAATTTAAATCGATTAGTAATAGACAAAACATTCTCATAAAACACAAATAATACAGAATTTTAATAAAATGAAAAAAAAAATTATTACGTTAAATGTCAAATTCAAAATTGATATTTTACCCGAAACTTCGTACCCGAAACTTAGTAAATTTTCGGGTCTAATTTTTGGATAAGACTAAAAAAACTAAAAAGACTAAAAAAGTCAGACCTCACAATCCGTTCCAGGGAATTGAACAACTAACCATTAATATTTGGTATTTTTAAAAAGCTAATTTAGCAATTTAACCTTAGTTCTCATTGGCTGCAATCCTTTTTGTGTTCGGCTACTGGGCACAGGTTTCTCCTATTTATTTGGGAAAGTCTGGCGCTTACTCCATTACGTTTTTAAAACCGTCCATTAGGCTCCCACAGGGCTTATATCTATCGATAACAACCGGAATTGATGTCTTAACGTGCCCTCCGAAGCGCGAAAACGTGCATGAAATGTTTGTCACTAGCGGTCTCAAATTCGACTGCGCCCGTTTGGCTTCACTGTGTAGATTGGTTGCATTTTAAACCAGTAGCAGAGCCATTCGCGCTTCCATTCTTATTACATACATACTTCTTAATGTGCTCCTACCTTTTACTATAGAGCAAGATTACCTATGCTTGCATTATATTGGTGTGATCTGGTTTGCTAAAGAAATACTGTCTCGGTGCAGGTGGGCAACCTGATCATCTACAGCCCGCGGCGCGAGGACTCCGGCAACTACTCGTGCGCGCCCTCCAACCTCGACCCCGCCTCCGTCGTGCTGCACGTGCTCAGTGGTAACTATATCTATACTTACTATCTCCTCAGTTTTATTAGCGATTGACTCCCATGTATATGATAATCATCAATTTAGAAATATTATGTACAAATTGAATGATATGACCGTTGAAGTAAAACCGCTCCACTGATATCTGCCGTGAATCAACTCTTGTATTGCGGTGAAAACGAGTGGTTGTCAGTTATTAGTCGCGAGAGTTCAGGGTTACAACCTAATGCATACGATCACGGGCATGTTTCGCGCTTGTTTGAGGTTGCGTGTAGATGTCCAAGGCCAAGGTCTGCACTGGGCCAACGGGAGGTCCTTTTCGTGGGAAAAGACGGCCGTCTTCAAAGGCGTGCCGTCGAATCCGGGGTTCCACAGGGCTCGGTGCTGTGGAACCTCGGATATGACTGGCTGCTCCGGGGTGTCCTCCTGGCGGGCATGAGTGTCATCTGCTATGCGGATGATACGCTCGTCACTGCCCGCGGGAGAACGTACGGAGAGGCGGCGAGGCTGGCCTCTGCAGGCGGCACTCTTGTCGCTCAAAGGATTCGCCGCCTCGGCCTCAAGGTGGCGCTGGAGAAGACCGAGGCCCTATTTTTCCCTGGGCCCCGGCAGCGCCTCCCTCCCGACGTCCACATAATTGTGGGCGGCGTGAGGGTTGAGGTCAAGGCCCAGCTAAAATACCGCTGCCTTACCCTGGACAACCGGTGGCAGTTCGGCGCGCACTTCGCCGGGCTGTCATCTCGCCTCATCCGCGCAGCGGACGCGTTTAGCTGGCTCCTGCCGAACCTTGGGGGATGCGCGTGAGGCTATGGTCCAACTGTGGGAGGAGGACCTAGCCTCCGCGCAGTTTGGACGCCGTACTCTCGACGCCATCGGTCCTGTGATCGAGGCGTGGGAGGAGCGGCCGCACGGGTTCCTCACCTTCCGCCTGGTGCAGGTACTTTCCGGACACGGATGTTTCGGAAATTACCTGTACCGAATCGGAAGGGAGGAGTCCTCGTCGTGCCACCATTGTGGCGCGGCGGAAGACTCGGCGCAGCACAGTCTTGAAAGTTGCCGGGGCTGGGAGCAGCAGCGCCGAGTCTTGTGCACAGTTGTCGGCCGGGACCTTTCGCTGCCGAGCATCGTTAGGGCCATGCTCGGAAGCGAAAGAGCCTGGAAAGCTGTTGCTTCCTTCTGCGAGGAAGTCATCTCGCAGAAGGAGGCGGCGGAGCGGGAGAGAGAGGACGATCCGTCCCAACCCCCGCTCCGCAAACGAAGAAGGGGAAGGAGAAGACGGCAATACGACCGTTCTCTCCCTCCCCCCGGTGGTGACCTGCAGGTTGGAGGTACGGGGGTGCCTCCACCTGCATTGCACAGGCCATCACTGATGGACAGGAATGACCCGGCGCTCCCGGTCATTCCTGTAGCCTCCCCATAAGGGGAGCGTGTAGGGCCTGCCAAGATAGGCAGTCGTCGACGATGTTGTGGAAGCAAAGGCTCTGCCGATTTCCCACGACATCGTCACGATGGCGATGGAGGAGCGCAGTAGGGTTTAGTGGGTATACCCCTGCCTCGTAACGGCAGGGGGGAGTCCCACACACCTCCCTCTGTCCCCTCGACAGAGGTCGAGACGGTGCGTAATAGCATTCCCTACTTTAAAAAAAGGCGAAGGTCTGCAGCGACTCCTGGGACTCGTGACTTACATGCTCCTGTTATATTCCATCAATATAAAATACAAAACCCCTTATTTTCACTATCCGTCTACTGGACAAGAGCTGAATAAATAAATAACTAGCAAAAGTCTGCGCTGACCGCTGTAGATTGTTCGGTAATGATTTCGCATACCTACTTTTTTATTGTGTGGGCCCTAATTCTTCTTTTACATAAGCTTGTATTGATTTTCTAAATTACCCAGCATTTAAACCTCTGAAATTCTCAAATGACTGTATTCAACTTTAGTATCTTACGTAGGTGACTCACTTTCCATTAGTTTTCATACCGAAGTAGTAGGTGTTTATGAATTATAATGCTACTGTGTTCCAAAACAGGTTGTAGAAAACATTTTTTTTGTACAGATTAACAGAAATAAGTATAAAATCGTTTTTGTGATGAACTGAATTCAATATTCCAGGAGAGCAACCAGCGGCCATGCAGCACGGCAACGCCGCTGGCAGCGTGCGAGCGGCCCCCGCGCTGCTCGCCGCCCCCCTCGCGCCCCTCGCGCCCCTCGCCGCCCCGCGCGCGCTGCTCAGGCTGCTGGCCGCGCTCGCGATCGCGTTGCTTATAATGTTAGTATGATTTCATGGAATAAAATCGGTTTTATCATCATTGGAGAAGCCAACTTACGGGTTAGTGGCTAACCCACGTCGCATGTTCTCAAGCCCCGTCTAAGGTCTCCGACATTGTTTGACAACTGCTTTATGTCGATAACAATACCTAGGGACTGCTAGCTAACAGCCTCTTGAAGCTCAGAAACGCGCATTTATTTGACAGTAGGACGCTTGCGTTGTACACTAGCTGAAGGCTATGTGTAGAACAAAATAACAAAGAAATGTATCTGTTGTAGAAAGCATACCCGCTATTCAGTGTGATGACTTACGCTATTACGGGTAAAGTCCGCAACAGAATTACAGAACGTGCTCGTATACGTAATGTAATAAGCCTATTCAACGCATCCAGCTTTGCGCCGCGGTACTGACGTCATCCTTGATGATCGCATGCACTAATCCGCACGCGGACGACTGGCGTCGCACTATATCGCACAGCGCACTGAAATATAAGCATGTACTCGCAAAAGCTTATTGAAAATAAGTTAATTTCTGGTTTTTTATTGTTACAGGTTGCAGTGCCATGACGAGGACGAGCCCAAATAACGCCGGTTGGCTGCCGCCCGCACACACACTCTCCTCTCCTACGTATTGTAAAATATTCCAATTCCTCGGCGCCCCGCGAGCGCCCGCTCTCCTCAAAGTTTCACGAGTTGTCAAAGTTTCGGGAGAGACCTTCCGTTGTGCGGTCCATGGATCGCCAACTCTGTGCACTAACAGAAGCGATTGTAAAGTTGTAAATACTATTATTAATAAATATTATATTACGATACTTTTTGAATAACGTAACATACGCGGCTACTCGAGCGGCGCTGCACGGGCGCCGGTCGCCGCATCTGGGTCGTTTCGCTCCCTCTCGGATTTTGTACAGAATCATATTATTATAGGATAGTTATGAATCTATTGGAATTTTCGGTTCGCTTTCCGAGACGAGGCCGGCGTCCGTCGCGCTATTGTCGACATCGAAACGTTTCATTCGCGTCCCGCGGGCGGCCGCCAAGCGACCGTCCGCCGCGCCGCCGCCGCCCCCCCGCGCCCCCTGCGCCCGCCACGCGCGCGGCCGGCGGCGGCGCGGGCACTCATTGTACAATATCGTTGAGCAGTGGTTTCGAGTTGAGTAAGTTTGGTTCGTTACACTGTTACTGCCTCACTTGTAAATATATTATTGTAAGTAATATAAATAAAGATGAGATCGTTGAAACATTCTTACATTTGTTGTTGTGTTTTTCTGTCCCCATCACTAAAAAATATTTATGTTTTGCATTACAACAAAACATTTATTATGTGTTGAATAAAACATACAGCGTTTGGTGAAGAAGCTGTCTGCAAATTTCCTTATAATTTAATGAAAAGCATAAAAACCTTACCAGATTGACCATGGCTCCTCAAGATTTATCGTAGCCTCACCAGCAAGAGCATGGAGGTTCTGTGCTGTCACTGTCAAGCTTCATAGTGTCTTCACCACCAGCAAGTGTTACACTGGAACGCTGTATGTTTTATTCAACACATAATAAATGTTTTGTTGTAATGCAAAACATAAATATTATGTGCATCTCTAAAACATACAGCGTTTGGTGAAGACATGTCTGATATCTGCTGGTAGGTGCTGTTTCTGGGCAAATGCTATGTGACAATTCTGAAATATTTTTATGCAAACAAAGTAAATAAAATATCTCATATAATGTGCTAAAAATCTCCCACATAACAGAGTTTTAATCTTGTGAATATTAAAAGTATAAGGTTATAAAAGCCATTTCAATGAAAACTAAATGTATTATTGTCTAGTATGCATGGAAAATTTCTTAAATGGGGTTTTGGACACCATTCACACAAAAAATCAGTTTGCATATTGCATACCTTAAAAAGGCTGCACAAAACTATGCTTGGAAAGCAGGATAATTGTTCATTCAGTCAAACACAGGATTTCTACCGCCACTCAAATCAATTTAAATTAAGTCAAATTGAGTCAAATGGCTAGCGATGTCACAAATCATCCTCTCTTACAAAATGTATGGAGATGTCACTGGATTAAATATATTCATTGCAAAACAAAGTATTTTTGCATATTTTCTAATAAACTGATGGCTGTAGTATCCAACTTCATAAACCAAAGATAGTTTATATGTAGTAGATAGAAAGCTTGTTGCTAGCTATCTTTAGAAAAAGTAGATCACTCTTTTTAAAACATCAAATAATGTTTGAATATGTATTGATAGAGTGCGCGAAATTTCGCTTTGAAAGTAATAGACATGGAACAAACCATGTATTTATTTTTCATTGATTTTTAAAATAAATGTTTATTGATGTGTTCTGTTGCTTTCCAATCTTCACTTCTTAAATATTATTTTAAGATGTTATTCGAAAATTGTTTTTTTTTTAAAGACCTTGCAAAAGGTTTTTTTTAAGTATAAAAAGTTAAGGAACAGAACTAAAAATAATAATATATTTAAAATAAAGAAATTTTGTCAGAGATTCGCTGAATCTGTCTTAGTTGAGGCTCTAACTCTAACAACAACCTATTAAATTAGGTTCAGAAAGCAACCTCTTCAATTTCTGTAGTGCATCAGAGATGTTCGCAAAGGCGAGAGTAGATTGTTTTTATGCAACTCTGTGCAAAAGATGTGATTCCGTGGTGCACTAAGAGGCAGCTCCAACGGCATCATAGTTTTTAAGTATATTACACTTTTGAGTCTATGTTACTTGTGAATAAACTATTATTATTATTATAAAGATGTTAATTGGTACAAAACACTTTTAATAACACCCGCGCCTGCCACCTGTATATGGCCTCCTAGGATCTGAATTTTGAATCTTCTGATAGAAAGCTGTATGTAAATTTTAACATGACATAAGGTAATACACACAACAGAGTGCCATGTTTCTACATAAGTTCAATTGTTGGTTAAATGTATTTGTAATTAATTTTACCTGAGATTACAATACCATTCTGTACTATACAAAGGACATAAATTTCTGTTGATTACGGTGCACAATCTGTTGTCAATGTCACACTCTATGATACTGCTTATTTTATCTCACTCTGTCTGCCACCCGCTATTTGTTTATTAACAAAGGTACCATTTCCTCTTCATAGAGAGCAGTGTTGTTGGTGCCCCTCTCCAAATTTTTTCTTTATAAGATGGGAATCTTGGGTATTGTAGATCAAATAGAACAAGAATCATCATGAGATTTGCCAAGATAAAATTTTTAATTTTACTTTATTGCAGCCTAAAGACTTGTTGGATGATGTGGCATTTTACATTATTCCGTGTACTTTTGGGTGAGGTTTGATTACCTTTATAAGGCTGTGCTATTACTTTGCCTTAAAGTTTTTCAAATTAGGTACATACATGTGATTTTGTAGTCAATCACAATGGCTGCAACTGTTTTTGCGTCCCACTTCTGGGCATGGGTCTCTCCCAATTATTGTTTTTTCCCACTGCTGGGTACAGGTCTCTCCCAATGATAGGGTAGGCCTGGAGCTCACTCCACCAAGATGTTCCAATTTTGGTTGGTGGAGAAATCACAAAAGTGCCTCCTAATTTTAGTCAGTTTGTTTATATCTGTTTAAATTCTATTAGCTTTCTTCTGCTACTACCAACAGACTACTGACGCTGATGTAGTATGTACTACTTCTACAGATGGGCATTTAATCATAACCCTTATTAGGTGAGATGATCTTGAAAGAACATTATAACTTCAATTAGTACTGCTGTAACAGCAAGTAACAACCTGCCAATCATCAAGCTGTTTGATTAGGCAGAATAATATTCAAATTAGGAACCCATTTTGACTACTCATATAAAACACTTCTAAGTGCTTAGTCATATACCTAGTGCTATTAGTACTCTAGCTACATTTTTGTATTGCCAATTCTGGCTCTCAACCATCTGATTTTTTAAGAGGTTTTACTTATTTAGACTTGCTCTTTCCTGTATCTAGAGAGTTAGAAAAATAGTTTAAATCTGTTTTCGTTTAAAAGTTCAATATACTTTTCTCCAGATTTTAGATGTAGTCATTAACACAAGCAACTTTAACGGCAGTAATTTGTAGGGTTCCGCAGTTGCAATGCTATTGAATTATGTTTTCTAGCCAGCATTACAGTCAAGTAAAACTTTATTTGTTGGTTTATCATCTTTATCATATTTTGATATTGGGGCACTTTTGTAAGTGTTGCTCGAGCTATTCCAAGGTACGCATTGTTTCCGCAACATGCGCAACTATAACTTGGAACTGTCCCAATGGACAAAGAGATAATCACCCACATAACCTGGCATGAAAATTCTCTTGCTCAAAGGATCTCTCCGATCTCAATTAGCTAAGTCTAGCTAGCTTGGCTTGCTCTTGTATCATTGGTGGTCTCTCTGACGCACTACCAAGGTACTTCGCTTCCGCAGCCTAAGTACCTATCTTGGACAAGTCCCAATGGACAAAGTGATTAATGCTTATTTGTTTAGCTGTATCTATTCACAAGAGCTGCAACACTGTTGGCCTGTTTAGGCCATTTGAGCATATTCAAGGTACTCATTGATTTCACAACATGAGTCCATTGTTTAGGCCATTTGAGCATATCCAAGGTACTCATTGTTACCGCAACATGAGTAACTGATCTTGGAAACGTCCTGATGGACAAAGTCATTTATCATCTACCTTTGTAGTATGATTTCATGGGATACATTAAATCCACTTACTATTGAGTAAATTTAGCAATTTCAAATTGGGCACATAGGTACTATGTGTCTGATATGTACAACTGTCATAATGATCAGTAAATTCACTGATTGTATTACACACTGTATAGAACACCAATTATCTGTGCTTAATGTTTTCCATTCATTGAAATTGCAGAAGGGTTGATGTTGGGATTTCCCAAATAAAAAATGTATATCAAGATGGATAGTAGTTATAGCTCTACTACCTATATAAAATTATGTTGGGGTAACATTTGGTCTGTACAACACTGTAGGTCTGGATCAAATTTCTTTATGCTTTTACTAAGCTTTCATTTAAATTTCTTATGTTAAGATTGGCACCCTTAACTAGATCATATCATTTACAATTAACTTTTATAGTTCTATTGAATTGGCAGTTCAAAGTAAATAGCAGTAAAGTTTCCTGTAATAACCACAGTTGAACTTTTGTATACATATTGTGGTGTAGTAAAGTCTAAATACCACCTATTTATGGTCAGTTGACCATACAATCATGCTGAAGCAACACTGCACAGGTGTTGCTCTGCTGAGCTGTCATTTACAACATTACATTTTGTAAACAAAACAGTACTCTGTCACCATATTATATAATGTTATCATTATTTTTATTGCTTATAATCTAATGGTGATGACTGTTGTTTGCCGAAGAATAATCACATGAGTGGCATCTTTTTAACCTGATGTTTAAGAAATAATGGAACAAAAATTGTGAACATTTGCAATAATGCATTAATTTTCTTAAATTTTGTTGTACAATAGTAATCAACAATTACTTTATTCTGTACCTCTGTGCTGAAGAAGGCAAATCTGAATAATAGACATGTTACCATAACTTGAAACTATAAAGAGCAACTATTATGCTTTAGACACTGCGACCGTAATTTCTGGTAGCAGACATCGACTGGCTGAGTTCCACACAGAATTACCTTTTATTCTTTACACAAAAACCAGTCACAGACAAAACCATATTAGCCTAGATTTTTCATTAATGTTACAAATAATGTTACTACCTTATGTACAATGGCTTCTGGCACTGCGCAACATTATTTAATTTATATGTAACTTACCAAAGCGGGTTTTTACTCCGTCTGACTTACTTCAGGTCGATCGTTTATTGAAACGAATGTAGGTTCCATTCCAGATCCCTGTTGTTCTTTATATGCAGAACTGCATAGGTATAATGCACTTAGATTGGAATTAAAGATTTCATCGCGGCCATGATCGCGGTATGTTTTACCTACACTATACGATTATGATCAACAAATTTTTTGTTTAAGCACACATTTTTTACAAAAAAAAATACTTATTTCGTGATGAATGTATGCTAATACGAAACAAACTTCGTTTGTATTAACGCTTTTTCTTCTAATTCAAGAAATTTTCGAATTTGAAAAATTTTCACTGTTCGTTACATGAAAATTTGCAAACGCTATGAAGCTTGACAGTGACAGCACAGAACCTCCATGCTCTTGCTGGTGAGGCTACGATAAATCTTGAGGAGCCATGGTCAATCTGGTAAGGTTTTTATGCTTTTCATTAAATTATAAGGAAATTTACAGACAGCTTCTTCACCAAACGCTGTATGTTTTAGAGATGCACATAATAATTATTTTATGGCATCTTATCCGTAACCTCTAATATATACGCTCTAATATATTATTTTAGTATAAAAAAACATAACGAAGAAAAATTAAAAAAACTAAAACCAACTTCAAAAGAAAACTATTCCAAAACAAATTAATATGCATTAAAAAATAAAAAATAATTGCGTATTCTTCTAGAATTTAATAAGTAATCAACTTACATTTTCTACTCATCAATATGTAGGTACGATCTATGTTTATCATTATAGTGTAGGTACAATAATGTTATTTTTGGTGTCGGTGTCAGCCAAGAAAGGTTTATAACTACATACATAGTTATAAGTGAGATGTTCCACTGTCAAGTGGAAGTAGACACGCTGACACCGACTCCAAAACGAACAATAATCGTTTATCACATAATTAATATCTTAATCATATCATTAAGATCTGTGTTTATCATATATTAATTACATATTGATGAGTAGAAAATGTAAGTTAAATCCCTTGGTTGGCGACGCTGGGCGGTTGTTGTTAAGGGAGTTGACTGCTCTTATAAATTTAATGCTATCAGGAAAAGTTCCTGAAGAAATTATACCCATTCTTTACGGAGCTAACTTGATAGCTTTAAATAAAAAAGACGGTGGCATTCGCCCAATAGCAGTGGGAAGTACCCTTAGAAGATTGGCGTCAAAACTTTGTTGTCGAGAATTCCGATCTAGGTTGACGGGTTTTTTAAAACCTCGACAGCTCGGTTTTGGCGTCAAAGGCGGTTGTGAGGCAGCTGTGCATGCTACACGAACCTTTTTGAATAAAAATGATAACAATATTTTTTTAAAGTTAGATATTCAAAATGCTTTTAATTCGGTCTTATAAACTTGTAACAAAGAGTTGTTGTCCCTAAATAAAAATGATTACGTCATCGTGATAGGTGGTACAAATGACAATAATCCCTACAAATTTAGCCTTGGCGTTAACAAGTGGCTCCAGGACAAAAGTAACTCAAATGTGATCTTTTGTGAAGTTCCGTATAATAAATATTTAAACGAGCGTAAATTAAACTATGATTTAAAATTTGCATGTACGAAACTTGAACACGCGTATTACTTAGATCTTGATTACAAACGATTTATTGCAAAAGGGAAACAGTTTACACTTAATATTTGTAGATTACTTTTGAGGCAAATATTACATATAGACTACAAAAATAGGTTTTTGACCTTCAATCAGAAAAATAAAAAAAGCGTTACGAAGCTCATAAAAAGAGACAAAAGTACTCAAACAGAAAGGTCAAACGTAGAAGAAAAACAAACTCAAACAGACGGATGTATAAACTTTTTTCGTGTATAAAAAAATCAACATACTACATCAAAACATTAATGGCTTAATAAGTAAATCGGACGAGTTGACTGTTTGCTTAAACAATCTTAGTGATAAAAGAATTTTAATTGATGTTCTCTGCATTACTGAACACAACATGATCCAATCAGATACTTGCTTTTTAAATATATCAAACTATATTCTTGCATCGTACAGTTTGCGAAATAATAGGAACGGAGGATCATGTATATTAATTCGCAATGGACACAAATTTCGTAACATACAGGAAATACAAGCTTTTAATATAATAAATAAATTAGAATGTAGTGCTATCGAACTTATAGAACATAAAATTATTATTATTTGTGTATATAGAGCGCCAAAAAGTAAAATATCCGATTATGATTGCTTCTTCAATAGTATGCAAAATTTACTTAGTAAGATCTGCTATAAAAACAAAAAAGTTGTTGTGTGTGGCGATTTTAACATAGATATATTAAAAAGAAATAAAATAACATCGGAATTTGAAGCAATGTTTGATTATTTTAATCTTAAACTATGCATAAAGACACCAACACGCCTTTGTAGTAAAACATGTATTGATAATTTTGCCCACAACATAAGAGATTGTAAATCATTTGTAGTAGAACTTGCGTTATCGGATCATACAGCTCAGATCTTACAGTGCCCGGTGAAAAGGAATTGTCTCGTTACACATTGGTATGCTTACAAGCGCGACTATAGTGTTGAAAATGTAATTAAATTCATCGATTGTTTGCGAAATTTAACCTTTAAAGATGTTTATTTAAGTAAAGACACTAACACTGCGTTCAATACATTTCACGAAACGTTTCAATTATTTTATAACCTTTGTTTTCCTATATTAAAAGTTAAAATTTCGACTAAGAAACGACCTAAATGGGTCTCAAAGGGTATTAAAAAATGTTCAAAAATAAAAAGATCTTTACTTTGGAAATGTAGAGTATCTAGAAACTCGGTATCAAAAAACAGATTTAAAACTTATTCGAAAAAATTAAAAGCAATCATAAAGTTAACACAAAAGTCTCAAAATGACTATTTCATTAAAAATGCTCATAATAAATCTAAAGCTACATGGAAAATAATAAATGATAACACTATTAACATTCCTAAACAAGATATTGAACAGATTAAAGTAGGAGATTCTATAGTAAGCGACCCTCAAATAATTGCCCAAGAATTTAATAAATATTTTATTGACCAAATTCAGAATAGTTGTAGCATTAATATTAATAATGTAAAGTACCAAATTAGTAACAATCATTATAACTCTCTATTTTTGAAACCCACATCCACTGATGAAGTAACGACAATTATAAACAATTTAAATAATACAAACAGCACGGGGTATGATGGCATATGTACCAGTATTATTAAAAAGGTCTCAAAAATAATAGCTCCTGTATTGGCTTATATTATAAATTCAAGTATTGAAACAGGTACATATCCAGACAAGTTGAAAGTAACTATCATAAAGCCTATTTTTAAAAAACAGGACAAACAGGACATGGGATGCTATAGACCGATTGCATTAATACCAATATTTTCTAAAATATTTGAAAGAGTACTTCACAATAACTTGTATTCCTATTTTGAAAAGTTTTCTATTTTTGCAGATGAACAGGTAGGGTTTAGGAAAAATAAATCAATTAATATAGCAGTATTTAACTTTTTGCAAAAAGTAATGACTAGTTTAGATAATAAAAAACAAGTGGTAGGACTGTACATGGATATGACAAAAGCATTTGATTTCGTGGACCATAAACTATTAATTGACAAATTAGAAAAATATGGAGTGAGAGATAATGCTTTAAAATTAATAAAATCTTACCTAACTAACAGAAAACAAGTCACAGAAATTACAAAAATCAATAATATAACAAACACACAGGAGAAATTCCACTCTCATACTAGGACTGTACTTTATGGTGTGCCTCAGGGAAGCATTTTAGGTCCATTACTTTTTCTTATTTACATTAATGATTTCCCTAAAGTCATCAAACAGCCGATGATACTCTTTGCCGATGATTGTACAGTTGTATTTACGAATAATAACACAAGTAATTATGAAATCGAAATAAACAATGCACTAGAATCATTAATAGACTGGCTTAATAACAACAACTTAAAAATTAATCTTGATAAAACCAATATAATGACTTTTAAAAATAGAGTATCATACGGTCAACCTATAAATATAAACTATAAAGGAAAGACGGTATCTGAAACGGACACAACTAAATTCTTAGGTCTATACATAGATAATAAATTAACATGGCAGTCCCATATGGAACATGTTTGCAAACAATTAAATAAATTTTCATTTGCATTATATAAATTATCAAAAATAGTAAACAAAACAGCTGTCCTTAGTGCATATCATGCATATGTGGGTGCAACTCTTAGATACGGACTCATATTCTGGGGTAACGCAACGGGAATCCAAACGGTTTTTAAAGCTCAAAAGAAATGCATTCGTTCTATGTGTCAACTTAATCAGATAGATTCTTGTAAGCCGCACTTTCAAGATTTAAAAATAATGACACTCCCATCTCTGTACATTTATGAAATATCCTTAATGGTAAAAAAAGATATAAATAAATATGAAACCCTAAAATCAAAAAGATATAATAGAAAATTGTGTTCGATTGCGTCAAAAACAAAACAATACCATAAAAGCGTCTTTTGCATGGGACCAAAAATATATAATAATTTACCTGAATCCCTCAAATCTAAAACAAATTGTGATTTTAAACGAGCACTTAAAACGTTCTTATTTACAAAAGCGTACTACTCGGTTTCTGAATTTCTAAACGATGAACTTTAACTTCGTGAGGGAATACGGGATTAAAAACCTGGGAGGTTTTTTTTTTCCGCCGGCTTTTTTTTCCTCTCAGTGTATAAAAACCCAGGTAATTGGGTGCCCAAAGCCGATGACGCCAATAAAATACCGTATAAATAATTACCAAAACAATTAAAAAAAACGCAAATATGGGATAAATATAAATCAATATGATTAGTTAATTAAATACTTAAATAAATTAAAATTTCTAAGTTAGATTTTAGTCAGTACTTTTATTTATTAATAATATAGCTATAATATAATATTTGCATACCTTACTGAGGTAAATATGGCGGATTATTAAATGTATAAAACAACTTTTGTAATACCCATATTTGTGCAAATAAATCATTTGTCTTTGTCTTTGTCTTTGTCTTTGTCTTTGTCTTTGTCTGTAGGAGTGCATTTTTAAAAGAAATTCAAAAACAAGTACCGAAATTTTTTGAGTATATTTGGCAATGCTATGGCACTCCTTCAAAATTAATGTTTGGTAATAATGATATCGATTCTGCCGTTGGATGTCAACAAGGCGACCCTCTTGGACCTGTTATTTTTAGTTTGGCAATAAATCCAATAATTTCAGAACTAAATTCTAAATTAAATATATGGTACCTTGATGATGGCTCTTTAGGTGGTGATGCATCCTCAGTATTGGAAGATTTTAAGTTAATCATTGAACGTTTTGCATCATTAGGCCTCAAAATTAATTCATCTAAATGCGAGTTATTTATTCCCGAATACATTTCCACTGATGAACATAGTGAAATAGTAGCTAAATTTAAATCACTTACTCCAGACATTACCATTAAAAATAAACATAATTTGACACTTTTAGGCGCCCCAATATTTGAGGATGCAGTTACCGCCGTGATAAATTCAAAATTAAATCTTTTCACAAATTCTTCTGGTCGTCTTTTGGAAATAAAGCCGCACATGGCCATTCATATTCTTCGCCTGTGCCTTTTTACCCCTAAATACTTGTATTTACTCCGTTGTTGTCCAGTATGGAAATTCCCTTTGGTTTTAAATTCTATAGATCAAACCCTTAAAACATACGTATCCAAAATTTTAAATTTAAGTTTTGGTGATCGGTCTTGGAGACAGGCTTGCCTGCCAATAAAATTTGGTGGTATAGGTATTCGCACCAGCTCAAGTGTAGCTCTCCCGGCCTTTTTAGCTTCTACCCATAGTACGGTTACCCTCATCAGCAATATTTTAAACATTAATTTAGCTGATGTTCGGGTGACCGGCTTGGATGAGGCTGTAGAAATAGGTGTGTGTTGCTTGTGGTAGTCCGAGTAAGGTGGTAGCCAAGAAGTTCAAACACCGTTATGATTCACCACACGATTTATTCACACACACGATAGAAATAGTTATAGAAATATAGTCACAAGATAAAGAACAGAAGGAGTAATACAGTAAGCACGAAAGTACAGGATAGTTACACAAGAGTTACACGGAAGAATAAGAAAGCACTATAACACAATAGGCAGAACAACAGTACAGGAACAGAAAGACACGCGAAATAGGAAACAGCACGATAACAATTTAGTAAAGCGTAAGCGGCGGATAGCGGATAGCAACGGTAGCCGAGCAGCACGGGCTTCGCGTCGAAGGAGCGTGAGTCGACTGGCGTGCGACGCTAACTGTCAGGGGCGAGAGGTGCGCGGCGTGTGCGCCCGAGCAGCCGGAAAGCTAACGGGACTCGGCTACGTTTTCAATGCACCTAGCGACCGGCCCGTATGGTAGATGACCGGCGACGCTTGACGTGTATGTTATGTAATATGTATGTAGATATGTATGAATAAATATATGTATGTTTGTGTGTATGTGTGCGTGTGTGTGTTTTATATGAGTGTGGGTGAGTACGTGTATATGTGGTGAACTAGTGAGCCCACATCACTCCCCCCCAGAGCCTTGGTTAGGGTCGATAAAAATCGGGGAAACGTACTCGACGACCAGAGCGTGTCATCCTCTCTGTTGGTTGAGTGGCAGTTTGCGGTGATGGTGGTTCTACTGCGGTTTTGGGAGGTGGAACGGATGTTCGTTCGCCTATTACAGTATCGTCGTCAATAAGTATGTGCGCTGGTTTCAAGCGGTCCATACTTACGACGACGGGTTTTCCTTTAATTAATAGCTTGAAGGTTTTTTCTCCCCTTTCCAAAACCTTATGCGGGCCAGTATATACGGGTTGGAGTGGAGGACGCGAGGTGTCATCGCGAAGGAAGACATGTTCCGCGTTAGCCAGCTCTTTATAAAAAAATGTCTTTGACTTTGAATGTCGCGAGGTTTCAACGGGCTTAAGCTTGTTGGCGAATGAGCTTAGCCGCGCGGCAAAGTCCGACAGGTCCGTAGTATCCGGGGGACTCGGGTTGAAAAATTCTCCCGGAAGAGTTAGCGGCTCGCCATATACGAGCTCCGCCGGGGAGGCTTGTAGGTCTTTCTTGATGGCGCTGCGGATGCCTAAGAGCACCAGAGGAAGGATCTCCGACCAACTGCTATTTGCGTGGCAAGTAATGGCCGCTTTCAGCTGTCGGTGGAATTGTTCCACTAGACCGTTGCAGGCCGGATGGTATGCTGTGGTACGTTTCCGTTGGAAGCCGATAGTTTTCGACAGATATCGAAACAGCGCAGACTCGAATTGCTGGCCGCGGTCTGTAACAATATCTGTTGGGCAACCAAATCTAGCTATCCAACCCGACAGGAGAGCTTTAGCCACGGTTTCAGCCGTAATGTCGGCGATCGGTATTACCTCGGGCCACCGGGTAAAACGGTCAACGGCTGTTAGGCAATACCGAAAGCCCTGTGACACCGGAAGTGGGCCAACAAGGTCGATGTGGACGTGCTTGAAACGAGCGCGAGGTAAGTCGAAAGTGCCCAACGGAGCGGACACATGTCGACTTACTTTGGCTCGCTGACAAGCCAAACACGTCCTAGCCCAGTCGCGGCAGTCCTTTCGTATCCCGGGCCACACAAAACGTTCGGCCACTAATTTTGCAGTAGCATTGGCACCGGGATGGCTAAGGGAGTGCAGGCTCCGGAAAATTTGTTTCCGGTACTCCTTAGGGACGAACGGTCTGGCAGTCGGTGTACTGGTGTCACAGTACAGAGAAACACTACTACCAGGCCATTCCATTTTTTCCAATCGCAGAGATGTGTTATCCGCGAGGTACTCGGCCAACTCCTCATCTGTGGCTTGACTTCGGGCCAAGTCGGCAAGGTTAACTGGAGACTCCAGTTCACTAACGCGAGACAGTGTATCAGCGACAAGGTTATTCTTGCCGGAGATGTGTCTGATATCGGTAGTGAACTGGGATATAAAGTCAAGGTGTCTATACTGCCTAGGTGAACAATTACGTTTCCGCTCGTGGAAAGCGAAGGTAATTGGCTTATGGTCAGTATAGACAACGAAGTGCCTTGCCTCCAGCATGTGCCTGAAGTATTTGATGGCTTCGTAAATGGCGAGTAGCTCGCGGTCATAAGGCGAGTAGTTGGCTTGGGAAGGACTCAGCTTTCTGGAGAAGAAGGCTAACGGCTGCCATACGTGATCTTGCAGCTGTTGAAGGACAGCGCCAATGGCAACGTCTGACGCATCTGTAACCAATGCAAGCTTGGCGCTACAGTGAGGATGCGCAAGTAAAGCTGCATTGGACAGGCTTTCCTTGATGGCCGAGAAAGCCTGCAGAGCGTCACCTGTCAAGTTGATGGGCGCTGATCCTTTGACCGCCCCTGCGAGGAGGGCGTTGAGAGGTCCTTGGATCTGGGCGGCGTTAGGCAAAAATCGCCTGTAAAAATTAACCATGCCCAGAAATCTCCTAAGCGACCTCACGTCCTTCGGGGGTGGAAAATCACGTATGGCCTGTACCTTCGTGTCCAATGGTTTCGTTCCGCTCTCCGAAATTCGGTAACCTAAAAAAGTTACCTCGGGAACGCCGAAGACACACTTGGACACGTTCAAGACCATGCCGTAGTCCTTGAGCCGAGAGAATACCTGCCTTAGATGGTCTTTATGCTCAGCCTCATCTCTGGAAAATATAAGGAAATCGTCCAGGTAGCAGTATACGAAGTCCAAGCCTCTGGTGACTTCGTCAACGAATCGTTGGAACGTCTGGCCCGCGTTCCGCAGTCCAAACGTCATGAAGGGGAACTCGTATAGGCCAAACGGGGTGGTAATAGCGGTCTTTGGGACGTCCTCTGCACTCACTGGTATTTGGTTGTACGCCTTCTCCAGGTCCAGTGTTGAAAAGATCCGACACCCTGCAATATTGTGTGAAAAGTCATGCAGGTGTCGGATGGGATACCGATCGGGTATGGTGCGCGCGTTCAACTGCCTATAATCCCCGCAAGGACGCCACCCGTTATCTTTTTTCGGCGCCAGGTGAAGCGGCGACGACCATGGACTCTCCGACGGCCTAGCTGTGCCGTTAGCCAACATGGACCGGAATTCGTCCTTGGCTATTTGAAGTTTGTCGGGGGCTAGGCGGCGTGGAGCACAAGAAACGGGGGGGCCTGGTGCGGTGCGTATATGATGTATAGTGTTGTGTGGAATTGAACGTTGTGTCCCAGCTGGTCGGGTTATATCAACAAATTCAATGAGTAAGTCATTGTACTTACCGTCGCCGGTCAACACCTTTACCGAGGAAAGCTGATTGTCAGCAGCAAGTGTTGCTGAGACGGAAAGTGACGTAGTGCTGTCCAGCAAGCGTCGGTTACGACAGTCGACTACCAGCCCAAAGAAGCATAAAAAGTCAATGCCTATTATTGGCTTCGTTACGTTCGCTACTACGAAGCGCCACGGGTAGCTGCGTCTGAGTCCCAGGTCCAGATCCAGATGATGGAACCCGTAGGTCTCAATGGTTGACCCGTTGGCTGCAGAGAGCTTGTAGCTCGTTGGTGCTCGACGATCACGCAGCTGAGAATGAGGGAAAACGCAAAGGTCGCTCCCAGTGTCGACCAGGAATTGCGTTTTCGTTCTCTTGTCGGTGATGAATAGGCGACCGGAGGTGTTAGAGCAATCGTTGGCCGCCATTACTGATTGCTCTTCCCTTTTCCCGCCTTAAAGTCGCAAGGCGCCTGGCATTTGTGTGCCTTCTCGCCGTGCTTCCAGTGGTACCAGCACAATGGTTGGCGCCGGTAGCTGGACTGCGATCTCGATCGGCTCCGAGAGGACGGGCGTGAAGAGCGTCGCTGTGGTCGGGAACGATGATGGGGACCATATGAGTCCCTGGTGAGGCGGTCGAGTTTGGTCGACAGGTGTTCGACCATCTTCCTCAGTTCAGCTATTTCACCCGAACTGTCGTTGGGCCGCGGCGTCGACGTCGCTGCTACCTGGTGCGGTGCTGGTGCAGTTATTTCCTGGATGCGGTCGGCCAGGTCCGCCAACTCGTCCAGGGTGCGGGTGGACTGCGACGCCAGCACAGTCTGAAGACTATGCGGCAGTCGGCTGCTCCAAATGGACCGCAGGAAGTCCTCAGGAACGGAAGGTCCGGCAAGGTCCTGTAGGTGCCGAAGGAATTGGCTCGGCTTCCTGTCCCCAAGCTCCTCATGGATCAGCAGTTGCCGTACCTTCTTCTCATGAGAAGCCGAGAGTCTCCGTATCAGCTCCGATTTTATTTTTTCGTAGCGGTTGTTGTCTGGAGGCCTCACAATAATATCTTTCACCGCCTTTGCATGCTCCAGGTCAATATTGGTGATGACCTGGTTATATTTTGTATTGTCATCCTTAATGCCCAAATTTTCAAATTGCCCCTCCAATAGGGCAAACCAAATTTCCGGATCGTCCGGTGAGAATGGAGGCACTTTTAAATTAATTTTAATTATGTCGGACGACAAATTCTCACGTTCCGTGGAAACGCGCACTTTAGCCGGGTGACGGCGCTTGGTAACATGGCTACCGCCGGCCGAATGCATGTCATCACTGCTATTAGACATTGTTTTTGATTAGATATGCTCACTGTTTGTCCTTTAAGTGTTCGAAAGGGGTCACCAGTGTAGAAATAGGTGTGTGTTGCTTGTGGTAGTCCGAGTAAGGTGGTAGCCAAGAAGTTCAAACACCGTTATGATTCACCACACGATTTATTCACACACACGATAGAAATAGTTATAGAAATATAGTCACAAGATAAAGAACAGAAGGAGTAATACAGTAAGCACGAAAGTACAGGATAGTTACACAAGAGTTACACGGAAGAATAAGAAAGCACTATAACACAATAGGCAGAACAACAGTACAGGAACAGAAAGACACGCGAAATAGGAAACAGCACGATAACAATTTAGTGGGCGCGTTAGCGTAAAGCGTAAGCGGCGGATAGCGGATAGCAACGGTAGCCGAGCAGCACGGGCTTCGCGTCGAAGGAGCGTGAGTCGACTGGCGTGCGACGCTAACTGTCAGGGGCGAGAGGTGCGCGGCGTGTGCGCCCGAGCAGCCGGAAAGCTAACGGGACTCGGCTACGTTTTCAATGCACCTAGCGACCGGCCCGTATGGTAGATGACCGGCGACGCTTGACGTGTATGTTATGTAATATGTATGTAGATATGTATGAATAAATATATGTATGTTTGTGTGTATGTGTGCGTGTGTGTGTTTTATATGAGTGTGGGTGAGTACGTGTATATGTGGTGAACTAGTGAGCCCACAAGGCTATGGAGGTCTGGAGAGGTACCTTTCCCAATGAAATAATTAACGTTAGCGAAACCTCTCAACAACGTTACTGGGACTTGCCTGGGATTAAAGCTACGTTTGCCTGTCTCCTTGACGAATGCACTGACAACACGGATCGGGCGAGATTGCTAGCCGTATCAGATGAAGACTCTGGACATTGGCTGCACGTGCTCCCTTCTCAAAATCTAGGCACAATTTTAGACGCATCGACGCTAAGGATAGCAATAGGCCTCCGCGTTGGTGCTAAAGTATGTGAACCCCATCAATGCTTATGTGGCAGAGGTGTGGGTTGTTTTGGTCGACATGGTCTATCCTGTACCAGGAGTGCTGGCAGGTTATATCGCCATGGAGCTGTAAATGATTTGATCCGCAGATCGCTTGCCACCGTCTCTATACCTGCATCCTTAGAACCCACAGGAATTTCTAGAGACGATGGCAAGAGACCTGACGGAGCTACTCTTGTTCCATGGCGAGTTGGTCGGGCCCTGGTATGGGATTTTACTTGTGTAGATACGTTGGCCCCATCGCATATAGCTGAAACAGCTAAAAAGGCAGGGGCCGCAGCCGACCATGCACAACTTCTCAAGCGTCGCAAATATTCTTCCATCACGAAGGAATATGAATTTGCGGCGCTTGCGATGGAAACTATGGGTCCATGGTCGGCTGACATGAAAAAGTTCATGAAAGATATGTCGACCAGACTAATTCTAGCCTCAGGTGACCAGAGGGCTGGCACCTATTTTTCCCAAAAAATGAGCTTACTAGTTCAGAGGGGAAACGCTGCCAGCGTTCTGGGTACAATGCCACAAGCACAATTACTAGATGGAATTTTCTTTTTATAATTAACTTTATATATTTAATTTTTAATTATTGTTAAATTATTTAAGTATTTAGTTTAATCTAACGATCTCATACATTATACATATAAATTTTAGTGATACTGCTAACATTAAATTAACGTTTTTTTTGTGAATTAGTTAAATGTAACTTATTAAATTCTAGAAGAATACGCATTATTTTGGTGCATATTAATTTGTTTTGGATTAGTTTTCTTTTGAAGTCGGTTTTTTGTATTTTTTTTTAATTTTTGTTCATTTTTTTATTTTTAATAAGTTAAAAGTACACTAAATAATTTGTTTGAAAATGGTAAGACCTACTAAATGTGCTGCTTATAAAAGACAGCGCCGTTTTTTTTTTTATTTTACAAAAAGTAATTACCTAAATTTACAAACCTAGTAACCCGCCAAACTACAGAATAGTTTGTAGTTGTTGTAGTTCTAGTTTAAATAATCGATTAGAAATTCTGCCATACATCGCACCTTTGCTCTGTGGATCGCAACCTTATTGTAAGCCGTTATAATATAATAATAATATATTAATATAATTTATTGCCATAACTGTTTACAATTATTATAATGGTGATATTTCATAGTATATGCGTCATAACAGTTTACCCGTATCGGGCATGCAATTTTAATAAACAAGTACAGTATTTTATAGAATTAAATTTTAAAATTATTCAAGAATAGAAATAAATACAATTTTAGGTATTAAATTTAAATTGATTGTCAATATTTTAAGGAATTAATTTTAATACAGCATTTAGTCATAATATATTTACATTTCATATATTTAAATTAAACTTAAACCTAAACCGATGTCAATATTTGGAAAGTATTAATGTCAATTTAAGAAGATGTCAAGTTAAGAAGTTTTTTTGATCATCATATTAAACTACGACACTTTGCCATAACGACGTTACGGTAGGTGCCTCAAATATCCGGATTCGGTCGAGTATCGTTAAATTTCTCCTTAGAATTGAAGAGTTACGAAATTTTGTCATTATCCCATAATCAGAACCTAACCAAACTTTTACCAAACTACCCTTGAAGTACATCCATCCAATAAAAAATAATCATCAAAATCGGTTGGCGTGATATTGAGTATTTCGTCCATTTGTCGCGCAGCTACGAATAATACTTAATACGAATTTAAGACATATTGATCTCATGGATGCCATTGTCAGAACTGAACCAACTTGAAATAGGACCACACTGGAAGTATCAGCTTTCAAATAAAACAAGAATCATCAATATTTGTTCACCCAGTCGAAAGTTCTGAGGTAACAAACACAAAAAATACACAGTCTAATTTTTAACCTCTTCCTTTTTGAATCAAGTCGGTTAAAAACCAGAAAATTGTGCCCATTTATTATTATCGTAGAAAATTTAACGTAAATCACGAAACACCTATAGGAAACAAATCACACTTACATCAATTTTTATTTATTTTATTTGAAGTCATTTATCATTTGTACTGGTTGTGCTGCTAGGCCGCTACCGAAAGTCCAGCAGCGAGTCGTCGGCGTCCTGAGCGAGGTGTTCCCGGAGCGCTCGCAGCACGCCGTAGTTGGGGGCCGCCGCGCCGCGAAGGCGCCGCCCCGACACCGGCGACACGTCCCCCACTGCGCAAACGATCATTGAAATTAAATTAAATTGAATATTACAATGATAAAAAACGAAGTTCCTTATTATAAAAATATTAATTTTAAGTTCTTTTCGAGGTTTAAAGAAAATAATTATTCGGGCAATAATAAATTAACTAATTCGGGTAATATAAAATATGAAACTTCACAGTAGTGTAGTTTCGTGTAGTATGTGCCATCGACATACACAAAAACAAAGACACAAACACCAGACCAGCTGTGGCAGTCTCGATATTCGTTAAACCCTTACGACAGCCTATTTGACGTTCCGTTCTCATCCGCTGTGGGCTTGCCTACAGAACATAATAATATTATCTTGATATGATAAAATTATACCGTGAATACGTAGGCTGACACTCATTACGATTTTCCGTAGGTACAGTGAATTCGTTTTATTTTATTCATTTTCAATTAACCACAAAGCGGGCCCCGTGATGTTAAGCAATCACCATCGCCTATGGACTCGGACAACTACAAGAGAGTTACCAGAGCAGCTGCCAGCTTTGAAGAAGAGCTTTTCTTAGACCTACATACTTCATGAACAATTGAAGCATGTTTGACTAAGCTTCATACAAATCACCACTGAATCACTGAGGAAGGACCCTGGTGCGATTTTCGTTAAAAAGTACTCAAGGATGACCTGGATATTTTTTACCGGTTACTTGTATGGTGGATTTGAATATGGATGTGTGTATACCAACCGGCCAAGCGCCAGTGCGCAAGCGCAGCATGGTCATAAGTATACCCATCACTGGCCCGCACCGGCCACCGCGGGACGGCGTGCGATAGCGTGCAGCGCAGCGCGTGCGGCACGCGCATCTCCTGCACATTATACAATTAATTTATTAATAACACTTCACACTCATAGCCTCACAGTAGGACCGTGGGTGCCATGAACACACCCAGATGAGATAGAAAAGACGCCTAATTAGATATTTTCTTCGCTACAAATCGAAACCAGGATCCACGGCATATTGAAATGGAAATCGTTGCGCCATTTAATTTTGTCAAATGGCTAACAAAAAAATGAAATGAAAGAAAATGTTGAAAATGTGGTGTAACAAAATATTCACAAAATGACTAATTTTTTTCTGTAGGTAATTGTAATCTAAAAAAATACGTATTTAACATGGCAGGTTCATCGATCCTTAAGGCAAATGAGATTTTTCCTACTTTCTCGTGCTTCTCGACTCCGTTTTTAAGTTAGTTTATTATTTGAATGCATACGCGATACTGAATAAACGCCAATAAGAACATTATCTCTACACCTTAAAAGTATTTGTACGGCTTTTCTACATTTAACTTACTTCTTCATACGTCAGTGGAGGACGTCGCAGCCACTCCAGCTCCTCTCGCAGTCGCGCTGCAATCTCAGTTTCTATTTCTCTTTTCACCTCCTTATCTTTCATATCCTTGGGGACAGTGACGACACTGTCCCCACATTCTATCTCGATATTTTCCTGTTCATTCTCTTCGACATTCTTAATATCGTCGGAGACAATTTGGTTGGAGACTTCATCATTGGTATCTACAGTGATAAATACGCATTATGTTAGTGTCAGTTACTTTTAACTGATGCATAAGTAATCATTAAATTCGTTTTAACTAAGCGAAAAAACATCGGGGACACACTGAAAATCAGTGGCTAGGGTATTACTCAGTAAATCTGACTGAGCCTTTGTTGAAGTGTCCTATACCAATTAATACATTTAATATTCTTTAGACAATGTTTAGTTGGTATTTGATGAATAACTTCATGCAGAATATATTTGATGAATAATAATTGTTCTTTTTTGTTCTATAAATAAAGTAATGACCAAGAATATACACACTATATCCCAAGTAGTCTAAAATTTTTTCAAGTGGCTCGTCGAGCAGATTGGTGCCGCAAAGTGCTCGCTCGTGCACCGTCTCTAGCAGCTTTGCCTCCTCTTCTGACGTCACCAGCGATCCTGAGGAAAGCAGGTTGTTCATTAACACGCGATTTGTAATGCACATCCAGTTTATGATTTTTTTATTTTAGTAAAGTGAAGGTTTCATCTACGCTAAGCAAACTTACCGGGAGTGCGAGTTACATATTCCGTTAGCCATCGCACGACGCCCGCTTCACGCCACCACCTCGGTTCTACGCCTTCGACATCTTCGGACTCTGTGTCGCTCACATCAGGGAGGTGCCACAACGCCAACCACCCATTAAGAGAACCGACGGCTAGGAGGGAGGGTCTTAGGAAGGCAGCGGTGGGAGATCCTCCCGCACCTCCTGCCGATACAGCTGCGAGTTGTACGCCCTTGACATTTCCTGTTTGCTTTTCTTTCGATACCCTCCAAACTCTAGCCCAGCGGTCGCAACCTGCTGTCGCAAGCATCCCTTTCACACCCCATCGCACACTTTGCACTGCACCTCCATGCGCTGCCAGAGTCCCCCCAAGCGTCACCACTGCATCTCCACCCAAGTCGCACGTGACCACCCACAGCTTCACCATCTCGTCCATGCCGCCGGATGCCAGCAGGTACTCTCGTGACTCTTCCATCTCTTCCACCTCGGGGGAGAAGTCGCAACTCAACACACCTGTTTACGCCATAAAAAGAAACATAATAAGTAGACATAATGACGACCCGTGCTCTCCTAGGTTTTTATGAAATTCCTTTATGCCGTTTTATCTATACCTAGTACCTCTGTCAAAGAGTAATTGAGCGTTGCTCCACGATGATGGAAAAATATTGTGATATTTAATTGATTAAGTATAATGTTCTGCATCGTCGTGCATGTCTGAGAGAAATTTATAACTTCTCGAAAGCATGACATCCACCAATCCGCACTCGGCCAGCGTGGTGGACCCTCAGATAAAATAAAAGAATAGTGGACCATGGCCTAAGTCCCTCTCACTTGTGAGTGAAGACATGAGCCCAGCAGTGGGACATCAAAAATGTTGAAAAAAACGACGGTACTATGAGTATACAGAAAACATGAGCATCAAAAGGTATTGACAATAGTGCATGCTGGCCACAAGGCATACCGAGGTCGTGCGCGGCGGGCTCGTGCCACAGCACGCGCGCGGCGGGCGGCGGCGCCAGCACGCGCAGCGCCCCGCCCCCGCCGCCCGCCGCCGCCGCGCGCGCGTCCGCCGCCCACGCGCAGCACGTGCACGCCTCCGCCGCGCCCGGGTACACGCTGCAACAGTTCTTCACTTTATACGTTTGTAGGAATTTGCATTTTATTATATTGCATCTATACAAATGAATAAAATTGTAGTGTCTGTTGGTAATATTCAAATAATCGATTTTTACTATATATGCATAGAAATTTATATGCGGTACCTATTACCAAAATATAAATATATTATTATACCAAAATATTCTTTCATATAATTTTTGCCTGTCTATCTGTCTGTCTATTTGTTCCGGCTAATCTCTAGAGACGGCTGAGACAATTTTGACGTGACTTTCACTGGTAGGTAGCGGATGTAATAAGGAGTAACTTAGGCTACTTTTATATTAGAAATATGGGATTCGCGTTCAATATCTCCAAGTAACGAAAGAATGAAGAGAATGAGAATGATAGAAAGTGAAACAGATGCGGAACGACCTGCGGCCTTACTGGAAGTCAGTCCTGCTTTAAAAGTGATCTTACCTTGATGATGCTGAAGCTGAAAGGAAACGCGGGATTAATATAATAATGCAGGACTAATATAGTATACGAACCCTTGTGAAACATACTGGAGCCCGAAAATGCGGCCATCCCACTTTTCATGAAATATAATGCGCCAATATACAAACTTTATTACCAAAATAATAATTACATAGTAAAAGTAATTTACTGACTACTAGATAACAAAAGGCCTTTTTTACACTTAAGCTGTTGTTTTGTGTAGATCCGCATCCGCATCCGCGGATGTGGGCCTCTTAAAATCTGCATCCACAACATCCTTAGTACATAGTATGTACAATTATGTAATAGTGTGTACGTAGCTTATTTAGCAGAGACTGCTATCGCGCACGACTAGCCAGGTGGCTAGGATAAAATGCCCGCTTAATACCTACGATACGTACAATGTGTCCGCACTTTCAAGATATTTTCGGATCAATTCAATTCAAATTGTCTTAGAAAATAATTCGTATATTTTCTTTAAAACTTTTTTAAACGTTTAGTTTGGTCTTAAATAATTGTGTCCTCGAGTATCTCAAGGTCACCCTGTATATGGCCAAAATCATTATGATAGTTCTGTCACCTATACTATGTAGGTACTGCAATCACGAAAACAGAATGCATCGTATAGCAATTATATCATAAAACCTATGATGTAAGGCAAGAATATACCTCGCCAAGGTAGGGGGCGGAAAAACTTCCAGTAAAGATTTGAGTACCTCAACGTATACAAGACAAATAAGAGCAATAGATTTCTGCCTTATAATATTAAACGTACTGCACGGGATCAGTCCCCTCGCCGTCGATGGTCCAGAGCGCGGCGACGCCGTCGTCCGTGGCGAGCAGCAAGAGCGGGGTGCGGTGCGGGGACACACGCGCCCCCCGCACCCCGCCGCCTCCCTCGCCCTCCGCCCCGCCCGCGGCCCCCGCGCCCGCCGCCCAGAGAGAAGCCAGCTCGCATCCCGTCTAAGCATAACAAAATGGTAGCTTGTTATTTATCTTTAATTTAGTACATTAGTACAGTACAGTAAAACCAGCAGTCTTCGACATAAAGATACAGAGTTGAAACCCCGAGGTGCATATTTATCGCTGCTCCATGGTGGGGAAGCATATATTGTGCTATTGATTACGATGTTTTCATTACCGTGAATGCCTGAGAGAAACTTATGATTTCTCAAAGGCTTGTTGTCCACTAATACGCACTTTTCCAGTGTAGTGAACTATGGCCTTAATCCCGTTCACTTCACAGAGGAATCATGTGCCCAGCTGTAGGAAATAAAAATCTTTGTAAAAATATTTGTGTAAGAAAAGAGATATCTTGTTCGTAATTGGTAAAATTCCAGGAGAATTTCAAATCTTGGGACATACTGCGAAGGCATTTATCATAACATAAGCAAAATATGATAAAATCACGAGAAGTTTCACGTGTCAGTCGAAATATAATATTGTAGCCTAAATAAGTTTCCTCCTCCTAAAAGTTTTTACACGAGCAACGCCCATATTATTCTCTACTCGTATGAAGTATTACAAGGTGAGTGAATGATTGTTGGTACCTGCACATCCCACAGACAGGCACGGCCGTCCATTCCAGCACTGAGCAGGAGCGCCTCGCCGGCCCCGAAGTCCACCGCCAGCGCGGGGTACTGGTGACCCCCCAGCGTTCGCTCCAGCCGCAGCACCCCGCACTCTTCGCTCCACCTGA
Organism: Pyrgus malvae; assembly: GCA_911387765.1. Classification (NCBI taxonomy): domain Eukaryota; kingdom Metazoa; phylum Arthropoda; class Insecta; order Lepidoptera; family Hesperiidae; genus Pyrgus; species Pyrgus malvae. The sequence continues at coordinate 25,857,782 of OU426959.1, forward strand.
AAATCCTTACCATTCCGTCGCTGAAACATAAATTTATGTACAGATTATATATGTATTTATTTACATAAATGCTACACTCGCCTTGTTTTATTTTACTTTTAAGATAAAAACATGCCAATATTTTACTTCTTCAACGGTAAATAAAGTATTATCGTTAGTCTGGTCTAAAGTACTACCTATTGACTTTCGCTTAAGATTAAAGTAAATTAAAAATGATGTATGCATAGCAACTACCCCAATCCTCCACTACTCGAACTCATAGCAGCCCCGGAATATAGTATATACGTATATGTATATATATATGTGTGTGTGTATAGCTTGCTCAAAATCAATCACACAATCAAGGTCATTGGAGAGGCTTGCATGGGAACATAGGTTCAAATGTAGAGCCCTTTAGAGACACTTAAATGTTGTTATGTGGTTACACGTGGCGGATATTATCCTCGGCGGTATCATGTAAAAAGTTATATGACCCCAAGATGGTCCCCGCCAGGTGCACAGTAACTATTGCTACAAAAGGGGAAACTAGTCTATGTGGATGAACAAACGAAGCACTGGCAGATGGGCTATGGAGAACTATGGGACAGTTGCCGTTTAGATCATAAAGGTATATTCTTAGGGTGAGGCAGGTGGTGACTCGCCACTCACTGAATTGGCCCCCATAAAAGGCGTAAATTCCCGGGAGCAACATTGGCATGAGCAGCTGGGGGTGTCGAGTGGAGCGGGGCCAATTTCACCATCTCGGGGGGTAAATCGGGGGGATAACGGGTTGGAATTATATCTAACCTACTAGTACTGTACCTACTAGCACTATCCACTACTGTAGAGGTGGGGACCTGTTCCTCTGGGTTATCACTCCGCCTACTGGAGACGAGGAAGAGGGGGAGGAACACAGGCCCGTGGTGTCGTCCATCTACACCAACTAACAAGCCGCCTTGTGGGATAATTATTAAGTACGAGTATCCTCAGATGTCACAGGTTTAAGATGGTGTTTGACCCGGTCATTTAGAAGGCTTGCGTGTAATAATAATTATTATTTTTGTTCTTCATTTTATATTATCAGCTTACGCCGCCATAGGAATGGTGAGGAAAAGCAAGTAAATAACATACATGCAGATATTATTGTTATTATTATAAAAAGAAAGGCCTGGTTGCCGGTCATACCATTAAAGCAATCATCTGAACTGAAAATAAGACATGAAATTACTGATATGGCTGTTGTCTTATACTTCAGGTGCTTTATATTCTGATTTTAATGGAACTTGCAAGTTTGTATGTAGATTTCCATGGACTATAGCGACCGCTTATATATTATGGCTTCCACAGTTCAGCGAACTGGAGAGCCACTTTAACGTGACGGAAACAGGCGCTTGAACACTTAGCTCGTAGACACACTCACTGAAGACAATCACCTGGAAGCAGTAGCTAGCAAGTCCCCGTGCGTGGCAACGCAGTTGACTGCGCCAGCGTGCAAGTCTCGCGCGCGCCACACGCAAGCTGCACCCCCCAATGCCGCGCTCGCCTCCGGACTCAACTCGCCATCCAGCAGCACCTCGTCGTCCACCGGACCTATACCCTATGAACACGCTTTCATTAACTTTGATGATATTGTTGTCGCCAACGGTTTTAATTAAGTAAAAAAGCAACATTCGGGGGTAGAAAAATAATTATTCATTAATCATTCATATTACGGGTAGTTGTAAATGCATGTTTTATGAAGTACCTTCTTTTTTCTTCAACTATCTGTATAAATACCAGCTAAGTGAGATAATTCGTTACATTACTGTTCTAGAATTCAACTCATCCCATTAACAAAAAGTCCGCGAGAACATATATCTAGCTATCATGGTTTAATCACAATAACCGATTTTGTGTTCGAAATAAATATTAAATCGTCCGAAGAAAAAAAAACTACGTTAAATATGTATCGTAATATTAATCTTTATCGAAATTAAGCATTATGTTATCAAGAGTATTTATATAGTAAAATACTTTTTGTTTCATCTCAATCGGATATTTCGTTTAAAAGTTATCACGTGTGTAAGATGTTAAGAGTTGGTACCTATTAATGAGTTATGGGCCATAGAGTTTTTTATCAACATAAAATCCTGTATTAATCTTTTTCGAAATATATTTGATTTGATGATTGTAAGTATAAGATCCCACCAAAACATTCTGTAAAAAACTAGCCAAGTCTCGATGGAGCTGCTTGTTTATCTCTAAAAAGTAATGAAATCTAGAGAAAGTCGAGCCAAGTCTAAGGTTCCTTACTGCGATTTCTTTATTATTATAGTTAACGTTGTGTGACTTGGCCGTTGAACATTCTTTTTGTTTACACGTAATGTTATATCTGTTTTAACTACCTATGTTCATGTACGTACCATGTATGTACCATGTTAAGCGAGATAATAGCCCATACTGGTATTGGTAATTGGACGCTAGTGTCTCATTTTAGGCTGTTGTTGATTGTGCAACACATGCATTCAGCATTGAGAATGCTGACTTCTGCTCACTTCTTTTTGGAGCGTCAAATCGACCACCGATCTAACATAAAATAACACTTGTGTATCCTTCAACGGCCAAGTCACACAACATTAACTATAATAATAAAGAAATCGCAGTAAGGAACCTTAGACTTGGCTCGACTTTCTCTAGATTTCATTACTTTTTAGAGATAAACAAGCAGCTCCATCGAGACTTGGCTAGTTTTTTACAGAATGTTTTGGTGGGATTTCACTTCTTTTTGTAGAAACGTGGGCATATTGATTTATTTTATTAGATTTTCTTATTTGACACAGTTTTTTTCTTTTTATTCGAAGTACTGCCTAAATGTAAATTAAACCTAGAAAACTAAGAGTACTAAATAAGTAACAATTAAATAATGCATTCAATTAAAACTTCTTTCAAATCTAATAATTAAGTAATAATCAGTAATACGTCACTAATCAGAATATTCCTAACATAGATACCTATTCAAATCTTAGAATTGTTATAATAACAACCTGCTAATTAAGGGCATGCATAAAAAAGGAGTAGGTATTGTAATTGAATATGTTTCATTTTGTAGAAACGACTGGAGAATAGTTTTTACATAATCTGAATTTTCTTTATATTTACTAAATTTTATGCAACAGAAAACACGATGCCATAAAATTTTCTCGATAGAATTATTTTTCAAAATTAGGACAATATTTTCAATTTTTATCATTTTATGTCAATACGAGTTTGAATGTAAGTATTTATCATTATTTTTTAACAACAAGCTAATATTATTATAAAGCTTTCTATGCAAACAGTTTTCTATGTTTTGTTTTAGTTATTTAACGAAATTTTTTTTTTTGATTTGGCGCTTACGACATTCAAAATAAGATGATGCTTTCTTTTCCTCGCGAGAGCTGAAGTAACGCATGCCATCACTCTCTTCTCTTCGCCACTTCCATCCCATCCCACCATGATACCACCCATAGATAATACACTTATATACAGGAAATACCACCCGTGACCACTGTCAACGATGGACGCGTACTTTTTATGCCCGTATCACCCGCGAAACACGAAAATTTCAAATTTTATTTCATTTTGTTTAGTTTTTGAAAATATATTTTGTTTCTTAGTAAGTAAGTATTAGGTATGGTATAAGTTATTATTTTTAGTAAGAATTAGGTAATTTTAAAGGTTAGAAAATGGGAAATAAAAGTAAAAATAAATTATCAAAACGGAAATATTTACAATTCAAACGACAGCAAATAGCTTATATGAACGAAGAAAAAATGTAAGTAGAAAGAAACAATACCCGATATATCGATAATCTATTTACAATAATTTTTTTCGTAATATATTTTATTTTAGGCTAGCTATCTATTTATGAGCAAAGAATATTTAGGTTACTCGGTAGTCACACCTGGTCCTTATTTCACGATTTGGAAAGTAGCGTCTGTAGTCAAGTTTTTGAAGTCTTGTTTCACTCACGTTTGCAATACGACTCAGGTTCGATCCCCAGCGTAGCATATGTTTTTTATATTATATAAATTTGTTTTTTTTACTATTTTAAAATTACAAATAATTTTTACAATAAAAAAGCTTATAAAAAGACAGACTGAAAACATAAATATTTGAAATTCTTACGGCCGAAAGAAGTCTACATGAACAAAAGAAAAGTACGTAAGTAACCTAGGTACAAAGCTATGATTCATTATATACTTTAGGTGTTTATTTTTTTTACACCGTAATCAATTTTGTTTCATAAATAAAAACCTACAATTACACTGCCCCTATCTATATCGACTGAGTCGATAGACTGACAACGAGAAATCCTTACTGTGTGTGGTAATGTGTAGCCATACTGATCCTTTATTTCACTCTTAGTGAAGTAGTGAGCGTAGCTCGTAATAAAATCTCGTGCATTTTGTAGGAGTGTTCTGGGTTCGATTCCCACTTGTACAGTTTTTGTAAAATTAGTCCTCAACCACAAATATTTTTTTTACAGTGAAAACGTTTTTCCGTTTCTAATTCATTAAAAAAGTGAACAAAATTGTGAATTTATTTTAAGTATCGATTTTTTTACTTTATTTATAATTTTACATATGAGCTGCGCTGCGGCCCACTGTATACAATCGTAGAACAGTCGAAGCTGTACATTCGTATTTTTTGCAATGTTTAAGTACTGTACGTTGCTGATACTTATATTATACGTATTTGTTCAAAATTTTGTTACTAAATGACATTGTTGCAAGACAGTTATTTGAGCTTCTTCGTTGTATAAGAGTTTCTTCGTTGTTCCGCTAGGTGACGCTGGCTCGTAATTTAGAAATCAACTTATTTTTACTTAAAGTCACCGATAGATGGCGAATCCCCGCAAGGGGAACATCATCCCGCCGCAGGGTAGAGGCGTGGCTTGTGATTAGGTATTTCGCATTGATGCATGCCCTAAACCTTAGCAAACCTCACGAAATAATAAGCGAAATCAACAAAATGCAAATAATCCCTCCTAATCCATAGCAAACGTTTTCAAGCGCAGTAGAAGAATGTCGTAAACGAGTCGACTGTAACGCGGCCGCAAGCGCGTTTTAAAATACCTACAGTCAGCGCCATCTAGCGACCTCACTATCACCGCCACTCTTAGTCCAATGCATTATATTTTGACCAAATGAGCGAAATTAATATTTTAGTGTAATTTGTTTATTTAATTTACCTATGTAATGTTCGAGTAGAATAAAGTTAATCGTTCGACTGTTTCTTCTTGTATACTTGTAAGTATAAGTATAAAAGCCAATCTTGTCTTATCCAGAGTTTTCCTTTAATTTTATTTATATGCGTATTAAAAGCAGAAGGGGAGGCATTCGCCCAGCATTGGAACGTAATAGGCTAGATTAAATTAGATCTTAATAAAAAAAACTCAAAGGAAATAATACTGAACCTACCCAATCTATACAAACTATAAACATAACGTTAACTCTTTATCTTTATTATTAGACAGGTGTTAATATAATTAATATTTACATAATAAAATCAATGAACTTTCTACCAAAGGAATTACCTACTGTCCTGCCTCCTGGAGGACTCGAGGAGAGGGGGTTGAGGTTCGAAAAAACTTCGGGTCACTTATTCTCGGAGTCGAAGTAAGGATGTGACTTCAAGCCCGATTTATTTGCGATTGCTTTAAAAATTTTCATACATTGGGTCTTATATACAATTTACCCAGAACAGCGTGATTCAGAGTGTACATTACTAACGCCATCTAGCCCGATATTGCAGAACTATTACAACTTACAATTTTAATTGCGCTCCGCTAAAGCACGGTCGGACACCTACCTAGTACTGAAATACAGCTAAATTAATGATATTTTTAAACGTAACGAAGTAATATCTAACTAAATAAACGAAATGTAGAATACTAGAAAAGTACTTATAAATACGAACGCGATTCGAAGTACTGCCTAACTGTAAATGAAACCTGGAAAACTAAGAGTACCTACTAAATAATCCTAGTTATCCTAGTTTTTATAGTTTTCCCTTTATGTGGCCATTAAACCCTAACTCTGTACCAAATTTCAGCTCTCTGAGTTTATGGGAAGTACTAGTTCTATTTTGATTTTATGAGTGAGGTGAGTCTCGTAAAAGCGACGTAAATGCGAAACTTTGCTTTCGCTTAACTTCGGAACTAAATGACCTACAGACTTGAAATTTTGGATTTTAAGTATGTGATTATAGCTTATTGGATGATGAAAATTTAAGCGCTCTGGTCTTATCCAGAGGTTCTCAAATAGGGGCCTGAAAATGCGGCGAAATGGTTCCAGTAAAGGATGGACTAAGAGTACTAAATAATCCTAGTTATCCTAGTTTTTATAGTTTTCCCTTTATGTAGCCATTAAACTCTAACTCTGTACCAAATTTCAGCTCTCTAAGTTTATGGGAAGTACTAGTTCTATTTTGATTTTATGAGTGAGGTGAGTGTCGTAAATGCGACGAAAAATGCGAAACTTTGCTTTCCCTTAACTTCGGTACTAAATGACCTACAGACTTGAAATTTTGGATTTTAAGTATGTGTTTATAGCTTACTGGATGATGAAAATTTCAGCTCTCTAGTCTTATCCAGAGGTTCTCTAATAGGGGCCTGAAAATGTGGCGAAATGGTTCCAGTAAAGGATGGACCAAGAGTACTAAATAATCCTAGTTATCCTAGTTTTTATAGTTTTCCCTTTATGTGGCCATTAAACCCTAACTCTGTACCAAATTTCAGCTCTCTGAGTTTATGGGAAGTACTAGTTCTATTTTGATGATCCATGAGTGAGTGAGTGTCGTAAATGCGAAACTTTGCTTTCGCTTAGCTTCGGAACTAAATAACCTACAGACTTGAAATTTTGTATTTTAAGTATGTGATTATAGCTTACTGGATGATGAAAATTTCAGCGCTCTGGTCTTATCCAGAGGTTCTCAAATAGGGGCCTGAAAATGCGGCGAAATGGTTCCAGTAAAGGATGGTACGGCAGTGTTTGCTTTGCGCTCGACTTGGCGGGGCACTGACGTGCCATCCAGATCTTTGAAGAGTATAATAAACTAGTCTTTCGCCAGCGGTTCGCCCGCGTGGACCCGTTTTATAGGTTCCTGTAGGATAAAAACCATCCTATGTCCTTTCCCAAGGTCAACTCTATCTGTGTTCCAAATTTCATTAAAATTGGTTCACTAGTTTAAGCGGGAAAGCGTAGCAGACAGAGTTACTTTCGAATCTATAATATTAGTAAGGTTTGTGTGAATTGTCCAAAATATGACAATAAGTGTCAAGTAAGAAGGAAAAAATCTACCATCTGCGAGCTATTCTGGCGTGCGCTGCCAAAACCGCTAGAGTTACACATTCGTTATATATGATGGAAAAGTTTATCTTAAATAGTCCTACAAAAAAGCCGGTCCACGGCACTTCAGAAGGGACTTCACTTTATGCTAATGATCCTCTCTAACGCGGGCGAAGCCGCGGGGAACAGCTGTTCATTATAAGTGAGTAATGTGAAATTCAGTTATTGTATCAAGTAAGTGGTTAAGGTCATTGTCATCATTTATATCAGATTGTTATCCATATTGTTTCATATTTTTTGTGTTAGTAAGCTTCTATACTCGTAACATGCAGCTGACTACATGATACAAAAGTTCATTGATAGATGGCGCCGTTCAGTTATTTTTGTTCCAAATATACAACTTATTTTTTTACAAGCGAATTATTAATAACTTTCAATGTTTATTTATTAGGGTGGAACCGGCAACTATGCGATTAAAACCAAGTTTTGAGCCTTGTCCGATTATTGAGCCCCCTATGCAGTTGCGTAGCAGTGCAACAACTCTTGAGGCAGAAAGACGCCGGTCTGACCCATGAAGGTAAAAAGAGGTCTGACCCTTAGAATAATATTTTAAGGTCTGACCACGACCCTTATCTTCACGCTTCAACCGCGCGTTTATACCAAAACACAATAGAATTGTGCCGCTGCAGAAGTTGATGTAACGGTGATCTTTAATTTTATCCGGTTGAACCATTAATGTTGTGCCGCCTATAAAACGTTTTAGTTTTAAAATGGCATTTTTTTGTGAGATACATTTTACTTGTAATTGCAATGTGAGAAATTAATAATTATAAGTACCTCTAAATCGCCAAGTCCAAAGTGTACCAGCGGTGAGCATTCTGGTTCCAAATCATCGTCTATATTGAATGAGCTCAGCGACCACGTACGAATCGTTTTGTCATTCGATCCTAGAAATAATGACATAAAATCTAGAACTATAAAAGTTCATAAAATCTAGAACTATAAAAGTTTCCCGTTTAAACGTATAAGGAGTTTTAATTAAATGTATTATTAGTTCAAAGACATTGCTAGCTAGTTAAGTATTTACTTAGAGGAAAGGGACATTAATAAATGTTAACTCACCGGTAATAATGTATCTTGCGTGGTGCGGTACAACCACGCAGGTGAGATACCGCGAGTGTGCGTGAAGAACACGCAGGCAGGTGCGGGAGCGGACCGCCCACACGCGCGCCGTGTGGTCGAGTGATGCCGACACGAGCAGCGCATCACCACGCGCCCAACGCATAGCCGTCACCCCTGCGCTATGCCCGCTCAGCACGCCTCCTCGCATCTCACTCCCCGCACCATCCCCTATCCCGCCCGCTTGCGGCGCGTTCCACAGCCGCACGCGCGCGTCCTGCCCGCCTGTCGCCGCCGCGCGCCCGCACGAGCTGGCGTCCGCACACAGCGCACCCAGGTCATGCGCGCCGTCCTCCCATAACAGCGGCGTGGGTACGATGCTGCCATCTGTACCGCTGTTACACACTTCTGAAAAAGTTACATTGAATGATTAAAATGTTAATATACATTATGAAACCTAATAAACCTATTTCAAAATAATAATAATATAATAATACTTTATTAATGCACAAGTACAATTTCAAATTAGGTAAGTATAGTTTACAATTTGCATTGTATAAATTTTATAGTAATTGTAAAACAAAATACATTGTATCGTCAGTTGTCTAAACTGGGCGGAAATGTAAATAGACAATTGAACTCGCCCGAAAGAGTATCAGAGTTACTATAAACAAACATGCGTTGAGTATGTGTGTATGTGGTGTGAATTAGTGTGTGTGTGTGTGTCTGTGTGTGTTGTATGTGGTGTGTATGAGTATGTGTGTGTTGCATAATGGGATATAAAATTTTATTTTAGAATGGAAAGTAGGTTTTCAGTTTCATCATAATTCAGATCGTTTAATATTTGGGTCAATAATTTTTTTAAGTTAAACGAATTTAGGTTTTATTTTGGTGATTTTAGATATCTTATTATAGACAAAACACCCTAAAAAATAGGAAAATCTTTAAGCATAGCTTGTCCTTACTCTATTAGTCGTAAATACTCTTATCTACCTGCGTTTATTTTGGCTGAGAGGTGTTTCAATGGGAAGATGTCTGTGTTGTGGTAGTATTAGTTTTAGGATGAAAAGTTTGCGTACGGAGAGCACTCCATATTCTTTATATAAAGATGTTGTTGGATACCTGAATGGTAAGAAATTTATAACTTTAAGTATAGCTCGTTTGGCTCGTTCTAATGGCAACAAGTGCGTTTTTGCTGCTCCACCCCATGTTTCTATGCAGTATGATATTATTGACTAACATAGTGCAAAGTAAATAGATTTGAGTACCTTTCTGCCAACTACGTGGCTAATATTCCTAAATATGGCAATTAGTTTTCGACATCTGTTGGTAATAGTACCAATATGTTCCTTGAAGTTAAGTTGTGAGTCTAATATAATTCCCAGGTATTTAGCTGTATGTACACGTTCTAGTCTATAACAGTCACAAGTATTCTTAACACATGGAAGATAAAAAAATTTATCGTGCGCTATAATATTGTGGGATTCATGATTAGGTGGCTGGAGATTATGTAAGATTTAAAATGGTAACACTTTAGTTTTAGTACAGTTTAAGCTTAATAGGTTATTTTTCAACCACTGTGTGACTGTGTTGAATCCTTTTTGAGCAAAATCGTAGACTTCGTCCCACTTTCTCCATGAAATATTACTGCCGTGTCATCCGCAAAGATATCAATTTTGCCATTTTGTAGTTTTATGTTACATAGTTCATTTATGTATATGAGAAAAAGTGTAGGGCCCAGTATACTTCCCTGAGGTACACCATAATTGACAGTTTCAGGGTCACTTGTGACGTTTCCAACTTTAACACATTGTATACGATTTGCTAGATAATCTTTAAACATTTCTAGTTGTAGGCCACGAACCCCTAACGTTTCTAGCTTGTAAAGATGGAATTTGATAAACTATCAAAATGCCTTTTCAAGGTCTAAAAGGATTGCTATACACTTTTTGCCACTATCTAGAGCCCTCACTACATAATTTGTCAGTTCTCTTACAGCATTAGATGTAGATTTACCCTTCCGAAATCCGTATTGATTGTCCGAAATTAATTTACGTTCTTCCGGTAATTAATGAGACTTCTATTTAATATTCTTTCTAAAATCTTTGAGAAAGTTGGCAAAATTGATATAGGCCTATAATTGGTTAGAATGTCTTTCGGACCACTTTTATGTATTGGTAAAATAATAGATTTCTTAAAAGCAGTAGGAAATCTCCCTGCATCAATCGATAAATTGCATATATGGTTAAGCGGACCAGCTAGAGACGTAATATTTTCTTTAACTAACGTTGATGTAATATTATCTATTCCTGACGTAAAGCTACTTTTTAAAGATTTTTTTGCACTTATTATTTCTTTTATATCAGTTCCAATCAGGGAAAATTAATGTAGACTAGCAGGGGCAGACGATATTTTATCATTAGACTTAGTATTTTTAGAAGATAGAATTTTAAGATATATTGATTTGCCTACATTAGCAAAATATTCATTGACTTTATTAATTGATTTTTGAGGGCATTCCGACAAGTTTAGAAGTTAGAAGGTAGAGAGAAATGGATTTTGTAGTGGAGATATTTCCAATTCTTTTAATAACTTGCCAAAGTTCTTTAGTGTTTTTAGCGTTTTCTACTTCTGTTCTTTCATATTGTAATTTAAGTTTTTTAAGTATACGTGACAAGTAATTACGATATCTAGTATAAGAAGTTTTTAGTATTAAGTTGTCAGGGTCTTTCTTTAACTTTTTGTGCATTTTATCGCGGTTTCATGCAACGAACTAGTCCAGGAGTTATCCACGGTTTCAGAGGAGCCTTACGACGCGGTAGTTTGATAACCCTACAGTGAATATTCATTATGTCGGATATCGTGGCAATTAGCACATCAGCTGCGCGATTATAATCTTTACAGTTTATTATATGTTCAAATTTAGTGTTCTGTATTTGTGTTTTTATATTGAAATATAACAACATCCATATGAAATTCTGACCGTTCAAATTAAAAATCTTAAGTACTCCCTCGGTGCAAGCCGTGAGAAGTAGAGCAGCACCTCCGAACGCCGTCAGAGCGTGCACGGAGCCCTCGTGGGCGCGTACGCAAGCCAGCAGTGCGGCGCCGCGCACGCGCCACACGCGCACCGCGCCATCGTCGTGCCCCACGAGCAGCCGCTCGCTCGTGGCCCAGCATACGGAGCGCGCCGCGGTGGCGTGCGGCGCCACCAGCTCCCCGCGCGCGGCCAGCGAGCGGGCCGCCCACAGCCGCGCTGCGCCGTCCACGCCGGCCGATGCCAGCAGCGCGCCGGCGGGCGCCCAGCGCACCGCCGTGACGCCGTAGCGGTGCGCGCGCGCCTCGGCCGCCGCTTGCGCCCAGCCCGCGCCGCGCCGCCAGCGCCACAGCCGCAGCGCGCCGCCACCGCCGGTCGCCAGCCACGCGCCGCTCGCGTCTGCGCACGCCGCCGCGCCGCCCGGCGCCCGCAGCGAGCACACAGCCGCCGGCTCGCCCACCCACTCCATGCTCTATCTTCAATCACTCATCCGCAACAGTAACTATAACGCTTCCCTCCGTATCCATTAAAAACTTAGTTTGAGCCGCTGAGACTCAATTCAGTAATGACAATTTTAATAATCACTATCGCAAGTAACGCGCGTCTGGACTATAATGTGTCCTTCGGCGTGGTGACTGACGTGGTATTGTGGTGCGGCTATCGATTGACCGGCCGAGGGGCGTCGCTCCACAAAATTATAGACTCTATGACAGTTACAGATAGATAGAAGTAACGAACGCCATTATAAAAACATTACAACCTTAAGGGTACCATTCATAAAACGTAAAACTGATCCGCTAAGGTTTTCTTTCGTTACATTTAAAAAGCAAAGCATCTTAAAATAAATTGGTAGATATAGGTCTTGTCTTGTAAATTCAGAAAACTGATTCTACGTGAAATATGATATCTTTCTCACACAGTAAGCCATAATTACGAGTAGGTATTATGTACTCATTTTAACATTTTACATGAAAATGTTTTTGGTATGTAGCATTAGGGATACCTTGCATTAGGGGAACCTTGCATTTAAAAAAATCTTTATTTCAGGCTAACTTTGCCAATATAATATTATGTTAGTAACAATCATCTTACAACTAAGGGTTAGTAAGATACATTAGGGATCAGTAAGGGTTAGTAAGGTGCATTAAGCAATACCAAGCGCTTAGTAACTAAGGTCTATCGAAAAATTTTATTTCCTCCATTTGCCTTAAAATTAAAGCCAATCGGTCAGGTATGCTAAGAATGCACCAAAAAACAAGACTCCAGCGAAAAACCGAGTTTTTTAGTTTTGGCAGTCTACCAACGCCAAGCGGTCGGATACGCTGTTATAGCGCTTAGTAACTAAGGACTATCGAAAAAATTTATTTCCTCCATTTGCCTTAAAATTAATGCCAATCGGTCAGGTATGCTAAGAATGCACCAAAAAACAAGACTCCAGCGAAAAACCGAGTTTTTTTTATTTTTGGCAGTCTACCAACGCCAAGATGTCGGATACGCTGTTATAGCGCTTAGTAACTAAGGACTATCAAAAAATTTTATTTCCTCCATTTGCCTTAAAATTAATGCCAATCGGTCAGGTATGCTAAGAATGCACCAAAAAACAAGACTCCGGCGAAAAACCGAGTTTTTTTTAATTTTGGCAGTCTACCATCGCCAAGCGGTCGGATACGCTGTTATAGCGCTTAGTAACTAAGGACTATCAAAAAATTTTATTTCCTCCATTTGCCTTAAAATTAAAGCCAATTGGTCAGGTATGCTAAGAATGCACCAAAAAACAAGACTCCAGCGAAAAACCGAGTTTTTTATTTTTGGCAGTCTACCAACGCCAAGCGGTCGGATACGCTGTTATAGCGCTTAGTAACTAATTTATTTATTTATTTATTTTAGTCATTTAGTACGGATTGCTCCAATTACACTAATGAACAATGAATTACGAATATTAACAAACATAATCTTAATTACTTATTTACAATTAATTATGGTCATAATAATCAAAATATATTAAAATTATACTTAAAAAAAGGTATTAATTAATTACAATATTATGTCAACTAGGTAAATGAATGAATTATAATAATATGAAAAAAAAACAATGGGTTGCACTCCGGGAGTGCCGGCAGAAGTGAAAACATTAACGTTGTGCATTTTTGATGTCTTGGAATCGTTAGGGAATAATTCCGCACGAATTGCTTGAATTATCAGTACCTATTAATTTCTATCTAGTATTTTTACAAAGTACTCTCTCATTTTCTTTCACTATTTCTTCGTCACTTTTTTCATTAATAGATGCACTTTGTTCAATGTCCATATTTTAAATACTTGATATAAACGAATTTTAAGATAAAATTATACTTGACGCTGGCAATATGCAGAGTTTGCGATGCCATAATTGAAGAAAAAAAGTATAGACAGCCGTCAGATGAGCCGTCATCAGCTGTCACCCCTCCGTCTTGGTCTAAGAGCCGGTGAAGATATTCACTCGTTCAGTTGTTACAAGAGTGAAGGTGATATGAAAGAAAATTGATTAAAATTAATTAAATTAAAAATAGCTATGAACACTTTTCGATAGTCAAGTTATCATAGGCATATATGTTTATAAATTATATTTGGTAAACAATATGTCTCATCGAATTTTCAGATCGGTGAAGGTCGATCTTCCTCGTCTCCTCTACTATCTTACGAAATTTTGCGATCAGCACACGTGACCTCGCGCGAGTTTCATAGTTTTTACCCATCCCACAAAAAGTGCTCAACGCCGCTAAAGAAGTTTTCACTTCAAAAATATGTCATCATACCATTCATACATCACGCACTCATTTCACAATAGCGCATGCACTCTGATAGAATCGTTTTCCATTCATCCGAGAATAAGTCAATATGAGGCGCGTTATCCAGGAGAGCGTTGAGAGCGGCGAGGGAGCGCGGTATGGGAGATCTTCTTCGGGCCACGGTACGGCACAGCGGAACAGCAAACACATTCTGTTTCCTGGTTCGGCCGCATCGGTTTATGTTAGGAACACAGAGCCTAAACAGTTGTGCGTGTAGGTCTATGTCATTATGTCATCAAACATGCCGCGAAGAATCTTGCACATTATTAATAACTGACGGGGGTTAGTCTTAATTCTTTGCTCGATATTGACTAAATAGGACGTATAAGCACGCGCAGTACTTATCTTCAGCTCAGATCTAATATTCGAGAAGGATTTATAGGCATCCTGTGACTTTGTTTTTTTCCATTCTTTGTGGAACTTTAATTTCTTCTTACAGTCTCTAATCAAATCTTGTGTGAACCAAACAGGATAGCGAGCGTTAGCTACACATCGGCGTTTTTTCCGAGGTATGCAAACGTCAAAAATAGTGTGGATCGTGTTGTAAAAGTACTCGGTACACAATTTGGCATTTCCTAGTCTATAAAAGTCTGCCCATGATAATTCAGACAGCATTTTATGAATAGATACGCGATCTGCTCTTTTGAAGTTCCAGTCACGAGTAGTTACAATATTTGAAGGTTGCATGCGACCCGAATGACGGGATGTCTTGACGGTAATACTTATATCAAGAGGCGGATGATAACCGTCAGGAGGTACTATTCCCTCTGTACGTACAACACGCGTCTCCTGGATATCGCTGCTCTCCTGTATCAAAACTACGTCTAGAATGCCACCACGCATATTAGTTACATAATTATATTCTATTAGATTACAAAATGTCACAAAACAACTATAATAATTATTAATCGACAATAAGGCACTATTCAAATTTAAATCACCATAAATAACAATAATTCCTTTAA
This sequence comes from Pyrgus malvae, assembly GCA_911387765.1. Taxonomy (NCBI): domain Eukaryota; kingdom Metazoa; phylum Arthropoda; class Insecta; order Lepidoptera; family Hesperiidae; genus Pyrgus; species Pyrgus malvae. Next base: position 25,873,020 of record OU426959.1, read on the forward strand.
GATTATGAATAAAGCTTTCTACTTTATTAAACCACATCATGTAGTCGTCGTCGCCTGCACTAGGTTTTATATACACAACGCACATATTAATCATACGACCGTTCCAAAGGAAACACGCTCATAAGTCCTCACCACAGTCGGTCTCGAGATCCTGACGGCGGCGCAAGACAATAGGAGAGCGCGCGGCCAGCAGAACGCCGCCACAAGGCGTGCCCCGATCGCGCCGTACCACACTCCAGTCCGCGCACACCAGTTCCGAGTCCTGCACGGAGTCGTCGAGAAATGTCTCTGTTGCAGCGACAAGTTCTTGTTCTAATGACAAGAGACCGTTGCGCCACCCAGAAAGCTTGGATTTAAGCCCCCGTACATTTTGGTAGAGAACCTGCATGTCTCTAAACTTATGATGTAACTCTGGAGCCACGAAAGGGCTGCTGAATCGACGCCCTCGGCTCCACTGTTGCGGCTTGCACATGTGCTTGTGCAGATTTTCTAAAATTAATCCAGGCTTTAATTCTCGCGTTCATGGGCCACACATCGATGGAAAAACATTTTTCATAATACATTTCTGGGACTCTAATTTTGTATGATTTATAATTACCCTTGGGTTTGAGTTCTTCTACGGTGCTGGATCCTATAGGACACAGTTGCTTTACATACTGCAGTACCTCATCTCTGCTAGAGGCCATGTTCCACAAATGAATATACATATTTGACCGATTCTACTGCTTTCAGGGTAGTTACTGTCGGTCCGGCCGCACCCCATAATGAAGTATGTCGCCGGCTAATCCGCTTCTTAACTTCTGGTTGTTGTTGGTCATCAAGATGGAAATAATTTTTAGACGCCTCTGTCTTGGTACCACTCGACTGGATAGATGCGCTTGACATCTCAGTCGGGACGTTCATAGAATATGGAGTTTTAGTTCCTTCTAGCCGGGACTTGTTCTCGAAGAGTGGGTACTCTGGCAGAATCAGATACAGTTTGTCAGCTTGGGATTGTATGAGAACTCTTAGTCTGGTATTCTTCGAGCTTGGCGTTAAGCTCTACCACCTGCGTAGCATAATTTTCTAATTTAATTTCATAGCTACTAATAAGAGAGACCGCATTAATAAGCTGATCCCTTAAAGCAGACATCTCCGATCTCAAGCTGCGTATCTCTATCGCGAGCTCGCCATGTTCATTACATTCTTCCTTTCTTACGGCCCTCGTTACTTCACCAGACTTCTTTCTAAACGTGACATTAGGGTCTCGGATAACTTTAGACCGCCCTACAGGGGTAAGGCTATTGTCACCCCCATTTTTAGTGGAGCAACTACACTCTGGGCAAACCCAAGCATTCTTTTCCTCGTTAGTCAGATAGACAGCGCCAGAACATATAGAATGGTATGTACGTCTGCAAGTATCTAACATACAGCGCAAGTAATCCTGATCTATTATAGCGCTGCGGCATGCGGAACAATTCATATCGGTCACTGTTTGAATGGAGCGGTAACAGAAAACAAAGCGCAAGTATTTGTACTATCGCTAAGCAGCATCAATGCACAGTGTCGACGATGACTAAGGACGTCGAACTAAGGACTATCGAAAAAAATTATTTCCTCCATTTGCCTTAAAATTAAAGCCAATCGGTCAGGTATGCTAAGAATGCACCAAAAAAAAAAGACTCCAGCGAAAAACCACGTTTTTTTTATTTTTGGCAGTCTACCAATGCCAAGCGGTCGGATACGCTGTTATAGCGCTTAGTATCTAAGGACTATCGACAATTTTTATTTCCTCCATTTGCCTTAAAATTAAAGCCAATCGGTCAGGTATGCTAAGAATGCACCAAAAAAAAAGACTCCAGCGAAAAACCGCGTTTTTTATTTTCGGCAGTCTACCAACGCCAAGCGGTCGGATACGCTGTTATAGCGCTTAGTAACTAAGGACTATCGAAAAATTTTATTTCCTCCATTTGCTTTAAAATTAAAGCCAATCGGTCAGGTATGCTAAAAATGCACCAAAAAACAAGACTCCAGCAAAAAACTGAGTTTTTTTATTTTTGGCAGTCTACCAACGCCAAGCGGTCGGATACGCTGTTATAGCGCTTAGTAACTAAGGACTATCGAAAAAATTTATTTCCTCCATTTGCCTTAAAATTAAAGCCAATCGGTCAGGTATGCTAAGAATGCACCAAAAAACAAGACTCCAGCGAAAAACCGAGTTTTTTAGTTTTGGCAGTCTACCAACGCCAAGCGGTCGGATACGCTGTTATAGCGCTTAGTAACTAAGGACTATCGAAAATTTTTATTTCCTCCATTTGCCTTCAAATTAAAGCCAATCGGTCAGGTATGCTAAGAATGCACCAAAAAAACAAGACTCCAGCGAAAAACCGAGTTTTTTAGTTTTGGCAGTCTACCAACGCCAAGCGGTCGGATACGCTGTTATAGCGCTTAGTAACTAAGGACTATCGAAAATTTTTATTTCCTCCATTTGCCTTAAAATTAAAGCCAATCGGTCAGGTATGCTAAGAATGCACCAAAAAACAAGACTCCAGCGAAAAACCGAGTTTTTTAGTTTTGGCAGTCTACTAACGCCAAGCGGTCGGATACGCTGTTATAGCGCTTAGTAACTAAGGACTATCGAAAATTTTTATTTCCTCCATTTGCCTTAAAATTAAAGCCAATCGGTCAGGTATGCTAAGAATGCACCAAAAAACAAGACTCCAGCGAAAAACCGAGTTTTTTAGTTTTGGCAGTCTACCAACGCCAAGCGGTCGGATACGCTGTTATAGCGCTAAGTAACTAAGGACTATCGAAAAAATTTATTTCCTCCATTTGCCTTAAAATTAAAGCCAATCGGTCAGGTATGCTAAGAATGCACCAAAAAAACAAGACTCCAGCGAAAAACCGACTTTTTTAGTTTTGGCAGTCTACCAACGCCAAGCGGTCGGATACGCTGTTATAGCGCTTAGTAACTAAGGACTATCGAAAAATTTTATTTCCTCCATTTGCCTTAAAATTAAAGCCAATCGGTCAGGTATGCTAAGAATGTACCAAAAAAACAAGACTCCAGCGAAAAACCGAGTTTTTTAGTTTTGGCAGTCTACCAACGCCAAGCGGTCGGATACGCTGTTATAGCGCTTAGTAACTAAGGACTATCGAAAATTTTTATTTCCTCCATTTGCCTTAAAATTAAAGCCAATCGGTCAGGTATGCTAAGAATGCACCAAAAAAACAAGACTCCAGCGAAAAACCGAGTTTTTTTTTTTTTTTTAGTTTTGGCAGTCTACCAACGCCAAGCGGTCGGATACGCTGTTATCCATCCATCCATCCATCCATCAGCCTTTTAAAGTCCACTGCTGGACATAGGCCTCCCCTAATGTTCGCCACTCCGTCCGGTCCTGCGCCCTCTGAATCCAGCGGTTTCCCGCTATCTTCTTCAGGTCGTCAGTCCACCTGGTTGGAGGGCGGCCTGTGCTCCTTTTGCCGAGACGTGGTCGCCATTCGAGGACCTTTCTTCCCCATCGGTTGTCAGTCCTCCTAACTATGTGGCCTACCCATTGCCACTTCAGCTTGCAAATTTTGAGAGCTATGTCGGTAATCTTCGTTCGTCTACGGATTTCATCGTTACGGATTCTGTCGCGTAGAGAAATACCAAGCATAGCCCTCTCCATCGCTCGCTGAGCGACCTTGAGCCTGTGGAAAAGGCTAACTGTAAAAGACCACGTCTCAGCGCCGTAGGTCATCACTGGCAACACACACTGCTCGAAAACTTTCGACTTCAGGCACTGCGGTATTCTGGACGAGAAGACACTTTGTAATTTCCCGAACGCTGCCCAACCGAGTTGGATTCTACGAGTTACCTCTCTCTCGAAGTTGGACTTACCCATACGGATCGCTTGACCCAGGTAAATATACTCGTCGACAACTTCGAGAGTAGCGCCATCAACAACGACCGGTATGGGTGTGACATGGACATTAGACATGATCTTCGTCTTGTCCATGTTCATCAGGTTAGGTTAGGTTAGGTTAGGTTAGGTTAGGTTAGGTTAGGTTAGGTTAGGTTAGGTTAGGTTAGGTTAGGTTAGGTTAGGTTGGGGTGCGAGCAGGTCACCTCCACGTGGTGCACCCCGGGCCCGCTCAGTAACTTTCGTCGACGTTGATTTTATCCGTGGACAGGTTACTGAGCGGTGGCAGAGAACCTGCGGGGCGGCGTATTTCGCGCGTCCCTCTGTCTTGGCAGGGGACGCAGTGGAAGAGACGCTAGGACGGGCCCGATGTGTACTTACCCTACCTTCGGGCAGGCAGGGATATATCCCGGCCACCGTCACATATCGTAATCCCACATGGGGTGTCGTGGACATGTCTCACGGCCTCGGGACCGAGGGTCACGCCTTAACCGGCCTGACTGCGAGGAAGAAAACCTCTATAAAAAATTACCCGAAGCTCAAGCGGCGGCGCACCGCGAGGGGCTGAATGGCTGGCGGTAAAGGGCCTTGTGCCTCCAGTCGCTAGTGCGTCCCCCGGCACTGGTACCAGCCGACACCAGTGACGGGAGACAAATTTAGGCTTATCCGGGTACGGGGCCACTGCCCGGATGGACTGTTATTTGCATCCCATATTCGTGGGAATCAAAATGGAAAAATCTAACCAAACACCAATAAAAAACGATGTTCAGGAGGGAGAGATGGAGAGAGGGAGAGGAGAAACGGCAAGAGGAAGGGAGTCTGACAATGAGACGTCCCAGGAAAGAGTAACGAGGAGCAGGGCGGGGCTTTTGTCCGCTGCCACCTCAGACAATGAAGATTCGGACTGCTCACTGATGTCCACCATATCGTGGCAGTCCACGGCCAGTCGGGCCACGTCGGTCGCCTCAAGAAAGAGGCTCCCCGCACATGGGGGCAGTAGTGACGAAAGGCCGGCACGTAAAAGTGCCAAGCCTGCGCGAGACGGACGGGACGACGAAGGGTTTCTGGACCCTAGCGTCCCAGTGCCGACGACGCGCGCCAAGGCCTCTTTGCCTACTGTGGAGGAACTGGGTCGCGAGATGGCCCAACATCCGACAGGCGATCTAGGTTCTCGCATAATCGAGAACCTAGAAACGATTGAAAAGGTGGCCGACAAGTCCGGCCGCTTGAAGGGCACGTTTGTGCGAGCCCTTAGGATGGCGGTTCGCCATATACAGGCGGCGTCATTGGAGATGGCACAGAGGGCGTCAGGGTCAAACCTGGAGCAGGAGAACGCCCTCCTCCGCTCTAAGCTCTCAGAGCTGAACGGCAGGGTGGAGAGCCTCTCGACGGAGCTGGCTGCTCTCCGGGCCGAACGCCGGGCTGATCCCAGCCCACCACCCACGGGACCATCTGAGAGTCGGAGCTCGGACGTGGTCCTGATGGAAAGGCTGGGAAACTTAATTGAAGGAAAGCTGGCCGCCTTCAAGGCAGAGTTATTCCCAGATAGGGCTCTGAGGCCCCCTCTGGGAAAGAAGCCGTCCCCTGCTGCCCCAGCTGCCTCCGCCAAAATCCCGCCGCCCAGGCAGGAAAAAAGCGGCAAGCTAACGGGGCAGCCTTCTGCGCCGGCTCCCACTCCGAACGCAGCGCCGGCCGCAGAGGCGAAAGCAGTGCAGGCGGAGACCTGGAGCACTGTGGTGAGCCGGAAGTCGAGGGCGAAAACTCGAAAAGCCACCGCTCAACCGGCCCCGGCTCGCCAAAGGACGGCCTCAAGGCCGGTGCCGAAAGCGCCATCGGGAGCTCAGGCTTCTCAGGCGCCTAAAGCGTCTAAAAATAAGGTGCCTAAAGGGACGGCACCAAAAAAGAAAGCACGGCTCCCGAGAGTGCCGAAGACGGCGGCGGTGACCATCACTGTGCCGGAAGGCAGTGAGGTCACCTACGCGCAGGCAATGGCGGCCGCAAAAGAGCGCGTTAAACTGGCGGACGTAGGGATCACCGAAGTGAGGCAGAAGCGGGCCCTCAACGGTGGTCTCCTACTGGAGGTGGCGGGGGAGGAGTGCGCCGAAAAGGCCGTCGCTCTAGCCTCGAAGCTGCAGGAGGCTATTGGTAACTTGGGCGTGCGGGTTGCGCGACCCATAAAACTCGGGGAGGTGAGGGTGACAGATCTCGATGACTCTGTCACCCAACAGGACGTTGCTGTTGCCATCGCCGACGCTGGTGAATGTGGCATCGGCGATATCAAAGTGGGAGAGATTCGGCGACAGTCCTTCTCCCTGGGTACGGTGTGGGTGCGCTGCCCTCTGACGGCAGTCCGCAAACTGGCCACCGCAGGCCGAGTCAAGATCGGGTGGGTGTCCGCCCGTGTGGTCGCTCTGGAGGCGCGGCCACTGCAATGCTACCGATGCCTGGAGTCTGGACACGCCAGGCACCAGTGCAAGAGCACGGTGGACCGTAGCGCGCTGTGCTACGTTTGTGGCGAGCCTAACCATACGGCTCGCCATTGCGTAGTACAAACGCCGAAATGCGTCGTTTGCGCGGAGCTCGGCCGGAGGTCTGACCACCGGCTGGGCAGCAAACGATGCACGCCTCCGAAAAGAGGCCAGAAGAAGGGCGAGCGGGCGAACACCCCCGCATCGAACCGGGTTGATGGGCCTGCGACGGCTTCGGCCAGCGCTTCGTCCCATCCCCCGCCAGAGGAAATGATGGAGACCCAGCATGCATAGGTCTCCATCATTTAAAATTCTTCAGGGGAACCTCAACCACTGCCGTGGAGCACAGGATCTGCTCTTGCAGACTATTGCAGAGCATTCTGTCTCCATGGCGGTGGTTGCAGAGCCCTTCAATGTCCCCGACCATCCGCGTTGGTTCGGGGACATTTCCCGGAATGTGGCGATATATTGGGGAGGCGGCAACGGGGATCCCCCGTGCACCCGGCTTCACGCGGAGCCTGGCTTGGTCGCAGTGGAGTGGGGGCCCCTAGCAGTCGTGGGCTGTTACGTCTCCCCAAATTGCAGTCTGGCAGCCTTCGAAAGCTACCTCGACAGGGTGGGAAGCTGCGTTCGCGGTTGCCTTCCTCGTCCCGTGCTAGTGCTCGGCGACTTTAACGCTCACTCACGGGTCTGGGGAAGCGGCCGCGACTCCGTCAGGGGTGATACCACCCTGGAGTGGGCTGCAGGTCTGGACCTTCGACTTTTAAACCGTGGGGCCGTCAGTACCTGTGTTCGTTGGCAGGGGGAGTCGGTCGTGGACCTATCATGGGCGACTCCAACTGCCGAGCGCTTCGTGACTGGCTGGAGGGTGGCGGAGGATCTGGTAACACTGTCAGACCACCGCCACATTTTAATCCATTTGGCCTTCGACCTGCCAAACCAGCCAGGTCACCGAAGGGACGGCCCCCTGCGACGTTGGGCGTTAAAACATCTTAACCGAGATATGCTTCTCGCCGCCGCCCACGTCGCAGAATGGAACGGACCTGACGAGCCGAACTCACAGCGCAGCCCAGACGAGGAGGCTGCTGGACTGCAAACCGAAATGACGGCGATTTGTAATATAGCCATGCCGCGGGTTGGTCCCGGCCGCAAAGGCCCAGCCTATTGGTGGACGGGACATATTGCCCAGTTGCGAGCGGCCTGCTTGCGCTCCCGGCGCCTTTATACACGCGCTCGAAGGCGTCGTACTACCGGTACCGAAGAGAGGGAGGAGCGATACCGGGAGTACCGGGAAGCAACCATGGCACTGCAGGCCGCGATCGCAGACAGCAAGGCCGGCAAGTGGAAGGAGCTGCTGGAGGGACTCGACAGAGACCCCTGGGGACGGCCGTATAAGATGGTACTGAATAAACTTCGCCCATGGGTGCCCCCACTGACGGAGACGCTTGACCCTGTCTTCGTAACCACAGTGGTGGGCACGCTGTTCCCTGGGATCTTGGACGGCCCCGGCAGTCCTCGACAACCGCCGAGCCATGCTGACTGGGCAGACGACCTGGCCGTCACGCAGGCAGAGCTGGAGTGCGCAGTCAGGCGCCTGGCCGTACGCAACACCGCCCCGGGTCCCGACGGAATCCCTGGACGGGCCTGGGTGCTGGCGCTAACGGTCCTGGGCGCGAGACTGCAGCGGCTGTTCACCGGCTGCCTTCGTTTCGGCCGGTTCCCCGCGGCATGGAAAACTGCGAAATTAGTGCTACTGCACAAACCCGGACGACCAGAAAACTCGCCAGGGGCATATAGGCCTATATGTCTGCTGAACGAGGCCGGCAAGCTCTTTGAGCGTGTCTTAGCGTCTCGTCTCAGCGGACACCTGGCGGGTTGCGGCCCGGACCTGTCCGACTGTCAGTTCGGCTTCAGACGGCAGCGCTCGACCCTGGATGCCATCCTCCGGGTCCGAGCGCTCACTGAGCAGGCCGTCTCCCAGGGCAGAGTTGTCTTGGCTATAAGCTTTGACATCGTCAACGCCTTCAACTCTCTGCCCTGGGAAGCGATAAGGGCGGCACTCGATTATCATCGGGTGCCCGCCTACCTAAAAAACGTGCTGGCTGACTACCTGTCGGACAGGAGAATTTGCTACCCGGGCCGCTACGGGAGCATAGAGGAGAGGGATGTGGTGTGCGGGGTGCCACAGGGCTCGGTCTTAGGGCCGCTCCTGTGGAACCTCGCCTACGACGCGGTGTTGCGGACGACGCTTCCACCTGGTGTGAGCGTCGTCTGCTATGCCGACGACACCCTCGTCCTCGTGGAGGGGGAGTCCTTTGAGAGGACCTCCAGACTGGCGGAGCTGGCAGTGGCACGCATCGTGTCTGCCATTCGCGGGCTAGGGCTTCGGATAGCGCCTCAAAAGACCGAGGCGCTATGGTTCCACGGCCTCAAACGGCATGAGGAACCCCCTAACGTGTCGGTGCGAGTAGGTGACGCTAGTATTCAGCCGGGCCGGTATTTAAAATACCTCGGGCTGGTGCTGGACAGCCACTGGAGTTTCGACGAGCACTTCGATCGTCTCGTCCCCCGGATTCATAAGATGGCGGGTGCTATGCACAAACTGCTGCCGAATCTCGGGGGACCAAGGGAAGAGGTCCGCCGCCTGTACGCAGGTGTCGTGCGCTCTATCGCGCTCTACGGCGCGCCCGTATGGTCGCAAAGACTATCGGGCTGCCGGCGCCGCGCGGCGAAACTCAACGCCGCGCAGCGTATGATCGCGATCAGAGTCGCACGAGGGTACCGGACCATCTCGTACGAGGCGGCCACAGTCCTGGCGCGGTTTCCGCCCCTGAACATCCTGGCGGATATGGACGCAGAGGTCTTTAATAAGATCCGCGTCCTCCGCCAGGGGCCCGAACCCTCGAATGAGACGGTCGGAGCGCTTCGTCGGAGAGCCAGATGGCGGGCCCTGACGCGCTGGCGCGATAGACTGCGAGAACCGCAGAACGCGCGTCAGCGAGCCGTCGGCGCCATTTTGCCCAACTTCCGGGCCTGGCTGAGGAGGAGGGGTCGCGTCACCTACCGGCTGACTCAGATACTCACCGGACATGGCTGCTTCGGTGAGTATCTGAACCGCATTGGAAGGGAGGTGTCTGCAGAGTGTCATCACTGCAGACACGACCAGGATTCCGCGCAGCACACGCTCGAAGACTGCCCAGCCTGGGAGTCTGAGCGGCGGATCCTGGTCCAAAACATCGGACCAGACTTGTCCCCGGCGGCCGTCGTTGCAGCGATGGTGCGCTCCAGGGACGCGTGGGACTCGGTGACCTCCTTCTGCGACAACGTAATGTGCGCAAAGGAGGAAGCCGAGCGAGCCCGGGAGCGCGAAGATCCCGCTCGGCGAAGGAGCCGCCGGGGCAGACGTAGATAACGTCCCCCGGCGCTAGTCCCTGTAGCTTCGGGAGTAAGAATAGAGCTACGGTATCCCCTGCCTGATCGTAAGAGGCGACTAAAAGGGGGGCTTCCGGGGTTGCGGGCGGGGAGAGTGGGAGCTCGAACCGTCCAGCCAGCAGCCCCGGGAAGGACGGCGGTGTGTGCGTGGCCGCATGCCGTCGTAAGCATCGGAAGGTGCAGGAGAGCAACACAAAGCTCTCCCGAAGATGGGCCCATTGTGGGCGCCGCGCGTGGAGGACACCGGTGCGTTCAGTCTGAGATCCCGGAGTCCTCCCCAAGCGCAGAGGCAGGCCACCGAGGGGGTTTTAGTGCGGTCAAATCCCACATAACCCGGTATCCTCTCCCAAGCTGCCGGGTACCTTTTGAAGGTTTCCCCCCCGACACCAAAAAAAAAAAAAAAAAAAAAAAAGATACTGCTCCTATTGTTGATGGAGCACCATTATGTCTTTTTATGTTACAGCATGCAATTTATTACGAATATTTTTTTTTTTTTTTTTTTTTTTTTTTTTTTTTTTTTTTTTTTTGGTTTTTTGAATGTATGTATATTATATATAAACTTACTTTTTTTTTGTTTCATTTTTTTTTTTTTATTACTTCAATTATAGTTTATTCTTCTAGAGCCGTTAGCAACTCCGACCGCGCTGACTACTTTTAAACAATAGTCCATTAAAGTTTTTCTGCTATTGTCGTCCACCATCAACATGCTCAAATTTTCCTCGTCTATTGATTGTCCCAGTGTGCATTCCGCGTTAAATCTGTAGCTTCAAAATTTAGGGCATTCGAAGATGACATGTTCCACTGTCTCTTCTGTCTCGTCATCGCACGTGCAGTATGGATCTCCTGCTAATCCAAACCTGTGGAGGTAAGATTTGAACCCGCCGTGTCCCGTTAATAATTGAGCTGTCAGATTGTTTACCCTTCCTATTTTTAGCATAATTTTATGGGCTTGTGCTATGTTTTTGAAGAACCTCTTAGTTGTCGTTCCGGTCCTTGCTTCTTCATATTCCTTTTGCCATTTAGTAATGGTGTTCGCCCTGATCACGCCCTTTACATAGGTCAATGGGGCAGCGTCATAGACGGGTGCCGTCTTGCGGCGAAGAGCAGCTAATTTCGCCAACTCGTCGGCTCTTTCATTCCCCCTGATCCCGTGATGGGCCCTGATCCAATAAAATTTTGGGTCTGCTCCCTTTAATTTATGTTGCTTGATTTTATCCCTTATTTGGAAGACTAAAGGGTGTAGTGTGTTGGGGTCTGAAATGGCAAGAAGTGCTGACTTTGAGTCGCTAATTATGTGTGCTTTCTTGTATGTCTGTCTTTTATCCATTGCAGTTAGGGCTGTCAGTATAGCTGTTAGTTCTGCCTGGTATACACTGCAGTGGGATTCCAGCTTGAAGCTATTATATTGCAGTTCTTCGTCTTTGCTCCAGATTGTGATAGCCCCGCCCACCTTTCCTTCTATCTTACTTCCGTCTGTATATATTTGGACATAGTCTGGATTCAGTGCTCTAACATTTTTCTCTTCTTCTATTATGCCGTATTCTATCCTTTCTCTCTCCGCTGGATGAGGAAGTGTGTATGGGGCCACCATTTTCTGCAGGGGTCTGTCCCTCAGGTAAGACGAGGATTGCCCTCGTTTGATCTTGTAGAGTTCGTGGTTCTCTATTGCCCTAAGATGCAATGGTATTATTTTCGCCATTGTAGCTGTGGATATCATAGAACATGTTCTATGAGCTTTCGCTATCATAATAGCAAATGTTCTGGTGACAGCGTCGAGCCTTTTCCTTGCGTATTTTTTGTGGGCAATGTCACCCCATACGCCTGCTGCGTATAGGACAGTAGGCTCTATTGTCGATATATAGATTTGTCTAAGAATGTCCGAGTTTAATCCCCACTGAGCTCTCGCTGCAGTTGCCAGTGTTTTAAAAATTTTTGTTGTTTTCATCCTAACTGCATCTAGGTGTGGACCAAAATTAAGATTATGATCTATTGTTAAACCCAGGACTTTCAGAGTCTCTGTCACCTCTACAATTACGCCCCCAATGCTTACTTTGGGCTCCCTGTATTTCAATTTTTTCGTGACTAGGATTGCCTTCGTTTTATCTGGGGCAAATGTCATTTTGTTCTGCTTGCCCCAGTCAAGCACTGCTTGTAGTGTGGTTTTCATCTTCTCCTCAATTTCTTCAGCTGTATGGGCAGTGGCAATTATAAGTATGTCATCGGCAAAGGCCTGCAGGTGTGTGGGCAGTTGTTCGGCTCTTTGAAGCAGCGGGTCTAGTTGGAGGTTCCACAGGATGGGGCCACATGTGGAGCCCTGTACACAGCCTTTATTTGTTTTTCTTACCGTAGTGGCTCCTGCATATTTTACTTTGACTTGCCTATCAGTTAGGTAGCTGCTTATAAGCTTTGTTAGGCTTGTGTCTACTTTTTTCTCCAACAGTTGGGCGAAAATACTAGGCCACCAAGTATTATCGAACGCCCCTTGGATATCCAGTGACATTATATAAACTAATTTCTTTTCTTTTAAGCCCATTTTTATTAAGGACAGTGCGTCATATAGGGCATCTTCCGTGCTTTTTTGCTGAGTAAATCCATACTGGAGTCTGCTGAGCTGTTTTGTTCTTCCTAGTTGCCACTGTAAGCGGTTTACGACTAGTTTTTCTAGGATTTTGCCCCAGACTGGTAGGAGTCCTATTGGTCGGTAGGCTTTAGGATTTGTGTAGTCATCCTTGCCCGGCTTTGGTATGACCTTTACTATAGCAGTTTTCCATCTTTTAGGGAAATATCCATACCTCAAGCAACTGTTTAACAAGTTTAGGAAGGGTCCTGGGCTTGCCCTATATGCTGCTTCGCAAATGTCTGATGTTAGGCCATCTTGCCCAGGCGACTTTTTGGGGTTCATATGTTTAAAAACATTGTCTATTTCCCATTGCGTGAATTCCTGTAATTCTGCTTCTGGAGTTTGCGTTTGGTGCAAAAGTTTTCTCTGTTCCTTTATTTCTCTCCTTAGAATGCTCTGTTGGATGGTGTCAGTGCTTTCCAAGTCCTCCGGATAAAAGGTATTTGCTAACAGTTCAGCAGATTCCTCTGGACTCAGGATTGTCTGGTGTACAGGCGATTTCAGGAGCGCCTCCTCTAGCATTTGGGGCCTCTTTATTACTTTATAAGCTTTTGACCATATGTCCTCTATGCTGTGGCCTGTACAAAACTCTCGCCAACTTTCCGTAAGGGCTGTCTGGATTGCTTCCTTGTAGGCTTCTCTCCCCTTTACGTATTCTTCTATGACGAATGGCTTTCTTTTCGGATTTGCGTTGCGTATCCTGCTTTTGAGCCGTTTAACTTCGGATTTCATTGTTGTTAATTGGTCGTTCCACCAGACTTGCCGCTTAGTTTTATTCGGTAAAAGTATGGGGATGTACTCATTGCTGGCTTCTATCACAACTTTCTCATATGTTTCCGCAGCCTTTTCTATGTCCTTCTCTGTGGTAAGGCGTGCCATTATAGTCGTCCAGTTTTCGAGATCCTCCGCGACTTTTTCCTTAAAGTTCTGCCACTTTGCCTTGCGGGTGTTATAGTGTCTGGTGCTTCTGTGTATTTGCACAGAGTGTTGCGTGCTCATGGATATCTCAAATCTGATTGCTCTGTGGTCAGATAGGGTGATAAAACCCGGGTCCACTCTCCAATTGGTAATATTTTTGAGTGCTCCCCATGTACAAGCAGAAATGTCGACAATACTTTTATATTCAGATCCTCCTCTGATAACATAAAAGGTATGCTCTGTGCCTACGTTTAGTATGTGGCACTCCATCTCTACCATGGCTTCGACAACAGCTTGGCCTCTGTTGTCTTCCGAACTGCACCCCCACCATGGACTAAAGGCATTAAAATCTCCTGCAATTATTGTTTCATCAGCCGCTGTGAGATCTTTTATTCTTCTGATTTTCGCTAGATGTGGCTCGATGTCGGCGTTCGGTTCTATATATACACTCATCAATAGAAGCCTTAGCTTACTTGTTTTGATTACTATAGAGGATATGTTTTGAGTTTGGAGATCTTGGTTTACTTCAACTCCTATGTTTTGATTTAAGACAACAATGGCAGACTTATTCGGGTTGTTTTGGTTTCCGTCGGTGTTTTGGAATGTTCTATATCCAGTTGTTATTTTGCCTAATGCACCAACATATGGTTCCTGCAGTAAGAGAATGGCGTTTTTCAGTCTAGCTGCTGCCTGGAGGCATTCCTTGGTAGCAGCCAGCCCTCGTCCCAGATTTGCTTGGACAATGTTGTAGGTGAGGTGCTCTTGCCTATCATATTGACTTTGGTGCACCAAGGAGCCTGTTTTAGCAGTAACTTACTGTTGATCGCGCAATTCTATCCCATCTGATCCAAACGGGGCATTGTGCGCTGTATGCTGGGTGGTGAGGGTCCTTCGCGCCGTCCTTCTTACAATTTATGCATGTTGGCGTACTGTTCCTATTGGGGCACTCTCGAGTATCGTGTTCTTCAGCGCAATAACCACATTGATTGCTTGGGTGTCTGCAGTCTTTCGCCAGGTGGGCAAAGCCAAGACACTTGTAGCATTGTCTTAAGGGGGACTGATCCACTACATAAACTATTTGATAACCCAGTCTGATTTTGTTGTCCTTTAGTTTTGACCATACTTGGTGACTGACCTCAATTACGATATTCGAAATTTGCTCTACCCTTCCTCGGATTCTTCTTATTACCTTTATGTGCTTGTTTTGGTCAGGTATGTCCTCGAGGATCCTTTTATTTTGCAGTACCAATGCTTCCTCTATTTTTGCGTTTGTCAAGTCATTGGATACCCCGATTAGTCTGAGCTGTGGGTACTTCGTTTGGGGGATCTTGATTGTCAGACGTTGATCTGCTTCCTTAAGCGCACCGCAGAAAGAATCTCTGTCAGACTTAGATTCGCAGCTGACCAATACTCTCTGATCTTTTACTTTCCTCATGTTATTAATTCCGATGCCGAGAAGGGCTGGATCGACCTTTTCCTTTACAGATCTTATTATGTCGTCACTGGTGTCTCTTGGGTCAATGGACTCTAGGACTACTGGGCAGCCCGGGGCCGTATCCCGTGGTTTTAGGTTTGTGCTCGTATGCTTGGTTTGCCCGGATTTCCTGGTTGGTTTCTCTATATTAAATTCTCTCCGCAGGTCCTCAACACTCACTCTAATGGGGGCAGTTGCTTCCATAGTTGTATCTCTAAGGTTCTCGAGATTTCTTCTTACATCGTCCATGCTTGATTTAATTATTTGGCTCATTTCATGGTTTTGATGCGCCAGCGTGGTCACCGTTATGATCTTGTCCTCCAGCTCGTGGACACGCATATTGGTATTTTTGCACAGTTCAGTAATTGGCGTGAGATCCATTTGTATTGGCGATGAATTCAAAGATCCTTGAACGGTGGCTTTGATCTCTTCTAGGTCGATAACTACCGACTCTGCGGCTAATTGTTGCGTTGTAGTTCTCCCTTGAAGCGTATTCATCATAAGATGCTGGATTTGGTTGATTTGGTCACTCATTCGATGAATCTCTGTTCCGATCTTATCGTTGTCGTTTGTAAGGGGTTGACTATACATTGGCTGGGCCGTTTTGTCTTTTAGTTCTGTCATTTGCTTTGAAATCTCTTTCAGTATGCTTGCCGTATCTTTTCTGTCCTTGGTCATGCCTTCTCCCATTCGCCTCAGTTCCGCCAGTTGTTCGCTTATGTCCCTCGCTAAGATTTGTCTTAGGGCATCGGTATCTTTTCCTAGATTTCCCAGGTAGGTTTTTAGTTCAGCGTGTTCGCTAAGAGCTTTTTCGAGCCGCTTTTCGTGCTTTAATGTTAATCGTTCCATTTGTCTGTTAGCACTAGACTTGACCCGGTAGGCCTCTACCATATGTCGGGTTCTGGAATCGGAGAGCTTTAAGACCATCTCGTACAGTTCTTGTATTAAACCTATAACGCTTTCCCTAATTTCCCTCTTAAGGTTCCGTGATTCTTCCAACTCTGCTTTCGCCCTTTGCAGGATATCATTGGCCCTTGCCGGTAGCTCGCTTAGCATCCTCGTGGTTCTGTTTGCCGAGTTATCTATGGAGACACAGGAATTTGCTTCTTCATCAGACTCCAGTTCAGGTTCTGGTGTTGTGGCTAAAGCCGTTTGTTCTTCGACAGCCCTGGCATGCCTTATTTGGGCCCTAATACGTAACAGACTTGAGTCCGACCTCGGTTCACTTCTACCCTCCGTTGGTCTCGTTTCCTCTCGTATAGGAAGGGCATCCGTCGTTGGCTCTAGAACGTCCCGAGACTCGGGTCTTGGTGTGGAACAGGCAGTTGGGCTCGGTATAATGGAGGGCATTGCAATCGTGAGCCCTACTGATGGTTTTGGTGGAATGACCGTGGTCGAGATGGTCTCTTCTGTTATCGGTGTCTTTGAGGGCTTTTCAACTTTTTTAAGCGCTACCGCTGACTCTGATCGCGTCTTTAGTTCCTTTTTAGATATTGTTTTTATTGTCTGGACCGATTTGGTAGACATGTTTGATTTGAGAAGGGGGGGGGGGGGTGTCGATCTGAGTAGTTCAGTTCTTGCGTATAGTTTACAAAAAAAAATTTTTTTTTTTTTTTTTAATCTATGTAGAGTCGCTCAATTTAGGTTCCTACTAAAAGAGCTCCCCAAGGCCAACTCAACGAGCCCAAACTCGGGTATTCTATTCGCACAGGTTCCGAAGATATGGGCGTTTGAATATCTTGGTCGGTGGGATGGACGGTGGGGGGGGGGGGGGTGGTCAGGTAAGTCAGTCAGTAGTTTAGTTATTATGTATAGAAGGGGGTTCTCGAAGTTCTTCTTAGATCGCTGATGGCGATTAAGTTAAAAGCAAAAGTGGGGGGGGGGGGCTATAGGTGGGAGGTGGTTGGGGGTGGTCCTCTAGGAACCGTCGGGGGTGAGTTGTTAGGGAGGGGGGAACGAAAATTTCGTTATTTTTGGCCTAGGACGCACCGTTTAGGAGATATCGCAGATTTTTGGTTTTTCAGGCTTTGGAGCTGCTGAAAACCAGGAAAAAATATTTTTCAGCGCCTGAAAACCGTCGGGTGATGTTAGGGTGATGTTGAACTATCGATTCTGCGATTTTGTAATTTAGGGGGGGGGGAGGTCTATTAGTTTGTTTTTTTTTTTTTTTTTTTTTTTTGGCAGGTTGGTTGAGTGAGTAGGGATAGAGGGAGAGGGCCGATATCTTCTTTTCTTCCTTTTTCGATTTTTGTCTTACACTGGCTGTATAGGATTTATCGATGCCAATGTCAGTGTCACCGTCAATGCCAACTTCACTGTCACTGTCTGCTATCACTGTCTGCTGTCACTGCTGTTATGTGACAGCTACAGGTTGATCAAATGGTCGAGGTCGCTAATTAATTTTGTTAAAATATAGTGGGTACCGACAGTCTATAAAGCCCACGCCCTTTTTTTGATTTCTTTGATAGTTTATCGACGACTCACAGTAAAAATCTGGAATTTTGCGTATGCCTAGATTTACCTGGGTGATGGGGTACCGATCGATCGAATACTCAATAAAACTTTCACTTAACCTCTTGAAACACGTGTTTGGAGTTGTTTTTTTTTTTTCACTTTTGCACTGAAATCGAGTAAAATTGTATACACAACACTTTCTCTTCAAAGGATATCACTAAACTGCATCCAGTACTTCTTGTTTTAGGTGAATCGATCGCGTAAGTCCTGAGTTATGATTTTTTAAGTACGGAGCACGTATACTTTAGCTGCGTTCGGTACGAGCGTTCGAATGCGACTGGTTAGGTTAGGTTAGGTTAGGTTAGGTTTTTTTTTTTTTTTTTTTTTTTTTTTTTCTGCTCTATACCTCCAACGTGGTCGGAGCCTATGTTCGCTAATTACTCATCCATACTAGTTCTCGCTTTTATGCCTCTCGTACTTTCATTCTTCATACATGGTCTTTCTTTCATACTTCTCATTCACACATACGGGCTGGGATAACCCGTCTACGGTACTAAGCTACACTGACTACTTCTTATTGTTTATTTTATTCAGGGAAATAAATAGATACATGGTTTTAATTTAGTTTTACAATTTTCTTATTTTCTATGATATATTTCTACCTTATTTCTAATTTATATGACATATTTTATCTTATTTGCTACTTTATATTACTATCTTATTTCTAATTACAATTACATACAGTGGGAGAGTTTTCATTTTTTCTTTATTACATGTTTTCTGACTACAATTCTTATTTCCTAAACTTATCGCATTATACTATTTATTGCTACTTTACATATTGTTTGTATGATATACAGGATATTCTCATGATACCCTGTTATCATACCTTACTTAACTCTTATTTCTATTATTTACATCTAGTATTATTTTGCGACTAAAAGTAATAAATGCACTTCTATTGCTATCGTTGCCTATTATATCAGCAAGATTTTCTCTTGTGATGGTACTTTCCATACTCTGTTCCAGATCGTATCTATGTCTACCATACCTAGGGCAATCTAGTACAAGGTGCAAAATGGATTCTTCGGCGTCGGGTTCACACACACATGCGGGGCTGTCCTTACACCTAAAACGGTGTAGGTATGAGGACATCCCCCCATGTCCAGTAAACAGCTGCGTTGTTATGGCATCTACGGGGGTCTTTTTAATGATTCTGTAAGCAGCTCTGGCGTCTGGGAAGAACACTTTCGTGACAGACGCCGTCTCCTCCGTCTGATACCTCCTGTCCCACTCTTCGAGGGTTTTCAGACGGATGTCTCGCTTAATGTACGAGATTGGGCATCTGTCGTAATCGTGTCTCCTCTTGGATCTCAGGGCGGCCTCTTTGGCCAACTGGTCCGCTCTCTCGTTCCCCGCTAGGCCAATATGGGCTTTTATCCAAAATAAAGAAATATCTTTATTTTGGTTTTTGCAATTATAGATTGCCTCGCGGGTTTTAATTGCGAGTGGGTGGGGGGAACTCGAGTTTATGACGGTGTCGAGTGCCGCCCTTGAGTCGCTTAGGATACCTAAACTGCTGACACTGAGTTTTTCGGCTGCTAAGGCCGCTCTACTCAGTGCCAACAGTTCAGCCTGGTAGACGGTGCAGTAGGACGGCAAAGTAAGTTTGTGGGCTTTTGTCTCAACGCCGCCGCTCCAAATGGATATCGCAGCTCCGACCTTGCCCTCAATCTTACTGCCGTCCGTATAGATCGTTACAGGGTAATCCCTTGTAACCTCTGCAAGATGTTCTTCGTCCACCAGGCTTTGGTATCCCAACGCCAGCGCCTGTGCAGGGTGCGGCATCATTATCGCCGGTGCCATTGTTTCTACCTCTCTATCGGCTAATTCCGAGATGTGTGCCTCCCTCTTGGCCTGGTACAGCTGTGCCGCTTCTAGCACCCTCAGGTCAAGGGGGAGTATGCCGCTGAGTATGAGAGCAGAATTCAATGACACCGTGCGATATGCCTTGCACATCTTCTGCGCAAAACCCCTTTGCACGGCGTATAGCTGCTTACGTATCATGAGCTTGCGAGCAGCCGGGAACCATGCGGCCGCGGCGTAAAGCACTACTGGCTCCACCGCGGCGGTATATATGGTTTTTATTATCTGTGGGTTTAAGCCCCAGTTAACCCGCGCTGCTCTAGCTAATTGCTTGTAGATGCCCACAGCTTTCCTGGAGACATTCGCGACGTGGCTGTTGAAGGTCAACTTACAGTCGATGGTTAATCCGAGTATCTTGATCTCGGGAGACATGCCGATGTCGACACCTCCCATGTTTAGCCGTGGTGTGTCGTACCGAAGCTTATTGGTGAGCACCATTGCACAGGTTTTGTGCGGCGCAAACCTAAGCTTATGTGCGACACCCCACGACCGCACACTCTCGAGGGCGGCATTGGCCTGTCTCTCGATCTCAAGGGCTGTTGACCCATCGAATATCAACACCACGTCATCTGCGAACGCTTGGCAATAAATCTGTTGGCCCTCCATCAACTTTAGCAATGGGTCGAGGAGTATGTTCCAGAGAATCGGCCCACTGATCGATCCCTGGACACACCCCTTTTCAGTTGCTCTAAGATGTTTCTGGCCCGCATACCTGACCTCCACACCTCTCCCACTGAGGTAGCTGCCGATGACCCTCCTCAGGTTGTCCGGACAGTTTTCCTCAGCCAGTCTGGTCTCTATAGCCGGCCACCACGCACTATCGAAGGCGCCCTCGATATCCAAAGAGACCAGCGTTACCAGTCTCTTGTCTCTTATTTTACTACGGATATGTGTGATAAGCGTGACGAGGGCGTCTTCTGTGCTTCTTTGAGGCATGAAACCGAACTGGCGAGTACTAATCCGAGGTAAAATGTGGAACTTGAGGCGAGCCACCAGCATCTTCTCGTAAATCTTACCCAGAACCGGTAGCAGTCCAATGGGCCTGTAAGATTTGGGGGAGGTGTAGGTGTCCTTCCCCGGTTTTCTAAGGACTACTACAGTGGCCGTCTTCCAAGCCCTGGGAAAGTAATGGTATGCAAGGCACTTGTTGAGGAGAGCCAAGAAATACCCCGGGTTTGTCCCTATTGCCTTCGCGCATATGTCTGCGGTGAACCCGTCCGATCCAGGAGCCTTTTTAGGATTAAAGGATCGAACAGCGACATCCAATTCCTTGGCCGTAAATGGTGGGTCGTCATCATGACTCACCACATCATTTAGCGCCTTAGCCTTAGCTCTTATAAGGCGGTGTGCGTCGTTGTCGCTGTCCAGGTCATCCTTTGGGTAGAATGTTTCCGCTAGTAGCTTCGCGGAACCCTCCTCGTCTAGCGTTCTTCCGTTAGCTACTAGCGGAAGATCCTCCTCCCTTTTAGCTGTTTGCCCTATTACCCTATAGATACTCTCCCACATCCCTTCCCTGTCCTGTCTCCCACAAAATTTCTTCCAGCTCTCCGTCATCGCTGCCTCCACCTCCTTCTCATAATTTTCCTTCTGTTTCAGGTACTCCAGTACAACAGCCTGTCTCCGGCGCGGCGCTGCGTTCCTGATTCTGCGCCTGCGTCTGTCGACTTCCTTCTTCAGGCTCGCGAGCTGCTCGGACCACCACGGCACGGTAAGTTTTGTTCTTTCTTTCTTGGTTGGTATTGTTAATTTACATGAATTTGTGATTATTTGGCTGTATTTAATTACTGTTTGTTCTAATTCGTCTACGGTTTTAATTTTATCTATTTCGTCTATGTTTTGTTTATTTTCTTCCATAAACTGGGTCAGTTTTTCACAAAACTGAACCCAGTTTGCCTTTTTTGTGTTGAACTGCCTTGTAGTTCTCTGAATGTTTATGCCTATTGTTTTTTCTAGTCTTATGCCGAAAATTATGCCGTTGTGATCCGAGCTTGTCAAGCTCTCTACTACCCTCCAGTCGTCGACAAGACCCAGGACATCATCAGTGCAGGCCGTTACGTCGACATGGCTGCTGTACCTTTTCCCCCCACGGATAGTATCAAAAGTTGGGATGACGCCGCAATTCAGCACGTTTAAGTCCATTTCGAGCAGGCCGCTACTCATTACCTCCCCTCTGGTGTCCTCTGCTCTGCTGCCCCACCAGGTGCTCTTGGCGTTTGTATCACCTCCAGCGATTAGGCGTCCTTGTGTCGCACTACTTATGGCCTTCAGGTGATCAATATAGGGCTCTATAGGTCTATCTGGTTCGAAGTAGTACGACACAAGGGTGATCGTCCAGGCTCTGGTTCGGATCCTGACCACTGTGATGTTGTTTGTGGTCAGTTCTGGGCACTGTATTACGTCAAGCGCGCTGTCAAAAACGACGATTGCGGCCTTTACAGTGCCCTCTCCTATACCAGAGTTCTGGAACACTCTCACTCCTACGTAGGCCTTCATCATTCTTGATCTGCCCACGTAGGGCTCCTGTATCAGCGCAGCTGCCACCTTTCTCTTCTGCGCTTCTAGTAGTAGCTCATTGGTGGCTAGCTGGCTTCGCTGGAGGTTCGCCTGTATGATGTTATATCTGTGGGTGATGTCTGGGTTGCCCTTAGCAGTAGGACACCGAGTCCCTGGCTATGGCGTCCCACTTCCTACGTATCGGACACTCCGTGCTGAATGCATTGTGCCCTCGATTGTCCAGCTTTGCTCTTTTGCAGTTTATGCACTGCGGTGGCTCCTCTAGCTCTTTATCCGGGCATTCCCTGCTATGATGTGGACCACCGCAGTGACTGCATAAATCTACTTTATCTTTACAAAACCGGCGACCATGCCCATATCCCAAACACCTGGAGCATTGTATTAGTGGTGACTGGTCTTCCACTTTGACCCGCTGTAAATCTATGTAAACCGCTCCCATCTCCAGTGCACGTCGCCATAACAGAGGGGACACCCTTAGTACGACGTGGCCGGCGTGAGGATTTCTGGTCTTCTTGCGGAAGCGGACCTCCATCCTCACGTCGGCCGCATCGAGACCCTTGAACAGTGATCCATTCTGCCTCCTCAGTGCACCCAGGATGTCTTCATCCGTGTTGTATGACAGGACGCCTCTGAGGAGGATGAGTGGATCCCTGTTTTTCATTTCTTCCACTTTCAGGTGTCCTCCTGCATTTCTAATCTTCGTGGCGACCCTATCTCGGTCTGCCTCGGTGCTACAGCTTACAATAACCTTGGCATCCTTGGTTTTCTTCACCCGTTCGACTCTCAGGCCACCCTCCCGCGCTACCAAGGAGTGTCTTAGCTTTATGAGGACCTCCTCACCCGTGTCGGTCTCGCTCTCCGACGTGACAGCTATCGAATGCAGTGGGGCTTTCCGTTCGGGTAAGAATCCTTTCGGTTGGCCGGCCACTGCATTTGCGTACGTCTTGTTCGCTCCAACCAGGTGTTGGAGATCCTCACTTTGCTTTTTCACGTTCTCCTGGATATCTCTTAGTGCCAGTTTGTTACTTTCCAGTAGTGACTGGATTTCTTCCAGTTTAACAGTCGGTATCTGTTTATCACTTCCATTGCTTTCTTTAGGGTCCGTCACAGTTTTCACCGTCTCTGAGCCGGGCTTTTTGCTGTGTTCACTCTCCCTAACCAAATCGAAAAGCCGCTGGATGACGTATATGACTTCATTTTTGATTTCAGTTTTAATATTCCGCGATTGGTTTAGGAGAGTTTTGCCTTTATCCAAATATGCTTGCGCTTCCGCGACTCTACTAAGGCCAGTGACGGTGCTCCCGGATGTTGTGGGAGTAGTATCAACTTTCGTTGTGCGTGTAGTTACAGTTTGTGGTGGTACCTGTGATTTCCCAGTAATGGTGGTTGTACGGTGTTTTACGGGGGGTTGGCTGGTGCCCTTAGTTGTTGTGGGGGTGGTGTCTTGTTTCTTGTGTACGGGTGAGGTTTGTGCTGGTTGGGATTTTCCAGTTATGGCACTGGATTTGGCCAGGGGTTGGGTATTGCTTCCAGTTGTTGGGTGGCTGCCGTCCGGTTTTGCTATCCGCACACCTGTGCGAGTAGGAGTAGGCGATTTTTGTACTTTACCGGTGTTTGTACCGGGTTTTCTCGGGGATAGGCTGGGATTCCTAGCGACTGTGAATGTTGCTTCATGCGCTGTCGTGTGCGCCGGTGCTGTAAGTGGCGATTTTGCTTTCCCAGCCTCCCATTCTCCGATACTGCGTCGGACGGAGGAGCTTTGAGTCAGTGTTTCGGTCTTTGAAGTGCATTCCGGCTCCGCTGGGTCCGATTCGATAGACTTTACCGGGGTTCTAATCATGTTGGAGGTATCTATAGAGAGTCGCACAGCAGTTGTAGTAGGAGTAATGTAAAATGTTACTCCCGTCAAATCTATGTTATTCTACGGCACTGCCGTTGTCAATACACTGATTTATATATATAATAATTTAAATAAAATAAAAATAAAAAATTAAAAAATGGTATTTGTAAGGAGTAGTGTAAAAGGCTACTCCTTAATATAATAGTCAATTTTCTTGTTGTTCGTTGGCTGATGTCAAAAAACAATCAGCCAAGTCAAAATCAATTAAAAATAAAAATTTTAAAAGTATATCCTGCTAATATTTCTACTTTTACGGTAGAGTCAATCGGAACAGAGTATGAAAATGCAGGATAATTGTGTCTATGACGTGTCAACCTAGTGCATTTATTACTATTACTAGCCTTAATCTACTCTATACTTAAGCACAATTTAAATTTAAAATATTTACAAAAAGAGTTTTCAAAGAAAAAATTTTTGCTCTAGGTAGAGCCAATTTTGTGTCCAACGTGTAGAGCTCCTCAAGCCAAACCCAACAACCCCAAACTCGGGTATCCTAGCTGCACGGGTTCCGGAGATATATGCGTTTTAGTTTTTAGGTAATTTACCAAAATCGATTACCAAATATGGTAAAGATGGTTATCTCCGGAACGGGTGGGCCGATTTTCACCGGGTTTGGGGCACCCGGCAGTGCTTGACGAACTCTACCGATTGTATTTGTTTTCAGGCCTAAAAATTTCAAGGTCCTGAAACCTGAAAAACGTATCTTAAGCTGATTCAAGATGATCAATCCAGCACAATGCCGAAAACCCTGGCTTTCTGCGACCTTCCGTTCGGGAGCTATGGGCGTGTAAAGAAAACCAAAATGGCCGCCGAAGATGTCAAAGTCACTTTTATTATAGTGATAACTCCCTTGCTTTTGGTCGCAGGATACCCGAGCTTGGGTTCTCTAAGATCGCCACAATCTCCTCTAAACGATTTTTCAGTTTTCAGGAACCCTGAAATTGATGTTGTCTGATCAGTCTGAAACCCCACGGGGCGGGTGGTGTAAGCCCTCCTGACTCCGAATCTGAAATCGCTAGCTTTCTACGCCTTCTGGTTTCAGAGCTATGTGCAAACGGAAAAAAGCAAGATGGCGGCCAGACGTCAAACTCCGACTTTGGCGGGCTATAACTCCGGTTTAAAAAGTCGGAGCGACACGGGGTTTTCACTCCCGCTATAGGCCCCACTTGACGCGTCTCCCAGTATGGGTTTCAGGCTGAAAAAATTTTCAGGACTGTAATCGCCTGAAAACACTGAATTTAAACTCTTAAAACTACGTCGCATTCGGCAGTCAAAACCGCAGTTCTCTAGCACCTATAATTTATGTGATATAATACTTTAAAAATTTTTACCTTGAAAGACAAAATGGTAAAAATGTTGACTTTCCCCAATTTTGAAAATACAGAGACCTGGTTTGGGGTTCCTAATATGTCAAAAGGGTATCCGAAACAGGTTACACAGTTAAAATTTTGAATTTATGATTATTTATATATTATTTATGGAAAAAACATTAAAAATTCAATAACTTTAAAATTATGCGCCTGAAAATTCTGAAAAAAATATCAGTATATAGCTAAACTTAGACACTATAAAAGATAAATACAAAATTTGGTAAATTATTTGAAACGGCTGCTGTAACACTGAAAATATAAGTTTTTCAGTTTTTTAATTTCGGTAAAGTGGTTTCAGCTGAAATTTAATTTTGAATTTTGTATTCCTGTAGGCCAAATTAGCGCGCCAAAAATAGCAGTTGCCGATTTTCAAAATTTAAGTTAGAACACAAGTTATAATGGTGTAAAGTTTACAAATTTAAATGTTAATATAAAATTAATCTTACAAGTTAAAATTTTTTCAGGAACGCCAAAAGTTCTTCTAAGGTTGCTTCTATTGACTGCCAAATTTTCAGGTTTGTGTCTCAACTGGTTTGGATTTTCAGGCCCACGTGGTTTTTGTAAAAATGTGAATAACTCCTGAACGCGCGATCGGATTTTCAGTTTTCAGGTGCCGGATGGTGGGGGCTAATTGCCTTCACCCGATGATGCAAAAATTTTTAGGGGGTACTGATCTCGTTTGGGCAGCGTCTTCAAAAAACTGGTGTAGCACATGCACTTAACCTCTTTTCCCACGTGTTTGAGGTGTTTTTTTTTTTTTTTTTTCACTGATTTTCAGGGGAAAACGAATCACTTTGTGCACACAACACTTTTCCTTATCTGCGTTTCACTGCACTGCATCCAAAACTGTTTAAATCACGTAAATCGAGCGCGTATGTCCAGAGTTATGGATTTTTAAAGGCGGAGCACGTGTATAAATGATCTGTTCGCAACAGAAGATCGAATGCGACTGGTTAGGTTAGGTTAGGTTAGGTTAGGTTAGGTTAGGTTAGGTTAGGTTAGGTTAGGTTAGGTTAGGTTAGGTTAGGTTAGGTTAGGTTAGGTTAGGTTAGGTTGGCCCTCAAGGGAGCGGAAAATGCTGACCTCTTCGCAGCCAAGCTGCGAGAGGGCATCGCGGACGTGGCGAAGGTCACAAGGCCCACAAAGTCCGCCACCTTGGAGGTGACCGACCTGGACGACTCGGTCACCAAGGAGGAGGTCGTGGTGGCCATAGCAGCAGCTGGAAGCTGCTCGACTGAAGCAGTGCGTAGCCGGGATATTAGGCCCGGCCGCGGCGGACTGGGCACCATGCGTCTAGAGTGCCCAGTGACAGCGGCAAAGGCCGTCCTGGCCAAGGGGCGGCTGCTCGTCGGCCTCAGTTCGGCGTCGGTCCGAGCACTTGAAGAACAGCCTCTGCGCTGCTTCAAGTGCTTCGGAATCGGCCACACGCGAACCACGTGTCCCTCCCAAGAGGAGAGGAAGGACGCGTGCTACCGCTGTGGAAAGCAGGGGCACCTGGCGTCATCTTGCCAGGCCGCCAAGCCACATTGCGTGGTGTGCGCGGCCAGTGGCCGCCCTGCGGACCACGTGATGGCTGGGA
Organism: Pyrgus malvae; assembly: GCA_911387765.1. NCBI lineage: Eukaryota > Metazoa > Arthropoda > Insecta > Lepidoptera > Hesperiidae > Pyrgus > Pyrgus malvae. The sequence continues at coordinate 25,899,559 of OU426959.1, forward strand.
GGAAATGCAGGCCTCCCACCACAAAGGGAAAGCAGCAGGTCGCAAGGCAACCTGCTGCTATAGCCGCCCCCGCTGCTGGCCCAGCAACGGTGGCCGATGAGGGGGGTACGATGTCCGAGTAATGCAGTCCGGACATCGTATCCTTCAGGCGAACATCAACCACTGCAGAGCGGCCCAGGATCTGCTCATGCAATCCATGGCCGAGTGGTTGGTGGACGTGGCGGTAGTCGCCGAGCCGTACTCGGTCCCTGGCTACTGGCTGGGCGACAGTGACGGTTCGGTGGCGATTGTGGCGCGGTCTTCCACAGACTCCCCTCCTCTCTCACTACTAGAGAGAGGACCGGGATATGTGGCCGCCGCGTGGGGAGATCTGGCCCTCGTCGGGGTCTACTTCTCCCCCAACCGCCCTCTCCAGGACTTCGAGGATTTCCTCGAAGTCCTGGCCGCCGTTGTCGGCAGGGCAGCGCCACGCCAGGTCTGCGTCTTGGGGGACCTGAACGCCAAGTCGGTGGCGTGGGGAAACCCGGCCACCGACGCGCGTGGGCGGGCAGTGGAGCTGTGGGCGGCGTCCTCCGGACTCTCCCTCCTGAATAGGGGGAGAGTCCAAACATGCGTGCGGCAGCAGGGTGGGTCCATCGTGGACCTGACCTTCGCCACCCATGTGCTGGCCGCGCGCGTGCGGAACTGGCGGGTGGACATGGCGGAGACCATCTCGGACCACAGGTATGTGCGGTTCGAGATCTCCGCCCAAAGTCCACGGGGGAACGCCAGACCATCCGGCCGATCCCCCTTCCCGCGGTGGGCCCTCGCCCGCCTGGACCGGGAGGCCGCAGAGGAAGCGGCCTTCGTCCAGGACTGGTTGTCGCCACCAGTCGACGTACTGGACGTGGACGCGGCGGCGGCCCAATTGGGAGAGTCCCTGGCCGAGGTGTGCAACTCCAGCATGCCTCGGTCACGCCGCCCGCCTCCCCGACGCGCCGTGTACTGGTGGTCGAGGGAGCTCCAGCGGCTCCGTGTTGCCTGCACGGCGGCGCGGCGGGAGCTCGCACGGGCTCGACGGCGGCGCCATAGGGACGGGGACGAGGAGGCCCGCCTGCGGGACGCCCTCACAGAGGTGAAGACGGCCCTCAAGGCGGCAATTGCGGAGGCTAAGGACTCGGCGAGGGCCGAGTTGCTGGCGGGTCTCGACGCCGACCCATTCGGGAGACCATACAAGGCGGCGCGGAATAAACTGCGCCCCTCTGGTCCCCCGGTGGCCGAGACCCTCGAGCCGTCGTCGCTGGACGGGGTGGTGCGGTCCCTGTTTCCAAGCAGGGACGTAGACTTCACCCCTCCAGCGATGAATCCTCCGCGGGGGGCGGCTCCGCCAGAGGAACAGCCGGAGGACCCTCCTCCCATTTCAGGGGCCGAGCTTGGCGCGGCGGTATTTCGCCTCCGCTCCAAGAAAACGGCCCCTGGCCCAGATGGGGTCCCGGCTAAGGTGGTCGCGATCGCGGCCTCCGTCATGCCGGGACGGTTTCGGGACCTCTTCGGCGCGTGCCTCATGACCGGGAGGTTCCCGAGACCATGGAAGGAGGGGCAGCTGTGCCTCCTCCGCAAGGAGGGCCGTCCTGCAGACTCCCCCTCGGCATACCGGCCTATCGTTCTGCTCGATGAGGCCGGTAAGATGCTCGAGGGAATTGTGGCCGACCGCCTCAAGGCCCACTTGCGGCGTGTGGGGCCGGACCTGTCGGACGCTCAGTTCGGCTTTAGAGCTGAGCGTTCGACGGTGGACGCCCTGGCCCGCCTCAAGAGCCAGGCGATGGAGGCAATTGAGGCGGGGGATGGTCTGTTGGCTGTGTCGTTTGACATAGCCAACGCTTTTAATACCATCCCCCATTCCACCATCTTGGAGGCACTCCGATTCCATGGAGTGCCTTCCTATTTGAGGCGCCTCCTGGCCAACTATTTGGTGGACCGGGAGGTGGTCCTAGTGGACAAGGCGGGCCAGGTCCGGCGATACAGCGTGGAGGCCGGCGTTCCGCAAGGGTCTGTTTTAGGACCCCTGCTTTGGAACGTCGGATACGACTGGCTCCTGCGGGGATCGCTCCTGAGAGGTACGAGTGTCATCTGTTATGCGGATGACACTCTCCTCACAGCCCGCGGGAGCTTCAGGGAGGCCGCCAGTCTGGCGTCGGCGGGCGGATCGCTGGTAGTGGACAGGATCCGCCGCCTGGGGTTGAAGACGGCGCTGCACAAGACCGTGGCGGTATTCTTCCACGGTCCGCGGCGGCGCCCACCGCCGGATGCCCACATCCACGTGGGGGGCGTCCGCATAGCGGTTGAGGCCCAGATGAAATACCTGGGTCTCATAGTCGACAGCAGGTGGCACTTCAGCGCGCATTTTAGTGCGCTGTCGGGGCGCCTGCTGAAGGCAGCGGACGCCCTCTCGTGGCTGATGCCCAATTTGGGAGGGCCCAGCAAGCGGTGCCGGCAGCTGTACGCCGGCACCCTGCGGAGCATGGCCCTGTACGGGGCCCCTATTTGGGTGGACTCCCTCCGTAGAAGGGAGAACGCCGCCGCCCTTAGGGCGCCCCAGAGGGCCATCGCCCAGCGGGTGAGCAGGGCTTACCGCTCAGTGAGCTTTGCGGCTGCGTGCACCCTGGCCGGCACCCCGCCTTGGGAACTCGAGGCGGAGGTGCTTTCCAGGGTGTACGAATGGACGGCGGGGCGGAGGGCGCTTGGAGAGCGCCCGGCCCCGGAAGAGAAAGCGGCCGTCCGACAGCAGGCGCGCGATGCCGTCATCGCTCACTGGGCGGAGGACCTCGCCGCCGCTCACTTCGGCCGCCGGACGCTGGACGCCGTCGGGCCGGTCCTAAGGGACTGGCTCGAACGAGCGCACGGCTTCCTCTCGTTCCGCCTGGTGCAGGTACTGTCCGGACACGGTTGTTTCGGATCGTACTTGCACCGAATCGGTAGGGAGGAGGCCCCATCGTGCCACGACTGCGGCGCGGCGGAAGACACGGCGGAGCACACCCTCGAGGTGTGCTCGTCGTGGTCCGAGCAGCGCCGCAGTCTGGTTGCGGTGGTCGGGCGGGACCTCTCGCTCCCCCGCGTTGTGAGCGCGATGCTGGGGAGCGAGAGAGCGTGGGCGGCGGTTGCCTCCTTCTGCGAATCCGTAATGTCGCAGAAGGAGGCAGCGGAGCGCGCGCGAGAGGAAGACCCTCTTGCGCCCGCGCTCCGGAAGCGGCGAAGGGGACGGAGGAGGCGGGCGTATGACCGCCTTCACCTTCCCGATGGTGAGCAGCGGGCGACAGGTGCGGAGGCTCCTCCGCCCGCATTGCACCGCTCACCATCAGTGGATACGGGGACGGTCGCGCACTCTCGACCGTCCCCGTTGCCCCACCCATCATAAGGGGGGGGCGCGAAGGGCTCGCCATATAGGCGGGGCTCGCCGGAGGGGGACTGGATGTAAAGGCTCTGCCGGATTCCCAGGCCCCCTCCAGGAGGCGAAGCCGGAGTGCCGCTGGGGGTTTTAGTGGGTATACCAGGGGGTATTGACCCTGGGGAGTCCCACATACCCCTCCGCGGGAGGGGATGCGTAACGCATTTCCCCCAGCGAAACCAAAAAAAAAAAAAAAAAAAAAGGTTAGGTTGGCCCTGAAATGCCGTGCGGCCAGCCTGCACGGCATCGTCCTCGAACTGTTGCAGCGTACTGCAACAGACGAGACACGGCAGCTGCAGGCGAGGGTGGACAGCCTGCAAGCGGAGGTCAGCCAGTTGCATACAAAGCTGGCTGAAGCCACGGCCTCACCCGCCAAGGCCCCGACGGCAGAGTCCCTCCCCAGCTCCAACCTTGAGGATATCATCCGCAAGGTTGTAATGGAGGAGAGGGCCTTCACTCGAGCCTGCTTCGCGGGCATAGAGGACCGGCTCCTGCCGGAGAAACGTCTTCGTCCACCGCTCGCGGCGGACAAGACCTCCGGTGGACCACCTCAGGCCCCGAAGACGACCAAGGGCAAGGGAGTGGGCAAGGCCACGAAAGTGGCACAGCCCACCCCTAGCACAAGCGCGGTGCCCGGCTCTGAGGACGCCCTCCTTCCCTCTTCCACTCCGTCCAACATGCCGTGGACGGAGGTTGTGAGGAGAGGAAAGGGCAAGGGCAAGACAGGAACGGGGAAAGGAAAGGGTGAGGGCAAGGGACAGGAGAAGAAAGCGGCCTCCTCCTCCAAGCCCATGCAAGAGAAGCCCCCCACAACAGCGAGGGCCCCAGCCGGCGTCAAGAAATTGACTCCCCCTAAAACCGCGGCTGTCACCGTGACCATCGTCCCGGAGGCCGCGGAGAGGGGAGAGACGTATGAGTCCGTATTAAAACGGGCTCGCGCTCATGCCGATCCTGCGAAGCTGGGGATTGGCAGAGTGACGTGTCGCCGGACCGTGACTGGGGCTCGAATATTCGAGTTTCCGGGGGCCAAGGGGGCGGAAAATGCAGACCTCTTCGCAGCCAAGCTGCAAGAGGGTATCGCGGACGTGGCGAAGGTCGCTAGGCCCACAAAGTCCGCAACCTTGGAGGTTACCGACCTGGACGACTCGGTCACCAAGGAGGAGGTCGTGGTGGCCATAGCAGCGGCTGGAGGCTGCTCAGCTGAGGCGGTGCGTAGCCGGGACATTAGGCCTGGCCGAGGCGGATTGGGCACCACTCGTCTAGAGTGCCCAGTCACAGCGGCCAAGGCCGTCCTGGCCAAGGGGCGGCTGCTCGTCGGCCTCAGTTCGGCGTCGGTCCGGGCAATTGAAGGTCAGCCTCTGCGCTGCTTCAAGTGCTTCGGAATCGGCCACACACGGGCCACGTGTCCCTCCCAAGAGGAGAGGAAGGACGCGTGCTACCGCTGCGGAAAGCAGGGGCACCTTGCGTCATCGTGCCAGGCCGCCAAGCCACACTGCGTGGTGTGTGCGGCGAGTGGCCGCCCTGCGGACCATGTGATGGCCGGGAGGAACTGCAGGCCTCCCACCACAAAGGGAAAGCAGCAGGTCGCAAGACAACCTGCTGCTATAGCCGCCCCCGCTGCTGGCCCAGCCACGGTGGCCGATGAGGGGGGTACGATGTCCGAGTAATGCAGCCCGGACATCGTATCCTTCAGGCGAACACCAACCACTGCAGAGCGGCCCAGGATCTGCTCATGCAGTCCATGGCCGAGTGGTTGGTGGACGTGGCGGTAGTCGCCGAGCCGTACTCGGTCCCTGGCCACTGGCTGGGCGACAGGGACGGTTCGGTGGCGATTGTGGCGCGGTCTTCCACAGACTCCCCTCCCCTCTCACTACTAGAGAGAGGACCGGGATATGTGGCCGCCGCGTGGGGAGATCTGGCCCTCGTCGGGGTGTACTTCTCCCCCAACCGCCCTCTCCAGGACTTCGAGGATTTCCTCGAGGTCTTGGCCCCCGTGGTCGGCAGGGCAGCGCCGCGTCAAGTCTCCGTCATGGGGGACCTGAACGCTAAATCGGTGGTGTGGGGAAACCCGGCCACCGACGCGCGTGGGCGGGCAGTGGAGCTGTGGGCGGCGTCCTCCGGACTCTCCCTCCTGAATAGGGGGAGAGTCCAAACATGCGTGCGGCAGCAGGGTGGGTCCATTGTGGACCTCACCTTTGCCACCCATGTGCTGGCCGCGCGCGTGCGGAACTGGCGGGTGGACATGGTGGAGACCATCTCGGACCACAGGTATGTGCGGTTCGAGATCTCCGCCCAAAGTCCACAGGGGAACGCCAGACCATCCGGCCGATCCCCCTTCCCGCGGTGGGCCCTGACCCGCCTGGACCGGGAGGCCGCAGAGGAGGCGGCTTTCGTCCAGGACTGGCTGTCGCCACCAGTCGACGTCCTGGACGTGGACGCCGCGGCGGCCCAATTGGGAGCGTCCCTGGCCGAGGTGTGCAATTCCAGCATGCCTCGGTCACGCCGCCCGCCTTCCCGACGTGCCGTGTACTGGTGGTCGGGGGAGCTGCAGCGCCTCCGTGTTGCCTGCACGGCAGCGCGGCGGGATCACGCGCGGGCTCGACGACGGCGCCGCAGGGACGGGGACGAGGAGGCCCGCCTGCGGGACGCCCTCGCAGACGCAAAGACGGCCCTCAAAGTGGCAATTGCGGACGCCAAGGACTCGGCGAGGGCCGAGTTGCTGGCGGGTCTCGACGCCGACCCATTCGGGAGACCATACAAGGCGGCGCGGAATAAACTGCGCCCCTGTGGTCCCCCGGTGGCCGAGACCCTCGAGCCGTCGTCGCTGGACGGGGTGGTGCGGTCCCTGTTTCCAAGCAGGGACGTAGACTTCACCCCTCCAACGATGAATCCCTCGCGGGGGATGGCTCCGCCGGAGGAACAGCAGGAGGACCCTCCGCCCATTTCAGAGGCCGAGCTTGGCGCGGCGGTATTTCGCCTCCGCGCCAAGAAAACGGCCCCTGGCCCAGATGGGGTCCCGGCTAAGGTGGTCGCGATCGCGGCATCCGTCATGCCGGGACGGTTTCGGGAACTCTTTAGCGCGTGCCTTGCGACTGGGAGGTTCCCGAGACCATGGAAGGAGGGGCAGCTGTGCCTCCTCCGCAAAGAGGGCCGCCCTGCGGACTCCCCCTCGGCATACCGGCCCATCGTTCTGCTCGATGAGGCCGGTAAGATGCTGGAGGGAATAGTGGCTGACCGCCTCAAGGCCCACTTGCGGCGTGTGGGGCCGGACCTGTCGGACGCTCGGTTCGGTTTTAGAGCCGAGCGTTCGACGGTGGACGCCCTGGCCCGCCTTAAGAGCCAGGCGAGGGAGGCAATGGAGGCGGGGGATGGTCTTTTGGCTGTGTCGTTTGACATAGCCAACGCCTTTAATACCATCCCCCATTCCACCATCTTGGAGGCACTCCGATTTCATGGAGTGCCTTCCTATTTGAGGCGCCTCCTGGCCAACTATTTGGTGGACCGGGAGGTCATCCTGGTGGACAAGGCGGGCCAGGTCCGGCGATACAGGGTGGAGGCCGGCGTTCCACAGGGGTCTGTTTTAGGACCCCTGCTTTGGAACGTCGGATACGACTGGCTCCTGCGGGGATCGCTCCTGAGAGGCACGAGTGTTATCTGTTATGCAGATGACACTCTCCTCACAGCCCGCGGGAGCTTCGGGGAGGCGGCTAGTCTGGCGTCGGCGGGCGGATCGCTGGTAGTGGACAGGATCCGCCGCCTAGGGTTGAAGACGGCGCTGCACAAGACCGTGGCCGTATACTTCCACGGTCCGCGGCGGCGCCCACCGCCGGATGCCCACATCTACGTGGGGGGCGTCCGCATAGCGGTAGAGGCCCAGATGAAATACCTGGGTCTCATCGTCGACAGCAGGTGGCACTTCAGCGCGCACTTTAGTGCGCTGTCGGGGCGCCTGCTGAAGGCAGCGGACGCCCTCTCGTGGCTGATGCCCAATTTGGGTGGGCCCAGCAAGCGGTGCCGGCAGCTGTACGCCGGCACCCTGCGGAGCATGGCCCTTTACGGGGCCCCTATTTGGGTGGACTCCCTTCGTAGAAGGGAGAACGCCGCCGCCCTTCGGGCGCCCCAGAGGGCCATCGCCCAGCGGGTGGGCAGGGCTTACCGCTCGGTGAGCTTTGCGGCTGCGTGCACCCTGGCCGGCACCCCGCCTTGGGAACTCGAGGCGGAGGTGCTTTCCAGGGTGTACGAATGGACGGCGGGGCGGAGGGCGCTTGGTGAGCGCCCGGCCCCTGAAGAGAAAGCGGCCGTCCGACAGCAGGCGCGCGATGCCGTCATAGCTCACTGGGCGGAGGACCTCGCCGCCGCTCACTTCGGCCGCCGGACGCTGGACGCCATCGGACCGGTCCTAAGGGACTGGCTCGAACGAGCGCACGGCTTCCTCTCGTTCCGCCTGGTGCAGGTACTGTCCGGACACGGTTGTTTCGGATCGTACTTGCACCGAATCGGCAGGGAGGAGGCCCCATCGTGCCACGACTGCGGCGCGGCGGAAGACACGGCGCAGCACACCCTCGAGGTGTGCCCGTCGTGGTCCGAGCTGCGCCGCAGTCTGGTTGCGGTGGTCGGGCGGGATCTCTCGCTCCCCCGCGTTGTGAGCGCAATGCTGGAGAGCGAGGGGGCGTGGGCGGCGGTTGCCTCCTTCTGCGAATCCGTCATGTCGCAGAAGGAGGCAGCGGAGCGCGCGCGAGAGGAAGACCCTCTTGCGCCCGCGCTCCGGAAGCGGCGAAGGGGACGGAGGAGGCGGGCGTACGACCGCCTTCACCTTCCCGATGGTGAGCAGCGGGCGACGGATGCGGAGGCTCCTCCGCCCGCATTGCACCGCTCACCATCACTGGATACGGGGACGATCGCGCACTCTCGACCGTCCCCGTTGCCCCACCCATCATAAGGGAGGGGCGCGAAGGGCTCGCCATAAAGGCGGGGCTCGCCGGAGGGGGACTGGACGCAAAGGCTCTGCCGGATTCCCAGACCCTCTCCAAGAGGCGAAGACGGAGTGCCGCTGGGGGTTTTAGTGGGTATACCAGGGGGTATCGCCCCTGGGGAGTCCCACATACCCCTCTGCGGGAGGGGATGCGTAACGCATTTCCCCCAGCGAAACAAAAAAAAAAAAAAAAAAAAAAAAGGTTAGGTTAGGTTGGGGTGCGAGCAGGTCACCTCCACGTGGTGCACCCCGGGCCCGCTCAGTAACTTTCGTCGACGTTGATTTTATCCGTGGACAGGTTACTGAGCGGTGGCAGAGAACCTGCGGGGCGGCGTATTTCGCGCGTCCCTCTGTCTTGGCAGTGGACGCAGTGGAAGAGACGCTACGACGGGCCCGATGTGTACTTACCCTACCTTCGGGCAGGCAGGGATATCCCGGCCACCGTCACATATCGTAATCCCACATGGGGTGTCGTGGACATGTCTCACGGCCTCGGGACCGAGGGTCACGCCTTAACCGGCCTGACTGCGAGGAAGAAAACCTCTATAAAAAATTACCCGAAGCTCAAGCGGCGGCGCACCGCGAGGGGCTGAATGGCTGGCGGTAAAGGGCCTTGTGCCTCCAGTCGCTAGTGCGTCCCCCGGCACTGGTACCAGCCGACACCAGTGTCGGGAGACAAATTTAGGCTTATCCGGGTATGGGGCCACTGCCCGGATGGACCGTTATTTGCATCCCATTCTCGTGGGAATAAAAATGGAAAAATCAATCACAAACAACAAAAAAAACAACGAAGTTGAGACGGGAGATATAGTGAGAGGGAGAGGAGAAACGGCGAGGGAGAGGGAGTCCGGAAACGAGACGTCCCAGGATAGAGTGACGAGGGGCAGGGCGGGGCTTTTGTCCGCTGCCACCTCCGACAATGACGATTCGGACTGCTCAATAATGTCCACCATATCATGGCAGTCCACGGCCAGTCGGGCCACGTCGGTCGCCTCAAGAAAGAGGCTCCCCGCACATGGGGGAAGTAGTGATGAGAGGCCGGCACGTAAAAATGCCAAGCCTGCTCGAGACGGACGGGACGACGAAGGGTTTCTGGACCCAAGCGTCCCAGTGCCAACGACGCGCGCCAAGGCCTCGTTGCCTACGGTGGAGGAACTGGGTCGGGAGATGGCCCAACAGCCGACAGGCGATCTAGGTTCTCGCATAATCGAGAACCTAGAAACGATAGAAAAGGTGGCCGACAAGTCCGGCCGCTTGAAGGGCACGTTCGTGCGAGCCCTTAGGATGGCGGTTCGCCATATACAGGCGGCGTCACTGGAGATGGCACAGAGGGCGTCAGGGTCAAACCTGGAGCAGGAGAACGCCCTCCTCCGCTCTCAGCTCTCAGAGCTGAACGGCAGGGTGGAGAGCCTCTCGATGGAGCTGGCTGCTCTCCGGGCCGAACGCCGGGCTAATCCCAGCCCATCTCCCACGGGACCATCCGAGAGTCGGAGCTCGGACGTGGTCCTGATGGAAAGGCTGGGAAATCTAATTGAAGGGAAGCTGGCCGCCTTCAAGGCAGAGTTATTCCCAGACAGGGCTCTGAGGCCCCCTCTGGGAAAGAAGCCGTCCCTTGCTGCCCCCGCTGCCTCCGCCAAAACCCCGCCGCCCAGGCAGGGAAAAAGCGGCAAGCAAACGGTGCAGCCTTCTGCGTCGGCTTCCACTCCGAACGCAGCGCCGGCCGCAGAGCCGCAAACAGTGCAGGCGGAGACCTGGAGCACTGTGGTGAGCCGGAAGTCGAGGGCGAAAACCCGGAAAGCCGCCGCTCAACCGGCCCCGGCTCGCCAGAGGACGGCCTCAAGGCCAGTGCCGAAAGCGCCATCGGGAGCTCAGGCTCCTCAGGTGCCTAAAGCCCATACGGTGCCTAAAAGGAAGGTGCCTAAAGGGAAAAAGAAAGCACGGCTCCCGAGAGTGCCCAAGACGGCGGCGGTGACCATCACTGTGCCGGAAGGCAGTGAGGTCACCTACGCGCAGGCAATGGCGGCCGCCAAGGAGCGCATCAAACTGGCGGAAGTAGGGATCACCGAAGTGAGGCAGAAGCGGGCCCTCAACGGTGGTCTCCTACTGGAGGTGGCGGGGGAGGAGTGCGCCGAAAAGGCCGTCGCTCTTGCCTCGAAATTGCAGGAGGCAATTGGAGAATTGGCCGTGCGGGTTGCGCGACCCATAAAACTCGGGGAGGTGAGGGTGACAGATCTCGATGACTCTGTCACCCAACAGGACGTCGCCGCTGCCATCGCCGATGCCGGTGAATGCGGCATCGGCGATGTCAAAGTGGGAGAGATCCGGCGACAGTCCTTCTCTCTGGGAACGGTGTGGGTGCGCTGCCCTGTGGCGGCAGTCCGCAGGCTTGCCACCGCAGGCCGAGTCCGGATCGGGTGGGTGTCCGCCCGTGTGGTCGCTCTGGAGGCGCGGCCACTGCAATGCTACCGGTGCCTGGAGTCTGGACACGCCAGACACCAGTGCAGGAGCACGGTGGACCGTAGCGCGCTGTGCTACGTTTGTGGCGAGCCTAATCATACGGCTCGCCATTGCGTAGTACAGACGCCAAAATGCGTCGTTTGCGCGGAGCTCGGCCGGAGGTCTGACCACCGGCTGGGCAGCAAACGATGCACGCCTCCGAAAAGAGGCCAGAGGAAGAGCGAGCGGGCGAACATCCCCGCATCGAACCGGGTTGATGGGCCTGCGCCGGCTTCGGCCAGCGCTTCGTCCCATCCCCCGCCAGAGGAAATGATGGAGACCCAGCATGCATAGGTCTCCATCATTTGAAATTCTTCAGGGAAACCTCAACCACTGCCGTGGAGCACAGGATCTGCTCTTGCAGACTATTGCAGAGCGTTCTGTCTCCATGGCGGTGGTTGCAGAGCCCTTCAATGTCCCCGACCATCCGCGTTGGTTCGGGGACATTTCCCGGAATGTGGCGATATATTGGGGAGGCGGTAACGGGGATCCCCCGTGCACCCGGCTTCACGCGGAGCCTGGCTTGATCGCGGTGGAGTGGGGGCCCCTAGCAGTCTTGGGCTGTTACGTCTCCCCAAATTGCAGTCTGGCAGCCTTTGAGAGCTACCTCGACAGGTTGGGAAGCTGCGTTCGCGGTTGCCTTCCTCGTCCCGTGCTAGTGCTCGGCGACTTTAACGCCCACTCACGGGTCTGGGGAAGCGGCCGCGACTCCGTCAGGGGTGATACCACCCTGGAGTGGGCTGCAGGTCTGGACCTTCGGCTTTTAAACCGTGGGGCCGTCAGCACCTGTGTTCGTTGGCAGGGGGAGTCGGTCGTGGACCTATCATGGGCGACTCCACCTGCCGAGCGCTTCGTGACCGGCTGGAGGGTGGCGGAGGATCTGGTAACATTGTCAGACCACCGCCACATCTTAATCCATTTGGCCTTCGACCTGCCAAACCAGCCAGGTCACCGAAGGGACGGCCCCCTGCGACGTTGGGCGTTAAAACATCTTAACCGAGATATGCTTCTCGCCGCCGCCCACGTCGCAGAATGGAACGGACCTGACGAGCCCAACTCACAGCGCAGCCCAGACGAGGAGGCTGCTGGACTGCAAGCCGAAATGACGGCGATCTGCAATACAGCCATGCCGCGGGTTTGTCCCGGCCGCAGAGGCCCAGCCTACTGGTGGACGGGACATATTGCCCAGTTGAGAGCGGCCTGCTTGCGCTCCCGGCGCCTTTATACACGCGCCCGAAGGCGTCGTACTGCCGGTGCCGAAGAGAGGGAGGAGCGATACCGGGAGTACCGGGACGCAACCATGGCACTGCAGGCCGCAATAGCAGACAGCAAGGCCGGCAAGTGGAAGGAGCTGCTGGAGGGACTCGACAGAGACCCCTGGGGACGGCCTTACAAGATGGTGCTGAATAAGCTTCGCCCATGGGTGCCCCCACTAACGGAGACGCTTGACCCCGTCTTCGTAACCACAGTGGTGGGCACGCTGTTCCCTGGGGTCCTGGACGGCCCTAGCGGTCCTCGACAATCGCCGAGCCCTGCTGACTGGGCAGACGAACTGGCCGTCACACAGGCTGAGTTGGAGTGCGCAGTCAAGCGCCTGGCCGAACGCAACACCGCCCCGGGTCCCGACGGGATCCCCGGACGGGCGTGAGTGCTGGCGCTAACGGTCTTGGGCGCGAGACTGCAGCGGCTGTTCACCAGCTGCCTTCGTTTCGGCCGGTTCCCCGCGGCATGGAAGACTGCGAAACTTGTGCTTCTGCACAAAGTGGGACGACCGGAAAACTCGCCAGGGGCATATAGGCCTATATGTCTGCTGAATGAGGCCGGCAAGCTCTTTGAGCGTGTCTTAGCGTCTCGTCTCAGCGGACACCTGGCGGGTTGCGGCCCGGACCTGTCCGACTGTCAGTTCGGCTTCAGACGGCAGCGCTCGACCCTGGATGCCATCCTTCGGGTTCGAGCGCTAACTGAGCAGGCCGTCTCCCAGGGCAGAGTTGTCTTGGCTATAAGCCTTGACATCGTCAACGCCTTCAACTCTCTGCCCTGGGAAGCGATAAGGGCGGCACTCGATTATCATCGGGTGCCCGCCTACCTTAAAAACGTGCTGGCTGACTACCTGTCGGACAGGAGCATTTGCTACCCGGGCCGCTACGGGAGCATAGAGGAGAGGGATGTGGTGTGCGGGGTGCCACAGGGCTCGGTCTTAGGGCCACTCCTGTGGAACCTCGCCTACGACGCGGTGTTGCGGACGACGCTTCCACCAGGTGTGAGCGTCGTCTGCTATGCCGACGACACCCTCGTCCTCGTGGAGGGGGAGTCCTTTCAAAGGACTCCCAGACTGGCGGAGCTGGCAGTGGCACGAATCGTGTCTGCCATACGCGGGCTAGGGCTTCGGATAGCGCCTCAAAAGACCGAGGCGCTATGGTTCCACGGCCTCAAACGGCATGAGGAACCCCCTAGCGTGTCGGTGCGAGTAGGTGACGCTAGTATTCAGCCGGGCCGGTATTTAAAATACCTCGGGCTGGTGCTCGACAGCCACTGGAGTTTCGACGAGCACTTCGATTGTCTCATCCCCCGGATTCACAAGGTGGCGGGTGCTATGCACAAACTGCTGCCGAATCTCGGGGGACCAAGGGAAGAGGTCCGCCGCCTGTACGCAGGTGTCGTGCGCTCTATCGCGCTCTACGGCGCGCCCGTATGGTCGCAAAGACTATCGGGCTGCCGGCGCCGCGCGGCGAAACTCAACGCCGCGCAGCGTATGATCGCGATCAGAGTCGCACGAGGGTACCGGACCATCTCGTACGAGGCGGCCACAGTCTTGGCGCGGTTTCCGCCCCTAGACATCCTGGCGGATATGGACGCAGAGGTCTTTAATAAGATCCGCGTCCTCCGCCAGGGGCCCGAACCCTCGAATGAGACGGTCGGAGAGCTTCGTCGGAGAGCCAGATGGCGGGCTCTGACGCGCTGGCGCGATAGGCTGCGGGAACCGCAGAACGCGCGTCAACGGGCCGTCAGCGCCATTTTGCCCAACTTCCGGGCCTGGCTGAGGAGGAGGAGTCGCGTCACCTACCGACTGACTCAGATACTCACCGGACATGGCTGCTTCGGTGAGTATCTGAACCGCATTGGAAGGGAGGTGTCTGCAGAGTGTCATCACTGCAGACACGACCAGGATTCCGCGCAGCACACGCTCGCAGACTGCCCAGCTTGGGAGTCCGAGCGGCGGATCCTGGTCCAAAACATCGGACCAGACTTGTCCCCGGCGGCCGTCGTTGCAGCGATGGTGCGCTCCAGGGACGCGTGGGACTCGGTGACCTCCTTCTGCGACAGTGTAATGTGCGCAAAGGAGGAAGCCGAGCGAGCCCGGGAGCGCGAAGATCCCGCTCGGCGAAGGAGCCGCCGGGGCAGACGTAGATAACGTCCCCCGGCGCGAGTCCCTGTAGTTTCGGGAGTAAGAATAGAGCTACGGTATCCCCTGCCTGATCGTAAGAGGCGACTAAAAGGGGGCTTCCGGGGTTGCGGGCGGGGAGAGTGGGAGCTCGAACCGTCCAGCCAGCAGCCCCGGGAAGGACGGCGGTGTGTGCGTGGCCGCATGCCGCCGTAAGCATCGGAAGGTGCAGGAGAGCAACACAAAGCTCTCCCGAAGATGGGCCCATCGTGGGCGCCGCGCGTGGAGGACACCGGTGCGTTCAGTCTGAGATCCCGGAGTCCTCCCCAAGCGCAGAGGCAGGCCACCGAGGGGGTTTTAGTGCGGTCAAATCCCACATAACCCGGTATCCTCTCCCAAGGTGCCGGGTACCTTTTGAAGGTTTCCCCCCCGACACCAAAAAAAAAAAAAAAAAAAAAAAAAAAAAAAAAAAAAAAAAAAGGTTAGGTTAGGTTTTTTTTTTTTCGCGCATGGAGAAATCTCCAGCGACTTTTAGTGAAAAACTGAAAAAGCCCTCGCTATTTGATACGGGCGACTCTTTCAAGTTTATATTGCTTGATTTGTTTATCCACATACAAGAGTATTTTTGCTTTGTTATATAATGATGAATATGGTATAATGATAATATATGAATATAATATTTGTTATATAGATATATATAATAATTTGTATATATATAAATATATATGTATTACTTAATACACACATTTTATTTCATATATCATATAATTTTTTTTTTTTTTTTCTTTTTTTTTTTTTCTATGTATTGTTTAATTTCTTAAGTCTATCTATGATATGCGTTGAGAGGTTAATAAAAGATTTGATGCATGTGTCCTTCTTCATCAATTCAGTGAGGTTGTAGGGGTCAGTTTTATGGTGATTACATAATCCTTCGTGCTCATATCTCTTGTAGCTGAATACTGGGCAAGACTGCAGAAGGTGGTCAATTGTCTGTGATGTTTGGCTGTCGCAGGGGCATTTGTTAGTATTTGTGATTTTAAAGCGATATAGGTATTGCATATGGTATCCGTGTCCGGTTAAGATTTGTGTGAGCTGGAAGGTGGGTCTTGTATGGGTGTATAATTCCTTAATTGTTTGAAGATTTGGGCACCAGGTTCGCAAATGGGCGCCCTCTGCAGCGGTTTGATACCATTCATTTGACTGGTTGCATATTTCTTTATTTAATTGCTGTTTGACATAGCTTATGGGAAATTTGGTGAAGTCAAATGAGCGATGTTGTTTGGCCGCAGCTTTTGCAGCCAGATCTGCAGCTTCATTTCCTGATAATCCTATGTGAGCTTTAATCCATATGAATCTGATTGTGGTATATGTATTAATTTTTAAAATGTGTTTGTGAATTTGGGATGTTAAATATTGTAAGCTATTGCTGTTTTGAATTTCTTGTAGAGCAGATTTAGAATCAGAAAATATGGCTATATCTTTTATACTGTTTTCTATGCAATATTCGCATGATTTTTCTATTGCTAACATTTCTGCTTGATAGACAGATGAGCTGGAATGTAGTTTTAGTTTTCTAGTTATTGTTTGATTATTGGGTAAGTATGCTACAAAGGCAGCGCCGACAAAATTATCATATTTGCTGCCATCTGTATAGATTGGTGTTGTTATTGAAAGTAAGAGTTTGTTTAGTTCTTCCTGTGTGCTTACGCTTTCAATCAGTATTTTTATTCTTTGCGATGGGTGTGGTAATTGAGAGGGGTGAATGGGGCGGTCATATGTTATGTCTTCGGGTAAGAATTTAGTTGTGCCTTTTCTTTTAGTTACTTGTATTTCAGCTGTTTCTTTTATTTTCAGGTCAAGAGGGACAAAATCAGCGAGGGCAATTGCAGCAGCTGTGGATATTGTCTTAAAGCCTTTGATGGCTTTTAGGGCAAATCCACGTTGTAAGGACTTTAAGCTGTTGCAGACAACTTGGTAATTTGTTGCAGTCCACCATACTTCGGCGGCATATGTTATAATTGGTTCTATTACTTGTTTATAAATTATTGTTATATTTTCAGAGTGAATTCCCCAAGTGGGTCTGACGAAAATGCATAGTTTTTTATATATTTTTTGTGCTTTAACGATTGAATTTTGAACGTGTTTTATGAATTTCAAGTTTTTGTCTATAGTTACACCTAGAATTCTGATTTCATTTGACGACTGAATTTGTATATTATTTAAGTAAATTTTGCATTTCGAAGCTTTAGGCGTAAAAGTTATGGACTGCGTCTTTTCTGCAGCGAAATCTAGTTTAGTATTTCTTCCCCATTCTGTTATTACTTTGAGTGCACAATTGATATCTTCTTCTAATATGGTGGTATTGTTTGCTGCAGTGATCAGGAGTAAGTCATCTGCGTATGCTTGAAGGTGGCATGTTGATGGTAATTTTGTGTACAAGAGTTCGTCAAGGATTAGGTTCCAAAATATAGGGCCCAAGACTGATCCTTGTATGCAACCACGGGACAGAGTTTTCGTTGCAGTAGCATCCAAATAATTGAGTTTAACAGTTCTATTAATTAAGTAGTGTTTTATTATTTTGTAAAGATTTCTCGGACATTTAGTTACATGGAGTCTGTTTAGTAGCGCAGGCCACCAAGCATGATCAAAGGCACCCTTGATGTCTAAGGATACAGCAGTTACTAGTTTTCCATCATTTTTATTTTCTCTTATATAGTTAATGGCTGTAGCCAGAGCATCGTTTGTTGATGTTTGCTCCCGGAAACCAAATTGGAGTTCATGCATGTTGTTAGTGCGACATAGGTGGTAAGTTAATCGTTTTGCAATAAGTTTTTCTAGCAGCTTGCCAAAGACATTTATCAGTCCAATGGGTCGGTATGAGGAGATTTGGTCGTTATCAAGTTTATTTGGTTTTGGAACAGTTTTAACAAAAGCCACTTTCCAGGCCGTTGGAAAATATGATAGCTCTAGGCATCGATTCATTATTTGAACTATTATTTTTGGAAAGGTTTCAGTGAAGTTTAGGCATATATCAGCGGTTAAATGGTCGGGACCAGGTGCTCGATTTGGGTTCATAGATCGTATACAGTCCATGACTTCTGCAGAGGAAAATTCAACATCATTATCTGTATCTGGTATTGTATCTGCGTTACTAATGATGATTTTTTGTTTTTCCAGGTTGTTGCTGGTGTCGTCGGGGTAAAACTTTGTGAGCAGAGCCTTTGCGGATTCTTCGCTGGACGTGGTGTAAGTATTGTTTCCAATATTTAATGTCTTAGGAGGGGTTGGTTGGGGTGAACACTTCAGCAGTCTATTAGTCATTGACCAGACGTCTTCTTTTCCCTGCTTGCTGCAGAAGCTGCGAAAATGTTCGGTGGACGCCTTTGAAAGGGCGAGTGCATACTCTTCGCGAGCTATTTTTCTCTCAGTCAGAACATTTTCTATTGGTTTTTTACTTCGTTTTAGATCCTGAATTCTGTGATGTAGAAATATGACCTTCTTCTTCAATGCCTCCAGGTCATTATTCCACCAGGGTATATATTGATGTTTTCTGGTATTTGATTTTATAGTTTGGTCACATACTTTTTGGATTATTTTAATTATATTATTAATGTATTTTTCAAGTTCTGGGGGATTTAGGTTATTTATGTCTATTGAATCTAGTGCATGATGGGTGATTTCGTCATTAAATTTAGTTTTGATGGAGCTCCAGTTTGCAGTGGATGTGTTATAACGGTAGGTAGTTTTTGTTTTGCTTGCTTTCAGGGTTCTTTTACCAGTATTTAAAATAAAGTCAATAGAGTTGTGCTCAGAGGTAGGACAAGCATCATAGTTTATTTTCCAGTTGGTTATTTTGTTAGCGATCATATCTGAGACTATGGTAAGGTCTATAATTGATGCTCTTTGTAATCCATGGGATGTGGTTTCGAATGTTGGTTTGTTGCCGATGTTACACACGGTGAGGTTGTTTGAAAAAACGAGGTCTAAAATTTCTCTGCCCCTTTTGTTTGAAGTTGCGGATCCCCAAACTGGGTGCCATCCATTAAAGTCCCCGCAGATGATTATTTTAGAGTTGTGGTTACTTTGCAAGAAAATATTGAGCTGGTTGATTGTGTTGTTTTCATCATTTTTTGGTTCAATGTAAACGGATACTAGATATAATTTTTCGGAGTTGTGAGTTGTTTGGACAATGCTTAGATTTGATGTGGAATGCTGTGTTATTCCTAGGGCAGCTCCTTTACCATGCTTGACTATTACTACCGCTTTTACACGTTGGTGGATCGAGAATTGATGGATGTCATAGCCTTGAAGGTTTTTCATTACGTTTCCCTTACCTACATATGGTTCTGTGATGAAAGCTACATCATAGTTATTAGAAGTGAAATATTTGACAAACTCTTGTTCACAGGCGTAACTCCTGCCAAGATTACACTGTATCATTTTTACTTCGTTTATATTGAGTGCTTTGGAGGTTTTTGGGCTGCCCTTAGCAATACGCTGTTCTGGACCGCGCTAAAGCATCCCATTTACGTCTAATTGGGCAGCGCTGGTCGAATACTGTATGTTCTACGTCGGCCAATTTTGCGTGGCTGCAGTTACAGCATCTAGGGGCTTCGCCTGCAAGTCTTTCCGCACAATCCGTCCACCTGTGAGAGCCACCACAGAAGCTGCATTTTTCGACAGTGTCCTGGCAGAGGCGCTTTGTGTGCCCATATTCCAAACAAAGCGAACATTGTACGAGAGGTGACTGGTCCGCCACCCACAGTCTCTGAAGGTCAACATGGACTCGACCAGCCACTGTGAAGCTCTGCCATACTTTGGGGGACACCTGAAGTACTATGTGGACCGTGTGATCGTTACGGGTCCTGCGCCTGTACTTAAATGCGATCCTTATATCGTCTTCATCGATACCTTTCAGGAGGTGACCATTTTGGTTTTTCAAAGCCTTTATTACCTCATCGTCTGTATGTATGGCCAAAACATCTCTTATTATAATGAGCGGGTCTCTGTTTTGGGCCTCTTTAACAATAAGGTTGTTGGTTTTTGCTGCCTCGCTTACCCTCTCCAGTTCTTTTCTGTCGTGGCAACTAATGACGACCTTCCGATCTTTTGCTTTCCGCAGCCTATCTACGCGTATTCCGCTGTTTTTTGCGTCCACTGCACCCCTTATTTTCTCCACGAGCTCCTGGCTCGTGTCCTCCTGATCATCAGATGTCACGATGATGGTGTGTGTAGGTGCAACATTGGTGGATATTTGTTTTTGTGCAGCCTCCGCGTAGCTTAGTTGCGGTACAACGTATTTATGGAAATCTGCTCTTAAGTTTGCAATACCTTTTGAAAGTTCGTTTGCCTCGATATTGCCAGAGCCCTGTCCTTCGCTGAGGGGGATTTTCTTAATTTCCGCTGCTAGGTCGGTAGTATACTGTTTATATTCTTTTAATGCATTATTGTGCTCTTCTATACTTTTAAGAAGCTCTTTCATTGTTTCCACGTAGGCTGGCTGTGTAATTTCAGTGGTTGTAGGGTTGGTGAGTAGCTGTTCGAGAATACTTTTATGTTGTTCTGGTGCTTTTACTGACTGGTCCACAGTCTTTTTTGGTGATTCGCTCACTTCCTTAACCAGTTGGTAGAGCCTCTCCACGGCTTGAGTTATGCCGGATTTGATATCGGTCTTAATGTTTCGCGATTCACCCAGCAGTGTTTTAGCTTTCATCAAACAGGCTTTGGCCTCTGCTGTTTTGCTTGTATACTTAGGTGTTGTTGAAGGGTAGGGGATATTTTCAGTTTGTGCATTTAAGGTGGATTTCGGGGCTGAGCATTCTTGTGTGAGCCGCGTCAACTGAACTGAGCACTGTGAGCTGAGATCTACAAGAGTTCTCATTGTCTCCATTGTGCTGGTTTCGATTCCATCACCAGAGTTACTCGGAAGAAGATTTTTTGAAGAGTCAATTTGTGTTGAATTTGGTTCGCCTTCCCCAGTGTTTGGTATCGCATACTGTTCGTGTTCCTTAGAGGAACGGTCCCCACTTGGAATTTCCTGTGTATTTTCAGAGCTCATGTTCCGTTTTTTATTAGCTCTTTTAGTCGGTGTTCGGTGGACAGCAAACATTTCGTATGTGTGGGCGAGTGCGTTAAACAATAAATTAGATGGGATGGGATTTGTGTATTAAGGTTCCTGGAATGACCTAAGACAGTCGAGCGGCAGCTGCGATCGATCCGAAAGAAAAACTGAATGTCCTCGTGTGACCCTGAACGAATCCACCTAAGCAAACGAGAAAATAGGGCGGGTGGGAGGGCCGAATTTTCTGAATTTTCGCTTTTTTACAGGTCGGATGGCGCCGGGAGCTGTAGGAGCACTGTAGAATGACTATAGAAACACAATTGGAAGCAGTTTAGGCAAGAAATTTGAAGGTAATCGATGTTATTTACGTTACTAAAAAATAGCGTTATTTTATGAAGAAAATTGATTGTTTTTGCAAGATGCACCCGAAAGATTGATGGTTTTTTGGTGCCAGCTGATGCTAACAGCCGGGGCCGATGTTTATTAGTTGTAAGAAAGGAATCGGTCTATGGAAATTGAGTTTAATCGATGATAACGCGGTTTTTACTATGGAAATTCTAAGTTTTCGTTGATAAATCGAAAATCTGGCAAACTACTACGTGAAAAGATATTAAACAAGATGTATTTAGCGAGTATTAACAATACAAGTCTAATTTGAAAGTTTTAAGGCTCTAAGAAACAAAGTTATTAAGAAATCACTGAACGTGGTTAGGTTAGGTTAGGTTAGGTTAGGTTAGGTTAGGTTAGGTTAGGTTAGGTTAGGTTAGGTTAGGTTAGGTTTTTTTTTTTTTTTTTTTTTTATTAATCTTCCCGCAAAGATTCCTCCGGCATGGGGGCAGGAGACCTTAGTTACTTTGAAAGTTGACTGCTAGTTTTGTTAAAAAATTTTAGAAGTGGTTGGGTGGGTCATTGCAAGCATATTTTTTAAATTATTTCCTATATTTTTTGTATTACCTGCATATATATTTCAATATATATAGTAGAATACAAAATTTAAGGCTTTATTTTTATTACTGATTTACTGCTGTTTATTTTGTGATCCCTATTTGTATCTGTGTATAATATGCAAAGTTTATACTAATTATATACTTTCCATATATATTTATACTGAATTTAGTTCCAAATAATATGCCAAATATATGTTTATTTACTTTATTTATATAATTTTCTAGCGTTTCTTTCGTCATCGGCGTGCTCAACCAGACTTTTTTGACTTGAATTGATTTTATTTTATTTATTTTAAAATTTTTGTAGCATTTGCAATTACGTATTTTAAATTTGTTCGAGACCTTATTCCTCAATATATTTATGTTCTTTAGCTTTACTTTAATTACTAATTTATTGATTTTAAAAATTAATATAATTTTGGAATTGGGTGCACATTGGTCCGATTTTGTGTCAACAAAACCGGACTCAATTGCTAAAATTTTGCATTTGAAGATGTTTACATTTGTGTGTGGTCTTGCTGAGCACGTCGAGATTTGGTTAGGTTAGGTTAGGTTAGGTTAGGTTAGGTTAGGTTAGGTTAGGTTAGGTTAGGTTAGGTTAGGTTAGGTTAGGTTAGGTTAGGTTAGGTTAGGTTAGGTTAGGTTAGGTTAGGTTAGGTTAGGTTAGGTTAGGTTAGGTTAGGTTAGGTTAGGTTAGGTTAGGTTAGGTTAGGTTAGGTTAGGTTAGGTTAGGTTAGGTTAGGTTAGGTTAGGTTAGGTTAGGTTAGGTTAGGTTAGGTTAGGTTAGGTTAGGTTAGGTTAGGTTAGGTTAGGTTAGGTTAGGTTAGGTTAGGTTAGGTTAGGTTAGGTTAGGTTAGGTTAGGTTAGGTTAGGTTAGGTTAGGTTAGGTTAGGTTAGGTTAGGTTAGGTTAGGTTAGGTTAGGTTAGGTTAGGTTAGGTTAGGTTAGGTTAGGTTAGGTTAGGTTAGGTTAGGTTAGGTTAGGTTGGGGGATGTTCCACAGAGTTTACGTCCACGTCGTATCCCCCGGTAACGTCGCGCTTGTCCACGGTAACGCAGTGGCAGGCCGGCGGCTAAACGACTCTGTGCTTTGATTGAGATTAGTGCGCCCATTTGCGGTTTTCCATTGCTTCGAGTTGCTCCTAGTTCGTCCCTGCTACCTGGCTGTTGAGGCTTACTCCAGTTTCAGGCTGAGCGGGCAACTAGACTCTCGCTGTGCTGAAGGAATTGTTTGTGTGCGTTGTCAAATTCGTCGTTCATCGTCGTCGAATTTGATGGAGGGTGAAGACCCTTTTGTTAGGCCTTCGGAGCCTATCTCCAAGGCGGAGAATGTGCAGGTCGGCGCTGGTGACGCTAGTCGTCCCAGCAGTTCTTTGTCCGACAGAGTGGTAGAACGGGTCCTGAGGGTGGAGCTGACACGGCTTCCGCTCTCCGGGAGCCATTATTTTAGTAAGGGCGACGTGTCTGATTCTTCGGACACCTCGACCCTAACCGACGCGGAAGAGGGAACGACCCGCTCTCGGTTCCTACGGAAGCGGAAGACGAGGGAGGAGTCCGGTGGCTCGGACACCCCTTCCGTAAAGTCGGCCAAGGCCTCACCAACACGTGGGCCTTCTAAGTCGAGCCGAGGGCGCAAGCCAACGGCCGGCCATTTTGTGGGCCTCTCAGAGGCGCAAAAAAGTTTAAGCTCCCTCAAAAGGGACGCCGTCCAGAAGGAGCTGGAGGAGCGCGCTGCCGCGAAGGAGCGCCAGGAGCATCTTGCCCGTACCAAACACGGTTACGGGCCGATGCTCTATGACGGTAAGACGGTAGCGGAGCTAGAGGCGATGATGGCGGAGGAGGCCGCCGGAATCACGGAGATCGCCTCGAAGTGCTCCAACATAAAGGGCACCCTTCAAAAGGCCCTTAAATTGGGGGCCCGCAATATGCAGGCTATAATGGCGGAGTTGGCCAAGCGCTCCGTTTCAGAAGAGACGCAGCGGCTGCAGGCGACCGTCGACCGCCAACAAGCGGTCATCGACAGCCTGCAGAAGGAGGTCGCCAGGCTGAAGGCTGCCAGCGATGCCACGGCTCCTGAGCCACTGGCTGTAGATATGGAGATGGCCCTGGACGCTCAGGCCGCTCCTCCCACCGACCTTATGTCGGAATTGAGGAAGGTCCTCATGGAGGAGCGGGCCTCTACGAGGGCCTTTATGAGGGCCTGCATTGCGGGAATCGAGGACCGACTCCTGCCCGAGAAGCGGGTGCGTCCGCCTTTAGCGGCGGATAAAAAGAAGGCAGCGGCCGAGGTAGCTGCGGCTGGCGTACCCCAGTCCAATGTTGGCAAGGGGAAGGGAAAGGGAAAGGGCAAGGGCAAGGCCTCTGAGGCCGAGTCACCAGCCACTCCCGCTCCTGTTCCCTCAGCGCCAAAGCCCGGCAAATCCTATGCCGCTGCTGCGACTCCTAAGCAGAGTCAAGCTGGGGCCAAGGAGCCCAGAACTGGCTCTGCTAAGGCGCCGGAGCCTAAGCCCGGCCCGTCGAGGCCTCCTGTGCCTACACAGGAGGACCTCATGCTGCCCACCACCACGGCCACCAACGACCAGTGGACAAAGGTGGGCAAGAAGAAAAAGAGGGGGAAGAGAGGAAAGGCTGCCCCCGCTCCTCCTCCAGCACCCGCGCAACCGACTTCGAAGCCGGCCAGCAAGGGGAAGAAGGGAGCCCCACCGACCAAGGCCCAAAAGGCCAAGAAAATGGCTCCCCCCAGTACCGCGGCCGTTGTGGTGACTATTTCACCGGAGGCCGCGAAGGGGGGGGCCACTTACGAGTCGGTCTTGGCCATGGCGCGCGAGACGGTGAAGCCTCGAGAGATGGGCATCGAGGCCGTCCGCTGCCGCCAGACGCAAACCGGGGCTCGTATATTCGAGTTCCCGGGCGCCGAGCGTGAGCGGCATGCGGATCTCTTTGCCGCAAAAATGCAAGAGGCCGTCTCCGCCGTGGCCAAGGTGTCGAGGCCGGTTAAAACGTCGCCCCTGGTCATTTCTGAGTTGGATGACTCAGTCACCAGGGACGACGTAGTCGCCGCAATCGCGGCGGCTGGAGGATGCAGCGCGGATCTTATTCGTGCAGGCGGTATAAGGCGTGGCCGAGGGGGTCTAGGCGCCATTCGCGCGGAGTGTCCCGTGGCCGCCGCAAAAGCCGTCCTCCTCAAGGGGCGGCTATTAGTAGGATTTAGTTCGGGTGTGGTCCGAGCGCCTGAGGAGCAGCCGATGCGCTGCTTCAAGTGCCTCAGTATCGGCCACACTCGTCCTCGTTGCCCCTCGAGTGAGGACAGGTCGGAGTTGTGCTTCCGCTGTGGCCAAGCGGGCCATAAGGCAAACACCTGCAGCGGAAAGCCAAAGTGCGCCGTGTGCGCAGCGAGTGGGCGGCCAGCGGGTCACATCATGGGGGGCTCCAAGTGCAAGCCCCCCGCCAAGAAGGGCAAGACGCAGGCCCATACGCAGCCTGTCGGTGCGCCTGAGGCTGGTCCAGCCCCAGTCGAGAGTGGTACAATGTCCGAATAATGACCCAGGTTCGACATTGTACCACAATAATGCAGGCAAACGTCAACCACTGCAGGGCCGCCCAGGACCTATTGTCCCAGACTATGGCTGAGTGGTTGGCGAAAGTGGCTGTGGTCGCTGAGCCGTATTCGGTCCCTGCCAACTGGCTGGGGGACCATGATGGCTTGGTGGCCATCGTTCCGCGGCCCTCCACGGATTCCCCACCCCTCTCGCTCATCGAGAGGGGTCATGGATACGTGGCCGCCGCGTGGGGGGAGATTGCCATTCTTGGCGTATACTTCTCCCCAAACCGGCCGTTCGCGGAGTTTGAGAGGTTCCTGGAGATACTGGCAGCCGTAGTCCTTGGACTACCGCCCCTGAAACTGTTGGTCCTCGGCGACTTCAACGCCAAATCGGTGCGCTGGGGCAAATACTTCTCCCCAAACCGGCCGTTCGCGGAGTTTGAGAGGTTCCTGGAGATACTGGCAGCCGTAGTCCTTGGACTACCGCCCCTGAAACTGTTGGTCCTCGGCGACTTCAACGCCAAATCGGTGCGCTGGGGCAACCTAGCCACTGACGTGCGAGGAGCCGCCCTCGATTTGTGGGCGGCATCTATCGGTGTGTCCCTCCTTAATAGAGGGACAACACACACGTGTGTGCGGCGGCAGGGGGGGTCAGTGGTGGACGTTTCGTTCGCCGCCCCTGCACTCGCCACTCAACTTGTGAGCTGGCGGGTGGACTTGGCGGAGACTATGTCTGATCACCGGTACATCCGGATAGACTTCTCCGCCGAGAACCCGTCGCACGCGCCCCGCACGCGGCAGTCGCCGTTCCCCAGGTGGGCTCTCACCCACCTGGATCGAGGGATGGCCAACGAGGTGGCGTTCGTCCAGGACTGGTTTGGTGCGCCCGCCAGTACCGACGTCGACGCGGCTGCGCTGCAGCTTCGAGAGGCCCTAACCGAGGTGTGCGATGCCAGCATGCCTCGGTCCCGTAGGCCGCCTCCTAGACGCGCCGTATATTGGTGGTCACAGGAGCTCGCGGACCTGCGGAGAAGCTGCATCGCAGCCAATAGGGAATACACGAGGAGCCGACGTCGACGTCGCAGGGACCTCTCAAACGAGGACCTCCTCTACGCCTCCTACCAGGAGGCAAAGTGCCGTCTAAAGGTGGCCATTGCCGAGGCTAAAGACCACGCCAGGGCGGAAATGCTGGAGGGTCTGGATAACGACCCGTGGGGGAGACCGTATAGGGCGGCGCGTAACTGTCTGCGCCCCATCGGTCCCCCGGTGACGGAGACCCTCCAGCCGGATTTACTGGATGGGGTGATCCGGGTTCTGTTCCCGGTTGGAACCGACTTCACCCCACCAGTGATGAATCCGCCTGTGGGCAGCAGTCCGCCGGAAGAGGACTTCGTTCCCCTGACTCCGGCGGAGTTTGAGTCTGCGGCAAAATGCCTGAGTGGCAAAAAGACGGCACCAGGCCCAGATGGAGTGCCAGCACGTGTGCTCGCTATCGTCGCCAAGCACATGGAGGAGCGGTTTCGGGACCTCTTTGATCGGTGTTTTGCCACCGGGAGGTTCCCGAAACCCTGGAAGGAGGGACAGTTGTGCCTCCTTCGCAAAGAGGGGCGGCCGGCGGACTCACCGTCGGGCTACCGCCCCATCGTGCTCCTCGATGAGGCGGCGAAGCTGTTTGAGCGGGTCATTGCGATCCGTCTCAACGAGCACCTGTCGTGGACCGGGCCGGATCTCTCCGACGCGCAGTTCGGGTTCCGAGCAGGCCGGTCCACGATTGACGCCCTCAAGAGGCTGAAGAGCCTCACGGTGGAGGCCGCGGGGCGGGGGCAGGGAGTCCTGGCGGTGTCCTTTGACATCGCCAACGCTTTTAACTCCATCCCCCACTCCACGATTATAGAGGCACTTCGGTTTCACGGGGTGCCTCTGTACTTGAGGGCGTTGCTGGCCGATTATCTGGGCCAACGGGAGGTCCTTTTTGTGGGAAAAGACGGCCGCCTTCAAAGGCGTGCCGTCGAATCCGGGGTTCCACAGGGCTCGGTCCTGGGTCCCTTGCTGTGGAACCTCGGTTATGACTGGCTGCTCCGGGGTGTCCTCCTGGCGGGCATGAGTGTCATCTGCTATGCGGATGACACACTCGTTACTGCCCGCGGGAGAACTTACGGGGAGGCGGCGAGGCTGGCCTCTGCAGGCGGCACTCTTGTCGCTCAGAGGATTCGCCGCCTCGGCCTCAAGGTGGCGCTGGAGAAGACCGAGGCCCTATTTTTCCCTGGGCCCCGGCAGCGCCTCCCTCCCGACGCCCACATTATTGTGGGCGGCGTGAGGGTTGAGGTCAAGGCCCGGCTTAAATACCTGGGCCTTACCCTGGACAGCCGGTGGCAGTTCGGCGCGCACTTCGCCGGGCTGTCATCCCGCCTTATCCACGCAGCGGACGCGTTCAGCTGGCTCCTGCCGAACCTTGGGGGTCCAAGCTCACGATGCCGGCGTCTTTATGCCGGCATCCTAAAGAGCATGGCGCTGTATGGCGCCCCTGTATGGGTGGACTCCCTGCATCGGCGGGAGAACGTGGCCCTCCTCCGCAGGCCCCAACGGGCCATTGCACAGCGGGTGGCGAGGGCTTACCGCACTGTCGGGTACGCGTCCGCATGTGCGCTCGCGGCAACTCCTCCATGGGAGCTGGAGGCCAGGGTGCTGGCCACCGTATATGATTGGACGGCAGCGCAAAAGGCGCTGGGTGAGTGGCCAGCCCCTGAAGAGCGCAACGCGGTGAGGCGGGATGCGCGCGAGGCTATGGTCCAACTGTGGAGGGAGGACCTAGCCTCCGCGCAGTTTGGACGCCGCACTCTCGACGCCCTCGGTCCTGTGATCGAGGCGTGGGAGGAGCGGCCGCACGGATTCCTCACCTTCCGCCTGGTGCAGGTACTTTCCGGACACGGATGTTTCGGCAATTACCTGTACCGAATCGGAAGGGAGGAGACCCCGTCGTGCCACCATTGCGGTGCGGCGGAAGACTCGGCGCAGCACAGCCTTGAGAGTTGCCAGGGCTGGGATGAACAGCGCCGAGACTTGTGCAGCGTTGTCGGCCGGGACCTTTCGCTGCCGAGCATAGTTAGGGCCATGCTCGGAAGTGAAAGAGGCTGGAAAGCCGTTGCTTCCTTCTGTGAGGAAGTTATCTCACAGAAGGAGGCGGCGGAGCGGGAGCGAGAGGACGATCCGTCCCAACCCCCGCTCCGCAAACGAAGAAGGGGAAGGAGAAGACGGCAATACGACCGTTCTCTCCCTCCCCCCGGTGGTGGCCTGTAGGTTGGAGGTACGGGGGTGCCTCCACCTGCATTGCACAGGCCATCACTGATGGACAGGAATGACCCGGCGCTCCCGGTCATTCCTGTAGCCTCCCCATAAGGGGAGCGTGTAGGGCCTGCCAAGATAGGCAGGCAGTCGCCGACGATGTTGTGGAAGCAAAGGCTCTGCCGATTTCCCACGACATCGTCACGATGGCGATGGAGGAGCGCAGTAGGGTTTAGTGGGTATACTCCTGCCTCGTAAGGGCAGGGGGGAGTCCCACACACCTCCCTCTGTCCCCTCGACAGAGGTCGAGACGGTGCGTAATAGCATTCCCTACTTAAAAAAAAAAAAAAAAAAAGGTTAGGTTAGGTTAGGTTAGGTTAGGTTAGGTTAGGTTAGGTTAGGTTAGGTTAGGTTAGGTTAGGTTAGGTTAGGTTAGGTTAGGTTAGGTTAGGTTAGGTTAGGTTAGGTTAGGTTAGGTTAGGTTAGGTTAGGTTAGGTTAGGTTAGGTTAGGTTAGGTTAGGTTAGGTTAGGTTAGGTTAGGTTAGGTTAGGTTAGGTTAGGTTAGGTTAGGTTAGGTTAGGTTAGGTTAGGTTAGGTTAGGTTAGGTTAGGTTAGGTTAGGTTAGGTTAGGTTAGGTTAGGTTAGGTTAGGTTAGGTTAGGTTAGGTTAGGTTAGGTTAGGTTAGGTTAGGTTAGGTTAGGTTAGGTTAGGTTAGGTTAGGTTAGGTTAGGTTAGGTTAGGTTAGGTTAGGTTAGGTTAGGTTAGGTTAGGTTAGGTTAGGTTAGGTTAGGTTAGGTTAGGTTAGGTTAGGTTAGGTTAGGTTAGGTTAGGTTAGGTTAGGTTAGGTTAGGTTAGGTTAGGTTAGGTTAGGTTAGGTTAGGTTAGGTTAGGTTAGGTTAGGTTAGGTTAGGTTAGGTTAGGTTAGGTTAGGTTAGGTTAGGTTAGGTTAGGTTAGGTTAGGTTAGGTTAGGTTAGGTTAGGTTAGGTTAGGTTAGGTTAGGTTAGGTTAGGTTAGGTTAGGTTAGGTTAGGTTAGGTTAGGTTAGGTTAGGTTAGGTTAGATTAGGTTAGGTTAGGTTAGGTTAGGTTAGGTTAGGTTAGGTTAGGTTAGGTTAGGTTAGGTTAGGTTAGGTTAGGTTAGGTTAGGTTAGGTTAGGTTAGGTTAGGTTAGGTTAGGTTAGGTTAGGTTAGGTTAGGTTAGGTTAGGTTAGGTTAGGTTAGGTTAGGTTAGGTTAGGTTAGGTTAGGTTAGGTTAGGTTAGGTTAGGTTAGGTTAGGTTAGGTTAGGTTAGGTTAGGTTAGGTTAGGTTAGGTTAGGTTAGGTTAGGTTAGGTTAGGTTAGGTTAGGTTAGGTTAGGTTAGGTTAGGTTAGGTTAGGTTAGGTTAGGTTAGGTTAGGTTAGGTTAGGTTAGGTTAGGTTAGGTTAGGTTAGGTTAGGTTAGGTTAGGTTAGGTTAGGTTAGGTTAGGTTAGGTTAGGTTAGGTTAGGTTAGGTTAGGTTAGGTTAGGTTAGGTTAGGTTAGGTTAGGTTAGGTTAGGTTAGGTTAGGTTAGGTTAGGTTAGGTTAGGTTAGGTTAGGTTAGGTTAGGTTAGGTTAGGTTAGGTTAGGTTAGGTTAGGTTAGGTTAGGTTAGGTTAGGTTAGGTTAGGTTAGGTTAGGTTAGGTTAGGTTAGGTTAGGTTAGGATAGGTTAGGTTAGGTTAGGTTAGGTTAGGTTAGGTTAGGTTAGGTTAGGTTAGGTTAGGTTAGGTTAGGTTAGGTTAGGTTAGGTTAGGTTAGGTTAGGTTAGGTTAGGTTAGGTTAGGTTAGGTCAGGTTAGGTTAGGTTAGGTTAGGTTAGGTTAGGTTAGGTTAGGTTAGGTTAGGTTAGGTTAGGTTAGGTTAGGTTAGGTTAGGTTAGGTTAGGTTAGGTTAGGTTAGGTTAGGTTAGGTTAGGTTAGGTTAGGTTAGGTTAGGTTAGGTTAGGTTAGGTTAGGTTAGGTTAGGTTAGGTTAGGTTAGGTTAGGTTAGGTTAGGTTAGGTTAGGTTAGGTTAGGTTAGGTTAGGTTAGGTTAGGTTAGGTTAGGTTAGGTTAGGTTAGGTTAGGTTAGGTTAGGTTAGGTTAGGTTAGGTTAGGTTAGGTTAGGTTAGGTTAGGTTAGGTTAGGTTAGGTTAGGTTAGGTTAGGTTAGGTTAGGTTAGGTTAGGTTAGGTTAGGTTAGGTTAGGTTAGTTAGGTTAGGTTAGGTTAGGTTAGGTTAGGTTAGGTTAGGTTAGGTTAGGTTAGGTTAGGTTAGGTTAGGTTAGGTTAGGTTAGGTTAGGTTAGGTTAGGTTAGGTTAGGTTAGGTTAGGTTAGGTTAGGTTA